>OY740793.1:8308923-9623923 GCA_963514005.1 Raja brachyura | reverse complement strand
TAGGACCGGGATGAGGAAAAACTTTTTCCCTCAGAGACTTGTGAATCTGTGGAATTCTCTGCCACAGAAGGCAGTGGAGGCCAATTCACTGGATGTTTTCAAGAGAGAGTTAGACTTAGCTCTTAGGGCTAAAGGAATCAAGGGATATGGGGAAAAAGCAGGAACGGGTACTGATTTTGGATGATCAGCCGTGATCTTATCGAATGGCAGTGCTGGCTCAAAGGGCCAAATGGCCTACTCCTGCACCTATTTTCTATGTTCCTACCTTTCAATCCTAAATGCCAATCAGTTTCCTATCACTGTGTCCCCTCATCCTAAATTTCACGTTGCACCATGTTCTATTTTTGAGACAGAATGTTTCAACATCTCGCCTGTCCATTCGATTCAGAATTTTGTATGAGATTCAACGTGCTGGAGTAACTCAGCGGGACAGGCAGCATCTGTGGAGGGAATGAACGGGCGAGGTTTCGGGTTGGCATCCTCCTTCAGATTAATGAAGGGTCCCGACCCAAAATGTCGCTTGTCCATTGCCTCCACAGATGCTGCCTGACCCACGGACTTCCTCCAGCACTTTTGCTCAAGTCTCCAGCATCTGTGGCGCAGCGGTAGAGTTGCTGCCTCACAGCGCCAGAGACCCGGGTTCGATCCTGACTATGGGCGCTCTCTGTACGGAGTTTGCACGTTCTCCCCGTGACCGCGTGGGTCTTCTCTGGGTGTTCAGGTTTCCCCCCCACACTCCAATGACATACAGATTTGTCAGTTAATTGACTTTGGTAAAGATTGTAAATTATCCCTAGTGTAGGATACTGTTAGTGTACAGGGATCACTGATAGGTGCGGGCTAGGTGGGCTGAAGGGCCTGTTTCCGTGCTGTATCTCTAAACTGAACTAAATCTGCTGTTCTTTTTGTCCCTGGAATTTTGTGTGACTCACTGAGACGACCCCTCTTCTGATTTAGTTCCTGGGTGGAAAAATCGCTGATAATTTATCCTAGCCCAACCACATTGATGCTACAGCCAAGAAAGCATTCCAATGTCAACATCCTGGAAGGCTAAGGAAATGAGGCTTGTCTCAATGACTTACCAATTTCTAAAAGTCCACTATGGAAAGCATCCAATGCAGATGCATCAGAGGTTGATGAAGCGACAGTGCTGCCGGAGGCTCTACCGCTGTGCCACCGTGCCGCGCTGGTTATGTACTTCTGTGTGGCGGTGATTCACCTGGACAGCGTGTAAAGCAATATTTTACACTGTATCCCGGTGCATATAACAATAGTAAACCAGGCAGCACAGCAGCACAGCGGTAGAATTGCTGCCTTACAGTGCAAGAGACCCAGGTTCGATCCTGACTATGTGTGCTGTCTGTACGGAGTTTGTACGTTCTCCCCATAACCTGCGTGGGCTTTCTCCGGGTGCTCCGCTCAAGTCAAACAAAAAGTCAAACAAACTTTATTGTCATTTAGAAATACATCGATATATGCAGTTCCAAACGAAATTCCGTTGCATTTGGCTCCCTGTGCAACACGATAATTAACAGAAGGATAAACATGGATAAAATGGATAAAAAGGATAAATAGACAATGGTGACAGCCCGTTACATGGCGTTCAGGAGTCTGATGGCTCGTGGGAAGAAGCTGTTGCAGAACCTTGATGTTCTGCTCCTTATGCTGCGATATCTTTTTCCCGAGGGCAGCAGAGTGAACAGTCCATGATGGAGATGTGTGGGGTCTTTTATAATACTGCTGGCCTTAGACACGCAACGTTTGGTCGCAATATCCCCGATTGAGGGGAGAGAGGTCCCGATGATTTTTTCCGCTGTCCTCACCACTCTCTGCAAGGACTTCCAGTCGGAGGCTTTACAGTCCCCAAACCAGACAGAGATACAGCTGGTCAAAATGTCCTCCAACACTCCAAAGACGTGCAGGTTTGTAGGTTAATTGGATCGGTGTCCCTGGTGTGCGTTGGATAGTGTTAATGTGTGGGGATCGCTGGTCGGCGCGGACTCGGTGGGCCGAGGTGTATCGCTAAACTAAAAGATAAGTTTAGGGCAATCTTAGTACATCTTCATTGGACATCCCAGGAACAAATCAAATGAATCTCTGCTGCCGTGAATCAAAGTTTCAGTTTAATTTATTGTCAGGTACACCGAGGTACAGTTGCGTGCCATCGAGTCAGTGGAAAGACAATATACGGTTACCATCGAGCCATTCGCGGGGTACAGATACATGATACCTGGTGGTGCGGGTAGGCATTGAGGGGACCCCAGAACCAACTGTTGAGCCTTCCCGAGGTGTCGTGGGCCTAACTCAACGAAACACCACTGAAGGGAGGTGCTCACTTGATAACTCCGATGACAGACAGTACTTGCATCTATCGGATTAGTTGTTTTTTTTCAAAGAGCTAATTAATATGTAGGCAGCTGTTTATTTGGGCTTTATTTAATTCTTTTTATTAGATGCAATTGTACAAGAATAAAACGTTCGGCATCTAAAATTATACAATTATTGTACAGCTTCAATTTTAACCTTTTAACCTGAAAATTAGAGAAAGGAACGCAGAAGGTTAAGGGGGAACTTGATTGAGGTCTTTAAAATGATGAAAGGGATAGACAGAGTTGACGTGGATAAGCTTTTCCCATTAAGGGTAGGGAAGATTCAAACAAGAGGGTGTGGTGTGCGATACCGAAATCAAGGCGAGAAGCCAGGTGTAGGAGAAGTACCTTTATTCGGTCCCTTCGTATTGGAAGGAAGTCCACGAGAGAGAGAAGCACCCAAAACCCTTGCCCTTAAACCCTCTGGTCAAGGGCCGCCTCCAGACCGATCCATTCCCATGCCGAGGGGTTCGACCCTTAGGATGGCCCGACCCTTGGGAACCGCCACAAGGGCATGACATGAGAATTAAGGGACAGAAGTTTAGGGGTAACATGAGGGGGAACTTCTTTACTCAGAGAGTGGTGGCTGTGTGGAATGATCTTCCAGCAGACGTGGTGGAGGCAGGATTGATTTTAACATTTAAAAGTAAAGTGGATAGGTATATGGACGGGAAGGGAATGGAGGGTTATGGTCTGAGTGCAGGTAGATGGGACTAGGGGAAAATAAATGGTCGGCACGGACTGGGAGGGCCGAGAAGGCCTGTTTCCATGCTGTAATTGTTATATGGTTATACGGTTATATGGAAGAGAGAAAGAACAAGAGAGGGAAAAAGTGAAAAGTGAAAAGATAAGACCCCTAGACTATCAAAGTAGCGTGTCCAAAGAGTGAATAAAGATATAAGAGAGAAGAAAAGGAAAAAAAAAAGGAAAAAGAAAAAAATAAAAAAGTGGAGATATAGCCGACCCTTGTCCACCCCCCCCCGCCCACTTCACCCCGCGCAGAATCGGATTGAAATCTAAATTTGTCTTGCACCCTTTCTCTTTAGCATATGGAGTCATTTATTGTAAGTTGGTGTACTTAGTTGGATAATACTTTGGTTTTGGGCTTGGTTTTCATAGTTGAACGCTGATCCTGGAGTTATGGCACCAGTACTTTGTGTTTTAATTGTAATTTGAGGGAATAACGTTTAGTGCAAGGTAAAGCCAGCAAGGTCCAATCAAAGGGGGAGAAGGTTGTTCACGACTGCTCTCTACTAATAGATTCGACTATTACAAGCGCAGAGATCAAAACTGTACATTGTGATCCATGCGAGGACTCAAATCTTAAAAAAAAATGACTTACTTAATGTAAAAAAATATGAATTACTTTGAAAGTTTGTTTTTGTAGCTGTTGTCATTACAAAAAATAATCACCCATGCTTCCTTTGAATTCCCATCCCTGTGATCAGGAATAAACAGTGGCAACATTCCCGATGACCTTGCTACTATTGGCTGCTGCCTCTAGCAATTCTGAATCACTTCCAACTGCACGGCACGGCGGCGCAGCGGTAGAGTTGCTGCCTTACAGCACCGGAGACCCTGGTTTGATCCCGACTACGGGTGCTTGTTTGTACAGAGTTTGTAACCTTCTCTCCGTGACCCACCGCGTGGGTTTTCTCCGAAATCTTCGGTTTCCTCCCACACTCCAAAGTCTGAGGAAGGGTCTCGACCCGAAACGTTGCCCATTTCCTTCGCTCCATAGCTGCCGCCTCACCCGCTGAGTTTCTCCAGCATTTTTGTCTACCTTCAAAGATGTACAGGTTTGTAGGTTAATTGGCTCGGTATTTTTTTTTTTAAGTAAATATCGTCCCTCGTGTGTGTAGGATAGTGTTAATGCACGGGGATCGCTGGTTGGTACGTACCCGGTGGGCTGAAATGCCTGTTTCCGCTCTGTATCTCTGAACTTTAATCTATACGTTGTTCAGTTTAGATTAGTGTAGTTTAGAGACGCAGCGCAGAAACAGGCTCTTCAGCCCACCGAGTCCGCACTGACCAGCGACACACTAACACTACCCTACACACGCTATGGATAATTTTACTTTTACGCCAAGCCAATTAGCCCACAGTGTGGGAGGAAACTGGAGATCCCGGAGAAAACACACGCAGGTCACGTGGAGAACGTACAAACTCCGTACAGACAGCACCCGTAGTTGGGATCGAACCTGGGTCTCTGGCGCTGTGAGGCAGCAACTCTACCCCTGCTCCACCGTGCTGTTCAAGACTTATTTTCGACAAACACAATTAGTCAAAGAAACAAATCACAGGCACAGTAACTTCATCTTGTGGGTTTGATAACGGATTCTTGTGGAGTATCGTGTGGGTAGCACCAATGCCAATTGCCTTCAGTTCTCATGGGGTTGAGCAAACATAGAAACATAGAAATTAGGTGCAAGAGTAGGCCATTCAGCCCTTCGAGCCTGCACCGCCATTCAATATGATCATGGCTGATCATCCAACTCAGTATCCCGTACCTGCCTTCTCTCCATACCCTCTGATCCCCTTAGCCACAAGGGCCACATCTAACTCCCTCTTAAATATAGCCAATGAACTGGCCTCAACTACCCTCTGTGGCAGAGAGGTCCAGAGACCCACCACTCTCTGTGTGAAAAAAGTCCTTCTCATCTCGGTCCTAAAGGATTTCCCCCTTATCATTAAGCTGTAACCCCTTGTCCTGGACCTCCCCAACATTGAGAACAATCTTCCTGCATCTAGCCTGTCCAACCCCTTAAGAATTTTGTAAGTTTCTATAAGATCGCCTCTCAATCTCCTAAATTCTAGAGAGTATAAACCGAGTCTATCCAGTCTTTCTTCATAAGACAGTCCTGACATCCCAGGAATCAGTCTGGCAAAGGGATATTGGTCATGTCTGCATGCAATGGAAAGAACTAAGCGAGTGTGGAAAAGAGGTGAGAAGGGTTTGATTGGATGGAGGTAGGGGAGAGGGGAGAGGATATATTGATTAGGTCAGGAACAACAGGTAACTAAACAAGTGAGGTCCTGCTTTGGTGAACCCAGGATACGAGTCAACACTTCTCCTACGTATTCCCAAAAATAAATGTTATCTTCCCAGTGTTTTCCCCTCTTCCCAACAATTCCGCCACATCCTCGCACTAAATGGACCTGTTGGTAGGTGTATGGAACGAGTTGCCAGAGGAGTTAGTTGAGGCAAATATTACCACAACATCTCAAAGACATTTTAACAGGTAGATACAAAACGCTGGCGTATTTCATGCATAGTCTTTCTGCTGACCGGTTAGACTGTTGTGTGTTGTGACTGTCAGCAGATCAACTTCCCTCCGGGGATGAATAAAGTTATATCGTATCATGAACTGCAGATGCTGGTTTACACCAAAGATGGACACAAAATGCTGTGGGCACACAAAAGGCTGGAGAAACTCAGCGGGTGCAGCAGCATCTAAGGAGCGAAGGAGATAGGCGATGTTTCGGGCCGAAAACCTTCTTCAGACTGGTGGGAGGTGGGGGGGGGGGGGGGGGGGGGGGGGGGGGAAGAAAGGAAAAAGGAGGAGGAGGAGCCCAAGGGCTGGGGGAGAGGTGGGAAGGGGAGGAGGCAGCAAGGGTTAACAGAATTGAGAAAATTCAATGTTTAAGCCCAGGGGATGCAGACTCCCCAAGCAGAATATGAGGTGCTGTTCCTCCAACTTGCGGTGGTGCTAACTCTGGCCGTGGAGGAGGCCCAGGACAGAGAGGTCGGATACGGAATGGGAGGGGGAGTTGAAGTGCTGAGCCACCGGGAGGTCGGGTTGGTTATTTCTGACCGAGCGGAGGTGTTCGGCGAAACAATCGCCCAGCCTCCGCTTGGTCTCACCGATATAGATCAGCTGGCATCTGGAGCAACGGATGCAGTAGATGAGGTTGGAAGAGGTGCAGGTGAACCTCTGTCGGACCTGGAAGGACTGCTTGGGTCCATGAATGGAGTGGAGGGGGGAGGTTAAGTCTGTAGTCAGTCTGCGGGGTGGGCAGCATCTGTGGAGAGAAGGAATGGATGATGTTTCTGGTCGAGACACTTGGCCAGACTGAGAGCCACGGGAGAGGGAGAGGTGAAAACACAGATCAAAGGGGAAATGTAGAATGGGAGGTAGACAAAAGTGCTGGAGAAACTCAGCGAAGGAAATAGGCCAAAACCCTTCTTCAGACTGAGTGGGTCATTGTTAGCTGAGGGGAAGTTGACATATAAGCAGAAATATTTAATCAGGAGGACAGTAAAACTAGTCGGAGAACTAGGATGGGGGAGGGACACATTTGATAGCCGAGATCATGTAAAACTTTGCCTCTTGGATTCATTACCTTCTAATCTTATCTCAGCTTTAATGGGGGGAAAATAGTTGAACTGGGAATAAATAGATGGGTTGAAATAGACTGTATGTGTGCTGCATGATGCATTTGGCAGTGCATTGAGTATTGTAAATCCTGCTTTGTCACAGCAGAATGCCTCACCACTTTTCCAGGATATGAATCAGGATTGAAAACTTCCTCAAAGGCAAACATATTATAGGCCAAGGGACAAACTTGCAGCAGCCTATATACTTTTTTAAAAAAGAGATGATGGTGTTGAATTTTTCCGTACTTAATGGGATTTTAGGAATAGTGTGACAAATTCAGGATTAACGGAGACACGGCTCTATTGTGTAAGTGTTGACATAATCAAGGACGCCCGGACGAAAATGTTTCTTCCTGGCTATTGTCCTAAAGAAAGGCTCTGAACAGTGCAGGCGGCTGTGAAGGAAGTCCGTGAGTATCACAAGGAGAGTGTTTACTGTCCTCCCAGGGCCAGGGAGCTATGAAAAGAATTGAGCGAGTTCAAGAGGATGTATGTGGAGGAAGCTCCAGTATTGTGCACCTTCCATCTCCCATCCTCAACCCACTTCCCAATCGCACGGTCAATCGCCGGCATTGTTCAGGTATCCGTGACGTTTCGGGATCGAGACGCTTCTTCAGGCAGAGGGAGTCTAGAGATAGAGAAGGGTAAGGTGTGAAAATGACAGATTAAAGCAGACGATGCTAAGGAAATAGAAACATAGAAATTAGGTGCAGGAGTAGGCCATTCGGCCCTTCGAGCCTGCACCGCCATTCAATACGATCATGGCTGATCATCCAACTCAGTATCCCGTACCTGCCTTCTCTCCATACCCTCTGATCCCCTTAGCCACAAGGGCCACATCTAACTCCCTCTTAAATATAGCCAATGAACTGGCCTCAACTACCCTCTGTGGCAGAGAGTTCCAGAGACCCACCACTCTCTGATTGAAAAAAGTCCTTCTCATCTCGGTCCTAAAGGATTTCCCCCTTATCCTTAAGCTGTGACCCCTTTCCTGGACCTCCCCAACATCGGGAACAATCTTCCTGCATCTAGCCTGTCCAACCCCTTAAGAATTTTGTAAGTTTCTATAAGATCGCCTCTCAATCTCCTAAATTCTAGAGAGTATAAACCAAGTCTATGCAGTCTTTGTTCATAAGACAGTCCTGACATCCCAGGAATCAGTCTGGTGTAGAATGGTTCATTGTTAGCCGAGGGGAAGGTGACAACGGGGCGGACAAACAGTAATATTTAATCTGGAGGACAGTGGAACTAGTCGGAGAGCTAGAGATAGACACAAAAATGCTGGAGTAACTCAGTGGGACAGGCAGCATCTCTGGAGGGAAGGAATGGGTGACGTTCCGGGTCGAGACCCTTCTTCAAACTGAGAGTCAAGGGAGAGGGAAACAAGATATATAGACGGTGATTTAGTGAGATATAAAACAAATGTATGATATGCAAACAAGTAACGATGATAAAGGAGACAGGAACTAGGATGGGGAGGGACGGGGAGAGAGGGAAAGCTAAGGTTACATAAAGTTGGAGAAATCACTGGGTTGCAATCTCCAGAGATGCTGTCTGACCCTTTGAGTTACTGCAGCTTGTTGTCTCTATCTATGGTGTATACCAGCATCTGCAGTTCCTTCCGACACATTGTTCAGGTATCATTCCCGATCCCTGATAATATCAGTTTAAGTGTAGTTTATCGTCACGTGTACCGAGGTACAGTGAAAAGCTTTTGTTGCGTGCTAACCGGTCAGCGGAAAGACAATACATGATTACAATCGAGCCTTTTCCAGTGTATGGATCAGCATTTCACAACCGGGGTACCCGGCATGCGAGGAGTCCACGAGAGGTCGCCAGGGGTTCCGAGAGAAATGGTGATAAATAAGCTAATCATATTTAAATGCATTTTTGAGTCATTTTTGGGTTTAATTTCATATTCGAAATTTTATTATGCACACGGCGTATTTAGCGATGTCTATTTAGCATATTTTTGATGTCTATTTAGCATATTTATGATGTCTATTTAGCATATTTACTGACGTGTATTTAGCATGTTTACGACGTCTATTTAGCATATTTAGCGACGACTATTTAGCATATTTACGACATTTATTTAGCATATTTAGCTACGTCTATTTAGCATATTTACAATGTCTATTTAGCATATTTAGCGACATCATATTTAGCGGCATTATATATTTAGCAACGTCTATACAGCGCCAGTGCGAAATGGCCTTTAGTGGTCGGTGGACAGGAGCTGTACGTGACGGATTCGTGTATCATCAAGCAACTCACTCGAGTACAGACACATGCACACTCCATCAGTCCTGTCTGTACTTCCTGGCGTGCAGGAACAGTCCTCATTCACCCACGTTATTGAGTAATTTTTACCCATCATTTAGGTGTGTTTTATGAATTAAAAAAATTCAAGTATGTTTATTTTTGTTAGTTTATCAAAAGTTTATTTATGTATGTTTTTGTTAGTTTTTGAGAAGTTTATGTGTTGTACTCTCTCTCTCTCTTTATCTCTCTCTCTCTCCTCCAAGGTTAGTTCTTCTGTTTGCTTTTATTTGCTTCAGTTTTGAACAAGTAGTTTGATTTCAGTTATTATTTTTGCATTGTCAATAAACATGAGAAAAACGTAAGGTATTTTTTGCTTAAACCAGCTATCAGAAAAATATTTTATGTTTGCCTTTAAGTATATGAAAGAGAAAGAAAGAGATTAATAAAGACATTTAATAATTTTTATGTAGGGGTTCCCTGAGACATGAACTTATTTCAAGGGTTCCGCAGGGGTAAAAAAGTTGAGAAATGCTGGAATAGATTCATGATAAGGCAGTAACGTTTAGCGTAGGGTAAAGCCAGTAAAGTCAACACACAATAGACAATAGGTGCAGGAGTAGGCCATTCGACCCTTCGAGCCAGCACCGCCATTCAATGTGATCATGGCTGATTATCCACATTCAGTACCCCATTCCTGCCTTCTCCCCATATCCCCTGACTCCGCTATCTTTAAGAGCTCTATCTAGCTCTCTCTTGAAATAATCCAGAGAACCTGCCTCCACCGCCCTCAGAGGCAGAGAATTCCACAGACTCACAAATCTCTGAGAGAAAACGTGTTTCCTCATCTCCCCGTTCTAAATGGCTTACCCTTTATTCTTAAACTGTGGCCCCTGGTTCTGGACTCCCCCAACATTGAGAACATGTTTCCTGCCTCCAGTGTGGCCAAACCCTTAATAGTCTAATTGGTTTCAATAAGATCCCCTCTCATCCTTCTAAATTCCAGAGTATACAAGCCCAGCCGCTCCATTCTCTCAGCATATGACAGGACCGCCAGTCCGATCAAGGATAGTCCAAGGGTCACCAATGAGGTAGATAGTAGCTCAGGACCGCTCTCTAGTTGTGGTAGAATGATTCAATTGCCTGATAACAGCTGGGAAGTAACTGTCCCTGAATCTGGTGGTGTGCGTTTTCACACTTATGTACCTCTTGCCCGATGGGAGAGGGGAGGAGAGGGAGTGGCCGGGTCCTTGATGATGCTGCTGGCCTTGCCGAGGCAGCGTGACGTATAAATAGAGTCTATGGAAGGGAGGTTGGTTTGTGTGATTGGCTGGGCTGCGTCCACAATACTCTACATTTTGATTTTGTTCACCTCAGATATCCCGTTCCATTCCCCATTCGACTGTTACAGGACACTTCCGCTTCCGCCTTTAAACAGCATGTGGATTTTAGACATAATCCTTCACTACAGACCAGCCAATTGGAAGTGTGCGTTTAAGATTTTTAGGGTGGCACGGTGGCGCCGAGGTAGAGTTGTTGCATCACAGCGCCAGAGACCCGGGTTCAATCCTGACCTCGGCCGCTGTCTGTATGGAGTTTGCACGTTCTCCCACTTGGGTTTTCCCCGGGTGCTCTTGTTTCCTGCCACATTTCAAAAATGTTCGGGTTTGTAGGTTAATTAGCTTCAGTAAGTTGTAAAATGTCTCTAGTGTGTAGGATAGTGCTAGTGTACGGGATGATCAGCCCATCAAGTCTACTCCGCCATTCAACCATGGCTGATCTATCTCTCCCTCTTAATCCCATCTCCTGCCTTTTCCCCATAACCTCTGGCACCCGCCCTAATCAAGAATCTATCGCTGCCTTAAATATTATCCATTGACAGCAATGAATTCCACAGATTCACCACCCTCTGACTAATAAATTCCTCCTCATCTCCTTCCTGAAGGAACATCCTTTAATTCTGAGGCTATGACCTCTGGTCCTAGACTCTCCCACTATTGGAAATATCCTCTCCATATCCACTCTATTCTGAATTAAACAGTTTACGGTCATAAAAGGATAATGTACAGCTGGGAATTATTTTTAGCCGTTTTTGTTTACTTTGTGTCAGCTGTAAGTGCCTTCCTCACACCCATTGAAGTCTGACTTCCCTGCACATCGTTCCATGAGATTTAACAGCATTGGAGTGAATCAGAGAGACCTTGGCATGAGCCCAATGCCTAATGTGCAGGCAAGGTCAAAATCAGCCTTGAAACCGAACACAGACACAAAAAGCTGGAAATTTTCCAACATGTTGAAAATCCAGCAGCGACCAGAACAAGGTACGACTCTTTGGGCGACTACTCACGGCCATACAGGCTTCACCCCGCGACATGTCGCCTGTATGGTCGTGAGTCGTCTCCTCAGTCGCCCAAAGAGTCGTAGCGTCTTTCTGGTCGCCGCTGAATTTTCAACATGTTGAACATTTTCCGCGACCTGCAACGACCTGCGACGGGTGCCGGCAGTCGCCGAAAAAGTCACGCAAGTGGGACAGGCCCATTAGGGTGTTTAATTATACAGGCCTGTTACAGGCCAGCAGTATACCAGGCCTGTAACACATTACTGTTAATGGAACTTAGATTTCCTACTAAAAACATTTCACGGAAAGACGTGTAGGAAGGCACTGCAGTTGCTGGTTTACACCGAGGATAGACACAGAATGCTGGACTAACTCAGCGGGTCAGGCAGCGTCTCTGGAGAAATGGAATGGGTGATGTTTTCGGGTCGAGACCCTTCGTCAGACTGAGAGTCAGGGGAGATGGAAACTAGAGGTATGGAAAGGGACAAAACAAATCAGAGCCGGCAACGGCGACCGAGGAAAGGTGGAGCCCACAATGGTCCATTGTTGGCTGTGGAAGAGGTGATAACAAAGGGATGCGAACAGTGAAACTAGCAGGATGACTAGGTTGGGGGAGGGATAGAGAGAGAGAGGGATGGAGAGAGAGAGGGAATGCAAGGGTTGTAAGCTGCCCAAGCGAAATATGAGGTGCCGTTCCTCAATAGAAACATAGAAACATAGAAAATAGGTGCAGGAGTAGGCCATTCAGCCCTTCGAGCCTGCACCGCCATTCAATATGATCATGGCTGATCATCCAACTCAGTATCCCGTACCTGCCTTCTCTCCATACCCCCTGATCCCCTTAGCCACAAGGGCCACATCTAACTCCCTCTTAAATATAGCCAATGAACTGGCCTCAACTACCTTCTGTGGCAGAGAATTCCACAGATTCACCACTCTCTCTGTGAAAAATGTTTTTCTCATCTCAGTCCTAAAAGACTTCCCCCTTATCCTTAAACTGTGACCCCTTGTCCTGGACCTACCCAACATCGGGAACAATCTTCCTGCATCTAGCCTGTCCAACCCCTTAAGAATTTTGTAAGTTTCTATGAGATCCCCCTCAATCTTTTTTAATTCTACCGAGTACAAGCCGAGTCTATCCAGTCTTTCTTCATATGAAAGTCCTGACATCCCAGGAATCAGTCTGGTGAACCTTCTCTGTACTCCCTCTGAGTCTTTCCTCAGATTAGGAGACCAAAACTGTACGCAATACTCCAGGTGTGGTCTCACCAAGGCCCTGTACAACTGCAGTAGAACCTCCCTGCTCCTATACTCAAATCCTTTTGCTATGAATGCTAACATACCATTCGCTTTCTTCACAGCCTGCTGCACCTCCATGCTTACTTTCAATGACTGGTGTACCATGACACCCAGGTCTCGTTGCATCTCCCCTTTTCCTAATCGGCCACCATTCAGATAATAGTCTCCTTTCCTGTTTTTCCCACCAAAGTGGATAACCTCACATTTATCCACATTATACTGCTTCTGCCATGCAATTGCCCACTCACCCAACCTATCCAAGTCACCTTGCAGCCTCCTAGCATCCTCCTCACAGCTAACACTGCCCCCCAGCTTTGTGTCATACGCAAACTTGGAGATGTTGCATTCAATTCCCACGTCCAAATCATTAATATATATTGTAAATAGCTGGGGTCCCAGCACTGAGCTTTGCAGTACCCCACTTGTCACTGCCTGCCATCCTGAAAAGGACCCGTTTACTCCTACTCTTTGCTTCCTGTCTGCCAGCCAGTTCTCTATCCACATCAATACTGAACCCCCAATACCGTGTGCTTTAAGTTTGCATACTAATCTCTTATGTGGGACCTTGTCGAAGACTTCTGAAAGTCCAGATATAACACATCCACTGGTTCTCCCTTATCCACTCTACTAGTTACATCCTCAAAAAATTCTATAAGATTCGTCAGACATGATTTATATTTCATAAATCCATGCTGACTTTGTCCAATGATTTCACCACTTTCTAAATGTGCTGCAATCCCATCTTTAATAACTGACGCTAGCATTTTCCCCACTACCGATGTTAGACTAACTGGTCTGTAATTCCCCGTTTTCTCTCTCCATCCCTTTTTTAAAAAGTGGGGTTACATTAGCTACCCTCCAATCCTCAGGAACTACTCCAGAATCTAAAGAGTTTTGAAAAATCACCACTAATGCATCCACTATTTCTGGGGCTACTTCCTTAAGTACTCTGAGATGCAGTCTATCTGGCCCTGGGGATTTATCGGTCCTTAATCCATTCAATTTACCTAATGCCACTTCCTGGCTAACCTGGATTTCACTCAGTTCCTCCATCTCATTTGACCCCCGGTCCCCTGCTACGTCCGGCAGATTATTTATGTCTTCCTTAGTGAAGACAGAACCAAAGTAGTTATTCAATTAGTCTGCCATGTCTTTGTTCCCCATGATCAATTCACCTGTTTCTGACTGCAAGGGATCCACATTTGTTTTAACTAATCTCTTTCTCTTCACATATCTATAAAAACTTTTGTAGTCAGTTTTTATGTCCCCTGCCAGTTTTCTTTCATAATCTATTTTCCCATTCCTAATTAAGCCCTTTGTCCTCCTCTGCTGGACTCTGAATTTTTCCCAATCCTCTGGTTGGCTGCTTTTTCTGGCTAATTTGTATGCTTCATCTTTTGTTTTGATACTATCCCTGATTTTCCTTGTTATCCACGGATGCACTACCTTCCCTGATTTATTATTTTTCCAAACTGGGGTGAACAATTGTTGTAGTTCATCCATGCAGTCTTTAAATGCCTTCCATTGCCTATCCACCGTCAACCCTTTAAGTCTATCTTGGCCAATTCACGTCTCATACTCTCAAAGTTACCTTTCTTTAAGTTCAGAACCCTTGTTTCTGAATTAATTATGAATTAATTATGTCAGGTTTGAATTAATGTGAATCATGTGACATGAATTAATTATGTCACTCTCCATCCTAATGAAGAACTCAACCATATTATGGTCACTCTTGCCCAAAGAGCCACTCACAACAAGACTGCTCACTAACCCTTCCTCATTACTCAATACCCAGTCTAGAATAGCCTGCTCTCTCGTTGGTTCCTCTACATGTTGGTTTAGAAAACTATCCCGCATACATTCCAAGAAATCCTCTTCCTCAGCATCCCTGCCAATTTGATTCACCCAATCTATATGTAGATTGAAGTCACCCATTATAAGTGTTTTACCTTTGTTGCACCCATATAATTTCCTGTTTGATGCCATCCCCAACTCCACTACTACTATTAGGTGGCCTGTACACAACTCCCACTAGCGTTTTTTGCCCGTTAGTGTTTCGCAGCTCTACCCATATCAATTCCACATCCTCCAAGCTAATGTCCTTCCTTTCTATTGCATTAATCTCCTCTCTAACCAGCAACGCTACCCCACCTCCTTTTCCTTTCTGTCTATCCCTCCTGAATATTGAATATAGTTCCAGTTTGCGTTGGGCCTCACTCTGACAGTGCAGGAAGCCCAGGACAGAAAGGTAAGTGTGGGAATGGGAGGGGGAGTTAACGTGGCAACCGGGAGATCGGGTAGGACAAGGCAGACTAAGCAGAAAGATGATATCTCCAAGTCAAAGGTGAAACCCTAATCTCCCTCTGACCTGAGAGATTAAATTCCTCCACTGATCACTCATCGACCAGCATCATCATCACTGTCATATAAATATTTTGGCAATTATATCCTGCCATCAACAGGAACGTTTCCTCCTACACTCCAGGACTCCATCTCCACCTCACGCTGCCTCGGCAAGGCCAGCAGCATAATCAAGGACGGGTCGCACCCTGGCACTCCCTCTTCTCCCCTCTCCCATCAAGAAAAAGGTACGAAAACTCACACCTCCAGATTCAGGGACAGTTTCTTCCCAGCTGTTATCAGGCATCTGAACCATCCTACCACAACCAGAGAGCAGTCCTGAACTACTATCTACCTTATTTGTGACCCTCAGACTATCCTTGATCAGACTTTGCTGGCTTTACCTTGCACTAGACGTTATTCCCTTATCATGTATCTGTACACTCGATTGGAATCATGTATTGTCTTTCCGCTGACTGGTTAGCTCGCAACATAAGCTTTTCACTGCGCCTCGGTACACGTGGCAAAAACTAAACTGAAACGAACTTCAAATCGGAATGGGGTCAAACCTGCTGAAAATTAGTAGAATTCATCGTTTGTTCAGACCATTTTCTCGCCCCGCCCCCCCCCCCCCCCTGTCATGTGCTCTATGAAGCACAAAGGATAGGAAAAGAGATTTCAACAAAAAAAGATTTGTAGAGTTATGGAAGTGGATGAATGGTGTACTTGTCGTGTGATAAAAGTGAACAAAATGTGAATGCTGAAAGTGGAACATTGTGACCAAGTCACGATGCTTCATGTGACTCCCGGCCTCATAATTTGCTCTTTGTCTGCACTTTTGATGACTTGTATGCAAACAGTTTTGCTGCTAATTGATTTGTTAGCTTCTGCTCATTAATCTAAAGCGCCTTTCACACTCATGCCAGTTACTTACTGTACTTCCGGTTCAGCTAGTGTCTGAAAAACTATGGTCAGTTCTGTTTGCAAGTTGCTCGCATGCCTGCACCTCCCAATGGGACACAAAGTGCTGGAGTAACTCAGCGGATTGGGCAGAATCTCTGGAGAGAACGGTTAGGTGACGTTCTGGGTCGGGATCTTCCTTCAGCCGATGCTCTCCAGAAATGCTGCCTGACCTACTGAGTTACTCCAGCACTTTGTGTCCTTTTGTGCATTAACCAGTATCTCCAGTTCTTTGCTTCTGCATCTCCTGAATCCCTTGGTATCCTATTGCTAAATTGTGATTTCAATAATGGCTTCAATCAGTTGTTAGAAACTAAATTTTCCTTCAGATTAATATCTTGCGCTAAATTATCCTGTTTCTGTACACTGTGGACGGTTTGATTGTAATCATGTCACAGCTAGCAGCCTTGGAAGGCATCTACCACACACGGTGCCCCAGGAAGGCCGTCAGCATCCATAAAGACTCCTCACACCCTTGTAATGGACTGTTCTGGTGAGACCACACCTGGAGTATTGCGTACAGTTCTGGTCTCCAAATCTGAGGAAGGACATTATTGCCATAGAGGGAGTGCAGAGAAGGTTCACCAGACTGATTCCTGGGATGTCAGGACTGTCTTATGAACAAAGACTGCATAGACTTGGTTTATACTCTCTAGAATTTAGGAGATTGAGAGGCGATCTTATAGAAACTTACAAAATTCTTAAGAGGTTGGACAGGCTAGATGCAGGAAGATTGTTCCCGATGTTGGGGAGGTCCAGGACAAGGGGTCACAGCTTAAGGATAAGGGGGAAATCCTTTAGGACCGAGATGAGAAGGACTTTTTTCACACAGAGAGTGGCGGGTCTCTGGAACTCTCTGCCACAGAGGGTAGTTGAGGCCAGTTCATTGGCTATATTTAAGAGGGAGTTAGTTAGATGTGGCCCTTGTGGCTAAGGGAATCAGAGGGTATGGAGAGAAGGCAGGTACGGGATACTGAGTTGGATGATCAGCCATGATAATATTGAATGGTGGTGCAGGCTCGAAGGGCCGAATGTCCTACTCCTGCACCTAATTTCTATGTTTCTATGTTTCTAACTATTCCCCTCCGGCAGACGGTACAAGGCCTTCTACTCCCGCACCTCCAGACTCAGGAATAACTTAATTCCCAGAGCTATAGCGGCTCTGAACCGGCCCTGCTGAGTGCCCCCCCCCCCCCCCCATGGACTGTCTCCCTCGGATGGTCATGTCGCACAGACACATCTGCACTTTAGTCTTTTCACAAACCTTGTTCTCGGGGCATCTAAACCTAAATGTTGTTAGTTGTTTAAGTTATGACACCGGATGGAAGTTGCAAACCAAATCTCGTTGCACTTATGTGTAATGACAATAAAAGATATTATTGTTATTATTATTATGTACCCTTTCCGCCGACTGGATAGCATGCAATTGCAAAGCTCTTCACCGCACGCATGACAATACACTAAACTAAACGGAAATAATAATAGATGCTGCTCGAAGAAAAATAATTTTAGCGCGAGTAAAAAACAAAATATCCTGGAATTGCTCACCCAGTCAGGCAGCATCTGCGGGAAGGGGAACGGAGTTAACGTTTCTGGCCAACGGTCATGGTCAGGATGATTTTAGCACACTTGACGGAAAGTCACGCAAACAAAACCTTTTTCACTCTACCTCGGTACACGTGACAATAAACTAAATTGAACTGAGCTCATACGATCACGGCATTAGAAACCCACACCACTGCAGAATGAACAATATAACGCCCCACACTTATACTGAGGATACACACAAAAAGCTGGAGTAACTCAACGGGACAGGCAGCATCTCTGGAGAGAAGGAACGGGCGATGTCATCTGTTTAAGAAGATGTCATCTGCAGATGCTGGAAAATCGAAGATAGACAAAAAATGCTGGAGAAACTCAGCGGGTGAGGCAGGATCTATGGAGCGAAGGAAATAGGCAACGTTTCGGGTCGAGACCCTTCTTCCGACATCCATTCCTTCTCTCCAGAGACGCTGCCTGTCCCGCTGAGTTACTCCAGCTTTTTGTGTCTATCTCTGGTTTAAACCAGCATCTGCAGTTCCTTCCTCCACACCAAGACCCTAGCGAGTGGGTTTTGGAGGTGGTACCTTTGAGGTCCATTTGACTGAGTGCTAGGTATCTCACATAAAGGTAGCTGAGGCAGGGAGCACCACAAGGTTTAAGGCAGGTACGAGATGGATGGGACAGGTTAAAGGGATTTGGGCCAAACGCAGGCAGGTGGGACTAACGTAGATGGGATATGTTTGCGTTTAAAAAACATGTTCCCCACAGGCTCCTAATAAATCTTCCCTCCTCCCCGCCCCGCCCCCCACCTTAAACCGATGTCCTCTGGTTTTTGATTCTCTGTGTGTAGATGGGGCATGTTGGTCAGCATCGGCTGGTTTCAACGCTGTACCACGTCTCCATGGCTCCAAATGCTTTCTACTACAATTACTAGCGAATTATACCATGAAAGTGACACGGTGACCTTCTCATAGCTGGGAATAACAAGGAGACACACTGATAACCGTTTCCCTTTGTCAGCTACAATTTGCCAGCCAAAAATAAGAGAGTAACCACACATAGTTAGAGGAGGTGATAAACAAACACTTTTGGCCCATTCACCTGAACACCGAGCCTCTGTTTCTTATCATTTGAGATAGAGTTTTCTGATCGTCAGCGTAATGAATTTAGCTGTCATCTGGTCCAGGGAAGGTCTGTAATCTCTCAGTACCTCAGGCTCTGTCCTATATTTGGCTCCCTTCGTTTTCCATGAGTGTCAGACCATGGGTTATATCAAACTGGAAAGGGTACAGAGAAGATTTACCAGGATGTTGCCAGGACTAGAGGGTCTGAGCTACAGGGGGAGGTTGAGCAGGCTGGGTCTCTACTCCTTGCAGCGCAGGAGGATGAGGGGTGATCTTACAGAGTTGTATAAAATCATGAGAGGAATAGACTGCGTAGAGTCCCACGCCCAGAGTAGGGGAATCGAGGATCAGAGAACATAGGTTTAAGGTGAAGGGGAAAAGATTTAATAGGAATCTGAGGGGTAACTTTTTCACACAAAGGGTGGTGGGTGTATGGAACAAGCTGCCAGAGGAGGTAGTTGAGGCTGGGACTATCCCAACATTTAAGAAACAGTTAGACAGGTACATGGATAGGACAGGTTTGGAAGGATATGGACCAAACGCGGGCAGGTGGGACTAGTGTAGATGAGACATGTTGGCCGGAGTGGGCAAGTCGGGCTGAAGCGCCTGTTTCTACGTGGTATCACTCTATGAGTCTAATTTTAAGCTTCTCTGTATTGTGGGATTTTAAAACAACGTATGTTTATCATGCAGCAAGATAAGGGAGCAAAATGTCAAGATAAAATTATCCTGCAAAGTGGCCCAATAGACAATAGACAATAGGTGCAGGAGTAGGCCATTCGGCCCTTTGAGCCAGCACTGTCATTCAATGTGATCATGGCCCGATAATGGCCCCAGGAACCTGGAGTTTGCCTGCTCCCGTTATAAACACGGGCATTTCAAATTTCTCTCCCGTCATGTTCTAATATGGATAGATACTTCTCTGCCACATGTACCCTGAAGTTAGAGTGAAGTTAGTTGTTTGTATACACAAATACACTTGTCGCCACAGGTCCCTCTTGTGAGAGTATGTGTGTGAGAGTGCATGTGAGTGGTGTGAAAGTGTGTTAGTGTGAGAGTGTGTAAGTGTATGAGTGTGTGAGAGTATGTGAGAAATAGTGTGTGAAGGCATGTGTGAGTGAGTGTGTATAGAAACATAGAAACATAGAAAATAGGTGCAGGATTAGGCCATTCAACCCTTCGAAGCTGCACCGCCATTCAATATGATCATGGCTGATCATCCAACTCAGTATCCTGTACCTGCCCGAGATGAGAAGATCTTTTTTCACACAGAGAGTGGTGAGTCTGTGGAATTCTCTGCCACAGAAGGTAGTTGAGGCCAGTTCGTTGGCTATATTTAAGAGAGAGCTAGATGTGGCCCTTGTGGCTAAAGGAATCAGGGGGTATGGAGCGAAGGCAGGTGCAGGATACTGAGTTGGATGATCAGCCATGATCATATTGAATGGCGGTGCAGGCTCGAAGGGCCGAATGGCCTACTCCTGGACCTATTTTCTATGATTCTATGATTCTCTGTGTGAAAAATGATTTTCTCATCTCGGTCCTAAAAGACTAAACCCCTTATCCTTACACTGTGACCCCTTGTTCTGGACTTCCCCAACATCGGGAACAATCTTCCTGCATCTAGCCTGTCCAACCCCTTAGGAATTTTGTAAGTCTCTATAAGATCCCCTCTCAATCTCCCAAATTCCAGCGAGTACAAGCCGAGTCTATCCAGTCTTTCTTCATATGGAAGTCCTGCCATCCCAGGAATCAGTCTGGTGAACCTTCTCTGTACTCCCTCTATGGCAAGGATGTCTTTCCTCAGGTTAGGAGACCAAAACTGTACACAATACTCCAGGTGTGGCCTCACCAAAACCCTGTACAACTGCAGTAGAACCTCCCTGCTCTTGTACTCAAATCCTTTTGCTATGAATGCCAACATACCATTCGCTTTCTTCACAGCCTGCTGCACCTGCATGCCTACTTTCAATGACTGGTGTACCATGACACCCAGGTCTCGTTGCATCTCCCCTAATCCTAATCTGCCACCATTCAGATAATAGTCTACCCTCCTGTTTTTGCCACCAAAGTGGATAAACTCACATTTATCCACATTATACTGCATCTGCCATGCATCTGCCCATTCACTCAGCCTATCCAAGTCACCTTGCAGCCTCCTAGCATCCTCCTCACAGCTAACACTGCCCCCCAGCTTCGTGTCATCCGCAAACTTGGAGATGTTGCATTCAATTCCCTCATCCAGATCATTAATATATATTGTAAATAGCTAGGGTCCCAGCACTGAGCCTTGCGGTACCCCACTAGTCACTGCCTGCCATTCTGAAAAGGACCCGTTTACTCCTACTCTTTGCTTCCTGTCAGCCAGCCAGTTCTTTATCCACATCAATACTGAATCCCCAATACCGTATGCTCTAAGTTTGTATACTAATCTCTTATGTGGGACCTTGTCGAAAGCCTTCTGAAAGCCCAGATATAACACATCCACAGGTTCTCCCTTATCCACTCTACTAGTTACATCCTCAAAAAATTCTATAAGATTCGTCAGACATGATTTACCTTTCATAAATCCATGCTGACTTTGTCCAATGATTTCATCACTTTCCAAATGTGTTGCTATCCCATCTTTAATAACTGACTCTAGCATTTTCCCCATTACCGATGTTAAACTGGTCTGTAATTCCCCGTTTTCTCTCTCCCTCCCTTTTTCAAAAGTGGGGTTACATTAGCTACCCTCCAATTCTCAGGAACTACTCCAGAATCTAAAGAGTTTTGAAAAATTATCACTAATGCATCCACCATTTCTGGGGCTACTTCCTTAAGTACTGGCCCTGGGGATTTATCAGCCGTTAATCCATTCAATTTACCTAACACCACTTCCCCGCTAACCTTGATTTCACTCAGTTCCTCCATCTCATTTGATCCCCGATCCCCTGCTATTTCCGGCAGATTATTTATGTCTTCCTTAGCGAAGACAGAACCAAAGTAGTTATTCAATTGGTCTGCCATGTCCTTGTTCCCCATGATCAATTCACCAGTTTCTGACTGCAACGGACCTACATTTGTTTTAACTAACCTTTTTCTCTTCACATATCTATAAAAACTTTTGCAGTCAGTTTTTATGTTCCCTGCCAGTTTTCTTTAATAATCTATTTTCCCTTTCCTAATTAAGCCCTTCGTCCTCCTCTTCTGGACTCTGAATTTCTCCCAGTCCTCTGGTAGGCTGCTTTTTCTGGCTAGTTTGTATGCTTCATCTTTAGTTTTGATACTATCCCTGATTTCCCTTGTTATCCATGGATGCACTACCTTCGCTGATTTATTCTTTTGCCAAACTGGGATGAACAACTGTTGTAGTTCATCCATGCAGTCTTTAAATGCCTTCCATTGCATATCCACCATCAACCCTTTAAGAATCACTTGCCAGTCTATCTTGGCCAATTCACGTCTCATACCCTCAAAGTTACCTTTCTTTAAGTTCAGAATCCTTGTTTCTGAATTAACAATGTCACTCTCCATCCTAATGAAGAACTCAACCATATCATGGCACTCTTGCCCAAGGGGCCACGCACAACAAGACTGCTAACTAACCCTTCCTCATTACTCAGTACCCAGTCTAGAATAGCCTGCTCTCTCGTTGGTTCCTCTACATGTTGGTTTAGAAAACTATCCCGCATACATTCCAAGAAATCCTCTTCCTCAGCACCCCTGACAATTTGATTCACCCAATCTATATGTAGATTGAAGTCACCCATTATAACGGTTTTACCTTTGTTGCACGCATTTCTAATTTCATGTGTGTGAGCTTCTATGTGAGAGAGTGTTTGAGAGTGTGGGTGCGTGTATATGTGAGTGTGTATGTGTGAGACAGCATATGGGAGACAGGGAGTGTGTGTATGAGGGTGTCTGAGTGTGTAAGAGTGCGAGTGTGTGCATGCGTTCATGTGTGTGACAGTGTGAGAGTGCACATGCGAAAGTGTATGTGTGATTGAGTGTGTGAACAAGTGTGACTGTGTGTTTGTAAGTGTGTGTGTGTGTGTGAATGAGAATATGAGAGTGACAGTGAATGTGGGTGTGGCACATGTACACGCGTGTGTGTCATGTGTACACGTGTGTGTTTGTGTCTTTCATTGATCCATCATGAATAAAATACAGTTATTGGTTAACCCTGCCTATTGCATGAATCCAAACCATTCCAGTTGTCCCTGGTGGGCCTAGTGTAGCTGGGACACGTTGGCTGGTGTGGGCAAGTTGGGTCTGGTTCCACACTGCAGCACTCTGTGACTCTACCAAAACCGACGTGGAATGTGAATCACACTGAACCTCGTTTCTCACCTTCTTCCCTCTAGGCTGAGAGCAGGGCAGGATGGGTGACTGGAGCTTGTTGGGCAACCTGCTGGAAAGTGCCCAGGAGCACTCCACGGTGGTGGGCAAGGTGTGGCTGACCTCTCTGTTCATCTTCCGCATCCTGGTGCTGGGCACGGCCACGGAGAAGGTGTGGGGAGACGAGCAGTCCTTCTTCACCTGCGACACCAAGCAGCCCGGTTGCCAGAACGTGTGCTACGACCGCATCTTCCCCATCTCCCACATCCGCTTCTGGGTGCTGCAGATCGTCTTTGTGTCCACGCCCACCCTGGTGTACCTGGGCCACATCTACCACCTGGTGCGGATGGAGGAGAAGCAGAGGCAGAGGGAGGGGGAGAGGCTGAACGGCTACCCTGCTGGGGAGAAGGAGGCCCTCATGCAGAACGCATGCAACATCAAGAGCCCAAGCTTGGACCAGCAGGGCAAAGTCCGGTTGAAAGGGGCCATCCTACGCACATATTTGTTCAACATCATTTTTAAAACCCTCTTCGAAGTCGGCTTCATCTGGGCCCAGTATTACCTCTACGGCTTTGAACTGAAACCCCTTTACAAATGCAACTACACCCCCTGTCCAAACACTGTGGACTGTTACATCTCCCGCCCAACAGAGAAGACCGTCTTCATTATCTTCATGCTGGCCATGGCTTGTCTGTCTCTCGTTCTCAACATGATCGAGATCTGCCACCTGGGACTCAAGAGGTGCAGGAGGGCCAGGGAGAAGAGGCTGGCTCAGGGCGGAGCGGTGGGCAGCGAGAGGATGGGCGCCTGCGCCCCCAGCTACCAGTACTTTGCCAATCGCGGTGGCCCCCAGCTCTACGCCGTGCCCCCTCTGGCCGAGCCCGAGCCCGTGTGCCACCCCTACACCACCAACCTGTCCAGCAAGCAGAACCGGGACAACTTCGCCCTGATGGATGACAAGCAGGGCGCCCCGGAGGATCTCAACCCCGCCCTGCCCACCGCCAAACTCACTGAGCAGAGGCGCAACAGTGACAGGAGCAAGGCCAGCAGCCGCAGCAAGTCCGACGACCTCGCCATCTAATCCCCCCCCCCACCCCACCCCGAATCATTCCAGTCACCCCTCAACAATGCCCCAGAGATTTCAATCCCGACCGCCAGCGAGAAACCCGGCTCAGCGCCGCAACAAAACTCCCCCACTTCACACGCTGGCTGCACTCGCCCTTCATGTGTATTTGATGCTCGTTACACTTGCCTCCGTGTTAGAACACAGATTGCAACAGAGCAGACTTGCACTTGCGCACAGCCTGTTGCCCAGCCCCCCACCCACCCCTGACTCTCCCCCACCCCACCCCCATCCCCCCACCCACCCCACACCCCTCCCCCACCCCCCTCCTCCACCCACCCCTGACTCCGCACCCACCCCTGACTCCCCCCACCCACCCCCTCCTCCCCACCCCCCCTCCCCCACCCACCCCTGACTCTCCCCCACCCACCCCCTCCTCCCCCACCCCCCTTCCCCTCCCCACCCCCCTCCCCCACCCACCCCTGACTCTCCCCCACCCACCCCCTCCTCCCCACCCCCCTCACCCACCCATGCCACACCCCATCTACCACCCACCCCCTCATCTCCACCCACCCCCCCTTCTCTACCCACCCCACACCCCCTCCACTGCACTCCTCCCCCACCACCCACCCACCTCCCCACACCCTTCCCCCCACCCCCCTCCTCCACCTCCCTCCCCACTGTTCCTCACGCCTGTACTCTTTGCCACAGACGGCTGTGGAGGCCAAGTCAGTGGATATCCACTCCAACGTTGACTTCTGCAGCTGAGGCTTTGACCTGCTCAACCAGATCCCACCACCCCCCGTCCAACACTAGAATCCCCATCCAAGCACTCGACCAGACCTCCAGAAGGAGGGAGAAAAGACCCGAAGGACATATTCAAAACCCTCTTGAGAACAAAATGAAACATCTTCACTCGTGCAGGAGATGCCTCACTTTTGACTGTCGAAAATGGAGAAACATTCCAGAGGACACCAGATATGTTGAGATTGAATAATCAGTCAAATTGGTAGCAAGACCGAAGACAAGGTCTACCTGGTCTACCCTTGCTTCCCACTTCAAAACCCATAGAACTGGTGGGGGACAAGTCAACATCAACTCTGAGGGACCACGTGAGAAGATGCCACACTACAAAGAGCATGGCTCAAGGAGCAAAATGACACTTTTCAACAGTTGGTCATTTTCAGAAGTACCTCGTTTTAAAACCCAGTGTCTTTCGATCATTTTACGTGTAAAATTTAGACACTTTTACAATCTCCTAAATACTGGAAAGTTTACAGGATTATTGTCTTTATAAAACAAAAGTGTGCAGTGTGTAAAACATTTCTTATTGAAGCAGGAAAAACTGGCATTGCCATTCTTCATTAGGTTGAAGTCACGGTTATACCCCGCCTTATTTTGGCGTGGACTTCTCTCTTCGTGTTATCTGTTGACAGACAAACAAAATTATTTGGTACAAGTCTTTCCCGTGACAAATGTTCTTTGATACTTGACGAAAATATTCAAGAACAGATCGGGGGGTCTGACCCGATAAACCTTCTCCTTCTGATAACTCAATGCGACCTGATCAAGCCTGCATGTCTTCTCAACTTCATTGACTGAGATTTTGCTGTCAGAAGCCAAAAAAACCCCATCGGGTTCAATCATTCATTATCTTTACATTTGTCCATGGCTTTGACTGTTTTTGTTTAATGGAAACTACGATTGTTAAAATGCTATTTTGACGTGACGGTCCTCGTTTTATGATATATTTTATGTTCTCCTTTAAACTGTGCTGAAGACTTGGTACGCACAAGACTCATGTTAAAGTAATTACCATGTACAAAGAGGAAAATAAAATAAAGGAAAGATGAGATAAAAGAGAGAAAAAAAAAGCTTAAGCTGATTCACTTCTTGGAGTTTTATATCTCTATTAATTCCTCAGATCTGCAGAATTAAAATACTGGACGAAAAGTTAATGATCCCTTTTAAAGTTTGGCACGGGGTTACGATTCATGACGACTTTGTAAAATTACATCCAGCAAGTTCCATACTTTCGATAACGTTTAATTGAGTTCAGAGATACAGTGCGGAAACTGGTCCCCTTCAGCCCGAGTCCACTCCGCCCAACGCACCCCGTACACTATCCCACACACTGGGGATAATTTACAATCTCTAACAAAGCCAATTAACCTACAAGTCTGTACGTCTTTTGGAGTGTGGGAGGAAACCAGAGCACCCAAAGCGAACCCACGTGGTCACGGGGTAAAACGTACAAATTCCATAGTCTGGATCAAACCCGGGTCTCTGGGGCTGTAAGGCAGCAACTCTACCGCTGTGCCACTGTGATATATGCCCCTGGTATATATCTATAACATAAATGCAGCATATATGAAGTATAAAGATTCAAGTCTATCGGTTTCAAATCTTTCAGAAGTAGTGAAATGTTTGTATCAACAGGAAGCTCAGACAACAACTCCATTATTCCAACATTGAACCATGCATGCGTGATTGCTGGAAGCTGTTACGCTATTTAAGCTTTAAGGATAGAGACACTAATACTCCTCTTGTACTTCTATGATAAAATCCAGGCCAAAACGCCCCGAGGCCATTTACTTGCCTTCGTGACATGGTTTCCTTGATGAGTTATTCCACACGTTACTGTGTTAACAGATCCTGCTAGACTGTTCTTGTGTTGTGTCCCTGCTATTTCACGCTTTTGGATTCCAAGCTAGATTATAACCACAAAAGGGATGGTGACATAGAATAAATCTCATTTCATCAAAGTGGCACAGCTGGTCGAGCTGCTGCCTCACAGCACCAGAGACCCCGTGAGTTGAAAACTCATAAATTACTGCAGACAAGAAACTTTGTTCATTTTTCTCTTTTTTTTGGTTTAGTTTAGTTTAGGTTAGAGATGCAGCACAGAAACAGGCCCTTCGGCCCACCGAGTCCGTGCCAACCAGCGATCCCCGTACACCAGCACTATCCTACACATGCTACGGACAGTTTACAATTTTACCAAGCCTATTAACCTACAAACCTGCACGTCTTTGGAGTGTGGGAGGAATCCAGAGCTCCCAGAGAAAACCCGCGCAGGTCACGGGGAGAACGTACAAACTCTGTACAGACAGCGCCCGTAGTCAGGATCGAGCCCAGGTCACTGGCGCTGTGACGCAGAAACTCTACCGCTGCGCCACCGTGCAACACAATAATGATACAATCGCATTAACGATTTAGCAAGGCGTTTTGGACGAAAAGCCTTATTACACGAATTACTGCAAAACACAAGGCTCATTATATAGATGTTTACATTTGCAACTTTTATTGAACGAATAGTGGTTCATATAGCAGTTTATTGAATTAGATGCTCACCCAAATCAAAGAGTAATGCCCCTGTCCCACTTAGGAAAACTGAACGGAAACCTCTGGAGACTTTGCGCCCCACCCAAGGTTTCCGTGCGGTTCCCGGAGGTTTTTGTCCTCCGGCAACCACCTTCGACTAGCATCGCAACCGGCTTCTACTAAAAAAATTACCGATTTTTATAACGGAAACCAATTTCGACCATTAAGGTGACTGAGAAAAACCTCCGGTCAACAGCTTGACCCGAAAAGTTAATATTCTTCACACAAATGCTGCCTGACAAGATAAAGATGTAATGTATCTGTGCATTCTGACGTGCCCCTGTATATTCGTGGACATCACTTTATGCCTGTTCTATAAAGTCATCACTTATAGTGAAGTTTGTCTCCTAATAGCAAAATGATTCGAGTCGAGTGAGGATGAGGCATGAGAGAGAGACGAAGTTTGGCACAAGTGTTTCATCCACATTTAGACATCGGGAAAGGCAGAGAAAGAATATCGGTCTTGTATCCATAGTATCATTCCACAAATAGAAATATTGGAATTAGCAGCATTAGAACTCTGACATGCGATTAGAAAAGAGGCGAGGAGGAATTTATTTCGCCAGGTGGAGGTGAATCTTTGGAATTAATTGCCACAAATGACGGTGGAGGGCTTGCATTTGAGTAGTTTTAAAGCAGAGATTGATCAGTAAGGGTGTCAAAGGTTAGGGGGAGAAGGCGGGAGAATGGGGTTGAGAGGCAAAGGTAGATCAGCCATGATCAAATGGTGGAGTTGACTCAATGGGCCGAACGGCTCATTTCTGCTCCGATGTCATGGATTTATGACTCAATATTTGATGAGAAACAGCATTGGGTCTGACTTGCACTGATTTTGAACACTTGCCAACTTGTTTTCAGAAAATGCCCACCTTCTTCGTAAAGAACACTAGATAGAACACGGGCAGAGGAAGAGGGAGGAACAGGTGACCCCATGCACCAGTCCCACCCCACAGCTCACGAGAGAAACAGCCTGAAGAACGGTCCCAACCTGATCCTTTTACTCCAGAGATGCTGCCTGACCTGCTGAGCTGCTCCGCCACTTCAATAGGCCAATGGTTCTTATATTGCCACATGTACTGAGGTACAGTGAAATTCTTTTTTGCATACAGTTCAGCAGATGTATTGGCATTTCCTAGATTCAGTACAAGTGTATAGTAATGGTACACTCAAGTTCAAGTTCAAGTTCACATTTATTATCACGTGCTCCAATTGGTGCAGCGAGATTTGAGTTGCCATCCAGCCACACAAATAAAAAGAACACAACACACGATAGAGTTTAACATGAACATCCCCCACAGCAGAATCGATGTTTCCCACTGTGGGGGAAGGCAGTAAAGTTCAGTCATCTTCCTCTACGTTCTCCCGTGGTCGGGGCCTATTGAAGCCTCCATAGTCGTCGCAACGTCACCCGATGTGCAGGCACGGATGATGGAATTCCGGCGTCAGAAGAACACTCTCGGCGGCATGGATTTCCGAATCGGCCGCTTCCTACCGGAGGCCGCGGCTCCCGAAGCCCATAGGCCGAGCTCCACACGGCAATCCTCGGCGAAGGATCGCAGGGCCCCGCATTGTTAAAGTCAGCGCCGCCCGCGGCTGGAAGCTCCGCAGACCACAGCTCCGCGGTGTTAAAGTCGGCATTCCCAGCACTCCGGAGCTCCAACACGGAGACCCCAGTAAGGCTTCGCCTGCTCCGCGATGGTACCTCAGTGCTGCGCCGCTGCTGAAGCTGAAGCTCTGGCTGGTCTCCGGCAGGAAAGGCCGCACCAATCCAGATGGTAGACCGCGAGGAGGGGGCGAAGATGTGGCTCGGAGTAAAGAGGCATCCTCGACCAGTTAGTGACTAAGAAAAACAGTTTCCCCCCTTCCCCCATCACCCACATAAAAAAACTAAAAGACCAAAACAAAACTTTGACACACTAAAAATAAAAAATGATGGAAGGACGGACAGCTGCAGGCGAGGCTGTCCTACTCAACGGCGCCACCCTCCGACTGATATTTTTACAAGAGTGTTCTGCCTCAGTGTACTATTCCCATGCACTTGTACTGAATCTAAGGTGTACTTCTATATAGTAATACTTCTACTGGACTGTATGCAAAAAATATTTGTGTAATCTTCGTCTATAAGAGGAAATAGCCACCCTATACGCCCAGATACCTGGTGTACTGTAGGAATAGCAAAAGCAAAATGCTATCGTGGGAAATTTAAAGAGGACATTTTATGTCAAAAGATGAGGTCAGCGCAGTTAAATGAAAAAAACGATTAGAAAGATCTACTCAAGGCAAAAGCACCTTTAAAAATGTAATTTCCCTGAATTCCAACTACACCCACATACTTTTCCACTTAGAAAATGAGATGTACACTTTCACCAGTGCAGTTTAGTTGAGTTTAGCTTAGAGATACTGTGTGGAAACAGGCCCTTCGGCCCACCGAGACCGCGCCGACCAGCCGTCTCCACACATCAACACTATCCTACACACACTAGGGACGATTTACATTTATACCAAGCCAATTAATCTGCAAACCTGTACGTCTTTGGAGCGTGAGTGGAAACCGAAGATCTTGGCGAAAACCCGCGCGGTCATATGGAGCACATACAAACTCCGTACAGACAGCGTAGTCAGGATCGAACCCGGGTCTCCGCTGCGAGAATTAGCAACTCCACCGCTGTGCCACCGTGCCGCCGAAAATATTAAGAAAAATTGTGCGTACATAATATGAAGCAGAATTGTGTATCTTCCACAGGCAACCTGTGGTAAAAGCTTACAAAAACAATATTTGGCCTGCAGTGGGCTTTGATATCATCTTTAATATCACTGATATCAAAGGTAATATCGAAGGATATAAAGGTTTACGAGATGCTGCTTTAATTACTGGGCGTCAGCCATTAGGCGATGTATTAGTGGGTATTAGCTAAAAAGCAGAGGATGGACAAACTTGCATTATTTTCTCTGGATCTGTAGAGGTTGTGGTAAAACACAAAATGCTGGAGCAACTCAGCGGGACAGGCAGCATCTCTGGAGAGAAGGAACGGGGAAACATTTCGGGTCAAGACCCTTCTTCAGAGGGAAGAACTTCAGGTGGCAGTATATTAAATCTATGAGACGTAGATAGGGTACACAATCGTCCCACCACAACCAGAGAGCAGTCCTGAACTACTATCCACCTCTTTGGTGACCTCTGACCACCCTTCATCGGACTTTGCTGGCTTCACCTTGCACTGAACGTTATTCCCTTATCATGTATCTCTTCACTGTAAATTGTATTCATTGTAATCATGGAGTCTTCCCACTGACTGGTTAGCGCGCAACAAAAGCGTTGCCCTTGGTACACGTGACAAACTGAACCGAGTTGGATCCTTTTATTCCCCGCAGGGAGCAAATGTCAAAGGCAAGAGCGCGCGGCTTTATGGTGAGACAGGCAAAGTCTAAAGATGGGCTGGGAAATTATTTATTTTTTCTATACAGAGAATGATGGCTGGCTGGATCACACTGCCAGAGGTAAAATTTGAGGGGATTTTAGATTGCCACGTGGATGCGCAGGGAATGGAGGAATGGAGGGATACGCACAAGCAGAGGAGATTATTTGGTCCTTGTGGCTAAAGGGATCAGGGGGTATGGAGAGAAGGCAGGTACAGGATATGTAGTTGGATGATCAGCCATGATCATATTGAATGGCAGTGCAGGCTCGAAGGGCCGAAGGGCCTACTCCTGCACCTATTTTCTATGTTTCTATGCAACTTGGCATTATGTGTAGGAAGGCTGGAAATCAAAGAGAGACACAAAAAGCTGGAGTAACTCAACGGGCCGGACCCGAAACGTCACCTATTCCTTTTCTCCAGAGATGTTGACTGACCCGCTGAGTTACTCCAGCACTTTGTGTCTAACTTGGCATCATGTTGGGCGCGGGCATTGTGGGCCGAAGGGCCTGCTCCCGTGCTGTACTGTTCCATGTTGTTAGTCCACCCATTGTTTCCATTGGAGGTTGCACTAGCAGCATGTAATGGGAACATTGAAGATGCGTGTGCACAAGACTGCAGATACTGCAGTGTGGAGCAGTGAACACATTACTGGGGAGGCAGTAGGTGAAGCAGCATCCGGGGAGGGCAAGGAGTTGTCGACTTTCACCTGAGACACAGCATCAGGACCAATGCATGGATTCAACCCCAAATGTCAGTTATCCCTTTGTTTAGGTTAGTTTTAGTTTAGAGATACAACGCGGAAACAGGCCCTTCGGCCCACCGATCCCCGCACACTAGCACTATCCTACACGCTAGATGCAATTTACGATCTTTACCAAAGCCAATTAACCTACAATCCTGTACGTCTTTGGAGTGTGGGAGTAACCCGGAGAAAGCCCACGCAGGTCACGGGGAGAACGTGCAGACTCCATACAGACAGCACCCGTAGTCAGGATCGAACCCAGGTCTCTGGCGCTGTGAAGGGCCTGTCCCACTTTCACAACCTAATTCACGACCTCATGGACATTTTTCATCAGGCTAGAAAAAAGCCCTGACCTACTTGTTGCCACGGGTACCCACGACTAGCATCACGGCCTGCTACAACCTACCTACGACCTTGTGACGACCATGCTGCGAGTATGAGTCAAGGGCAAACTCGGCAGAGGTCGTGAATTAGGTCGTGAAAGTGGGACAGGCCCTTAAGGCAGCAACTCTACCTTTGCTGCGCCACCGTGCTGCTCGAAGTTTGCCTCCCCAGACGGTGCCCACGTGCCCAGTTTTGACGGGCAACAAGTTTTGTTAAATGATCCAACCGAGATCACCAGTTCACGCTGTTATCATCAACCCAAACTCCTCCCAATCGTGAAGCAATAGTCAGTCCAAAGCCCACCGTCGGTTGCCAAGGAGAAACAGGAATACGTTTTGCCAAGGAACAAGTATTCCTCCCCTTCCTGCAAAACCACCTGCCAACGTGTATGGAAAATGTACGGAGATGAGAAATCGGAAAACTCTCGTCGATCCTATTTCATTTCCAAAACTCTCATCGACGTTTCATTCAGCTCCAGCTTCCTTTTAAATAACAAGAATTGCAAAAACAAAACTCGAATCTTATTCCGCTTTCTACAGGGAATGCAGTATTCTTTAATGGGGTGGCGCAGCGGTAGAGTTGCTGCCTCACAGCGCCAGAGATCCGGTTTTGATCCCGACAACGGGTGCTGTCTGTACGCAGTTTGTATGTTGTCCCTGTGACCGCGTGGGTTTTCTCCGGGTGCTCCGGTTCCCTCCCACAATCCAAAGACGTGCACATAGGTTAATTGGCTTCTGGACATTGTTCCCAGTGTGCGGGTCATCGATGATCAGCACTCGGTTGGCCAAATGGGCCCGTTTCCACGCTGTATCACTAAAACAGATTTTTCTTTGTTTTTTTTTTAATTCTGGGGAATGGAGGCTTAAGTTGAGAGTTAAGGGCCGTTCCCACCAGCATGCGCCTGCATGCGGCAAGCGCAACCAAATCGGCAGCAGGGGCTGCGCGGAGGTCGGGTGAGTGGCGCAACGCGGCGCAAAGTGAGGCGAACTTGGAGCGAAGTCTAAGGTAAGTTCGCCAGGACAGAGAGGGGCACACAGAGAGGGGCACCGAGGCACACACACACACAGAGGGCCACGGAGCCACACACATAGAGGGTCACGGAGGCACCTACAGATAGGTTCACGGAGGCACGACGTCGGGGCGGTGTGATTCCTGGGATGTCAGGACTTTCATATGAGGAAAGATTGGATAGACTCGGTTTGTACTCGATGGAATTTAGAAGATTGAGGGGGGATCTTATAGAAACCTACAAAATTCTTAAGGGGTTGGACAAGCTAGATGCTGGAAGATTGTTCCCGATGTTGGGGGAGTCCAGAACAAGGGGTCACAGTCTAAGGATAAGGGGGAATTCCTTTAGGACCGAAATGAGGAAAACATTCTTTACACAGAGAGTGGTGAGTCTCTGGAATTCTCTGCCACAGAAGGTAGTTGAGGCCAGTTCATTGGCTATATTTAAGAGGGCGTTAGATGTGGCACTTGTGGCTAAAGGGATCAGGGGGTATGGAGAGAAGGCAGGTACGGGATACTGAGTTGGATGATCAGCCATGATCACATTGAATGGCGGTGCAGGCTCGAAGGGCCGAATGGCCTACTCCTGCACCTATTTTCTATGTTTCTATGTTTCTATGTAATGCGTCGAGGCGACTGCGAGCCAACAAGCCGGAATTTTTGGACAGCCAGTTTTTCGGAGCCCCGCGCGGTGTCGGGACGAACTCTGCACGGCTCCGGCGATCGAAGTGGGACCGGCCCCGCGACGCCGGACGGCTCAAGCGACCACGTTAGGTTGCGCTAATCGCATAGAGTTGCATGCTGGTGGGACAGGCCCTTTACAGTGTAGAAAGAAGCCCCAAGTCCCACTGAGTCCACACCATCTGTCGTCCGCTCACACTAGTTCTATGTTATCCCACTTGCTCATCCACTCACTGGAGGCAATCTGCAGAGGCCAATGAACTTACAGACCCCCAAGTCTTTGGGGTGTGGGAGCAAACCGGAGCACCATGGAGGAAACCCACACAGTCACAGGGAGAGCAGGTAAACCACACACACACACACACACACAGTACACTTGGTCAGAATCGAACCCGGGTCTCTAGTGCTGCGAGGCAGAAGTTCTACCAACTGTGCCACAGGAAACAATTGAAAAATCTGCTCAGGTTAAGTTTAAAAGTGATCATTCTCTACGAAAGAAGTTTAACGTGTCCGCAATATTTACTGGTATTTCAGCAGGGACAGGGCTAGTTCCGAAGGTAGTGGTCACTCCTTCAAAAGTAATGTACAGTGCCCCCTACAATGTTTGGGACAAAGACCCATCATTTATTTATTCGCCTCTGTACTCCACAATTTGAGATTTGTAATATTAAAAAAAATCACATGGGAAGGGCAGATTGTCAGGTTTTAATAAAGGCCATTGTTATACATTTTGGTTTCACCATGTAGAAATTACAGCCGTGTTTAAACACAGTCCCCCCATTTCAGGGCACCATAATGTTTGGGACACAGCAATGTCATGTAAATGAAAGTAGTCATGTTTAGTATTTTGTTGCATATCCTTTGCATGCATTGACTGCTTGAAGTCTGCGATTCATGGACATCACCAGTTGCTGGGTGTCTTCTCTGGCGATGCTCTGCCAGGCCTGTATTGCAGCCATCTTTAGCTTATGCTTGTTTTGGGGGCTAGTCCCCTTCAGTTTTCTCTTCAGCATATAAAAGGCATGCTCAATTGGGTTCAGATCAGGTGATTGACTTGGCCACTCAAGAATCGACCATTTTTTGGCTTAGAAAAACTCCTTTGTTGCTCTAGCAGTATGTTTGGGATCATTGTCTTGCTGTAGAATGAACTACCGGACAATGAGTTTTGAGGCATTTGTTTGAACTTGAGCAGATAGGATGTATCTATACACTTCAGAAGTCATTATGCTACTACCATCAGTAGTTTTATCATCAATGAAGATAAGTGAGCCAGTAGCTTCAGCAGCCATACATGCCCAGGCCATAACACCCCCACCACCGTGTTTCACAGATGAGGTGGAATGCTTTGGATCTTGGGCAGTTCCATCTCTCCTCCATACTTTGCTCTTGCCATCATTCTGATATGCTTGTCTAATCTGTCCACAAGACCCTTTTCCAGAACCATGGTTGCTCTTTTAAGTACTTCTTGGCAAACTGTAACCTGGCCATCCTATTTTTGCGGCTAACCAGTGTTGAGCATCTTGCAGTGTAGCCTCTGTATTTCTGTTCATGAAGTCTTCTGCGGACAGTGGCCATTGACAGTGACGGATATCGCTATCAAGATATGGAGGGGACCGGGGGGACACAATTTCATGGTGGCCGCACGCGCATGCGTACTCACACACACAAGGCTTCGGAGGCATCTGCCGTGGACCCTACGGACGGTAATTACAGCTCACTCCAGCACGAAATGCAGCTCAACTCTGCCTGTCTCGCCGGGTTAATCTACAACCCTGCCTGGACTGACGGAATACCAGTCCGGAGCCATGGAGCTAGCGCTGCTTCTCCGCACTAGCTGTAAGCCTGGGCCATATTTCCCTTAAGTCCAGGCAGGTCTGTAGGTTAACCCGGCGGGAGAGGCAGAGTTGAGCTGGGTTTAGTGCTGCTTCTCTGCGCGGGCTGTGGGCCTGGGGCACCTCACCCATCTTGACTCCCGACCTCTCTGGCCACCCCTGGGTGTGGGGGGACGGGTGGTTCGGCAACGATTGCAGCGCCAGAGAGCCGGCCGGGATCGATCCTGGCTGCAGATGAGGCGCAGGTCTGCGTCCAGGGCTACCGTTGTGACCCTATGACCTGGGCACGTCTCCCTCCTCCAATCACCGCGCTCTATCCTCAGTCCCACCCTACTTCCGCCTCCGACCGACACCTCCCTCCTCCAATCATCACGCTGAATCATGTCCTGCCCCCATTGCCTGCTGACCGATGTCTCTCGCGTCCAATCGGCGCCGTCGATCAGCAGTCCCACCCCCACTGTCGCACGGAAAGCGGAGATTTCACCGCTTTTCATCCGGCTTTTTAAATCGTCCCAAAAAATGAGGGGCTAGTCCCCTCGAAACAGAGGGGGGACATGCCCCCCGTCCCCCTGGGATTCCACCACTGGCCATTGACAAATCCACACCTGACTCTTGAAGAGTGTTTCTGATCTGTCGGACAGGTGTTCGGGGATTTTTCTTTATTATAGAGAGAATTGTTCCGTCATCAGCTGTGGGGTCTTCCTTGGCCAGCCAGTCCCTTTGCAAATAGTAAACTCACCAGTGCTCTATTTCTTCTTGATGATGTCCCAAAAAGGTGATTTTGGTAAGTCTATTTGGCTGATGTTTCTATAACAGTTTTATTCTTGTTTTTCAGTCTCATAATGGCTGCTTTGACTTTCATTGGCACAACTTTGGTCTTCATGTTGAATAACAGCAATAAAAGTTTCCAAAGATGGAAAGACTGGAGGAAAGACTAGGTACTGAGAGCTCTCTAATACCCGCATTAAGGAGGCAATTAAATACACCTGAGTAATTACAAAGACCTGTGAAACAATGTGTCCCATTTGGCTCGAAGGGCCGAATGGCCTCCTCCTGCACCTATTTTCTGTTTCAAAGCTCATGTGATTTTTTTGTTACAAATCTCAAATTGTGAAGTAGAGACAAATAAATAAACAACGTGTCTTTGTCCCAAACATTATGGAGGGCACTGTATCTCAATTGGTAGAATTTTAAATTTAGAGATAACAGCCTGGAAACAGGCCCTTCGAGCACACTGGCCCCCGTACATTAACCCTCTCTTACACACACTAGGAACGATATGACATTCACACAGAGCCAATTAACTACAACACTTGTGTTAAAGAAGGAACTGCAGATGCTGGAGAATCGAGGGTTACACAAAAAGCTGGAGAAACTCAGCGGGTGCAGCAGCATCTAAGGAGTGAAGGAGATAGGCGACGTTTCGGGTCGAGACCCTTCTTCAGACTGGTCAGGGATCAGGGAAACGAGAGATATAAACAGTGATATGGAGAGATAAAGCAAGAACAATGAGTGAAAGATATGCAAAAAAGTATTGGTGATAAGGAAAGCAGGCCATTGTAAGCTGTTTCTGGTGTGAAAATGAGAAGCTAGTGCGACTTGGGGGGGGGGGGGGGGGGAGATGGAGAAGGAATGTCAGGGCCCGAGGGCTGAGGGAGAGGTGGGGGGGGTGGGGGGGAAAGGAGCAGTCTGGGTTAACAGAATTGAGAAAATTCAATGTTTAAGCCCAGAGGATGCAGACTCCCCAAGCGGAATATGAGATGTTGTTCCTCAAACTTGCGGTGTTGTTCACTCTGGCCATGGAGGAGGCCCAGGACCGAGAGGTCGGATACGGAGTGGGAGGGGGAGTTGAAGTGCTGAGCCACCGGGAGGTCGGGTTGGTTATTGCGGACCGAGCGGAGGTGTTCGGCGAAACGATCGCCTAGCCTCCGCTTGGTCTCACCGATGTAGATTAGCTGGCATACACTTCATTTTTGGAGTGTGATAGGAAGCCGGAGCACCCGGAGAAAACCCACGCAGGTGACAGGGAGAACGTGCAACCTCCACCCAGCCAGCACCCGTAGTCAGGATCGAACCCGGGTCTCTGGCGCTGTCAAGCATTCGCTCTACTGCTGCGCCACACTACATTTTTTTGATTTTTAGTTTATCATTGGCTTATAGTGGGGTTGTGAGCCAACGTGAAGGATGCCGTGTGGTGTGAAAAGTAATAGGAGTTGTGTGAAAAAGGGGATGGCAATCCTGTGATTCCTAATCCTTGTACTACCATGATTCAGCAATACATCACAAACACCGTTGTGGCAAGACATCGAAAAGGGTGTAAAAACATTGACTGTTTCAGTCACAAACCTGAAGATGTATTAGTTTAAGAAGGAACTGCAGATGCTGGTTTAAACTGTAGACTGAAAATGCTGGAGTGACTCAGCGGGACAGGCAGCATCTCTGGAAACAAGGGATGGGTGATGTTTTGGGTCAAGACCCTTCTTCAGACCCGAAGAATCTGAAGGGTCTCGACCGAAAACTGCACCCATTCCTTCTCTCCAGAGATGCTGCCTGTCCCGCTGAGTTACTCCAGCTTTGTGTGGCTATCTTCGATGTCTTGGTTTACTTTAGTTTACAGTTCGGCCCATCGACTCCGCACTGACCTCTGTACATTAATGCTCACTCACACACCTACACACACTCGGGGCAACTTTACATTTAGTTCAGAAGCCAATTAACCGACAAACCTGTACATCTTTGGAGCGTGGGAGGAAACCAAAGAACTAGGAGAAATTCCATGCAGTCCATGGGGGAGAACGTACAAACTCCATACAGACAGCACCCGTAGTCAGGATCGAACCTGGGTCTCTGGCGCTGTAAGGCGGCAACTCTACCGCTGCGCCACCCAAGTCAAACTATTTTCGCCACAGGCATATGGAACAAGTTGTGGCATTCCGTACAAATGTCAATTGTAGAGGAGCAACGAATATACAAAACACAGAACTGTAATGGGAGAACACAAATAGTCTTTATGTTTTCAGCCACTTTTCCACAATTTTTCATTTCCAATAAAATGACATTTTTTTCAACTTTGGTCAACAATTTATACAGTGACACATACCAGTGCAGATAATCCTAGAGACAGTTAGACAACCAATGGCCGTTACTGAGTTGGCGGGAGTGCGGTGTGGCGCGTCCGGACCGAATCCCGGTACAATGCCATCGCCGACACATCCGTTATTAGCAAGAGCCCAAGAGACGCACAATCGCAATCAGTTGTCAATCAACAAACTCAGGCCAGCTTTTTCTCTACCTTTCCCCACTCGCTCCGCAAGGCCAGAGATGGTATTTTGACACTGTTACACGAGGGTCAAGGCTGGCGTTTCAATCAACCTCATTTTATCGGGAAGTTAAGTGGAGAAGACATACCTCTTTACAGATTACAATTCAACATAAGATATAAAAAGGGTCATTATAGTGTCCCTACACTACATACCCTAAAAATGCTTCACGCTGGACATGTAAATACCTTTTTTTCCCCCCCTAAGTTTTACGTCACATCCAAAAAATACAATTTCTGAAATGATCAGGTGAAATCCAGCTGCCTTCATCTACGTGGGAGTTTTAACAATTAGTGATCATGGTAGAGCAGTATACAAACCCGCAGCATCAGCTCCATTCAGTTTGCATCAACAGCTTGACATTTTTATTTTTATTTTTTTATTTAAAAGATGAAATTTAAATGCATGTTGTCTTGGCAAACCGTCAGGTCACCAATTTAAATACTGTGCAGATGTTTACCATTTTAAAACATTGGTTACACTGATCTAGCTCACTGGAACAGCTTTTGTTTTAATATATAATACAGAAAATACACAAAGAGACAGTATCCCCTTTTCCGATCCCCTTTCCTCTTGGGTTCCTGGATTTCTTTAACAGTTCAGTCGATGGGCCTGGCAGCACATGGATTACTGTCCAATGAAATCAAATCAGGGAACATTTCAAACCATTAACTATCTGGGAACGTTGCTGCCCTTTTTAGTGGAAGGGCAATCACTTCCTGTGCGGGAAGGAACTGCAGATGCTGGTTTAAACCAAAGATAAAACACTAAATGCCGGAGTAACTCAGCGGGTCAGGCAGCATCTCTGGAGAAAGGGAGTAGGTGACGTTTTGGGTCGTTCTCTGGGAACCTCGAACTGAAACATCACCTATTCTTTTTCTTCAGAGATGCAGTCTGAAGAAGGGTCTCGAGCCAAAGTGTTACACATTCCTTCACTCCAGAGATGCAGCCTGTCGCACTGAGTTACTCCAGCATTTTGTGTCTATCTTCGGTGTAAACCAGCATCTGCAGTTCCTTCTTACACATGCTGCCTGGCCTGTTGAGTTAATACAGCATTTTGTGTCTATCTTCGTGTATTTTGTGTCTATCTTCTGGTATTATTTCCTATTCTAATCTGCAACTATTAAATGAGTTGACTTAGCCAGACTGTCCTGGGTCAGGTGTTGAAAGCATCATTGCACTGGTTAATGTGTCTCACTGAAGCCGCATCATGGGTGATACGAGGGAATGGTGAAGTACTATTTCAATCGAAATCAAGAAGAAAAAAATAAAATCAGTAGTTGCAGGAAACAGAAACAAAAATGTTCATACAAAACTTATTTTCACCCCCCCCCCCCCCCCCACCCACCCAAACATACTGCAAAGTTTGCTGCGTCAGTATTGATGGTATTAAGTATAAATATTCACAGTCTTTTATTTTTGGTTTATAATTAAAAATACACAAAATGGAATCTATTTCTACAGATTCGGATATCAGCAAACATTCCAGCAAGGAGTAAATTAAAGGACAATTCATTATCCTCAGGTTCATCTCTTGCTCTAAGGCAGAGATTTATTGGCTGGAAGTTTAATTACTCAAATTGAGCGAAGACCCAGCAGACTGGTGCACAAAATGGCCTCCATACAGGCAGTGGCTAATCACTTACAAAATAAAAAATATGTTTTAAAAAAAAAACGGAAAAATTACTCCTCGTCCACTCCAGAAATAACCCAATTCCTCCGCCCTGTCTTTTCCCAGGAAAGGCAATACGGAAATAAAACTTTTAATGTAAAAGCTGAATGTGAAAGATATTTGGGTGGGCGTGTGCTCCTGATGGGAGCTAGTGTGACACAAGTCTAGAAATAGATGCTAGCAACTTGCACGGCTCGGGCTAAACATTGCCCTGAACTTCCTCTACGCCAAGGGTTCCCAACCTGGGGTACATTTATCCCCAGGGGGTAAATTTGTTGATTCTGGATGTGTACATATTTATTTCTCATTGACTGACTGTGTTTGGTTCTGGTGTACCGGTATCGAGTTCATCATTAGTTGTTCATAAATAAGTGAAATAAAATTGTGATGTGCTATTAAAGTTGCCAGGGGTAAACGGGACGAAAAAAAAAGGTTGAGAACCCCTGCTCCACGCCGTTCCTCTTTCCCCCAAACAAAATGGCAGCAAGTGGAATGTTCTGGAAGGCAGCGACCAAGATCCCACTTTGCCAGACAAATTTTTGTTTTTGTTTAAGCCTTTCTAAAGTCCCATGAACCGAGTTAAATGAAGGTCTCACGCACCTACATCAGCATGTACACTGCAAACTGTTATCGATTACCCCATTTAAGTGCAAGTACAAAGCTGCTTGCTGAATGACTGCAAGAACATTTATTTTCTTTTTTCTGGGTCTCTAGAGAATGTTACGCACACCCTGACTGCCAGCAAGTGGACTCAAGCTAAAAGGGATACTGTCTCTGAACAATGGTGATAGTCTAACCATCTCTGCTCTCACAAACAGGCCACATGACTCTGAAAGTACGTGTGTGTGGTAATATTTTTCCGCAGCACCAACTAGGCCAGCCTATAATGGCCCATTGTTTCGTTTTTTCTCTAAGATAAAAAGTTAACAGCACTTTGTACAACATCCACTACACATCATCCTTCCACGTCGTCCTCCTCTAGCGAATCCTTGGTGTAGTCGTCGTAGATCTCTTTCACGGCCATGATGCGGTTGAGCATGCTCTCCAACATGTTGCGGTCCATGGGGATGACAGAGTACCACAGGGGGCTCTCCGCCACGCACGAGCGCTCCGGCTGCAAGTAGAACACGTCGTTCCTGCTCTTCATACTCTCAGGGCTGCAGGGACACACAGAACAATGAGAAAAAGAATCACTTACAAAATACGGGGGATGGAGGGAAGGAGAGATATATGCAGGGAACTGCTGATGCTGGTTTACAGGGGGGGGGACGACAAACAAAACAAAGTGCTGGAGTAACTCAGTGGGTCAGGCAGCATCTCTGGAGAACACAGATAGGTGATGTTTCTGGTTTATTATTATCACATGTACCGAGGCACAGTGAAAAGCTTTGGAATGCTATCCAATGACATCAGATAATACGATGCAGAAATTCAATTGAAACGCAAGTAGAATAATAGGTGGGGTGGCACAGTGGTACAGTTGCTGCCCGACCACATGGGTAGTCTCCGAGATCTTCGGTTTCCTCCCACACTCCAGAGTCGTGCAGGTTCGTGGGCTGATTAGCCTTGGTAAAATTGTAAATTGTCCCTGGTGCGTGTAGGATAGTGTTAATGTGCGGGGCGATTGCTGGTCGGCTCGGACTGAATGGTCCGTTTCCGCGCTGTATCTCCAAAGTAAATGAGTGCAGGGATTTACCTCGGGCAAGTTTCGTAGAAGCTAAGAATATCTGGCCTGGGAAATGGTTCTTCCTTTTCTTCCGACACGGCTGGGAAATTGATTCCCTGGAGTGGCGTGAAACCGTACAAAATCAAAGCTGAGGGTTTGATTCCAGAGGTTGCTAACTTCTGTCAGATAGCCAGTGGTCTCAGTGGTCAATGGTTAAAATTAACATGCAAGCACAGAGCTAAATATAGCGTCATCACACAGTCCAGCTAGAACGGAGCTGGTCACAGAAAAATAGATGCAGGAGTCGGCCATTCGGCCCTTGGAGCCAGCACCGCCATTCAATGTGATCATGGCTGATCATCCCCAATCAGTACCCTGTTCCTGCTTTCTCCCTCCCCACCCATCAATCTACCTAAAAAACATATTGTTGTTAAAGGACTAGAATTTGTTTTACACGAGTTGCATCGGGAACATGTTTCCTGCCTCCAGCGTGTCCAAACCCTTAATAATCTTACATGTTGCAATAAGCAATAAAAATCAGCTCTTTCAGTGCAGGGACAAGGTTGCTGAAGAAATATCGTGATTTTTTTTTTTTTTAAATCACGAAACATCATCCTATCCATGTCCTCCCGAGATGCTGCCTGACCCGCTGAGTTACTCCAGCACTTTGTGTTTTGGTTTTGAAAGCCAGCACCTGCAGTTCCTTGTATCTTCATTATTTCTTGATAGATGGACAAAGGACGTGCATGGTTTTGTCACAAACAGCTTGTGCCTTCACAAACAGCACTACCAGAGGGACTCAAGGTGCTGGTGTAGCTCAGCGGGTCAGGCAGCACCTGTGGAGAACATGGATTACGAGTCGGATCCACTGCAAAATCTCCTCAGAGTGTGGATACTTTGAAGAAGTCCTCCTCTCTACGGCACAACTACCAGAGGGACATGTTTTCCAGATACTTGAGTAACCCACGGAGTTATTCCAGCATTTTTTGTAAACCTGCATCTGCAGTTCATTGTATCCCCTTTTTTTGAATGAGACAATAGACAATAGGTGCAGGAGTAGGCCCTTCGGTCCTTCGAGCCAGCACCGCCATTCAATGGCTGATCATCCCCAATCAGTACCCCGTTCCTGCCTTCTCCCCATATCCCCTGACTCCGCTATTTTTTTAAACTGAATAATTTATTAGCCAAGTATGTATACATACAAAGAATTTGCCTGGCTGCAAAATCGCCTCACTTTTCCAGTTACTTGTTCATTAGACACCGTAAACTTTATGAAATGAAAACTATTGCTGGCAATGACTGATCACTGGTATAGTTGCCACCAGTGCCAAGTCATACAAGATAGCCAAATGCAACATAACCAACGCTGAGCCTCGCAGATAAATGTCAGAATGTTTTACAATAGGCCAGTACGTACCCGTGCCAACAAAAGTATAGATTGATTGACATAGCATGGACCCAAGTCCTTCGACCCACTGAGTCCACGCTCACATTAGTTCTATGTTATCCCACTTTGGCATCACACTGGGGACGATTTTAGGGGGGAATTAACCCACAAAACTGCAGGAATATGGGATTTTAGTTTAGTTTAGAGATACAGCAAAGAAACGGGCCCTTCAACCCACGGGTCCGCACCGACCACTCTATACACTGGCACACCAGGGACAATTTACCATCTTTACCAAAGCCAATTACGTCTGTGGGAGGAAACCGGAGCAGCACGCAGGTCACAGGGAGAACGTGCAAACTCCGCACCGACAACACCCGGGGTCAGAATCGAACCACTCTGCCGCATTCCCGCCCAGCACTAACATTCTTCGGTCAACCCCCACGCAAAAGCGACAATTCCAACACACGATGAAAGAAGAACTGGTTGCATTTACCATTTCGAGAGGTAGAACTCGTAAAATTTCACAGGGCATCTTAACGGATTCATTCGGTTTTCTCTCTGCTCAAAAACAGCAACTTCCTCTTCTCGTTTCCTCTTCCCTGCAGTGCTGCCTGCGAACACAACAGGAGAGAAAAACTGAATCACAGGCAGGACAAATGGTTTTCCTAAAATCCCAAACCCAGTCTATATCGAGCAAACCACGGCACCCCCCCCCACCCCCCACAATTCTTTTAGAGATACAGTGTGGAAACGGGCCCTTCGGCCCACCTAGTCCGCGCCGACCAGCGATCACACCGTATGCTAACACCGTCCCATACACACAGTAGTGGCAATTTACAATTTTTATCAAAGCCAATTAACCTATGTCTCGGGAATGTGGGAAGAAACCGGAGGACCCATGAAAAAGCCACGCAGTCTGAGGGAGAACGTGCAAACTCCGTAGAAACAGCAACTGTCTCTGCAAGGTGACTGCGGAGGCCTCAATAGGCCCGACCATGGGTGGACATGGGGATGGGGACTGGACTTTGCGCCTTCCCTCATAATGGGAACCATCGTGGGGGGATGTTTTTATATTTAAATTTCTTTATTATTGTTATGTTGTATTCTTTTTGATGTGCTGCAATGGCAATCCGCATTTCACTACACCAATTGGTGTATGTGACAAATAAACAACTTTTGAACCTGTGTCAGGAATGACCAGACCACAGAAGGCATACATTAGAGTCCCATCTTTATCTTAAGGATAACTGTATGGGCTACGACCATGTCAAGAAATGAAATCCATTTTTATTTTGCTTTCCTAACTCTGGAAAGCTAATTATGAGGAAGCCGAGATCATCAAACTCAGTACATTACGCAGGCAATACTGGGATTTTGTGTTACTGTTTGCTGCGCCACTTATTTATGCTGCGGTGCTATGTTTTATTTTAACCACCGAATTACCCCCGTGGACATTGGGAAATGGGGTAGGCAAGGAGTCTTAAGTGGAAAGTGGGGGGACATACTGAAGACAAGAGGATAACTACCACAGACTGCAAGTCCCCTACATAGGCACAGAGTCTGCTTCTCTGAGGAAAGATTTCAGTCTGAGTGAACGCTCAGGATATAAATAGAAGAGCAGGTTTAAAAATAGCAGGTGAAAAAAAAAATATGGGGGATGGGAAAGGATCAAGAGATCAGTTTAGCTAGAGGGGGAGGGGGAGGGGAGGGGAGGGGGAGAGACAAACATGGCGGCTCTTCAGGGAAGAGAGAAATGAAGTTGGGCATGGTGTGGGATTGGGGGGGGGGGGGGGGGGGGGGGGAGAACATTGATGATTATATTACACTAGGTCACCTCAAATGTACCATGACCAGAAATAAATGTTATTTATCTGGTTGGAAGTAGTCAAAGTGTGCACAGGCGCCTGATTGCAATGTACTGCGGATTAACATGGCAGCAACCAGACGGGCAACGTTTTTTTTGTTTCTTGTGGATCTACAGACACACATGTACATGTTCTGGCCATCACTCTCACTGTCTGAGCAAAGGAGAGGACAACAGCAAGTCAGCTGCGGTCAATGGTCCTAGCCAGCTATTGAAAGGACTATACCAGGGACAACTTCCCATTGCTATTGAAATCCAATCGCAATAGTTGCAACTGGACTCCAAGCTCTGGGAAAAGCCCATCTTCAGTGACACAGGCCCACTACCCATTTTCCGGCAACTGGTGTTCCGGCCATCTTCTTTAATCCGGACAAACCCGCTCCAAACCCTCAGGCCCACCACCCGTGAAAGTCCCCCGGAAAATGTGGTGCCCAGGCGGGGTGAGGCAGTCGATCCCGACCTCGTTGGGTTGAATATGCCCCCCTTCTGCCGGGGCACTGGAACTCCAGGCCAACCAGTGTCAACACATCCGTTCCCATAGCCGGCTTAGCCGGCCAGCATCTCGCCCCGTCCCCTCCCTCCCTCCCTCCCTCCCCGGATAATCCTGAAAGGCCTTGGAACCAAGGGTGCAGGAAAATTGGTGGTGGAATCCAATCAGAATGCAGCTGGGAGATAAGCTAGTGCTGCATTTTACATCTCCTCAACTTTAAACATTCAAACAAGCCCAGGCCTGCTTCTATAGATACATGGACAACAGGTGCAGGAGTAGGCCATTCGGCCCTTCGAGCCAGCACCGCCATTCAACGTGCTCACGGCTGATCATCCCCAATCAGTACCCCGTTCCTGCCTTCCTCACATATCCTTTGATTATGCTTTAAGTGTCCTAGCTAACTCTCTCTCGAAAGCATCCGGAGAAATTGCCTCCACTGCCTTTCTGAGGCAGAGAATGCCGCAGATTCACAACTCTGTGTGAAAAAGTTTTTCTGCATCTCCGTTCTAAATGGCCGCCCCTTATTGTTAAATGTGGTTCTCCCAAGATGGGCAGCTCTTACCCTGATCTCGGCCTTTCTTGTAATGCTCTGGCATGAAGTAGCGAATGCTGACCACCTTGGTGGTCCCCCTTGGCGTGGTGCATTTCCTGGACTGCCGGACGACCGTGGTGAAGGACAGGCTCATGTGCTCGTCCACACACCTCAGCCCGAAGTACTTGGTGTTGAAGAACATCAGCGTGTTCAGGAGAACAAAGGGCGAGTACACCCCCAGCTGCTTACATTCCCAGAGATGCTCTTCCTCCACCCGCGAGAATATTAAACCTGGGCGAAAACAACAAGGACACTCCACTCAGCCACTTCAGTGTTAATATTTCATCATCCAGTATAATGCGCGCAATCTTTAAGAGTAAAAATTCACGTGCAAATAGGAGAAAAGTAAGAAATGCGCAGATCTGGCAATGTTTCGAAAATAGAAAGGTCAACATTTAGATTAAGTTAGTCTAATTTGGCGATACAGTGCGGAAACAGGCCCATCGAGTCCGTACCGACCAGCAATCCCTGTACACTAGCACCATCCTACACACCAGGGACAATTTTTAATTTTTTTTTTTAACCAAAGCCGATTAACCTACAAACCTGTAGGTCTTTGGCGTGTGGGAAGAAACCGGAGTACCCGAGGAACACGTACGCAGTCATGGAACAACGTACAAACTCCACACAAACAGCACCCGGAGTCAGGATCAAACCTGGGTCGCTGCCGCTGTAAGGCAGCAACTCTACCTTAGCCGTAAGCTCTTACCTCGAACTATTACACATCCTTTACGGTCTTGAAGATACACCTTTTGGTTAGTTACTGACCACCAACATGTTTTGCAAATGTCTGGATAAGTTCTAAATCAATGGTAGTCCTCTGTGAAACTTACCATTTGGTAGTAAACTTGGTTGCCAGCCTTGTAACATTTTATTCAATTCTTGGACAAAGGTAAGGTAATAGAGATCAGTGAATATGTTCACCATTCGGTTATTTTCGAGCAAAAACTGCAATGAAACAGATCAGAAAGGGAAACTGTTACATTTTTCAGTCACTAGACACAGCTAAAAATGTTCATACAAAAAGAAAGGCATTACTTTTAGCCACAAGCGACGCTGCCCTAGCAGAGGTTTGGAGCAAGCAGCCAACAACTAGGATGCATCACCCATGGTCAGTCATGACCGAGGGGGGGGGCTACAACTTTTTAGCCAACGGCAACCCAGGCAACATTCCCCTACTGTGAAGAGTAAATGCTTTAAATGCACGCTGCATTCAATTTCATTTCAGTACCGTTCATTTAGATGGGAAACATTCGCATTGCTAAAGCACGTCTGCAGTTCAATGGGTTCTGTAGGTTAGCGTGACGCCAGGCATCTAATTCCCTCTTGAATAGACTCTATAATTCAGTGCACGAGTCTCAGGGGGAGAATTGAGTGAAGAGATGATTCAAGGGCAAAGCATGGCCAGGTCCAGCCCCAGAGAATATGATCAATTATGTCCTTTTACTGGGGGAAAAAGATCCAACATGCAACGATGCGAGTGAGACTGAATTTTGACTGCACCAAAATTTCCTATTGGGTTAGCCGGAAAAAAGCCTGCATTATTATCATTTCTTGGAAGAGTCTGACCCGAAAAATCACCTATCCATTTTGGCAGAGATGCAGCCTGACCCGCCAAGTTACTGCAGCATTTTGTGCATTTTGAACCCACCACACTCTTGTGTAAAACAAAACACTGGTCTGCAGCACGGTGGCACAGCGGTAGAGTTGCTGCTTACAGTACCGGGGACCCGGGTTCGATCCTGACCACGGGTACGGTCTGTACAGAGTTTGTACGTTCTCCCCGTGACCGCATGGGTTTCCTCTCACACTCCAAAGCTGGACAGATTTGTAGGTTAATAAGCGAGTTCGGTATTCCAACTTCGCATGCCCAGGTCATAGGTCACTATAAAACTGTCTTGGCAACAATGGAGCTGCATTGCGTGCAGGCTTGCGTTTCATCTGTAGTCAGGGTCGGCTCTCCATCGCTGTGAGTGCTGCTGAGTTGCTGTTGGGCCGTTCCCGTCCCCTCCCCGGTGTCCTGTCCCTGTCCCTGTCCCTGTCCGGAGGTGGCCCTGGGTTGGCGGGGAGGCTCCAGTTCGGCTCTGCCTATCCCGCCGGGTTGGCCGGCAGCCCTCCACCTCCACCCTTCTCTCCTTAGCCCGATATCGAGATCCTGTCGAAGATGGGCAGCCGCCGGCCCTGCTCGAAGACAGGCGACTCAGAGCCGCTGCTGCTGGAGTCGTCCTGGTCGGAGAAAGAGTCTGCGGACGGGCTCCATGGACGGGCCGAGCGCCTGTTGGAGCTGCTGGCGGCAACAGCAACTTCCTCCCCCTCCCTTGCCCAGCCCCAAGCCCAGAGTCTGGACCAGCTCCAACTCCAGGTCGGGGCTGAAGGCCGGAGGTGGGTGGGCCCAGGCTGGTGCTCTGGCGCAGGCAAGGCCGGGACCCTCGCTCCTCCTCGGGGTTGTGGATGAAGTGGCAGCGGGTACCGTAGGGTCAGAAGCCGGCGGTATGGACGGTACGGCTTGTACTTGGGGTGGCCGCTGAGAGAGCACAGCTCCGCCAGGCTGTGGGCAAACTGGCACTTGTCGCCGTAGCGGCCCATCGGGGAGCGGGGTCATCTGGAGCTGGAGCGGGGTCGGGCTGGAGTTGCCGCTGGCTGTGGGTCTGGGGCCGCTGGCGTTGTCGGACCGGGCTGTCAGTTGGCCCGGCGGGAGAGGCGGAGGTGAGCTGAGGTTGGTGCTTCTGCGCACTGGGCCTGGGGACCGGTGTCCCACAAGTCCGGCCGGAACGGGACACTCAAGTGGGGGTGGGGGGTGAGGCTGTGGAGGGAACCGGGGATTTGGCAGCGTTTGTGGTTCTCCAGCCCCTCCCTCCCCCCCAGCCTCCCTCCGTTGTCTGAACTGCTATAACGAGGGTGTCACCTCTAGCAAACATTTCAATTTTGTGTTGTAAACAGAGCTGCTTTCAAATTACCACAGCACTTTCATACCAGTTAATAATCACTCCTGCTGACACCAGCATTGTGGCAACATCTATTCATCTTTTAATTCAAAGTGATGAAGTACATGAACATCTAATTTTAACAAATTTACCGTCCAATTTACCAAAATTCATATTTGCAATGGAGGTTGTTCTCTCCATTTTGTGACTCAAAATACATTATACTCCACACAGGGTGAAAATTGCTCAAATTAACTGTTTTGTCAGTTACCGAGCAAATGCATCCAATTAGGTTTAAAACACAAAGTGCTGGAGGACTCTGGAATTTAGGATGAGAGGAGAACTTATTGAAACATATAAGATTATTAAAGGTTTGGACACGCTAGAGGCAGGAAACATGTTCCCGATGTTAGGGGAGTCCAGAACCAGGGGCCACAGTTTAAGAATAAGGGGTAAGCCATTTAGAACGGAGACGAGGAAACACTTTTTCTCACAGAGAGTTGTGAGTCTGTGGAATTCTCTGCTGCTCGGAGGCCGGTTCTCTGGATACTTTCAAGAGAGCTAGATAGGGCTCTTAAAGATAGCGGAGTCAGGGGATATGGGGGGGAAGGCAGGAACAGGATACTGATTGGGGATGATCACATTGAATGGCGGTGCTGGCTCGAACGGCCTAAAGGCCTACTCCTGCACCTATCGTCTATAACCCAACAGGTCAGGCAGCATCTGACTCTCAACTCTTTCTTCACAGCTGGAGGCATCACACCTCCAGATTCAGGGACAGTTTCTTCCCGGCTGTTATCAGGCAACTGATCCAAGCTAATGCAACTAGAGAGTGGGGCTGAACTACTATCTACCTCATTGGTGACCCTCGGACTATCCTTAATCGGACTTTCCAGGGTTTACCTTGTCCTAAACATTCTCTTGTCATGTATTTGTACACTGTGAAGAGCTCGATTGAAGAGCTTTTATTGTCTTTCAGCAGACTGGTCAGCACGTGTACCGAGGTCACCTCAGTACACGTGATATTAAACTAAACTGATCAGTCTTGCACCGAGAAAAACGAATGAAACAAATATATTAATATTTCATGATCCAGCATAAAGGGAGATGCATATGATCATCAACAATACAAATACAAGCACAAATCTGAGTAATATTAAGATACATGCAATGCACCAATCAGCCAATATCTTGCCTAGAATTCCCGTTTCAACTGGTTTAAATTAAGACCATTAAGGTCATCTTGAAAATATGCTGAAAAAAATACAAAGATAATCTTGAAAATGCTGAAAAAGAATAGGTGACGTTTTGGGTCAGAACCCTTCTTCACGCTGAGATACATGTTGATTTTGACCTGAACGTTTGCCCATCCTTTGCCTCCATAGATGCGGTTTGACCCCCTGAGTTACTCCAGCACAAGGTGCTTTGTTTAAGATTCCAGCATCTGCAGTTCCTTGTGTCAACAATTAGGTTCATACTAGTTAATGGATGATAGTCAGTGAAAGACATCAGCTTAGTTAAGTCATGGCACCATCTAGTGGAGGGACTAGATTCGAGCAAGATTCCAACAAATTCACACCAAAACCATGATGAATTGACTCCTTAATGAAATAAATTAAATAATGGACAAACTAATTGCTTTACTCCAATGCTTTTTGTTGCAAAAAAGGGAGGCTCCATTCATCATCTAGGTACCTCAATCTTCAAGCAAATGCTCTACCTTCAAACTATATAACCAAATATTAACCTCTGTCATAAAATGTCCCTTGCCGCTTGTTCATAAGTTATAGGAGAATTAAGGACCTGACCCACTTACGCGACTTTTCAGTGGACTGTCTGTGACCTTCAAGCTGTGGGGCAGTCGCCTGAAAAACCGTGAGCTGGAACGACCATCAGCGTGGAACACACACACACACACATCGCAAAGGCGGGGGCCAGGGAAAGCGGGGGACCGCTGTCTGAAATTCACACGGTGCAAAGCCAAGGTGATACCCACGATGAACAGGAAGGTTAAAGACTGCTAGCACAGTCTACGGTAAGTCCTTTAAAAGAGCGGGTGGGGGGTAGAAGAAGCCAGACAACACAGCCAGATACACAGCTGCGAAGTTTAGCGGGCATTTAACATTACCGGTTAGTTTACCTTTGTTCTGAAAACTCGTGCTTATGTTCCCCCCCCCCCCCAATCAGCCAACGAAAAGGAGATTACCTATGAGTACCTACAACGACATGGCGACCCCACTACCACTGCACTATGACTTCAAAAGTATCGATTTTCTCCATGCCGACCAAAACATGAAAAGTTTTGCGCAACCATACTGAGGCGGCGTATAGCTACCATCATGCGGGAACTCCTCTCGACCATGTGGCGATCGCAGAGTCTTCTGAACTCACGAATAAGGTTGCCTAAGTGGGACAGGCCCTTGAGGCTATTTGGTCCATCAAGCCCACTCCGCCGTTCAGTCATGGCTGATCTATCTTTCCCTCTCAACCCCAGTCTTTTGTCTTCTCCTCATAACCCATGCTAGTCAAGACTCCATCTTCAAAACAGCCATTGACGTGGCCCCCACAGCCTTCTGTGGCAACAAATTCAACAGATTCACCACCCTCTGACCAAATAAATTCCTCCTCATCTCCTTTCTAAAGGTACATCCTTTAATTCTGGCCTCTGGTCCTAGACGCTCCCACGAGTGGGAACATCCTCTCCACCCTGACTTGTACACAGGTATGTTACAAAGCTTATTCCTGTTTAAATATAAACCAATTAGGATACAAATGGCTCCAAGCAACCTTCCGCCAACAGAGGGTGATGGCGAAAGGTTGCTTCTCAGACTGGAGGCCTGTGACTAGTGGTGTGCCTCAGGGTTCGGTGCTGGAGGTAGTGGAGGTAGTTGAGGCTGGGATTATCCCAGCATTTAAGAAACAGTTGGACAGATACATGAATAGGTGAAGTTTGGAGGGATATTGACCAAGCGTAGGCAGGTGGGACTAGTGTTGCTGGGACATTGTTGACTAGTGTGGGCAAGTTGGGCCGAAGGGCCTGTTCCCACACTGTATCACTCTATGATTCTACGCGGATACTTGTGCATTACAATGAAAATGATCCATTGTGATTGATAGAGCAACTAATGATTAAAGAGTACTGTTTAGTCCAAAGGATTTATAAAAGGATTGATGGCAATATCCAGAGCTCCAAGTACTTCATACCTGTGGTACAACCACACTCCTTAATCCCACTAACAGCATTGTAGCATCAACTATTTCAATTGGACAGTGAATTAACTGAATAGTGAAAGGCCTGGATAGAGTGGATGCAGAGAGAATGTCTCCATGAATGGGAGCGTCTTGGACCAGAGGCCACAGCCTCAGAATACAAGGATGTACCTTCAGAAAAAGGAGGAATTCGTTTAGTCAGTCGGTGGTGAATCTGTGGAATTCTTTACACTGAAGGCTGCGGCCATCAATGGACATTTTTAAGGTGGAGATTGATAGATTCTTGATTAGTACGGGTGTCAGGGGTTATGGGGCGCAGGCAGGAGAATTGGGTCGACAGGTGAAGATAGATCAGCCATCATTGAATGGCGGAGTAGACTTGATGGGCCGAATGGCCTAATTCACCTCCTATAGCTGATGAATTAATGGATTTCTGTGCACAATTTCCTTTAAAGACATTAGAGCAAAACTACAATCCATTTTTGGTTACAACATCAGTCGACTCATCCATAACAGTAAAATATTTTGTTTCCAAAGCATTTAAGTTATTGAAAACATTGAATAGAGTGGCAATAAAAATGTCACAATTTGGCACCGCAGCTGCAAAAAGACATTTTGGGAGAAATGAGAAAAACTTTGGTCAAGAGGTAGCTTTTAAGAACCATCTTAAAAGGTGATAGAAATAGAGAACAGTTGATGCTGGTTAATATACAAAAAGAGTCAAAAGTGCCGGAGTACTCAGCCGGTCAGGCAGCATCGCTGGAGAACACGAATAGGTGTCGAGACCCTTCTTCAGACCCTGAAATGATGTTGCATCTGAGAGTGCAAACGTCAGAGCTACGACTTTGGCATTCAACACCTCTGCCACCAACATTGAAGCAATTAAAAAATCAACAGATGTGTTTATGCAAAGTGGCAAAATATAGCAAACGGTGAGGTTTCTTTCCAGAGAGAGAAACCAACCTTTACATCTCTCCTTCCCCCCGCCCCCCCACCAAATTCCAATCTATCTGAAGAAGGATCCCGACCCGAAACGTCACCCATCCATTTTTTCCGCAGATGCTGCTTGACCTGCTGAGTTACTCCGGCACTTTGTGTTTATATTCTGCTGGAAGGAACGCCCCCTCCCACCCCTCCCCCCGACATAATGACATCATTCGTACAGATCGGAGCTCAGAAACCACACCTGCTGAATCCCAAGACACAAGTAGTAGACGCTGTCTGGCTCATAACGCTCTCCGTTCGGCCTCTGTACTTCTTTGACAAATTGAGCTAGGCCATAGTTTAGTTCCGCAGCACTGCAGGATAAAATGTCTTCTTTAATCCTCATGGGTTTAGCTGGAGAAGAGAAAAAAAAAGGAAAAATTGAATAATTACGTATTCTCTACAAGAATTGTAAGGTGCCGCAAGATAGCAGGCAGCGAATGTTTTCCTCTCTCGACACACTTATTAACTCTTGACTAAGATCACGGGCGGCACAGCGGTAGAGACCCGGGTTGAATCCTGACTACGGGCGCTGTCTGGACAGAGTTTGTACCTTCTCCCCGTGACCTGCGTGGGCTTTCTCTGAGATCTTCTGTTTGGTAGAGGTTTGTAGGTTAATTGGCTTGGAATAAACGTAAAAATGGTCCCTAGTGTGTGTGTGTACGATAGTGTTAATGGGCGGGGATCGCTGGTCGATTTGACTGGAAGGGCCTGTGCCCACTCTGTATCTACAAATTAAACCCACACTAAATACGTTGCGGAAGTGTTTCTGGTCTATGGCTTCCACAAGACGAGGGCTTGCACAATCAAACACAACCCCACAACCGTGAATGGTGAAAGGCCTGGGTGGAGTGGATGTGGAGTGGATGTCTAGGACCAAAGGGGAACTGGGAAGAACTGAAAAGATACACTTACGTCCAAACTTGAGCTCTCCACTTTTACTGCTGTCGCCACCGGCATATTTAGCCTGGACCCAGGACTTCCAAGCATTCACCCCGTAAGAGTAATTTAATCCCGTACAACATTGCTGGCTCGCAAGAGAATCGTGTGAACAGCTTTCGGAAAGCATTAGCCGCTTCTGACCCTATAAAGGGGGGGGAAAAAAAAAATAACAATGAACAGCCAAAGCTACTCTTGAAGATCAGCCTCCTTCCACTTAGTTCAAAGATACTTATTGTCATGTGTACCTCGGTACAGTGAAATTCTTCGTTTTTGCATACAATACACAAATAACTCAAAGACTCACCGCTTACCGGGGCTGACAAAATTAGAAAAGTACTCGTATTAGTCCGTCTCTGCTCTCGGCTCCCCCTCCTCCCCAACCGGTACCCTCTTTGCTCGGCAATTCTAAAACAAGCGTACTTCTGAAATACACTCGTTCTCTTGGAGTGCAGAACACCGAGGGGTGATCTTCAGGGGGTTTAGTTCAGAGGTACAGCATGGAAACTGGCCCTTCGGTCCACCAGCCACCCCGTTCGTATAAGCTCCATGCCAGACCACATTCTCATCCACTCCCGACACACTGGCACAATTTACAGAGGCAAATTAAGTGGGAAAGATATAGAATTGCCCTGCTCGGAGCCAACACAGATTCGGCGGTTACACAAAAGGCTGGAGAAACTCAGCGGGTGCAGCAGCATCTAAGGAGCGAAGGAGATAGGCAACGTTTCGGGTCGAGACCCTTCTTCAGACTGGTCAGGCGGCCAAGTGGCCCCTTTATTTCCAAATGAAACCAATTTTGGACAAAAATCATACGGCACAAACCTACTGTTGGGAGTGGCAGAAATATATTGAATCTGAAGATACAAAACTCTGAAAGATAAACTCACCCTTCTGACAGCCCGTGGTATTTCAGATTCTGGTTGATCCTCGTCTGTAGTTACAAGCCCACAGTCAAAGAGGAAGTCAACACCCGTATTAAGTTCCAATGGAGCTAGAAAATAAAGAGCAAAAATGCCAGCTTTAATAGTGCGTGTGATAATACGTCAGAGCAGCATTCAGCAAGATGTGGTTGACAAGGGGCTTGGATCAGTATTGTCGATAACTGATGTAACATTTGGTGCTGCGATAGGCAAAACACAGTGTGCTGGAGGAACTCAGTGTGTCAGGCGGCATCTGTGGAGGGAATGGACAGATGACGTCTCAGGCCGAGACAACATCAGATTCAGAAAAAAATATAAGATAAGGGGCGCAAATTAGACAATAGACGATAGGTGCAGGAGTAGGCCATTCGAGCCAGCACCACCATTCAATGTGATCATGGCTGATCATCCCCAATCAGTACCCTGTTCCTGCCATATCCCCTGACTGTCATTTTTAACAGCCCAATCTAGCTCTCCCCTGAGAACCTGCCTCCACCGCCCTCTGAGGCAGAGAATTCCACAGAAATGTAAACATGAAAAGTCCATTCCGTCCACAGATGCTGCCTGACCCACTGAGTTCCTCCAGCACTTATTAGGTTAGTTTAGAGACACAGTGCGGAACCAGGCCCTTCGCCCCACTGAGTCCACGCCGACCAGTGATCCCCGTACACTAACACGGTTTACCAAGATCATTAGCCAATAAACCTGTACTGCTTTGGAGTGCGGGAGGAAACCAGAGCACCCGGAGAAATCCCATGCAAGTCACGGGGAGAACGCACAAATTCCACACAGACAGCACCCGTCGTCAGGATCAAACCTGAGTCTCTTGAGCCAAGTCAACAACTCCACCGCTGCACTAACTAAAACTTTGTTTTGCTCAAGATTTAAGCATCTTGTGTCTTTCTCGTGTTGCGATAGGGTACGGGGACTGGCCTAAACGCATTCTGTTTTTCCAAGTTATAAATGAAAATCATATTTCCAGAATAGAGTGCAATTATAAGTGCTTGTTGCATTCTAGGTGGGTGGCAAAATAAACCAAGACAAACTGGGATTTCCAGTGTCGGGGGTTACAGGGAGAGAGCAGGAGAATGGGGTTAGGAGGGAGAGATCGATCAGCCATGGTTGAATGGCGGAGTGGACTTGATGGGCCAAATGGCCTAATTTTGCTCCAATCACTATTTTAACATGAATAATGCAGCTTCTCCTATTTTCCCTAACGCAGAGCGACAGAGAGATACAAGGAGAGGATTGGAACTGGTGGGATTTCTCGGCTGGATTGTTTGAAACCAATGAGCAGAGAGTTTGCCTTGTGTCACAGCAATACAGAATAACCAAGTCTTCCAAATTCAAATTTCAACCACGATTCAGACTAGCAGCGCAGTAAACTCCTGCAATAATGGACGTCTCTGTACAGCGGATTTTGGTTGTAGTTTTCGTTGTCCCGCCCCTTCCACTTCTGTCAGTTACCCAGTAAACTGGCATCACGTGGAGGGAGCTTCCCAATGCAGGAGCGGAGAGAACCAGCAGCATGAAGGCGGCGTGTAGAAATGTGCACATACACATCTATACATATACGTACACACATGCTCTCACATATACACACACGTCTCACATACACACACACACATGCTCACATACACACACCTCATAAACACTCTCACGTGCGCACACACATGCCCTCACATACAGACACACACGTGCTCTCACATACACACACAAGCTCTCACATATACACACACATTCACATATACACACATGCTCTCACATATGTGTGTGAGCATGGATGTGAATGTGAGAACATGTGTGTGTATGTGAGAGCATGTGTGTGTTTATGTGAGAGCATGGTATGGTGTATGGTGAGAACATGGTGTATATGTGAGAGCATGAGAGATAGGTATATGGACGAGAAGGGAATGGAGAGGTATGGTCTGAGTGCAGGTAGATGGGACTAGGGGAAAATGAATGGTCGGCACAGACTGGAAGGGCCGAGAAGGCCTGTTTCCGTGCTGTAATTGTTATATGGTTATTATATGGTTATACACACACACTCACATACACACACATGCTCTCACATTCACAGCCATGCTCACACACACACAAAATCAAAAGTCAACATATGCAATGGAAAAAAAAGGTTAAGCATGCCAACAGTACAATACATTATTCGGACATTATTATATCTTCATAAACAAGGAGGTATAATATTTGCTGGAACTTACTTTTGGGAAAGTCTGCTTCCAAATCCTGTCCAGGTTCATCCAGGACATTGGCCATTTTAACTGCCATGGCCAACACATCATCTCTGGCGGGTCCAAACAAGTCACAGTCTTCCAGGAGGCCGTCAGCACTCTGATTGCTGGCAAGATCTGGGTGATACAAGGAAATGGTAATGATATCTTACAGCAAGTAGCCTGCTTGATTGGGTGCACCATCCCACCGTCTCACGCCTCCGTTCCCTCTCCTCCTTCCATACACCTCTGCCCATGCTACATATCAATACACCATCTATGGTTCGCATATCACCAAATTGTCTTTGGCAGCACTTCTGAAGCAAGAACTATCAAACCCATTAAATTACATATAACCTACTAGAGGTACATATAACCTACTAGAGGTACAGGGAGACGCAGATGCTGGTTTACTGAAAAAGATACAAAATGCTGGAGTAACTATAGTTTCATTTTGTACTGGATCATAAAATATGAATACTGGAGTAACTCAGTGCGTCAGGTAGCTTCCCTGAGGAACATGGCTAGGTAATGTTTTGGGTCAGGTCCCTTCTTCCAACCTTTCTAACTTCGAAGAAGAGTCCCGAACCGAAACATCACCTTTTTATGTTCTCCAGGGATGCTATGCTGCCTGACCCACCGAGCTACTCCAGCATTTTGTATCTTTACTTGGTAAACCTGCATTTGCAGTGCCTCGTTTCTACATTAAATTACAGAGCAGGTCTAATTTACTGAGAGACATGTGTCTGAAGAAGGGTCTTGACCCGAAAAGTCACCCATTCCTTCTCTCCAGAGAAGCTGCCTGTCCCGCTGAGTTACTCCAGCATTTTGTGTCTATCTGCTATCTACCTCGTTGTTGCCCCTCGGACTACCCTTGATTGGACTTTGCTGGCTTTACCTTGCACTAAACGTTATTCCGTTATGTATCTATACAATGTAAATGGCTCGATTGTAATTATGTGCAGGAAAGAACTGCAGATGCTGGTTTAAATCGAAAGTAGACAAAAATATTGGAGTAACTCAGCGGGACAAGCAGCATCTCTGAAGAGAAGGAATCGGTGATGTTTCGGGTCTCGACCCTTCTTCAGGTCTCGACCCAAAACGTTACCCATTCCTGACCCGCTGAGTTACTCCAGCATTTTGTGTCTACCTTCAATTATAATCATGTGTTGTCTTTCTGCTGACCGAATAGCACGCAACAAAAGCATTTCACTGTGCCTCAGTACATATGACAATAAACTAAACAGTAATTTTATTAGTGGTTTAAGAAAGAACTGCGGATGCTGGAAAATCGAAGATAGTCAGAAATGCTGGAGAAACTCAGCGGTTGAGGCAGCATCTATGGAGCAAAGGAAATAAGCAACGTTTCTGGTCGAACCTTCTTCAGACCAACTTTATCAGTGGATTGGTTTTAATATTTTAAATAATAGGACTTTAAACAAGTTTTGTTTATCATACATTGGCACAATTTTGAAAGAGACTGGCTTTATCTTGCACAAAACGTTATTCACGTTATTCTCTTTATCGTGCATCTGTACACTGTGAATGGTTCGATTATAATCATGCATTGTCTTTCCTCTGACTGGTTAGCATGCAGGGGAGGCACGGTGGCGCAGTGGTAGAGTTGCTGCCTTACAGCGCTACCAGCGCCAGAGACCAGGGTTCGATCCCAACTACGGGTGCTGTCTGTGCGGAGTTTGTACGTTCTCCCCTGCGTGGGTTTTCTGCGAGATCTTCGGTTTCCTCCCACATGCCAAAGACGTACAGGTTTGTAGGTTAATTGGCTTTCTATAAGTATAAATTGTTGCTAGTGTGTGCCGGATAGTGTTAACATGCAGCTGGTGCGGACTCGGTGGGCCGAAGGGCCTGTTCCTGCGTCGTATCACTAAACTAAAAAGAAAAAGTTTTTCACTGTACCTCGGTACACGTTAAAATAAAATAAACTCAATTCAGAAGGGGTGACAAAATTGCTGGAGTAACTCAGCAGGACAGGCAGCATCACGGGATAGAAGGAATGGGTGACGTTTCGGCTCGAGACCCTTCTTCAGACTCAGAAGGGATTTGCAAAATTAAAATTTAACTAACCACAGAGGTCCGATGAGGCTTTCTCCATTTCCTCAGCTTCTGCGATCATCTCGGCCATGGCCAGTATGTCAGCCTCAAATGGGTTTGAAGGGATTTTAACTTTCAGCTCCTCGATCGTCTCGACTATCTTATCAGCACTGTCTAAAGTGGTGGGAAGGAACATCGGAATGGGGACCTGGTTTGCAAACCACATAACAGCTCGTTATCAAAGGAACATTTGGTGGCCCACAAACATTCCCACCACAAACATTTCTGCACACATAAATGACTTGTATGTTATTGGATTCTTTTTTTTTTTTTTTTTTAATACATTTGAATTAAGTTAAATCTACACTATCCCAAACTACCGTCCATAAATAAAAACACATTCCGACAATAATTGATGAAAACCTCAGCTTTTCTTTTTGGTTTTTGAGATACAGCATGGAAACAGGCCCTTCGGCCCATGCCGAGACCACGATCACCCGTTCACATTAGTTGTCCCACTGCATCCTCGGGGGCAATTTACAGAGGCCAATTAACCTGCAAGCCTGCATGTTTTGGGGATGTGGGGGGAAACCAGAGCACCCGGAAACAAACCCACCCAGGGGTCATAGAAACACAGAAAATAGGTGCAGGAGAAGGCCATTTGGCCCTTCGAGCCTTTCAATATGATCACGGCTGATCATCCAAAATCAATACCCCCTTGGATGATAAGCCATGATCATATTGAATGGCGGTGCTAGCTCGAAGGGTCAAATGGCCTACTCCTGCACTTATTTTCTATGTTTCTATGTTTACATTCTCCGGCCTTCTCCCCATAACCTCTGACGCCCGTATCCCACTTCCCCACTGTATCTCCAGAACAAAAAACTATTTTTGTGACACATTTGACACAAAAGAAGTTGCCAGGCTTACCGGGATTGGCATTGAGAAAGGCACTGGGGTATTTTGACAATACATATGCATAGGCACTGGGATGAAGACTGGCACAGGGATGGGCACCATAACCAAGTGTGGCTTCCACTCCTCTTCTGGAACAGAAATTCAACAAGAGCTTTACAAATGTGTTCAATTGTGCAAATTTTCCGGAACTTACCGAAGATAGACACAAAAAGGTGGAGTAACTCGGGCAGCATCTATGGAGCGACGGATTGGGTGACGTCTTGGGCCGAGACCCTTCTTCAGGCTTACAGGTCAGAAATTACTTGATCGGATTTACTCGTTTTAAAGCTATTGCTCCTGGAAACTATGACCCAAAGTATCAGCTGTCCATGTTCTCCGCAGATGCTGGCTGACCCGTTGAGTTACTCAAGCACTTTGTGTCTATCTTCGGTAGAAACAGCCATCAGGCTGTTCAAGACCACAACCTCCAAATAAGCTCTGAACTACATGGACTTGGGGGCAGTGGTTGTGTCGTTTTTCACTATTATTGTGTGTGTGTGCATGCGTGTGTGTGTGTGTGCGCGCGCACACACATATATACAAGCACTGAACTTTTATTTTCTTGTTTATTTTATTGTTTACAAAGTACTTCTGTTGTGCTGCTGCTAGGAAGAATTTAATTGTTGTATCTGGGATACATGACAACTCGTGATCTGCCGTTCATAAGTTATAGGAGTAGAATTAGGCCATTTGGCCCATCGTGTCTGCTCCATCATTCCATCATGGCTGCTCTCTGCCTCCTCATCCCATTTTCCTGCCTTTTCAAGCGTAACCCTTGACACCCGTTCTAATCAAGAATTTGTCCATCTCTGCTGTAAAAATGTCCACTTACTTGGCCTCCACAGCCCTCTGTGGCAAGAAGTTCCACAGATTAACTAAAGAAGTTCCTCCTCGCCTCCTTTCTAAAAGAGAACCCTTTAATTCTGAGGTTATGACCTCTGGTCCTAGTCTCTCCCCCTAGTGGAAACAACCTTTCCACATCCAGTCTATCCATGCCTTTCACTATTCAATAAACTGGAATTTAGAAGGATGAGAGGGGATCTTATTGAACAAGATTAATAAGGGTTTGGACACGCTAGAGGCAGGAAACATGTTGCCGATGATCACATTGAATGGCGGTGCTGACTCGAAGAGCTGAATGGCCTACTCCTGCACCAGGCACGTGCCATCAGGGTAGGCAAGGTAGGCACTCTCCACACGCTGTGAAAGGAACTCTACCCCCAATTGGTCCCTTGAACAACTGTTGTCTTTCAATAAGATGACAACTGATTCAACATTTCCCTGTACTCCCGTTTTGTCCCACCATCTCTCCACCTGCCATCAATCTTCACCACCCACCCATTCAGTAATTCAGAATAAAGGAGACTAGGAAGCCTGAAGCAAATTGAATTGTTACTGTTTTTATTTTTATTTTTTATTTTTATGGAGAGAACAATCTGCGCATGCGTGGTTTAAATTTTTTTTTAAAGCTGACTGAGTGCCTACCCTGAGTAATTACTCACGGCACGTGCCTGTCCTGATGAAAATGTTACAATACCCAAATTTCTCAAAAGTGTTTAATTCACCTTTCCATATTTATTGTTATGTTTTTATTATATTTCATTTTCGGATTGATTACTTACCTGTTTGACATCCTTTGGACTTCATTTCGGGTTTATAGGAGATGCCCTTGTTCTGAGTCAAGGGTTTGCACAGTATTGCCTTATTCTTCAGTGTTACAGGAGGTGGAGAGGGTGGTGAAGAAGGTGGCGGCGGCGGTGGTGGCGGCGGCGGTGGCTGTTTTGATGACCGAGTCTGTACAGATGCCTAATAAAGAATAGGTCAAAATTAGAATGATGCAGGCCCGTTATCAAACCACTGGAAAATCGAACAAACTTATTTTTACCCACAATATAATCACACGTGAAACTGCAACGGAAAAGAGAAGGACATTTTCAAACTGAATTTTATTTTGGTCCGAGACCAAAATTTGGTCTTGGACAAATTCAGTCACGGGGTGCGGGGAATCAAAGCGTAAAGCCACCCCCCACCCCTCTCCCTCCCCTCCCCCCGCATAGGTTTGCTGTTCCAAATAACTTTCTGGCAATGCCTGCTCATGTGTACCTGTTTGGTCATCGAGGAGACGGCAGAGTCAGGTTGAACTGCGCTCTCTCCATCACCTTCACTGCCCAAGCTTGCCCGAGAATGACCACTGGGCAAGGTGCCAGAGATCTCCTTGCAAACACAAGTCAACCCCAGAGTGGGTTAGTAGGGTTAAAATGTGAGGGGGGGGGGGGGGGGGGGGGAAAGGGGAAGGTGGGGAGGAGGAGGAAGGAGATGGGAGGAAGGGGGAAAAAAGGGAGGAGGGAAATGAAAAAAAAAAACACATTGATAATTTGTCAAAGAATATATGGAATGCAACTAAATGTTATGAAAACTACAAGGAGACAACAAAAAAAACATGCAACATTCCAAATCCCAGATCCCTCGCTTCACAACTTTTGTTTTTAAATATATTAAATGATTTTATTTATTTTTTTACAACATAAAATTTCAGATCTCCCTAATAAAGAAATCTCTCATATTTTGCCCCCCCCAATCAAACATGGCGTCTCTTCACCGGGGTTAACTGAATGCGCTGCATTTTGTAAATGTAGCGTGGCTTCCATTTTGTCTAACACTCGACAGCTGCGGAGGCGAACTGTGAAAGTGCAAGGCTTTCCACCCCCCGTGCTCTCCATCCCACCCCCCACCCCCCCCATCCTTATGTATCAAACGCCAAATCTCTACCATAACCCAGTCATGAGCAGTAGACCAACAACCCACTTGACAGCGCAGACAGAAGAGGACTATGAACCCCCTCCCCTGTCTGCAATCATTGGCTATTCACCTCCAATTAAGTCAAGTTAAAAAAGAACAAAAATAGAGTAGAATTGTATTTTTTTTTGGTTAAAAAAATCTAAATTTCAATCTCAAACAGCTGCGGGTCAGAAGGAAGAAACTCCGTGATTAAATACGCACAGAATCGCCCCTCCATTCCATTTTGAACAAAATTCTCTGGATGCAAATAACGTTTCAGGTTTTTCAGCTCATTGCCATCTCCCCCTTCCCGGGGGAGGAGGGGGGGAAATGGGGAGGGGTAAGTGCACCTTTGCAAGAAACTCGCAATAAAAGCAGTTAATGCTTTACAAACTGAAATACAAACAAAATATGCTTAAATACACAATTCTGATGAAGAGTCAAATCTGAAACTTTACCTATTTTTCGCTTTCAGATGTTGAATGGCCTGCACTCTTCCAGCATTTTTTTTTTGTTTTTATTTCAGATATTCAGCATTCACACTGCTTTTTTTTTACCAATGCTTTGCTGATTAACTCCTTAATAAATAAAAGTTATATAAAATAAATGGTTAATAATGGATTTGAAGGTAGGATAAGCACAAAGATAAATCAAATGCTCCATGGAACAGTGTGAATCTTTCAATGCTGGGGCTGCACAGGGTTGCTGACTAGATTTAAGCGAGAAATATAAATACAAGATAGAAACGGTGGAGTTTTGTTCAATTAGCACTGGAGACCATTATATTTTGCAGAACTTTCCCTCTTATAATCACAGGTCAGATTGCACATGGTCTGTGGAAGCAGTGAGCTTAAATCAGCTATTAATATCTTTCCTTGTTCATCTTATACTTGTGCATCCATTATGCTTTTATGTTGCGGTACGCGGATTTAAAAAAAAAAAAATCAGTAAAACAAAATCTCACATTCTGCAGAATAACACAAAGCGAAAGCAAATGTAAAGGATTAAGTGATTTAAAAAAAAAAAAATTGTTAACACTGCAGCTGCCTGACTGGTGATCACACATGCTCGACATGCCTGGAGAGTACAGAGTGCATCCAACTTACAAGGGACTCTCTCTAATGATGGAACCAACTCCTTAAAGCTGTAAATGGAATATGGAACATACCTTGGAGCTCAAGAGTTCAATCCCACAAATTGTTCAGCTAGCACCCGGGACATGGGGAGGAAGCATACTGATTGTGGCGTTAAAATGTCAAAAAAAAAAAAAAAAAAAAAACACACTTCAATCCACACCTATGGCAGGTGGAAGATCATTCAAAACGAAAAAACGTTACTTACTTCAAATTTCGTGGGAGAGGGAGTCGGAGAGGGGGTCGGAGACGTCGCATTCTTAGACTCCTGCGTCTCATCTGCAAACAAAAGACACAGATTGTTTGAAACAAACTGGGCCGATGTTTGTGAATGTGCACATTAGAGTGTGCGCACAATTGTGGGTGTGCACGTTTGAAAAAAAAAACTGTTTAAGTAGTCAACTTGCAAAAAAAAAAACAACAAAAAAAATTTGTAATAAAATAATTTGCCCACATTAACGTGGAAATCATTTGAGGTCACCACTGCACATCTCTGTAACTACATTCATTCTGTGCTGGTTGTGCGATATGTGCACAGCACACTATAAATCAGAGGCTCTGGGACAACACACAAAGTGTAATCATCTTCCCTTTTAGAAAATATTCCATAACATGTTCAATGCATTTGCTTGCACGACTAAAAGAAAACAAAAACATTCTTCTGAAATGGCGGCAAATTGAATGAATGGACCCAAGAGGATATTAGGGGGCGCAGACTCTGACATTTTGGCTTGGATGTGGCTTGTGTGGGGGGGGGGGGGGGGGGGGGGAGGGAGAAATAACGGGTCTCTGTGCTGCTACTTGTAAAATGAGTTTGGGCCACATCGTACAAGTGCCCACCAGGCAAGAGGCCACAGTACAGAACTACAGAGTTAGTTGCAAACTGAAACTTAAACAAAGCATGCAACAAAAAACTGGAGCTGGCAATCACTGCACTCACTCAGTAAAAGATATTGCCATGCAAAAAGGATCTTCAACCTAATCCACGCAAAATATAACTCAGCATTGCCACGCACATGCTAAAACACAAGTCCTTTGTTGCACCATTCCACTGCACACGCAGAATGGGGAAACAAGTGCAGCGAAAACGTTTAAACTAAAGATTTTCCCCCAAATCCAAACCCCTTCAATGATAAAGGTATCCAAGATCAGTACAAATCAAGGAAGGTGTGTTCTGCAGGATCAAGCAGCAGGTTATTTGTTCAAAAGGAACATTTCGCAGGTAGTTAAACGCACACCAGTGTCAAAATCATTACATTAGCTAAAACCGGTGAAGACCGTTGAACTGCTCTCAATGACAAAGGTAAGATTCCCACAATTATAAGTCACTTCTTAATATGCCGAGTCATTCGGCTGGCTGCAAGGCTGTGAATCTATAATTATGCTAGCATCGTGGGATGTTAGGAAGTCCGCACTCTGTTACGACATTGTGTCTGACAATTTGCCTAGAATGGCTCTGAATAATACGGTAGTAGTAAATGATGAAGCTCCTTTGCAGCTGTCTCATCACCCCTGGCCACGCCATCCACGCCCCTCTCCCATCAAGCAAGAGGTACAGAAGTGTGAGAACGCACTCATCCAAATTCAGGGACAGTTTCTTCCCAGCTGTTATCAGGCAACTGAACCATCCTAGCACAACCAGGGAGCAGTCCTGAACTACTATCTACCTCATTGGAGACCCTCGGACTGTCTTTGATCGGGCTTCACCTTGCACTAAACGTTATTCATTTTATCATGAATCTGTACACTGTGGATGGCTCGATTGTAATCCTGTATCGTCTTTCTAGTATACACTGGTTAGCATGGAACACAAGCTTTCCACTGTACTTCGGTACTCATGGCAATAAACTAAACCTACTTCTTATAACTCACATGAATGGTCCAATGGAAACATTAATATATCCCTTTGTCCCACTTTGAGATCAGATTATCCTATTGAAGTTCCGTGGATTGCGACACACACATACACATCTTAGATTAACTTGCCAATGCATCAGGACTTCTAACCTCAAATGCCCACACAACAGTCAGATACTCTTCAAAGTGAAGTTTAGGATATGAAACGTCTGGACCATCGACAACCCCAAGAGGGACAAGAGATTGTCAGCAACATCCTTTCTCACTGCTCCCCCCACTGTGATCCCTCCTGCACTCCGACCTCAGAGCGAGGCCCAGGGCAAATTGGAGGAACAGCACCTCATATTTCACTTGGGCAGCTTACACCCCAGCGGTATGAACATTGACTTCTCTAACTTCAAGTAACCCTTGCTTTTCTTCGCAGACAAAAATGCTGGAGAAACTCAGCGGGTTAGGCAGCATCTATGGAGCAACGGAATAGGTGATGTTTCGGGTCGAGACAGATAACTATGCCTTGGAGCACTGGAGGATGTGGGATGATCTTGTAGAAGCGCACAAAATGCATAGACGTGTACTCCAGCATTTTATGTCCATCTTCAGTATAAACCAGCATCTGTAGTTCCTTCCTACAGAGATTACAAAGGATTATTTTCACGTGGCTAGATTTTTAAAAAATGATTCTGTCCCGGGATAAGTGCAAGACGTGAACCTCGCAAAGCCATCCACCATCAACCCAAACCCATTATAGATTAAATCCAAGGAAGTCTACGACATGGAACCATCTTATCCACTGCTATATTGATCCAACTTCCACAGGTTCCCTGGAGTTAATCACCACCTCCATTTACACTTCATGCTGCCTCGGCAAAGTCACCAACATAATTAAGGACGAGTCTCACCACGGTCACCCTCTCTTCACCCACAAGGCAAAAAGTATAGAAGTATGAAAACGCACACCTCCAGATTCAATGAGTTTCTTCCCAACTGTTATCAGGCAACGGAACCATTCTATCAACAACAAGAGAGCGGACCTGAGCTACCATCTACCTCATTGGAGACCCTGGGATTCTCCATTTGGACTTTACTGGACTTTATCGTACACTGAACGTTATTCCCTTTATCCTATATCTGTACATTGTGGACGGCTCGATTGTAATCATGTATGGTCTTTCCGCTGACTGGTTAGCACGCAACTAAAACTTTTCACTTTCATAAGTGAAAGGATAAAATTAATTGGATGGGAGAGGAGGGGATGCTGAGGCATATAGCTCATGTTCTCCATAAAGTCTACTCTGACATTCAATCTTGGCTGATCTATCTTTCCTGTACTTTCATGGTACAAGTGACAATAAACTAAATTAATCTACAGTTTGAGTAGGAAACGACTTTCACAGTCTAATGTTAAAAACTAAGATCTTTTCTACGTCAGCCACTGATTCTCAGCATACAGACGGCACTATATCTTAGACCACAATGGTCTAAAGAAGATTCTCAAAGAAAACTTGGCTTTGACTGCAACATCAAGCCAATTGCAGTCAACAGGAATGAAACACTAGCCCCAACAACTAATCATATAATGCTCCATCCAACAAGCACAGGAAGAAATAAGTCTGAAGGGTCTCGAACCAAAACGTCACCCATTCCATCTCTCCAGAGATGCTGCCTGTCCCGCTGAGTTACTCCACAATTTTGTGTCTATCTTCAGTTTAAACTAGCATCTGCAGTTCCTTCCTACACAGGAAGAAACACCTTCACATCTCAAAATTTTGCCAGGTTGTAGAAAAAATAAAATTGCCTGTCACATGTATCACCTTCCAAATTATTGATAGCACGATACACCAACTACATGTCAAAAATGTTTGCAGAACAGGAAATGTATCCATGCATTCATGAGATTGATAGAATCTTGATTCGTACGGGTGTCAGGGGTTATGGGGAGAAGGCAGGAGAATGGGGTTGAGAGGGAAAGATAGATCAGCCAAGATTGAATGTCAGAGTAGACTTTATGGAGAACATGAGCTATATGCCTCAGCATCCCCTCCTCTCCCATCCAATTAATTTTATCCATCTACCGGATGAAGAAGGGTCTCGACCCGAAGCGTCACCCATTCCTTCCCTCTAGGGATGCTGCCTGTCCAACTGAGTTACTCCAGCATTTTGTGTCTTTCCGGTTGGTGCAAACCAGCATCTGCAGTTCCTTCCAACACATATCAACAGGACAGTTTGGAGTGCGCAACAAGACAGCATTTCTGAGAGTTTTTTGTGCTATCCTTACAGCTGTGTTATACATAGTCCCTCCATTTCAGGGCACCATGTTTGGGACACATGGCTTCATAGGTGTTTGTAATTGCTCAAGTGTGTTTTATTGCCTCCTTAATGCAGGTATACGAGAGCTCTCAGCACCTAGTCTTTCCTCCAGTCTTACCATCAGCTTTGGAAACTTTTATTGCTGTTTAACAACATGAGGACCAAAGTTGTGCCAATGAAAGTCAAAGCAGCCATTATGAGACTGAGAAACAAAAATAAAACTGTTAGAGACATCAGCCAAAACTTAAGGGCCTGTCCCACTTGGGCGACCTAATCCGCGGATTGTGGCGAGTTTGCCCTCGACTCATACTCGCAGCGTGGTCAACATGAGGTCGTAGGAGGTCTTCGTAACTCTCCTTCACGCTCGAGAATGGTCTCCGCGTACTCGAGGCCTCAGCTAGGTCGCGGCGTTTTTTCACTATGTTAAAAAAATGCCCGCGAGTAAAAAAAGGTCGCCATGGAAAAAAATCAATGCTTTTTTTCACTCGTAGGTTTAGTCGTAGTAGGTCGGCATGTTAGTCGTAGGTAATCGAGGGTAGACGAAGGTAGTCGTAGATAGTCTTCATCATAGTCGAAGGGAGGTCGAAGGAGATTGAAGGAGGCCATCTTCACTCTCTACTATTCGGTCCAATTTTCCAAAACTTAGTCGTAGCAAGTCATAGCTAGTCTTCAACATAGTCGAAGGAAGTTCTTCTACATAATCGAAAGAGGTCTTCAACATGTCATTTTTTCAAACTCTTCTAAACTTGCCAATTAGGTCGCCCAAGTGGGACAGCACCTTGAGGCTTACCTAAATCAACTGCTTGGTACATCATTAAGAAGAAAAAGAGCATTGGTGAGCTTACTAATCGCAATGGGACTAGCAGGCCAAGGAAGACCTCACAGCTGATGACAGAAGAAATTTCTCTACAATAAATAAAAATCCCCAAACACCTGTCCAACAGATCAGAAACACTCTTCAGGAGTGGATTTGTCAATGACCACTGTCCGCAGAAGACCTCATGAACAGAAATACAGAGGCTACACTGCAAGATTCAGAACACTGGTTAGCTGCAAAAATAGGATGGCCAGGTAACAGTTTGCCAAGAAGTACTTAAAAGAGCAACCACAGTTCTGGAAAAGGGTCTTATGGACAGATGAGACTAAGATTAACGTATCAGATTGATGGCAAGAGCAACGTATGGAGGAGAGAAGGAACTGCCCAAGATCCAAAGCAGGGGGTATGGAGAGAAGGCTGGTACGGAATACTAAGTTGGATGATCAGCCATGATCACATTGAATAGGCTCGAAGGGCTGAATGGCCTACTCCTGCACCTATTTTCTATGTTTCTACACCGCCTCATCTGCGAAACACGGTGGTGGGGGTGTTAAGGCCTGGGCATGTATGGCTGCTGAAGGTACTGGCTCACTTATATTCATTGATGATACAACTGCTGATGGTAGTAGCATTATTCATATGTTTATAGACACATCCCATCTGCTCAAGTTCAAACAAATGCCTCAAAACTCATTGTCCAGTGGTTCATTCTACAGCAAGATAATGATCCCAAACATACTGCTAAAGCAACAAAGGAGTTTTTCAAAGCTGAAAAATGGTCAATTCTTGAGTGGCCAAGTCATTCACCTGATCTGAACCCAATTGAGCATGCCTTTTATATGCTGAATAGAAAAGTGAAGGGGACTAGCTCCCAAAACAAGCAGTCATTGCATGCAAAGGATATGCAACAAAATACTAAACATGACTACTTTCATTTGCATGACATTGCTGTGTCCCAAACATTATGGTGCCCTGAAATGGGGGGGGGGGGGGGGGACTATGTATAAACACGGCTGTAATTTCTACATGGCGTAACCAAAATGTGTAAAAATAGCCTTTATTAAAATCTGACAAAGTGCGCTTTAACCACACGTGATTTTTTTCTATTATAAACCACAAATGGTGGATCTCGAGAGGCAAATAAATAAATGATGGGTCTTTGTCCCAAACATTATGGAGCGCACTGTACACCCATAGGTCTCACACACACCTGCATCAATTTACTGAAGCCTATTAGTCTACAAACCTGCACGTCTTTGGAATGTGGGTGGAACCGGAGCATCAGGGAGGGAAAATGAACGCACGCGACCACAGAGAGAACCTGCAAATTCCACACAGACAGCATCCACTCAGGACCGAACCTAGGTGCCTCTGGGGCTGCGAGGCAGCAAGTCTACTGCTGCACCACTGGCAGAATAACAAACGTCAAAGCATGGGAAGGGGTGGGAGAAAACTATTCTAGGTGAGAACTTGGCTGGCTTCAAATACATTTGTTGATACCTCCACTAGAAGAATCATCCGTATTATCGCAATCATATAGATACTTGCACTATGTTTTGCAATTTCACAGCTTGACTATGACTGCAATCAGTCAAGTGTGGTTCACTGGTATTGCTGTCACCCAAGCTAGAAGATTGCATGCTTTGAGTATATAATCAAGGCAGATACTACAGTCTAACACTGTTAGAGGTAGAATGCATGTTGGGATTAAACATCAAACACAAAATCCAATGATACTGAGGGCTGGGAAAATTCTCCTGTTGTACTCCCTACACTTAGCCATCAACCAGCACTGTCAAACACACATTTTTGGATTTGTTATGATCAGATTGGATTTTTATTTGCCGCAAGATTTTTTAAATTTTTTTATTTTATTAAATGGGGCATTATGTGAAGGTTCTCATTAAAAACATGTAGTTCATTTTAGAGGCACAGCATGGAAACAGGTCATTGGGCCCACCATGTCCGTGCCGACCAGCGATCCCCGCACACTAACAGTCTCCCACACTCACACGACAATTTTATGATTTTTAGCGATTTATTTATACAATTTCACCAAAGCCAATTAACCTACAAACCTGTACATCTTGGGAGTGTGGGACGAAACCGTAGCACCTGGAGGAAACCCTCGCACATCACGGGGAAAACGTACAAACTACGTACAGACAGCATCCGTAGTCAGGGTCGAACCCAGGTCCATGGCGCTGTAAGGCAGCAACTCTACCGCTGCGCCACCGTGCCACCCTTCAATGCCACGATTAGGGAGGGTGCTCGGGGAGGGGTTTATTTTACGTAATTATCAAGCTGGCAATTATCATTCTAGCACTATTGTTACAGGCCAGGCGCATGGTTCATGCCTGGTGCATGCTCAGAAGGAATAGGTTAAGTGCAGTGTTGAACTGCTCCAGCACCCCTCAGCAGTCAGAATAAAGGACTTGGATCCCTTCCTCTCCCCATCTCCTGTCAACGCGTGCATGAATTCCTAACTAACCGAAAAGGGCAGCGGAGCAAAAACTCTTCATAAGCGAAAATAAAATAGTTTTAAATAAATAAATAAATATGCTTTTTTTGTTGTTTTTGGGGGGGGGGGGTGGGGGGTGGGTGAGGGATGATCCCGACTAATTTTGGATGATCCCGACTGTGGGTGCTGTCTGTACGGAGTTTGTACGCTCTCCCCGTGACCGCATGGGTTTTGCCCAAGTGCTCCAGTTTCCTCCCACACTCCAAACTCATGTCTGTTTATAGGTCAATTGGCTTCGATAAATTGCCCAAAGTGTGCGGGATGGAACTGGAATACACGTCATCAATGGTCGGTGTGGACTCTGTGGGTCTAAGGGCCTGTTCTCACACTATCTCTGAGCTAAATTAATAAGAGTGCATTTGGGAAAATGGTGGGGGGGACAAATGTAATCAAGACTGCAATAATCGTAAAAGCAGAGCTGCAGCAGTTTTTGTGCAGAGAAAAATTAAATTATTGGCTGCATCAGTGCCAGAGTACACCTCTTCAGTCGCAGGTTCACTGCAATATTATTCAGTTCAAGATTGGCTTTCATCTGTTGCCCAATAGTTGGAACGGATACAGAGAAGACGTACAAAGGAGTTGCCAGGACCAGCGGGTCTGAGCTATAGGGAATGGTTGAGCAGGCTGGGACTCTATTCTCTAGAGCGCAGATCAGGGGTGATCTTGTAGAAGAGTATAAAATCATGAGAGGAATAGATCGGGTGGACGCACAGAGTCTCTTGCCCAGAGTGGGGGAAAATCAAGGACCAGGGGGTATAGGATTCTTAAAGGTGAAGGGGAAATATTTTATAGGAATCGGAGGGGTAACTTTTTTCTTGCAAAGGGTGGGTGCATGGAACGAGTTGCCGGAGGAGGTAGGTGAGGCAGGGACTATTTAAGAAGCAGTCAGACACGTACATGAATAAGACAGGTTTAGAGAGATATGGGCCAAATGCAGGCAAGTGGGACTAACGTGGATGGGACATGTTGGTCAGCGTGGGTAAGATGGGCCGAAGTGCGTGTTCCAACACTGTATGACTACGATTCGTGAAAATGCTGGAGAAGCTAGGCTGTATATCACCGAGGATCCTCCATGAAGAGTAAACAAATGAGCGGCAGTGACAAGTGTACAGAGGTGCATAGGTAGCAACTATATTCAGCAAAGAGCCGAACTCCCAAACAACAGCTAAGAATAGTCAAGCAGTCACGTCTCGATGGTTGCCGCGAAATGGCTATCGACTATTAAATCTGCGTCTAGCGAAGCACCATTTGGCGACTTGCTCTACTTCTACATCACGGCCACTGCCTACAACATGCGGCTTTCTCTCCCCCACTTACTGTTGAGCAGACTTTCGGGTCCCTTCTGCGTCGCTAGATTGGGCTGGTTTTGCTGACTGTAGAAGCGCAAGAGGCAATGCTGGTTGCAGAAGTGTTTAATTTCCCCGCGCCAGTGAACCGTTTCCAGAAGCTTGCCTTGACGCTTGCAGGCATGGCATCTGGCTACCTGAGGGACACAGTGAAGAATTAGGCAGCAGTCACCCCTTCCGCACCCACACAAACAAGCTCGCACACAAAGGCAGATCGCAGCTGTTTTAACACAAAGCGTAGAGAGAGAGAGAGAGAAGATTCAGTCCATCAAGCCTGCTCCTTCCAAAGACCATGTACAACACGCCCTCGCAAGGGCTCTACCATGTATATTCAGTGACCTGAGGGAAAGTTCTGCAAAGTTTCTTCAACCCCCACCACCCCCCCTCCCCAAAATACATAAGCCTCCACAAACTCTATCCACAGTTAGTCAAACCTGGCTAGTTGTTCGCCACAGTTGAAAATTCCATGATCTCAGGAGCACAGAACCCAGTGTTCCATGGAGCATTTGACCATATCTGTCTTTACCTATCTATAGAACCAGAAATCAGATTCTAGCCGTTTTGGTTGGGTTTTTGTTGCTGTTTAGTTTTTGAAGGAGTTAATCGACGCCATTAACTGCTTTTGTTGGGAGTTTGTTCCACAGGTCCATTAACTTTGAGAGGAAGGGCGGAAAGAGAGGATTCGTTTCCAGGTCAGAATGACAAGACGGTGAAATTCAACATTCTAAATACAACAACATCATCTGCAAGAAAATAGCCGTGCTTCTTTTTACGCTTGTCTGCATAATCCTCTTCACAACATGCCTGTGGAGAAACATTGGAAGAAACATTTTTTTTTTTAAACTGCCAAGACAGCTAACATTGGGACAAGTAAAATAGCAAAATAACAGATTTTGTTCAACCAGAGCACAATGACAAACACTTTTCTTCTTTCTGCTGTTAATGTGACACACACGTGTATACGTCTAATGTGCAGAGGTAAATTATCAACGCCATTACCTACTTCGGTTTAAATCGTCCGAGTTGTTCCGGTACAGAAGAAGCTTCCGGAACTATTTCTCAGGCTGCGTACATCTTCACGGAGTGGTGGCGATTGACGTGGCAGTAAAGAACTTACCTGCTCAATCATGGGAATGTTTGTGCAACTCAGAGACACTTCATTCATTGGGCCTTTGGTCCACGAGTGATATTATTCCACCACACATGCCCGTAAATAATTTCCCTTCCACACGTGAATTTTTTTTTTTTTTTTTTTTTTTTTGCAGTGCTCCACCTTTCAATCCTCTTTTATTTGAAATCATTGACCTTCCATTTGTGTCATTGCTTTCTCCAAATCATCAACATTACTGATTTTATCAAGAGCCTTCAAAGCTTGCAGTCATCTATGCCTTTAGCCCCTCCCTAGAGTTCTGTGAGCTACAAAGCCAGGATTGGACTCATTAGCCACCTGAGAGTCCATAAAAACAATAGACCATCATCTTCGACCTCGAGGGATCGCCACGACGACGAAACTGAAACCATAGTTACTATTACTAAATATGTGTACCCAATACATACTTTCATTTGTATACCTTGGGTATACAAGCACAGAATCTCACTGTACCTTGTCACATGTGACAATAAAATATTCCATTCCATACTTCAACTTTATATTAATTATTCCTCTTCTCTATCCAAGGATTCGGAAACTTTCCTCAATGTAAAAAAATAAATCTGGCACTTCTAAAACTAAATGTTCACGCTCTGTTTAAACATTTGTATAACTCTAATTCCCAAATCTCCCTGCTGTCCGAAATTTTACTTTGTATTCTACATTTCTTCCAAGCATAATTAACACTTCACATTTCTCCGCATTAAATCATATTGTACAAAATATCTCCCCAATCCAAAACTCATTTTTTCTTGCATCTCTTAAAAAAGTTATCAAGCTCTCAAATTTTGTAGCATCTTCCATTTAAAATTTTATAATTCCAATTGTTGTAAAAAAAATTAAAATGGATCTAATTAATAATCGCACACAATCTTCAGACTAATCTGTCCACTATAGACAAAAAAAGGTTATATTTCTCTGCTCAATTTATTTTCTATGCTGATTTTTTTCTTTAATATTAAGAGACTTCCACAGACGTAGTTTACTGAAAACCTTCGCACTAAAGAACTTTGAACATAGTTCAGAACTGCTGTTTCCAGAGATATCCCTTAGCAGTATTAGATGTCATTCAATAATTCTATTCAGACTCAACTAATTGGGTGCTGGGAGGATAGAATCTTGCATGTTAGTCACAGAAAACTCTCCCAACACTTTGAACTGTAAAATCACGTGCTTTTTCCACATCACTCACTAAACAGGACTGCAGTAAATTCAAATGCTTAAAGAGATGAAAATACTTGCATTTACTACATGTACACAAGATTAATACAATGCAAACATCTAATTTCAACTCCGTGACATTTTATTTTTTAAACAATAAGACAATCAGTTCTCAAACATCATACCTGATAAGCTCCAGTGGTTAGCGACGGCCTGGTGTGGCAAAAGTTACACCAAAGATAGAGGTGCCACAATAAACATACAGTTCAAGGCCAGGATGTCTTGTTTCCCCCCCCCCCCCCCCCCCAAGAGCAAATAATCTGGGAACTATATTTGAACATGGCCAATAAAATGTTATCCTCTACCATCTGCACATTCAAACGGAAACGATTATATTCCTCCAGCGCCTTTCTTGCGGATGGCATATCGGCTCCTCGAGAAAGTTAACACCTAAATATGACGGACCGCAGTCAAAAGCATGGTGTGAAGTTGTACCTGGCCGGCACCTCTACGACCACAGGAAAAAAAACTCTCATCTATAGGTATAAAACTTTCTTCTCGCCCAGGAGCGCAAGTGGGACAAAATTCAAAACAAAATTGTGAGGGCAAATGCAAGGGCCAGTAAACCAAACTTGATAGGCAACCTCCTACTGACCTTGAAGTACCACAGTAGGTATTTGCTTTTACATTCCTCCCCACAGAAATCCCATGTATTTCCATCCAGCTCTTTGGTCACTCCCCTCCGACATGTCTGGGAACAGTACGCACACGTGATGCAGCACAAGCCCAGCTTCTTGGTAAAATCCTGCTTATAAAGAAGGACACAACCTGCAGGCAATGCACACGGAGAGAGAGGGTGAGAATTAAAGCACGTCAAGAAAATAAAACTTCTAATATTGAGAGAACCCAGCAATGATTTTCTTTCCTTCCCGGCTATACCGGTTTCAAAAGATACTTTTGCGGATGCTAAGAAGCCTGATCCCAATGGCACCACAGATTAGGTCATAAGTGACAGGAGCAGAGCTGCCAAGTTTTGTCAGAGCATTTCAGTATTCTAGTACCTGAAAATCAGTATTTTGCTGAGGAAATCAGTATTTTTACGCAGTGCCATTTTGCTGATTTAAATTTTTTTTTTTAAATGTGGTCATACCCATATTAGAGTACAAGAATGCATAATCGCTACCAAGTGACATGTCTTCTATGCTGTGGTCATAGCGCTATGTGTAAAGCCCTTAGCGCTCCAGCCAGTAGCGCTATATTTAGAACCCATAGAGCTGCAGCCAACAGCTCTTTGTTTAAATTCCCACACGCTAAACTGACAGCACTGTTTAAACCTCGAGCGGGATAGGCAGATTAAAGCCTACAAAAATCATCCTCCAGATCTTGAAATTTAAAATACTAATAGATTTAATCTGTTACAATTTTTAGAGTTACGGTATGACTTTTTATATCCTTGCATTTTTTATGCACCAAGATGAAACAGAAAGTCGGGCCGATTAAAAAAAAATCCGTATTTAACAAAGCAAAATCGTATATCTGTATTCTTATCGCATTTCCATACAAAATACGGAAAATCCGTACTACTTGGCAGCTCTGCAAGAGTAGAATTAGGCCATTTGGCCCAACAAGTCTACTCCTGATCTCTCTCTCTCTCTCTCTCTCAACCCCATTCTCCTGCCTTCTCCCCATAACCTCTGAAACCTATGCTAATCAAGAATCAATCTATCTCTGCCTAACCTGGTGGTCACCGATGCATGATAAGAGACCAATCGTATAATAAATTCCAGAGGGGTGGGGGGTGGGGGGAATCTTGAGGTTGAACAGAATGCCTCCAATTACAGAACAAAATAAATGAATGAAACTGGCCACAACTGGAGAATACACTTTTCTTGTGAGAAACAGAGTTCAGAAAGTTAGAACAAAAGGAAAAAAACGTGCTAGAGTAACTCAATGGGTCAGGCAGCATCTTTGGAGAGAAGGAATGGGCGACGTTTCGGGTCGAGATCTTTCTTCACTCATTCCTTCTCTGCAGAGATGCTGCCTGTCCCACTAAGGTGCTCCTAAAAGTGTGTCTATCTTCAGATCCTTCCTATACATCATCTCTGGAGAATGTGGCTAGATGATGCGTTGGATCGAGGGCCTTCTTCAGACTCAAACATGTGAAGAGACCCACATGGAGAGCTTCCTCCCCCCCTCCCCCCCCCCCCCGACAGTTTTGGTTACAAATAACAGCTTTTTTCCCCCCTGCTTACCAATTTCCAAAGCAACTCAAGTTCTAGTTCCCGATCAAAGTAGTGTATTAACCAATTGGTCTACGTAATACAGATAGTGGTCCCCAATTCCGTCACATCTAGTTCATGTTATGGAAGCAGAGCTACCTGCTCCAGGAACAGGTCAAAAGTTAGACTACATTAATGATATTAAATCAAAGGTTCAGGAAGTAGGATATCATGCCGAGCTTTAAAGACATTGGGCAAAGAAAAAGTTGCATCTGCAAAGCCAGTTGTGAGCAGCACGTTTTTGGTCAATGCACTGACAACAGTTTTTAAACAGCCAGAAAGAGAGCCGTTATCAATGTTTTCTGGCATGGAGACCAGTGCCATTGGATGGTTAGAGTTGAGAAATGGAGGGTTCAAAGAGACAGGGGTAGTTCTAATAGATGGCTTGAGTAGAGAGAAAGAGAGTAAAATAGTGGGAATATAGACTAAAGGTAGATTGGAGGCATTGAATGAGGCATCGTCAAAATGAAGGAGAGCCAAGATGTGAAGGTTGCACAATACAATTGTTCTACACATTTATAACAAACGGTTTGTACACTTTACATTGGAGATATGAAATAAGTGGAAGAAAGTTCTACGGAGACAAAAGATTGCCGTCGCTGGAACCTGATGCTAACACCCAACTAATGGGGGAACTCAGCAGATCAGGCAGCTTCAATGGAGTGAAGTGGACAGATGGAATTCTGGGTCAGGACCGCTCTGAAGAAAGTTCTACAAAGCACCTCAGCACATAATATCCTCATATTTTCATAATATGGGACTTTGTAAAGCAAGGTATTGATGAATTCAAAGTCTTGTGTATAGATTTGAAATTTTAAAAACCAGTTGTCAATGGATGGCAGGAGTAGGATTTAGTGGGATTTCATCCCCTAAAGGAGGGGATGATTATTATACTTTCGGAAGGCCTCATCCCTTGAGTTACAATAAATTTCTACCAATTCCTCATCTTCAACGGATCTGCTCGCTTATTTCGCGATCATACCTTCACTACAGAAATTCTTTTCTACTCCTGAAAACTTAATCTTCTCGTGCAGAATCTTCTCTTGTTTGCAATATTCACAGACTGAAACAACACCATGTAGTCTTTTATAGTCTTCACAGCATACTTTGCAACAAAATTGTCGAACGCTCCCCTAAAACAAAAGTTAAAATATCAAGTTCATAAGTCCATATGTTTTAAGAATTAGGCCATTCTATTCAAGTCTCCTCTGCCAATTTCTCTAAACGAAAACCATCTAACTGTTTTAAACAGCTGAAGACAAAATATATAAATATTTTTTAACTTGAAGTTAGTTTTTCTATTACATTATTTTTCTATATGTTCTACAGTAGCCACCAATCAATGGAACGTCGATTTTGCATTGATCACCGCGCTGAGGAACTAACGTGCAGTGAAATGAAATGGAGATTAATAACACAATTCAGAGCTACCAGATTATAAAAGAAAATGCTGGATACTATTGGGTTTGCAAACAATAAAGCTGGCTTTAAAAACTTATTTAACACCTACATAATATTGATGGCTCGTCTTTGAAGGTTAGAGACAGAATGAAAATTCTGAAGAAGGGTCCCAACCTGAAACATCATGTATCCATGTCCTCCAAAGATGTTGCCTGACCCGCTGGGTTACTCCAGCACTTTGTGTTATAAGGGCCTGAACCACTTACGTGTCCTTGACAAGCAAATTTCGCGACCTCGTCATCAAGTTGAGGCGCACGGGCATCGTGTGGCCACACGGGGCCGGTTCCACTGAGAAGCGCGGAGGGGTATGTAGTTGTGCACGATATCGTGCTGCGCTCTGAAATTTTAATCTTGGCCTGTCGCGTAACTGACGGCCAAATTGGGACAGGCCCAAGACCCTGGCGCGACGCAACGTCTCACCTCCAACAGCAGCAGAAGCAGGCAAACGAACGCCGAACTCGGCCTGGGGCTCACGGCCGTAGCGGTCCGTATCCGCCCCACTTCTACTCCCAGAGCGGGGCCAAGGAAATTGAAGATAGACACAAAATGCTGAAGTAACTCAGCGGGACCGGCAGCATCTCTGGAGAGAAGCAATGGGTGACATTTCGGGTCAAGACCCTTCTTTCAGACTGAAGAAGTCTCGACACAAAACATCACCCATTGCTTCTCTCCAGAGATGCTGCCGGTCCCGCTGAGTTACTCCTGCATTTTGTGCCCATCTTCAAATGACGTCACGACCTCCAGACGGCTGTGCGGGCGCATGAAATCGCGCGGGACTGTTGCGCCTCAACGCGAACACGAGGTCACGTAATTAGTGTGCCATTGACACGTAAGTGGGACAGGGGCTTTAGACTTAAGAGATACAGTGAGGAAACAGGCCCTACGGCCCATTGATCCAAGCTCGACCACTAACGCTATCCTACACACAAGGGACAATTTACACTTTACAGAAGCCAATTAACCTACAATATTTGGAGTGTGGGATGAAACCGGAGCACCTGGAGAAAACCCACGCAGTCACAGGGAGAAAGTACAAATTCCACACAGGCGGCACCTGTACTCAGGATTGTACCCGGATCTCTGGCGCTGTAAGGCAACAACTCTATCGCCACATCACCGCGCCGCACAAACTCTCGTCGTGGAAGCCAATAATACTCGATCCGACTTCAGAGGTTCCTTCCCACCCCAGAACCCACTTTACAATACCAAACTTCCAACATTTTGCATCAAAATGCAACCAGACCAATGAGTATTTGGATGGAATGAAACTTGGCTAGTTAGAATACTGCAACCATAAAATAGACACAAACTATTATCCAAATGTTTAAACATTATTCTCTCTTTCTGCTATGCTGTACATACATGGAGTCTGCAATCAACTTCTCAATGCCTTACCTGCCAATCCAAGATTTCTGGTTTCCCACTAAAAATATTGTGGCAATAGGTACAATTAAGCTGGATGCTGCCTTCAGGACTCGATTGCTGCAAGAATAAGTTTTCAGAATTAACCGGCAATGGAAAAATAATAGATTTTGCCATCAATCGAAATAATTCATACTAATTTTTTTTTTTTTTAAAGAGCAAAAGCTTACCTGAAAATTAGTCCAACAGTTTGGGCTGCAAAACTGATGCACAACTCGATCAGCCATGTTATAATAAAGCGAATCCGAAAGATTTTTTTTGCAAAATTTGCATTTGGTCTTGGGTCCTGTCAATAAAACCTCTGTTCAATATATTTGGTCACCATCAGACACAACAAAGCAATGCCTGCTCATCTCATTCAAAGGTTCAATTTACCCCAAATCACAAGGGTGGCCCAGTGGCAGAGTTGCTGCCCCACAGCGCCAGAGACCCGGGTTCAATCCTGACTACGGGTACTGTCTATGTGGAGTTTGTACGCTCTCCCCGTGACCTGCGTGGGTTTTCAACCACACTCCAAAGTTGTACCGGTTTGTCGGTTAATTGGCTTTAGTAAAATTGTAAATTTTGCAGGCTAATAGACAATGGAGAATGGGTGCAGGAGTAGGCCATTCGGTCCTTCGAGCCAGCACCGCCATTCAATGTGATCATGACTGATCATCCCCAATCAGTACCCCGTTCCTGCCTTCTCCCCATATCCCCTGACTCCGCGATTTTTAAGAGCCCTATCTAGCTCTCCCTTGAAAGCATCCAGAGAACCTGCCTCCACCGCCCTCTGAGGCAGAGAATTCCACAGACTACTAATTGGCTTAGTATAATTGTAAATTGTCCCTAGTGTGTGTAGGATAGTGTTAGTGTGCGGGGATCGCTGGTCGGTGCAGACCTGGTGGGCTGAAGGGCCAGTTTACTTGCTGTATCTCTAAACTAAACTACTGTTATCACAATGGGGTACAACCAGCCTGCACTTCAATTAAAAGACAAGCTGGCACTGTCGAGCAGCGATGGAGTTGCTGCCTTAGGGTGCCAGAGAGTGCCAAATTCCCCTTTAAAATTGCAACAGAAAAATTTAAGTATTTGGGTATTCAAATTATTAGAAAATACACAGCATTATTTAATGCTAATTTTATGCCCTTATTAAATAAACTCAACGTCTCGATTAAATTCTGGAAAACACTTCCGTTATCATTAATAGGCAGAATAAATGCTATAAGAATTATCTTTTTACCACAAATATAATATCTATTTCAATCTATACCATTATATATACCAAAAAACATCTTAAAAAAAATTAGACTCTAATATTACCAATTTTATCTGGGATTATAGATCACATAGAATCCAAAGAAAACACCTGTGCAAACCAAAAGATATTGGGGGACTTTCACTTCCGAACTTTTTGTATTATTATTGGGCAGTGCATATTAAGAATATAATTTACTGGTTGGACAGTTCTACCCAACAGACAGAATGGCTAAGAATGGAGAAAGAGGACCGTTCTCCTTGTAATACAGGAGCGATCCTCTTCTCCCCGATAAAACTGAACACAATATATAAGAATAACCCAATTATACATGATACGATAAGAATTTGGAAACAAATAAAATTATCCTTAAAATTAAGCAACCTATCATTGTTAATGCCTCTAGTGAATAATCCTTCATTTAAACTATCCCTTATTGATAAAACATATAATCAATGGGAAAGAATGGGAATTAAAAGGATCGGGGATATGTATGAAATGGGAAATCTGTTATCATTCCAACAACTACAATTAAAATTTAAACTGAAAAATAACCAATATTTTAAATATCTTCAGATCTGTGACTTCTTGAAGAAATACATACAAAGATATCAAAACATAACTTCAGAGCCATTGGAAGAAGCAATCAACATTAAGGCTGACTCACAGTATTAATTAATATCAAATTTATATAATAGTATTTTAAATATAGATTTACCATCGACAGAGACACTTAGAGAAGAATGGGAACGAGAATTAATGATAAAAATTAAGGAAACATGGGAAAAGTATTTGATATATATACACAAATGTTCGATTAATGTAAGACATCATTTAATTCAATTTAAAATTTTACATAGATTATGTTACTCAAAAACTAGACTGAATAAATTCTATCCAAATACTTCCCCCATTTGTGATAAATTATCCCAAAACGCAACTATAACAGTCTTTTGTCACCTGCCTAAAACTTTACACATTCTGGGGTGATATTTTTGAAATATTTACAAAATTATTTAAGATTAAAATGGAACCTAATACTGAAATGATTATATTTGGAGTAATGGAAGATGGGAATAAACTGAACTCGTCTCAAAATTTATTTTTTAATTATGGGTTAATAACGGCAGAAAAACCTATACTTAATTTTTGGAAAAATACAACCATACCAACGCTTAAAATGTGGATTTCAAACATGTTGGACACTGCACATCTTGAGGAAATGCGATTCCTCCTAATAGATAAATCAGACCAATGTTTAATGAGTTGGTCTCCATTTGTCGATTTTTTGGAAGCATGTGGTGCAACAAAACCGTAGAAGCTAATTGTTTCAGGATTGGGTGAGGGATGGTCAAGAATATAGATAACGATCTCCTTAATCTCTTACTTTCTACTCTTCTTTTTTTTTTCTTTTTCATTCTCAACTTTCTTTTTTCACACTTTTTTATTTCTCACACACTACATATAACATGTTTCTCTATCTTTTATTTGCTACTCTCTCTTTTTCTTTTTCATTATAAAAAAAATTAAAAAATAAGAATCTGTACATAAAATATAATATGTCAATATATATTAGGCACCTTGGTCTCATATTGCTGTACTTCTAATAAAATAAAATAATTTTAAAAAATAATAATATATATTTTTTAAGTGCCAGAGACCCAGGTTTGATCCTGACTATGGGTGCTCTCTGCACAGAGTTGTTACATCCACCCTGTGACCGCGTGGGTTTTCTCCAGGTGCTCCGCTTTCCTCCCACACTCCAAAGACGTGCAGATTTGTAGGTTAAATGGCTTCTGTAAATTGTCCCTCAGATAGAACTGGTGATCACTGGTCGACGCAGACTCAGAGCCCGTTACCAGAGCTGTATCTTAAAACTAACTGGAGCTTATATATTTTTTTTCTGATGACATTAAATCCTAAAGTGCATGAAGTAAAAAAAAGTTGCAGGTCCACCACCGGCACCCTTGGTTCCAGAGCCTTTCTCGATTATCCGTTTTGCCGGACCAAGAGGTCACGGCCTCCGAGAGGAATCCAACGGTACCGCAACGTTCCGCTCAGGTGCCGTGATACCGGCCCGCATAGTCGGCCGTGGGAACGGATATGACAGCTCCGGCCGGATCAGAGTTCCAAAGCCCCGGCTGCAGGGAGGCAGATTCCACCTGCCGATCGGCCGCGGAAGTCCCAATGAGGTCGAGATCGGACGCCTCACCCGGCCTAGGCGACACATTTTCGGAGGGGCTTCGGGAGGGGGGATTTTTAAAATTCGCTCTCGCAATCTTGCCTAGATTAAAGGAGGTGCCAGGCCACCAGTTGCCGGAGAATCAGCGGTGGACCTGTATTTCATTTAACACCATCAATTAGAACATATGATGAAAGTGAAAGAAAATCCTACCTATTGTTCCAGACTGTTTCACTTTGTATGAAGTGATGCAACACAAAGAACAAAAGAAGTCCATCTTCCCGCTGGTGTCCACGTTTGCTATCATGTCGAAATTCTTACCCAAAGTGTTGCACCAAGCACAAGGAAGCACTTTAGTGTTTTTCTAAGTGGTGAAAGGATAGATAAATATCGCAAATAATTGAAGTCACACAATAAATTGGTGCAGTGGTCAATACTTGATTGTTATACAATAGCACAAAAATATCCATTGGAGCCAACATCTGCATTTGCAAACATCTGCAGTTCCTTGTCTCTACATCTTCATTTTCCTCCCTTTTCAAATGTTGACTTTTGCTTAAGGTTTTCAATTTTCTAATATCTATATTAGTTCAATGAGGGAGTGGGAAACAATTTAAAATATGGAGAGGGGTTGTAGTAAAAATCAGGCCCCAAATAACCAAAAGTTAAAAAGTTAAATATGTACTTAACATGTTAGCACACAAGTATAAAAATCATGGTTAACACAACTGTGGAAAAAAGATGGAACAGAGTATTTTGAACGAGATATTAAATTTCTACATTTTGACGTCAATATTTCAACATTGCGTCCATGCTAGCAGATGCTTCGACTAATTGTTGCTTGGAAACCCTGCGTGGGTTATCTCCGAGATCTTCGGTTTCCTCCCACACTCCAAAGGCGTGCAGGTAGGTTTGTAGGTTAATTGGCTTGATATAAATGTAAATTGTCCCTAGAGCGTGTGGGATGGATAGTGTTAGTGTGCAGGGATCGCTGGTCGGCGGGGACCCGGTGGGCCGATGGGCCCGTTTCCAGGCTGTATCCCTAAATGAAACGAATGGCTTGAAAACAGACAGAGCTGGAACTAAATTCATTCACAATTCGCCCCCCAGGTAACCGCCTGAAAAGGTTGGATACTATGAAAAAGGTTGGATATGAAGCGCAAATGTTGCTGTCTTAGTCCCTGAACTTCAATGAAGGCTGGGTGCAGTCCGTTGCCTGCCCAGCGCCCCAAGTTCACAGTAAATATTTGAGTGCAGAGAAAAATAGGCCAGTAAGTGGTCCTTTTGGGAAAAGAGGGCTGTGGGAAAGAGAGAAATTAGGACAAATTTACCTTTTTAAACATGTTCAAACAGCCTGTGTTGCAGAACCTCCGCTGGTGCCCTTCGTGATACAAATATTGAAGCATAAATCCTCGGTTAAAAAAATAGACCCCACAGTTATCGCAGCAATTGGTTTTCAGGCCGTTACTTGCTCTGTACTTGCTGAAACACGCGTTGCTGCACAACCGATGGACCACGTTCCCATTGCTGACCTCGTGTAGAATCTAGAAGCAACAGCAGACAGTTTTATGCAATCCGAATCTGAAATATAATAGGGTGGATATCTCAATTACAGCACGCACACCAGCCTCCCTTCCGTCGACTACATCTGCACTTCACGCTGCCTCGCCAAGGCCACCAGCATAATCAAGGACCAGTCTCACCCCCTCTTCTCCATCTCCCATCGGGCAAGAGGTACAGAAGTTTGAAAACGCACACCTCCAGATTCAGGGACCGTTTCTTCCCAGCTGTTATCAGGCAACTGAATCATCCTACCACCATCTAGAGAGCGGTCCTGTCCTACCAACTACCCACACCAGAGATCTTTGAAACTATCTTTAATTGGACTTTATCTTGCACTAAACATCATGCACTATGGACGGCCTGGCTGTAAACATGTATAGTCTTTCTGCTGACTGGACAGCACGCAACAAAAAGCTTTGTACTGTACATTGTTACACCTGATAATAATAATAAGCTAAATTAAAATTCTGGGAAGCAAAGTTTTCCCTGGCTACTTTTCACTGTGGTCCTTTCTCAAACGTCGACCCTTTTTATTATTATTTCAGTAAGGGAGTGGGAAAGAGCCAATGCCCATTACATGCCTTTGGACATTAAGTTCTGCCAATTTATTTGGGACCACTTAGCCACCAATTAACGATTCCAGACAATTTTGCCTTCAATAGCAAGTGTTGACATTGCGTGGATAATAAACCAAATGTTCTGCACAACTGAATATCCGTAGCTCAGAAGAACAAAATGGTTATGTTTAAATGTACTAACTTGTGTGGGATAAAGTTATGTGACAGATCAGAGTCAGAGTGTGGAAACAGTTCGTTCAGCCCAACATGCCCACACCAACCAACATACCCCATCTACACTAGTATGTGTGTACATGTCTATCCATCTATCTAGATCAGAGAGTTAGATTTAACTCATAGTGCTAACAGAATCAAGGGATATGGGGAGAAGGCAGGAACAGGGCATTGATTCTGGATGTTCAGCCATGATCATATTGAATGGCGATGCTGGCTCGAAGGGCTGAATGGGCTACTCTTGCACCTATTTTTTATGTTTCTATCTATCTATCTATCAATTAACTGGCCTGTCCTTCCCAGCCTTTCCCCCACAGTACTTCTTGACTAGAGGTACATTTGCCACCCTCCAGTACTCCGGCACCTCACCTGTATTTAATGAGGACTCGTAAATCTCAGATCGTTCAAGAGTCCCAAGTTACATTCAGCTTCTATGTGCAACTTAGATATCGTCATGCTACATAGAAACTGATTTACTGCACATCTTATTAATTATACTGGGTTGACACAAAATGCTGGAGTAACTCAGCGGGACAGGCAGCATCTCTGGAGATAAGGAATGGGTGACGTTTCGGGTCGAGACCCTTCAGGCTGATTATTAGTCTTATAAGTATTATAGGCATTTGTTATACTGTCAGGGAACAAGATATGAAAAACACACAGTTCGTGGTACAGAACAAGTACAACCCCGATTTATGACTGGTCATAGATGCCAAAATTTGGGTACAATGTGCAGAATGTCAGGATTGGGTGGATTATTGCACAATACAATAGACAATAGGTGCAGGAGTAGGCCATTCAGCCCTTCGAGCCAGCACCGCCATTCAGTGTGATCATGGCTGATCATCCCCAATCAGTGCCCCGTTCCTGCCTTCTCCCCATATCCCCCGACTCCGCTATCTTTCAGAGCCCTATCTAGCTCTCTCTTGAAAGTATCCAAAGAACCGGCCTCCAGCGCCTTCTGAGGCAGAGAATTCCAGATTTAAAACTCTCTGTGCGAAAAAGTGTTTCCTCGTCTCAGTTCTAAATGGCTTACCCCTTATTCTTAAACTGTGGCCTCTGGTTCTGGATTCCACCGACATCGGGAACATGTTTCCTGCCTCTAGCGTATCCAAACCCTTAATAATCTTATATGTTTCAATAAGAATCCCTCTCATCCTTCTAAACTCCAGAGTGTACAAGCCCAGCCGCTCCATTCTCTCTGCATATGACAGTCCGGCCATCCCTGGAATTAACCTTGTAAACCTACGCTGCACTCCCTCAATAGTAAGAATGTCCTTCCTCAAATTAGGGGACCAAAACTGCACACAATACTCCAGGTGTGGTCTCACTAGAGCCCTATACAACTGCAGAAGGACCTCTTTGCTCCTATATTCAATTCCTCTTGTTATAAAGGCGAACATGCCATTCGCTTTCTTCACTGCCTGCTGTACCTGCATGCTTACATTCATTGACAGATGAACACGGACCCCCAGATCCCGTTGTACTTCCCCTTTGTAGTGCAAAGGAAGACAATCAAATGCAGCAAAATTTTGCTTAGATCTGAAGAGTTTAAGAAAAAGGAAAACAAAATTCACAGAGAGGGTAGTGAAAAGTTTTTTTTTTTTTTATTGCAAATAAGCAATTTTAATCTCAGCTCAGTTTAATACACCTGCGTAGAAAACAGACAGAAAATGTAGTTTCTACTGATGGCTCTGAATAGCAACGTTTTCAATGCAGGCTGTAACTTAATGACTTGGTTGTCAAGTCTTGCATTCGCCTTTTCATTTATCATTTTTCAAAATATACAATCTTTGCCAGGATATTATTACATAGTAATCTTTCATCCCACATTCAAACAGGCTAGAAGTGCAGGCTGCACGAGTCATTCCGCCATTAGCCATGAACAATATTTACATTGGAGTTCAAGAGAGACCAGTGATTGATAAAAAACAAAAAAAAAAAATCGGAATAACCCTCCACCCTCTTTGTACCAATAGGAGGGGCAGCACCTATTCAGCTGCTGCCGCACAGCGCCAGAGACAGATTTGATCTTGACTACGGTGCTGTCTGTATGGAGTTTGCACGCTCCCCCTGCGACTGCGTGGGTTCCCTCCAACATTTCAAAGGCGAACAAGTTTGTAGGTTTAATGGTTTCTGTAAATTGTCCCCTAGTGTGTAGGATAGTGCAAGTTCGCTCAGACTCAATGGACCAATGAACCCATTTCCATGCTGTATCTCTAAACAGAAACTCTTGAGCAGTCGGTAATCCAAGGATTTACAAGAAATAACTGGGGAAAAAAGAACTTTGGTGCAGAGTAACGTTTACTCAAGCAGCCTACTATTATGTCCATTAGCATCCCAACTTTTAGTTGAGACAGCGTGGAAACAGGCCCTTCAGCCCACAGAGTCTGTGCTGACCAACAATCACCCGTACACTAGTTCTATCCTACACACTGGGGACAATTTACAGAAGCTGCTTAACCTACATGTCTTTGGAACGTGGGAGGAAACCGGAGCGCCCGGAGAAAATCCACGAGGTCACAGGGAGCACAGACAGCACCCGCAATTACGATGGAACCTGTGCTGCCCTACCTGCAAACATGATTTGTTTTTAAAAATCTGTATACCTGCCAACACAAATGCAAATAATACTATTTCCTTCTGAAGATAATTTCACACTTTTGTTTGAGAATATGGCAGGGAATCAATTCCAGAAACAAAACAGAACCTGCTCCCCCGTTTGCAAACTCATGCATCAGGAATAGCAAGATAAAGCACATTTGTGATTTCTAAACCCACCTTTCCTTTTTTATTGCAGATGCTGCATCTCACATCGTCTGATGGTTTAAGAAGCTTGGCCTCGTAAAGTGACAGGCAGGTAGCGTTGCAGAACTCCTGGAAAGCCTGGCTTGCCCCAGCCTGCGCCACAACCAATTCCTTTGTATTCAAAATATCTCTGCAATTATAAAGAGCAATGCAGTCAACAAAGAACTTGGAATTTTTCTATGAACTACTGCAGCCGACATTTCAAGTTCCCGGTCGGTCCCAGGTCACTTCAAGGGCTCCACACAGTGACCCACCAGTTTGATCAGCACGGGTGACAGAGGTTACAGGGTGAAGGCAGGAGATTGGGGTTAGAAAGGAGTGATAGATCAGCCATGATTGAATGGTGGAGTCGACTTGATGGGCCGAATGGCTTAATTCTACTCCTGTTCCTTATGACCAAACAAATCTATCCTTCATATCACCATTGAAAGGCGATGGGAAGGATAGGATTGAATAGGAACCCGAGGGGCACCGGAGAAAACCCACAGTCACGGGGAGAACGTGCAAACTCCATACACCCCTAGTCCGGATCAAACTCCGGCGCTGTACGTCAGCAACGTTACCCCTGCGCCACTTTGCCGCCCCAAACCAATATCCATAATCCCCTCATTCAACCAATTTGTAATCCATTCCAAACACGTAAACAGATTTTTATGTTACCCACAAATCACTTTGCTTCTGTAAACTGTCCCTAATGTTTCGGATAGATCGAGTGTACGGGTGATCAACTGGTCGGCGCCGACTCGTTGGGCCGAAGGGCCCGTTTCCACACTGTATCTCCCAGCTAAGCTACGCACGTCCCACCTACCCGTAAATGGCCCATATATCCCTCTAAACCGTTCCTATCCATGTAGCAGTCCAAGTGTCTACCTGGATTTTAAACATTGACTGCATGTACAATTGTTTTTGGCTATAATCATTAAGTTTCAGCTAAGTTTATTGTCACCTGGGCCAGTGTACATGGAAAAGTTTTTGTTGCGTGCTCACCAACCAATTGATAGCAGAAATCAACACACGATTACAATCAAGCTAGTTACAGTGTACAGATACTTGTTAAGGGAATAACGTTTAGTTCAAGGTAAAGCCCGATCAAAGATAGCCTGACACCCCGATGAGGTAGAAAAGTTCAGGACTGCTCTCTAGTTGTGGTAGGATGGTTCAGTTGCCCAATAACAGCTGGGAAGAAACTGCCCCAACATCTGGAGATGTGAGTTACCACACTTTTGTACCTCTTGCCTGATGGGAGAGGTGAAAGGCGGGAGGGGCTGGAGTAAAACCAGTCCTTGATTATGCTGCTGGACTTGCCGAGGGAGAGTGAGGTGTGAATGGAGCCGTAGGAAGGGAGGTTGGTTTGTGCGATGGTCTGGGCTGCGTCTTGCGGGGGTGGACAAAATGAAAGACTCACTTGTGGCAGAATGTGCAGATCTTAATGGACGACGGTCTCTGAGAGTAGGTGGTGAGGCAAGAGGAGGAGCAGAAGAGTTGCGGAGCTCCCTTTCGCTGGTAGGCCGTCTGGCCCTTCTGCAGGGGCTTTTTGCAGTTGGCGCACGTCACCTTGACCAGGGACCGCGAGGACCTCTGAGGGCGAGTTGACGGAGTCTGGGCCTCGGCTTGGGCCTGTGCCTGGGCCTGAGCTGCCTGGAAGGACAACCTGGTGGTACGCCTTGGCCGCCGGGAAACATAGTCCTCTTCACGTTTAATATTATTCGTCATGGTGGAACTATCCTTTCCTGGAAATAAAATACAAAGCAAAGCGTAAAAGATGGAACGAACAGGCCCTTCGGCCCAGTGTCTGTGCTGATCATAATTCATGCTCATAGGTGATAGCAGCAGAATTAGACCATTCGGCCCATCAAGGCAACGCTGCCATTCAATCATGGCTGATCCACCTCCCCCCTTGGCAAGATAAACTAACCCATCTGCCTGCACGCAAGGCATGTCCCTCTTCTTTGAGAAACTATCGAATCTGCCTCCGCCACCACCCCTGGCAGAACGTCTCAGGCACTCACCATCCCCTGTGTAAAAAAAACTTCCCCACACATCTCTTTTAAACTTTGCTCCTCTCACTCTTAAAGCTGTGTCCTCCACTCATGTGACAGTGACAGAATTAGGCCATTCAGCCCATCAAATCTACTCCGCCATATCTCTCCCTCCTAACCCCATTCTCCTGCCTTCTCCCCATAAACCCCCGTACTAATCAAGAATCTAAGTATCGCTGCCTTTGACATTACTACCCAGGGAAAACGATTCTGACTGCCTGTCCTAAAAATAAAGTTAGAACATTGTAGCACAAAACATTTTTTTTTAATGCTTCTTCAAGCAATGCAAGTATAACGGGATCCCATTCTGGGGACTGGTTGGTATCAATTACAAAATACAGCCACCGTTCTTTTTACGCATTTGATTTATGCATTTTAGAAATAACACACAAGCGCCATTAATACCAATGCTCGATTTACACACTGGTGTTATTGGAATATCTGTGCCCAAATTTACTGCTGACAGGGTAATCACATACATGTTTAATTTCCGCGGTTTTCAATTATGTGCTGCTTTGCACACAAGTAACCCCCGTGCAAAACGCAAAGTGTCTGCATTACCATTTCTGCAAATAATTCAAATTCTAATCCACTCTGACAGTACAGGTTTCTGCAGTCCACTGCCTGCAAGTGTCCCTCCAATTATACTCGGAACAATCGGAACTGGAACACCAACCGCAGCACAAAACCCCCGACACACCGTACCCGAGACGCCACGGCAAATTAACGCAGAACGTCAACAATTATACACTGTTATAGGAGCAGAATTAGGCCATTCAGCCCATAAGTGCCAAGAGCCCAATTAGGCCATTCGACCCATCAAGTCTCCTCCGCCATTCAATCATGGCTGATCTATCTTTCCCGCTCAACTCCACTCTCCTGCCTTCTCCCCATAGCCCCTGTCAAGTCTACTCCACCAATCATGGCTGATCCATCTCATCCCCATTCTCCCGCCTACATCCCCCCCCCCCCCCCCCCCCCCACCAACCCCTGGCACCTCTACTCATCAAGAAACTATCAATATCTCTATGTTGGTAGGGGAGTTAAACACTGTCTAGTCGGACAGAGTCTCACTAAATTATCACTGGACTACATGGGTAAACGTGCAAGAATATAAAACCTGTAGCATAGAAACAGAATTTTTAGCCAAATGCTGCACGCAGGTATGATCACGTGAGTTTTCTCCGGGTGCTCCGGTTTCCTCCCACATCCAAAATACGTGCAGGCTTGTAGGGTAATTGGCTTTTGTAAATTGTCCCCAATACGTAGGATAGAACTAGTGTATGTGTGATAGCTGGTCGACGCGGACTGGGTGGGCCGAAGGGCCTGTTTCCACGCTGTCTTTCTAAACTAAACATTAAACTTCTGAATGGCCTTCCAAGCCAACTCGGCGACCCGTGTTTATCATGGCGTTACAGTTTTACAGTCCCGAGCTCAATAGTTAACTTATGATTAAGTTTCTTTTGTACGCCATACATCAAACACTCTGCAAAGTCACCCGACTAGCGCTTATCTTCATGTCAGTAAATAAACGGATCGATCAATAGTCATGACCGAGCCTTAAGATTCGCTTTAAGCCTCTCAATTCTTCCTCCACTGTATAGTTGATCTCCCACAAATTTCTTGAAGGTGCAGTTTGTTAGTCCCTAAAAATACTTTGCTTGCTTTATTACGTACACATGCAGAAAACATGGTCAGAGGAGATGGGTTTAATCGAGGACCAGCGGACATAGGTTTAAGGCGAGGGAGGATAGATTTAGTAGGAATCTCAGGGGTAACTTTTTCACACAAATGGTGATGGGTGTATGGAACGAACTGCAAGAGGAGGTAGTAGAGGCAGGTAGTATCGCACCATTTAAGAAACATCTAGACAGGTACTGTGCATGGATAGGACAAGTTTAGAGGGATGTGGGCCAAATGATGACAGGTGGGACTAGTGCAGATGGCACAAGTTGGTCGGTGTGGGCAAGTTGGGCCAAAGGGCCCGTTTTCACGCTGCATCACGATGACTAAGGTGGCAACCCGCCTTTCTTACCACTTGTTTTCTTAGATGTTGAACAATTTTCCGTACTCAAGGGCTTCTGGACTTTTTCCTTAGTTTCCTGGAAAACACATTCACAGCATCTTCTGAATTATTACTAGTTATGATAGTCGATAATGGCTTTCACTTCGCAAAGAGGGGAAGTATAGAAAAACATAAATACCTTGTCTATCTCCGATTTCTCAGCTTCTTCCTTTACAGCATCAGTCTCGCACAAAGACGATTTTTCCACTTTAAAAACAGAAGAAAGATAAAAATTAGGCATTCATCTTTTACCTCAAACCAGATGGCAATCCCAAAACAGAATAACAATGGGCAGAACAGTGGCGCAGTGGTAAAGTTGCGACATTATAGCGCCAAAAATCCAGTTTTTATCCTGATTACAGGTGCTATCCAAAGATCCTATAGCAAGCAGGATGGATCACTCGACGTGATAGGGGAAGATGGGGGGGGGGAGAAGAGAAATATCACCTATTCCTTCGCTCCATAGATGCTGCCTCATCCGCTGAGTTTCTCAAGCATTTGTGTGTACCTTCAGTTTTTCCAGCATCAGCAGTTCTTTCTTAAACCTTATTTACAAACATATTTCTCTATAAATATTATATAATATCAGAAAATATTCCTGAACTAGCATCTCCCTTCCAAATTGCTGGTGAGTAGCGAGAGCCATTTCAGTCATGGCGTCTGAAGCACTTTCATACTTTGATCGTCTGTGCATGTGCAAGCTTCACTTCACACGATACATAACGTGGCATTGAGTAGTACAGCCCAGCATGCCTGGCAGATTCAAAACACAGTGGGCTGAGATATCCATCGCAAGTCCCAAGATCACTCAGTTACTTCAATTCAATGAAATTAGATGAGAGAGAGGGGAAAGAAGAAATGGAAGTTAATTAAAAGATAACTCCCAGCAGTGTGGAGAAACCAGGCCAGTTTAGCTTCCAGAAGATCTCTTCACAATGAGGTCCTCAACCCTGGAAATTGTTGCCAAGGATATTATATCTAGTTAAACAACACTTTGCATTTGAAAATCTGCTCCCAAATTCCACAAAAGCAAGGTTGATTTTAGTTTGATTTAGAAACAGGCCCTTCGGCCCACCGGGTCCGTACTGACCAACGATCACCTGTACAATAGTTCTATCCTACACACTAGGGGCGACTTACAGAAGTAAATTCACCTACAAGCCCGCACGTCTTTGGAATGCGGGAGGAAACCGGAGCATCCGGAGAAAAACGCACACGGCCACAGGGAGAACACAGAAATCCCTACAGACAGCACCCAAGGTCAGGATCAAAGCCGGGTGTCCAGCGCTGCAAGGCAGCAGCTCTACTGCTACGCCACTGTGCCACCCATTATAGTATGGGCTGTTAATAGTACCTGCCTCTATCATCTCCACTGGCAGCTCGCTCCGTACACTCTCACTGAAAAAGTTGCCCCTCGGATTTGTATTAATCCTTGCCCCTCTCACCTTAAACATGTCCTCTTCACAAGCTGATACATTCACAAGTTATTGGTGTACAATTAGGCCATTCCTCCCATCAAGTCTGCTCATGGCTGATTTCTGCCTCTTAATCCCATTTTCCTGCCTTCTCCCCATAACCCTTGACACTGGTTCTAGTTAAGAATTTGTCTATCTCTGCATTACAAATATCCACTGACTTTTTAAGAAAGGCAGGAGAGAGTAAACAGGGAATTATAGACCAGTTAGCCTGACATCGGCAGTGGGGAAGATGCTGGAGTCAATTATAAAAGATGAAATAGCGGCATATTTGGATAACAGTAACAGGATCGGTCTGAGTCAGCATGGATTTACGAAGGGGAAATCATGCTTGACTATTCTTCTGGAATTTTTTGAGTATGTAACTAGGAAAATGAACAAGGGAGAGCCAGTGGATGTAGTGTACCTGGACTTTCAAAAAGGAGATTAGTGGGCAAAATTAGGGCACATGGTATTGGGGGTAGAGTGCTGACATGGATTGAAAATTGGTTGGCAGACAGAAAACAAAGAGTAGGGATTAACGGGTCCTTTTCAGAATGGCAGGCAGTGAGAATGCAGGGTGACTTGGACAGGTTGGGTAAGTGGGCAGATGCAGCTTAATGTGGATAAATGTGAGGTTATCGACTTTGGTAGCAAAAACAGGAAAGCAGATTCTTATCTAAATGGCGTCAAGTTGGAAAAAGGGGAAGCTTGTATGCTCTGGAGTTTAGAAGGATGAGAGGTCAACATGAGAACATCAAGGTTCTGCAACAGCTTCTTCCCACGATCCATCAGACTCCAGAATGCCATGTAATGGGCTGCCACCATTGTCTATTTATCCTTTTTATTCATTTTATCCATGTTTATCCTTCTGTTAATTATCGTGTTGCACAGGGAGCCAAATGCAACGGAATTTTGTTTGGAACTGCATATATCAATGTATTTCTAAATGACAATAAAGTTTGTTTGACTTTTGACTTTGAGGTGATCTTATTGAAACATATCAGATTTATTAAGCGTTTGGACATGCTAGAGGCAGAAAACATGTTCCCGATGCTGGGGGAGAAAAGAACCAGGGACCACAGTTTAAGAATAAGGGGTAAGCCATCTAGAATAGAGATAAGGAAACACTTTTTCTCAGAGAGTTGTGAGTCTGTGGAATTCTCTGCCTCAGAGGGCGAGGAGGCCGGTTCTCTGGATACTTTCACGAGAGAGCTAGATCGGCCTCTTAAAGATAGCGGTCAGGGGATATGGAGAGAAGCCAGGAACGGGGTACTGATTGGAGATGATCAGCCATGATCACATTGAATGGCTGTGCTGGCCGAATGGCCTACTCCTGCACCTATTGCCCATTGTTTCCACAGCCCTCTGTGGCAATGAGTTCCACAGATTAACTATCCTCCGACTAATCCTTAAACATTAACACTTTCCTACCCACTAGGGACAATTTTACATTTCTACCAAGCCAATTAACCAACAAACCTATACGTCTTTGGAGTGTGGGAGGAAGCCGAAGATCTCAGAGAAAACCCACGCAGGTCGCAGGGGAAAACGTACAAACTCCGTACAGACAAGCTTCCGAGATCAGGATCGGACCCGGGTCCCTGGCGCCGTAAAGCAGCAACACTGCGCTGCGCCGCCGTGCCAACACTGGAGTGCAGGAAAGTAGTACTCAAGTAAGAGATCAGACACGATCTCACTAATGGCAACACAGGCACGAGGCCACATGGTTTCCCGTTGATGTTCACTCAGCTGACTAACTATAGAAACACCAGCTCATGATAACGCCACTGGAGATCCCAACTACAGATATTTTCCTCTCTTCTTTGCTCAGCTGCGTTCAAAGTGGAAGATCTACTTGGATGCTGAGAAGAAAGAGACAACGAGCGAAGCCATGTGGGAGCATGAATCTTTACATGTATTTGGGTATTAGGGCGGCACGGTGGCGCAACGTGTCGGCACCGGAGACCCGACTACGGGTGCCGTCTGTACAGAGCTTGTACTTTCTTCCCGTTCCCACAAGGTGCCCCGGTTTCCTCTCACATTCCAAAGACTTACAGGTTTGTAGGCTAATTGGCTTGGATATAATTGTCCTTCATGTGTACGGGGTGATCACTAGTCAGTGCGGACTCGGTAGACCGAAGGGCCCCTTTCCATGCTGTATCTCTAAACTCAACTATTCACCCCTAAAGTTCCAACGCAGATCAGCATTGGACGCATTTTTCATCAGATTCCAACTTCTCCATAAGAAAAATTTGGAGGCCTATTTTGAGTAGAATTTCTTGTTGGAGTTTAGTTTAGAGATACAACCAGGAAACAGGCCCTTCAGCCCATCGAGTCCATGCTGAACATAGAACTGGTGTAAACAGGTGATCAATGTGATTGCACTTCAGCATCCACAGTCTGCACACTAGGATTAGTTTCACAGAGGGCAATTAACCTACAAACCTACGAGTCTTTGGGGAGTGGGAGGAAACCCACACGGTCACTCGCAGAACGTACAAGCTCCAAGTAGTCGAGATCGAAGCCGGGTCTCTGTTGTTGTGCGGCAGCACCTCTACCAGCAAGGCCACAGTGCTGCCCGTCGGGTTAAATGTAGGTGGGGATGGAGGATTGGCAACAGGGGAAGAATAGCAAATGGCCAAACACAAACTACAACCCTGCATGAAGCTTTAGTGTTTATTTTTTTTACTTTTGTAGAGTCAGCGTGGAAACAGACCCTTTGACCCCAGACCCTACACACACTCGGGACAATTTACAAAATCTGATTGACCTGGAAACCTGCACGTCTTTGGAGTGCGGAAGGAAACCAGAGCACCCGGAGAAAACCCACGCGGTCACAGGGAGAACGTGCAAGCGGCAACGGTCAGAATGGAACTCGGGTCTCCGGTGCTGTGAGGTAGTAACACTACCGCTGCGCCTAGCAAGAGTTGATCTGACCTTTGCGGCGGCACGTTCCGGTCAGTGCTTTCCCTAGAGGGTGAGGTGGAATGAAGCGCAAGCTGCTGAGGAAACGCTGCCTTTCCACACAAGTCGTGTTACAGCACCATCCACTGGAATTATTAATAATGCAGGACAGTTTGCACGGCAACAGGGAATAAGGGCAAACTAATCTATCCAAATGTATCGCTCCATCTGTTCCTCTTGGCCACAGACAATTGCCAATATAATGAACAGAGGCTGCCTACAAGATTCGGGATTCTTTTGGTTAAATCTGCAGCACGACTTGTAGCAATAGCAAAGACTTGCCCCCTAGTTATCGTGTTGTTTCATATTGGCAAATACCTATTTCATGTTCATAGGTGATGGGGCAGAAATAGGCCATCGGCCCATCATGCCCACTCCGCCATTCGATCATGGCTGATATAACTCTGCCCCTCAACTCCATTCTCCTGCCTTCTCCCCATAATCCCCGACACTCATACTCATCATCTATCTATCTCTGCCTTAAAAATACCCACTGACCTGGCCTTCACAGCCGTCTGTGGCAAGTAATTCCAGATTCACCAAACTCTGACGAAAGAAATTCCTCCTCATCTCCTTCCTAAAGGAACGTCCTTTTATTCTGTGGCCATGACCACCAGTCCTAGACTCTTCCATTAGTGGAAACATCCTCTCCACATCCACTCGGTCCAAAACTTTCACTATTCGGCCAGTTTCAATGAGGTCCCCCTCATCCTCCTAAACTCTAGCGAGTAGAGGCCCAGTGCCATCAAACGCTCATCATATGTTAAGCCACCCAATCCAGGGACTAATTTCTGGCCAATTTTGATCAATTTGAACAGATCATAAATCAATCTTTTTTTTTAAAATCAATTATCTTTTGCTTTCCCTTTCTTCACTGCCACATCAAAATACTATTTCACACATTCATACTAAATGGTGACAATGTGGCTGCCATTTTGTGTCATTAAACTACCAGTAGCAAAATCATTGGTACATTTCCTTGGCCACCAACATAGGAAAGACAGGCCTTACAGTTTGATCCCCAAAGCCTAGATAACAAACTCAATAAATTGCATAACAGTCTGCAGAAGGGTCCCACTGACAGGTTCATTCCTGTCAACTAATTTTGAAGTTTGGTTCTTTTTTTATTTTTTAAAAAAGGATTATTAAAAGCCATTAATGACATGAGTGATATGGTATAACATAACAGGCAAAGCAGAATCCTCATCCAAAATGTCACCTATCCACATTCATGCAAGTTCTAGGATCTTAAGGGGTTGGACAGGCTAGATGCAGGAAGATTGTTCCCGATGTTGGGGAGGTCCAGGACAAGGGGTCACAGCTTAAGGATAAGGGGGAAATCCTTTAGGACCGAGATGAGAAGGACCTTGTTCACGCAGAGAGTGGTGGGTCTCTGGAACTCTCTGCCACAGAGGGTAGTTGAGTCCAGTTCATTGGCTATATTTCAGAGGGAGTTAGATGTGGCCCTTGTGGCTAAGGGGATCAGAGGGTATGGAGAGAAGGCAGGTACGGGATACTGAGTTGGATGATCAGCCATGATCATATTGAATGGCGGTGCAGGCTCGAAAGGCCGAATGGCCTACTCCTGCACCTAATTTCTATGTTTCTATCAATATTAGGCCATTCGGCTCATCAGCTCTGGTCCGCCATTCAATTGGGGCTGATCTACCTTTCCCTGCCAACCCCATTCTCTTGCACTGCATTTGACTTCCTTACTACTGACTTAACTTGCAAATTAACGTTTTGGGAATCCTATACCAATACTCCCAAGTCCTTTTGCAACTACGATTTCAGAATCATCTCCCCATTTCGTAAATAGTCTCCGCTTTTATTCCTACTACCAGTGCACGACTTTGCAATGCTGTATTCCATCTGCAACTTCTTTGCCCACTCTCCCAACCTGTCTAAGTCCTTCTCCAAGTTCTCCAGAGATGCTGCCTGACCCGCCGAGTCACTCCAGTGGGACCTTTCTTCGTAAAAAAACAGCCTCGTTCCTTGTGTCCACAGTCTCCTATGTAAACCTACGTGGCCACCTTAGGAGGCCCTTTGCAGGACAACAAGCCTAGGTGCCCACCTTAGAGGACCCTCTGAACGACAATCCATGGCGCATCAGATAAGATGAGACTTGAAGCCAACAGGTCTATTTCATTTAAAGGCATCAAGCCAACTTCTCCATCTACTTAATTAACCAACGGCCTTTAACTTTATCAAACTTCTCAGAATTGATGTTAATTCAACCACCCAAGCTAAAATTAGCACCCATTCATATGATATAATTGCATAAGGTAGACACAAAATCTCTGGAGAGAAGGAATGGGTGACGTTTCGTGTCGAGCCCCTTCTTTGGACAATATTAGCATGCATCATTGTTATATTTAATTGATATTATGACATATTTGCATGCAACATTAGACCTTTATAGTATTTTCACAAGCTATTTTGCTAACAAAGTCACACTTTGATATTTTTCTTGACAAATTAAGATCTATCCTTTCACATTCTGTACGAACAGCAAACAGAATTAGAATTGGTCATGTCTATGACAATTTCCAACATTTCTAGACCTAGAGGTGGGAGATATGAGGAATGACGCAAAGTGCTGGAATAACTCAGCGTGTCAGGCAGCAACCCTGGAGAAAGACAGATGACGTTTTTCGGCTCGAAACGTCACGCGTCTATGTGCTTCAGAGATGCTGCCTGACCTGCTGACTTACTCCAGCACTCTGCAGTCTCTTGTTTCTGCCTAGATTTGGGGAAATATCTGCACAAGACAAGATCAAAATCTCAGAAACACCAGCAAAATGGAAGTGCATAAAAGGTAGGAACACGGATGTGAGATTAAAAAAAAGCAATCACATGTTTTAAAAGATGCCCAACTACCAAAAATCAGTGCAAGGAAAATCTCTCAAGACTGGAAGTGAATAAGCAAAGATACATGTAGTCATGCGCAGCTAATCGGATGATCTATTAACTTTTTTGCTGGGAACAATAACACAGCACAGTGGAGCAGCGGTAGAGTTACTGCCTAACAGCGGCAGAGACCCGGGTTCCATCCTGACTACGGGTGTTGTCTGCACGGAATTCGTATGTTCTCACTGTGACCTGCGCGGGTTTTCTCCATGTTCCTCCCACACTCCAAAGACGTACAGGTTTGCAGGTTAATTGGCTTTGGTAAAATTGTAAATTGCCCCTTGAGAATGTAGGATAATGTGAGCGTGCGGGGGTGGACGTGGACTCGGTGGGCCGAAGGGCCTGTTTCCACGCTGCATCTCTCAACTAAACAAAAAATATTTCCCTCGGACTTCAGACAAGGAGAAAGACTCAATGCTAATCAGACCCTGACCCCCTCCTGCACCTGCAAATAACTTACAAACTTAACTTGTAAACTTAACTTAACTCAACCTCAGAATGTTCCAGAACGTTCAAGTATCAGTTGCGCAAAGCAGCAAGTAAATGAACAATTATAGTGTCCCTCTCGGCCAGCGCAATTAATGACATCAGTCCCCCTCCCCTCCCCACCCGACGTCAGTCTGAAGGGTCTCGACCCGAAACGTCACCTATTTCCTTCGCTCCATAGATGCTGCCTCACCCGCTGAGTTTCTCCAGCATTTTTGTCCACCTTCGATTTTTCCAGCATCCGCAATTCTTTCTTAAACATTAGCAAGATCTGAAGAACTTTACTTAAATTAGAAACTTCAAGAGGGCCCTTCTTGACAATATATATATTTTTTAAATCAGCATGGTAAACCACACAGGAATTGGTTGACATAAGAGACGAGAACTGCAGAAGGGCCAAAGCCACAAAACTATAGCTCAAGATGAATGGAGGGAAGTAAACAAAACTGACACCAAGACAGACTGCATTCTCCCAGCTGGTGTTTGTAGCTTTTCTGTGAAGTGATTTTAAGAGGAATTGTAATAGGGGGCTGATGGAATGTTTGGAGGATACAAGGGGTCATCTGTCTTCCGAACTCACACCATCCCGGTGGTTCAAAAAATCTTCTCTCTATCTTAAACAAAGAACCGGCACCCACCAGAATAAATTGATGCAAGTTACAGTTTTTGTTGAAAGTTAAAGCCCTGTCCCACGGTGCGAGTTCATTCCAAGAGCTCTCACGGGTTTGCCCTGATTTGAACTCGGAGATTTACAGTAACGGCCACTCGTCGGTACTCGAGGCTCTCGTGGACATTTTTCACCATGTTGAAAAATCTTCACGAGTCTTCCCGTGCTTACCTGCCGTTAGCGAGTCTTCCCGAGTACCTGCCGTTAGCGGTACGAGCCGCTAAGAGACGTCCCCGAGCTCCGACGTACCCGCTACGTTCATTCTCCGTGCTTACCATGAGTTTGATTTTTTTTTAAACTCGGGAGAGCTCTTGCAATGAACTCGTACCGTGGGACAGGGCCATTAGACACAAAGTGCTGGAGTATCTCAGTGGGTTGGTCAGGCAGCATCTTTGGAGAATATGGAAGAATATAGGTGAAGTTTTGGGTCGGACTCTGTCTTCAGACTCGCCCCTTCGCTCAGCCCGCCTGAACCTACCTGATCTACCGGTTGCTGGACACTTTAATTCTCCTTCCCATTCCTACACAGACTATTCTGCCCTCGGTCTCCTCCTTTGTCGGTGGGGCTAAATGCAATTTGGAGGAACAGCATCTCACATTTCGCTTGGGCAGCTTACAGCCCAGTTGTATGAATATTGATTTCTCTCACTTCAGGTAGCCCCGGCATTCCCTCTCTCACCCAAGTCGCACTAGCTTCTCATTTTCACCCTACAGCAGCTGTCTGAAGAAGGGTCTCGACCCGAAACGTCACCCATTCCTTCCCTCCAGTGTTGCTGCGTGTCCCGCTGAGTTACTCCAGCTTTTTGTGTCCATCTCCCTACGCACAAAATTTTGTTGAGCTTTGGTTTGGGGAATTGGAGGAGTGATGGTGGGGCAGAGGGGGAAAGACACAATCACGTAACATTTTTAATCACTGACCTGCAACATTAAACTGTGAATATTGATTAGTACGGACGTCTGGGGTTATGGGGAGAAGGCAGGAGAATGGGTTTAAAGGGGGAAAGACAGATCAGCCATGAATGAATGATGGGAGTAGACTTGATGGGCCGAATGGCCTAATTCTTCTCCCACCACTTATGAACATGAATATCAGTTAAGAAAATAATGGTCGCTCACCTTCAATCACTGAAGACCCTGCACTGGAAGACCATTTGGACCGAGGTTTACAAGTGCCACTATCCTTTCCATCCTTTGATTTCCCTTCCAATTCTTCGTCTTGTGCAGCAACTTTGTCGTGGGTGATGTTTGCGGCCAGAGGGGGCTCCTTGGTGCTGACGTTGCCGACGTCAACCACATCTTCACCCTGAGGCAGGAGCGATCCGCCATCCCCCGCACCGTCAGATGCTTGCTGTGGACCATCGCCCGCCGTGTCATCCGCCCTCTCCGGGTCGGGCTCCGTTCCCGCGTCCACCTTGTCCGTCTGCGGGGCCGTCTCCGGGACGCCCGCCTCCACCGCCACGTCCGCGCGCTCGGCTTGGTCCTCGGGAGGACCCGGGGCGCGGTCGTTCTCGGCGCCAGCTGCCCCTTTGCTGGGCACGGGCTCCGCCGACTGCAACATGTAATCTATCGCCCCGCCCTCTTCGTCCGCCCGACAAGGATCGTTCAGCCGGTACAGCGAAGGGCCGGCGTGCCGTTCCCCTGAAGGCGAGTCGTTATAAAACGCCTCCAGCTCTCTCCTTTCACCATTGCCTTCACTGAAGTTTTTGGGTTTAATCCACACCTCGTTGCCTCCATCCGTATTCAGCTTTACCGTGACTTGTTCATTAGTCGGGGGAGGCTTGGGGCCACTCCCTTCGTCGGCAGTGGAGGTCGGAGCCCTCTCCGTGCTGGGCTGCGCAGAATCAAACGAGATGTCCATATCCACAGAAGCAGACCGGATGCTGGTGCTATGCTGGGTACTCTCATTAGCAAGGCAGTTGGTCGATTCTGCAACGTTGTCAGCTTCCATAGTTAGATTGTGCTCACAGACTACTGGGGGGGGGGGAGAAAATGCAGAGAGATGCAAATGATTAAACAAAAAAAAGGTTCTTTGCAAAGACAGTTACAAATGGATAGTAATCACAGTCGAAAGACACAAAACGCTGGAGGAACTCAATGGGACATCTGGCAACATCTCCGGAGAGAAGGAATGGGTGATGTTTCAGGTCGAGGCCTTTCCTTGGACCGAGTCTGAAGAAAGGGTCTCGACCTGAAACGTCGCCCATTCCTTCTCCCCAGAGATGCTGCCTCACCCCGCTGAGTTCCTCCAACATTTTGATTTAAACCAACATTAAACCAGTTCTTTCTTGCACATCTGCAGTTCCTTCGTCTGCATAGTAATCTATTTCTCATGAGTGGGAGTCTTCACAAATCAGGTGAAACAGCCAAATTAAGTTCCCTCTCCTCTTACACCCTATTGTCTCCTTTTCATCCCCAGCTCTTTACATCCCCATCCCCAGTCTCCTTTTCATCCTCACGTGTACCGACCTATCACTTCCCAGGCGTTGTCCCAATCCCACCTTTCACGCCCGACTACAATAAATGTAGAAGGGTCCCAACCCGAAATATCGCTATCCGTGACCTCCAGAGATGCTGCCTCGCCCGGCCTAGGCACCACACGCTCGGGAAGACTTGCTGTTGCTGGAAAAATCGGTGGTGGACCTGCATCTTATGACACAGATAACTGCAAAATGGAGAGTAGAACTAATGGATTTGCACCAAACCAGAGAATGTCAATGGATACTCCAGAAAACAAAATTCATCCTAAGATTCTCATGTTTTCACTATTATTAAATGTAATTTGCATAAACAGAGGGGGAATTTAATATCAATGAGAGAAAGCAAAGTTGCTAAGGAATAGGAGAACGCACAGGTTATTGGGCATAATCCAGGAATGAGTGGGTTAGCATATGATGAGTGTCTGCCAGCACTGGGCCTGTAGCCGCTGGAGTTTAGAAGCATGAGGGGGGGACCTCATTGAAACTTACTGAATAGTGAAAGATCTGGATAGAGTGGATGTGGGGAGGATGTTTCCACTAGTGGGAGAGTCTAGGACCAGAGGTCATAGCCTCAGAATTAAATGACATTCCTTTCGGAAGGAGATGAGGAGGAATTTCTTTAGTCAGAATCTGCGGAATTCCTTGCCTTAGAAGGCTGCGGAGACAGTCAATGGATATTTTTACGGTAGAGAGGTAGATTCGTGATTAGTACGGGTGTCTGTGTTTAAGTGGAGAAGGCAGGAGAATGGGGTCGAGAGTGTAAGGCAGATCAGCCTCAATTGAAAGGCAGAGTGGACTTGATGGGCTGAATGGCCCAATTCTGCTCCTAACACTTATGAACTACTGCACATAAGGTTCCTTGTTGGAAAATTAAAGAGAATTTACTTTGGATTTGTGGAGGAAAAAAAACACAGAATGTTTTCTAAATGCTGGAAGAATGGGAATGGTGAAGGGTCATGTGGAATAAAGTATCCATGCATAGAACTAATCATTAAAAATGTTTCAGAATAGTGAAAATATTCACAATTGATATTGCAGCCTCTGCTATCTGGAATTGCGTGCTCAGTTTCGAGCACAAATACTTGAAAATAAAACATACCGTCCTTGTAGATGGTACAGTGTTGATTATCGCAGTCTATACAGGCAAATCAAGGACAGACTACATAAACATACCTTCTATTCTCTCAAGCGGTTTGGGGAGAGAGGGATAGCACGTCTTATTCAAATATGACTGATGGTTTCATCTGGGCTTAGGAAATTAGAAGAGTCCCCATAATAGATAATGTTTAAGAAAGAACTGCAGATGCAGAACTGCAAATCAAAACTGCAGAACTGCAAATCAAAGGTAGACAGAAATGCTGGAGAAACTCAGCGGGTGAGGCAGCATCTATGGAGCAATGGAATAGACAATACACAATAGGTGCTGGAGTAGGCCATACGGCCCTTTGAGCCAGTACCACCATTCAATGTGACATTGGCTGATCATCCACAATCAGTATCCCATTCCTGCCTTCTCCCCATATCCCCTGAGCCCTATCTAGCTCTCTCTTGAAAGTATCCAGAGAACCGGTCTCCACAGCCCTCTGAGGCAGAGATTTCCACAGACTCGCAACTCTCTAGCTTGTTTCCTCGTCGCCGTTCTAAATGGCTTACCCCTTATTCTTAAACTGTGACCCCTGGTTCTGGACCACCAACATCGGGAACAGGTGACATTTCGAGTCTGAAGAAGGGTCTCAACCCAAAACGTCATCTATTCCTTTGTTCCATAGATGCTGCCTCATCCACTGAGTTTCCCCAGCATTTTTGTGTATCATAATAGACAATGGTTACTCATAGAGTCAAAGAATGATACATTGTGGAAACAGGCCCTTCGGCCCAACTTGCCCACTGGCCAACATGCCCCAGCTACACGAATCCCACCTGCCCGGGTTTGGGCCGTATCCCTCCAAACCTGTTCTATCCATGTACTTGTCCTACAGTTTCTTAAATGTTGGGATAGCCCCAGCCTCAACTACCTCCTCTGGCAGCTTGCTTCATATACCCACCACACTTCGTGTGAAAAATGTACCCCTCAGATTTGTATTAAACCTTTCCCCCTTCACCATGAACCAGTGTCCTCGATTCGCCTACTCTGGGCAAGAAATTCTATAAGATCACCCCTCATCCTCCTGAACTCCAAGGAATATAGCCGCCGCCTGCTCAACCTCTCGCTATAGATCAGACCCTCTAGCCATGTAAATCAAACTCATCAAACTGCATTCTTTTGACACTGATCAATGGTTCTTTGGTGGGTGATGAGTTGTAAGAGAATGGATTTGAGCGGCGCGAGCTATTGACCAAGATCTACTTGAAGGGAAGAACATGGGTGGGCAAAATGTCCCTTGAAACAACCATCACGAAATTGAACAACATGTAAGAAAATGTTAACTTTCATAACTTCAAACCAAGTGGGTTCATGCATTTGCGTTCCCTAAGAATTCTGTGCCATCTACAAAAACAGGGACGGATTATTCAGCCCAATTGAATCGTGCAGTTACACTTCCCACTATTCCCAAGCTCTCAATAAACACTATTGGAGAGTGTTTAAACGGTAAATGAGAAACATCTGGATTCCATGACACTCTTTTAACACGGCAGTGCAAGAGCAGATATGGATCGCAACACTTCGGAGGCAGGATACGAGCTAAAGTGTGGAAATCAAGCTAGATACAACAGAAATCAAACAGCTCATGTTAACTGCAGCTGATCAGAATAAAAAAAGTTGTGAAACAACATATTGCAGGAATCACATCTTGGACCCAGCAACTAAAAGAGTTTCAAAATGATGCCCAAAAGGGTCCAATATTATATGGGTAAATGCAAGAAACTATTAAACGATGAGAATGGGCACATGTTTATGTATAATCACGGTGCACATTTTATTGCGAAGAACATGGGTGCCTCAGTGCTTAATAATCTAAATGCAGTAGTGGATTTAGTATGAAAAAGAACATGTGATTCTGTTTGTAGTTTGTTGGTTGTTTGTTTGGTTGTTTTTTGCACAAAGTCCGCAGGCACGGCCACTTTTCATTTCACTGCACATCCCGTATGTGTATGTGACGAATAAACTTGACTTGACTTGGATTCAATGTGCACATATACAAAAAGTGCCACCAGTACATGACAAAACACAAACCAAACGCAAGTATCATTTCCAGACGGATAACGCCAAGCAGCAAAGAACAGCATTTTGAATTAGGGGAACAGAATTCAGGACAGCATGTTTGCGTAGAGTCGATGCCTTACAGCGCCAGAGACCCAGGTTCGATCCCAACTGTGATAAAGGATGAGAGGGGATCTTATTGAAACATATAAGATTATTAAGGGTTTGGACATTAGGCCGGAAACATGTTCCCGACATTGGGGGAGTCCAGAACCAGGGGCCACAGTTTAAGAATAAGGGGCAAGCCATTTAGAACGGAGACGAGGAAACACTTTCTCTCACAGTTGAGAGTCTGTGGAATTCTCTGCCTCAGAGGGCGGTGGAAGCCTGTTCTCTGGATACATTCAAGAGAGAGCTAGATAAGGCTCTTAAAGATAGCGGAGTCAGGGGATATGGGGAGAAGGCAGGAACGGGGTACTGATTGGGGATGATCAGCCATAATCACATTGAATGGCAGTGCTGGACCGAAGGGCCGAATGGCCTACTCCTGCACCTATTGTATTATTGTCTATAATGGTCTGAATAATCCATCTCCATTTTGTGGATTCTACAAACGTCTTAGGAAACACTACTGTGAGAACACACTTGGCTTGAACAAAGTGAGTTCCAAATAAGAAAATCATATTCCATGCAATTATTAATAACCAATTGAAAAGAAAAAACTCACAATGAAATGCACGGCTAATGATTAATCTAATCACTCTCTCATGAAAGCACACATCAATGGAGCAAGACGTGAATTTTTAGTCAGCCAGTTCCCAGAGGAATGCCCCCCAAAAGTACAATGTTTAAGAATCAATTAACCCACCCACATCTTTCGATTGTGGAGAGGCAGGCAGAATATCCAGAAGAAACCTTGGGGAGAGCAGGCAAACTGTATAGAGCACGAGGGCAAAATTATCCCCCGGTCAAAGGAGTTGCAAAGCAGAACTTCTACCAGCTGTGCAACTGCGAAACAGCCAAAGATAATACCCGATGCACAATTTACTATTTGCCTTCTGTTTTAAGCGAAGACTGGCCGATTCTTGATTTGTGCGGGTGTCAAAGGTTATGGTGAGAAGGCAGGAGCATGGGTTGAGGGGGAAAGGCAGATCAGCATGATTGAGTGGTGGCGTGGACTTGATGGGCCGAATGGCCTAATTCTTTTCCTGTGACATGAACTTATGAAATGGCTGCTCAATGGATGGCAGAGACTCATAGAAACATAGAAACATAGAAAATAGGTGCAGGAGTAGGCCATTCGGCCCTTCGAGCCTGCACCGCCATTCAATGTGATCATGGCTGATCATCCAACTCAGTATCCCGTACCTGCCTTCTCTCCATACCCCCTGATCCCTTTAGCCACAAGTGCCACATCTAACGCCCTCTTAAATATAGCCAATGAACTGGCCTCAACTACCTTCTGTGGCAGAGAATTCCAGAGACTCACCACTCTCTGTGTAAAGAATGTTTTCCTCATTTCGGTCCTAAAGGAATTCCCCCTTATCCTTAGACTGTGACCCCTTGTTCTGGACTCAGTGGGCCGAAGGGCCTGTTTTCAAGCATTGCCACTCTACAATTGAAATTTGAAATGCATCTTGTCATGTGGGTGGATTTTGAGGTGTGTCTGCAAACCATTTGATTATAAGGAGGAAATCATCCTTAAACATTGTACTTTTGGGGGCATTCCTCTGGGAACTGGCTGACTAAAAATTCACGTCTTGCTCCATTGATGTGTGCTTTCATGAGAGAGTGATTAGATTAATCATTAGCCGTGCATTTCATTGTGGGTTTTTTTCTTTTCAATTGGTTATTAATAATTGCATGGAATATGATTTTCTTATCTGGAACTCACTTTGTTCAAACCAAGTGTGTTCGCACAGTAGTGTTTCCTAAGACTTTTGTAGAATTCACAAAATGGAGATGGATTATTCAGAACATTATATACAATAGACAATAGGTGTAGGAGTAGGCCATTCAGCCCTTCGAGTCAGCATCACCATTCAATGTGATCATGGCTGATCATCCCCAATCAGTACCCCGTTCCTGCCTTCTCCCCATATCCCCTGACTCCGCTATCTTTAAGAGCCCTATCTAGCTCTCTCTTTAAAGTATCCAGAGAACCGGCCTCCACCACCCTCCGAAGCAGAGAATTCCACAGACTCACAACTCTCTGAGAAAAAGTGTTTCCTTGTCTCCGCTCTAAATGGCTCACCCCTTATTCTTAAACTGTGGCCCCTGGTTCTGGACTCCCCCAACATCGGGAACATGTTTCCTGCCTTTAGCGTGTCCAAACCCTTAACAATCTTATATTTCAATAAGATTCCCTCTCATCCTTCTAAACTCCAGAGTGTACAAGCTTAGCTGCTCCATTCTCTCAGCATATGACTGTCCCACCATCCCGGGAATTAACCCTGTAAACCTGCGCTGCACTCCCTCAATAGAAATAATGTATTTCCTCAAATTAGGGGACCAAAACTGCACACAATACTCCAGGTGTGATCTCACTGGGGCCCTATACAACTGCAGAAAGACCTCTATGCTCCGATACTCAATTCCTCTTGTAATGAAGGCCAATATGGCATTTGCTTTCTTCAGTGCTTGCTGTACATGCATGCTTACTTTCATTGACTGATGAACAAGGACCACCAGATCCCATTGTACTTCCCCTTTTCCCAACTTGTCGAGTCTGAAGAAGAGTCTCGACAAGAAAGATCACCCGTTCCTTCTCTCCAGAGGTGTTGCCCAACTTGCTGAGTTACTCCAGCATATTGTGTCTCCCCTTAGAATAAACCAGCATCTGCAGTTGAATTTGAGTCCAAGTTTTGAGCTTAGTTTATTACTGAGGTAGCGTGAAAAGCTTTTGTAGCGTGCTTATCAGTCAGCGGAAAGCCAATGCACGATTACAATCAAGCCGTCCACAGCGTACAGATACAGGATAAAAAGAATGGCATGAGTAACATTTAGTGCAAAATAAAGTGCAGTAAAGTCTGATCAAAATAGACCACAGGGCATCTTTTTTTTCCCCCTTTGATAGGACAGACAGGCTTGGAGGGAAATTGACCAAATGCAGACAGGTGGGACTCGTGTAGATGAGACATGTTGGCCGGTGTGGGTAAGTTGGGCCGAAAGGCCTGTTTCCACACTGTATACCTCTATAACTATGAGTAGTGGAAGCCTGGAATGCATGGCCTGGGGTGGGGGCGGAGGCAGATACGATAGCAGCATTTAGGAGGCTTTTAGATAGGCAGATGGAAGTGCAGGGAATAGAGGGATATGGACCATGTACAGCCAGGCACGTGCAGTTTAACTTGGCATCATGTTCGGCACAAACATCGTGGGCCGAAGGGCCTGTTCCTGTGCTGTAGTACATTCTACGCCCTGATGATGCAAAAATATAAACATCCTTCAATCAGATATACAAATGGAAACCAAGTTTCCACTACGGCCTTTCCCATAATATTTTTGGTAAAAGCAGAATCCCACATTTCTAAACATAGAGCCCCTGAGGATAAATCTCACATCAGGCTGGATTTGCTGAGAACTGGTGTCTGACGCAGAGAGAAGGTTGAGAGAAAACTGCAGGCAAGTATTTAGCAGCAAGCTATTTCACACAAATTAAGGCCAGCTATGGTTGACAATTAATTATTGTGAGTTAGATTTGTTATATTCAGCAGCAAAAAAAAAACATTGCTCAGCATTTCTCACTCGCAGCATTGCAAGAGCAATCAGGTTATTTGTTCTTCACAGAAAGATTGGGTACGTCCATACATAATAGTGGCACGGTGGTGCAGCGGTAGAGTTGCTGCCTCACAGCGCCAGAGACCCGGGTTCGATCCTGACTACGGGTGCTGTCTGTACGTTCTCCCCATGACCTGCGTGGGTTTTCTCCCATATCCCAAACACGTACAGGTTTGGAGGTTAATTGGGCTTGGCAAAGATTACAAACTGTGCGTAGTGTGATAGTGCCGGTGCACAGAGATGGTGGTCCACTCGGTGGGCTGAAGGGCCTGTTTCCGTGCAGTATCTCTACACTAAACAGAACAAATGTACAAAGAAAAGACACAAAGCACCAGAGTAACTCAGCGGGCCAGGCAGCATCTCTGGAGAACGTGGAAAGGCGACATTTTGGGTGTATGCCCAAACCAACACCCATACATAGCACAGGAAATCACATTTTAGATCAGGGGAGTCAAACTAACGGCCCGTAGTCCATATCCGGCCTGCGGGATGATTTTTTTGGGGGGGGAGAAGTATATTTACGGCCATTTATTATGTATTTGTACGGCAGCCGCGCTCTCTCCCACCGCTGTCCTCCACTCCGTGTTTGGCTCATGGTTGCCAAGGGGCCGGTTGCCCCGGGCAACAGGCAATATGGCGGCGGGGCTTTCCCGTCATCTGCTCCGTGATTAGCCCGCAGTTGCCAAGCGGACGGTTGCCCCCAGCAACCACTGGCAAACAGACAAGACGGCGGCGCTGAGCTCCCGCTGGCCTCGGGCTGGCGGACTGACGTTCGCACGTGCACAACCACACACGGAAATCACTATCAAAACATGGGGGGACACCACATCATGGCGGCCGTGCACACATGCGCACACTCTCACACACAAGGCTTCGGAGGCTTCAGCCGTGGGCCCTATGGGCGGTAATTAGTGATGGGTGCCGGCAGTCGCAAAATTGCGCAAGGCCCACAGCCAGCGCAGAGAAGCAGCGCTAAATGCAGCCCGTCTCGCCAGGTTAACCTACAGCCCTGCCTGGACTGACGTGACACCAGTCTTGAGTCGTGGAGCGAGCACTGCTTCTCGATGCTGGCTCTGGGCCTGGGGGCACCGCTCCTGTCTGACTCCCGACGTCTCTGGCCACCCCCTGGCGTGGGGGGGGGGGTCACTCGGGTGGGGACGGCGATTGCAGCGCCAGAGACCCGGGGTCGATCCTGGCTGCGGATGAGGAGCAGGTCTGTGTCCAGGGCTGCCGAGAGTGTTTTTCGCTTGTGACCCTATGACCTGGGCATGCAATTCAAGCTCCGCTCCATGATCTTTGCTCCATGGATGTCTCCCTCCCATCAATCACCGCGCTCTATCCTCAGTCCCACGCCCCTACTTCGGCCCCTGACACTTCTCCCTCCTCCAATCATCGGCTGGGGGGGGATTATGGGATCTCATTGGCTGGTGGGACTTGGAAGGACTATGCGCAACATATTTGCGATACGGTTGACAATTTGTGTAAAACTTACACTTATTTCAATGAGCAAGCAGATTTCCAAGGCACCGGGCAAAAGAGAATAGACAACATTTCAAATACACCGAGTGACAGTTGTGCAGCTAATCATGCTGCTATTAGGATCGTGAACAGTGAGTGGGATAAATCTTTGAATGAGCTCTACTGCCACTTGCATCCTCTTGACTCCATCACAACATCAGTTCACTCAGCCCTCAAAATGCACAAGCAAACCAGAGGAAAATTCTTGTTTGGGAAAGACTGTCCAGCAGGAAATGTAATACTGCAGATGAACAAACTTCAGTACAAGAATGGAAAAGGGGAGCCAAAAGGACTTGTTGCATTTTTGGATGACAGGAACATCCCCCCAAGGTGTCCTCCCACAGTACCGTGGCAACAGATTACACATACGTTTCCATATTAGTGGCAAGCTCACAGAACATTATGATGGCTTTGTTGCCCTGCTGAAAAGCGGAACATCCTATGGGGGGGGGGGGGCGGGGGGTTGAAAAGCGCCATCCTCCATGACTTCACCCAGGCTGAAGCTAAAGTAGAACTTCAGAGTAGATATTAGGCTTACTTGGCAAATATCTGACAGCCTTGGATGAAGCGCTTCTAACACTTCAAGCCAGAATCAGATCAACCATGTTGATGGCATCAAAGTGATTAAAGGGGTGACCACAGAAAATCCAGACAACTTGATATTGGCAAGGGAAGATTTCTTCAGTGAGGGGGTGCATCTTGATGTCACGTTGACAAAACTTCGGGAGCTACCAGTACATCCACAGTTCAGTTCAAAGATGAGGAGCTGTCTTCAAGTTGTCATCACTGTGTTGGAGAGGCAGTATAGTAAATACTTTGAACTTGATGTAACTGAGAAACTGGAGGAGGAGACTGCATCAGCAAGATCATACAACATTGATGCGGAGGAGATAATGGGGATGTTTAGCTCATCAAAACAGAAATCTCCAATGCCACCATGTGTTATTTGTCATGCAGGATGCGGGCCTGCAAGAATAGAACAGTCAATTACCTTGATAATCTCCAGGAGTAACGTAGGGAGAAGGTGCTCTAAGGCAGTGACATGGGGGAGAGTGCAGAGGAACAGACGGAAGAAAAAAAACAGAATGAATTGAGAGCAGAAATCATCAAGCAACAGAAAGACAAAGAGCTTGCTCGGGACACGAAACAGAGGGAAAAAAATAGTGGAAAAATTGAAAGAGACCAATTTAGACATCATTCACAGAGATTATCAGAATTTGGACTGCTCCAAATGTGATGATCTGCAGGATGTTCTTAATTGGAAAGTGGTGGGCAGAAAGGCATGTCATGCATGGTTTGAAGAGCAAAAACTTGTAGTTTACAATGCCAATATTGAAAAGTTGGGGAAAAACAAGGTGTACAGTTGCTTATTGGTTGCAATCAGAGTATGATGATGCTACTGATTATGATAAGACAAAGTACCAGCTAGCAGCTGATCTTCTCCATAAAGACTTGGTCTTTTGCTAGAAATTGTAATTCCTTTACCTGTGTGTTACGGACTTACAGCATATAATACAATAATATCAAAGTTCTGATCTTGAGAAAATCAATTTTTTTTTAATTTTCAAGGCAGACTGGGTGTTTATTACTATTTCCGTCACAACGGTCAATTTTGTAATTAGCCACAATTAGGTAACTAACTAATTATATGCTTTAATTTGAGGTCATCCAAGTAATACGTTTCATATTTGTTTCAGAGTGCTTCAATCTATAATAACTGAAAATTTCATTCAGTTCTCTTAATTTTTAAGAAAGTTATGGGCTTTTGACTTAATTGAGTCAATAGGGAACATGATACTAATTTCCGAGTATGCAAATGACCATACCTTTTTTAATACTGAAGATAGGAAAGTGAATTAGGTATCAAATTAAAGTTCTTTTTATGCTTTATCTGATGGAATAATTATAGGCTTGATTTTTAAAATCTCAGAATGTTGTGACATTCTTACAGAGAGCAGTGCTGTACCTCATTGTACAGAGCCCTGGTGAGACCACACCTGGAGTATTGTGTGCAGTTTTGGTCTCCTAATTTGAGGAAGGGCATCCTTGCTATTGAGGCAGTGCAGCGTGGGTTCACGAGGTTAAATCCCAGAATGGCGGGACTGTCATATGAGGAAAGATTGGAAAGACTGGGCTTGTATTCGCTGGAATTTAGAAGGATGAGAAGGGATCTCACAGAAACGTATAAAATTATAAAAAGAACAGGACAAGCTAGATGCAGGAAAAATGTTCCCATTGTTGTGGGAGTCCAGAACCAGGGGACACTGTCTAAGAATAAAGGGGAGGCCATTTAATAGACAATAGGTGCAGGAGTAGGCCATTTGCCCTTCGAGCCAGCACCACCATTCAATGTGATCATGGCTGATCATCCCCAATCAGTACCCCGTTCCGTAAAACTGAGATAAGAAAAAGCTTTTTCACCCAGAGAGTTGTGATTTTGTGGAAATTCTCTGCCACAGAGGGCAGTGGAGGCCAATTCACTGGATGAATTTAAAAGAGAGTTAAATAGAGCTCTAGGGACTAGCAGAATCAAGGAATATGTGGTGAAGGTAGGCACGGGTTACTGATTGTGGATGATCAGCCATGATCACAATGAATGGCGATGCTGGCGCAAAGGGCCAAATGGCCTCCTGCACCTATTTTCTATGTTTAAAAAAAATATTCAATTATACACCGTAAATGGCTCGATTGTAATCATGTATTGTCTTTCTGCTGACTGGTTAGCACGCAGCAAAAGATTTTCAGTGAGGATTTCCTGGACGGACCAGTTGATGAGGATGGATGAGTGGAACTCAACAAGAAAGGAGCAGTCACTTCCATGTGGTTGTACTGGAGGCCTCCTGATAGTCTACAGGGTCAGGAAGAGATACCAGATCGTTGAAGGATGTGAAAGCAAAATGGTTGTAACAATAAGCGATTTTAAACTCTCCCAAAATTCTCTGGGATTGACCCACCATCCTGGGAGGTGCTGACCTAACATCTAGCTCATTGGAGTCCATCAAACTATTTTAAAATCGGAATTTACTGGACTTTATTTTAAGTTTACTTTAGTTTTGAGATACAGCACAGAAGCAGGTCCTTTGGCCCATCGAGTCCGCGCCGACCAGCGATCCCCACACGTTAACACTACCCAACACACACTAGGGACAATTTACACTTGCACTGAACCAATTAACCTACAAACCTGTACGTCTTTGGAGAATCTTACATATCTTACAAATACCAAAGAGAGACACAAAAAGCTGGAGTAATTCAGCGAGTCAGGTAGCATCTCTGGAGAAAAGGGATTGGTGACATTTTGGGTCAGGACCCTTCTTCAGACAGTGCAGGGTGGTCATATATAGTCTTTTCGCTGACTGCATATCATGCAGCAAAAAGCTTTTCACTGTATGTACTGTGGCACAAGATCATGTTGAGAATAGATAGGGTGAAAGCACTAAGTCTTTTAACCAGAGTTGAGGAATTGAGAACCAAAGAACATAGGTTCAAGATGAGAGGGGAAGGATTTAATAGGAACACTTTGTCCACCCGGGGCATATGGAACAAACTGCCAGAAGGGGTAGCTGTACCAGATGCTATAACAGCATTTAAAAGACATTTGGCAGGTACAGGGATAGGAGAGGTTTCGAGGGATCTGGGCCAAACGTAGGCAGGTGAGACTAGTGTCAATGGGGGCATCTTGGTGAGTGTGGTAAAGTTGGTTGAAGGGCCTGTTTCCACGCTGTACGACTGGGGCTGAGAGATGAGCGACAGCAAATGTCACTAAAATGCAAGTCTATTTGGTCAGTGAATCCATCACACTGTTGGAGACACAGGAAAAGACACGAAGGAGGGTTTAGTCGGTCTGCTGACAGTGGAGAAAATAAGCAGGGAGGTTGTCTCTACACTCCAGGATGATCTTGGAATAGTGAGGAAGGACATTCGTGCTATTCAGGGAGTGCAACATAGGTTCACCAGGTTAATTCCCGGGATGGCGGGACTGGCATATGATCAAAGAATGGGTCAACTGTGCTTGTATTCACCGGAATTTAGAAGGATGAGAGGGGACCTTCTAGGAACATATAAAATACTTTAGGGATTGGACAGGCTAGATGCTGGAAAAATGTTTGCGATGTTGGGGGAGTCCAGAACCAGGTGTCACAGTTTAAGAATAAGGGGTAGGTCGTTTAAGACTGAGATGAGCAAAAACGCTTTCACCCAGAGAGTTGTGAATCTGTGGAACTCTTTGCCACAGAAGGCAGTGGAGGCCAAGAGAGAGTTAGATTTAGCTCTTAGGGCTAACGGAATCAAGGGATATGGGGAAAAAGCAGGAGCGGGGTACTGATTTTGGATGATCAGCCATGACCATATTGAATGGTAGTGCTGGCGCAAAGGGCTGAATGGCCTACCCCTGCACCTATCATCTATGTTTCTAGTTAGCGCCGCTGTTCGACAACAACAGACCCAGAGGGTGTTAAAACCATCTGGCAGGGAAAGCTTAAACCAGCTATTTGCACATCTGTTCGTCTGCATTCGCCCAACGAGAAAGCGTGTGAAAGCTGTGACCGACAAAGGGATGGCTCATAAAAATCATTACATTTGTTCAGGGAAGGTACCCGCGAAACGGGGTTATGCTTTTGAAAGAGCTTGATGTTGATTGAGTGTGACTAAAATCATTCCTGATATCAGCCTACTCCAGATAAACAACAGAAAAACATACTACAGCCACACAGAGAAATCGCAATGGCGGCAAAATATTAAAAAAACCCATGTAAAACAAACTCCCGGGTTCAATCCTGATCACGGGTCCTGTCTGTATGGAGTATGCACGTTCCCCCTGTGACCTGCAAGAGTTTTTGCCAGGTGCTCTGGCTTCCTCCCACACTCCAAAGACGTACTGGTTTCTGAGCTAATTGACGGTAAAAATTGTAAATTGTCTCTAGTTTGTAGCGTAGCGCCAGTGTGCAGGGATCGCTGATGGGTGCGGACTCGGTGGGCCGAAGGACCTGTTTACACTCTATGTCAAAACTAAACTAAAAGCAAACAAAGTGTTTAGGATGCATCAAATAAGAGTCGGCATTTGCGTGATATTTCCTCTCCTGGGTTGTTCATACACATGGGAACGTACGCAGACTTTATCAACACATGAATGCTTCGTAAACCACATCAAAGCCCCCACGGTTCAGCACCAGCGATGATGGAAGTCATAAGGAATGAGTAGAATTAGTCCATTCAGTCCATCAAGTCTAACCCGCCATTCAATCATGGCTAATCTATCTCTCCCTCCTAACCCCATCTTCCTGCCATCTCCCCATAACTTCTGACACCCGCACTAATCAAGAATCTATCTATCTCTGCCTTAAAAATATCCACTGGCTTGGCCTCTACAGCCTTCTGTAACAGAGAATTCCACATTCACCAACCCCTGACTAAAGACATTTCTCCTAATCTCCATCTTAAAAGAACATTCTTTAATGACCTCTAGTTCTAGACTATCCCACTGGTGGAATCATCCTCTCTACATCCACTGTATCCGAGCCTTTCACTTCCGTATGTTTCAAAAAGGCCCCCCCCTCATTCTTCTAAACTCCAACGAGAACAGGTCCAGTGTCGACAAACGCTCATCATAGGTGATGATCATATGTAAATCAATGGCAAATATGGCACCCAAAAAGGTTCTCAAATTTAAAAATGAATGACCTTAATAATATACCAGTCTCCTTTCTGAAGCAGCACTCCAGCAGCAAACAAAACAATGCTACAGAAGCTGAAATTAGCCATACAGCATGGAAACAGGCCTTTCAGCCCAACTAGCCCACACCGACCAACATGTCCCATTTACAATAGTTTAACTGCCTGCATTTGGCCTAAATCCTTCTCAACCCGTCCCATCGATGCACCTGTATAAATGTGTCTTAAATGCTGTAATAGCACCATCCTCAACTACCTCATCCGGCAGCGCCTTCCATATACCTATCACTCTTTGTGTAAAAGAAAGTTCCCCTCAGGTTCCTATTAAATCTTTCCTCCCTCACCTCAAATCCTCCAGTTCATGATTCCCCTCCTCTGAGTAAAAGAGTAAAATCCTACCCACATAACTGTCCAAAATCTAAAAGAAAAATTATAAATACTCAAGTAAGTCAGTATGAAAGCATATTATTAACTGCATTCCTGTCAGCACTAACTGTCTCGGCTGCTAAGCATTTTAACTTAACTCCACTGATCCCTGTTAAGTTTTAGAACTTGATCAACTGGGAGAGAAGAACAACATTTGAAGATATTGACTATCCTAAATGAAGAATATCTTGCTGTCTTTCAGAGCGAAAGTGAATTGTGGATGTGGGGGTGAGGAGAGCCTTAGCTATAGGGAGAGGTTGAGCAGGCTAGGACTCCATTCCTTGGAGTGCTGGAGAATGATCTTGCAGAGATGTACAATATCATGAGGAGGAAACCATCACAGGGAAATGGAGACCGGGGCGGTCGCCACAGTTTAAGAATAAGGGGTCACCCATTTAGAACTGAGATGAGGAAAACCTTTATTGCACAGAGCTGTGAATTTGTGAAATTCTCTGCCTCAGAAAATTTGGATGCTTTTAAGAGAGTTAGATAGAGCTCTTAGGGCTAGCGGAATCAAGGGGTATGGGGAGAAGGCAGGAACAGGGTACTGGTTGTGGATGATCAGCCATGATCACATTGAATGGCGGTGCTGGCTCAAAGGACCGAATGGCCTACTCCTCCACCTGTTGTCTATGTATCTACGTAAGCAGAGGACATAGGTTTAAGGTGAGGAGGAGGAGGATTGGGGCTGGAGATAGATTTAATAGCGACCCGAGGGGCATGTTATCCTACACACACGGGGGGGGGGGGGGGGGGGGGGGGGAGAATTTACCATGCAACAAAGCCAATTAACCTGCCGAACCCACACGTCTTTGGAGTGTAGGAGGAAACCGGAGCACCCGGGGAAAATCCATGCAGGTCACAGGGAGAATGTACAAACTCCGTACAGACAGCACCCGTAGTCAGGATCGAACCCGGGTCTTTGACACTGTAAGGCAGCAACCCTACTGCTGCACAACCGTTATATTAGACCATGGTGAGGCCACATTTGAAGTATTGTGTTCAGTGTTGGGCACCATGTTATAGGAAAAATGCTGTCAAGTTGGAATGGGTGCAGAGAAGATTTACAAAGATGTGAATCCACAGAAATGCTGGAGTTTATTATTTTCCCCCAAAATAGATAGAAAATGAAGCTTGCCCTTGCCAACCCATCTGCTTTACAATGTAATTTAGGCTTGGCTCCAATGCTTTTGGAATATCCACCAGCTCCCTAACCCTACAACAAAATCAGCTATGAGATGGCACCTGCAGAGCCATATACAAAAGCTCACATCCAAGGAAGAGCATTCAAAATCAGGAGACAAGGAACTGCAGATGCTTAATATTGAGCAAAATACAAACACAGAGTTCAATTATCACATGTATTGTCTTACTTGTAGCAGCATAACAGACCCGCAGACACAATATCATCAATGGATAATATATAATAAACAATTTAATAGATAACAATTGTAAAATAGCCCCAAGACCTTAATACAACCAGACAGTACACAGATCACAGTTGAGGTTAGTGCTGTGTAGTGTTCAACAGAAACCTCTGTTATGCATTAAAACAAATATTTCCATTGATGCATGTGCAATTGATGCATATGAAAAAAATATATATTTTTCAAAACAATGGCCAAAAAGCAGAACGATTAAAATGAAAACGGTGGATGCAAAGACCGACCATCCAGCTGGTTGGGTTTTTTTAATGTAAATGCAGTGCCCTGATTTAAAAGCCAGCGGGGTCAGGCAACATCTGGGAAGGGAATGCAAGCAATTCTCGTGGATGCAATGGTTGCAGGGTTTGAATTGCATTGGTGTTTGCTACAGGGTGGGCAGCACGCTGGCGGCAAAGCAGCCGGCCAGGCTCACAAGACGCTCCGGGTAAAAAACCGCCCTGATATAAAAGCCAGTGGATCAGGCAGCAACAGTGGTGGTGATGTGCAAGCAATTCGTGTAGATGCAATGGCTGCATTACATTGGTGTTTGTTCCAGGGTGGGCAGCGTGTTAGGTGCATTGGCGGTGCAGGCTGGAATGCAGCAGCCGCCCGTGCAAAAAGCGCCCCGATAGAAAAGCCAGCGGGTCAGGCAGCAACTGTTGAGGGAATGCAAGCAACTCGCACGGCTGCAATGGTTGCAGGGTTTGCATCGCATCGATGTTTGCTGCAGGGTGGGCTGCATGCTGGACGCATTGGCGGTGCAGGCTGGAATGCAGCAGCCGCCCGGGCGCACAACTACACGCTCCGGGTAAAAAGCGCGCGGGCCGCCGCGCGATCCCGGAGCGGATCTCTCCCCACACTGGAACGGAGCGCGCAAACATGTCTCTCCACCCACCTCCCCCCCCCCTCTCTCTCTTTCTCCTCCTCCCCCACCCCTCAAAAGCACGAGTTCACCCTCTCTCTCTCTCCACCACCGCCTGTCTGGGCGAGACGTTCCTGTAGCCTCGCCTCCCATCCCACACACACAAAAAATAAACATATAAAAGCTCTGTGTTGATGCATTTTTTTCAAAAATGCATTTGCAATGCAATACCCCCCTCCCCAGAAAAAAGCCAAAAAATCTAAATGAATGGCGGGCCATCCAAGCAGCTGGAGATTTTAATTTTAATGCAGCTCCCAGGTATAAATGCAAAGCTCCCACCAAACAAAAAAACTATCCAAGCCCATGCAAAAAAAAAAACCCATATATACACACATGCATTTCATGCAATCAGTCCCGGGGACGAGCCATTTGTTGCACGAAAATCGTTGCACAAAAGGATCCCACTATTATTGAAAAGATTGCACGTTAAAGCTTTTGCATTCGATGAGACCGGAGGACACCTCGCGGATTTTTTTTTTGTTCCCTCAGTGGAGCCCGAGTCCGCCATTATTACCATGCAAAGCTGCCTGCCTGCGTGAGGCGCACAAGAAAGAACAGCAGGGGATTCCATCCCCTCCCCTCCACCTCCCCTCAGTCCCAGCTTTCCACTTGCCACCGCCATCAATGGGCTGGACTGCAAAGTCGATTTTTAAACCTCGCTGCAGACGGCTGGTGAGAGAAATCGAGGGTAAAAAGTGCAGAGATACCTGCGCCACGGCTGCAAGAGCACCACCACCACCCAGCTCCGGATCCAGAGGCTAGCCCCGTGCCCGTTCCGGTCCCCGGGATCCGCAAGCCGGTGCTTGCGACCGACCGACCGACCGCTGCGAAGCTGATCCGGGGCGGGCGGGCGGGCCCCGAGCTCCACCTTCCCCAACACCCAGTCTGTGCGGGAGGGCCCTCCCTCCCAGCCCGCTGCTCCTCCCATTCTATTCCCGGCGGCTCTGAGAGGGAGGGAGATTTTTAAAAAAAATAAATAAATAAAATGGGGACCATTTAGTAGAAGAAAACGTGCGCGGTCGGTCACTGCACTAAACAATGCAATGTTCACAGCTAACTTTAATTTGTTTGGGGTGTGGGTAGAAAAAGTATTACATTCAATAATCGTGTATAAAATTTATCTTTATTATCACAAATATAGAGTGACACAGTGTGGGAAAACAGGCCCTTCGGCCCTACTTCCCATACCTGCCAACATGTCCCAGCTACACTAGTACCACCTGTCTGCGTTTGGCCCATATACCTCCAAACCTGTCCTGTCCATATTCCTGTCCAACTGTTTCTTAAACAATGGGATAGTCCCCGCCTTACCTACCTCCTCTGGCAGCATGTTCTTGTACAAAATTCTTGAGGGGTTGGACAGGCTAGATGCAGGAAGATTGTTCCCGATGTTGGGGAAGTCCAGGACAAGGGGTCACAGTTTAAGGATAAGGGGGAAGTCTTTTAGGACCGAGATGAGAAAAACATTTTTCACACAGAGAGTGGTGAATCTGTGGAATTCTCTGCCACGGAAGGTAGTTGAGGCCAGTTCATTGGCTATATTTAAGAGGGAGTTAGATGTGGCCCTTGTGGCTAAAGGGATCAGGGGGTATGGAGAGAAGGCAGGTACAGGATACTGAGTTGGATGATCAGCCATGATCATTTGAATGGCGGTGCAGGCTCGAAGGGCCGAATGGCTTACTCCTGCACATATTTTCTATGTTTCTATGTTCCATACACCCACCACATTCTGTGAGAAAATGTTACCACTCAGATTCTTATTAAATCTTTTCCCTTTCACCTTAAACCTATGTCCTCTGGTCCTCAATTCACCTACTCTGGGCAAGAGACTCTGTGCATTTACCCGATCTATTCCTCTTATGATTTTATACAAAATAAGATCACCCCTCATCCTCCTGCTCTCCATGGAATAGAGACCCAGCCTACTCAACCTCTCCCTATAGCTCAAACCCTCTAGTCCTGGCAACACCCTCGTAAATCTTTTCTGAACCCTTTGACAATATCTTTCCTGTAACATAGTGCCCAGAACTGAACAGAACTAAATGCGGCCTCACCAACGTCTAAAACAACTGCAACGACCTCCCTACTTCTATACTCAATACTCTGACTGATGAAGGCCAAAGTGCCAAAAGCCTTTTTGACCACCTTATCTACCTGCGACTTGACCGTCAAGGAACCATGCACCTGTACTCCCAAATATGTTTGTTCATTTTGAGAAGCATTTTGATGGCATTTTTTTAAAGAACAAGTTACAGAAGTGTGAAATCACACACACCTCCAGAGCAGTCTGAAGAAGGGTCTCGACACAAAATTTCACCCATTCCTTGTAACCAGAGATGCTACCCGTCCCGCTGAGTTACTCCAGATTTTTGTGTCTATCTCCAGATTCAGGGACAGTTTCTTCCCAACTATTATCAGGCAACTGAACCATCCTATCACCAACTAGAACTACTATCTACCTCATTGGAGACCCTCAGCCTATCTATAATTGGACTTTACTGGACTTTAACTTGCGTGAAACGTTATTCCATTTACATGTATCTGTACACTGTGGATGGCTCGATCATAATCATATGTAGTCTTTTCGCTGACTGGATAGCACTCAACATAAAAAGCTTTTCACCGCGCACACAGTCTATAGAAAATCATAATTGCAGAGGTTAGTGTTGTGCAGTGTTCGAAAACCCTGGTGCATGTGGGAAGAAGTTGTTCTTGAATCTGGTGTCCACCTTTTTCAGAACCCCGTAGCTTACCTTACCTTGTTGTGGGACAGGTGTCAGAGGTTATGGGGAGAAGGTGGTAGAATGCGGTTTGGAGGGAGAGATGGATCAGCCATTATTGAATGGCGGAGTAGACTTGATGGGCCGAATTGCCTAATTCTACTCCTATTCCTTATGACCGTCCCGATGGTAGAAGCAAAATGAGAGCATGGCCAGGGTGATGTGCATCTTTGATGATTGTGGCTGTCATTTTGAGGCAGCACCTCCCATAGATCCCTTTGATGGTGGGGAGGTCAGAGTCTGCGATGGACCAGGCCGTGTCCACCACTCTCTGTAATCCCCTTCGTTCCTGTATTTTCACTCGCTGAGTTCCTTCAGAACTCTGTTTATGGCTGAAGATCCAGCTTCTGCAGTTTCTTGTCAGAGAGACTGCTTCATTTGATTTATTCTGGATAAAATAAAATATTCAGTAGGAAAAAAGCACATTATAGTGTTCTCTGATGATTTTTATTTAAATTCATGTGAATCTCTCTTCATGTGCTATACCTAGAACATTTATACATCCATCTTCTCGTTCCACCTCTCTGGCAGTGAGGCAGCCGCTCTACAATGAAGCCACCGTGTCACCCTTATTGCGCCACTGTGCCGCCCTGACTGCGTTATTTAGTGCCCTGTTCTACAGTTTCCTTTCTTCCTGGTCTACAGGCCTTGATGTCACAGTTAACTCTGATTTAAATGAACCAGCAGGCTTTTGCTTTTTGATCATTCTTTTATTTTTAGCCCTGATTCTTTTGTTGCACAGCTTTCCTGCAGTTTCTCCATTCCCGTTGCCACTCTCAGGGTGTTGTCTATACGGAATTTGTACGTTCTACCCCTGACCTGCACGGGTTACTCCGAGATCTTCGGTTTCCTCCCACATTCCAAAGACCTACAGGTTTGTAGGTTAATAGGCTTGATAAATGTTGAATGTAAATGTAAAAAAATGTCCAGTATAAAATTGTCCAACTTCCAGTATAGTCCCTGGTGGACTCTTCGGAAGTATTGACCACAATGCAAGGTACAAGGAATAGAATACTTTATTGTCAACTTATTGAATAGAATACTTTATTGAATACTTGAAATTCTTTGTTTGCAAACCCAAGGTATACAAATAGCGGCTATGGCACTGACAAAGTTACAAAGTACGATGGCTCCTCCTTTGTTCTCATGCCAGTTCCTCCATTGTCCATTGTTCTTCCCCCTCCCTCACGGCAGTTCCCCCACGCCGGGTCCTCCACTGTTCTTCCCCTCAGCACCTCACGTCAGTTCCCCCACGCTCTCATCGACCACCGAGCAGCTATTGAGCTATTTTGAGCAGCTGCCCAAGCTTTTGAGTCTGAAGAAGGTCCCCGATCTGAAACGTCACCTATTCCATCTCTCCAGAGGTGCTGCCTGACCCGCTGAGTTAGTCCAGCATTTTGTGTATATCTTTAGTTTTATGCAATCTTACCTCCTGATCTTTGCAATTTTAATTGCATAGTTTTATTGCAACATCGAGCAATGATGTGCACTTCCACTTCCACTTTTTTTTCCACTATTCAAGTCCATTGACATTTAACTTCTGCTGCCTAAAGACTTCTTTTATTCCCACTTTTGTTCCATTTTCAGAGTTGATCCATGTAACTGAATCTTTCATTGCATTTCCATTTCTATTTGTTGTGTTTTTGATTCATATTCATCAGCAATTGGAGCAGAATTAGGCCATTTCGGCCCATCAAGTTACTCCACCATTCAATCATGGCTGATCTATCCTTCCCTCCCAACCCCATTCTCCTGCCTTCTCCCCATAACCCCTGACACCCATACTAATCAAGAACCTGTCAATCTCTGCCTTAAAAGTATCTATTGACTTGGCCTCCGCAACCGTGTGTGTCAATGAATTCCACAGATTCACCACCGTCATCTGCTTCCCAAAGGTACGTCATTTTATTCTGAGGCTATGACCTCTGGCCCTAGACTCCACCATTAGCGGAAACATCCACTCCACATCCAATCTATCTAGGCTATTGCTTCTGATACATTTTCCAATGTATTTATTTATGTGTCCATCCTGGATTTATGTTGTGCTCACATGAACATTAGGTCACTAGGCGTATATGGATAATAAATAATAATAATAATAACTTTATTTGTACAGCACTTTGAATACAACCCAAGGTGCTTTCCACAAAAACGCAGGTCTTAGCAAAAATACAATTTAAAACAGTAAGAACATAGGCAGTTAATAGCATAATTAGCACAGATTTATATAAAAATATAAAATATAAAATTGAGAGTGTAAAAGGACAAAGGAAGTAAAGTCAGTTAAAAGCTTGATTAAAAAGGTAAGTTTATAGCTGCCGTTTAAAAATGTCAACTGAGCGGGCGTCTCTCATAGCCCGGGGTAGGGTATTCCACAGCTTGGGGGCATCATTGAAAAAGGCTGCTTCACCAATGTTCTTATTGCTACGTCATTGAGAGGCTAACAGGTCGGCATCAGAAGACCTGAGCGCTCGAGTAGGGGCATAGGGAAGAAGGGACTCTGTAAAATATGCTGCTCCTAAGCCATTTAGGGCTTTATAGACAAGAAGGAGGACTTTATAGTCTATCCTGGATCTCACAGGGAGCCAATGACGGGAGTATAATACTGGGTTCCCTTTTATAATATATATAAAAGGTATAATATGTTCCCTTTTGTTAAAAGCCGGGCTGTGGCATTTTTGAATGAGCTGTAACTTGTTGGTGGGGTTTGAAGGCAGACCGGTAAATGAGGCATTACAGTAATCAACTCTGCTTGATATGAAAGCATGTTTGAGTTTTTTAAGTCATTTTGAGTTAAGAAAGTGCGTAGTTTAGCAATATTTCTGAGGTGAAAGCACACTTTGTTATTTATGTGAGATTTAAATTTAAGATTATTGTCAATTTTTACCTCCAAGCTCATGACTTCTTGTTTAACATAGGCAGTCAAATTTCCCAGTTTACCGAGTGACATCTCTCTCTTGGATTTTGATCCAGCTAATAAAATTTAAGAAAGTTAGCATTCATCCATTTATTTAAAATGGAAAATAGGCAGGAGGTCAAAGCTCTTAAGGCATTTGCATCAGTGGGCTCGACAGAGGAGTATAACTGAGTGTCATCCGCATAACTTAGAGAATTTACATTATGCTGTCTGATAACTCCTCCGAGCGGTAGCATATACAAGGAAAAGAGTAACGGGCCAAGGCAGCTACCTTGTGCTACACCAAAGGGTGTATCATGTAGCTGTGACACATAGTCCCCGAGGCTAGCAAAGTATTTCCTTCCACTTATATATGATTGGAACCAAGTTAGTACCTGATCTGACAGGCCGACCCAGTTTTCTAGGCGATCTACAAGTATACCGTGATCTACGGTGTCAAAAGCTGCTGTGAGGTCGAAGAGGATGATCTGCATCTTACTGGCACTGAGATTTTATTACTGCTGGTGGAGGTTGAGGAGAGACTTGATACAAGAATATAAACCTATGAGAGATATAAATAGGTTAGATGGTCAGAACCTTTCTCTTCGGGTGGAAATGTCCAATACTCAAGGGATAGCTATAAGATGCAGTGGGGAAAGTTTACTGGAGGTATACGTGGCAAGTTTTTTTGCCCTGAGAGTGATGGGGGCCTGGAACACATTGCCTGGGGTGGTGGTGGAGGCAGATACGATAGTGGCGTTTAAGAGGCTTTTAGATAGGTGCATGGGAGTGCAGGGTATAGAGGGAAACATAGAAACATAGAAAAATAGGTGCAGGAGTAGGCCATTTGGCCCTTCGAGCCTGCACCGCCATTCAATGTGATCATGGCTGATCATCCAACTCAGTATCCCATACCTGCCTTCTCTCCATACCCCCTGATCCCTTTAGCCACATGTGCCACATCTAATGCCCTCTTAAATATAGCCAATGAACTGGCCTCAACTACCTTCTGTGGCAGAGAATTCCAGAGACTCACCACTCTCTGTGTAAAGAATGTTTTCCTCATCTCGGTCCTAAAGGAATTCCCCCTTATCCTTAGACTGTGAACCCTTGTTCTGGACTCCCCCAACATCGGGAACAATCTTCCAGCATCTAGCTTGTCCAACCCCTTAAGAATTTTGTAAGTTTCTATAAGATCCTTATAGAAGGTAGGTAGGAAGGTAGACAAAAATGCTGGAGAAACTCAGTGGGTGAGGCAGCATCTATGGAGCGAAGGAACAGGTGACGTTTCGGGTCTACACCCTTCTTCAGACTGACATAGAGGTATAGAGTATGGAGGGATAGGGATGAGATCAATTTAACTTGACATCATGTTCCGAACAAACATTGTGGGCTTGCGTTGTATGTTCTGTTAGATAATGCATAGACATTTTTCGAATCCTTTTTGCTGCTTTAACTCTTGTTAAAATCTGTGTACACTGAAGCTATAAAAAAGTTCTCTTTAGTGTGACCACACCAACATCTTATTGCTGCTTTAATTTCTCTGTGCTCCCCACTCAGCACCAAAAGGCCATCCTGAACCCCAAACTAACACTCACCACATAAACCATGACAAGATCAGCTGCTGGTGATATGATCCTATCCAACAAATAAATACAGACACAAGGAACTGCAGATGCTGTTTTACAAAGAGAACAACACAAAGTGTTGGAGTCATCCAGCAGGTCAGGCAACATCTCTGGAGAACATGGATAGTTCATAAGTTCACAAGTTCTAGGAGCAGAATTAAGCCATTCGGCCCATCAAGTCTACTCCGCCATTCAATCATGGCTGATCTATCTTTCCCTCTCAATCCCCATTCTCCTGCCTTCTCTCCATAACCCCTCACATCCTTACTAATCAAGAATCTGTCAATCTCCACCTTAAAAATGCCCATTGACTTGGCCTGCACAGTCGTCTGTGGAGAAATTCTTTAGTCAGACGGTGGTCAATCTGTGGACTTTATTGCCACAGATGGCTGTGGGAGCCAAGTCAATGGATAGGTAACGCTTCGGGTCAGAACCTTTCTTCAGACTGTTTGGGGTGGGGGAGGAATGCTAGATGAGAGGAGGCACTTGAAAGCCTAGCGTAAATAGGTGGATGTAGGTGAGAGATGGGGCAGTGGGAGGAATTGATGGTCAGATGACTAGACGAAGTCCAGAGATGACCAGGCAGATGGTGTGAGACAAAGGGACAATCTCGGGATATCGTGGATAGAAGATGTTTTGGGCCAGGAAGGGTTCCTACCCAAAACGTCACCTATCCATGTCCTCCAGAGATGCTGCCAAACTTGCTGAGTTCCTTCAGCACTTTGTGTTCTATGCATGATTCCAGCATCTGCAGTTCCTTGTCTCTACCTTGTATGATTTCTGCTCTATCTCATTGAAACTTGCAATGGTGTTAAAAATCTTGACAACGTGCACGTTCCCCTGGCTGAAGAATCTAGAATCTAGAACCAAGGGTTGATTGGTTGATTAATTGATTGATATCTTATTATCACATGTGACGTATCACAGTGAGATTTTTTGTTTTGCCTACCAAAGTCAAACGTCACGTCAAACAAACTTTATTGTCATTTAGAAATACATTGATATATGCAGTTCCAAACGAAATTCCGTTGCATTTGGCTCCCTGTGCAACACGATAATTAACAGAAGGATAAACATGGATAAAATGGATAAAAAGGATAAAAGGATAAATAGACAATGGTGGCAGCCCATTACATGGCATTCAGGAGTCTGATGGCTCGTGGGAAGAAGCTGTTGCAGAACCTTGATGTTCTGCTCCTTATGCTACGATATCTTTTGCCCGAGGGCAGCAGAGTGAACAGTCCGTGATGGAGATGTGTGGTCTTTTATAATACTTGGTACCACACACCAAGTATGCAAAGAGTTGCCACGTATAGGTGTTCAATGCAGTCTCCAAATGTAAATTGGAGGAACAGCATCTCATATGTCACTTGGGTAGCTTGCAACCCAGTGGTATGTACAATATATTGATTTCTCTAACTTCAAGTAAACCATGCTCTCTCTCTCTCCATCCCTCCCTCAACCAAGTCATACCAGCTTCAAAGTCGTCTTGTTTAGTTTCATTGTCTGTACTCGTTTTCACCTAGCCAACAGCTAACAATAGCCTGTTTCTTTTATCATTGTTACTTTTTTGCATATCTTTCATTCATTCGTTCTATGTCTCTCCACATCAACGTCCATTTCTCTCGTTTCCCTTTCTGGACTCCCAGTCTGAAGAAGGGTCTCGACCCGAAACGTCACCTATTCCTTTTCTCCAAAGTTGCTGCCTCACCCGCTGAGTTTTGTGTCAATCCCCAATGTCCCCTCTTTGTTCTCATCGCGGCCCGCCCCCCACGCTGGGTCCCTCTTTGTGAGATGAGAAGAAACTTCTTCCGTCTTGGTCATGGAATGGTCTTCCACATGGCGCTTAGTCTCTGAGTTCACTGAAAGAGCACGGATATCAAGGGAATCAAGGAGATGGGATCGTGTAGTAAAATGGACACAAGCTGGAATAATAACCGTACAGAGTCGCGGTAAATGGTAGAACATGCCTGAAGCTCCAGTCCCTTCTCCTGCTCTGGTGAAAGCCCACCCATCGATAATGTTGATGCACTTGTGTTCCTTTCACCAAACGCATCATATTTTTACTTGTAGGGAGGAACTGCAGATGCTGGTTTAAACCAGACAGACACAAAATGCTGGAGTAACTCAGCGGGACAGGCAGCAACTCTGGAGAAAAGGAATGGGTGATGTTTCGGGTCGAGACCCTTCTTTTGAATCGTCCTTTTTAAAAACTCCTTTTAAAATATTTTTAACAGTCCTCTCATCTGCAGCAAATTCCTCCTGACGTCATTGTCAGGGGAATTATGGGCTCCCCCAGAATGTTGCTGACACCTGCTGCTTCATTTAAGTTCTGCATTAGAAAATATTGTTCAGATTGCTTCAAAAAATAAAACCCCTAAGCCGGACAGGTTTGCAGCAACATAATCTAGACAGTAGACACAAAATGCTGGAGTAACTCTGCAGCTCAGGTGGCATCTCTGGAGAGAAGAAATGGGTGACGTCTCTGCCTGTCCTGCTGGATTACTTCAGCATTTTGTATCTACCTTTGATTTAAACCAGTATCTGCAGTTCTTTCTTACACAATCTAGACAGTACTCTGTCCTCTCAGTGCATAATATACTTATAATTCAATTAATTATTAACATTCTGTTTTATAGAAATCATTGTATTCTTGCAAATTCATATTATAGAGTCACAGTCAATGATTCTTACAGCATGGAAACAGGTCCTTTGGCTAACTTGCCCACACCAGCCAATCTGTTTCATCTACACTAGTCCACCTATTTGCATTTGGCCCATATCCCTCCAAACCTGTCCTCTCCATGTACCTGTATAAATGCTTCTTAAATGTTAGGATAGTCCCTGCCTCAACTACCTCCTCTGGCAGCTCGTTCCACACATCCACCATCCTTTGTGTGAAAAACTTACCCCTCAGATTCCTATAAAATCTTTCCCCCCATCACCTTAAACCTGGGGTTCTTATTTCCCCTACTCTGGGCAAGAGAATCTGTGCATCTACCTGATCTATTCCATTCATGATTTTATCCACGTCTATATGATCACCCCTCATCCTCCTGCGCTCCAAAGAATAGAGTCCCAGCCTGCTCAACCTCCTCCCTATCGCTCAGACCCTCGAGTCCCGGCAACATCCTTGTAAAATTCTTTTAAATGTAATGAAATGTTCCAGAAAGTACATCACACGAGAAAACGGTCTCACATAACTCATTTAATATACAACATCGTACAGCACAGCGCAGAAACAGACCCTTTGGTCCACACTGTTCAATCAGAAAATGAAGCTAGGTTAAACTAACCTAATCTCCTCTGCCTGCACGTGATCCATATGCCTCCCTTCCCTGCATATCCATGTGCCTATCTAAAAGCCTCTGAAATGCCACTATCAAATCTGCCCTCCACCACCACCATATGCAGTGCATTCCAAGACCTTGCCACCATCTGTGTAAAAATTACACTCTGCGCACCTCTGTTAAACTTTCACCCCCCTCACCTTAAATCTATACCCTCTAGTCTTTGAAATTTCCACACAGGGAAAAACATTCCTGGCTGTCCACCTTATCTATGCCTCTCATAATTGTACGTACTTCTCTCAGGTCTAACCTCAAACTCAGATGTTCCAGAGAAAACAATCCAAGTTTGTCCAACCTCTCCCAATAGCCAATACCCTTCAATACAGTTCAAGTTCCAGGAAATACAACTCTACTTTGATTAAATTCTCATGGTAAATTACCTTTGGAGTTCAGGTATGCCTATAAATCCTCTTCACAGTACATATACATGTTTCTAGGATGTATTACCAAAATTACCCCAAAGGTGGCTTCAATGTGGATTTCTCTAACTTCAGGTAGAATCGGCATTCCCTCTCTCTCTATCCCTACCCCACCCAAGTCGCACTAGCTTCTCTTTTCACCCAACTAACAATGGCCTGTTTCCTTTCTCATCGTTACTTTTTTGCATATCTTTCATTCATTGTTCTTAATCTCTCTACATCATTGTCTATATCTCACCTTTCCCTTATCCCTAATCAGTCTGATGAAGGGTCTCGACCCGAAATGCCTTCTCTGCAGTGATGCTGCCTGTCCCGCTGTGTTACTCAAGGTTTTTGTGTCTATTATTGATCAAAGAATAGATCGGTTGCAACATCAGTTCTACTCCTTTGTACTCTAGCCTTTTGAATATAAAGGCCAGCATCTCTTTTTTTTACATGTTTCCTTAACTGCCAAAGTACATCAAATCTCTCTGATTCTCTCACTCCTCATTAGTAATCCAGATATTTTTCAACAAAAACTCATATGTCAGGATGTTATTAATTGATTACAGCTCGGAATTTAATACAATCATCCCTTCCAAGCTGGTTACCAAACTCGCAGAACTGGGTCTCTGCATCCCTCTGCAATTGGATCCTCGCCTTCCTCATCCACAGACCAGACTGTTCAAATTGGTGGAAAGGTGTCAGCACGGGAGCACCTCAAGGCTGCGTGCTCAGCCCACTGCTGTACTCACTCTATACTCATGACTGCGTAGCCGGTCATAGTGCGAACACCATCATCAAGTTCGCTGACGACATCACTGTTGTGGGACGTATCACTGATGGGGATGAGTCAGAGTATAGAAGAGAGATCGACCGACTGACCAAATGGTGCCAGCACAACAACCTGGCCCTCAACACCAGCAAAACCAAGGAACTAATTGTGGACTTTGGAAGGGGTAGGATGGGGACCCACAGTCCTGTTTATATCAACGGGTCGATGGTGGAAAGGGTCAAGAGCTTCAAATTCCTGGGCGTGCACATCTCTGAAGATCTCTCCTGGTCCGAGAACACTGATGCAATTATAAAGAAAGCACATCAGCGCCTCTACTTCCTGAGAAGATTACGGAGAGTTGATATATCAAGGAGGACTCTCTCTAACTTCTACAGGTGCACAGTAGAGAGCTTGCTGACCGGTTGCATCGTGGCTTGGTTCAGCAACTTGAGTGCCCAGGAGTGGAAAAGACTACAAAAAGTAGTAAACACTGCCCAGTCCATCATCGGCTCTGACCTCCCTACCATCGAGGGGATCCATCGTAGTCGATGCCTCAAAAAGGCTGGCAGCATCAGTTTATCAGTTTATTTACTCATGTGTGTGTATATTTATATAATGGTATATGGACACACAGATCTGTTCTGTTCTGTATTATTCATGATTACTATACTCTGTTGTGCTAAAGCAAAGCAATAGTTTCATTGTCCTATCTTGGACATACGACAATAAATTCTCCTGAATCTTGAATGTCAGGATGGCCGAGTGGTCTAAGGCGCCAGACTCAAGGAATAAAGTCCTTCTGCAGTCAAGCGGGTGTTCTGGTCTCCGACTGGAGGCGTGGGTTCGAATCCCACTTCTGACACACTACATTTTAGGCCACACTCACAACGCCAAAACCTTGGGTTCAATTTTAACCAATAAAGATTAGGTTAATGTTGGATTGGTGCAGATTGAATGTGTAGGAAGGAACTGCAGATGCTGGTTTACACTGAAGATCGACACAAACATAGAAACATAGAAATTAGGTGCAGGAGTAGGCCATTCGGCCCTTCGAGCCTGCACCGCCATTCAATATGATCATGGCTGATCATCCAACTCAGTATCCCGTACCTGCCTTCTCTCCATACCCTCTGATCCCCTTAGCCACAAGGGCCACATCTAACTCCCTCTTAAATATAGCCAATGAACTGGCCTCAACTACCCTCTGTGGCAGAGAGTTCCAGAGACCCACCACTCTCTGTGTGAAAAAAGTCCTTCTCATCTCGGTCCTAAAGGATTTCCCCCTTATCCTTAAGCTGTGACCCCTTGTCCTGGACCTCCCCAACATCGGGAACAATCTTCCTGCATCTAGCCTGTCCAACCCCTTAAGAATTTTGTAAGTTTCTATAAGATCGCCTCTCAATCTCCTAAATTCTAGAGAGTATAAACCGAGTCTATGCAGTCTTTCTTCATAAGACAGTCCTGACATCCCAGGAATCAGTCTGGTGAACCTTCTCTGCACTCCCTCTATGGCAATAATGTCCTTCCTCAGATTTGGAGACCAGAACTGTACGCAATACTCCAGGTGTGGTCTCACCAAGACCCTATACAACTGAAGTAGAACCTCCCTGCTCCTATACTCAAATCCTTTTGCTATGAAAGCTAACATACCATTGGCTTTCTTCACTGCCTGCTGTACCTGCATGCCTACTTTCAATGACTGGTGTACCATGACACCCAGGTCACGCTGCATCTCCCCTTTTCCTAATTGGCCTCCATTTAGATAATAGTCTGTTTTCCTATTTTTGCCACCAAAGTGGATAACCTCATATTTATCCACATTATACTGCATCTGCCAAACATTCAATTCAATTCAATTCAATTCAATTCAAGTTTAATGTCATTGCACAAATACAAGTATAGGTACAACGAAATGCAGTTTAGCGTCAATCGTAGTGATAGCGATATAGAAAAACAAATACAGAGTGCAGTGGTAGCAGTATGGAAAATAAATAAATGCAGGGTACAGACAAGTCTATCAGCTGGGCTCCGAGTTCAGCAGTCGGATGGTGTAGTTGAAGAAGCTGTTCTTCGTCCTACTGGTGCGGGACCTGAGGCTCCTGTACCGCCTCCCTGATGGGAGGAGGGCAAACAGTCCATGATTAGGGTGTGAGGGGTCCTTGACGATCTTCCCGGCCCGCTTCAGGCACCGTTTTCGGTGGAGGGCATCCAAGGCAGGGAGCGGGGCACCGATGATGTACTGGGCGGTTTTCACCACCCGTTGTAGTGCCTTCCTGTCTGCCACGGTGCAACTGCTGTACCATACCGTAAAGCAGGTGGTCAGGATGCTTTCGATGGTGCAGCGGTAGAAGTTCGTCAGGATCTGGGGGGACAGGTGGGCTTTTTTGAGCCTCCTCAGAAAGTAAAGGCGCTGCTGTGCCTTTTTGATTAGCTTTGAGGTGTTGAGGGACCAGGACAGATCCTCCGAGATGTGTACCCCGAGGAATTTGTAGTTGGAGACCCGCTCCACCTCAGTCCCATTTATATGGATGGGGGTGTGTCTGCCCCCTCTGTTCTTCCTAAAGTCAACAATTATTTCCTTCGTCTTCTGGGAGTTGAGGACGAGGTTATTGTTGGCACACCAGGTAGTCAGGTGCTGGACCTCCTCCCTGTAGGCTGATTCGTCATTATCACTAATCAGTCCTACCACCGTGGTGTCATCGGCAAATTTTATGATGGCGTTGGAGCCATACTTGGGGATGCAGTCATGCGTGAAGAGGGAGTAGAGAAGAGGGCTGAGCACACAGCCCTGTGGCACGCCGGTGTTCAGTGTTATAGTGGAGGAGGTGAGGTTGTTGACCCTAACAGACTGTGAGGAAATCCAGTGTCCAATTGCAGAGGGAGGTGGAGATGCCAAGACCGCTGAGTTTGGTGATCAAGCTAGCGGGTATGACAGTGTTAAAGGCAGAGCTGAAGTCAATAAACAGCAGCCTGATGTAGGTGTTGTTGCTGTCCAGGTGGGTCAGGGCAGAGTGTAGGGCCGTCGATATGACATCCTCTGTAGACCTGTTTGTCCGGTAGGCAAATTGGTGGGAGTCCAGTGTGGGGGGGAGGCTGGCTTTGAGGTGAGCCAGGATCAGCCGCTCAAAGCACTCAGCGATGACAGGGGTGAGTGCCACTGGCTGGTAGTCGTTGAGACATTCGCCCACTCACCCAGCCTATCCAAGTCACCTTGCAGTCTCCTAGCATCCTCCTCACAGCTAACACTGCCCCCCAGCTTAGTGTCATCCGCAAACTTGGAGATATTGCCTTCAATTCCCTCATCCAGATCATTAATGTATATTGTAAATAGCTGGGGTCCCAGCACTGAGCCTTGCGGTACCCCACTAGTCACTGCCTGCCATTGTGAAAACGACCTGTTTACTCCTACTCTTTGCTTCCTGTTTGCCATCCAGTTCTCTATCCACATCAATACTGAACCCCCAATGCCGTATGCTTTAAGTTTATATACTAATCTCTTATGTGGGACCTTGTCGAAAGCCTTCTGGAAGTCCAGATACACCACATCCACTGGTTCTCCCCTATCCACGCTACTAGTTACATCCTCAAAATATTCCACAAAATTCGTCAGACATGATTTACCTTTCGTAAATCCATGCTGACTTTGTCCAATGATTTCACCACTTTCCAAATGTGCTGCTATCCCATCTTTAATAACTGACTAGCAGTTTCCCCACTACCGATGTTAGACTAACTGGTCTGTAATTCCCCGTTTTCTCTCTCCCCCCTCTTCTTAAAATGAGGGTTTAAAATCCTGGAGTAACTCAGTGGAACAGGCAGCATCTCTGGACGGGTGACGTTTCGGGTCGAGACCCTTCTTCTGACTGAAAGTTACAGGAAGGGGAAACAAGAAATATGGATACTGATGTTGAGAGATATAGAACAAATGAATGGAAGACAAGCAAAAAAGTAACAATGATAAAGGAAACAGGTCATTGTCAGCTGTAGCTAGGTGAGAGAGAAAAGCTGGGGTGACCTGGATGGAGAAGGGATGGAGAGAGAGGGGATGCAGGAGTTACTTGACGTTAAATAAATCAATATTCATACCCCTGTCCTGTCGCCTGAGTTACTCCAACATTTTGTGTCCATTCCTTTTCTCCAGATAGGAAATAAACAAATGTGTGGAGGACTGCATCCCAACAAAAACCTTCCAAGTGTTTCCTAACCAGACCTTGGATGAACCATGAGATCCGTATTCTTCTGCAGACCAGATCCCGGGCATTCAGGTCGGGAGATACACAGGTCTACAAGAAGTCCAAATAAGACCTTGATAAGGCCATCAGAAAGGCCAAAAGGGACTTCTGCTCTAAGCTGGAGGATGAGACGGATGTTCGGCAACTGTGGCGGGGCTTGAATGCAATCACTTCCTACAAGGCAAAATCAGGAGGCAGCTCAAATGTCATAGAAATGTCTCCCTGACAAGCTCAATGCGTTTTACGCACGCTTTGATAGGGAGAATACTGATGTGCCTTCCCGAGCCCCCATTCCCCGTGATGGTATTTCGGTCACGGTCACAGAGGCCGACGTCAGACGATCCTTCAGTTGGGTGAAACCGCGGAAAGTGCCTGGACCTGATGGTATACCCAGGCATGTTTTAAAAACCTGTGCGGACCAACAGACATTTTCAACCTCTCACTTCTGAGGTCTGAGGCTCTCATCTATTTTAAAAGGGCATCAATTATACCGGTGCCCAAAAAGAGCAAGGTGACGTGCCTCAATGACTATCGACCTGTGGCACTAACGCCTGTGGTGATGAAGTGCTTTGAGAGGCTGATCATGACGCAAATCAACTCATACCTCGACAAAAACCTGGACCCACTGCAGTTCACTTACCGCCACAACAGAACACCGGTGGATGCGATCTCGCTGGCTCTCCACTCCGCTCTGGACCACTTGGACAACAAAAACTCATATGTCAGGCTGTTATTCATTGATTACAGCTCGGCATTTAATACAATCATCCCCTCCAAACTGGTTACCAAGCTATCAGATCTGGGTCTCTGCGCATCCCTCTGCAATTGGATCCTTGATTTCCTAATTCACAGACCACAGTCTGTTCGTATTGGTGGAAATGTGTCAGCCTCGATAACAATCAGCACGGGAGCACCTCAAGGCTGCGTGCTCAGCCCACTGCTGTACTCACTCTATACTCATGACTGCGTAGCCGGTCATAGCGTGAACTCCATCATCAAGATCGCCAATCACACCTCTGTTGTGGGACATATCACTGATGGGGACGCGTCAGAGTATAGAAGTGAGATCGACCAATTGACCAAATGGTGTCAGCACAATAACCTGGCTCTCCACACCAGCAAAACCAAGGAACTGACTGTGGACTTTGGAAGGAGTAGGATGGGGACCCACAGTCCCGTTTACATCAACGGGTCGATGGTGGAAAGGGTCAAGAACTTCAAATTCCTGGGCGTGCATATTTCCGAAGATCTCTCCTGGTCCCAGAACACTGATGCAATCATAAAGAAAGCACATCAGCACTTCTACTTCCTGGAAGATTACGGAGAGTCGGTTTGTCAAAGAGGACTCTCTCTAACTTCTACAGGTGCACAGTGGAGAGCATGCTGACCGGTTGCATCATGGCTTGGTACGGCAACCTGAGCATCCAGGAGCAGAAAAGGCTGCAAAAAGTTGCAAACACTGCCCAGTCCATCATCGGCTCTGACCATTCGAGGGGATCTATCACAGTCGCTGCCTCAAAAAGGCTGCCAACATGATCAAGGATCCACACCAACCTGGCCACACACTCATCTCTCCGCTGCCATCAGGTAGAAGGTACAGGAGCCTGAAATCTGCAACATCCAGGTTCAGGAACAGCTTCTTCCCCACAGCCATCAGACTATTAAACACAACTCACACAAACTCTGAACTATAACAGCCTATTGCACTTTATCTGTTCATTGATGTGTGTATATATATATATATATATTCTATGGTATATGGACACACTGATCTGTTCTGTATTTATGACTACAATATCCTGTTGTGCTGCAACAATGCAAAAATTTCATTGTCGTATCTGGGACACATGACAATAAACCCTCTTGACTTGACTTGACTCTTGACGAGAGACGCTGCCTGACCCGCTAAGTTACTCCAGCATTTTGTGTCTATCTTCGACTTAAACCAGCATCTACAGTTCCTTCCTAAACATTTTATCTGCTCCACTGCAAAATCTCCTCAAGGTATGTAAACCTTGACAAAGTTCTCCTCCTCTCTCCGACAAGAGTCCGGCAACATCCTCTCTCGCTGCTCTTACCCTTCCTTATCTCTGTATCTCCCTCTGCCGTGACTCAGTCTGAAGACGGGTCTCGACCCAAAACGTAACCATTCCTTATATCCACAGATGCTGCCTCTGCCACTCAGCTACTCCAACTTTTTGTATCTATCCCCTGGGTTGTTAGCTGCCCATGCGAAATATGAGATGCTGTTCCTCCAATTTGTGTTTAGCCTCACTCAGGCAATGGAGGAGCCCTAGAATTCCCCTTCACATTCCCACATTGACCTTTCTGTCCAAGGCCTCCTCCATTGTCAGAGTGAGGCTAAACGCAAATTGTAGCAACAGCACCTCATATTCCACTTGGGCAGCTTATAACCCGTCCCGACACAAAACGTCACCCATTCCTTCTCTCCGAGGATGGTGCCAGTCCCGCTGAGGTCCTCTTGCATTTTGTGGCTCCACAGGATGAAGGTGAATATTTTAGAGAATAGTTTACAGTTTATAACTATTAGCTGTGCTTTAGTGATGCCGATGTACTGTAAACCATTCACCCCCAAGATACAACCCTCGAATCACCAGAAATAGCCTCTCTCTACCATTTTGGTAGTGTGTTTGACAGCGCTGGGCCACTACTCGCTGGAGTTTGGAAGGTTGAGGAAGGATCACATTGAAATTTACAGACTAATGAAAGGCATAGATAGATGTGGAAAGGATGTTTCCACTAGGGGGAGAGTCTAGGACCACAGATCATAGCCTCAGAATTTAAGGGCGCTCTTTTAGAAAGGAGGTGAGGAGGAACTTCTTTAGTCAGAGGATCGTTAATCTGTGGAACTCATTGCCACAGAGGGCTGTGGAGGCCAAGTCTGTGGATATTTTTAAGGCAGAGATAGACAAATTCTTGATTAGACTGGGTGTCAAGGGTAATGGAGAGAAGACAGGAAAATAGAATTAGGAGGCAGAGATCAGCCAAGATTGAATGGCGGAGTAGACTCGATGGGCCGAATAGCCTAATTCTACTCCTATAACTTGTGAACATGAAAAATTAGGTTAATGTCAGATCAGTGGAAATGGATGGGATGGTTGGTGCTGACTCAGTGGGCCAAACAGACTCACTTTGAAGAAACACCCCTTGTAATTTACCTTGGGAGTTCAGATCTGTCTCTATAAAGCCTCTTCACAGGACATTTGTCATCTCTTTTCAAGTGTTTCACCAAAATGACTCCAAATGTGATTTGATCACATAATTAATGAGTTGAAGCATGTGTTCAACTCCTCTGTACTTTCATTGTTTAGATATAAACACCAGCATTTCTTTATTTCAAAATTATCTTTTTTATCTGATCATTTAACTCCCCAGTTATAAGGACATCAATTCTCTCTTGTTCTTTTGTCGCCATTTTATAACCCAGTGATTTTCCATGCAGTATACGTCAGGATGGCCGAGTGGTCTAAGGCGCCAGACTCAAGGAATAAAGTCCTTCTGCAGTCAAGCGGGTGTTCTGGTCTCCAACTGGAGGCGTGGGTTCAAATCCCACTTCTGACCATTTTGGGGTGCACTCACAACAATAGAATCTGGGGTTCTATACTAATCAATATCAACATGATTAATGTGGGATTAAAGCAAATGTGATTGTTCGTGAAAACTCGGTGGGCCGAAGGGACACATTCTGTTAAAGAAGGAACTGCAGATGCTGGAGAATCGAGGGTTACACAAGAAGCTGGAGAAACTCAGCGGGTGCAGCAGCATCTAAGGAGCGAAGGAGATAGGCGACGTTTCGGGTCGAGACCCTTCTTCAGACTGGTGGTTACACAAGAAGCTGGAGAAACTCAGCGGGTGCAGCAGCATCTAAGGAGCGAAGGAGATAGGCGACGTTTCGGGTCGAGACCCATTCTGTGCTCATTTTCTCTGTCACTTCATGATTATGTCGTAGGATAACATACACGTCGCCATCTTCAGTGGCAAGAAAACACAATGTACTGAGGGGAGACTTTGCTTTTTGCTCCAGATTCCAGCATCTGCACTTCCTTGTGCCCACAGTGACAGGATGAATATATTAGGGCATGAAGTGCTGGAGTGGGTCAGTTTGAAGAAGGGTCCCAACCCAAAATGCTATGTAACCATGTTATCCAGAGATGCTGCCTGACCCACTGAGTTACTCCAGCACTTTGTGTCTTTTTTTGTAAACCGGCATTGGTAGTTCCTTGCTTCTGAATTCATTGCCACAGATGACTGTGGAGGCCAAGTCATTGGGTATTTTTAAAGTGGAGATTGTCAGATACCTGATTGGTATGGGACTCATGGGTTATGGGGAGAATGGGGTTGAGAGGGAAAGGGTTTAATGGCAGAGTAGACCTCATGGGCTGAATGGCCTAATTCTGGTCCTATGACTGATGAACATGAACTTATGAATATATATGGGAACAGTTTACAGCACATACGTATAACCCCACTCACTCACCTCCAAGTTCTTTGCCCTCAGCAGATATAATCTCTCTTTAGGACAGTGTGGAAACAGGCCCTTCAGCCCAACTTGCCCATACCGGCCAACATGTCCCAGCTACACTAGTCCCACCTGCCTGCGCTTGATCCATATCCCTCCAAACTTGTCTTATCCATGTACGTGTCTAACTGTTTCTTAAACGATGGGATAGTCCCAGCCTCAACTGCCTCCTCTGGCCGCTTGTTCCATACACCCACTACCCTTTGTGTGAAATGGTTACCCCTCAAATTCCTATTAAATCTTTTCCCCTTCACTGTCATACACAGCATTGTAAGGAATGATGATAAAGCACACACACCAAAATCCTATACTTCCAGCGGCGGAAGTCCACAGGAACTGCAGGACAGAGATGTGTGGTGTGTCCGTCACAAATCAAAAAGTCAAACAAACTTTATTGTCATTTAGAAATACATTGATATATGCAGTTCCAAACAAAATTCCGTTGCATTTGGCTCCCCGTGCAACACGATAATTAACAGGATAAACATGGATAAAAAGGATAAAAGGATAAATAGACAATGGTGGCAGCCCATTACATGGCATTCAGGAGCCTGATGGCTCGTGGGAAGAAGCTGTTGCAGAACCTTGATGTTCTGCTCCTTATGCTACGATATCTTTTGCCCGAGGGCAGCAGAGTGAACAGTCCATGATGGAGATGTGTGGGGTCTTTTATAATACTGCTGGCCTTAGACACGCAACGTTTGGTCGCAATATCCCCGATTGAGGGGAGAGAGGACCCGATGATTTTTTCCGCTGTCCTCACCACTCTCTGCATGGACTTCCAGTCAGAGGCTTTACAGTCCCCAAACCAGACAGAGATACAGCTCCAGACAGAGATACACCGTTCCTGGTGGAAACCAGCACCACTCTGTCACTAATGTTTTAGAAACATAGAAACATAGAAATTAGGTGCAGGAGTAGGCCATTCGGCCCTTCGAGCCTGCACCGCCATTCAATATGATCATGGCTGATCATCCAACTCAGTATCCCGTACCTGCCTTCTCTCCATACCCTCTGATCCCCTTAGCCACAAGGGCCACATCTAACTCCCTCTTAAATATAGCTAATGAACTGGCCTCAACTACCCTCTGTGGCAGAGAGTTCCAGAGACCCACCACTCTCTGTGTGAAAAAATTCCTTCTCATCTCGGTCCTAAAGGATTTCCCCCTTATCCTTAAGCTTTGACCCCTTGTCCTGGACCTCCCTAACATCGGGAACAATCTTCCTGCATCTAGCCTGTCAAACCCCTTAAGAATTTTGTAAGTTTCTATAAGATCCCCTCTCAATCTCCTAAATTCTAGAGAGTATAAACCGAGTCTATGCAGTCTTTGTTCATAAGACAGTCCCAGGAATCAGTCTGGTGAACCTTCGCTGCACTCCCTCTATGGCAATAATGTCCTTCCTCAGATTTGGAGACCAGAACTGTACGCAATACTCCAGGTGTGGCCTCACCAAGACCCTATACAACTGAAGTAGAACCTCCCTGCTCCTATACTCAAATCCTTTTGCTATGAAAGCTAACATACCATTGGCTTTCTTCACTGCCTGCTGTACCTGCATGCCTACTTTCAATGACTGGTGTACCATGACACCCAGGTCGCGCTGCATCTCCCCTTTTCCTAATCGGCCACCATTTAGATAGTAGTGAGTTTTCCTATTTTTGCCACCAAAGTGGATAACCTCACATTTATCCACATTATGCTGCATCTGCCAAACATTTGCCCACTCACCCAGCCTATCCAAGTCACCTTGCATTCTCCTAGCATCCTCCTCATAGCTAACACTGCCCCCCAGCTTAGTGTCATCTGCAAACTTGGAGATATTGCCTTCAATTCCCTCATCCAGATCATTTATGTATATTGTAAATAGCTGGGGTCCCAGCACTGAGCCTTGCGGTAGCCCACTAGTCACTGCCTGCCATTGTGAAAACGACCCGTTAACTCCTACTCTTTGCTTCCTGTTTGCCAGCCAGTTCTCTATCCACATCAATACTGAACCCCCAATGCCATATGCTTTAAGTTTATATACTAATCGCTTATGTGGGACCTTGTCGAAAGCCTTCTGGAAGTCCAGATACAGCACATCCACTGGTTCTCCCCCATCCACGCTACTAGTTACATCCTCGAAAAATTCCACAAGATTCGTCAGACATGATTTACCTTTCGTAAATCCATGCTGACTTTGTCCAATGATTTCACCACTTTCCAAATGTGCTGCTATCCCATCTTTAATAACTGACTCTAGCAGTTTCCCCACTACTGATGTTAGACTAACTGGTCTGTAATTCCCGTTTTCTCTCTCCCCCCCCTTCTTAAAAAGAGGGGTTACGTTTGCTACCCGCCAATCCTCAGGAACTACTCCAGAATCTAAAGAGTTTTGAAAGATTATCACTAATGCATCCACTATTTCCGGAGCTACTTCCTTAAGTACTCTGGGATGCAGCCTATCTGGCCCTGGGGATTTATCGGCCTTTAATCCATTCAATTTACCCAACACCACTTCCCGACTAACCTGGATTTCACTCAAGTACTCCTTTGACCTGCGGTCCCCTGCTATTTCCGGCAGATTATTTATGTCTTCCTTAGTGAAGACGGAACCAAAGTAGTTATTCAATTGGTCCGCCATATCCTTGTTCCCCATGATCAACTCACCTGTTTCTGACTGCAAGGGACCTACATTTGTTTTAACTAATCTCTTTCTCTTCACATATCTATAAAAACTTTTGCAGTCAGTTTTTATGTTCCCTGCCAGTTTTCTTTCATAATCTATTTTTCCTTTTCTAATCAAGCCCTTTGTCCTTCTCTGCTGGTCTCTGAATTTCTCCCAGTCCTCTGGTATGCTGCTTTTTCTGGCTACTTTGTACGCATCATCCTTTGCTTTGATACTATCCCTGATTTCCCTTGTTATCCATGGATGCACTACCTTCCCTGATCTATTCTTTTGCCAAATTGGGATGAACAATTTTTGTAGTTCATCCATGCAGTCTTTAAATGTCTTCCATTGCGTATCCACCGTCAACCCTTTTAGAATTGATTGCCAGTCAATCTTGGCCAATTCACGTCTCATACCCTCAAAGTTACCTTTCCTTAAGTTCAGAACCATTGTTTCTGAATTAACAATGTCACTCTCCATCCTATTGAAGAACTCGACCATATTATGGTCACTCTTGCCCAAGGGGGCACGCACAATAAGACTGCTAACTAACCCTTCCTCATTACTCAATACCCAGTCTAAAATAGCCTGCTCTCTCGTTGGTTCCTCTACATGTTGATTTAGATAACTATCCCTAATACTTTCCAAAAAATCCTCTTCCTCAGCGCCCCTGCCAACGAGGATGATGATGATTCAACTTGAACCCATGTCCTCTGGTCCTCGATTTCCCTGCTCTGGGCAAGAGACTGTGAGTTGTTTGGTTGTAAAATCAGTTCTACTCCACTGTACTCTAATCGTTCAGATATAAGGACCAGCATTTCTTTTATTTTTAACTATCCAAATAGAAGGACATCAATTCTTTCAGAATGAAGGAACGTTCTTTTAGGAAGGAGATGAGGAGAAATGTCTTTAGTCAGAGGGTGGTGAATCTGTGTAATTCTTTGCCGCAGAAGGTTGTAGAGGCCAAGTCAGTGGATATTTTTAAGGCAGAGGAAGATAGATTTTTGATTAGTACAGGAGTCAGAGGTTATGGGGAGAAGGCAGGAGAATGGGGTTAGCAGGCAGATAGATCAGCCATGATTGAATGGCGGAGTAGACTTGAAGGACCAGATGGCCTAATTCTGCTCCTATCACTTATGACCATATAATTCTTAGGTAGACAAAAATGCTGGAGAAACTCAGTGGGTGCAGCAGCATCAAGGAGCGAAGGAAATAGGCAACGTTTTGGGTCAAGACTCTTCTTCAGACTGTCAGGATGGCCGAGTGGTCTAAGGCGCCAGACTCAAGGAATAAAGTCCTTCTGCAGTGAAGCGGGTGTTCTGGTCTCCAACTGGAGGCGTGGGTTCGAATCCCACTTCTGACACACTACATTTTGGGCTGCGATCACAATGCCAGAGATGGGATTCAATTCTAATCCATAAAAATGGGATTAGTGTAGGATTTGTATCAAAAGTGTAGGATTGTTACAAATAGGATGTCCGGTGCAGACTCATGAGCTATTTCTGTGCTGTATTTCTCTATCACACTTGGATAGAGTTGTGGGATAGCAGACAGGTAGCCATGAAAACAGACAGTACTCACCGAGCCAGGCAACATCCCTGGAGAAGATGGATGGGTGGCGTTTCAAGTCTGGAACTTTCTTTGGACGCATTTCAGCGACAGAAAAACACAAAGTGCTGCTGGAACACCTTGCGTTTTGCTCAAGATTCAAACGTCTGCAGTTCCTCGTGTCTTCAGTAGATGAAGGTGAAATATTAGGAACAGTTTACAGTACATAAGCATAACCCCTTGTTTAGGCTTATATACTGTGAACTATTCACTCCCAAGTGCATAACACTCAAATCAGCAGAAATTGTTGCTCTCTACAATTTTGGTTCCTTTCTGTAATCATAAAAAACTTCGATTCCTTGACACTTTATCTTTACATTTCAGAAAATACAATTCTACTTTGAGTAATCTTCATTGTAATTTACCTTTGGAGTTCTGGATAGACTCTGTAAATCCTCTTCAAAGACATATACATCCTTTCTGAGGTGTGGCACCTGATCTACAAATGTGGATTCAACAGAGATTTGAATAGTTGCAACATTATTTCTATTATTTTAAATAAAGATCTGCATTTCTTTTAAAATTATCTTTTATACTTATCCATTTAATTACTCAATGTTTAGGACATCAAAAAGACTACAAAAAGTAGTAAACACTGCCCAGTCCATCTCGGCTCTGACCTTCCTACCATCGTGGGGATCTATCGCAGTCGCTGTCTCAAAAAGGCTGGCAGCATCATCAAGGACCCACACCATCCTCTCTGTGTGTCAGGATGTCATCAAATCTCTCGGAGTCTTTGCTTCCACATTTGTAACCCAGTTATTATCCATGTAGTTTATGTTCATGCAGGATGGCAGAGTGGTCTAAGGCGGCAAGGGTCCTTCTGCAGTCAAGTGGATGTTCTGGTCTACAACTGGAGGCATTGGTTCAAATCCCACTTCTGGCACATCCCATTTTGGGCCACACTCACAGCGCCAGAGACTTGGGTTCAATTCTAACCATAAAAACGAGTTTAGTGGAAATGGGAGATAGACACAAAATGCTGGAATAACTCAGCAGGACAGGACAGGCAGCATTTCTGGATAGAAGGAATGGGTGACATTACTCGACCCAAAATGTGACTGAGTCTGAAGAAGGGTCTCGACTCGAAACGCCACCCATTCCTTCTCTCCAGAGATGCTGCGTGTCCCGTTGAGTTACTCCAGCATATTGTAGCTATCTTCGGTTTAAACCAGCATCTGCAGTTCACGATATGATATGATTCGATAAACTTTATTCAGCTTCTCCGTAGTTCACTGGCAGGCCTATGGGGTGAGTCAGGCCTACGGGGCGTGTTTCGGTCATCGGTGCTGCGGTTGTTCCTTGCTTAAGAATGAACTGCAGATGCTGGTTTAAACCGAAGTAAGACACAAAAAGCTGGAGTAATTCAGCAGGGCAGGTAGCATTTCTGGAGGGAAGGAATGGGCGACGTTTCGGGTCGAGACCCTACTTCAGACCGGTTAGGGATAAGGCAAACAAGTGACATAGATGGTGATGTGTAGAGATAAAGAAAAATGAATGAACGATATGCAAAAATGTAACGATGATAAAGGAAACAGGCCTTGTTAGCTGTTTGTAGGGTTAAAATGAGAAGTTAGTGCGACTTGGGTGGGGGAGGGATGGAGAGAGATGGAATGCCGGGGCTACCTGAAGTGAGAGAAATCAATATTCATACCACTGGGGTGTAAGCTGCCCAACCGAAATATGAGATGCTGTTTCTCCAATTTGCATTTAGCCCTATTCTGACAATGGAGGAGACCGAGGATAGAAAGGTCAAGTCAAGTCAAGTCAAGTTTATTCGTCACATACACATACGGGATGTGCAGTGAAATGAAAAGTGGCAATCATTGCGGACTTTGTGCAAAAAACAAACTAACAAACCACCAACAGAATCACATGTTCTTTTTCATATTAAATATTGTGGGCGGTATTGTGGTACAGTAAGTTAGTAGAGTTAGTCCCTGGTGAGATAGGAGTTTACAGTCCGAATGGCCTCTGGGAAGAAACTCCATCCTCTCCGTTCTCACAGCATGGCAACGGAGGCATTTGCCTGATCGCAAGAGCTGGAACAGTCCGTTGCAGGGGTGGAAGGGGTCTCCCATTATCTTATTGGCTCTGGAGTTGCACCTCCTGATGTATAGTTCCTGCAGAGGGGCGAAAGAAGTTCCCATAGTGCGTTCGGCCGAACGCACTACTCTCTGCAGAGCCTTCTTGTCCTGGGCAGAGCAATTCCCAAACCAGATTGTAATATTTCCGGACAAGATGCTTTCCACAGCCGCAGCGTAGAAGCACTGGAGGATCCTCGGAGACACTCTGAATTTTCTCAATTGCCCGAGGTGGTAAAGGCGCTGCCTTGCCTTACTCACGAGTGCTGCAGCGTGCGATGTCCATGTCATATCCTCAGAGATGTGGACTCCCAGGTATTTGAAACAGCTCACCCTATCCACAGTATCCCCATTTATCCTCAATGGTGTGTACTTCCTCGGATGATGTGCCCTCCTAAAGTCCACGATCAGCTCCTTCGTTTTTTTGATGTTCAAGAGGAGGCTGTTGTCCTGATCAGCTACCTCCTCCCGGTAGGCCTTCTCATCGTTGTCTGAGATCAGGCCCACCACCACGGTGTCATCAGCAAACTTGATTATCGAGTTGGAGCTGAACCTAGCCACACAGTAATGTGTGTACAGAGAGTACAATAGGGGGCTGAGGATGCAACCCTGGGGGGGATCCTGTGCTCAGGGTGAGGGACTTTGATGTATTCCCTCCCATCTTGACTACCTGGGGCCTGGCGGTGAGAAAGTCCAGGACCCAGGACCACAGGGGGGGGTGTAGGAATGGGAAGGAGAATTAAAGTGTCCAGCAACCGGGAGAACAGGTAGGTTCAGGCGGGCTGAGGGAAGGTGTTCCATGAAACAATCGCCCAGTCTGCGTTTGGTCTCGTCGATGAATGAGAGTCCACATCTTGAGCAACGCATTCAGTAGATGAGGTTGGAGGAGGTACAAGTGACCTCTGCCTAACCTGGACAGAGTCACGGGAGGAGGTACAGCGACATGTGTTGCATCTTCTGCGGTTGCAGGGGAAGGTACCTGGGGTGGGGGTGGATTGGGTGGGAAGGGATGAGTTAACCAGGGAGTTGCAGAGGGAACGGTCTCTGCGGAAGGTGGAAATGGGATAAGATGGGAAAATGTGGCTAATGGTGGGATCCCGTTGGAGGTGGCGACCCGAAACGTCACCCATTCCTTCTCTCCAGGGATGCTGCCTTTCCCGCTGAGTTACTCCAGCTTTATGCGTCTATCTGCAGTTCCTCCCTACACATTAGCGGAAATGGGATAGTCGGTGCAGATTCAATGGGCTGAAGGGATTCTTTCTGTACCATATTACATTATGATTACATTGTAGGGTAACAAACACGTAGCCATTTTCAGTGACAGGAAAACACAAAGTGCTGGGGGAACACTTTGTGTTATCGTTAAAATTCCAGCATCTGCAGTTCCTTGTGCCTTCAGTGTCCGGGTGAAGGTGAATTATTCTGAATAGTTTACAGTACATAAGCATAATCCCTTGTTGTGGTGTTTCACCAAATCTACTCTAAATGTGGTTTGATCAGAGATTTGCTTCTACCCTTTTCTATGCTAATCTTTTTTTTAAAAAGCAGCATTTAAAAAAAAATTATAATTGTTTATTTAACTACCCAGTCATAAAGACACCAAATCTTTCTGAGTCTTTGATTTCCTACTTTTTAAGCCGGTTATTTTTCAGACAGTGTATGTCAGGATGGCCGAGTGGTCTAAGGCGCCAGACTCAAGGAATAAACTCCTTCTGCAGTGAAGTGGGTGTTCTGGTCTCCAACTGGAGGCGTGGGTTCAAATCCCACTTCTGACACACTACATTTTGGGCCACGTTCACCAATCTTTGACGCTCACAGCGTTAATGTCTTGGGTTCAATTCAAAACAATAAAAATGGGATTAATGTAGGATTATTGCAAATGGGATAGTTGGTGAGACTCGGTGGGCTGAAAGGACTCACCACTCTCTATGATAATGTTGTAGGACAACAGACACGCCGCCATCTTCAATGACAGGAAAACACAAAGCACTGGGGGAGTAATTTGTGTTTTGCTCAAAATTCCAACAATAAACAATAGGTGCAGGAGTAGGCCATTTGGCCCTTCGAGCCAGCACCGCCATTCAATGTGATCATGGCTGATCATCCCCAATCAGTACCCTGTTCCTGCCTTCTCCCCATATCCCCTGACTCCGCTATTTTTAAGAGCTCTATCTAGCTCTCTTGAAAGCATCCAGAGAACCCGCCTCCACCGCCCTCTGAGGCAGAGAATTCCACAGACTCACCACTCTCTGTGAGAAAAAGTGTTTCCTCGTCTCCGATCTAAATGGCTTACTCCTTATTCTTAAACTGTGGCCCCTTGTTCTGGACTCCCCCAACATCGGGAACACGTTTCCTGCCTCTAGCGTGTCCAAACCCTTCATAATCTTATATAATTCAATGAGATCCCCTCTCATCCTTCTGAACTCCAGAGTGTACAAGCCCAGCTGCTCCATTCTTTCAGCATATGATAGTCCTACCATCTTGGGAATTAACCTTGTAAACCTATGCTGCGCTCCCTCAGTAGCAAGAATGTCCTTCCTCAAATTAGAAGGTGAATATATGAGGGCATAGAGTGCTGGAGTAACTCAGCAGGTCTGTCTGACGAAGGGTCCCAAACCAAAATGTTGCCCATCTATGTTCTTTAGAGGTGCGGATTGACCTGCACTTTGTTACTCCAGCATATTGCGTCTTTTTTTATTTGTAAATCAGCATTTGCAGTTCCCTGTCTACAGTATGAATGAATGAATGCTTTATTGTCACATGTGACAAGTCACAGTGAATTTTTTTGCATGCATACCAAAAGAATGCAAATAGTCACCACAAAGGGCGCTAACAAAGTTACAAAGTATACAGAGTACACACAGTACATAAGCAGTTTCAGAGATTTGATTGGTTGCAACATCTGTACTACTCCTCTGTACTCTAGTCTTTTAGATATAAAGACCAGCATTATCTTTTTTTTCAGTTATCTTTTCCACCTAGACAAACCAATTAAAAAGATTGGTTAATTAAAAAGATACCATTCTCTGAGTCTTTGGCTCCTCACTTTTTAAGCCAGTTATTTTTCATTTGGTGTATGTCAGGATGGCCGAGTGGTCTAAGGCGCCAGACTCAAGGAATAAAGTCCTTCTGCAGTGAAGCGGGTGTTCTGGTCTCCAACTGGAGGCGTGGGTTCAAATCCCACTTCTGACACATTACATTTTGTGGTGCACTCACAACGCCAGAATGATTCTAAGCAATTCTAAGCAACATAAGCAGTTTCAGAGATTTGATTGGTAGCAACATCTGTACTACTCCTCTGTACTCTAGTCTTTTAGATATAAAGACCAGCATTTTCTTTTTTTTTTCAGTTATCTTTTCCACCTTGACAACCCAATTAAAAAATTAAACCATTCTCTGGGTCTTTGGCAATTCTAAGCAATTCTAAGCAATAAAAAGGGATTCATGTAGGATTAGTGGAACTCGGTGGGCCGAAGGAGGAACTCCTTGTCCTTCCTTTGGTGCTGTATTTCTCTATCGTACTATGATTATGTTGTAGGATAACAGGCATGTAGCCATCTCCAGTGATATCAGAAAGAGCTGGGGGGGAACATTTGCATTTTGCTTCTGCGTCTGCAGTTCCTTGTGTCTTCAGTGTCAGGGTGAAGGTGAAATATTAGGAATAGTTTACAGTACATAAGCATATAACCCCTTGTTACTGATTTATTCCCTCATTCTTTTTACCTGATCATATTTTTTATTAGGATCATCGGGCAACACACTAATTATTAGTGTAAGTGCTGGAGGAACTCAACAGGTCAGCATCTGCAGTGACTCCTAAGAAACCATGGAAATAGAGCTAATTGTAATTAAGTTTCTGGTCATAGGGGAAGTAAAGACACCTTCCATGCAAGTGTTTGAATTATTTTCCAATTATCATCTTAAATGTTGCGAGATAAATCCTAATAAACCAGGCTGGGTGGGAGATTGCAACCTTCATAAGGTCCGCCCTGTTTCGACGAATGCAATCAACCTGGCGTGCACAATCAAATAAGTTGAAATAGAACAAGTTGTCCTACAACTTTAGGCTTTGCATGCCCTACGCAAGAAGAAGAAGAAGATAAATCAGGCTTCTAAATAATTCTTCCCAAAGTTAAGTACAGTCCCGATTCTCCAACTCATCCTGTTGTGGAAGGGTTCTAACCCGAAACATCACCTATTCCCTTTCTCTAGAGATGCTGCCTGACCCACTGAGTTACTCCAGGTTTTTGTGTCTATCTTAAGAATTTCATTTTTCTAATTCAGTCCATATGACAATGAAACACTCTTAACTCATTGATGAACCTAAACCTAAAAATACTTACAAAACTCACTGGCATCAAAATCAGAAAACTCACAAACTCACTGGCATCAGAACAAGTTCTGAAGCTGGCACATCAGCCTGCTGTCAATGTTACCATAACATGCTTTAAAAATAATAATATTTAATGCAGGAAGAAAGAACTGCAGACGGAGGTTTACAAATTTATTGCCATTTAGTTTAGGCTTGACTGATTATTTAAATAAAAATACTTAAATATGAAAAAACTATGTTAATGAAACAAGAAACTGCAGATATTCATTAGTTTTAGGAGCAGAATTAGGCCATTCGGCCCATCAAGTCTACTCCGCCATTCTATCACTCCCTCTCAACCCCATTCTCCTGCCTTCTCCCCATAATCTCTGACACCCTAACTAATCAAGAATCTGTCAATCTCGCCTTAAAGATACACATTGACGTGACCTCCACAGCCGTGTGTGTCAATTCCATAGATTCATCACCCCCTGACTAAAGACATTTCTCCTCATCTCTTTTCTAGAAATGGTTTACAAAATGAATGCCATTTAATTCAGATGATAGACACAAAATGCTGGAGTAACTCATGGGACAGAAAGCACCACTGGATTAACGGAATGGGTGACATCTCAGGCTCAGGTTGAGACCCTTCTTCAGACTGGGATTCAGGGGAGATGGAGACACAGAGATAAGGAAGGTGGAGGTCTGAAAATGAGAGATCCAAAGAGATGAGATCAAGGAACATGTAGAATAGATCATAGTGAACGAAGGAACTGCAGATGATGCTTTAAACCAAAGGTAGACACAAAATGCTGGAGTAACTCAGAGGGACAGGCAGCGTCTCTGGAGAGAAGGAATGGTTGACGTTTCAGGCTGAGATCCTTCTTCAGACCCGAAACATCACCCATTCCTTCTCTCCAGAGATGTTGTCTGTCCCGCTGAGTTCCTCTACCATTTTGTGTCTATCTTTAGAATAGATAATTGTTAGCTAGGAGAAGCTAACAACAAAGCAAACAAAGAAAATGCCATTTAATACAGTATATATTGGAAATAACTGCAGATGCTTGTTCTAATCAAAGGTGGACACAAAGTGCTGGAGTAACTCAGCGGGACAGGCAGCATCACTGGAGAGAAGGAATGGGAGATGATTCGTGTCGAGACCCTTTGTCAGATTGACAGAAACGTTACCTATTCCTTCTCTCCAGAGATGCTGCCTGAGATATTTCCTCCTGCCGCCCGTCTGAGTTACTCTCGCACAGGGGTTCCCAATCTTTTTTGTCCTTTTTACCCCAGGCAACCTTTCGAAAGTAAATTTCCCCCCACCCTGTTTTGTTCAGTAATATGAGTTTACACTTCTACCATAATAAAGCAACCGACAAAGGGGAATTTAAAAAATACTGTTTTTAACAAATCCAGAATCAACAAAGTTACCCCCTGGGTAAGCATAATTTTACCCCCGGGGTAAATTTACCCCCTACCCAGGTTGGGACCCTTGCTCTAGCATTTTGTGTCTACCTGCTATTTAATTCAGGATGGCTTGATTGTTTATTTTAAAATATATATTTTAATGTAACAAGGAACTTGATATGTTGGTTTACAAATGTCTTAAATTAAAAAAAAAACTGTTTTAATGCAGGAAAAAGTGTATGTCAGAAGTGGGATTCGAACCCACGCCTCCAGGTGGAGACCAGAACACCCGCTTCACTGCAGAAGGACTTTATTCCTTGAGTCTGGCGCCTTAGACCACTCGGCCATCCTGACATCTACACGCTGCACCTGATTACCAGCCTCATAACCCGGGCAGCACTGCCGTGTAATACTCTTTGTTTGATGGCAGTATGTTTGATTGTTCGGTTTTATTTGTTACCTGCAGCTTTTCATTCCAAACAGCCGCGCCCGCTAAAATCTCCGATCGAACGACTCTGGCGCCGAGCGCTGAGGCTTCACCTCAGGCCAGATGCGGGTGAAATGCTCATAAATCAAAACAGTTCTCCAGTTCCATTAACCAATCTTTCAATGTGAAGTGTATATTGAGGGATAATGCGGGCGCATTAGGTTTTATTAACATTGGCTGATTAACCTAAGGAATAGGTTTTATTAACATTGATGAGGCGAAGGGCCCCGCTCCCTGCCGCCGCTCAGCATGCTGGGAAATGTAGTCCCGATGGCCGCAGGACCAACCGCGCATGCGGATAATGAGTCCTGACGTCATCCGAAACCTTTTCCCCTGCTGCCTTGATTTTTTTAAATTGTGGATTGGTAATGGTTGTTTTGAATGTAAGCGAAGGGCGACGGCAAAGGGGGAAAAATGTAGCTTTGTTTATTGTTGGGAGGAGGGCGGGGGTGGTTAGCGCAGGCGCGGTGGGGAAGGGAGGGCGCCGCCATTTTGTGTGTGAGACAGACAGAGAGCGAGAGGAAGGTGACGGAGCGATGGTGCCTCTGACCAGCAAACTGCTGGCTCTGTCCGGTCAGTACACAGCCAGCCAGCCCGGCCGCCCGGCTCGAACTGAACAAGAACGTGCTTGCTTAGCTTTTCTGTAGATTGTCAAATATGCTGCTGTTCTCAATCCGCGCGAATAGAGGGCATGGATGTGACCTTGTAGTGGAGGGGGCTGGGGAGGGGAGGGGAGCCACATGCACTTCCTCATAATCTAAAACATTACATTACTTTTAATGTTTTCTTTTAGTTAAAGGAGAAAGGTTGGGGGTTAAAATAAGGGGTTCTTTAGTCAGAGATTGGTGAATCTGTGGAATTCATTTGCACATAAGACCCAAATGTGTAGGAAAGATCTGCAGATGGTGGTTTAAATCGAAGGTAGACACAAAATGCTGGAGTAACTCAGCGGGGCGGGCAGCATCTCTGGATAGAAGGAATGGGAGATGTTTCCGGTCGGCACCCTTCAGACCTGAAACGTCACCTATTCCTTCTCTCCAGAGATACTGCCTGGCCCGCTGAGTTACTCCTGCATTTTGTGTCTATCTTTGGTGCAAACCAGCACCTGTAGTTCTTTCCTTTACAGAATAAAAGGATGTACCTTTAGAATGGAGATGAAGTGGAATTAATTTTGGCAGAGAGTGGTGAATTTGTGGAAGTCATTGCCACAGACGTTTGTAGAGGCAAGTCATTGAGTGTTTTTATGGTGATGATTGACAGATTCTTGAGTAGTAAGGGTGTCAGGGTTATGGGAAGAAGGCAGGAAAATTAGGTTAAACATAGAAAATAACTTGCAAGAGTAGGCCATTCGGACCTTTGAGCCAGCATCACCATTCGCAGATAAAAACATTTCATCCATCGAATGTGTCCAAAGACAGGCCGCTCGATTTGTTACTAACACCTACGAGAGAGAGAAGCGAGTGTCACCAAACTTCTGAATTCTCTGGGGTGGAACCCTCTCCAATACAGACGTGAAGCTCACCGTTTGACCTGTTTTTACAAAATGTTAAATGGTCAGCTAGACATAGATCACAAGACCTATACCAACCCCAAACCAATTAGGAGCAGACGAGGGCATTCGATCCAATTTGTGGTCCCAGCCACAAAGACAGATGTGTACAGCAATTCATTCTTCCCATGCACTATTAAAGCATGGAATAATCTCCACCAAACCACGGTTGCTCAGCCAGATGCAGCTAAATTTAAAGTGGCACTTTCTTCCCAATAACCCTCTCTGGCTTAACCCCTCCCTTCACCACCTCCAGTTTAAATTCCAGTTGGAATATTTTGGAGGACCAAGAACCATTCAATATGATCGTGGCTAATCATCTAAAATCAGTACCCGATGCTGCTTTTCCCCCCTCCCCTTCATCCCTTAATTCCTTTTAGCCCTAAGAGGTAAATCTAACTCCCTCTTGAAAACATCCATTCAATTGGCCTCCACTGCCTTCTGTTGCAGAGAATTCCACAGATTCACAACTTTGGATGAAAAGTATTTCCTCATCTCAGTCCATAATGACCTACCCCTTTTTCTTAAACTGTGATGGTAGACAAAAGTGCTGGAGAAACTCAGTGGGTGCAGCAGCAGCTATGGAGCGAAGGAAATGGGTAACGTTTCGGGCTGAAACCTTTCTTCAGGCATTCAGTCTTCTTAAACTGTGACCCCTGGTTCTGGACTCCCCCAACATCGGGAACATTTTCCCTGCATCAAGCCTGTCCCATCCATTAAGAATTTTATGTTCTAACATCTCTCATCCTTCTAAATTCTAGTGAATACAAGCCCAGTCGACCCACTCTTTCATCATAGGTCAGTCCCGCCATTCCGGGAATTAACCTGGTGAACCCACGCTGCACTCCCTCAATAGTAATTATGTCTTTCAAATTAGGAAACCAAAATCGCACAAAATACTCCAGGTGCGTCTCACCAGGGCCCTGTAGAACTGCAGTAGGACCTCCTTGCTCCTAAACTCAAATCGTCTCGCAATGAAGGCTAACATACCATTGGCTTTCTTCACTGCCTGCTGTACCGGCATGCTTACGTTCAGTGACTGATGTACAAGCACACCCAGGTCTCGTTGCACCTCCCCTTCTCCTAATCTCACACCATTCAGGTAATAATCTACCTTCCTGTTCTTGCCACCAAAGTGGATAACGTCACATTTATCCACATTACACTGTATCTGGCCACTCACCCAACCTACCCAAGTCACTGCAGCCTCATCGCAGGTCACACTGCCACCCAGTTTTGTGTCATCCGCAAACTTGGAGATGTCACATTTAATTCAATTGTCTAAACCGTTAATATATATTGTAAATAACTGGGGTTCCAGCACCGAGCCTTGCGGCTCCCCACCAGTCACTGCCTGCCATTCTGAAAAGGACCCATTAATTCCTACTCTTTGCTTCCTGTCTGCCAACCTCTATCCATGTCGATACTTTACCCCCAATACCATGTGTGCCACTTTTGCACACAAATCTCTTGTGCTAGACCTTGTCTAACACAAGAAATGGCAATGGAAAGTCCAGATATACCACATTCACTGGATCATCTTTATCCATTCTACTTGTTACATCCTCAAAAAATATCAAGATGATTAGTCAAGCATGATTTCCCCTTCATAAATCCATGCTGACTTTGACCAATCCTGTCACTGTTTTCGAAATGTGCTGCTATAACCTCTTTAATAATCAACTCCAGCATCTTCCCCACTACCGATGTAATGCTAACTGGTCTATAATACACTGTTTTCTCTCTCCCTCCTTTCTTAACAAGTGGAGTTACATTGGCTACCCTCCAGTCCACAGGAACTGCTCCAGAGTTGAGGGAAAATTTGGAAAATGATCACCAATGCATCCACGATTTCTAGGGCAACCTCCTTGAGTACTCTGGGATCCAGACCATCAGGCCATGGGGATTTATCTGCCTTCAGTCCCAACAGTTTAGCTGACTAGTGTGGATTCCTTCCAGTTCCTCCTTCCCACTAGATCCTCGGTCCCCCAGTATTTCTGGGAGATTCTTAGTGAAGACAGAACCAAAGTACTTGTTTAACTGTTCTGCCATTTCCTTGTTTTCCATTATAAATTCACCTGTCTCTAACTGTAAGGGACCTACATTTGTCTTCAGTAATCTTTTAATTTTTACATATCTAAAGAAGCTTTTACAGTCAGTTTTTATATTCCCGCAAGCTTTCATTCGTGCACTTTTCGCCCCTCTTTTAATTAACCCCTTTGTCCTCCTCTGTTGAGTTCTAAATTTCTCCCAGTCCTCATGTTTGCTGCTTCCTCTGGCCAATTTATATGCCTCTTCCTTGGATTTAACACTATCCTTGATTTCCTCGTCAGCCACGGTTTAAATTTCCATGCAGTCTTTAAATTTTTGCCATTGCATCTCCACCATCAACCCTTGGTTGACCCAATCTATATGTCGATTAAAGAGAGGGAAAGATAGATCAGCCATGATTGAATGGTGAAGTAGATTTGATGGGCCGGATGGCCTAATTCTGCTCCTACAACTTATGACCATGTTAATTTATTGATTATTTTTGTTATAAAGGTTGGGCAAATAAGGGGCAGGTATAGTGTTTTACAGTGGTGATTTGCACTTGCAGATATTGATTTATTAATTTCCCCCACAAAGTTCAGGGAAATAAGCGTGCAGGAAGGAACTGCAGATGCTAGTTTATACAAAATAGACACAAAATGCTGGAGTAGCTCAGCGGGTCATGCAGTATCTCTGGAGAAAAGATACTTTCAGGGCCCTTCATCCTGACCCGAAACATCACCTGTTCCTTTTCTCCAGAGATGCTGCCTGACCTGATGAGTTACTCCTGCATTTTGTGTTAATCTTGGGGAAATATGAGGTTGGTTATCGGTTTTGGGAACTAAGGGGAGACACAAAATGCTGCATCTATGGTGAAAATGCATAGCTGTTTTATTTGAATCGGGACCCTTATTCAGACCTAAAATAATGTATATTAACATAAAATGGGGAAATAAGAGGTTGGAATTTTTGTGTTATTGGTGCTGCATTATTATGGTTAATGTATTGATTATTTGTGTTATGGAGGAAGGTTGGGGAAGTAAGGGATTGGAACAGGTGTTTTGCACTTGTTATTAGTTATTGATTTGTTTTATGGGGAAAGGTTGGGGAAATAAGGGATTGAAGTTTAGTTTAGCATTTGTGGTTATTAATGTATTAATTATTTTTATGATACCTGCTTTGTGTTTACAGATTAATGCTGATGCAATTAAGAATTTCATTGTTCTGTTGTCAGTACATTTAACTGTACAGCACAGAAACAGGCCCTTTGGCCACAATGTCAATGCTGACATCAAGAGTCGAGAGTGTTTTATTGTCATATATCCCAGATAGGACAATGAAATTATTGCTTGCCACAGCACAACAGAATATGTAAACATGTACATAAAGGGAGAAAAAAAGGTTCAGTATGTGTATATACACATACTCAATAAATAAACAAATACAGTGCAATAATAATAGTCTGTTGTAGTTCAGAGGTTATTTGTTGTTGTGTTTAATAGCCTGATGGCTGTAGGGAAGAAGCCGCTCCTGAACCTAGATGTTACAGTTTTCAGGCTCCTGTACCTTCTTCCCGATGGCAATGGTGAAATGAGTTTGTGGCCAGGATGGTGTGGTTCTTTGATGATGTTGGCTGCCTTTTTGAGGCAGCGACTTCAATAGATTCCTTCGATGGTGGGGAGATCAGAGCCAGTGATGGACTGGGCAGTGTTCACAACTTTAAACTAAATATGGAGTTAAATTAAAAAAACTAGCAAAGGTAGCAACCAGGAGATGCAAGAAACTGTAGGTGCTGTTTTACAAAAATAAAGATAACATGCTGGAGTGACTCAATGCGTCAGGCAGCATCTCTGGAGAACATGACTAGATGACGTTTTGGGATACTAATCTGAAATGTCATCTAATCATGACGTGACCCTTTCCTTGTATCTCAATAAATGTTATTAAATGTTATTGATTATCAGAGATGATATGTGTGTTGCAACTACTTGACAAGATATGGCTTTTGACAATATTTAAGTCCACAAAATTTGACTGTAACAGGAAATGGCAATGGGGAAGAATACTGGAGATAAAGGTCGACACAAAATGCTGGAGTAACTCAGCTGGATTGGCAGCATCACTGGAGAGAAAGAATGGGTGACATTTTGGCTCGAGACCCTTATTCAGACTGGAGTCCATTTTATTGTCATTTTTGCATGAAATTGTAAGGAAGTCTTAAATTGGCATTAATTAAAAATGTTAATTGTTAATCTTTTTTTTAAATGCAGGTCGGAGCATTCGGCAAATTACTACAAGACATGCTCATCACAAAACTGGTCCTGACTTCCATGACAGATATGGAAATGCTATCCTGGCAGGAGGAATAGTATTCTGTGCTTCAATTTGGACTTATGTAAGTTTTTCAAATGCATGTTCTGTATTTTGAATTTCTAACACCTTCTAATTTGAGAATGGACTCTTCGTGTGAACTAATGATTTGCTTTAACTTATTTTAACTGGGTGGCGTTGGGTTTAATCTGCGGGCAATGCTGTGAATTCAAGAGTTGAAGCTAAAATGAAGAACTTTCACATTAAAAAAATGTTACATTACTAGCATTTCAATAAAAAGTTTCTCAATTTAGATCAAACCGTTTTCTACAATAGAAAAATACCATATCTTCAACTCCTACCTACGAAACAAGGTTTCCTGTTGAAAATATGCAGCAGCTTGTTCTGATGAATAGTTAGACTCAGATTTTGGTTGATCTTTACCTTATCCACTGTGGTTTTGTATCAATGATTGTATATAATACGAATATAATCAATTGCTTTGATTTTTTCAATTAACCTTATATCAAGATTTGGGTATTGACAATGCTGGGGTTTGAAGTGAGAGTTACAGATTTGTACTTCGAAATGATGCTTTAACATCTCAGAATACCAGGCCTTTACCTTTAAGGATTTTAACCCTGGTTGAGGCCACAACGGAGGAAATGGTTTCTATTTAAAATATTCCATGATGGTCTTTAAGTGCATCAACTAGTTAGATCCTTATTTTGATACCTGAGGGAATGCCAAGGGTGCTATGGCAAATCATCTTTGGCAAGCAGATACCATCATGGTGACTTTGCTTTCCCCATTGTTATCAGACTTTGTCCAGTACTGATTATGTTCTCTAAATGAGAATTAACCAAAGCTAGTTCTTTCTATGGTACACATAAAATGCTTGGATAACTCAGCAGGACAGGCAGAATCTCTGGAGAGAAGGAAAAACAAATCAATGACTAATAACAACAGTGTAAAACACCTGTTGCAACCCTTTCCCCAACCTTCCTCCATAACAAAAATAATCAATAAATTAATAACCATAATAATGCAATGCCAGTAACACAAATTCCAACCCTTTATTTCCCCATTTTATTTTAATATACCTTATTTTAGGTCTGAATAAGGGTCCTGATTCAAATAAAATAGCTACCCATTTTCACCATAGATGATGAACAGACACATAGATGTGTCTACCTGTAGTTCTCCAAACCAATAACCGCAATAGTGCAAAACACTCCAGTTCCAACCTCTTATTTCCCCAAGATAGACACAAAATGCAGGAGTAACGCAGTAGGTCGGGCAGCATCTCTGGAGAAAAGGAATAGGTGATGTTTCGGGTCGGGACAAAAGGTCTGAAGAAGGGTCCTGAAAATAAGTATCTTCTTTCCAGGGATGCGGCCTGTCCCGCCGAGTTACTCCAGCATTTTGTGTCTACGTTCAAGAATGTATTTTTCTTTAAAGTTCAGAGTTCCGTGTATTAGGTCAGTTGTGTTATTTTTATTTGTCTTGCAGTTGGAGAAGTTGCAGTCATTTCGCAGAAGTTACTTTAAAAAATCAGCATTGTGTTTAGAAGTCTGACTTTCTTGTTCAAATACTGTAATTAACTTGTTTTCGCGAAAACTATAGGTCTCTCTTCAGTTTGAAATCTGAAGTAGTGTCTCGACCTGAAACTTCGCCCATTCCTTCTGTCCAGAGCTACTGCCTGTCCCGCTGTTATTCCACCATTTTGCGTCTATCTTTGGTCCCTCTTCAAATTCTGTTGTCTTTGGAGAATGTCATGGCAATAATATGTATTACATGCTTTCCTCTGTTTGCATGTAGGTTTGTACGCAGACTGGGATCACATGGAACCTTTCGCCAATCGGCAAAATCACTCCTGAAGAATGGAGAACAAATTAAACAAATGGACCAAGTGTTCGCAATGAAGAGTATAGATGAGCTAAATTTGCCTCTGGCCTCATGGCTTATTCTGTACTAATTTACCTCTGTATATGGTGTTTCATATTAAATCAATAAATTATAAAAACAAATTGTATCGATTGGAAAATAATTCAGTTTCTACTTTTGGGTCATGAGGTGCTCATGTTACAGCTCATCTTTCTCCAGTTTCTTTCCAGCAACCTTCTTGGCTTCTCTGTCATTTGTGAGATTCACATCTGAGCACTGAACCAGTTTCTGAATTGCTGCCTATCTAATGACATGGCATATTAATACTTTGCACTAATGTCCTTTCATGTCTATTGTGGTTATAGCACTTCAACCTGCCACCCTCCAATGCCAATGTCCGTATTGAAGTCGAGGAGAATTGGACTGTACCCTTGTTTGTGAAAGAGCCATTTAGAAGCCTGGCAACATACAGGAAGAGGCTGTTCACGAGTCTGGTGTTGCACCCTTATTTCCTGAGCAATATTTATTCCAAACCTTTGTTCAATATCCCAGAGTTTTTGGTTATTGCTGCATTAGTGAAGCAATCTCTCTAGCCTTAGGGACCACATTTCCCCACATGCAGCAAAGACTACATTTCAAACAAAATTAACTAAAGCATTTGGGAAGGTATAATAGATGCATTTATTTCTTACAGTGAGCTGTAACTACAAAGTTCCTATCTTGCAGTTTCCCATTCATACAAGAGATGGGGCTATAGCACAAGTAGCAGTATTTTTATTGCCACATAATTATTAGGGTTAGTGAGATATATCAATCTACACAAGTTCACATTCTGGGAAGATATCTATTCCACCCCATGGCAACAAACGGCTGATGTGGATATACAGTGCCCGCAATAATGTTTGGGACAAAGACCCATCATTTATTTATTTGCCTCTGTACTCCACAATTTGAGATTAGTAATAGAAAAAAAATCACATGTGGTTAAAGTGCACATTGTCAGATTTTATTAAAGAGTATTTTTATACATTTTGGTTACAGATTAATGCTGATGCAAGTAAGAATTTCATTGTTCTGTTGTCAGTACAAAAACTGCCCAGCACAGAAACGGGCCCTTTGGCCACAATGTCTGCTGACGTCAAGAGTTTATTGTCATATGTCCCAGAGAGGACAATGAAATTCTTGCTTGCTGCAGCACAACAGAATATGTAGACATAGTACCCAACGGGAGAAGAAAAAGTTCAGTGTGTGTATATATGCATGCACACATACTCAATAAATAACAAATATAGTGCAATAATAATAATATTCTGTTCCAGTTCAGCACTTATTTGTTGTCGCGTTTAATCGCCTGATAGCTGTAGGGAAGAAGCTGTTCCTGAACATGGACGTTACAGGTTTCAGGCTCCTGTACCTACTTACTGATGGCAAGGGTGAAATTAGTGTGCGGCCAGGATGGTGTGGGTCTTTGATGATGTTGGCTGCCTTTTTGAGGCAGCGACTTGGATGTTTGCAAATAACTTCAGCCAAAATATATTCATTAATTTGTATTTTTTCTTTCTGTCCTCAAAGAGAGGATTTCTGATACGACTATGGATTTGATCCATTTCAGAGAACACATAAAGATATCAGGTTGATATATATAGCATAGGATCATAAGTGATCGGAGTAGAATTAGACCATTCGGCCCATCAAGTCTACTCCGCCATTCAAACATGGCTGATCTGTCTCTCCCTCCTCACCCCATTCTCCTGCCTTCTTTCCATAACCCCTGACACCTGTAATAATCAAGCATCTTGGATTATCGGTGAGTGGTGCCTCACCAACAGTCTGTCCTTTCCTTGTGTTTTAATTGTATGTGTTAAATGTATGTTTTTAGTGTTCTTTAGCTTGTGTGGGGAGTTGGGGGGAACTTTTTCTAATCTCTTACCTCGACGGAGATGCATCTATTTTTTTTCGGTATCGTATCTCCGTCTGCAATGTGGCCAAATGTCGAGGAGTTGGCGGCTTTTGCTGGAGAGCGATTTTGAGAACTCCACTGCTGTCGCCTGCGGACTTACCATCGCAGACCTCACAATCTCTTTGCCAGGGGTTGACCTCGGAGCTCCAAACGCGTGAGAATAAAGAGGAAGAAGATTGGAATTTTTTGCCTTCCATCACAGTGAGGAATGTGGGGAATCCGCTGTGGTGAAGGTTTATGTTAACTTTTATGTAGTGCATCTTGTTGCTTTTTTTTAGTATGTCTGTATGGTAATTCAAGAGACTTTATTACATATCATGGAGAGATGGTAGTAGTAAACTTCCCACCAGTTCTCTGACTTCACTGCAGAATTAGCTGACAGATAAACTGTGCAGTAAATAACTTTTGTTAGTTACTATTCTACACAAATATTTTATCAACTTCATGGGTACCAATCATCTTCTTGCGAATTAAACATAAACCAAAGGAATAGTTAGATCTCCAGCCTGGTGTTGAGCAGCCAGGTTGTTGTCTCTGCGTCAATGTTTGCCAGGCCCTGAGCTCCATTTGGTGGGTGGTAGAGCGGGCACCCAGAGATGACAAGGTTGGCTGTCTGTTGTTCTGCTCCGCAGTCACAGGCTGGGCTCTGGCGGAGCCCCCATCTCCACATGCTGGCATTGAAACGCCCAACTCCAGCACCAAGTCTGTTGAGCTTCACCCATGCTCCTCTGGGGAGCTCAGACCCTGGACAGCTTTTATCTGGTGAAGAGATGTAGCTGTGTAATGGAGATGAGGTTGCCTTCCACTCCTGTGACCACTTGGTGGCTATCCAGTGTGCTTTTGTCTCAGTTGGCTGGGTGGATGCTAGGAGTTGTTTTCCATGTGGAGAAAAGGGGTGATGGGACTTCAGTTAGGGTGGCCTCTGCTCTCTGCTGATAGCCTGATGGAGGAGGTGATCTGGGTCCTTGGCACAACGAGATAGTGCCATAGTTGCTGCTTGCCTTCGGATCCCTGTAGACGGAATGCCTGCAAGAATAGGGAGCTGCTCGACTGGAGTAGGTTGAAGGCACCCAGTGATGGTTCGCAAGGTGCTGTTCAGGCTCATGTCTACCAGGCTAGTATGTCTGCTTCTACTCCATATGGGTGCACAGTACTCAGCTGGGGCATACATAAGGGCTAAGGCAGAGGTGTGATGAGTTGATGGACTGGCTCCCCAACTTGGTCCTGCCAGGCGTCAGACGAGGCCGTTACGTGCCATTACCTTGTCGGGAGACCATCCAGGCGTTGACGAAATGTAAGCGACCTGTCCAGCTTTACGGCGAGGTAAGTGGGTGTTTGTTGGAAGTCCAAGTGCCTGTTGTTAACAAAGACAGCTAGCTCTCGCTTAGCTTCCTTGTTGTTTAGATGGAATGCTGTTGACACTGTTTTGCCTTTGCTCAGCTTTAGACACTACTGTCATAGGTCTACTGCCAAAGTCCCCATGTCTTGACTCAAGGAGCTTTTGATTGTCTTCCACTCTTTGTTGCTCGTCAGGATGGCTAGAAGGTCAGCATACCCATATTTTCCAGTGATGGTCTCTGGGAGGTCATGGATGTACACGTTAAAAAGCAGCGGAGCCAAGACAGATCCCTGTGGGACGCCATTCTTCAGTCTACTCTGCTGTCCATCACTGGTCCTAAGCACAAAGCTGCGGTTTGATATCAGCTCCTTGATGTAGCGTACCATGTGCCGGTCTGGCAGCACCTGAAGTAGCTTTGCAGTTATTCCCCATGGTCACACAGTGTCATAGGCAGCTGTCAGATCTATAAGAACAGCTCCTGCTGTCTCAAAGCTGTTCTCGATGTCTTGGGTGAGGAGGGTTACCTGGTCCGCAGGAGAATGACTTTGCGGAAACCAGCCTGCTCTTGAGGTAGTTGAGGGTCTATGATGGGGTTGATACGCCCGTGGATCAGCCTCTCCAGGAGTTTTTATGGGATGCAGAGGAGTGAGATGGGCCGGTAGCTTTTAAGATCATCCAATTATTATATAGGTACCAATTATTTCATTAGTCATATCATACTGTTCAACAACAAATGATCTTATTCAACAACAAATGATTAATGCAATTCAAACACAATACAGAGGCATCAACATTATTCCAAGCCAATCATAAGCCTCCCATTTACTGCAACGTATCTACGTTACTAGCAGTAGGGGGCGTGGGTGATCTACTGTAACTTCATTATCAGCTAAACTATTTAATGTTTACATTATCATCCACCCTTCAACATATTTCCCAGACAGGAGGTAATAACATCTAATGATCGCCGTTTCTCACCAATTCTCTTCTACACCTGATCAGAACAAAGATTTCCAATTGTCATCTCCAATAAACCCTTTCTTTACCTTGTTCAATTCCAATCAAAATTAAACAAAGGATATACATTTTTCTTCCACAGGTAGCTTGCCTATTTTTATTATCCCCTTTTCATATTGATAAAATCTTAGAATGTCTATTGTTCAAGTGAACGTGAATTTTATTGGCAATGACGTGTCTGAATTTTGGCATAGAATGTTTTCAGACTTTGTCTATTGCCACCATTAGCCACTTCCAACAGGCACATTGGTCCATATTTTTTTGGTTACCAGTGCAAATGTATCATAAAAATGATTGATTGTGGTGCTGACTCAGAAATTGGCTCTGATTCTATTTCAAACAAGTGCATAATCTAATCTGGCAAATCACAGTATTGAGGACGAGTTGAGTTTTTGCAGGAACCGACTTTCATCAGCTGGAAAGGGAGGGGGTGGAGCAGGGACACTACTCCGGCTGTCCGTGCACTTTTAATGCCAGTTTAAAGCACAGTTAATGACAGCTATCCATGGAATTTTGATGGCAGTTGGAACCTGACCTTTAATGTCAGTTGTCCGTGGACTTTTGACGCCAGTTAATATCTTTAATGCCTGTTATCCTGTACATTTAACGCTAGTTTTCCCTGTACATTTAACACACGTTTTCAGTATAAATTGTGTACGTTTAACACCATTTATTGGTGTACAAACATCAGTCACCCCATATATTTAACGCCGGTTTTCCGTGTACATTATGTAAATTTAACACCATTTACCATTTATTTTAAACGCCAGTTATCAGTGTCCATTTAACACCATTTATCCTGTCCATTTACCGCCATTTATCCTCTATTTTAAACACCATTGATCCGTGTACATTTAACGCCATTTATCTTGTTCATTTAACACCATTTATCCTGTACATTTAACACCAGTTATCCTGTATTTTAAACGCCATTTATCCTAATTTAAAAACACCATTTATCCTGTACATTTTACGCCATTTATCCTGTATTTGAATCCCCATTGATCCATGTATATTGTGTACATTTCACACCATTTATCCTTGTACATTTAACGCGATTCATTGTGTATTTTAATCACCATTGATCCGTGTACATGTAACACCATTTACCCTGTATTTTAAACACCATTTATTCGTGTACATTTAACACCATTTATTCGTTTACATTTAACACCATTTACCCTGTATTTTAAACACCATTTATCCTGTACATTTAACACATTTACCCTGTATTTTAAACACCATTTACCTTGTACATTTAACACCATTAACCCTGTACATTTAACACCATTTACCCTGTATTTTAATCACTTTACCTTGTACATTTAACACCATTAACCTGTATTTTAATCACCATTTACCTTGTACATTTAACACCATTTACCCAGTGCATTTGACACAATTTACCCTGTATTTTAAACACCATTTATTCGTGTACATTTAACACCATTTACCCTGTACATTTAACACCATTTACCCTGTACATGTAACACCATTTACCCTGTACATTTAACACCATTAACCCTGTACATTTAACACCATTCACCCTGTACATGTAACACCATTTACCCTGTACATTTAACACCATTAACCCTGTACATGTAACACCATTTACCCTGTACATTTAACACCATTTACCCTGTATTTTAAACACCATTTACCCGTGTACATGTAACATCATTTACCCTGTATTTGAATCACCATTTACCCTGTACATTTAACACCATTTACCCTGTACATGTAACACCATTTACCCTGTACATGTAACACCATTTACCCTGTATTTTAAACACCATTTACCCTGTGCATGACACATTTACCACCATTTACCCTGTATTTTAAACACCATTTACCCTGTATTTTAAACACCATTTACCCGTGTACATGTAACATCATTTACCCTGTATTTTAATCACCATTTACCCTGTACATTTAACACCATTTACCCGTGTACATGTAACATCATTTACCCTGTATTTTAATCACCATTTACCGTGTACATTTACCACCATTTACCCTGTATTTTAAACACCATTTACCCTGTATTTTAAACACCATTTACCCGTGTACATGTAACATCAGTTATCCTGTATTTGAACCACCATTTACCCTGGACATTGTGTACATTGATCGTGTACCGTCAACGCCGCCGTTACCCAGCGACGAAGCTCCTCACCTCCGCGCGCCCCCCCCCCTCCACACTCTGCGCACGCGCGGGGAGGGTCCGCCCGCTAATCCCGTCCCGCGGGGCAGCAGCAGCAGCGGCCGCGCCGATCGGTTCCGGGAGTCAGACAGCGTCGGATCTTTAGCCGCCACGGAGGACGTGGGCTCCCGCTGCTGCTGCTGCCGCCGCCGCCTCTCGGCCCAGGCCTCAGGTAACATATCCCGCTGCCAACCCCACCGCCCCGTCATCTATACACATCTTCTAATGTCGGTGTTGAAGGTGGGAGTGAGGAGCGTGTGGTCTATCAGGGATCCTCTCTACAACTGGTGTAAAGGGAGCAGGAGAAAGACAGTCACAGTGTGAATCATTACTGGCAGCAGAACCAACCTGCTGGCTTAACTTAGACTATCACTTCAACTGTTCATTATAACCCAGCTTCCAGCAAATTATTGCACTGTATATGAAATAAATTATAAATATATAATATATTTATATGTGTGTGTGTGTATTTATATATTTATGTGTTTGTGTTGTATTATATTGTTTTATTTAAGAAATAACTGCAGATGCAGGAAAAATCGAAGGTAGACAAAAATGCTAGAGAAACTCAGCGGGTGAGGCAGCATCTATGGAGCGAAGGAAATAGGCGAATATAATCAGAGCCAATATCTGAGTTTCGGGCGACACCATTCTTCTTCAGAATATACGTTATATTGTTTTTAATATCATATTTATATATATCATAGCAGTTTTTACCCCACTGCTATAAAGGCACTAAATGTAGCCGCCAAGGAACGCGGGGACTAAGAGACTGCGGTTGGTACACTGTGAAATCGACAGAAGGATGTAGGGTTGGGTGTTTATGCGTGGCTATTTTCATATTTCATATTTATTTTAGTTGTTTATCTTTTTTAATATTTTACCTTGTCTGTATCGTTAGCTTTTATGGTTTGAATGTTGCACTGACTGGTTGACATTTTTAAATTTCGTTGTACATGGTTCATGTTACAATGACAATAAAGAAACTATTCTATTCTACTATTCTATCATATATTAGATATAAATATATATATATATGAATATAAATATCTAAAATATATCTTTATATGTGTTTGTATTGTATTATATTGTTTTGTATCATATTTATATTCATATATCTTATTTTATATATATATATGAATATAAATATCTAACTAAAATATATCTCATATAATATATACATAAGATATCCATGAATATAAATATATAAAACAATATAATACAGTACAAACAATGTCAATACAATATAAAAATATAAATTAAAATACAATATATAAGAAATATAAATCTAAAATTAAACAAAGCTGGGCATTATGATTACATTGAATCTATATTGTAGATGTTGATGGAAAGCTTGTACAATATGTAATTAAAATATTAATGACTCTATATTTCAAAGATGTGAGGAATTACCTTAAATATGTTACTGAACGAGTGACAGCAGTGACACCTAACCAAAAGACTGGGTTATTGGAAGGGTTAACTAAAGTCTCATTCCACGGAGTAAGTGCAAGGAAGATCTCTGGCAGCTTTTGGAACCGAATTAGTAAGGAATTGCTGAGTTTAGTGTGCAAACAGCTAACAATGGGAATAGGTGATTCTAGGATGTCCGTCTGGAAGGGGCTAGGATTAAAGGAGGTAACAAGGATGAGAAGGAATAAAGCCATAAAGATTTTAAATTTAGATAGACACAAAATGCTGGAGTAACTCAGCAGGGCAGGCAGCATCTCTGGACAGAAGGAATGGGTTGAGACCCTTTTACTTTTGGTGTGTTGTCAGGTCAGGAGTCTACAGAGTTTGCGAAGGAATGTTGGTGAACTGGGCAAGTTTTCCGGATTTTGGCTCATGGAGAAGTTGGAAGAATTGAATATGGAGGTGGTAAAAATATCAATGAGGATTTCAGAGTGGAGATGGAAATTACAGCGTGAATTTGTTTAAAGTACTTACCATAGTGTAATAACCCTGCTGTTTATCAATTAACAGTGATAGAGAGGAGATAAAATTGGAAGGTACACAAAAGGCTGGAGAAACTCAGCGGGTGCAGCAGCATCTAAGGAGCGAAGGAGATAGGCGACGTTTCGGGTCGAGACCCTTCTTTAGACTGGTCAGGGATCAGGGAAACGAGAGATATAGACGGTGATGTGGAGAGATAAAGAACAATGAATGAAAGATATGCAAAAAAGTATCGATGATAAAGGAAACAGTGAGACCAAGCGGAGGCTTGGCGATTCGCCGAACACCTCCGCTCGGTCCGCAATAACTAACCTGACCTCCTGGTGGCTCAGCACTTCAACTCCCCCTCCCATTCCGTATCCGACCTCTCCGTCCTGGGCCTCCTCCACGGCCAGAGTGAGCAACACCGCAAGTTGGAGGAACAGCACCTCATATTCCGCTTGGGGAGTGTGCTTCCTCTGGGCTTAAACATTGAATGTTCTCAATTCTGTTAACCCTTGCTGCCTCCTCCCCTTCCCACCTCTCCCTCAGCCCTCGGACCCTGGCATTCCCTCTCTCTCTATCTCTCCCCCACCCAAGTTGCACTAGCTTCTCATTTTCACACTACAAACAGCTTACAATGGCCTGTTTCCTTTATCATCGATACTTTTTTGCATATCTTTCATTCATTGTCCTTTATCTCTCCACATCACCGTCTATATCTCTCGTTTCCCTGATCCCTGACCAGTCTGAAGAAGGGTCTCGACCCGAAACGTCGCCTATCTCCTTCGCTCCTTAGATGCTGCTGCACCCGCTGATTTTCTCCAGCCTTTTGTGTACCCTCGATTCTCCGGCATCTGCAGTTCCTTCTTTAACAGATAGAAATGGAAGTTTAGCTGGATCGAATTTAGAGAGCAAGCTACTGTTTGTGTCAATAACTGGGTGGGTTATTTATATCAGCAGCTCAGGGTGTAATTTGTGGCTTCTTTGCTGATTGCATTTTTTTAGCCTTCTTGAGTAGTTTGAATAATTTTTGTCTGTTGATTGGATGTCTGACAAAGCGGAGACAGTGATGAGTTGAGAAGATTTGATGAGGTGGAGTTGGGGTTTGTGTCGGAAGATGCTGGTTTACACCGAAGATAGACAGAAAATGCTGGAGCAACTCAGCGGAACAGGCAGCATCTCTTTAGACCAGGGTACACAAAAGGCTGGAGAAACTCAGCGGGTGCAGCAGCATCCAAGGAGCGAAGGAGATAGGTGATGTTTCGGGTCGAGACCCTTCTTCAGACCCCTCTTTAGACCACTTCTGAAGAAGGGTCTCGACCCAAAACATCGCCCATCACTTCTGTCCAGGGATACTGGAGCTGGGGGTTGGTGTTTATATGAAAATTATATTGCTTTCAGACAATGTTGCATATAAAAGGAGGATGACAAACGTGGAACTCTGTTGGGCTGCAGAATGAAAATTGAGGCGGTGCGAACAGAAGCTCTGATTGTGACTGATGACTGAAAATTGAGCGCAGATTGATCAAGATGGCCAAAATGGGATAATGCACCACTATCACTGACAGTGAAACTCGACTGGATGTTCACACTTGGAGTTTAGAGTCATAGGGTGGGGGAAGGGAGGGGGAGAGTGAGAGAGAGTTACCTGATTAGTTAGATAGTCAATTAATTAGTTAAGAAGGGTCAGAGATTAGTTTACCCACTCACTTCCTGGCCCTTGCAGTGTACAGTTCGCTGATGGTTCGTTAATGCACAATGTTGTTTTGCATGACGGCCAGAGAGGTATACAAAATGTGTAAGAAGGAACTGTTGCTTTGCATCAAAGATAGACACAAAATGCTGGAGTATCTCAGTATCCCTGAGTTACTCCAGCACTTTGTGTCATTCTTTTGGGCAGAAAGATAAGTTGGGCGATCGTGAGTATAGAGAAAAAGATTAGAAGTTTATTTTGTCAACAAATTGAGCTCGGTACGAACATGGAGGGTGTTGCCATTGACTCGGAGAGAATTGTTTTTCGGTTAGTGCAGGAGAAAGGGGTGGTGTAACAGTGGCAGCTGAAAAGATAGTGTAAATCTTAACGACAAAGTAATTTGGTGAGATCCTTGTATCTATTGGAGACAAGGGTGGGGATGGTACATGAGAGGAAGAGAGGTGGCGCTGGCGAAAATAAACCAGGTATTAACTCTCCATTGAAGTATAATCTAAGGTGATAAATTATTCCTTATTATTGAAGCTTTTTTCATAGTTTTGACGCTGGGTCATGACTGCAATGAATTTCTCCGAAGTCTTGACAAATGCTTTGTGCACCATTTTGGAAGGGTTTCAGGCAAGTGTGCAACCAAGTTTACATCGACAGCTTTGTATTTCTTTAACGGATTTGTTCAATTGGCTTTTGTGAAGATGCTATTTTGTGGGTATCTTATATTGAGAACTTTTGATAATATATGCAGCAACATTGGAAACCATATGTGATTAAAATTGGAATGAGATATTATGAGTTATCGAGCCCTATAATTACGTGGTGCATGAGCTGAATCAGAATGGACAAGTGGCACAGCGGGTAAAGCAGCTGCACCACAGCTCCAGAGATTCAGGTTTGATGCTGACCTCTGGTGCTGTCTGTGTGGAGCTTGCACGTTCTCCCTGTGACTGTTTCCTCCCACATCCCAATGACGTGCGAGTTTGTAGGTTAACATGCCTCTGAAAATTACCCCTTGTGTGTAGGGAGTGGATTAGAAATTGGAGTAATGTAGGTATGTTACAAAACTTACCTTGAGCAGCGCTGCAGTTCTGCCGCTCCCCGTGTGCGTGACTTTGGCGCCTTTCAGAGGGGGGCGTGTTTAAAGTGCAGTTTTTCTATAGACAGGGCAAATCGATCCATGTCTGGGGATTTCGTTGCTGAAGAAAAATCGCTCCGACATTTGATTTATGAAGGTATTTTTAAATTACGCTAAGTTATTTATTAGCTAGAGTAATTTAAAAATCATCTTCTAAAGCCGTGTGGGCTGACAATGGGCAGGATTTTACGTAGGGGAGAAAATAAATTACACCATTTATTTTTACATAAAAACATGCTTCTTAGGAAGCATTTATCACATTTTCATGTTGCGAAATGGGGACAAAAAAAATATGCGAACCAGCAGTATTTTTCGAGCCGACTTCACCGCAAACCGCAACGTTCTAATCCACCACGATCCACTAAAATCCACTCGCAAGTTGATTTAAATGGCCATTAATTTACAGGAATTAAGCACTAAATTCCTTCAATTTGGCCTATAAATTCATGAAAATGAGATTTAAAAATCATGTTATATTGTGAATTATTGTGTGAATGTTATTTGGACACTTAGGCAATTTATAAATGTTTATCTTTTCTTAAGAAATGGATTGATGTTTAGATCTAGTAATTGAATTTTGTAATTAGCTACAATTAGGTAACTAACTGATTATACGCTTGAATTTCAGGTCTTCCAAGTAAGATTGTTTCATATTTGTTTCAGAATGCTTCAATCTATATTAACTGAAAATGTCATTAAGTTCTCTTAATTTTTAAGAAAGTTATAGGCTTTTGACTGTCCTAGATCACAGCTTTTGAGCTAAGTCAATGGAAAAGCATTAGGGAACAAGATGCTAATTTCCGAGTATGAAAATGGCCATAACTTATTTAATACTGAAGATATGAAAGTAAATTAGGTGTCAAATTAAACTTCTTTTTATGCTTTATCTGATGGGATAAATTGCAGACTTGATTTTTAAAATCTCAAACTCTTGTAACATTGCTAAGTAATGTAGATCTAGAATAAATGGGTGTTCAGTGGTCAGCATGGACTCAAATGGCCTGTTTCCATGTGTCTTCTTAAAAAAAAAACTGAAGCATTTGGATGTATTCCCAGGAATGAATTTAGTGCTAAATCTAATTTAACGTTTTTTTTTAAAATTATGCAGACCGCAAATGTCCCTTATTTTTACCACAGTGAGATGTTGACATTATATCGTGATTGAATCAGTGTTGATGCAAAATATTATCAGTGTTAATATTTTTGAAATGGATTTTAAGTTTATGCTAATTATAAAATAATTCAATAATTGTTTCAGTTTCTCACCGTTTTAACGCAGAAGATTAGTTTCCCTTTGGGTACGGTTGAAGGAGAGAAATTGTAATGAAACAGAAACTGAAATAATTAAAGGCAATGATTTATATGTCGCAAAACAAAACATCATGTGGTACAGTGGTGCAGCGGTAGAGTTGTTGCCTCACAGAGCCAGAGACCCGGGTTCGATGCTGACTACGTGTGCTGTCTATACGGATTTTTGCACGTTCTCCCCGTAACGGCATGGGTTTTCCCTGGGTGACCTGGTTTCCTCCTACACTCCAAAGACGTACTATTTTGTAGGTTAATTAGCTTTGGTAAAATTGTAAATAGTTCCTCTGGAAGGCGACTCCGGACTGTCAAAGCTGCCACAGCCTGACATAAAAACAGTTTTTATCCACAAGTGGTTGCTCCACTCAACAGCCAAAAATCTGTAGCCTCCCTTTGATCTGGTATTTTGTTGGTTCACATGCTTGATCAATAGTGTTTTATCATTAATGTTTTATTATTATTAATGTTTAGTGTTTTCCGAGTCATTCGTAACTGTCACTGTATGTCATGTTGTTACTTGGGGGCGGAGCATCAAGGCAAATTCCTTGTATGTGAATACCTGGCCAATAAACTTACTTAGTGTGTGTAGCATAGTTCTTGTATACGGGGTGATCGCTGATCGGCGTGGATTTTTTGCGCCGAAGGGCTCGTTTCCATGCTGCATCTCTAAAGTCTACAGTTACCAATCCATGTTCTCCAGAGGTGCTGCTTGACCCACTGACTTACTCCAGCATGTTGTGTCTTTGTTTCTAAATCTGCATCTGCCATTTCTTGTTTAACCATGTATCATTATTGTCCATTTTCGGTCATGGAATAATCTACTTTTTAGGGGATTGATGCCCTTTAAGATCTCCTTAAAAACTACGCTTTCCACCATTTCTTTTATAGACAATAGGTGCAGGAGTAGGCCATTCGGCCCTTCGAGCCAGCACCGACATTTAATGTGATCATGGCTGATCATCCACAATCAGTACCCCATTCCTGCCTTGTCCCTATATTCCTTACTCCGCTATCTTTAAGACCTCTATATAACTCTCTCTTGAAAGCAGCCAGAGAACCAGCCTCCACTGCCCTCTGGGGCAGAGAATTCCACAGACTCGCAACTCTCTGTGTGAAAACGTATTTCCTCATCTCCGTTCTAACGGCTTACCCCTTATTCTTAAACTGTGGCCCCTGGTTCTGGACTCCCCCAACATTGGGAACATGTTTCCTGTCTCTAGTGTGTCCAAACCCTTAATAATCTTACATGTGTCAATAAGATCCCCTCTCATCCTTCTAAATTCCAGAGTATACAAGCCCAGCCGCTCCATTCTATCAACATATGACAGTCCCGCCATCCTGGGAATTAACCTTGTGAACCTACACTGCACTCCCTCAATAGCAAGAATGCCCAAATATTTTTAATTTAGATCAATGTCTTTTTCTTTTGTCTGATTATCCAACAGAATTGGGGCATTTCAAACTGTTAATGCTATGTGTGTAGATCAATCACTATTAGCCGAGAGGGCTACAAAGTCACCTGTGCAGCCCCCTGTGGAAAAGTCTCTGGCGATACCAGTGCTGACTGGACCATCACCAGCAGTGCTGTCACCTGCAAAGAGCACGGCAGAGGGCCCGTACTGTACGCGTGCGGGACATGTTTGTAAGCCCAACCCCAAGTACAAAGACTATGTTTAGACACTTATCATGGACTTTAATTGATGAAGTTCTTCTTTGTTTCCTTATATTCATCTTGCTAATTTCGTATCCTCCACTGCTTAGCTGTTGTTTTAGTTAATGTTTGCATCCTTATATTGTGATGATTGTAAGCTTTAGTTTTATATATTTTTGAATCGGGCACGTGCCGTGAGTAATTACTCAGGGTAGGCACTCAGTCCGCTTTAAAAATTTAAACCGTGCATGCGCAGATTGTTCTCCCCGTTAAATAAATAAATAAATAAAACCAGCGACATTTCCATTTGCCCAAGGCTTCTGAGTCCTAGACCAATTGGGGGGACAGTTCCTTTCACAGCGTGTGGAGAGTCTGCCAGGGGTAAAGTTGTGGGGAGGGCACGAGTGTTGAGAAAGAGGGTGTCGGGGATACTGCCAGCGCTGGAAAGGGCACAGAGAACATTTACGAGGAAGGTGCCAGGACTAGAGGTTCTGAGCGATATATAGAGGTTGTAGGCTGGACATGTGAGGAGCAATGGTGAAAATCGCAAGAAAGTACTTATCACAAAGTACTGGAATCTTCACTCCCTCACCGCTGCCGCAGCTCTCCGGGCGCAAAGCCACGCACTGTAGCTGGGGATATAAGCAGCTCGGGGAGCGGCCACCGGGACCCGACAGCTGAACTGGCCGCCACCAGCGCCTTCTGCCGGCCCGCTCACCTTTGGCAATGCTCTCTGTCGGAACACGTGTCACCTGCCGTTCGCCGACTTCGCTCATGTCAGCGGCTTCCCGCAAATCCTTTAATTCCTACAGCCGAGTAACCTCAATCGCGCTGTCGGAATTTAAGGACATGAGTGAGGCCAGCGAGCGACAGGAGAGAGGTTTTTGGATGGAGAGCTGCCAGAGGTGAGCGAGGACCGGCAGAAGGAGCTAAGGTGGCGGCTGGTTCCGCTGTCTGGCCCGGCGGCCGCTCAGCCACCTGAGCTACTTCTCCCCCCCCCCCCCTCCCCCCCTCGCCCCCCCACCGGCCTCAATGCGGTGGCATTCCACGCCTCCGTGCAAGGAGCGTCGCAAGTGGCAGTATCCCAATCCCCTCATTCATAACATTAGTGCCCTCCCCGCGACTTTACCCCGGGCCAGACTCCCCAAACGCTGTGAAAGGAGCTCTTCCCCACCCCCACACCCCGGGAAATACGGTATTAAAAAAAACATCACAAAATGTACTTACCACATTATTGGTACACGACAAACCATGGTTGAAACCCCGCCAAGAAATTTGCGCTGCGCATGCGCAGTAGACTGATGCGCATGCGCAGTGCTGCAAAGGCAGAATTTCTGCTGCCTTCAGCCCCGCTTGAAACTGACGGCTTCAGGCAGCGCTGACGGCACATGGGCTGCACAGAGCTTCCCGTGTTACAAGCGCTGCGGATGAAAGGCACGGAGAATTATGCCTACCTAAGAGATCGGTCTCTTACATAGGCATAATTCTCCCATGCCTTTACTATTTATATTTAATAATTGCCATTTCATAATTTTAGTCAGGGTAGGCAGTGCCTACCTTGCCTATCCTGACGGCACGTGCCTGTTTTGAATTTAGTTTGCGGGCTTAAGTTTAAGAAGCAGGATGTAGATCGATCACTATTAGCCGATTTGATCCATGTCTGGTTTTTACTGTTGTACACCCAATCCGGAATCCAGTTCTGGTTTCTACGACGTCATCTAGCGTGCCGGTCGGCTCTATAATCTTTGGGTTCGGCTGTTCTTCAGATTCATCCAGGAGCTTGAACCTACAACAGCTGTGTGTATTCACTCTATGTGTTCTGCTAATAAAGAACGTATATACAAAGCTGAACGACTCGGTGGTTATACATCTTCGTACAATGTGTAAGTCAAAGTTGTGGTTGCCCAAGCCGTTTTGATTTCTTTTTATCCGTCATTACAATCTCCAAGCTAACATTAAGACATTTATTCAGTATTGTTTTTGAGGTTACGTCTTGCAAATGTGGAAGTAAACCTGCATGGCTAATATTTTATCCCCTTTGCAGCTGTGCAGTGCTTTAAATGTGGTTCTCCAGAGATGCTGCCTGTCCTGCCGAGTTACTCCAGCATTTAAATCAGCATCTGCAGTTCTTTCCTACATATCCAACCCATTTTAATCTCTTGTTTATTTTTTCCAGTGATGTGACCAAAGAAGAGAGAGCGGCAAAGGCAAAATGCATCACGTCACGATATCTGTGGGGGGGATGACTTGTAACTCGTGCGTGCAGACCATAGAGCAGCAGATTGGAAAGTTACAAGGAGTCGGCAAGATAAAGGTGAATATTGTAAAGAGTGTAGGCTCATTGCTTCCCTCGGTCCAGAGCTTGAGGATGTGGAAAGAATGCAATGATGCCTCACAACCTTTTCAGCTTGGTTTAGTTTAGGGATACAACATGTATAACATAGAAACAGGCTGTTGTAGAGTCATACAGCATGGAAACGAGCCCTTCCGCCTAACTTGCCGACAACAACCAACTTGTCCCAACGACACTAGACCAACCTGCCTGCATTTGGCCCGTATCCCTCTAAACTTGTCCTATCCATGTACCCGTCTAAATGTCTCATAAATGTTGCGATAGTTCTCTCAGGTTCCTATTAAATCTTTTCCCCTTAACCCATGTCCTCTGGTTCTCGATTCCCTTACTCTGGGCAAGTGCGCAGTTACCCGATCTATGCCTCTCATGATCTTGTACACCTCTATAAGATCACCCCTCATCCTCCTGTGCCCCAAGGAATCGTGTCCCAGCCTGCTCAACCTCTCCCTACGGCTCAGACCAAATATTTGATTTGTTTTTGTTGAATTAATCTGATGGTCTTTCAGTTTATGACCCATGAATTCTGTATGTCAATTTAATGTATAGTGTAGGGCATAAGAATCTTCCCCCCCCCCCCCCCCCCCCCAAATTTCTCAAGACACTGTTCGAGCCTGTTTGAAGTAGGAACGGAATTTCGAAGAGTACTTTGGATAAGTTGAGCGAATAAGAAACATTGGTTTGCTTATTCTTATTTTGTTTCATGTATTGTTAAATAGCAAACCGAGTGATCTATTTGAAACAAAATCAAGTCATGTGGTGAATAACATTTTGGGTTTCATAAGAAAGAAGCATTTATGTTGAACTATGTGTGAAAAATTAGTTATTGGTATACTTTTTATAATGCTGTGAAACTTGCCCACAGCAGATCTCAAAACAGCTGTGGGATAAATGCCAAATAATTGATTCTTTTCCCTTTAATACGATACTATACATTTAAAAAAAAACTTTTTGACTGGTCAGTTGTAACCTTGTTCAACAAGGTGGTCCTATTCCATCACGGCAGTGAATAATTAATTTGAATTCTGTGCATAAGGCTCTGGAGTGAGACTGGAATTCATGAGTTAAAACAAATGCAGGAGGAACTTTTAGGGTCAAGCAGCATCCGTAGAGGGAAATGGGACAGATGATGTGTGATCGTTCTCCAGACTGATGGAGTAGGTGGGGAGATAGGTGATAGAACGAGGTAAGGGGAGACAGCTGGTTAAAAAGAGGCAAGGGAAAGGTTGGGACTAGAGCTGGAAAGGGAGAGTCAGAGACATGTCAGGATGGCCGAGTGTTCGAAGGCACCAGACTCAAGGAATAAAGTCCTTTGTTCTGGTCTCCACTGGAGGCAAGGGTTCGAATCCCACTTCTGACACGCATAATTTGGGCGGCATGATGGTGCAGAGGTAGAGTTGCTGCCTTAAAGCACCCAGTGACCTGGGTCTGACCCTGACGACGGGCGCTGTCCGTATGGAGTTTGTACGTTCTCCCTGTGACCATGTGGGTTTTCTCCTGGTGCTCTGGTTTTCTCCCACACTCCAAAGATGTACAGGTTTGTTGGTTAATTGGCTTTGGGAACATTTGTAAATTGTCCCTAGTGTGTGTATGATAGTGCTAGTGTACGGGATGATTGCAGATTGGCGTGGATTTGGTGGGCTGAAGGATTTACTGTTCGCTGTTAGTTTGTTTTTCCATGCTGTGAATGGCTTTGTTTTCATTGGTAACCTTGTTCTTGCAAAGATCACATTGACCTTGGCATTGGTTTATGTGCCATTAATCCCTTTGTGCCTTAATCATTTTGATTTCTGTAAGGCATAGTACTCAGATGTACTGATTAGTATCTTGCACTGAACTTTGTGATTTAGTCAGATTATATATTAATATGCGACCTTTGTATATAGTTTAATTCTAATTTTGAACCTTTCATAGAAACATAGAAACATAGAAAATAGGTGCAGGAGTAGGTCATTCGGCTCTTCGAGCCTGCACCGCCATTCAATATGATCATGGCTGATCATCCAACTCAGTATCCTGTACCTGCCTTCTCTCCATACCCCCTGATCCCTTTAGCCACAAGGGCCACATCTAACTCCCTCTTAAGTATAGCCAATGAACTGGCCTCAACTGCCTTCTGTGGCAGAGAATTCCACATATTCACCACTCTCTGTGAAAAATGATTTTCTCATCTCGGTCCTAAAAGACTTCCCCCTTATCCTTAAACTGTGACCCCTTGTTCTGGACTTCCCCAACATCGGGAACAATCTTCCTGCATCTAACCTGTCCAACCCCTTAAGAATAAGCATTGGATGCAATTAGAAGAAAAAAAACAACTGAAGTCATAGAGCATGGAAACACGCCCTTTGTCCCAACCTGCCCAGAGCTAGATTGGGCTCTTAAAGATAGCGGAGTCCTGGGATATGGGGAGAAGGCGGGAACGGGGTACTGATTGTAGATGATCAGCTATGATCACATTGAATGGCGGTGCTGGCTCGAAGGGCCGAATGGCCCACTCCTGCACCTATTGTCTATTGGCTAACATGTCCCATTCACACTAGTCCCACCTGCCCGCGCTTGGCCCATATCCCTCTAACCCTGTCCTATCCATGTGCCTGTCCAAATGTCTCTTACATATTATGATAATGCCTGTCTCAACTACCTTCTCCAGCAGCTCCTTCCATATACCCACCAGCCTTCGTGTTAAAATAAAGTTTAGAGAAACAGTGGCATCAGTGGGAAAGGCATTCTGTATCTAAGCTACTATAATGAACTGATTCCGTCGAGAGAGATATCAAATTCATTAACCTTTCAACAAAGTCACATTTAATGGCGGATAAATTTAGATTTTTTTTGTCATATTTTCTTTAAACACTGATCATGAGGTTATTTGAGTATACATTTTATACATGGCTTTTTGATAAGAACATTTTTAACTTGTGCCATGGTCATAAAGTTCTCAAATATTACAGTGCGAATTGCCTCGTGAAAGAGCTAGTCATTCTTCCTGAGAGCGTGCACTGAACAGCGCTGTAAGCATTAAAAATTAACAGAAAACTCAATGAAGCCTGCTGTATTACGAACATAGTGGTACCGAAAAGATAACAACTCCAATTTTAATCCTGTGCTTTCTCATGTTTTTTGAGTTCCGTGCATAGTTCACTTTAAAAGGAAACTTTTATATGCCAAATATATAAACTTAATAGAGGCCCAGAAATAAATTACACTTTCGTTTAAATAAAAATCTTATTCTATGTGTCATCAGAACTAGCAAAACAAAAATGATAAGCTGAAAAGATCACTGTTGGAATCATTCCACAGTGCTTATAATTTCATGCTTGTATGTTCTTGGAGCAGAATTAGGCTATTTGACCCATCAAGACTCCTTCACCATTCAATCATGGCTGATCGATCTTTCCCTCTCAGTCGCATTCCCCTGCCGTCTCCCAATAACTCCTGACTTCCATTTTGCAGGCAAGCTTTGTGCTGCTATTAAAACCAGTGGGGACGTGCTGCGGGTTTACTGGAATCATTTTAATACATACATTTCTAAAGTATGCAGAAGAGTTTCCTTAATTTACTTACAAATTACTTACAAAATTCTTCAGGGGTTGGACAGGCTAGATGCAGGAAGATTGTTCCCGATGTTGGGGAGGTCCAGGACAAGGGGTCACAGCTCAAGGATAAGGGGGAAATCCCTTAGGACCGAGATGAGAAGGACTTTTTTCACACAGAGAGTGGTGGGTCTCTGGAACTCTCTGCCACAGAGGGCAGTTGAGGCCAGTTCATTGGCTATATTTAAGAGGGAGTTAGATGTGGCCCTTGTGGCTAAGGGGATCAGAGGGTATGGAGAGAAGGCAGGTACGGGATATTGAGTTGGATGATCAGCCATGATCATATTGAATGTCGGTGCAGGCTCGAAGAGCCGAATGGCCTACTCCTGCACCTAATTTCTATGTTTCTATGTTTCTAATTCAGTGGCTGCAAAATTCTTGCTGCACTCCATTCCACTTCAGCGGGATGTTCCTCAACTTCCTTCTGTTCACCTTTTGTTTGAGAAGCAGAGGCTTTACCGGTTTTGCTTAGAGATACGGCGTGGAAACAGGCCCTTTGGCCGACCGACTCCACGCTGACCAGCGATCCCCTTACACCAGTACTATCGTACACACGGGACAATTTACAATCTTTACTGAAGCCAATTAACCTACCAACCTGCACATCTTCGAAGTGTGGGAGTGAACTAGAACACCAGGAGAAAGCCCATGTGGTCACAGGGAGAACGTTCGAACTCCGTGCAGACAGCACCCATAGTCAGGATCGAACCCGGGACTCTGGCGCTGTGAGGCAGCAACTCTACTGCTGCGTCACCGTGCCGCCCACCTGTTTAAACCTAACCTCTTCTTAGTTTAAGTTTAGGTATATGGTTGTCAATTTGGCACCTCTTGCCTGCAGGCTCAGTAGACTATTTCTGTACACTTGCTCATCGAAGATGTGCTGGGTATGGGAATACTGTACTGGACTATATGTAACAAAATAATTTGACTGCACATTTGCATGCAGCAATAAAAGCACCATTGAATCAATGTCTTGGCCTGCCGCTCTCGACTTGTGACACGAATGCAGAGACAGTTTTAGGCCTTTTCGCCAAACCTAGAGTTGCTTCGGCACAAAGATGGCCCCGTTCATTTGAATTTGCAAACTTGCATTGATTTTTTTGCTTGGGTTGTCTACTTTCCCCTTAGTCATCTCTATTTGCATCTAAATGAGTTAAGCTTCCAGTTGGGGATAATTTTGTTTGCATTGAAGAAACACTAATGTAAGAGGCCGAATGTATATCTTGGGTGGATTTGATCAAATGTTATTATCTGCTTTATGCTCAATCATGAAGGGGAGTGTAGATGTCAGAGTGATCTTCAACTGGGCAAAGTCCTCTGGTTATACAGCACTGGGCTGACAAAGCTGCCTGTCTTTGGGTGGATTGGTTAATCATTTATGTGAATGTTAAAAAGTGGGATGTTAGTACACTTTTTTAAGGGCCTGTCCCACTTGGCGATTGATTAGGCAGCTGCTGCGACTGCCATAGTCGTACCAGGTCGCCAAAAAACCGGCGACAACCTACGTCATCTTGGCGACAACCTACGACAGCACCTACGTCAGGAGAAGTCAAGCTACGCTCATTGGCGTCAAACGCACTGTCGCCGAAAAATGTTCAACATGTTGAAAATTTAGCGGCGACCAGAAAAATGCTACGGCTTTTTACGCAACTGAGGAGACTAATCCCAGCGACCACCGGCAAACGTGGCGACAAACTAGTCGCCTGTAGTTGCCTAAAAAATCGCCTACGTGATCAAGAAGGAACTGCCGATGCTGGAAAATCGAAGGTAGACAAAAGTGCTGGAGAACCTCAGCGGGTGCGTCAGCATCTATGCAGCAAAGGAAATAGGCAACGCTTCGGGCCAAAACCATTCTTCAGGCAAGCTCATTATGATTTTACAGCAAGGAAATAGATCCTATGGCCCACATTTTCCATGAGCTGAAAAGAACCGCAGATGCTGGTTTACACCGAAAATAGGGACAAAGTGTTGGAGTAACTCAGCATGTCAGGCAGCATCTTTGGAGAAATGTCCCGACCCGAAACATCATCCTTCCACCAGACTACAAGTGCCGTCTGTATGGAATTTGCATGTTCTCCCTGTGACTGCAAGGACTTTCTCTGGGTGTCTTTCTCCCACACTCCAAAGACGTGCAGGTTTGTAGGTTAATTAGCTTCTGCAAATTGTCCCTAGTGTGTAGGATAGAACTAATGTACAGGTGATCATTGGTCGACACGGACTCAGTGGGTCGATGGACGTGTTTCCACGTTGTATCATTAAGCTAAACAGCTTTTGCGGTTTCTTGTGTCTCCACCTTATCAGACAATATGTTTCGGAGCCAAGAATTTTCTAGGTGACAAAATTCTTCCTCGTATCCCCTTTAAATCTCCCATCGTTTAAACCTCTGCCATCTTTCTATAAACATCTTTGCTTGGGGAATAAAGGTTTCCCACTGTGTATCGTATATCTGCCCCTCATGATTTTGTATGCTTCATTCGTGTCCTTGCACTGTTCCAAGTAAAACTGATCCACGTCCAGTTTCTCCTCTCACTGCCATACTCCCTCCAAGGTAATGTCCAGGTGAATCTATTAGTGCTAGGCCATTCATTCTATTGCAAGCAATAGCAGCTTTGTCTCCCTTATAAATTTGACACAGAAGTGGTAGTTTTCAATCAGCTTGACTTTTGAATTAGTTAGTGGTAGATCTTCCAAAGATTCCTTTGGTGACTGACAATTGGCTGAAAGGTCAATGGGTGCAACACAAGAGTCTTTACGTTTCTTTAGAGTCAAGAGAGTTTATTGTCATGTGTCCCAGATAGGACAATGAAATTTGTGCTTGCTGCAGCACAACAGACTATTGTAAGCAAAAATACAGAACAGTTCAGTTCAATATACACATAAATAAGCAGATAAAGTGCACTACGCTGTTACAGTTCAGAGTCTGTTTGTTGGCAAGTTTAATAGCCTGATGGCTGAGGGGAAGAAGCTGTTCCTGAACCTGGATGTACCAGATTTCAGGCTCCTGTACCTTCTCCCCGATGGTAGTGGAGAGATGAGTGTGTGGCCAGGATGGTGTGGGTCCTTGATGATGTTGGCAGCCTTTTTGAGGCAGCGACTGCAATAGATCCCTTCGATAGTGGGGAGGTCAGAGCCGATGATGGACTGAGCAGTGGGTACAACTTTCTGCATCCTTTTCCACTCCTGGACCCTCAGGTTGCCGAACCAAGCCACGATGCAACCAGTCAGCATGCTCTCTACTGTGCACCTGTAGAAGTTCGACATACTGACTTTGACATACCGACTCTCCGTAGTTTTCATCATTGAAACTTTCTTTCTATTCAGTTATTTTTGTTTTAATTGTGTCTTTACTTTCAATTTTAATATTGCAGTTCCATGGCAGTGCCATTGGGCATTGTTGTCCTGATATCTACAATGCATTCAGAAAATATTCAGACCCCTTCACGTTTTACACATTTTGTTACGTTACAGCCTTATTCTGAAATGGTTTAAATTCATTTTTTAAAATCATCAATCTACACACAATACCCCATAATTAAAAAGCGAAAACAGGTGTTTAGAAAAATTTGCAAAGTAATTAAAAAGAAATAACTGAAATATCACATTTACATAAGTATTCTGACCCTTTACTCAGTACTTTGTTGAGGCACCTTTGGCAGCGATTACAGCCTCAAGTCTTCTTGGGTATGACGCTACAAGCTTGGCACACCTGCATTTTTTTTTTACATTTTTTTTTGTTAGAAGTAAGTACAGTAGTGTGGTACCTAAGTACCTAATACATACATACACATTACCATTCTTGTACAGCTTCTTATTTTTAATTTAATAATAAAAGAACAGTGAAAGAAAAAGGGAAGTAAAGGGTGTCGAGATAGATAGACAAACGAATAGAAACAGATAGCGGATCCATATTAAACTGGATCCGGACTCAAAACCAATAATACTTGGAATATCAGAATAAAGTTTAACACTTACAACAAGCCAAAGAAATTTCCTAGATTACAGTATAATAATCGGGAAGAAATTAATATTAAAATTTTGGAAAGGCCCTATAACCCCCACAATTAAAATGTGGATTATGGAAATGTCGGAGACCCTACACCTGGAAAGAATCAGATTTGCCTTAATGGACAAACAAGAACTCTTTGTTAGAATATGGTCTTCTTTCATCGATTACTTAAAAGGGTAGATTGGTTCGGCAGGGGAACCTAACTGACACTTGGACTCGGGATCAGATGAAAAGTTACACTCTATATTCCTTGATCTTATCTCCAATGATGTATTAATAGTAGATTATTCCATTCCTTATGATTTTTTTTGATTTTTTTTTCTCTTTTTCTTCTCTTTCTTTTTTTATTACTCTTAATCTATTAAAAAAAAACTATTAGAGGCAGAATTATTCAATTGATAATATTATTAATGTATGATTGATGTACATGAAATACTTCTACCATAATATGTGTTTGCCAATTTATTGCTTACCTCTAATAACAATATATTTTAAAAAAAGAAAAAAAGAGACAGGTAGCGAAAGAGACAGAGAGCAGAGATAAAAAGCTAAGACGATTGAAAGAAAAAGAGAAAGTAGAGAGAAAAGAAATTAGGAGAGATATACATACCTATTTCATATCTTTACCCATCCGTCACCCTGTTCTGAACCATTTAATTTCTACAGTTATGTTATGTTGCACCATATGCTTGTAAAAAGTTCATAGAAGGAGACCAAATGCCACCACCATGCCACTGTAGGTATGGTATTGGCCAGGTGATGAGCGGTGCCTGGTTTCCTCCAGACATGATGCTTGGCATTCAGGCCAAAGCATTCAATCTTGGTTTCATCAGACCAGAGAATCTTGTTCCAAGCAGGCTGTCATGTGCCTTTTACTGAGGAGTGGCCTCCGTCTGGCCACTCTACCATAAAGGCCTGACTGGTGGAGTGCTGCAGATTTAGTTGTCCTTTTGGAAGGTTCTCGCATCTCCACAATGGAGCTCTGGAGCTCTGTCAGAGTGACCATCGGGTTATTGGTCACCTCCACAGTTTGGCCGGCTCAGTGAAGAGATCTGGTAGTTCCAAAGTTCTTCCATTTACGAATGACGGAGGCCACTATGCCCTTCGGGACCTGCAATGCTGCAGAAATTGTTTTATACCCTTCCCCAGATCTGTGTCTCGACACAATCCTGTGACGGAGGTCTACGGACAATTCCTTCATCTTCATGCCTTGGTTTTTGCTCTGACATGCATGGTCAACTGTGGGACCTTGTATAGACGGGTATGTGCCTTTCCAAATCATGTCCAATCAATTTAATATACCACTGGTGCACTCCAATCAAGTTGTAGAAACATCTCAAGGATAATCAATGGAAATGGGGTCCGCGCCGACCAGCGATCCCCACACATTAACACTACCCTTCACACACATGGGACAATTTTTACATTTACCGAGCCAATTAACCTACAAACCTGTACGTCTTTGAAGTGTGGGAGGAAACCGAAGATCTCGGAGAAAACCCACGCAGGTCACGGGAAGAACGTACAAACTCCGTACAGACAGCATAGTCAGGATCGAACCCGGGTCTCCGGCGCTGCATTCGCTATGAGGCTGCAACTCTACCGCTGCGCCACCTTGACCGTCTGGTTCATCTAATGGAATGGAGGAGGCCATTTTGGCATATCAAGTCTGTCATTTTATCTCAGCAAACTCATTCCTCACAATTTTCTCTAACCTTTTCTCCCAACAGTTCCCCCAACACCCAGCCCCTTATATAATGTAGGCTGAACATTATATTGTTTCTCTTTGCCCATCCAGGAACAGTGCGAGTTATCTCGCACTCTCCAAAAATCGGTAGGTTCAGGGAGACTGAGGGGCAACCTTTTCCACACAAAGGGTGGAGGGCACATGGAACGCGCTGCCAGATGAGGTAGTCGAGGCACAACTTTGATCACAACTTTTTAAAGACATTTGGACAGGAGCATAGATCGGAGAGGTTTAGAGGGAATGGACTTAAAATGGACTAGATCCTGGTTTATACCAAAGATAGACATGCTAGAGTAACTCAGTGGGTCAGGCAGCATCTCTGGAGGAAGGATGGTTGATGTTTAGGGACCCCTCTTCAGACGGATGGAATTGCTCATGACATCTTGGTCGCAATGGGAAGGTTGGGCCGAAAGGCCTGCCTTATGACTGTATGACTCTAATGGAGCACTGGAATAACTTTCCACAGGCAAGGATTATATCTCTGAATAGTTTCCAGAACCTCTGAATGACCATAAATTAACGTTTTCAAGCTTGTATACGTGTTGGCCTCGAGACAATATTGGTCTTCTCAACGCACACTGATTAATCTTTAATCTCTGCCAAATTTAATCTTATTCTCATGAGTCATCGGTTTATCATGGCTGCACCAAAGACCGAGCTCTGATTTAGGTCTCTTAAATCGATTTGTAGCCTATGTAACTGGACAAATCAAATAAAGGCCTGCTTTTTTAAGCTTGAGGAAAAACTCCTGAAATTGTATTGTGAGTATAATGCTCTGGTTAATGACATTATGCCCTGAAATTATAATTGCAGCAAGTCTTATAATCAATTTCCACTTCAATTATCTGATTTTATTAGCGTGAAGATTTTGAAACCAAAATCTAATTTGGCAGACTTTGAGTTCATGTTTTGGGCAGTAAAACACAAAATAGGCCTGAGGAAATATATTGACGGAAGCAATTCTGCATCGGATGTTTTGTCAAAGTTTAAAATTCTCTGAAATGGGTTGAAATTCAATAACGCCTTCGAGACGCACATCTGGCATCATAATTTCCCAATGCTCGTCATCCGTTCAATACAATTCTGGTATCTTGCCACATATTTTGTAATCCTCTTCTACCCTTCATGAGATTCCATAAAATAGGCAGGATGTTTTTATATATTTTTTTACCCGTTTTACTTATGAAGAGCAGGTGATTCACCATCATCTTTTCCATGTTATTCTGGTATCTCTAGCCACATATTTATGTAACCCTCTTCTACCCTTCATAATATAGGCTTTCTGTTTTTTTAAAAACCCATTTTACTTATGAAGACCGGGTGATCGACAGTCGGCACGGAATCGATGGGCTGAAGGGCTGTTTTCACGCTGTAGCTCTAAACAAAACTAAATGGCGAATCACCCCTGCTGGTCTTCACGTGTTATCTTCCTCCATCTGCCTCATCCATGCGGATATATTTAAGCCTGGGCTTTCATCGCACTATTTGACCGCGCGTGATGTCAGAGATGAGTGTGAGGCCGTTCTTATACGACAATAGACAATAGGTGCAGGAGTAGGCCATTCGGCCCTTCGAGCCAGCAGCGCCATTCAATGTGATCATGGCTGATCATCCCCAATCAGTACCCCGTTCCTGCGTTCTCCCCATATCCCCTGACTCCGCTTTTTTTTAAGAGCCCTATCTAGCTCTCTCTTGAAAGCATCTAGAAAACCTGCCGCCTCCGCCCTCTGAGGCAGAGAATTCCACAAACTCACCACTCTCTGTGAGAAAAAGTGTTTCCTCGTCTCCATTCTAAATGGCATACTCCTTATTCTTAAACAGTGGCACCTGGTTCTGGACTCCCCCAACATCGGGAACATGTTTCCTGCCTCTAGCGTGTCCAAGCCCTAAACAATCTTATAAGTTTCAATGAGATATCCTCTCATCCTTCTAAACTCCAGAGTGTACAAGCCCAGCTGCTCCATTCTCTTAGCATATGACAGTCCCGCCATCCTGGGAATTAACCTTGTAAACCTACGCTGCACACCCGCAATAGCAAGAATATCCTTCTTCAAATTAGGAATGTCCTTCCTCAAAATTAACGATACAATAGAACTTTATTTATCCCAGGAGGGAAATTGGTCTGCCTACAGTCATGAAATACAAGATACATGAAACATGAAATTAAAGTGATGTGTGGAAAAGATTGGCGATGTGCAAAGATTTGGGGGGGGGTGGAGTCAGTCTACCCCAGGACAGAAGGGCAAGGAGTTGTACAGTTTGATAGCCACAGGGAGGGAAGGAAAAAGGATCTCCTGTGGCGTTCTGTGCTGCATCTTGGTGGATCCAGTCTGTTGCTGAAGGTGCTCCTCAGGTTGTCATGGAGGGGGTGAGCTGTATTATCCAGGATGCTCCGCAGTTTGAGGAGCATCCTCCCCTCCAAGACCAACCTCCCATGGTAGTCCATGCATTCCCAAGGATATTCCATCCTTGTCCGTGCAATTTTCATTCTGTGTTAAAAATTAGAACTTTTATTTTGCTTCGCCTGATATTCCAACTCTCTGCAATGGGTGAATTCACGATTATGCAAGGCATTAACTTCTCACGCACCTCTACCACTGTGCCATTGTTCCGCCTCAGGGGAGATCCTTTGGGGAGCCGTGGATTGTTTGGCCCTGTGCACAGTGATAAATATCTGCATATTTGCGTAGAAGGTGCTCGTTAGTGTGGCCACCTCCTGAGAACGGCATCAATTGCCAAAACTAGAGATTAACAACTGGATTAGGTTGATTGTATTTTAAATCAGAGAGTATTATATTTGTGTCAAGCCGGCCTTTGAAACAAACATAGAAAATAGGCACTGGAGGAGGCCATTTTGCCCTTTGAGGTTTGCTGAGGCAGAAATGATTTAACATTTACTGGCTATAGCTGAAAGATTTGCAGGTTGGTTGTTGTTTTTGAAAACTGCAGTTCAAAGAAATTCAAATTCATGCATAACCTAGTATTAGACGCAAAATGCTGGAGTAACTCAGCGGGACAGGCAGCATCTCTGGAAAGAAGGAATGGGTGTCGTTTCGGGTCGAGTCTCAACCCGAAACGTCACCCTTTCCTTCTCTCCAGAGATGCTGCCTGTCATACTGAGTTACTCCAGCATTTTGTGTCTATCTTCAGTTTAAACCAGCATGAGGGAGGACCTCATTGAAACATACAGAATAGTGAAAGGCTTGGATTGAGTGGATGTGGAGAGGATGTTTCCACCAGTGGGAGAGTCTAGGACTAGAGGTCATAGCCTCAGAATTAAACAACGTTCTTTTAGGAAGGAGATGAAACCATTTCTTTAGTCAGAGGGTGGTGAATCTGTGGCATTTTATTTGCCACAGACGGGCTGTGGAGGCCAAGTCAGTGGATATTTTAAGGCAGTGATAGATAGTTCCTTGATTAGTACAGGTGTCAGAGGGAGACAGGAGAATAGGGTTAGAAGGGCGAGATGGATCAGCCATGATTGAATGGCAGAGTAGACTTGATGGGCGAATGGCCTCATTCTACTCCTATCACATGACCTTATGATCTGCAGTTCCTTCCTACACAAGCTAGTGTTGTTGCACTTTTAACATTCTTTTTCAATAACACTTCCTGGAAATATTTTGTTGTGTAACAAAATATCCTCTTTGCATTTCTGAAAACAAAATATTCTTCAAGGTTTGCCAGATTGTTTTATTGTTTGTATGTTTTTGTACTTTTGTGTGTGTGTGTGTGTGTGTGTGTGTGTGTGTGTGTGTGTGTGTGTGTGTGTGTGTGTGTGTAGCAGGGCTGAAGAGAGCAGAATGAAAGACTGGGACATTTGAGTTTACATTTGTTAAAGTTTAGAACAATGAGAGGGGGACCTCATCTCTATATAACTAAAAGTCTTTGTCTTGCTTGTGCCCATGATGTGCCAATCTGGTTTTCCTATCTTCTTCCAAACGTTAGGCCACAGCCTTGTCATTTTCACACATCCAATTCATATTTTTCCCGTTGTGGCGATAAACATCTTCCCACCGCGTTCCGACCTATATTTCCGGTTATTAATTCTTTAAATTTAAAAAACAGCCCCAAAAACTCACCCATTTCGGAAAGAAATCAGAGTGATGTCACAATGCACCCGCAAAGGAAGACCGGACACTCCGCGAGGGAGGGGCACTCCAGCGCTCGCGGTGAACGAGGAGTGGCGGCAGCTGCCGACGGCCGCCCGGTACCTGGTGGGGAGGGTGGTGCCACGGGCTGATCCCGGGGACTAGGCCTTAGGCTGGAGCCAAGCCTGGTTCTGGAGCTGGAGTGAGGGCAGAGACCGGAGCTTGGGATGGGGCTGTGACCGGGGCCGAGAAAGAAGCTACCGCTGGAACCGAGGACGAGCCTGGGTCCAGGGTGTGGGACGGGCCCGGAGATGAAGTCGGGGCCTGGACTGGAGCCCAGGCGGTGACTGGACTCGACAGTCAGGGCCGGGCCGAGTACGAGAATGAGGCCGAGTTCCAGGCCCTGGCGCTGCTCTCCAACCTGGGTCATTGCTGGGGTAGGGAAAGGGAGTGATGGGAGGAGGATGAGGGAAATGAGGAGGAGATGGGGTGGGGAGTGGGGTGGAGAGGGGAAAGATCCTCGGGAGGTGAGGAAACGGGATTGAGGGGGAGGAGGAGGTAGGGAGGGTAGTTGCCACGTCTACACTCCCTCTCTCGCTCCCTCCTCCGCCTCTCTACCCCCTCCCTATCTACCCTCACTCCCACCCTCTCGACCCCCCTACCTCTCTACCCCCACCCTCTCTGCCCCCCTCCCTATCCCTCCCTTGCCTTCTCCCTCTCTACCCTCTCTCCCCCCCACTACCCCCTCTCTCTCTGCCCCTCTTCCTCTCTACCCCCACCCCCTCCATCTCTAGTTGTCTCCCTCTCCCTTACCCCCTCCCTCTCTTCCTCCTCCCGCTCTACCCCCTCCTCCTATCTCTCTACGCCCTTCCCCCTCCCCCTCCCGCTCTACCCCCCTCCCTCTCTGCCCCCTCCATCTCTGCCCCCCTCCCTCTTTACCCCCTGCTCCCTCTCTAACCCCCTCCCTCTCTACCCCCTCCCTTTCTACCATCCCTCCCACTCTACGGATTGAAGAGGGATGATGAAGAGGAGGAGGTGGAAGTGCTGGGAGATGAGGAGAAATGAGCCGCGCCTGCACACTTAGGGGCTATGCGTGAGTGGTGGAATCTTACGTTTGGGGAATGGGTGAGTGGTGGAATCTTGCGTTGGGGAAGCTGACCCAACGGGTCTGCACTTGGTCTAGTTGAAACTTAAAATTCCAATGGTACCAGACAGATTAAATGCAGGGAAGATGCTCTTGATGCTGAAGTTCAGACCAGGTGTCATAGCCTTTTCTTGCCTAATATTAACATATGTTCAAGAAGAAACTGCAGATGTTGGAATATCGAAGGTAGACAAAAATGCTGGAGAAACTCAGCGGGTGAGGCAGCATCTATGGAGCGAAGGAAATGGGCGACGTTTCGGGTCGAGGCCCTTCTTCAGGCTGATGTGAGGGTTGGGGGGAGGCGGGAAGAACAAAGGAAGAGGTGGTGACAGTGGGTTGTGGGACAGTTGGGAAGGGAGGAGAAAGCAGGGACTACCTGAAATTGGAGAAGTCAATGTTCATACCGCTGGGGTGTAAACTACCCAAGCCAGATATGAGGTGCTCATATTTACGGTGGGCCTCGCTATGGTCATGGAGGAGGCCCAGGACAGAAAGGTCGGATTCGGAATGGGAGGGGGAGTTGAAGTGCTGAGCCACCGGGAGATCAGGTTGGTGATTGCGAACCGAGCGGAGGTGTTGGGCGAAGCGATCGCCAAGTCCATGCTTGGTCTCACCGATGTAGAGCAGCTGACACCTAGAGCAGCGGGTGCAATAAATGAGGTTGGAGGAGGTGCAGGTGAACCTCTGCTGCAGCTGAAAAGAGTTCTTGGGCCCGTAAATGGAGTCAGGGGGGGAGGTAAAGCGACAAGTGTAGTATTTCCTGCGATTGCAAGGAAAAGTGCCAGGAGAAGGTGTACTTTAAAGTGGAGGAGCAGCATCTCATATTTCGCTTGGGTAGTTTACACCCCAGCGGTAGGAACATTGACTTCTCTAATTTCAGGTAGTCCCCGCTTTCTCCTTCTTTCCCCTCCCCTTCCCAGCTCTCCCATAGCCCACTGTCTCCGCCTCGTCCTCTTCTTCCCACCCCCCCTCACCCTCACATCAGTCTGAAGAAGGGTCTCAACCCGAAACGTCGCCTATTTCCTTCACTCCATAGATGCTGTCTCACCTGCTGAGTTTCTCCAGCATTTTTGTTTACATACAAATATGTTCAATCAGTTTTGCATGTGAACATTTAGGACTGAGAAGCTGATTTTGCATTTACCTCATTACCCTGTTAGAATGTATTTATGCAATGCAAATTTAGACATTTATATTCTTGGCTTCCAATGACAATATGATAATTTCATTTGGATTTTGTATCTTATTACATCAGCCATGATCATATTGAATGGCGGTGCAGGCTCGAAGGGCCAAATGACCTACTCCTGCACCTATTTTCTATGTTTCTATGTTTCTATTAGCAAGAAAAATTGATGTGACCCTTTTATATTAAGTTTGTACTAACTCGGCAAAAAAATAAATTTAGATCTCCTGTTCTGGTTGTCAAGTTTATCCTGAATTTTGCAAAGTTTGTACATTTTGATCTTGTTGATCTGAAACATGATAAGTGCAGCAACAAAACTGAATCATTTAATGTTGAGCAAAACACAAAGTGCAAGAGGAACTCAGCCATTCAATCAGCTGATTTATCTCTCCCTCCTAACCCCATTCTCCTGCCTTCTCCCCATACCCCTGACACCTGTACTAATCAGGAAAATTATCCATCTCTGCTTTAAAAATATCCATTGACTTGGCCTCCACAGCCGTCAGTGGCAAAGAATTCCACAGATTCACCACCATCTGACTAAAGAAATTCCTCATCTCCTTCCTAAAGAAACGTCCTTTAATTCTGAGGCTATGACCTTTAGTCCTAGACTCTCCCACTAGAGGAAACATCCACTCCACATCCACTCGATCCAAACCTTTCAATGAGGTCCCTCCTCATTCTTCTAAACTCCAACGAGTACAGGCCCAGTGCCGTCAAACACTCGTCATAAATTAACCCACTCATTCCTGGGATCATTCTTGTAAACCTCCTCTGGACCTTCTCCAGGGGCAGTACATCCTTCCTCAGATATGGTGCCCAAAATTGCTCACAGTACTCGTTCCCTTCAGTAATAAAAATTTTGCATGCAATCAGATGATCACATTTTTCATGGTAGGAATGCTAAATGGTTTAACAAAACATGGGCACAAATGATCAGCTGGAGTGTATTTTGACCAGGCTCATGGCTTGAACTTGATTCATGTTGCTGTGCATCTGTACTCACCTGATCTGGATATGCAGGACCAACTAAGATGATCTTCCTCACATTGTCAGAGTGAGGCCCAGTGCAAATTGGAGGAACAGCACCTCATATTATGCACCTCAGCAGTACGAACATTGACTTCTCTAACTTCAAGTAACCTTTGCCTTCCTTCTCTCTCCATCCCTTCCCTCTTGCCAGTTCTCCGACTAGTCTGCCTGTCCTCGTTTATATTTTAGCAGTGTTTGCTTTGTTGTTACCTTCTCCTAGCTAACAATGATTCATTTCAATTTTCAATGTCTGTTTGTACAGGTATCGCTTGAAAACCATAATGCTGCTATTGTGTACAACCCAGAGATCCAAAGCCCGGAGACCCTGCAGGAAGCAATCGACGATATGGGATTCGAAGCTGCCCTGACCGACGCAGGCCCAGTGCCTGCCGCACCAGAATCTGCCCACCACACGCATCCCATCCTCGCTTCCCAGCCTTGCCCGCAGATCGGAAGCCAAGCTCCCACCGTGCAACATGCGGAGAGGAAAAAGCCACCAGATCCGGTCAATGGTGCAGTGCCTTCCACCTCCACTGCACCGAGTCTCAGTGATAATATTGTGGACGTGGCTGGCGACGGTTTTCTCGTTGATAGGAAGTTGCCGGCGGCTGAGGACGTCAAGTTGGATCAGGGCGGCAGCGGTGGCGGCGAGATGGTGGTGAAGATGCGGATTGAAGGAATGACCTGTCACTCCTGCAGCAGCACGATCGAAGGCAAGGTCGGCAAACTGCAGGGGGTTCAGCGTATCAAAGGTGATCCTTTTTCAAAATTAGTCTTCTCTTGCGCTCTTTTGCACTGTGCACCGTTCCTGAAGCGGCTGTTTAGTTTATTGTCACGTGCACCGAGGTACAGTGAAAAGCAGCCCCTCAGAATGGTCCAATGTGCTTTACAGCTAATACAGTGCATTCACAATTATAAAGTGGTTGTCAATGTTAGCATTGAACGATTCCTCAAACTGAGCCAGACAATCGCTTTTGCGTGTTTATATATATATAATAATATATTATTATGCAAAATAACCGATGGATATAACCGATGCCCATGAGCACTATTGACGATACTCCCTTGTGTAAATATATATATTTGCCCAAGGGAGTATCGTCACACGCAGGGGAAAAATCCCTACCGCCGTTGACAATAGTGCTCATGGGCATCGGTTATATCCAGCTGCGAGCAAACTTGACACTAGTATTAGCTGAAAGTTTGCTCCTCTAACAAAACCTCCCAGCAGCCGTCAATACTGCATTGGAGAATTGGTCTGTACTGTGTAGAAACAAGGAACTGCTGGGTGTTAACCACGGGTTGATATACAAAGGATACAAAGAGCTGGAGTAAAGGGCCTGTGCTACAAGCATGCAACTCCATGCGATTAGCGCGACCTAACGTGGTCGCTTGAGCCGTCCGGCGTCGCGGGGCCGGTCCCACTTCGATCGCCGGAGCCGTGCGGAATTGAGCGGAGTTCGTCCCGACACCGCGCAGGGCTCCAAAAAACTGACTATGTCTAAAAATTCCGCGCGGCAACGGCTTATCGGCTCGCAGTCGCCTCGACGCATTACACACCGCCCCGACATCGTGCCTCCGTGAACCTATCTGTAGGTGCCTCCGTGACCCTCTATGTGTGTGGCTCCGTGGCCCTGTGTGTGTGCCTCTGTGCCCTTCTCTGTGTGCCCCTCTCTGTCCTGGCGAACTTACCTTAGACTTCGCTCCAAGTTCGCCTCACTTTGCGCCGCGTTGCGCCACTCACCCGACCTCCGCACGGCCCCTACTGCCGGTTTGGTTGCGCTTGCCGCGTGCAGGCGCATGCTGGTGGGAACGGCCCTGTACAGGGATCACCCGACCTCCGCACGGCCCCCGCTTCTAGTTTGATCGTGCTCATTGCATAGAGTTGCATGCTGGTAGGACAGGCCCTTAACTCAGCGGGTCAGGCAGCATCTCTGGAGAACATGGAAAGGTGACATTTCGGGTGGATACCCTTCTTCAGACTGAAGACAAGTTTGAATGCAGGTCCTGACCCTTGTTCATAGATACTGCCTGACCTGCTGAGTTACTTCAGCATTTTATGTCCTTCATTCTATACTGTGCTTGGTTTTATGCTGCAGGATTTGTACCCACAATTTGATTGATTGAGAGTGTGAGATTTACATTCCTAAGCGCAAATGATGCTTTTCCAGAAGGTGACATCTTTAGGAAATTATAACAATGAGCAATAATAAATGGTTGCGTCATAAAAAGTTGGACCAAATCAATCATGAGCTTGTTGCATTATATAAATATGCAAGACTTGGAATCCATTAAAGTACTTGTATTTCAACAAGAAAGGTAAACTAATTACATTTTAAAAGCTAGAAAATCAGAAGCTCGCCCTGCAGTGTTACAATGGGGAAAGTGAAGTGATTGACCAAGACAATGTCACCACAGAGGAACATTCAACAAAGGAGATATATCGTGAGCAAAGAGAGACACAAAGTGCTGGAGTAACTGAGCGGGTCAGACAGCATCTCTGGAGAAAATGGATAGGTGCCTTTCGGGTCTGGGCCCTCCTTCAGACTGAATGTTGGGGGAAGGGGAAGGTGTCGGGGGGGGGGAGAACTAGAAGCCAGTTAAGGACATTTTTATAAATATCCATGTTCTTTCGCAATGCTGCCTGATCCGCTGAGTTACACCAGCATTTTATGTCTATCTTTGGTATAAACTAGCATCTGCAGTTTTTTTTATTACATTGTATCCTGAGCAAGATGCATATGTATTTGTTTTTTAGTTCATTAAACCACTGGATGGGCGCCATTTATTTTTATCTCTGGTGATTTGGGCAAAGTTCGCTAGGAATCTTGTATATGTTTTAAATAATAGAATGGCATGGTGGTGCAACAGTAGAGCTGCTGCCTTAAGGGCCTGTCCCACTTTCACGACCTAATTTGCAACCTTTTTTACTCGTGGACATTTTTCATCAGCCTATAAAAACGCCCCGACCTACTGGATGCCACGAGTACCTACGACTAGCATCACAACCTACCTACGACTTCATGACGACCATGCTGCGAGTATGAGTCAAGGGCAAACTCGGCAGAGGTCCTGAATTAGGTCGTGAAGGTGGGACAGGCCCTTTACAGCGCCAGAGACCCGGGTTTGATCCTGACTACGGGTGCTGTATGTATGGGGATTGGGGGTTTTTTGCAGGTGATCTGGTTTCCTCCCCCACTCCAAAGACGTACAGGTTTGTAGGTTAATTGGCTTTGATAAAAATGATACAATGTCTCTAGTGTGTAGGATAGTGCCAGTGTACGGGGGTTGTCGCCGGTTGGCGTGGATTCGGTGGACCGATGGGCCTGTTTCTGCGCTGCATCTCTGAACTAAACAAAAAAATAATTGCATTAGGCTATTTTAGTCATTTTCATTATTTATAATTAAAATGTTTCTTTTTAAATGTAGTTTCCTTGAATAGCCAGGAGGCGACAATTGTGTACCAAGCCCACCTCATCACACCAGAGGACCTCAGGAGTCAGATCGAAAGTGCCGGCTTCTTCGCTACAATCAAGACCAAGGCCAAACCGATGAAGCTGGCTGTTGACATTGAACGTCTAATAAATGCGACTCAGGCATCCAAAGTTACTCTGCAGGAAGTGACTAACAATCGAACAAATCTAATCCTCCGGATAGATGGCATGCACTGCAACTCCTGTGTAACTAACATTGAAAGTAACTTATCGGAACTTCCCGCTGTTCATAAAGTCAAAGTTTCTTTGGAAAATAAGAATGCGACCATCCAATACAACCCAACCATGATAACTCCAAATGCCTTACGGCGAGCTGTTGAGGCTTTACCTCCGGGAAACTTCAAAGCTTTGATCCCTGAAGATAGTCTGCCTGCCGCTGGTGTTATACAGCATCCTTTAATATCTCCACTCCTCCAGCCACCCCTCGAATCGAGAAAGAACCCGCTCAGCAGCGTGGCGATGATCAATATTAAGGGGATGACGTGTAATTCCTGCGTGAAGACTATAGAGGAGCACCTTTCCAATAGAAGTGGAGTGATGTCGGTTCATGTTTCCCTGGCCCAGCAGAATGGGATGGTGGAATATGACCCTCTGTGCACCAATGCAGAGGAGCTGAGAGACATGATAGATGATATGGGCTTTGACGCCATTCTTCCTGGTAATTAGTTTTAATATGAAACAAATAGGTTTCTGTTTAATGATGTAGATATTGCTTTCAAAAGCTTGCGCATCATGTTCCCCTCTTCCCCTTTGGAGCCTTGTGATGTCAAGCAGCAAGGTACAGGTCCATCACCGTTTTTCTTCTTTCTTGTCTCTCTCTCCCCGGCACCCTTGGTTCCAAAGCCTTGCCTGATTTATCCATTTTTATTTATTTTTTAGTATTTTTATTAGAAGCAATGCATGTTGCCAATGATATAACAGTTTTTCAAATACACATTTAACTTGTTTCAAAAATTATACAAATATCACGAAATGATTTATAATGATATATAAGCAATATATATATTACAAGCAAACAATGATTATATAATTTAAAAAAATTGAAGTATACATCTTAACAATGAATGGAACAAGTTCACATAACAATATCTGTAGAGACGTGTATACAAATCTTAAAATAGATATTTTCATCTAATCCTACAACCGGGTATTTATTGAGTTACAATGCTGAGCTCAGCTACCCCTTCATATAGTCAGTGAATGGAGACCATATTTGTTCAAAAAGTTCATATTTGTCCATTAGGACAAACCTGATTCTCTCCAGATGCAGCGTCTCCGACATTTCCACTGTCCACATTTTAATTGTGGGGGATAGAAACATAGAAACATAGAAATTAGGTGCTGGAGTAGGCCATTCGGCCCTTCGAGCCTGCACCGCCATTCAATATGATCATGACTGATCATCCAACTCAGTATCCCGTACCTGCCTTCTCTCCATACCCTCTGATCCCCTTAGCCACAAGGGCCACATCTAACTCCCTCTTAAATATAGCCAATGAACTGGCCTCAACTACCGTCTGTGGCAGAGAGTTCCAGAGACCCACCACTCTCTGTGTGATAATGTTCCCTTCCAGAATTTTAATATTAATTTTTTTCCATTATCAAACAATAATCAAGAACATTTCTTTGATTTACTGTTAATATTAGGTTTGAATCAGTAAACTCCTAATATTATTAGCTTTGGGTCAGGATCCAATTTAATTTTAAGAACTACAGAAATGATTTTAAAAATTTCAGTCCAATAACTATTAAGTTTTATACATGTTACAAAACTATGCGTTAAATTAGCTTCTGAATTCTGACATTTATTGCAAATAGAGGAGATGTTAGGAAAAATTCAAAATCCATTTATCCATTTTGTCGGACCAACAGAGGTCACGGCCTCCGAGTGGAGTCCAACGGTACTAGAACGGCCCGCCCAAGCCGCCGGGTAACAGAGGTCACGTCCTTTAATCCTAAGGCTATGACCTCTAGTCCTGGACTCTCCCACCAGTGGAAACATCCTTTCCACATCCACTCTATCTATGCCTTTCATTATTCTGTAAGTTTCAACGAGGTCCCCCCTCAACCTTCTAAACTCCAACCAGTAGAGACCCAGTGCTGTCAAGAGCTCATCATATGCTAACGCATTCATTTCGGCAATCATTCCTGTCAACCTCCTCTGGACTCTCTCCAGAGCCATCCTCCTCAGATATGGGGCTGGAAAATCGGTGGTGGACCTGTACCTAGTTTGGTTATAGTGGGAGACCATTTTTGCTAATCCGCCACAAGGTACAGCAGTGTCCAGCAGCCCTTCCCACAAGCCCAATGTCAGTGGGATTTGGCGGTTAGCCCATCTGGAATTGAGTTAAGAGTCCATCAAATTCTGGGGGAGGTTGAAGGAGATGAGTAAACCAGTTGGCATTTTTATGATTCGGTACTTTCCTGTTTGCCATTTCTAATATGAGCTTTTTATAAGGGATAGGAGTAGCATTAGGCCATCCGGCCCATCAAGTCTACTCGCCATTCAATCATGGCTAATCCATCTCTCCCTCCTAACCCCATTCTCCTGCCTTCTTCCCATGACCTCTGAAACCTGTTTGATTTCAGATTTATTTAATTTCTTCAATTTTGCCCCCAGAGCTCTGAAATAGAATTGAAACTCTGTCCCTACATCAGTGATTCAGACGTCTGGATGTTAGTCCAGTAACCTGACCCTGTGTGTCACTGTACATGTGCAGTACTGTCTGCAGACAGCTTACATGCATTATCCTCTTAAATTGTGTGTCCCCATGTAAACTAGAATAAAATTAAATGAAATTAAAATGGTCACTGGATATCTTAATGGAGAACTTAAGGGCGGCATGGTAAGGTAGAGTTGTCACCTCACAGCGCCAGAGACTTGGGTTCGATTACGATTACGGGTGCTGTCTGTACGGAGTTTGTACGTTCTCCCCGTGACCTGCGTGGGTTTTCTCCGGGATCTCCGGTTTCCTCCCACACTCCAAAAGACGTACAGGTTTTCCAGCAGATTGGCTGTAAATTGTAAATTGTCCCTAGTGTGTGTAGGATTGTGTACACGTGTGCTGGCCGGCGCAGACACGGTGGGCCGAAGGGTCTGTTTCTGCGCTATATGTCTAAACTAAATCAAATTTAAGGGCCAATAAATGGAAAACGTGTTTAACTGATGTGATTTAAAACAAAAATTAGCTTGTAAAATGCAGCCACCGCAGGCTGTGAAAGTTAAACCAGACAGGCTTTTGAAGTTGCGGAACCTGGCCAGATTGCAAATCAACACTTAAGTTAACCTTGCTTTAAGGAAAGGGGAAAATCAGTAGGTGTTCTCGTTTCTGAATCTCAAGAGTCAGCTTTGCATGAATGCAAAGAAGGGATCACATGAAGTATAAAATCACGTGAGGAATAGATCGGGTAAATGCACAGAATCTCTTGCCCAGAGTAGGTGAATCGAGGACCAGAGGACATAGGTTTAAGGAGAAGGGGAAAATATTTAACAGGGATCTGATGGGTAACTTTTTCACATGACAGCTGGTGGGTGTATGGAACAAGCTGCCAGAGGAGGTAGTTGAGGCTGGGACTATCGCAACATTTAAGGAACAGTTAGACATGTAAACATAGAAAATAGGTGCAGGAGTAGGCCATTCGGCCCTTCGAGCCTGCACCGCCATTCAATATGATCATGGCTGATGGGCCGAATGGCCTAATTCTGCTCCAAGAACATGAATAGATTATACCTTTGAGTTAGGAAGTTGCAGATCAGTAACACAGATAAACATAGAAACATAGAAAATTAGGTGCAGGAGTAGGCCATTCGGCCCTTCGAGCCTGCACCGCCATTCAATGTGATCATGGCTGATCATCCAACTCAGTATCCCGTACTTGCCTTCTCTCTATACCCCCTGATCCCTTTAGCCACAAGGGCCACATCTCCCTCTTAAATATAGCCAATGAACTGGCCTCAACTACCTTCTGTGGCAGAGAATTCCAGAGATTCACCACTCTGTGTGTGAAAAATGATTTTCTCATCTTGGTCCTAAAAGATTTCCCCCTTATCCTTAAACTGTGACCCCTTGTCCTGGACTCCCCCAACATCGGGAACAATCTTCCTGCATCTAGCCTGTCCAACCCCTTAAGAATTTTGTAAGTTTCTATAAAATCCCCCCTCAATCTTCTAAATTCCAGCGAGTACAAGCCAAGTCTATCCAGTCTTTCTTGATATGAAAGTCCTGACATCCTGGGAATCGGTCTGGTGAACCTTCTCTGTACTCCCTCTATGGCAAGAATGTCTTTCCTCAGGTTTGGAGACCAAAACTGTACGCAATACTCCAGGTGTGGTCTCACCAAGACCCTGTACAACTGCAGTAGAACCTCCCTGCTCCTATACTCAAATCCTTTTGCTATGAATGCTAAGGTACCTGGATAGGACAGGTTTGGAGGGATATGAATCAAATGCGGGCAGGTGGGACTAGTGTAGCTGGGACATGTTGGCCGGTGTGGGCAAGTTAGGCCGAAGGGCCTGTTTCCGCACTGTATAACTCAATGACTTGGTTGTATGGTCACCCCGTTTTAATCAGGTAGTCAATGCCAAGGCTCAAATATTAAGTGGCACCACAAGATGGCGGGAGCTGTACCACAGTGCAGGTCGTTTTCAAAAAGAGTGAACAATTCTTCTGTTACCCGAGTTTCCGTGTAAACAAATGGCTGCCACCATTTTGTAAGTCGTCTGTTACAATTCTAGACTAATTAATTTTGGGGAATCAAGTAGCAAAGTCAATCAAATGCGTGTGTGATTGCTGTAATTGTGAATATAGTTTAGTTTATTGTCACGTGTACCCGCCTGATCAGCGCCCAATAAAGCCTCAGCCTTATTTAAGAATAAGGGGTCGGCCATTTAGGAGATGAGGAAAAACTCTTTCATCCAGAGAGTTGTGAATCTGTGGAATTCTCTGACAGAGGAGGCAGTGGAGGCCAATTCACTGGATGTTTTCAAGATTGAGTTAGATGTTGTTCATAGGGTAATGGAATCAAGGGATGTGGGGAGAAAGCATGAACGGGATACTGATTTTGGACGATCAACCATATATAACCATATAACAATTACAGCACGGAAACAGGCCTTCTCGGCCCTTCCAGTCCGTGCGGACCATTTATTTTCCCCTAGTCCCATCTACCTGCACTCAGACCATACCCCTCCGTTCCCTTCCCGTCCATATACCTATCCACTCGTATCAATCAAACCTATCAACCATAATCATATTGAATGATGGTGCTGGCTAGAAGGGCCGAATACTCCGCATCTATTTTCTCTGTTTCTATGTTTCTGCATTGCATCACGTGTGTGTATATATATATATATATGCCTTAATGTATTTTATTTTTATGTACTTTTCCATAATTAATAATGGAATGTAAATTGTTTGATTGCAGCAAGCTTGGAACCTTCAATGATTTCAGACGGTTTGCCCAAAGTGTCTGTAAAAGACAACAAAATAAGAAATGGGACATGTGAAACCAAAGTGAAAGGAGAGATGCCGTCACGGGAAGCGAGCATCACTTCCCAAAATGCAGAGACTCCGACTCCAGAAAAATGTTTCATTCAGGTTACTGGCATGACCTGTGCATCCTGTGTAGCAAACATAGAGAGGAACTTGAAACAGGAAGATGGTAAGCAAATGTATTTATAGAGTCACTGGGAGAAATTTGTTCTTTAAAACCAATGCTTGTTTTGCGCTTATTTTCTTTATTTTGTTCCTCGCTACTTATCTGAAATCTTTGCAAGTTGCCTTATTCTTCTGTTTATATGTCGATCTCATTTAGTTTAGTGTTTGGAGTTGCAGGAAACAGGCCCTCAGAGTCCACGCCGACCATCGATGATCGCCTGTTCACACTAGTTTTATGTTATCCCACTTTCTCATCTACACACCGAGGGCAATTTACAGAGGCCAGTTAGCCTACAAATCCACAGGTCTTTGGGAAGTCGGAGAAAACCGGAGCACCCAGAGGAAACCCACGCGGTCACAGGGAGAACGTACAAACTCTGCACAGACACAGATAGACAGGATGGAACCCGGGTCTCAGGCGCTGTGAGGCAGCAGCTCTACCAGCTACACCACTTGATGAACTGAGTTGTGATCTATATCACTACCCTTTATATGGATATAATCTAGCAGGGATACAAACGTAAGAAAGGTTGAACTGGATCTATTAACACAGTAACATATAGAGTAAATTATCACGGAAAACCAAGTCACGGAGGCAGTGTAAATGGCCTCAGGGGGATTTGGCCTGGAATTTATCGTAAAAACACTAGAGGAGCATTAGTGTCTCTATCCTTAAAGCTTAAATAGCGTAACAGCTTCTAATGATGACGCATACATGGTTCAATGTGGGAATAATGAACTTGTCGTCTGAGCTTCCTGTTTATCCAAACGTTTTACGTTCAGGATATTTTCCGGAAGACATTAAATTTTATACTGCATAGTCTATGCATATAGATGCTCCCGGATGCTAACCGTTTTCCTTTGCTAACCCCTTCCCATTCCCATTCCCATGCTAACTTTTCTTTCCAGGGCCTCCTCCATTGTCTACCTTCTACGGCGTATCTGTTGACGTTTGTCAGGCACACCAAATCGCTCTAAATCTCTGAGAAAGATGCGACGCTGGTGCGCCGCCTTCTATTTGCTGGGTCCAGGACAAGTCATTTGAGATGTTGATGCCCAGAAATTTGAAGCTAGTAAACGAGCCGCACGGTGGCGCAGCGGTAGAGTTGATGCCTTACAGCACCAGGTTCGATCCTGACTACCGGTGCTGTCTGTATGGAGTTTGTCCGTTCTCTCTGTGATCACGTGGGTGTTCTCCGGGTGCTCCAGTTTCCTCCTACATTCCAGAGACATGTAGGTGTGCAGGCAAATTGACTTCTGTAATTTGCCAGCAGTAAATTGCCAGCGAAGCTGCAATAACAGAACTAGTGTACGGGTGATCACTGATCGGTGTGGGCTCGGTGGGCCGAAAGGCTTGTTTCCACATTGTATCACTAAAACAAAACTAAGTCTCTCCACAGCTGACCCAAAGAAAACTGGCGCCTGGTCTCCCAACTTCCCCTTTCTGACGTCAGCGGTTTAGTTCTGTGGATTTGTTGAAGACGAGCACAAGCTTGATGTTGTGCATCACTTAACCGCAAGTTCTGTTTCTCCTCTGCACCCTGGCTCATCACCATCTGTGATTCGGCCAACAGCAGTGGTGTCGTTGGCAAATTTATAGATGGCATTGGAGCTATGCATAGCCACAAACTAAACTGCAAGGGCCAGGATGCGAGCGGGTAAGATCATCTCTGACCCCTCTCACCCTGGCCACAAACTCTTTGAATCACTTCCCTCTGGAAGGTGACTCCGGACTGTCAAAGCTGCCACAGCCAGACATAAAAACAGCTTTTTTTCCACGAGTAGTAGCTCTACTCAATAACCAAAAATCTGTAGCCTCCTTTTGCTCTGGTATTTTATTTAATTCACATGTTTAATGGATAATGTTTTATTAGTAATGTTTAATGTTTTATGTGTCATTCCTAACTGTCACTGTACGTCATGTTGTCACTTGCGGGCAGAGCACCAAGGCAAATTCCTTGTATGTGAATACTTGGCCAATAAACGTATTCGTTAATTCATTGTTTTGAACTAGTTTAGTTTAGAGATGTAGCGTGGAAAAAGGCCCTTTGGCCCACCGAGTCTGCGCCGACTAGCGATCGCCATGCACAAGCACTATCCTACACAATAGGGACAAATTACAATTAACCTACAAACCTGTACGGCTTTGTAGTTTTGGGGAAACCAGAGCACCCAGAGAAAGGCCATGGGGAGAATGTGCAAATTCCATACGGACAGTACTTGTAGTAAGTGTAGTGGCCATTTGGCTTAACTCAGTATGTAATAGTCTGCCACTACAGTAAGGATGGACGAGTTGCTGCCTTACAGCAGGTCACTGATGCAGTAAAGGGCCTGTCCCACCAGCATGCAACTCTATGCGATTAGCGCGACCTAACGTGGTCGCTTGAGCCGTCCGGCGTCGCGGGGCCGGTCCCACTTCGATCGCCGGAGCCTTGCGGAATTGTGCGGAGTTCGTCCCGAGTTCATCCCGACACCGCGCGGGGCTCCGGAAAACTGACTGTCCAAAACTTCCGCGCAGCAACGGCTTGTCGGCTCGCAGTCGCCTCGACGTTTACACACCGCCCCGACATTGTGCCTCCGTGAACCTATCTGTAGGTGCCTCCGTGACCCTCTATGTGTGTGGCTCCGTGGCCCTCTGTGTGTGTGTGCCTCTGTGCCCCTCTCTGTGTGCCCCTCTCTGTCCTGGCGAACTTACCTTAGACTTCGCTCCAAGTTCGCCTCACTTTGCGCCGCGTTGCGCCACTCACCCGACCTCCGCGCGGCCCCTACTGCCGGTTTGGTTGCGCTTGCTGCATGCAGGCGCATGCTGGTGGGAACGGCCCTGTACAGGGGATCACCCAACCTCCGCGCGGCCCCCGCTTCTAGTTTGATCGCATTCATCGCATAGAGTTGCATGCTGGTGGGACAGGCCCTTAAGGCAACAACTCTCCCGCTGCTCCACCATGTGGCCCCATTATGCCAGGTCTTTAGCACACATCCAGATACAGCTTCCGGGTCGCAATCCTATCTTGCAGCTCCTAAAAAAAAATCAGCATCACTTACAATATGATCCATATGCTGAGCTTATCATATGCTGAGAGAATGGAGCGGCTGGGCTTGTACACTCTGGAGTTTAGAAGGATGAGAGGGGATCTTATTGAAACATATAAGATTGTTAAGGGTTTGGACAGGCCAGAGGCAGGAAACATGTTCCCGATGTTGGGGGAGTCCAGAACCAGGGGCCTCAGTTTAAGAATAAGGAGTAAGCCATTTAGAACGGAGACGAGGAAACACTTTTTCTCACAGAGAATGGTGAGTCTGTGGAAATCACTGCCTCAGAGGGCAGTGGAGGCAGGTTCTCTGGATGCTTTCAAGGGAGAGCTGGATAGGGCTGTTAAAAATAGCGGAGTCAGGGGCTATGGGAAGAAGGCAGGAACGGGATACTGATTGCCGATGATCAGCCATGATCACATTGAATGGCGGTGCTGGCTCGAAGGGCCGAATGGCCTACTCCTGCACCTGTTGTATATTGTCTATTATCCCAAACAATGTCACAAACGTTTCGTTCTTGCATCGCAAAGTTTGCACCTTGTAGTTATTAGGTTCTCCATGTGTGATGCATTTTGTATTTAAAACAGAACATTTTATTTTACGTTGCTGATCACTGGCGTGTGCACCAACCCAGTGCATGAGGGACAGTCGACTTTAAGACCTATTCCCAGTGTTTATCGCCATTTGTCCCCTTTAATTCCCAATGCAGCTCAGTGTCTAATTACATTCGATATCAATCAAGTGAAGTTGCATGGTACATTCTGCCACATTCAGCTGCTTTATGTAAGTTGTAAACCTTAAATGATCATTGGGACATGGGAGCAGCACTAGGCCATTTGGCCGATCGAGTCTGCTCTGCCATTCGATCATGGCTAAGCTATTCCCCCCCCCCCCTCAACCCCATTCTCCTGCCTTCTCCCCGTAATCTTTGACACCCTTGCTAATCAAGGAACTATCAATCTCTGCTTTAAAAATACCCAAATGACTTGGCCTCCACAGCCGCCGGTGGCAATGAATTCCGCAGATTCTCCGGCCTCAGGAGAAAGAAATTCCTCCCCATCTCCATTTTAATGTACGCCCTTCTATTCTGAGGCTGTGCCCTCTGGTCCTGGACTCTCCCCATCTGCTCAATCTAGGCCGTATTATAAAGTTATGTGTGGAACATTGGCAAAATCATATCTGGGCATTTGCAACAATAAGGACGCAGACAAGTTAACATTGCTGCGCGGAAGGAAGATATGAGCTGACCTGTGCTAGGTATAATTGGTAGTTCAACTGACGTGCATTGTTTTTTCAATAGAAAAACTGCATGGCATGTCTGATGCAATCTTTGCCAAGATCACGTCTTCTCTCATCCACTCTGCACCTCATGCACTTATTCTTGCACTTCTGTTTTATTAATACTACAGTTAGTACAGTTTATCTCTTTGTCCCATGTTATTCAAGCCCTTCTTTCCCATTTTGTAACTTGCTTTTCTTAAATTGACATAACTCAGCCACTTTTGTTCGTTTCCAGAAACCTGTGACCAAATATAGTTTAGTTTAGAGATACAGCGCAGAAACAGACCCTTCGGCCCACAGAGTCCGTGCCGGCCAGCGATCCCCGCACATTAACACTATCCTACACATGCTAGGGACAATTTACAATTTTACCAAGCGAATTAACCTACAAACTTGTATGTCTTTAGACTGTGGGAAGAATCCGGAGAAAACCCACGCAGGTCACAGGGAGAACGTACAAGCGCCGTACAGACAGCACCCGTAGTCTGGATCAAGCCCAGGTCTCTAGTGCTGTAAGGCAGCAACTCTACCGCTGCACCACCGTGCTGCCCAGATGTCCTGGTCTTTTATTGCACTTTCCTCTTTGATTTTACAATTTAAAAAAAACATTACTAAACTTGGATCTATTTTCCTCTACAGATGTTGCCTGACCTGCTGAGTGTCTCCAGCAGTTTGTTTATTGCACCAGATTCTGACATCTGAAGTATTTTGTGTCTCCTTTTGGGCACAGTGCCTTCCTTCCCAATCTGACAGAACCAATCCATTTGACCATTTTATTCAATGTAATTCCGATTTAATTATGCTGTAGTACAACTCGAATAAAAGGAGAAAGGAATGTTTTGTGACTTTGTGTGGGGTTATTGGATCCAATAATCACCCAAATTGCATTTGGGCTTCCTTTGAGCCACTTGATTAAATTAGAGCCTCATTAGCCATCTTTGATCATTCTTTTTATTTCTATTAGTGTTGTAAACATCTGAGATGATTTTGTAGATTTAATTTGGAACTGATGGATTAACGCACGGCTTGGATTTATGAAGGAACTATTGTAAAATGTGATGTGTGGCCTATCATTGAAGGCTTTGTTAATTTTTTTCGTGGTTTAAGAAAGCATTGTCGTCAATTTATACATCTGCTTAATAGAGTATTTTATCGGCGACCTTACCATTCCTTTAATCAATGTGACTGGGTAATGCTGGCGCAGTGGTGGAGTTGCTGCTTTAGAGCGCCAGAGACCCAGGTTTGATCCTGACTACGGGTGCTGTCGGTACAGAGTTTGCCTGTTCTCCCTGTGGGTTTTCTCCGGGCGCTCCGGTTTCGTCTCACACTCCAAAACGTACAGATTTGTAGGTGAATTGGCTTAGTGTAAATGGTCTCGAGTGCGTAGGATGCGAAACTGCAATAACATAGAACTAGTGTACGGGTGATCATTGGTCAGCGTCGACTCGCTGGGCCGAAGGGCCTCTTTCTACACTGTATCGCTAATGTAAATGGTGTACGGGGGACCTGAGGTATGGGTTGTGCAGAATGGTTCAAGAGCCTGGACCTAATGGGAAGAAGCTGTTCTTAAACCTGGTGACCCTTCTCACGCTCCTGGAGGGTGCCCGAGCAGGCCATTCGGCCCTTCAGGCCAACACCAACATTCAATGTGATCATGGCTGATCATCCAGAATCAGTACCCTGTTCCTGCTTTCTCCCCATATCCGTTGATTCCGTTAGCCCCAAGGGCTTGGTGGGGAGGTCTGTACCTGTGAATGGAGCAGGCAATGTCAACACTTTCTGCACAGTGTTGAGTTCCCTTAAAGATTATCATTGCTGCTGGCCATAGTTTATCATTGCTTCGGCCGCGAATGGCATGTCAAGTCAAGTTAAGAGAGTTTATTGTCATATGTCCCAGATAGGACAATGAAATTCTTCCTTTGCTTCAGCACAACGGAATATAATAGGCACGAATACAGAACATATCATATCAGTGTGTCCATATACCATTATATAAATACATACACACAATAAATCAGATAAAGTGCAAATAAACAGATAATGGTCTATTAGTGTTCAGAGATTTGTTTCAGTTGAGTTTAATAGCCTGATGGCTATGGGGAAGTAGCTATTCCTGAACCTGGACGTTGCAGTCTTCAGGCTCTTGTACCTTCTACCTGAAGGTAACGGGGAGATGAATATAACAAGAGGAGTCGAGTGTAGGAGCAAAGAGGTCCTTCTGCAGTCGTACAGAGCCCTGGTGGGACCACACCTGGAGTATTGTGTGCAGTTTTGGTCCCCTAATTTGAGGAAGGACATTCTTGCTATTGAGGGAGCGCAGCGTAGGTTGACGAGGTTAATTCTCGGGCTGGCGGGACTGTCATATGCTGAGAGAATGGAGCGGCTGGGCTTGTACACTCTGGAGTCTAGAAGGATGAAAGGGGATCTTATTGAAACAAATATGATTGTTAAGGGTTTGGACACGCTAGAGGCAGGAAACATGTTCTCGATGTTGGGGGAGTCCAGCACCAGGGGCCACAGTTAAAAAATAAGGGGTAAGCCATTTAGAACGGAGACGAGGAAACACTTTTTCTCACAGAGAGTTGTGAGTCTGTGGAATTCTCTGCCTCAGAGGGCGGTGGGGGTTGGTCTCTTATTTGGGAGTGAGAAAGATGGCAACCCAACCTGCACGATCCTACACACTAGGGACAATTTGCAATTTTACTGGTCAATTAACCTACAAACCTGTACATCTTTGAAGTGTGGGAGAAAATCAGAGCGCCCAAAGAAAACCCACGTGGGCACGGGGAGAACATACAAACTCCGCACAGACTGCACCCATGGTCAGGATTGAACCCGGGTCTCTGGCGCTGTGCGGCAGTATCTCTGTGCTGTCCGTGTTCTTCGCTGGATTCCAGCATCTGCTGATCGCTGTGTCTCAGAACACAAGTTCTGTTTCTTAACCTCTTGCATGTTTCTTGAATGCCTCTGTTTGTAATGTCCTTGTATTAAATCCATGTTGATGGTCGTCTTATTCACTTTGATAGCCAAAAGAACAAATCCATTGCAGAAACAATGAACTGCAGCTGCTGTTTTTTTTTGAAAGGCACAGATTGCTGGTGTAAAAGCCCTGTCCCACGGTACGAGTTCATTCCAAGAGCTCTCCCGAGATTAAAATAAAATCAAACTCGTGGTAAGCACGGAGAATGAACGTAGCGGGTACGTCGGAGCTCGGGGACGTCTCTTAGCGCTAACGGCAGGTACTCGGGAAGACTCGCTAACGGCAGGTAAGCACGGGAAGACTCGGGAAGATTTTTCAGCATGTTGAAAAATGTCCACGAGAGCCCCGAGCACCGACGAGTGGCCATTACCGTAAATCTCTGAGTTCGAATCAGGGCAAACTCGGGAGAGCTCTTGGAATGAACTCGTACCGTGGGACAGGGCTATAACTCAGCGGGTCAGGCAACATCTCCGGAGAACACGAGCACTCTTGACTGAATGGGAGAAATGCATCATTCTTGACTGACGCTAAACTTGCACTCTTGTTCCTGACAAGGTATATATTCTGTGCTGGTCGCTCTCATGGCTGGGAAAGCGGAAGTGAGGTATAACCCAGCTATCCTAAAACCCCCAGACATCGCCCAGTTAATAAAGGAGTTGGGGTTTGGTGCTTCTGTGCTGGAGGACAGCGATGGATCAAATGGTCATTTGGAACTGATTGTGAGTATTCACTTCCAATATTATTGCTGAATTGTTTTGTTTTTAGCGAGTGAGAAAACGAGCCCAAGGTTCTATGATATAACACTTGACTGCTGTCAGCCTTGCTGTGTTGCATCTTGAGAAGTGTTTCACTACGTGGGCATGGACCTTGGTAATGTATTGGATCGAAGGGAACTTTTGCATACTGTGTCACTTGGGCGGCACTGTGGCAAAGCTGGTAGAGCTGCTGCCTCGCACTGCCGGAGACTCGGGTTCGATCCTGATCCAAAATCAGTTTAAGAATAAGGGGTCGGCCACTCAGAGTTGAGATGAGGGAAAAAAGTTTTCACCCTGAGAGATGTGAATCTGTGGAATTCTCTGCCACAGAAGGCAGTGGAGGCCTATTCACTGGATGTTTCCAAGAGAGAGTTAGATTTAGCTCTTCGAGATAGCGGAGTCAGGGGACATGGGGAGAAGACAGGAACGGGACATTGAATGGCGGTTCTGGCTCGAAGGGCCGATTGGCCTACTCCTGCACCTATTTATTGTCTATTGTCTAAATGCTTTTGCAAGTTTTTTGGCACCAGATAAGTGACGACTCTTTGCTCACTTTGTGTATTGTACGCAGAAAAAATGCATCTGCCTAGGTACACGTGACAATGAAGTATCATTGAACAGGTTGTATTTTAGTTGTACGTGGTATTGGGGGTGTCGACAATGACTTGGTGAGAAGCAGGGAGATGAGATTTCACCCGAAGCCCCCCTCCCCCCCCCCCTTCAGATTCCGAACACAAAAATATATAAAAGATCAGGGGCGGCCACGGTGGCGCAGCGGTAGAGTCGCGGCCTTACAGCGAATGCAGCGCCAGAGACCCGGGTTCGATCCCAACTACGGGTGCCGTCTGTACGGAGTTTGTACGTTCTCCCCGTGACCTGCGTGGGTTTTCTCCGGGTCCTCCGGTTTCCTCCCACGCTCCAGAGACGTACAGGTTTGTAGGTTAATTGGCTCGGTAAATGTAAAAATTGTCATGAGTGGGTGTAGGATGGTGTTAGTGTGCGGGGATCACTGGTCACATCGGTACAATTGCAATGTGATTTCCCAACAGTATTACATCTCCTAGGATAGGAAGGATGTCGTTAATCTGAAAAGGGATTCTCCATCAGGTTATTGGCACGGAAGAGGTTACTTGATCAGGAGAGACTGGTTGGGTTGGGGATATTTTTCCCTGGAATGCAGGAGTGTGAGCGTAGATCGTGAACGGCATAGATGAGGTGAATGGCCACAATCCTGTTTCCAGGGGAGGATAGAGGGCGTAGATTTAAAGTGAGAAAGAGGAAAATATAAAGTACGCAGCAACATTTTGTCTGGTACGTGAATGAACTGCCCGAGGAACTGGTAGAAGCTCGTCCAATTGCAATCTCTTTTGCGACATTTTAACAGATATGTGGCTATGAAAGATTTAGAGGGATATGGGCCTAGCTCAGGCAAATGTGACTGGCTCGGGACATGGTTGAATGGGGCTGAAGGGCCTTCTCCATGCTGTATAACACGTATGATTCTACTAATTGCTTCATTTTTTCTTTTGAATGATAGCACAAGAGTTTGCTCGAAGTAAAAGCTTCCGACAATTCTCTGTCCACCATGTATCCTGCCCACTTGTGGATGCAGAGCACGGTGGATTGTTAACTGACTGATGGGTACATTGATAGTTTAGTTTATTGTCACTTGCACCGAGGTAGAGTGAGAAGCTTTTTGTTGCATGCTATCCAGTCAGTGGGAAGAGAATGCACGACCACATTCAAGTCGTCCACAGCTGTACAGCTGCAGGATAAAGGGAAGATAGACGCAAAAAGCCGAGTAACTCAGCGGGGCTGGCAGCATCTCTGGAGAGAAGGAATGGGTGACGTTTCTAAGAAGACGACTCTCAGTCTGAAGAAGGGTCTCGACCCGAAACATCACCCATTCCTTCTCTCCAGAGATGCTGCCTGTCCCGCTGAGTTACTCCAGCTTTTTGCGTCTGCGGTTTAAACCAGCATGGGTATGAGTGCCAAGTTAGTATGCATGAGTTTGCTGTGAAGAAAACATTTCAATTTTTGTCAAGTATTTTTTTTTTTTCAACTTTCCAACCCAGGTGCGAGGAATGACGTGTGCCTCATGTGTTCATAATATTGAATCTACACTCATGAAAACCAAAGGTATATTATATACCTCAGTAGCCCTGGCCACAAATAAAGCACATGTTAAGTTTGATCCTGAGTGCATTGGACCTCGCGACATCATTAAATGCATAAAGGTGAATTTTTATTTTTTAATATCATGCGTTTTAAATGGACAAATTGGACCTACTTAACTTCTATTTTACAGTCCGACGGGATCCCACTACTGGCCACAACTTCCCCTCTCCACCCCTTTCTGCTTCCCGCAGAGACCGCTCCCTCCGCAGTTCCCTGGTCAAGTCGTACCTTCCCACCCAAAACACCCCCTCCCCAGGTACTTTCCCCCGCAACCGCTGGAGATCCTACATCTGTCCCTTTGCCTCCCTCCTCGACTCCATCCAAGGACCCGGATAGTCTTTCCAGGTGAGGCAGAGGTTCACCTGCACCTCCTCCGACCTCATCCACTGTATCCGCTGTTCCACGTGTCAACTCCTCTACATCGGCGAGACCAAGCGCAGGCTCGGCGATTGTTTCGCTGAACACCTCAGCTCAATCCGCCTTGATCTACCTGATCTCCCAGTTGCTCAGCAATTTAACTCCCCCTCCCATTCCCAATCTAACCTTTCTGTCCTGGGCCTCCTCCATTGTCAGAGTGAGGTCCAGCGCGAATTGGAGGAACAGCACCTCATATTTTGCTTGGGCAGCTTACACCCCAGCGGTATGAACATTGACTTCTCTAACTTCAAATAGCCCTTGCTTTCCCTCTCTCTCCATCCCCTCCCCTTTCCCAGTTCTCCCACTGTCTCTGACTACATTCTATCTCTGTCCCACACACTCCCCTGAAATCAATCTGAAGAAGGGTATCGACCGAAAAAGACACCCATTCCTTCTCTCCGGAGATGCTGCCTGTCCCGCTGAGTTCCTCCAGTATTTTGTGTCTGCCTTCTATGTTACAGCTGTGTGTTGTAATTGTTATTGCTTGAGTATGCTTTGGTGTGGATTATAAAGTTCCCCATTGTACACCTTTTTGTTTTGGTCATGGGTGAGGTGTTATAATTATACTTGAGTGAAAAGCTTTTGATCTGTTCAGACAGAAAGTTCTTTGTGAAAAATAAAGTATTCAATATGCTAATTGGAAAAATAAAATTGTAGTTGTTGAATTTTAGCATGTAAGTACAATGTACATTAAATAATATGAAGGCAATAAATGTTTTGTATCATAGTGCCACAGAAGGCTGTGGAGGCCAAGTCAGTGGATATTTTTAAGGCAGAGGTAGAGAGATTCTAGATTAGTGCGGGTGTTGGGAGTTATGGGGAGAAGGCAGGAGAATGGGGTTAGGAGGGAGAGATAGATCAGCCATGTTTCAAGTTCAAATTTATTTGTCACATGCACCATAAGGTGTAGTGTAATGTTGAATGGTGAAGGAGACTTGATGAGCTGAAGGGCCTAATTCTGCTCCTATCACTTATGACATGAACATATAAATTGTACAAATTGTGTGAAAAGATTTTATTAAACTGGTGAAAGAAGCGGATAGATTTCAGGAATCTTCAATTTGTTTCTGTAGGATCTAGGCTATGAGGCTTCCTTAGTCAAAAAAGATCGTACTGCGAGCCATTTGGATCATCGGGAAGAAATCGGACGGTAGGTGCCGCGTTTAAAGCTGAAATTTGGGTACTCAAAAACTATTTGTTGAATGTGCAGACTCCTGTCGATTTTTTTTTTACTTGATTGGATGACACAAGGAGTTGTTGAGTTAGACAGTATGGAAACAGGGCCTTCAGCCCAACTCAAGAGTCAGGTGTTTTATTCCAGATGGTATGTCCCAGATAGAGCAATGAAATTCTTACTTACAACGGAATAAATAGACACAGTACACTGTAAACAATATAATAAACGAGAGAGAAAAAGTTTCTTTGTGTGTATAGAAACATAGAAACATAGAAATTAGGTGCAGGAATAGGCCATTCGGCCCTTCGAGCCTGCACCGCCATTCAATATGATCATGGCTGATCATCCAACTCAGTATCCCGTACCTGCCTTCTCTCCATACCCTCTAATCCCCTTAGCCACAAGGGCCACATCTAACTCCCTCTTAAATATATCCAATGAACTGGCCTCAACTACCCTCTGTGGCAGAGAGTTCCAGAGACCCACCACTCTCTGTGTGAACATCCCAGGAATCAGTCTGGTGAACCTTCGCTGCACTCCCTCTATGGCAATAATGTCCTTCCTCAGATTTGGAGACCAGAACTGTACGCAATACTCCAGGTGTGGCCTCACCAAGACCCTATACAACTGAAGTAGAACCTCCCTGCTCCTATACTCAAATCCTTTTGCTATGAAAGCTAACATACCATTGGCTTTCTTCACTGCCTGCTGTACCTGCATGCCTACTTTCAATGACTGGTGTACCATGACACCCAGGTCGCGCTGCATCTCTGTATGTATGGACACAGACAGACAGACACGCAGAGACAGACACACAGACACAGATACGCAGACACAGTTACACATACACGCGCGCACACACACACACACACACACACACACACACAAGTTGTCTCTCTGAGCTAGTCCTATTTGCCCGTGGCCCATATCCCACTAAACCATAACCTCTCCAAATGTCTTTTAAATATTATAATTGTACATATCTCCACAGCTTCCCCTGGAACTCGTTCCATTTAACTATCACCTCCATGTGGAAAAAGCTGCCCCTTGTTTCCCTTTTTACATCTTTCCCCTCTCACCTTGATGCCCTCCAGTTGTACATTTTCCTACCCTGAGAGAAAGACAAGAATTGTGCATCGCATCTAAACCCCTCTAGATTGTATATACCTCTATAAGGTCACTGCTTAACAGTCTATTGCACTTTATCTGTTTATTTATGTGTATGTGTATATATATTTATATACACACATATAGAATATATATATATATTCTATGGTATAAAGACACACTGATCTGTTCTGTATTTATGCCTACAATACTCTGTTGTGCTGCAGCAAGCAAGAATGTCATTGTCCTATCTGGGACACATGACAATAAACTCTCTTGACTTGACTCTTGACTCTAATGGTCCTGTCCCACGGTACGAGTTCATTCCAAGAGCGCTCCCGAGTTAAAAAAAGATCAAACTCGTGGTAAGCACGGAGAATGAACGTAGCGGGTACGTCGGAGCTCGGGGACGTCTCTTAGCGGCTCGTTACGCTAACGGCAGGTACTCGGGAAGATTCGCTAACGGCAGGTACTCGGGAAGATTCGCTAACGGCAGGTACTCGGGGAGACTAGCTAATGGCAGGTAAGCACGGGAAGACTCGTGAAGATTTTTCAGCATGTTGAAAAATGTCCACGAGAGCCCCGAGTACCGACGAGCGGCCATTACCGTAAATCTCCGCGTTCAAATCAGGGCAAACTCGGGAGAACTCTTGGAATGAACTCGTACCGTGGGACAGGGGTTTTAGTCCCCTATGCTCCAGGCGGTAATAGTCCCAGCCTATTCATCCCCACCTTATAAGTCAAGCCCTCGGGTCCCGATAATAACCGGGGTGGCGTGTATGACGGCAGCCTCGCCAACGGTCTGTCTCGTCCTTTCCTTCTTGTGTTGTTTTAAGTCTGTTGTTAAATGTATGTTTTAGTACGTCTTTAGTTTTATGTCATGTTCGGGGGGGGGGGGGGGGGGGTCGAGTTTTTAAAATCTCTTTCCTCGACGGAGATGCGACGTTTTCCGTACCGCATCGCCGTACGCACTGCGGCCTAACAATCCGGAGCTGCCGGCCTCTTGCTGGGGATTGACTTTTGGGAGCTCCAACAGCGGGAGCCTGCGGACTTTAACGTCGCAGAGCTCGCGTCCTAGAATTCCGCAGATTCACCACCCTCTGACTAAACAGAATTCCTCCTCATCTCCTTCCTAAAGGCATGTCCTTTAACTGTGAGGCTATGACCTAGACCCTCCCACTTGTGGGAAAAATCCACTCTGTCCAAGCCTTTCACTATCCAAGCCTTTCACTATTCTGTATGTTTCAGTAAAGTCTCCCTTCGTTCTTCCAAGCTCCAGCGAGTCGAGGCCCAGTGCCGTCAAACGCTCAGCAGTCCACGACGTTTCAAGAGAGAGCTACATAGCGCTCTTAAAAATAGCGGAGTCAGGGGATATGGGGTGAAGGTAGGAACGGGGTACTGATTGGGGATGATCAGCCATGATCACATTGAATGGTGGTGCTGGCTCGAAGGGCAGAATGGCCTACTCCTGCACCTATTGTCTATTGTGCTGGTAAATAACCGATTTTCACTGTGACCTTTGCCCACAGGTGGAGGCGATCCTTCCTGATCAGTCTATTTTTTTGTGCTCCTGTGATGATCATGATGGTATACATGATCATCGCAGACCATGCCTTCTACAAGACCCACCAGAATGGCTCGACCATTGACGAGCTGGAGGAACATCACGCCTCAATGTTTCTGGAGCGGCAGCTTCTTCCAGGGCTCTCCATCATGAATTTGCTGTCCTTCATTCTCTGTGTTCCAGTCCAGGTATGCTACGTTGGCACCAGTTGGCGGCACGGCACTTAGTTGGCGGCACGGCACTGGTCAAGCTGCAAATGATTGCAATTGTGTCTTGTCTTCCTGCTCACTGGAGGGCACGCAACAAAAGCTTTTCACTGCTCCTCGGTACACGTGACAATGAACTAAACTGAAACTGAAAGTTGCTGCCGCACAGCGCCACAGAGCCGGGTTCGACCCTGACTGTACGGAGTTTGCACGTTCTCCCTGTAACCGCATGGGTTTTCCCCGGTTGCTCCGGTTTCCTCCCACACTCTAAAGACGTGCAGGTTTGTAGGTTAATTGGCTTTGGTAAAAGTTTGGTAAGCTGTCCCCAGTGTGTGGGATAGTGCTAGTGTACAGGGATCGCTAGTCATTGTGGGCTGAAGGGCCTGTTTCCATGCTGTATCTGGAAACTGAAATGCAAATGCCGGTTTACATAAAAGAGTAACTCGGCGGGTCAGGCAGCATCTCTGCAGGACGTAGACATGTGGTTTATCCAGTCTGATGAAGTTCTGATACAGTTTTGAAGAAGGTTCCCAACCCGAAGCGCCATCTGTTCATGTCAACCAGAGATGGTTTCCAAGAGAGTTCAAGGGACATTTATTATCACGTGCACCAATTGATACAGTGAGATTTGAATGACCATACAGTCATACGAATAAAAAGAACAAAATACACGATAGAATTTAACGAACATCCCCACACAGCAGAATCAACGTTTCCCACTATGAGGGAAGGCAGTAAAGTTCAGTCCTCTTCCTCTTTGTTCACCCGTGGTCGGGGCCTGAGAGGTCTCCGCAGTCGCCGCTACGGATGACCCGATGTTCAGGCCCTCTCGCCAGGATGATCGTCGGAACGGAGAACACTCTCAGCGGCTTGGAGTTTCCGAATCGGGCCACTTCCTACCGGAGACCGCGGCTCCCGAAGTCCACAGGCCGAGCTGAGCGGAGATTCAACGCTGGCGACCACCGGCAAGAGGATCCCAGGACTCCGCGATGTTGAAGTCAGCGCCGCCCGCGGCTGGAAGCTCCGCAAACCACAGCTCCACGGTGTTGAAGCAGCAGGCCCAACACTCCGGAGCTCCAACATGGCGATCCGCGGTGAGGCATCGCCCACTCCACGATGGAATCCAGTGCTGCGCTGCTGCTGGAGCTCTGGCCGGTCTCCGGCAGGAAGGGCCGCGCCAATCCAGATGGTAGACCGCGAGGGAGGGGGGGGGGCGAAGATGCGACTCGGTGAAAAAAAGCATCCTCGACCAGGTAGTGAATGGGAAAACTGTTTTACCCTTCCCCCCCCTCCTCCACCCCCACCACATAAAAAAGACTAAGAAACCCACAAAAACATACTTTTAACACAACTAAAAATAACAAAAAGGGTGAAAAGACAGACAAACTGCTGACGAGGCGTGGCTCCACCCGATGTCGTCAAGTCCAGCGATACTACCTGGCTCCTTGAGTTACTCCAGCACTTTGTGTCTTTTTTCAGGTATGCAATGTAGCCTGACACTCGGTCAGGGTGGGTCAGGGGTTATGGGGAGAAGGCGGGGGAATGGGGTTGAGGTGGAAATACAGACCAGCCATGATTGAATGGCGGAGTAGACATGATGGGCCAAATGGCCTAATCCTGCTCCTATAACTTGTGAACCCATGAAACGGATGTGCTGAATCTATTTTTTACTCTTTCCCACTATGGACAAGGACCCTGAGCCTCACTTTTAAAAAAACTTTTGCGATTATGATTTGCATCATTAACAGTCGCCCAGTTCAATGCTGAGTGCATAATACTTTTTGCTGTTCATTTTGTGCCTGCCATGTCTAAAGATTTTTGATTCTTTGATAAAGGTTTGGTTTCAGTGGGTCAGGCAGCACCTCATAACATATCATTGCCACACTGCTGTTTGTGGGGCCCATCAGGCAATTGCTGACAATGTTGACTAGTTGCGACCAGTTCTCATTTTACTGGTTGTGTGCCTCCTTGTCACCTTCCTCTCAGCTAACAATGAACCTTTCGCTACATTACCTTGAACATTGTCCGCTTTGATCTGTCGTTTTCACACCTTATCCCACCATATCTCTAGACTCCCTCTCAGTCTGAAGAAGGGTCTCGACCCGAAACATCGCCCATTCCTTCTCTCCAGAGATGCTGCCTTTCCCGCTGAGTTACTCCAACATTTTGTGTCTATGTTGAATATGCCTTTGTTGTTGCAGCATTTTAATGTTGTTCTTGGTTCTTGCAGTTTGTCGGTGGTTGGTACTTCTATATCCAAGCGTACAAGGCATTGAAACACAAAACTGCCAACATGGATGTACTGATAGTTCTCGCTACAACTGTTGCTTTCTTGTACTCTTGTGTTGTCCTGGCCATTGCCATGATGGAAAAAGCCAAAGTGAATCCAATAACCTTCTTCGATACGCCTCCAATGCTGTTCGTCTTCATTGGTTTGGGACGATGGCTTGAGCACATAGCTAAGGTGAGGAAAACTGTGACGGTCATTTTATTCTTTACGCATGTTCCATCCTGACTTGAACGCACTGATTCGTTAAGGCGGCACAGTGGCGCAGCGGCAGGGTTGCTGCCTTGCTGCGTCAGAGACCTGGGTTCGATCCCGACCACAGATGCTGTCTGAACGGAGTCTGTACGTCCTCCCTGTAACTGGTTTCCTCCCACACTCCAAAGGCATGTTGGTTAATTGGCCTTATTATATTATCCCCTGTGTGAAGAATCTCCATGGATTGTCACCTTGTCGTGGTGGAGAAGCTTGTGTGGACCTGAGATCCTGAGAGCGATGCCGTCTGGAGCGATGCTCCTGGTGGGGCCACCCATGGCGGTAAGGTCGAGGGGGAGGCCTCTGACAAAGAGCGATCCAACCAAGACCTCAACGGTGGAACAGGCAAAGGACGATGGCTGACCTTAGTGGAGCGGCTGGGAAGGCAGATGAAGGCTGCAGCAGAAAAGGGTCTCCGGTCGTCTTGGACTCCATGCCACTGGACCCTGACCCAGATCTGTCAAGGACAGTGGGGTGGCTGTCTGTGCACCAGTCTCCCCATGTTAAACAAAGTCACGCACAGGCGTCCTCCATATAGGGAATATACCCTAGGGAGACACCCATGGTCAGACACGACGGAAGCGGGCCTAAGGAAGAAGATGGATAGAACTATTGTATGGGTGATTGCAGGTTGGGCTGAAGGGCCTGAGGAGCTGCTGTACCCGGGTCATAGGAGTGTTAATCGAGGCTTCTAGGATTACTGGTAAATGCTCTTATCGTCATCACAGTTGTGACTAAGCAGTCTGGTATAGTCGTAGAATTGTAACACCCTCTAGTGCAGCAAATCTCTGGGCTGACGCCGGTTATGAATTTGTGTTCTAACCTTCTGAAAATGTGCTGGGCCAGAAATGTCTTTCACTCAACCGTGAAGGTCTACGCGCAGGTTTCCAACACTGGAATATTAATATTCTAGATATCTTTTATCTGTTTTTGCAGTTTCACTTGGAAGATTAAATGAGTGCATTAGGACCAAAGTCGCCAATTGTACGTGATCTGTGAAATAAATTGAAATACATTTCTTTGAATTTTTATTGCAACTGAGAATAAATTGAGAAATATTTGGAGGACACAAAATTCTCCCCATAACCTCTGCTACCCGTACTCAATATGTTGGAGGTTATGGGGAGAAGGCAGGAGAATGGGGTTAGGGGCAGGGAGAGATAGATCAGCCATGATTGAATGGCGGAGTAGGCATGATGGGCCGAATGGCCTAATTCTACTCCTTTTCCTTATGACCTTAATGCATAGAACTGCAGATGCTGGTTTATAAAATCGGCCACAAAGTGCGATAATCTTTTGACCGTCTTTACTTATGGTTAGTAGAAATGAGTAACTCCAGATGCTGGTTTATTTTTTAAAAGGACACAAAGTGCCGGAGTAACTCAGCAGCTCAGGCAGCATCTCTGGAGAACGTGGATTGGCACTGTTTCGGGTCAGGGCCCTTCTTCAGACTGGAAATATGTGGTTGTTTCTCAAGGCACGACAGGAACGTTTAATTGTCATGTGTACCGACAAGGGAACAATGGAGTTCTGACCTGCAGCTGCGTAACAGGCCTGCGAACAGAGTACACAATTTTAATTAGACCCCCACCTTCAAAAAGTACAATAAGATTCTGAAACCTGCGAAGAATGTGCCACGCCTACTCACACCGCAGGGTAGCAGCTGCTCATAAATATGTTCATGGCTGCACAACACGCCCGGTATTCTGTTGTGCTGCTGCAAATAAAAATTCCATTGTTCTGTTCGGGACGTTCGACAATAAACCACTCTTGGCTCCAGACATTGTTGCAATGCAACCTAGCCCCCAGGTTTGGTAGCCGCAAAATGCTGGAGTAACTCAGTGGATGAGGCAGCATCTCTGGAGAGAAGAAATGGGTGACGTTTCGGGTCGAGACCCTTCTTCAGTCTGAAGAAGGGTCTCGACCTGAAACGTCGCTCATTCCTTCCCTCCAGAAATGCTGTCTCATCCGCTGATTTACTCCAGCATTTTGTGTCTACCTTCGATTTGCCAGCATCGGCAGTTCTTTCTTAAACATTTAGCCCAAAGTTTGTTTGATTACAGTGCATGTTCCCTTATTATCACTTTTGAGACTGAGCAAAATGCCGAATCGGCTAACAATTGCGTACAGTTCTAGTCTCCAAATCTGAGGAAGGACATTATTGCCATAGAGGGAGTGCAGAGAAGGTTCACCAGACTGATTCCTGGGATGTCAGGACTGTCTTATGAACAAAGACTGCATAGGCTCGGTTTATACTCTCTAGAATTTAGGAGATTGAGAGGCGATCTTATAGAAACTTACAAAATTCTTAAGGGGTTGGACAGGCTAGATGCAGGAAGATTGTTCCCGATGTTGGGGAGGTCCAGGACAAGGGGTCACAGCTTAAGGATAAGGGGGAAATCCTTTAGGACCGAGATGAGAAGGACTTTTATTCACACACAGAGTGGTGGGTCTCTGGAACTCTCTGCCACAGAGGGTAGTTGAGGCCAGTTCATTGGCTATATTTAAGAGGGAGTTAGATGTGGCCCTTGTGGCTAAGGGGATCAGAGGGTATGGAGAGAAGGCAGGTACGGGATACTGAGTTGGATGATCAGCCATGTTCATATTGAATGGCGGTGCAGGCGCGAAGGGCCGAATGGCCTACTCCTGCACCGAATTTCTATGTTTCTATAACAATACAGTTTAAAAATATTTAAGTGTTGGTATTGTCCTGATGTGCAGTTATGTGCCACACGCCCGGTTACTAAACACGTTAGAATGTTTGCATGAGTTCTGACTTTCTCATTGTTCCGTAGTAGGTACATATGACAATTAAACATTCTTGTCTTGCCTCGAGTAAAAAACAGTCTGAAGAAGTCTCCCAGCCCGAAACATCACCTTATGCATGTTCTCCAGAGTGTACACTGTGGACGGCTCGATTGGAATCACGTATTGTCTTTCCACTGACTGGAAAGCACGCAACAAAAGCTTTTCACTGTATCTCAGTACACGTGACAATTAACTAAACTCAAACGCGTGAAACTGCCTGACCCGCTGAGTTACTCCAGCACTTTGTGTCCTTTTTTGTAAACTAGTTCCACTCCATGAGAAGGATGCTGAAGGAGGAGCATAAACAGTGGATTATTTTGTTTTAAAGAAGGAACTGCAGATGCTGGAGAATCGAGGGTTACACAAAAAGCTGGAGAAACTCAGCGGGTGCAGCAGCATCTAAGGAGCGAAGGAGATAGGCGACGTTTCGGGTCGCGACCCTTCTTCCCTTCTTTGTTTTGTCTGACCGCTCCTGACGTTCCTGCAGGTTATTTGGAGTAACCTGAAGAACCTTTCCAAATGATATGTGCAGAATACTTTCATTGCCCTCCAAGAACAGACCACCCTGAGAGCAAAATCTTGTTTCTCTTTTGATCTTTTCCATATGTCTCAATATATCCATAATATTAAATGCAGACATCAGCTGGCTCACATCATTTTTTTAGTCGTCATTGGGAACAATTTGCATAATCATGCTCATTTGCGTTATTAAACAACATTATATTTGAACAGTTGAAATGGAGTTGAAGTGAAATGTTGAGATTTTTTTTGGAGATCTTGCCTTGTTCAGTTCTTCGGTCACATTTAGTGTTTAAGAAGGAACTGCAGATGCTGGAAAATCAAAGGTGCTCAAAAATGCTGGAGAAACTCAGCGGGTGCAGCAGCATCTATCTGAAGAAGGGTTTCGGCCCGAAACGTCGCCTATTTCCTTCGCTCCATAGATGTTGCTGCACCCGCTGAGTTTCTCCAGCATTTTTGTGTACCTTCAGTCACACTTATATTGGCAGAATTGTAATGTCATCACGGTACAAGTTGTTTCATCTAGTGAAGTTGGGCCGATTTATGTATTCTGTCGTCCTGCGATCCAAGGTGCTACATATCGTCCATTCTAGAGCCATACAGGACAAAAACAGGCTCTTCAACCCAACTGGTCTCTACCGACCATCGGCCTTCTGGTCTATGACGATCCCCATCAAATTTAGTCCCATTTGCTCGTGTGTGGTCCACATCCCTCTAAACCATTCCCATCCATGTACCTGTCCAAATGTCTTTTACATGCTGTTGTAGTGCCTGCCTCAACCACCTCCTCTGGTTGCTTGTTCCATATACCTACCACCCTCTCTGTGGGGAGGAAAAAGTTGCCTCTCAGATTCCATTGCATCTTTACCCTCTCACCGGGAGCCAAGTTCCTCTGGTTCTTCATTCTCCTACATCGGGCAAAAGACCCCATCGATTTACCCCACCAATTCCCCTCAGGATTTTATGCACAAATTCATTGCAACGTTCTCAATTTGAAAGACAGATTGGATGCCAGGAGGATGTTTCCACAAATGTTTAGGACCAGAGGGCATCGCCTCAGGATAAAAGGACGCACCTTTAGAAAGGAGACGAGGAGGAATTTATTTCGATAGAGGGGTGGTGAATCTGTGGAATGAATTGCCACACAGACAGCCCTGGAGGTCAAGTCATTGGGTATTTTTAAGGCGGAAATTGACACATTATTGATTAGTAACAGTGGCAGGGGTTATGAGGAGAATGGGGCTGGGAGGGAGAGATAGCCCAGCCACGATTGAATGGCGGAGTAGACCTGATGGACTGGACAGCTGTGACTTATGATCTTGTGAATTTGTAAATGTTTAATTTTTAGATTTTTAAATAAATGCATCTCCTTTTTTCTTGTTGCAGAGCAAAACGTCAGAAGCACTTGCAAAGTTGATGTCACTGCAGGCAACTGAGGCAACTGTGGTGCAGATAAACAGTGACCATTCCATATTAAGGTGTGCATATTATCCAAAAATAGTATCCAAAAACACACACACAATTGCCTGTGACCCATGTGACGACTATTTTCTTTTTCCCTGATGGGTCCTCAGTGAAGAGCATGTTGACGTGGAGTTGGTGCAGCGAGGGGACATTGTAAAGGTGGTCCCAGGAGGTAAATTCCCCGTCGATGGCAAAGTGATCGAGGGGCATTCGATGGCTGATGAAGCTTTGATCACCGGTAAGGAGAAGGTTTACCCTTGAGACTGTGAATTCAGCACGGTATGGATGTTTCCAAGTCTTCAACGAGTGAAGGGGGGGGGGGGGGGGAACGATTCATCAAAAACTCAATATAGGTTCTGTAAAAATCCCACACATAGGTTTGTGAGCTGGGGATTCCAGGAGCATTTTGTTTTCCAAAATAATCTAGTTTTCTTGAAGTTTTCAGCCAGAGCAATGAGAGAGTGTTTCCCAACATTAGATTCCAGGGTGGGGTGGGAAAGTGTGGCTGAGCAATGTTGAAGATGCATTAGAAGATCTTAGAGATACAGCGTGGAAACAGGCCCTTCGGCCCACCAAATCCACGTCAACCAGCGATCACCCTCTCACTAGCATTATCCTAAACACGATGGATAAAATTACAATTTTTACTTGCCAATTAACCTACAAGCCTGTACATTTGGTATCCATGTAAAATCTACGCAACATAGAAAATAGGTGCAGGAGGAGGCCATTCGGCCCTTCGAGCCAGCACCGCCATTCATTGTAATCATGGCTGATTGTCTGCTATCAATAACCCGTGCCTGCCTTCTCTCCATATCCCTTGACTCCACTAGCCCCTAGAGCTCTATCCAACTCTCTCTTAAATCCATCCTGTGATTTGGCCTCCACTGCCCTCTGTGGCAGGGAATTCCATAAATTTACAACTCTCTGGGTGGAAAGGTTTTTTCTCGCCTCAGTCTGAAATGACCTCCCCTTTATTCTAAGACTGTGGCCCCTGGTTCTGGATTCGCCCAACATTGGGAACATTTTTCCTGCATATAGCTTGTCCAGTCCTTTTATAATTGTATATGTTTCTATAAGATCCCCCCTCACCCTACTAAACTCTAGTGAATACAAGCCCAGTCTTTCTAATTTTTCCTTGTATGACAGTCCCGTCACCCCAGGGGTCAATCTCGTGAACGTACCTGCACTGCCTCAATCACAAGGATGTCCTTCAGGATGTTCGTCAGGTAGACAACAGATCCTGACTCAAATCATTGTTTTGGGTCAGGACCTTTCACACTGATCCGCTCATCGGTGTGAAGAAGGGTCCTGACCCGAAATGTCATCTGAACATTCCCTCCACAGATGCTGCCTGACCCGCTGAGGCGTTCCAGCGCCTTGTGGTTTGCCTCTTGCTCGCCTTTTTGTTGAATTCTGATCAATGAAACCTGTTTATCTGCGTTATTGATCGGCAACTTCCTAACTCAAAAGTATAATCTATTCATAAGCTCTTGGAGCAGAATTAGGCCATTCGGCCCATCAGGTCTACTCCGCCATTCAATCGTGGCTGATCTATCTTTCCCTCAACCCCATTCTCCTGCCTTCTCCCCCGTAACCCGAGACACCCCTCATACATGGTGTGTCGCTGGGCCGAACTTTCACTGGAAAGATGTCGTGAGTCGCCGTTATGGGACAGTTTTCAAATAAATCTGTTGAATTTAGCGAAATGCTTTTAGTGCTAATGTCTCATTGCAGTGTCACTTTTGTCTTGCATTGTTTTAGGTGAAGCGATGCCTGTCACTAAAAAGCTGGGCAGCAGTGTTATTGCAGGCTCTATCAATCAGCATGGGTCTTTGCTGATTGAAGCTACTCATGTTGGCTCAGAAACCACCCTCTCCCAAATCGTGAAGCTGGTTGAAGAAGCACAGACCTCCAAGGTATGACCATTGTCAATGCTTTTTGCTGGTGAGCGACCTCACTGGAGTTGGAGAAAGGGAGACCCTTTAGAGTAAGATGCACATCCATCGAGCATCCACGCCCATGCCTTGAAACGATCTCCCTGGGATTCGTGTGTAGGAAGGAACTGCGGATGCTGGTTTGCAATGCAGATAGACACAAAATGCTGGAGTAATCAGCGGGTCAGGCAGCATCTCCAGAGACAAGGAACAGGTGATGTTTCGGGTTGAGACTCTTCTTCAGACTGTGAGTCAGGGGAGAGGGAAACTAGAGGTGTGTAAAGGTTCAAATTTGTTCTGAAGCGTTTCGTTGGTGCCGTCTGTGGTTTGCTCTGAACCTTTTCCTATCTCTCGTTTCCCTCTCCCCTGAATCTCCGTCTGAAGAAGGGTCTCAACCCGAAACGTGACCCATTCCTTTTCTCCAGAGATGCTGCCTGACCCACTGAGTTTCTCCAGCATTTTGTGTGTCTATCTGGGATTAGGTTCGTCTTTATAACCTGGGCGAATTCTAGCCGTGTTCAGACCAGCTCGGTTTTCCATTTTGGATGGGAATGGAAAGGGAGAAGCCCCTGTGGATATTTGTTCCAGCAAAATACGGTGAAAACCCAATTGAAACAAATGAAAGTTCTCGATTACATGTTGAATTTCCTGCTTCAAATAATTCATCCGTTGGTCTATAATGGATAAGGCTAGCCAGTGTTGCCATTTTAAACATTTCATTTCCCCTCTAGAACTAGAAAATAGCATTGTTGGCTTTTGGGAACTTACCAGGATTCTTATTCGTATACAATCCCTTAACGGGCTTGCCCCTTCCTATATCAAAAATCTTCGAACCCACCATTCTACCTCCAGGTCCCACAGGTCGGCCAACTTGGGGCTACTGTTGAAACATATAAGATTGTTCAGGGCTTGGACACACTAGAGGCAGGAAACATGTTCCTGATGTTGGGGGAGCCCAGAACCAGGGGCCACAGTTTAAGAATAAGGAGTAAGCCATTTAGAACGGAGACGAGGAAACACTTTTTCTCACAGAGAGCAGGGAGTCTGTGGAATTCTCTGCCTCAGAGGGCGGCACTTAGACTGTGGAACAGCATCCCTCTCCTCATCAGAACTGCCTCCTCCATCGACTCCTTTAAATCGAGGCTCAAAACCTATTTCAACTTCCTAGCGTTTTTGAGGCCCTCTGAGTTTATGTATGATTGTTAGGTCTGTGTACCACTGTATGTAGCAAGTTAGTACCTGCACTGATGTAAAGCACTTTGGTCAACGTGAGTTGTTTTTAAATGTGCTATAGAAATAAAATTGACTGATTGACTGACTGACTTCATTCCATTCATGGAAAGAAAGCACTGGGTAACAGACAATGCAAGCAGTAATCCGTCCCTGCACACACATTGCCAACATTCCTCTGTGTTTAGGCGGACAAGTACAATCAACGTCACACACGAACAGTATTTTCAACGGCCCACATTCACGGCTCACACCTTAGATTTCATTTTGTCCTCTGTTTGTTCCCACCTAGACTGAACTAGCTTAGCTTAGTTTAGAGATACAACATGGAAGCCCATCGAAGCCAAGCTCACCATCTCTTACTCATTCACACTAGTTCCATGTTTAGAATGTAGAAGATTGAGCGGCGATCTTATAGAAACGTACAAAATTCTTAAGGGGTTGGATAGGCTAGATGTAGGAAGATGTTGGGGAAGTCCAGAACAAGGGGTCACAGTTTAAGGATAAGGGGCATATCTTTAAGAATGTAGTTGAGGCCAGTTCATTGGCTATATTTAAGAGGGAGTTAGATGTGGCTAAAGGGATCAGGGGGTATTTAGAGAAGGCAGGTACAGGATACTGAGTTGGATGATCAGCCATGATCATATTGATTGGCGGTGCTGGCTCGAAGGGCCGAATGGCCTCCTCCTGCACCTGTTTTCTATGTTTCTATGTTTAGCATCAGAGATGCAGCATGGAACCAGACCCTTCTGCCCACCGACTCCACGCCAACCACCGATCACCTACTCAAGCTAGTTCCATGTTTGGTTTAGAGTTACAGCATGGAAACAGGCCCTTTGGCCCACCGAGTCCAGGCCGACCATTGATCACCTGTTGAGACTGACCCGTTATCCCATTTTCGCATCCACTCCCCACGCACCAGGGGCAATTTGCAGAGGAAGATTCACTTGCAAACCCGCACGTCTTTGGGATGTGGGCGGAAACCGGAGAACCCAGAGGAAATTCACGCGGTCACAGGGTGAAGGTGCACCCGAGGTCAGGATTGAACCCGCTGGCGCTGTCCGGTAGCGGCTCTACCATCTGTGCCACCGTGCCGCACACACTAGGTTTTGCCGATTAGTTTAGTGCACGAGACTAGTTCAGCGCACTAGTTTCACTCCAGCTTTCTGTTCTCACCCAGCAAACAGCTAACGGTGGCCCGTTTCCATCATCATTGTTACTTTTTTTGCAGATCTTTCATTCATATATTCTATATCTCTCTACATCATCGCCTGAAGAAGGGTCTCGACCCAAAACATCACACATTCCTTCTCTCCAGAGATGCTGCCAGTCCCGCTGAGTCACTCCAGCTTTTTGTGTGCATTTTCAGTACACGGAGTGTCTTTTTCAAGATCCAGTTGTTCCTGGTGCAATGCTGCACTCTGAGTTACATAAAGACTAATCAGTGGTTTATCATTGATAACGAGACTTGCTGACCTTGCATAAACCTTGTTGGAGATTGAACAACCTTTTGCTAACCACGGCATTGATTGTGTCTACAGGTGTAGTGCACTAGTTTGCTTCTCCAAAGTACAGTTACATGAGAATCCACAATTTGCCACGTTTACTTTCCAGGCTCCCATTCAACAGTTTGCGGATAAGTTGAGCGGATACTTTGTTCCATTCATCGTTGGCGTTTCCGTTACTGCTTTGATTGCCTGGATCATCATTGGATTTCTCAATTTCGAGCTTGTGGAAAAATACTTCCCTGTGAGTATCTTAATTGGCAAGATAAAATGCCTAAAATCGCTGGAAATGTTCTGCTTATGTTGCACACTGGGGTTAAAGTGGGCAGTGTGGAAATGTATTACCAGTTTAGTTTAGAGATACAACGCGGAAACAGGCCCTTCGGCCCACCGAGTCCGCCCCGACCAGCGACCCCCGCACATTAGCGCCACTCTACACTCACTAGAGACAATCTTACACTTATAACAAGCCAAATAACCTACAAACCTGCACGTCTTTGGAGTGTGGGAGGAAACCAAAGATCTTGGAGAAAACCCACGCAGGTCACGGGGAGAACGTACAAACTCCATACAGACAGCACCCGTAGTCGAGATGGATCCCGGGTCTCCGGCGCCGCAAGCTCTGGGTCTGAACCATTAATTATTTACCACTCCTCAGATGCTGCCTGACCCTTGTTCAAAATGATTCCGGTGGGGGTGGGGGAAGATGCTGCCTGACCCTTGTTCAAAATGATTCCGGTGGGGGTGGGGGAAGATGCTGCCTGACCCTTGTTCAAAATGATTCCGGTGGGGGTGGGGGAAGATGCTGCCTGACCCTTGTTCAAAATGATTCCGGTGGGGGTGGGGGAAGATGCTGCCTGACCCTTGTTCAAAATGATTCCGGTGGGGGTGGGGGAAGATGCTGCCTGACCCTTGTTCAAAATGATTCCGGTGGGGGTGGGGGAAGATGCTGCCTGACCTTTGTTACTCCACACTTTGTTCTTTTCTTTGTGAACCAGCATCTGAAGTTCCATGTTTCGACATTAGCCATGATCACATTGAATGGACATGCAGATTCTCGGAGTTAAACGGGCCAAACCCGTTCCTAATTCTTTGTCAAAAGTGGAATAAAAATCATAGTCATTGAAAGTAGGCATGCAGGTGCAGCAGGCAGTGAAGAAAGCAAATGGTATGTTAGCTTTCATAGCAAAAGGATTTGAGTATAGGAGCAGGGAGGTTCTGCTTCAGTTGTATAGGGTCTTGGTGAGGCCACACCTGGAGTATTGCGTACAGTTCTGGTCTCCAAATCTGAGGAAGGACATTATTGCCATAGAGGGAGTGCAGCGAAGGTTCACCAGACTGATTCCTGGGATGTCAGGACTGTCTTATGAACAAAGACTGCATAGACTCGGTTTATACTCTCTAGAATTTAGGAGATTGAGAGGGGATCTTATAGAAACTTACAAGATTCTTAAGGGGTTGGACAGGCTAGATGCAGGAAGATTGTTCCCGATGTTGGGGAGGTCCAGGACAAGGGGTCACAGCTTAAGGATAAGGGGGAAATCCTTTAGGACCGAGATGAGAAGGAATTTTTTCACACAGAGAGTGGTGGGTCTCTGGAACTCTCTGCCACAGAGGGTAGTTGAGGCCAGTTCATTGGCTATATTTAAGAGGGAGTTAGATGTGGCCCTTGTGGCTAAGGGGATCAGAGGGTATGGAGAGAAGGCAGGTACAGGATACTGAGTTGGATGATCAGCCATGATCATATTGAATGGTGGTGCAGGCTCGAAGGGCCGAATGGCCTACTCCTGCACCTAATTTCTATGTTTCTATCGAGTCATACAGCGTAGAAACAGGCTCTTCTGTCCAACTTTTATTCAGGTTATGCACACTAAACTGGTTTAGTTTTGTTTTTAGTTTAGTTTAGAGGTACAGCAAGGAAACAGGCCCTTCGGCCCTCCATGTCCGCGCCGACCAGCGATCTCCGCACATTAACACCATCCTACACCCACTAGGGACAATTTCTACATTTACCAAGCCAATTAACCAACAAACCTGTACGTCTTTGGAGTGTGGGAGAAAACCCACACAGAGCTCGTGGAGAACGTACAAACTCCGTACAGACAGCACCCGTAGTCAGGATCGAACCCGGGTCTCCGGCGCTGCATTCGCTGTAAGGCAGCAACTCTACCGCTGCGACACCGTGACGCGGTCTGCTTATTTTATTTTTTATTTTTTCTGCCTCTGTTATGCTTAGGGTTACAACAAGAGCTTGTCCCGGCCGGAAGTGATCGTGCGTTTTGCATTCCAAGCCTCCATCACTGTGCTCTGCATCGCCTGCCCCTGTGCGTTGGGACTGGCAACTCCCACGGCCGTGATGGTGGGGACCGGAGTCGGGGCACAGAATGGGATCCTGATCAAGGGAGGGGAGCCACTGGAGATGGCACACAAGGTCGGTGCAACAACAATCTGTAATGTCCTTGCCTGCTGCCCAGACCTCGCTACCTGAGAGCAGTCCTGAACTACTATCTACCTCATTGGTGACCCTCGGACTATCCTTGATCGGACTTTGCTGCCTTTACCTTGCACTAAACGTTATTCCCTTATCATGTGTCTGTACACTGTAAATGGCTCGATTGTAATCATGTATTGTCTTTCCTCTGACCGGATAGCACGCAACCAAAGCTTTTCACTGTACCTCGGTACACGTGACAATATGCTAAACTGAAACTGATACTGGTCTCTGCCGTTGAACTATGTGGCTTTCCTGTTGGATCCATTACCCACTGTTATTTGCAAGCATGCCATCTTTTTGTTAGAAGTGGAGTTCTTGGCCACAGAAGGCAGTGGAGGCCAACTCACTGGATGCCTACTCCTGCACCTATTTTCTTCGTTTCTATGTAAGTGGTGTAAAAGTCATGGATTCATATGGTATGGAAACAGGCCCTTTGCCCTACTTGCCCACGCTGACCAGATACCCCATCTACACTAGTCCCACCTTCTTCCTGGTTAGTTGTTGAAATATTGATCTGGAAAACCATCTTGTTTACAGTCCACGGATTTTTCCACCATCAATTTACCACTAAAATGACTTGCCGAGTCTGTACGCAAATTAAAATCTCCCATGATGTTGCATTATTCCCAATACCCGCTCTTCTAAATTCCCAATTCCTACCTGAGTTTGGGTTTAGCTTAGTGTCGCGTATAACGAGGTGCAGTGAAAGCTATTGTCGCGTGCTAACCAGTCAGCGGAAAGACAATACATGATTATAATCGAGCCGTCCACAGTGTACAGGCACATGATAAAGGGAATAACTTGAATAATGCCCCAATATTATAACTGCTGCTTGGTAGCCAACAGTTAACATCCACCCACATCAATTTACTTTCCGCTTTTTTCCTGTTTCTTGGCTCCACCCAATCTGATCATAATTCTGTATTTTACTATTTTTACCATTTAAATGATAGCATTAAGTATTATATTCTTTACATAAAAAAATAAGAATTAATTCAAATGAATGTAGATGTTCAGCACAGTTCCTTCAAATTCCTTTCCAATTGTTGTGAAACATAAGGCAATTGAAAAAATATATGTTTCTCACATATATATTTCTAAATTAAGATCTGCCTGACCAAACTAATTTCTCACCACAGTACTGGTTGCATTTACATTACTTTTTATATTTTAATAGTGATCTACTATCTTAACTTATTTTTTTTTAATGTATAGACTTGTAGATAGATTGAAGAATCCCCCCACGAAACATCACCTATCCCTGTTCTCCATAGATGCTGCCTGACCCGCTGAGTTACTCCAGCACTTTTTGTGTCCTTCTTATTTGCTCCTATGCTTGCAAAACTCATAAACTAGTTTCCCGGGTTGTCCATTCTGAAGTGCCATTCGGTTACGTGGATTGGTTTGTGCTGGCATTGATGTTCCAATGGGTTATAATCAAGTTTTTAATTTCTTCAGATTAACACGGTGGTTTTTGATAAAACCGGAACAATCACTCATGGAACTCCCAGGGTCATGAACTTTAAGATGCAGGTGGAGAGTAGCCACATATCCGAAATGAAGCTATTGGCCATCATTGGCACAGCAGAAACAAACAGTGAGCATCCTCTGGGTGTAGCGGTGACCAAGTACTGTAAACAGGTATGATCTCTCCACTCAATTACATTCAAGTGATGATTGGTAAAATGGCAGGTAGACCAAAATGCTGGAGTAACTCAGCGGGTGAGGCAGCATCTATGGAGGGAAGGAATAGGCGACGTTTCGGGTCGAGACCCTTCTTCAGACCAACTAAACGTCTGAAGAAGGGGGGGTTACACAAAAAGCTGGAGAAACTCAGCGGGTGCAGCAGCATCTAAGGGGTGAAGGAGATAGGCGACGTTTCGGGTCGAGACCCTTCTTCAGACTGGTCAGGGATCAGGGAAACGAGAGATATAAACAGTGATGTGGAGAGATAAAGAACAATGAATGAAAGATATGCAAAAACGTATTGATGATAAGGGAAACAGGCCATTGTAAGCTGTTTGTGGTGTGAAAATGAGAAGCTAGTGCGACTGGGGGGGGGGAGATGGAGAAGGAATGTCAGGGCCCGAGGTGGGGAGGGGTGGGGGCAGTCTGGGTTAACAGAATTGAGAAAATTCAATGTTTAACCCCGAGGATGCAGACTCCCCAAGCGGAATATGAGGTGCTGTTCCTCCAACTTGTGGTGTTGCTCACTCTGGCCGTGGAGGAGGCCCAGGACCGAGAGGTCGGATACGGAATGGGAGGGGGAGTTGAAGTGCTGAGCCACCGGGAGGTCGGGTTGGTTATTGCGGACCGAGCGGAGGTGTTCGGCGAAACGATCGCCCAGCCTCCGCTTGGTCTCACCGATGTAGATCAGCTGGCATCTGGAGCAACGGATGCAGTAGTTGAGGTTGGAGGAGGTGCAGGTGAACCTCTGTCGGACTTGGAATGACTCCTTGGGTCCCTGAAAGGAGTGGATGGGGGAGGTGAAGGGACAAGTGTAGCATCTCTTGCGGTTGCAAGGGAAAGTGCCCGGGGAAGGAGTGGAGCGGGAGGGAAGGGAAGAATTGATAAGGGAGAAGGGTCTCAATTTACTATTATCCACATCACCCCTAATAATCAGTAGCATTTATGGAGAAAGAAGGGAACAGTCCCGACCTGAAACATCACCTATACATGTTCTGCAGAGTTACTGCCTGATCTGCTGAGTTACACCAGCACTTAAAATAAAAGGGATAAAATTGATGAGTTCTGGGTGGGCACAGGAAGATTTAAGGGCGGCACGGTGGCACAGCGGTAGAGTTGCTGCCTCACACGCCAGAATCCCGGGTACAATCCTGACTACGGGTGCCGCCTGTTCGGAGTTTGTACGTTCTCCCCGTGATCACGTGGGTTTTCTCCAGGTGCTCCGGTTTTCTCTCGCACTCCAAAGGCGTAATGGGTTTGTAGGTTGGAAAATTGTCCTTAGTGTACGAGGTAATCGCTGGTTGGCTTGGTCTTGGTGAACCGAAGGGCCTGTTTCTGCACTGTATCTCCAATGGTAATATCAGCTGTGGATGTAGTGGAGAAAGAGTTGGGGGAGGTGATACCAAAGAAGGTCCAAAACAAGGGCTGTTCCACAGAGCCAACAGATGAACAGGCATCACTCAGCCTTCGTCAGTACTGATGGATTCTCCTTTGATTTGTGATACAAACTATCATGGTTACACTGGAGACTTTGAACTTTGTTGTCCTTTGCACTATATTAGTTTTTTTATTAATTGAACTTTAGTTTTGCTTAGGAAAGAACTGGTTTAAATCGAAGATAGACACAAAATGCTGGAGTAACTCAGCGGGACAGGCAGCATCTCTGGGGAGAAGGAATGGGTGACGTTTCGGGTCGAGACCCTTCTTCAGACTGGTCTAGTTTTAGTTTAGTTTTTTATTATCTTACCTGTTGAGTACTGTGTTTACAAACTCTTGTGCTGCTGCAAGTAAGAATTTCATTGTTCCATTTCGGTACCTATGACTTGTCTTGACTCTCTTGAAGTGAAGGGTTGTCTCCTGCCCAGGGCAGCTTAGCTCTGAATGCAGTGACTAGTTGTAGGAGCTCCCTCTTGTGGTGTTTTACATTGAAGATCTGCAAGTGTCTCATGGTGAAGCCAGAAAAAGGTTGAAGAGTTTGTTGTTCTGTTATATTTTTATTGCATTACTCTTCATTGATGAAGCTGAGTTGATTTAACACTCAAGTAGACGAGATGCGATAGAAAGCATAGAAAATAGGTACAGGAGTAGGTCATTCAGCCCTTCGAGACAGCACTGCCATTCAATATGACCATGGCTGATCATCCAAAATCAGTACCCCATTCCTGATTTTTCCCCATGTCCCTTGATTCCGTTAGCCCTAAGAGCTATATCTGACTCTCGTGAAAACATCCAGTGAATTGGCCTCCACAGCCTTCGGTGGCAGAGAATTCCACAGTTTTACAACTCTCTGGGTGAAAAAGCTTTTCCTTATTTCCATTCCAAATGGCCTACCCCTTATTCTTAAACTGGGGCCCTTGGTTCTGGACTCCCCCAACATTAGGAACATGTTTCCTGCCTCTAGTGTGTCCAATCCCTTAATAATTTTATATCTTTCAATAAGATCCCCTCTCATCTTTCTAAATTCCAGTGTATACATGCCCAGCCGCTCCATTCTCTCAGCATATGACAGTCCCGCCATGCCGGGAATTAACCTCGTGAACCTACGCGGCACTCCCTCAATAGCAAGAATGTCCTTCCTCAGATTGGAGACCAAAACTGTTGTATGTTCTACTTAGATTTAGTAAACACTCTGGTTATGATCTTTACTGAATTGTACATTTGTTGTTAATTAACAGTCGATTGTAAATCTCTTTAAAGCTGGACAAAGCAGTAGGTAAACCTGGTATTCTGTCCTGTAGGAAGTGAAGATAGAAAACGTTAGAAATAGTCAGTCAGGCACGCAGTGAAAGGGAAACTGGGTCAACCTTTCAGGTCGATGATCTTATGTCACCGGCAGCTGCAATCCAGACTCCATTATGAGGTGTTGTGCCTGAGTCCAGGATGTATCTGAGCGGCTGCATAACATTCTCAAGGGGGAAGGATGAGCAGTCAGAAATTGTTGTGTATGTTGGCACAAATGACGTGGGTCGGAAAAGGGAAGAAGAAAGATTCCCAACCCAAAATGTCACCTCTCCACGGATCAGGCAGTGCCTACCCTGACTAAAATTATAAAATGGTAATTATTAAATATAAATAGTAAAGGCACGGGAGAATTATGCCTACATAAGAGATCGATCTCTTAGGTAGGCATAATTCTCCGTGCCTTTCATCCGCAGTAAATGTAATACGCGAACGTGTGTGCAGCTCACGTGCCGTCGACACAGCTTCAACACTTCACGACAAGGGGAGCTGAAGGCAGCTGAAATTCTGCCTTTGCACCGTGGACTGCCTACTGCGCATGCGCAGGTTTCTTGGCGGGTTTTCAAACATGGATTGCCATTATCTTAAGAGTATCTTAAGAAATAAAGAGAGAACAATGGAGTTTGTGTACAAATAATGTGGAAAGTAGATTTCTTTGAGCTATATGTTTTTAAAGACCATATTTCCCGGCAATGAAGGCGCTATTTTTTTTACCCAAAAGCAAGGCACGAAAATGTACCTGCGTCTTGGAGGCCGAAGATTAGGTTGTTAGCCAAGAAAGACAGACTTGGCTATCCCTCAGTACAGCAACATCAAGAACAATGTTGTTGTACTGTTGTCTATCCCTCATTACTGGAAGTTGATGGGAAGCGGCTGTAAAAGGACTGCGCCGCTGGGGGGGGGTGGAAAGAGTTCCGTTCCAGCGTGTGGGTAGTCTGGTCAGGGGTAAAGTTGCGGGGAGAAGGAGGGGGTCGGGGATCATGCCAGAAGATTGGGCAGTGAGGGGACCTGCTCAAGAGCGGGTCAGCGGGTGATGGATAACATCACAGCGAGCGGTGGAGCTTACTAGTGTGTCTGCGCGATCAAGGGATCAATTGAGATTACTCACGCTGACACAGGAGTAAGCTCCTCCACCCGCTGTCCTGTTATCCATCGCCCGCTGACCCGCTCTTGAGCTGGTCCCCTCACTGTCCGGCCTACATTGAAAGACACGGACCGGGTAGTGAATGCCATGCAGTGTCACCCAGCGCAGCAAGTGAAGCCATGTCCTGCTCCCGGCGGCAGTCGGAATATAAGGATTTGCCGGAAGCGGCTGACATGAGCGAGGCCGACAAGCGGCAGGTGAGAGATATTCAGATGGAGAGCACTGCCAGAGGTGAGCAGGCTGGCAGAAGGCGCTGAGGTCCTGACGGCCGCTCGCAGCCACCCAAACTACTTCCCTCCCCGGCCACAATGCGGTGGCTCCGCTCCCGGAGCGTCGCGGCAGCGGTGAGTGAGTGAGTTACTGGCATGATCCCCGACCCCCACCTTCTCAACGCTCCTGCCCTCCCCGCAACTTTACCCCTGGCCAGACTCCCCACACGCTGTGAAAGGAACTCTCCCCCCCCAATTGGTCCCTTGAACTAGCATTGTCATTCAATAAGATCACAACTGATTCAGCTTGTCCCGTTGTGCTCCCGTTTTTCCCACCATCTTTCCACCTGCCACCACCCCCCCACCCCCCCCCCCCCCCCCACACCCATTCAGTAATTCAGAATGAAGGAGATTTGGAAGCCTAGGGTAAATTTGTTACTTTCTTTAATTTATTTTTATATTTTTTGGGCCTGAGAAATTCTATGTCCCGCCAGCCTTCTTTCAAAATTTAGTAGCAACTGAAAATGGGGGTAGTTTTCGATGCAGGTGTGTCTTCATTGCCAGGAAATACGGTACTTTATTAAGAGATATGATTTTTGAAGACTTTATAAAAGTTGTCTGACAGTTTACGGAGAGGAGAACAATCTGCACAAGCGCGGTTTAAGATTTTTTTTATTTTTTTTTTAATTTTATTTTTGTTAGAAGTAAGTACAATAGTGTGGTACTTGAGTACCTAATACATACATACATATTTCCATTCTTGTACAACTTCGTATTTTTGATTTAATAATAAAAGAACAGTGGGAGAAAAAAGAAATAAAGAGTGTCGGAATAGATAGACAAGCGAGTAGAGACAGATAGCAAAATAAATAAAGGACATGGAAGAGAAGCTGAAAAGATTGAAATAGAAGGAGAAAGTAAAGAAAAGAGAGATTAGGAGAGATCTACCTATTTCGTATTTTTGCCCATCCGTCACCCGGTTCTAAACCATTTAATTTCTAAGGTTATGTTATGTTGTACCATATGCTTGTAAAAGGTTGATAAAAGGAGACCAAGTCTTTAAGAATTGGTCTATTTTGCCTAGTAGGAGAAATCTCATTTCAGTTTAAGATTTTTTAAAAGCAGACTAACTGCCTACCCTGAGTGATTACTCACGGCACGTGTCTGCCACAGATAGACACAAAATTCTGGGGTACCTCAGCGGGACAGGCAGCGTCTCTGGAGAGAAGGAATGGGTGACGTTTCGGGTCGAGAAGAAGTCTCTTCTCAGTCTGCAGAAGGATCTCGACCCGAAACGTCATGCATTCCTTCTCTCCAGAGATGCTGCCTGTCCCGCTGAGTTACTCCAGCTTTAAGTGTCTATCTTCGGTTTAAACCAACATCTGCAGTTCCTTCCTCCACATGTCACCTATCCACGTTCTCCAGAGATGCTGCTGGACCAACTGAGTCACTCCAGCACTTTGTGTCTTTGTATTTCTCGCCATTTGTATTTATGTATTTATGCCTACAATATTCTGTGCTGCAGCAAGCAAGAATTACATTGTCCTATCTGGGACACACGACAGTAAACTCTCTTGACTTGATCTTGCTCTTGTTTTTATTTGATCACTGCAGGAGTTGGGTTCAGATGTGCTTGGCTCGTGCTCGGATTTCCAAGCTGTCCCTGGATGCGGTATCACGTGCAGGGTCTCCAACATCGAAACGGCGTTGAAGGGCAAGAACGCTGAAGTGGAGCAGAACAATGCGCGGAACTTGATGCTGATACAGATCGACGAGAAAAGCTCTGGTGATGCTTTGCACCCTGTAATCCAAGAGCCCCCATCAGAGAGTAAGTAGCTGTTACCGTACAATCCACCGCTGCGTGATACCAGCGAGATCGTCTCTTCCCCAAACGTTCTCATTCATCTTCTTATCGAGTCCACACACAAGATTAGAAGTTGTTCAGCCAGAGCTGAACACATGTCTTGGCATCTGCACACAATCGTGTCTAGTCTTGTCGCTTCTTGTGCTTCTTATGCGTGGTGGTGGAATGATTGCTGGAAACAGGGCTGCGACGTGAACGCTCTTTCCTTGACCCCAACGTTCTCATTATTATAGAAGTTCTAAGTGGAGATCGATGTTTCTTTTCGGGCAGAGCCTCTTACTGTGTTGGATGACTGCATGGGAATGATCCAATGGGAATCTTTGTAGCTTCTTGCTTTCCCTTCAGTGGCTGCCTGGAGAAGGTTCGAACCTGAGTAATTACACTTTAAGTCATAGTGGAAGGTGGGGGGGGGTGGGGGGGGAAACAAAGGACACTGCGGATCCGGCGGGTGGGGGGGGGGGGGGGGGGTCGGGACACACACAAAAGGGGGAGCCAGTGTGCTTTGTAACTTTGTCAGCGCTGTAGGTGGCTGCTATTTGTGTATGCAAACAAATAATTTTACTGTGCCTCGTCACATGTGACAATGAAGTATTCCTATCTCTAAACTAAAGGTAGACAAAAGGTAGACAAAAATGCTGGAGAAACTCAGCGGGTGAGGCAGCACATATGGAGCGAAGGAAATAGGCGACATTTCGGGCCGAAACCCTTCTTCAGACTAATTAAAAACCTTTCTTCAGACATATAAGTAAACTAAATACTGGTGCATGCTCCTTTATCCCACTTGCCCCATCACCTAGTTCCTTCCCGCTCCTCCTCCTGGCCGTTTCTCCGCCCTCCATATGCACACATGCAGCAGCAAAGCGAACGTGTTGGATGCATGACTGCACTGTGATAACGGGCAACATTTATATATGTATTTATTTATTTATATTTCTTTTGCTGACGCAGGCTCGGGGAAATCTCAGAGCTTTTCAGTACTTATTGGAAACCGCGAGTGGATAAAGAGGAATGGACTCGACATCAGTAAAGACGTGGACAGTTGTATGACCGAACACGAGAGCCAGGGCCACACGGCCATACTGGTCACTGTGGACGGTAAGGCTGGTCGACAAGCTCATCGGGAAGGCTGGCTCCGTCCTGGGGGCGGAGGTTGGGTTCATGGGGGGTTGGTCTTGGAGGGGATGACGCTCCTCAAACTGCGGAGCATCCTGGACCTTACAGCTCACCCCCTCCATGACACACTGGTCAACCTGAGGAGCACCTTCAGCAACAGACTGGTCCCACCAAGATGCAGCACAGAACGTCACAGGAGATCCTTCTTCCCTGTGGCTATCAAACTTTACAACTGCCACTTCTGTCATGGAGTAGACTGAGGCTGACTCCCCTCCCCCCCCCCCCCCTCAATCCTTCCATATCCCCCAAGCCTTTCCACTCATCACGTTAATTTAGTGTTTCAAGTATCTTGTGTGTTTTATGACTGTTGGCAGATCAGTTTCCCAGTTTCTGGGATAAATAAAGTTCAACCGTATGGTATGATCATTCTCCCATATCAGTTGAACACTCTCTACCTTGGGGAGAGAACTAACGTACTTGAACGTTAAACTCCAATCTGCATTGTATTGTATTTTCTTGTCCCAAGTAATCAAGCGGCACGCTCTTTGCTGGAACGATCATGTTCTTGGCAAGATATGGGCAGTAATATGGTTGCAATTGAACTGTGTCTCCAGCATGCCACTGGGGGCATTGTCAACACCATCCTGGAATAAGATGGTGCGGCACGGTGGCGCAGCGGTAAAGCTTCTGCCAAACAGCGCCAGAGATGTAGGTTCGATCCTGACTACGGGTGCTGGCTGTACGGAGTTTGTACGTTCTCCCCGTGACCTGCATGGGTTTCTTTCCGAATGCTCCGGTTTCCTCCCACATTTCAAAGACGTACAGGTTTGTAGGTTAATTGGCTTCAGTAAAAATTGTAAATTGTCCCCAGCGTGTAGGATAGTGCTAGTGTACGGGGAACACTGGTCTCGGTGGGCCGAAGGGCCTGTTTCCGTGCTGTATCTCTGAACTAAACTAACATGGCACAGCAATTCAGCCATTCATTTGAAGTCAATTTTTTATAAGTGACATACAAAAATATGTAGCATCTGTGGGGACGAAGGGAGTGGCCAGTGTTTCAGGTTGAGAGCCGGTACCAGACCTGCTTATCGTTCCGGATTGCAGCAACTGTCTGCAAATGACCAAATCACCCAAACAAGCATAATAGACCAAATCAAAAGTAAACCACAGCCATTTGTGATGCATTAACAAGCTTTGAGAACTTTGAAAGTAAAATAATTTATATTTCTACTATGCATGTGTTTGTACAGACATGTGTGCGCACACACACACACACACACACACCATGCATGCAGAGACACACATCATGCATGCACACACACACACCATGCATGCAGACACACACATCATTCATGCATGCACACACACACACCATGCATGCAGACACACATCATGCATGCATGCACACACACACACACACCATGCATGCAGACACACACATCATGCATGCACACACACACACACACACACCATGCATGCACACACACCTCACACACACACATGGAGGCGCACACACGCAGGAATACTCACAGACATGTACACAGACGGACACGTACACGCACAGATGCACACGCACAATTTAATTGAGTTGTCCACATGTTTTTTCTAACCAAAACAGGTGTACTGTGTGCAATGATAGCAATTGCTGACATAGTGAAGCCAGAAGCAGACTTGGCTGTCCACACTCTGAGAATGATGGGGCTGGAAGTGGTGCTTATGACAGGAGACAACAGTAAAACAGCCAGGGCCATTGCTGCTCAGGTCAGTTCACGTTCAGTTTTTGGCTTGTTTTATATTTGTGCACCTTTCCTCCAGCAGTGGTGACCCTAACTATGACTTGGCCAAGCCACTGTGAGCTTTGTCATAAGGACAGAAGTGATCGGAGTAGAATTAGGCCATTCGGCCCATCAAGTCATCTCCGCCATTCAATCATGGCTGATCCATCTCTCCCTCCTAACCCCATTCTCCTGCCTTCTCCCCATAACGTCTGACACCCGTACTAATCAAGAATCTATCTATCGCTGCCTTAAAAATATCCACTGACTTGGCCTCCATAGCCTTCTGTGGCAATGAATTCCACAGATTCACCAGCCTCTGACTAAAGAGATTCCTCCTCATCGCCTTCCTAAAAGAACATCCTTTAATTCTGAGGCTATCCTTAATTCTGAGACCTCTAGTCCTAGACTCTCCCACTAGTGGAAACATCCTCTCCACACCCACTCTATCCAAGCCTTTCACTATTCTGTGTGTATCAATGAGGTCCCCCCTCATTCTTGTAAATTCCAGCGAGTGCAGGCCCGGTGCCATCAAACGCTGATCGTAGGTTAAACGACTCATTCATGGGATCATTCCTGTATGAACACAAGCAGACTAATCTATCTCAGGGATGTGGTCGTTTTTGGCAAACACTTGCTCACCTGCCAACTATGAATTGAGTGATGACATTGATCTCAAAAAGTGGCGCAGTGGTAGAGCTGCTGCTGCCTCACAATGCCAGAGACCCGGATTTAATCCTGACCATGGGTGTTGTCTGTATGGTGTTTGTATGGAGACGTTTCGGGTGAAAACCCTTCCCCGGACCAAAAACCGTTCCTCAGACCTTTTCTCTACACATGTTCTGACTTGCTGAGTTACTCCAGCATTTTGTGTCTGTATTCGGTGTAAACCAGCATCTTCCTACACAACATTGGCAAAGGTGCTTCTTGGAGTGGTGCTTTGTGTGTTTTTGGTGGGAGGTTCCTTAGTGCCCCATGACAATATTAATAATAATAGACAGAGTTGACGTGGATAAGCTTTTCCCATTGAGGGTAGGAAAGATTCAAACAAGAGGGCATGACATGTGAATTAAGGGACAGAAGTTTAGGGGTAACATGAGGGGGAACTTCTTTACTCAGAGAGTGGTGTCTGTGTGGAATGATCTTCCTGCAGAAGTGGTGGAGGCAGGATCGATTTTAACATTTAAAAATAAAGTGGATAGGTATATGGACGGGAAGGGAATGGAGGGGTATGGTCTGAGTGCAGGTAGATGGGACTAGAGGAAAATAAATGTTCGGCACGGACTGGAAGGGCCGAGAAGGCCTGTTTCCGTGCTGTAATTGTTATATGGTTAATAAACTTTATTTCAGACTCAAGGTCCGGACAAGGGAAAACATTAAATAAAAATGCATTGCATATAAAAAAACATTATAAAGTACATTTAAAATCTTAGTATATCACATAAAAGCATCATAAATTATATATTAAAAAAAAACACAATACATGAATTAAAATCCAGAATAAAAAGAATGGTCAATGTCCTTCAACGAGACAATGATACCAGTGTCTCCACAACTGGGATTCGTAGCGTGTAGTGCTAAACCTTATGCTTGACAAGGCCACGATAATTACATTTTTAGAGTCATTTATCGTGCAGATGAATTTATACATATGATTTCTTAGGATAGCTTCTAAAGTACTGACTCCTGCAGCCACAAACATGTTACTAGCACTGCACCATCGAGGTCTCCTTATTGTGTGAAATGGTAGCGTCATTGCAATTTTTCTGCTGGTGTGAATGATTCAGCCTGTGACTTGGATTTATTCTCCATGTGGTCAGGTTGGGATCACCAAGGTATTTGCGGAAGTCCTTCCCTCGCACAAGGTGGCTAAAGTGTCCCAGCTGCAGAAGGAAGGGAACACTGTGGCGATGGTGGGTGACGGTGTGAACGACTCTCCAGCGCTGGCAATGGCTGACGTTGGAATTGCCATCGGCACGGGCACAGATGTAGCTATTGAAGCTGCAGATGTGGTATTGATTCGGGTGAGTAGAACAACGTGTCTCATGGTCGCTTGGACTTTAGCAAAGTTCCAGATTCGGGGACCAGTTTCTTCCCAGCTGTTGTCAGGCAACCGAACCACCCTATCACCAACTGGAGATCGGTCCATCTACCATCCCCCATCTACCTCATTGGAGTTCCTTTGAACTATCTTTTATCTGACTTTACTGGACCTTATCGTGCACTGAACGATATTCCCTTTATCGTGCATCTGTACACTGAGGACGGCTCGATTGTAATCACACATTGTCTTTCCACTGGCTGGTGAACACGCAACTAACGCTTTTCACTGTACCTCGGTACACCTGACAATGGGGTGGTCTATTCGTGAGCTTGCCACTGGCATCCCAGCTGCTCAAGAATGAATTTTGTAAACAACGCTAACTTCAGTCATCTCCTCTTTGTGTGGCGACTGTGACGTGCTGTTGAGGAACTGTACATTTACACTGTAAATGGGTCGATTGTAATCATGTATTGTCTGTCTGCTGACTGGTTAGCACACAACAAAAAGCTTTTCACTGCACCTCGGCACACGTGACAATAAACTAAACTGTTCTACTGAGGAATGGGGTTAAATTGGCTAGGAGAGGCTGTACCACACAATAGTAATGTTACTTTCCTTTCTTTTACAGAATGACCTTCTTGATGTAGTGGCAAGTATTCATTTGTCCAAAAAGACAGTGCAGCGAATACGGATCAACTTTGTGTTTGCTTTAATTTATAATATTGTTGGCATTCCCATTGCTGCTGGTAAGTCTGAGATAATCTTTAGACAAATTTCATTTTTCTGGTGTGTGCTTGTCTGTATGTGTGTGTGTCTGTGTGTGTGTGTGCACGTGTGCGGACATGCATAGGTATGCATGTTATTTTCACTAATATTGGCTTGAAGTTACATGCTAAAGTCAGAAGGTGGTGAATCTGTGGAATTCATTGCCACAGAAGGCCGTGGAGGCCACGGGGAGAAGGCAGGGGAATGGTGTTAAGAGGGAGGGATAGATCAGTCATGATTGAATGGCGGAGTACTTGATGGGCCGAATGGCCTAATCTGCTCCTATCACTTTAAGCATGAATTGACCTAAATTAAACTTCATGTATCATTGCTCCAGGTTCAAGACCTGTCAAGATCTATCCAATTTTGCATCTTCCCCTCCCCAGTTTGACCACACTTTTCTTTCCTTTGAAGTCTATAAACAATTAAGGCACAATTTGAACTCTGAAACGGATATTGGTATCTGGTAATTTCTTCTGGGAATCTGTTACAGACTATATGTTCGGCGATAATGTGATTGTCACTCAGAAACCTCAAGTTATAAAGACAATTGTGAGAGTTCGGGCCAGAGAGTCTGAGACTTGAATAACAAAGTTATTTTCCCTGCAGGATTTTCAAAATAGCATTTTCCATAGCAATATGTTTATTTTTGATACTGCCAGCTAAAAATACTAAAGACAATGAAGATACATGGTTTAATAAAATATAATTGCACAAGTTTCAATAGACACGATTGCTCTTTAATTTTAAAAGCCAGCCTCAGTTAACATCGAACAGTGAACAATGCAGCACAGGAACAGGCCCTTCGGCCCACAATGTTCATTCCAAACATGATGCCAAATTAGATACAAAATGCTGTAGTAACTCAGCGGGTCAGGCAGCGTCTCGAGAGAAAAGGAATAGGTAACGTTTTGGGTCAAGACCCTTCTTCAGACTCATGTTAAACTGATCGCATCTGCCTGTAGGCGATCCATATCCCTCTGGTAAATTAGTTTTGGCATTTCAGAAAGTAATAATTTAGCTAGGCATCATTTTGGCACAGACTTTGTGGGCCGAAGTTCCTGTGTTGTACTGTTCTGTATTCTAGAACATGACCAAAGCCACTGCAAGTTTGAATGAGTTGACTCATTTCATTCGTACGTGATGTACTAACCTGTAAGCAGTAGTCAATGAATTTGTTTGGTGAAATATGAAGGTCATTAAATTGTGATCCAACATTGTGTTTTGTTGTTCAGGGGTCTTCCTTCCAGTGGGTTTGGTTTTACAACCATGGATGGGATCTGCTGCAATGGCTGCATCATCTGTTTCTGTGGTGCTTTCATCTCTTTTATTAAAGCTGTAAGTACTTTCCTGTATCTTTAGGGGTTTGGGTTTATTATTGTCACATGTATTGAGGTCCAGTGCAAAGCTTCGTTTTGCACGCTGTCCAATTAGATCTGATAATCCTACACATTAGTTTAGTTTAGAGATACAGCGCGGAAACAGACTCTTCGACCCGCCGGATCCGCACCGACCAGCGATCCCCACATATTAACAATATCCTACACACAGTAGGGACGATATTATTTACATTTACCAAGTAAGTAAATAAGTTTATTGGCTAAGTATTCACATACAAGGAATTTGCCTTGGTGCTCTGCCCACAAGTAACAACATGACATACAGTGACAGTTACGAATGACTCAGAAAACACTAAACATTAATAATAATAAAACATTTACCTAGCCAATTAACCTACAAACCTGTGCACGTCTTTGGAGTGTGGGAAGAAACCGAAGTTCTCTGGGAATACCCACGCAGGTCACGGGGAGGACGTACAAACTCCGTACAGACAGCGGCCATAGTCGGGTCTCAGGCGCTGCATTCGCTGCAAGGCAGCAACTCCACCGCCTCGCCACCGCTAAATCAAGTCAAACTCGGGTACAAATAGGTTGAGCAAACCGGAAGATACAAAGTGCAGATTATAGTTCTCAGCATTGCATTTAGACTTTCGAGATGCAGGGCGGAAATAGACCCTTTGGCCCACCGAGTCCGTGCCGACCAGCAATCACCCTGTACACTATCCTGCACACTGCGGACAATTTACAGGGTTACCACAGCCAATGAACCTGCAAACCTGTATGTCTTTACACGTGACAATAAACTAAACTGAACTGTGGGACAAAACTGGAACACCCGGGGCAAACCCACGCAATCACAGGGAGAACGTACAAACTCCGTACAGTCAGCACCCATAGTTAGGATGGAACCCGGGTCACTGACGCTGTAAGACAGCAACTCTACCGCTGTGCCGCCATTAGTGTAGCTCATTATTTCCATTGACCATTAAGTCCAATGTCCGCAATGGGGTAGAGGTGAATTGGTCAGTGCCCCAGCTAATGCAAGGGCTTATTCAGTTGGCTGATCTATCAACTGTTATCTGGCAACCAAACCATCCCATCACCAACTAGAGAGCGGTCCTGAGCTACCAAATATGAATGAATACGTTTATTGGCCAAGTATGTACACATACAAGGAATTTGCCTTTGTGCTCCGCTCGCAAGTAACAACACGACATACAGTAAACTATTAAGATTGGCACATAAAACATTAAAGATTAATAATATAATACATTCATATAATAATTAATACACCTCATTGGAAACCCTCAGATTATCTTTAATCAGACTTTACTGGACATTATAATGCATTATAGTCTTTCCACTGACTGGATAGCACGTAACAAAAAAAGCTTTATACACGTGAGAATAAACTAAACTAATCTATTTTGCGTAGGGAGGAACTGCAGATGCTGGTTTAAAGGGAAGGCAGATACAAAAAGCTGGAGTAACTCGCCGGGTCAGGCAGCCTCTCTGGAGAAAAGGAATAGGTGACGTTTCAGGTCAAGAACCTCCATCAGACTGAGAGTCAGGGGAGAGGGAAACGAGAGATATTAACTGTACTTGGGAGAAATGAATAGAAGATATGGTAAAAGCAACGAAAATAAAAGGGCAGACAGTAGGCCACTGTTGGCCGTGGTATTGGCAGACAGAGGAACTCAACAAGACGACAGTAAAACTAGTGCAACGACTAGGGTGGGGGAGGGACGGAGAGAGAGGGGATGCACTTTCAACAGCAAGTGTTAGCTTGTCTTTCTTTTTTTTTGCTTTACAGTTACAAGAAGCCCGATCCTGTCAAATTGGAAGCGAGAGCCCAGGGCCACATGAAGCAGAGGTCACTGTCGGAAGTCAGTGTGCACATCGGCATGGGCGAGGTGAGGCAGGAATCGCCAAAGTTAAGCCTATTTGACCGAATAGTATACTACAGCCGAGCGTCCATTAACTCTCTCAGGTCAGAAAGGCGGTCGATCACCAACATCCCACTGCACGACCCAGACAAACACTCCCTCCTGCTGGGAAGAGATGAAGAGGATGCAGTTTAACCTGGATGAACACAAGACAATTGCAACTTTATCACCTCAGCCTCTGTCTGCTCCAGGCTGATCAACACTTTACTCTGAGTTGGTACATTTGATGCTCACATTTTTGATTGCCATTTTTTTTTTTTGGAGGCTTTCGCCTTCAATGCTTTATTGCTTTCCAGGTTCTCAACCTTCTCCCCTACCCTGTACCCTAGGAGGGGAAAAGGTGGCGTGTGTACCACAAGCATCTACCTGTTGTGATTTGCCAGCAGGGCTTGTTGAATGTTAATTGAACCATCTTTTTTTTTCACGACGCACAAACCTGTAACATCCCATTGAGGGCAGCAGGCTTTATGGCCTGTGCTGCCTATAGTTTTGCGTGGGACTTATTTAGTCTCTCCTGTGATTTGAAATGGTGCCTGTGGCACCCAGCAAGGAACAAATCCTCATCCGAGTCGGCTCCTGACTCTCACACACCCACCTCCTTGTATTTGTGTTCTAAATAAAACCTCATGCAATGTGTAGGACAAACCAAAGTGACCTCAGAAATCCACGATTGTATACTAATCCCTAAATTTGATAAACGGGTTTGTAGTGTTGTTAACCCCGCCTAACCCACTACACTGGTGTTGCAATCGGTGAAATTATTACACTTCATTCAGCAGGTTCATATTCCTGCTGTAATCATAAAAGGCATGTTAATATCGAGGTACCTCATTGGCATGCATTTAATGCTGGATCCATTTTCCAAACCGTCATTCAAAAGAGCCTTTACTCAACCGTTTTAATAATATCAGTTTGCACTTTTTAAAAATTCTGAATGACCTAATGTTGTTCTACACACCAATCAATTGTTTTTAAAAAAAAATGTACAATTGACACTAAATGCAGTATCCAATCTGTTAATCCATTTCCCAGTTCTCCCTCAGCCCACTGTCTCCGCCTCTTCCTTTCTTCATCCCGCCCCCATCCACCCTCACATCAGTCTGAAGAAGGGTCTCAACCCGAAACGTCGCCCATTTCCGTCACTTCATAGATGCTGCCTCCAGCATTTTTGTCTACCTTTGATTTTCCAGCATCTGCAGTTCCTTCTTAAACATCCAATCTGTTGAAAAACTTTTCCTTTGCTCTCCTCCCTCTATGTTAAAAATTCTTTCTCCGTGAAATCTGGAATTACCGTTGTTTTTTGCAAGATAAACCAATTGTGCAAGCGTTGACCTGATTCAGCAATGCTTTCCGCAGAGTCTATCAATGAACAGTAGCCCTCAGTAGCTCCCTTTTCCAGACGGCTTGCTGCAATTTAATCAGCAAATGACAGCTAAATTCTGGGGGGGGGGGGGGGGGGGGGGGGGAAATCAAATTTGGAAGGCGAAAAGAGAGATGGTTTGTTTTTTTTTGTAAACATATATATATATATTGTTACATATCATGTAATACAGGAGCATTTTTTGCTGTGACACAATGAAGGACTTTATTTTATGCAGAGCAATGAAAAACGTATTTCTTCCCAAAGACATCTTTCACTTACATGTCATAAATGCTGCTGTTAAAATATTTCTTTTATGTTCCACGTTCCGACGTCGGGTCTCTCCACTATCAAAATAGTGATATTTAAGGTGAAATGCGCATGGATTGATAATAATGGAACGTGTAGAAAGTGACAGTTTAATCTCTCTAGTTTGTATGCAAGCTGGGTCGTGCAGTTAAACAAGACACTTCATCTCCCACTGGTGCCTTGTTCTCAATTGTAGATTTGCAAGTCTTCAACCACTGCAACTTGCAGACTAGATTTTATGGCAATGGTCATTAGCGACTCAACCATTTCCTCCACAGCTTCTACTTTGACTAACCTAGTTTTGTCATAGTGTGAATATCAAGTCAGACATATTATCATATCTATCTAATATTTCCCCTCAGTCTGCTCACTTCATGATTCTAAAGATAAATGGTTGGTTCACTTTGAGAGTCACTTCCCTGGTTTCTCTGCCTGTGTCCATATATCATTCTGTTATGTTTCGTTCTTATTTTAAATACTGACGTTTAGTCACTCATCCGGTCTAATTTAATTGGTCTTAAGTTGATCCAATTCCGTTTATTTTTCTTTCCTTTGTTTCCCACTTGCTTCTCCCCTCAACCTTGTACTGGGAAACCAGAGGTGGCACTTCTGTACATGGTTACAGGACTGGCAGCTCTTGAGTACAGCTTGTTTAAGAAAGACCTGCAGATGCTGGAAAAATTGAAGGCAGACAAGAAATGCTGGAGAAACTCAGCGGGTGAGGCAGCATCTATGGAGAGAAGGAACAGGAGACGTTTCGGGTTGAGACCCTTCTCTCCATAGATGCTGCCTCACCCGCTGAGTTTCTCCTGCATTTTTTGTCTACCTTTGAGTACAGCTTGCTTATTTTATGATGGGGGAAATGTTCTTTGAAGGGAGGTTCAAAAAATATTGTCATCAGTTAATATATGCTGTTTTTTATCTAACACTTTTTAAAATGAAACGTTTTTAATGAGCCCCTGACTCTCGCAACTGACAGACAAGGGTGGCACGGTGGCGCAGTGGTAAAATTGCGTCCTTACAGAGCCAGAGACCCAGGTTAGATCATGTACGTTCTCCCCGTGACCTGCGTGGGTTTTCTCTGGGTACTCAGGTTTTCACCCACACTCCAAAGATGTATAGGTTTGTAGGTTAATTGGCTTTGGTAAAATTGTAAATTGTCCTTGGTGTGTGTCGGATAGTGCTAGTGTACGGGGATTGCTGGTCGGCGAGGACTAGGTGGGCTGATGGGCCTGTTTCCACGCTGTATCTCTAAACTAAACTAAACGCACACTGGCACACCTTCTGTGCAAAGTGATCATGTTGCTGTAACCAGATTACTCTATTATCAGAGTGCAGTAGACTTGAATGCAGCAATCGGCCATGTTGAGGTTTGAGATGTATACCTGTGTGCATTTATAAAGGAAGCTCAAAATTCCTAAATTCCACCAAATTAATAAATTCCAGCAATTCCAAGCACCAGTGGCACCTCAGACCAACAATCATGTCTTAGTGGTGTATTCATTATTTGAGGAATAGTAAGCAGTTGGAACATATACAGCAGCCTGAAGAAGTCTCGACCTGAAGTGTCACCCATTCCTTCTCTCCAGAGATGCTGCCCGTCCCACTGAGTTACTCCAGCTTTTTGTGTCTGTCTTTGGAAAATATACCATCTAGTTATTTTTTCTTGATCAGAAAAATATACACCAAATTTAAATTATTATGTCAACAATAATTTGTAGTAACGTGTGCTACATCTAACATTGTGGGCGCAATATTATTTATGCTTCTGCAATCAAAAGAATTGACCTTCCACATTTAACATGGTGGTAGCTTCTTTGCTTTAAGTGTTCCCTGTGTATTTGGGGAACTTGCTTCTATTTTTAATTTAAATTAAAAACAGGAAATAATTGTATAAAATGGAGAGGGATATCAGAAAATAAAATCTCTAAAAAAATTGTTTAAACCTCTTTGGAAAATTATGTTTAAGGGTCCCGACCCGAAACGTCACCTATCCTTTTCCTCCAGAGCTGCTGCCTGACCTGCTGAGTTACTCCAGCACTTTGTGTTTGTCTTTCGTCTAATAGTTTGTTGAATGTATAGTCAGCCATTTTGCTGACTATAACCTAATGGATATTGTTAGAATATTGCAAATCAAAATAATATTACAGGCACCATCAAAGCCTCCCTTCTTGACAATGACTCATTACTATGTCAGTGGGCCTAAGTTAAGGGTTTTTATTGCTCTAGGTTTCTGGGGCAATGCTGGAATTAGGAACAACGCACGTTTGATTGGGGTGCTACTGAAAAGCTGCTGTAGAAATACTGATTAATTCCCTCATCTGGAATCCATCAATGTTCAAATATATATTTGTGATAGTGTTTTTGTATAACTTGAGTTGAAACCTTACTTTGGTATCAAATCGTTCATTTCAATAGACAATAGGTGCAGGAGTAGGCCATTCGGCCCTTCGAGCCAGCACCGCCATTCAATGCGATCATGGCTGATCATCCCTAATCAGTACCCCATTCCTGCCTTCTCCCCATACCCCCTTACTCCGCTATCTTTAAGATCCCTATCTAACTTTGACAGAATCTCCTACCAGTGGGTAAATGTACCAATAGCGGTTTTGTAGAATTGATTCATAACTATGCCCGTTTCAGTTACCTCAGCAAAAGGCTGCCTCTCCATTCTGCTATCAAATACTTGATAAATGTTATTTATTGTTGACTGCCAAATAAATTGCCTGGTGCAGCACACTTACGTTCATGCTAACATTTCATCATTGCTACAGGTTATGTCTGTGGTTGATGCAAAATGGTTAGAATAGATGAGGAAGTCACTTTGCCCAACTAAGCTCCCTCATCCAGGTCAAACCCACAATCGTTACTTCAGCATCCAGTGTCTCAAGAAATTCCAGATATATTGTTGGTAAAAGACCATATCACACAATCAAGAGTGTTTAATTGTCATGTGTACAAACCTCAGAACAATTCTTACCTTCAGCAGCTCAACAGGCCTGTAAATTCAATGAACACAGATAAACAAAATCATCAGAAAAATTTAATAAATGAATAACTGTATTACCATAATGTGAACGGAAACATAATGCAACCAAAGACTCAATCCATAGTTGCTGTGGTTAGTGTTTGTGTTGTGTTGTGTAAGAGAGCCTGATGGTCTCAGAAAGGAAGTTATTCTTGAACGTGGTGATCACGCTTTTCGGGCCTCTGCACCTTGTTCCCCGATGGCATGAGTGAAATGAGAGTGCGAGCTGGCGAGTGTGGGTCTTTGATATTGGCTGCCTTTTGGAAGCAGTGCCTCCGATAGATCATTTCAATGGTGGGGTGGTCAGTACTTGTGATGGGCCGCTGTGCCACTTTAACGCAGGGAAACACTACTGCATCATACTAAATTTCCCTGCTTACAGTTGATCCTATCCTTTTTTTCCCTCTTGCTTTCAAGATGTCTTTCAACATAGTTGTGTTTTTTCTCTCATCCATGCCTTATCCTGGCCAATTCAACTGTAGCATTGCCTCTGATCCATTCCCTTCCAAAGCCACAAAAATAATTCCTCCAATTGGTATTGGCTCAAACAAAACTCTTACCTTGCTCACTTTGAGGAGAAGACGCTGAGGCAATGGCCATTTGCTTTGATGATATCTGACGATTTCTTGGCAGACTTTTGCAACCTGTCACTTTTAATAATTGTCTCACTTAAGATTATAAACACTAACAAACCCACCACACTCCTGCTCAAAGATTGAAGTGAAGTTTGCACACTCAAGCAGGGCGGTACTGATTCAAAATAAATGCTTTATTTTCTTACTAATGTTTAGCTTTGGTTTAATTTGGTTCTGTTGTCCCTTTTGCCACAAAAAAATACCCCCAAAATGCATTCCCGTTGAGTTATATAGGAGTTAACATGTTAAATCAAGATGTGGCTGAAATGTGGCTAAATAAAGTAAAATAAAGACAAGAGTATATGTCCCAGACACAACAATAAAATTCTTACTTGCAGTAATGGCTTGAACTTGAGTTAACTATTTCAATTCTTAAAATGACTTTAAGGAAATGTCTATTTTCTGTGCTGCTCAATAACTCTCATTACTATTGGATATATTCATTGAGAGACTATATTGACCATTGTCAAGGTGGAGAAAAGGTACATTGGTGAAGAAAAAGTGTTTTTACTTAATTTGCAAATAACTGCCATTTTGAAATGTGGATTTTAAAGCAACCTGCCATTTCTATCATGATTTTGTTTAACATTGGAAAGCCATAATCCGTTTCTGAAAGTGGATTGTACAATGCATAAGTATGGGTAATCAATCAAATGATTCATGTTCATAAGTTGTCGGAGCAGAATTAGGCCATTCGGCCCATTGAGTCCACACGTCATTCCATCATGGCTGATCTATCCCTCTTTCTCAATCCCATTCTCCTGCCTTCTCCCCATAACCCCTGACATCCTTACTAATAAATTTGTATAATGTTTAGCAAACAAACTTGTGAGAATTGATTTGAAAGTCCATGCTGAGCACTAACTCAAGCTCCCTTTGAACTTTTACCCTATTTGGTCACTTGCTCTCCAAGATGTGCGCAGTGTCATTTTCTTTCTTAAAATGCACCATCTCGCACATACCCATATCAAAACCAATTTGCTATTTAAACACCAATGGTGCAGATTTTAATAACTTCATTATTTGTTCCCATTGTTCTATTTTATACACAACTTCTCCCTCTGAAGAAGGGTCTCGATCCAAAACGTCACCTGTTCCTTTTATCCAGAGATGCTGCCTGACCCGTTGAGTTAGTGTCTACCTGCTCCCCCTACACCCCAGATTTGATGATGTCTTCATAAGATGTGGTTATTCGTCCCGGTTACCATTGTAACCGGGACGAAAGCTATTTTAGCTTCCTCAGCCGCATAATATTCGTTCCACATATCTGCAGAAGAAAACTTTATCATCTTATTGCCTTGTATTAAAGTGTAGAGTAATGAAAAATATACACCTTTTTTTCCAAAAGATTAATATTAAAGTTTCGAGATTTGTTTTTATTTTTTAAAACGTTGATATGCTATTGACCAGATTTAATGTGCACTTTTGTGAATTGCATATATATAAATCACAATAAACGCGCAAGTGTTGCCTTTGAGACAGTGTTTGCTGTTCTTTGATTCTCAATGTGGTTATTTTAGTGAAAACTAGCAGTTGCTGGGGCAGCACGGTGGCGCAGCGGTAGACTTGCTGCCTTACAGCGCCAGAGACACGGGTTCGAACCCGCCTATGGGTACTGTCTGTATGGAGTTTGTACGTTCACCCAATGACCACTTGGGTTTTTTCCAATATCTTCGGTTTCCTCCCACACTCCAAAGACATACAGGTTTGTAGGTTAATTGGCTTGGTGTAAGTGTAAATTGTCCCTGATGCGTGTCGGATAGTGTTAGTGGTGTTAATGTGTGGGGATCCCTAGTCGATGCGGACTCGGTGGGTAAAAGGCCTGTTTCCACTCTGTATCTTTAAACTAAACTAGCAGACTCGAGATTGTGTATGGTTTAAACATGCTTGTTCGAAAGTCTGCTTCTCTTTGTTGATGACTGTGTTAAATTTACCAGCAGGTGCTTGAAAGAAAACACTAAGCGGTGGAGTAACTCAACAGGTCAGGCAGCATCTCTGGAGGACATAGATAGGCGACGTTTAAGGTCGGGATCCATGTCCTCCAAAGATGCTGTCTGATCCACTGAGTTCCTCCTGCACTTTGTATCTTCCTCAAGTTTTGAGCATCTGCAGTTCCTTCTGTCTCCAAGTGCTTAAAATAGTTTAGCAGTCAAGTGCCGATTTTAAAACAATTTTTGTAGAACAGTATACAGATGTTTTGCACACACACTCAAAATGCAACCATATAGGATACATCCATCGCTCAGCGAGTAATCTCAGATGGGAAAGTGAAGAGAGAGGTCCAGAAGACTGGAAAGTCTGTGAAACAAGGAATTGCTGATGCAGGTTTACCAAATAGGCATCAAGTATTGGAGTTACTAAAGCGGGTCAGGCAGCATCGCTGGAGAAAGTGGATAGGAAGGCATTTGAAGACCCTGGCTTGGGATCCTGTTTCAGATGCCACGGAAGGCTGTGGAGGCCAAGTCAGTGGATATTTTTAAGGCAGAGGTAGATTCTTGATTAGTACAGGTGTCAGAGGTTATAGGGGGAGGAGACAGGAGAATGGGGTTAGGAGGGAGAGATAGATCAGCCATGATTGAATGCCGGAGTAGACATGATGGGTCGAATGGCCTAATTCTACTCCTATCACTAGCAATGTTGCAAAATTTTGAGATTTAAAAAATCAAGTCTGCAATTTATCCCATCAGATAAAGCATAAAAATAAGTTTAATTTGACACCTAATTCACTTTCATATCTTCAGTATTAAAAACGTTAGGGCCATTTTCATACTCGGAAATTAGCAACTTGCTTCCTATTGCTTTTCTATTGACTTAACACAAAAGTAGTGATGGAGGACAGTCAAAAGCCCTTAACTTCCTTAAAAATTAAGAGAACTGAAATAAATTTTCAGTTATTATAGATTGAAGTATTCTGAAACAAATATGAAACAATCTTACTTGGGTGACCAGAAATTAAAGCATTTAATTAGTTAGTTACCCAATTGTAGCCAATTACAAAATTCAATTACTAGATCTAAACATCTATCCATTTCTTTAAAAAAATTAAAGCCTAAGTCCAATTAACAGTCACACAATAATTCACAATATAACATGATTTTTAAATCTAATTGTCATTCATTTATAGGCCAAATTGAAGGAATTCAGTGTTTAATGCCTGTAAATTAATGGGCATTTTAAACAGCTTGCGAGTGGGATTTTCTGGAACGCGATGTATTGGAACGTTGCGGTGAATTTAAACCCAATATCGGCAGGAAATTTTCTGCCGGTTCGTATGGGGGCTAAATCACCGTTTCGCAACATGAAATATTGATTAAAGTCCCCTAAAAAAAGCAAGTTTATATGTAAAAATAAACAGCTTTCACTTACCTGTCCCTACGTAAAATCGGTCCCCGTTGGCGTTCACGGTATTAGGAGCTATTTTTTATTTTACTGCAGTGATGAAGTAGTCGGGCTATTTATTTTAAAAAACGGACTTACCGGCAGTCGGAACGCATCTCCAGAACTAGATCGCACTCCGACAACAGAAAGCTCCGGATTGCATGGGGAAAACTGCATTTTAACCCCGCCCCCCCCTTAAAGGCGCCAAAGTCGCGCACACGGCGACAGTGACAGAACTGCAGCACCGCTAAAGGTGAGTTTTGTAACATACCTACTATCACTTATGAAACAAGAAGCCTTTCAGCTGCTCCTATGCAATGCTGCATGAATGACGCTAATGGCCTGCTCCCATGCATTACTGCATGAACAAGGCTGATAGTTGCTCCCATGCAATGTTGAATGAAGGATGCTCTTCTGCTCCCATGCAATACTGCATGAAGGATGCTAATAGCCTGCTTTCATGCAATGCTGCATGAACTGCGCTAATATGTTTAAAAAGGAACTGCAGATGCTGGAAAATCGAAGGTAGACAAAGAGAAACTCAGCGGGTGAGGCAGCATCTATGCAGTGAAGGAAATAGGCAACGTTTTGGGTGAACCCTTCTTCAGACTGATGCTAATAGCCTGCTTTCATGCAATGCTGCATGAACGATGCTCATCGCCTGCTCCCGTGCAATGCTGCATGAAGGACATTCTAGCCTGCTTACATGCAATGTTGCATGAACGATAATCATTGCCTGCTCCCATGCAATGCTGCATGAAGGATGCTAATACCCTACTCCCATGCAATGCTGCATGAAGGATGCTAATACCCTGCTCCCATGCAATGCTGCATGAAGGATGCTAATACCCTGCTCCCATGCAATGCTGCATGAAGGATGCTAATACCCTGCTCCCATGCAATGCTGCATGAAGGATGCTAATACCCTGCTCCCATGCAATGCTGCATGAAGGGTGCTAATACCCTGCTCCTATGCAATGCTGCATGAACGACGCTCATCGCCCTCTCCCATGCTAACCTTCTCCCCACCCCGCCCTGGCCTTGATTGACAAGCAACGATGACAGCTCGCCGCCGCACAGCTACGTGCCGAACGTGCGCCTCTGGGTTAGCGGCGTGACGTCAGCGCGCCGGCCCACGTGGGGTTGGGGGCCGTTAACGGACGTGCTGGCGGACCAATCGGAGAGCGGCGATGCCGATGATGCGGAGGGTACTGACCAATGGGCGCGGGGCCGGGGGGCGGGAGCAGGCTGTGCGGGTGTGAAGGCAGCGTCCGCTTCTCCACCGCTCACCAACGCCGGCGAGGCGCAACGGGGAGGTCACAGGGAATTGCACGCTCGCGCTCTCTCCCACCCAGCCAGCCACAACTGCAACTACAGACATGTCGCTGTCTAACAAGCTCACCCTGGATAAGGTGGATGTGAAGGGGAAAAGGGTGATCATGAGGTGAGTGGGTGGGTGGGTAAACGAGGGAGCGGGAAGCCTCCTCAACGGTGCGGGCCTTGGCCCAGCTCCCCTTCTTCACCTTTCAGAGTCTCCTAGGAGAGTTTTAGTATCAAATGTCCCAGATAGAACAATTACAATTCCCACTTGCAGCAGCACAATACAATGTCAACATAGTGCACTGTGAACGAGATAATAAACGAGGGAGGAAAAAAAAAGTTCAGTGTGTGTGTGTGTATATATATATATATATGTGTATATATATATATATGTGTGTGTATATATAAATATACATTGTGAGATATTTAACACATGTAGTTTTAGTTTAGCACGGAAACAGGCCCTTCGGCCCATCGACCAGTGATCCCCGCACACTTCCCCCACACACACACACACACACACACTGGGGACAATTTACAATTTTACAGAAGACAATTGACCTACGAACCTTGTACATCTTTGGAGCGTGGGGGGGGAAACCGGGGCCCCCGGAGAAAACACACGTTGGTCGGAGGGGGGACGTGCAAACTCCGTACAGACAGCACTCGTAGGCAGGATCGAACCCGGGTCACTGGCGCTGTGAGGCAGCAACTCTACCGTTGCTCCACCCCATACACGCTCCCTGCACCGTGCTGCTTGCTACTCCCACGATTTAATTCTTGGGTGCATTAATTACTGTGCATTTTACTCGCAATCTGTACTTCAATCTGCAAATTAAGTAATGTCCTAAAAGGATAACTTTCAGTGCCTGCAATTCCTTGTGTGTCTGTTAGAATTAATATGCAGAAAAATATTATTGCATGCAAGCTAATCCACCCGTGAAATTTAAAGTGCTGGGGGGGGGGGGGGTTTACTCAATATTCCAGCAGCTGCAGTTCCTTGCCTCCCTGTCATTAATGTGCAGAAAAGCATTATTGCATGCAAGCTGATACATGAAATTTATAGTGCTGGAGTATTTTTTGTGCTTTACTCAATATTCCAGCATTTGTAGTTCCTGGTGTCTCCAATTCATAAAGCTTGGCATCTGTATTAACAGACAATAGCAAATTACTGGCGGAAATCAGTAAACCAACTGTGCAATGTCCTGAAGGGAAGAATTGCACAATGCTTTATGGGTGTGCTAGTTAACTAGCTGATAATAATAATTAAATAAAAAACAAATAATCCAGACCCAGATGCTGGAATCTTGAGGAAAACGCAAAGTGCTGGGGTAATTTAGCAGATAAGGCACCATCTGGGGAGTGCATGGACAGGTGACATTTCGAATTGGGATCCTTCTTCAAACTTCAGTATAACCCATATAGCTATTCATTCATTTGTGATTAAAGCATGTTACAGTCATGCAGAGCTCCGGTTGACTGAGGTGCAGGCCATTACTGTAAGAGTTCTTCCTGCTGTGTTCTCGGACTGACCGGTTTCAACTGCTGCATTCATGACCTTCAGTCCTTCACAAGGTCAGGTGTGGCGATGATGGCGTTTACTTTCGCAGATCAGTAAACTAACCCTTGTTGCATTCACGTTCAGGTCACTAATTGGCAAGTAAATGTACAAGAGCCAGGCAATGACTTTCCCCACTAAGAGATACCATTACTGCAATCGCTTGATATTCAATTGTCTTATCAACACCTAAGTTCCCACTGCAGTGGCCAGAAGCTTAATTAAACCAACCCCATAAATATAGAAGGATCCCGACCTGTTCCCTTGCAGATGCCTAAGAGAGACACAAAATGCTGGAGTAACTCAGCGGGTCGGGCAGCACCTCTGGAGAAAAGGGATGATGATGTTTTGTGTCGGAACCCCTCTTCGGACAGCATTCTGATGCTGCCTACCCTGAGTTACTCCAGCATTTTGTGCCTATCTTTGGTATAAACCAGCATCTGCACCGTCCCGGGTGCCTGCCTGACCTGCTGAGAGTCAGAATTACGGAAACTGGCCCTTCGGCTCAACTTGCTCCATCGAGCTAGATGCCTCGGCTACTCTAGTCCCACCTGCCCGCATAAGGCTCCAATCCTTCTACCCTTCCTGTCCATGTACCTGAAAAAAGGGAAGTCATTCAGCACGGAAACAAAGTCACTCCGGCACTTGGGGTTTGCACATAGATACGAATCATAGGCTTGGATTCACAAGTTGTAGTAAAATCAGGCCATTCGGCCCATTGAGTCCACTCCGCCATTCAGTCATGGCTGATCTCTGCCGCCTAATCCCAGATTCTGCCTTCTCCCCATAGCCCTTGACACCTGTTCTAATCAATAATTTATCTCTGCCTTAAATATATCCACTGACTTGGCATCCACAGCCCTCTGTGGCAATGAGTTCCACAGATTAACTACGCTCTGATAAAGAAGTTCCTCCTCGCCTCCTTTCTAAAAGAGCACCCTTTAATTCTGAGGCTATGACCTCTGGTCCTAGACGCTCCCACCAGTGGAACATCCTTTCCACATCCACTCTATCCAAGCCTTTCTCTGATGCTGCCTGATTCCTCTGTAGAGGCTCGCCATCTGATTCCACAAAACTATTTTAGCATTTATAAGAAATATTTCCCCCAGCTGGGATGAGTGTGGGATGGCTGCAACATGAACACTCGAGCACTCTTTCCTCAGCACTTTCACTGTGTACAGTCGGTGCACTGTAGCTGCACTGTAAGGCTGATAGGAAAATGGAGAGGATGCACTCAATACATTGGGACTAATGTAATTGGAAACTTGACGATTAATGTGGCCTATTTTTGCGATGTATGTCTCTACAACTCAATCTACAAGATGCGTTGCAAAAACGTACCCAATAAATAGCGGCCATGCCAGGATCATAAATTTATCTTTAAAGAAAATCATTTTATCCTTAAATTGTATTATTTGTAACTTTTCTCTAAAAATGTGTCTTGTTAAAAATAAATTCTTTACCTGATGCATTTTTCAACCTGTTTTTGAAATCAGAGTGAAGGTCAGGGGGTGGTGAATCTGTAAAATTCATTGCCACAGAAGGCTGTGGAAGCCAAGTCAATGAATATTTTTATGGCGGAGATAGATAGATTCTTGATTAGTACGGGTGTCGGTTTATGGGGAGAAAGCAGGAGAATTGGCGTTAAGAGGGAGAGATGGATTAGCCATGATTGAATGGCGGAGTAGATTTGATGGGCCGAATGGCCTAATTCTACTCCCATCACTTACAAACTTATAGATTGATGCAGATGATAGTTAGATTTTATGGGAATTAAATCTGCTTTTTAAATTATTTTTATTTGATCACATAATTTTGTTATTACATTTTGTTTCTGTTCCTTTTGCTGGTTATTATTTTAACTCTAGTTATTCCCTGTGTGATTTTTTTTGTGGCGGAGAATTGGAGGCTTATTGGTGCAAACCCATATTGCTATTCCTTGCCCAATTGATGAGTAAGGGAATAGTTTATCTGGGTGACCTTTTAGTCTCAAATACCAGAGCAGACATACGAAAGTATGCCCAACTAGTGGTTACATGAATAGAACTGCTTCAGACACAGTCAATGCAAGGTCATTGGGAACAGGAGTAGAACTGGGCCGTTCGGCCACTCTGCCATTCAATTATGGCTGATTTTTCTCTCCCTCCTAACCCCATTCTCCTGCATTCTCCCCATAACCTCTGACACCGGTACTAATCACGAACAGCCCGTTTTCAGAAACACGGGACCGCTGATGCTGGTATAGAAGGGGGGGGGGGAAGACATAAGTGCTGGAGTAACTCAGCGGGTCAGGCAGCATCTCTGGAGATCATGGACAGGTGAAGTTTCTAGTGGAGAACCTTCTTCACACTCATTGTGGGGGAGAAAGCTGGAAGAGCTGGGGTGGGACAAGGCCTGGCAAGTGATAGGTGGGGGGGGGGGGGGCTTAATTGGCATATGGTAGGCAAAAGATAGAGATGAAAAGAAGCCATAAGGATGTACGGTAAGGAGACAAATATGAAGCCGGAGGATTGGATATAGTTTATTTAGCGATACAGCGTGGAAACGGGCCCTTGTCTACATCGAGTCCACACCGACCTGCAATCCCAACACATTAACGTTATCTTATACACCAGATACAATTTTATATTTGTACCAAGCCAATTAACCTACAAACCTGTACCTTTGAAGTATAGGTGAAAGAGGAAGATCCGACCAGAAGAATAGCTCAGCAAATCCATTTGATTTGCTGCAATGGTGTCCATAAAGACTGCAAGTCACAATAGTAGAAGTAGGCCATTTAGCCCATCGAGTCTACTCCACCATTCAATCATGACCAAGGTAGACACAAAATGCTGGAGTAACTCAGCGAGTGGAGCAGCATCTCTGGAGAGAAAGAATGGGTGACGTTTCGGATTGAGACCCTTCTACAGACTGACGTCAGGGGAGGGGGCGCGTCATAGAATGCAGTTGGAGACAGTAAGACTAGTGGGAGGAAGGGGATGGAGAGAGAAAGCAAGGGCTATCTGAAGCTAGAGAAGTCAATGTTCATACCCATGGGGTGTAAACTACCCAAGCGTATTGTCTATTGAAATATGAGATGCTGTTCCTCCAATTTGCACTGGGCCTCACACAGAGGCGGCCCAGGGCAGAAAGATCAGAATGGGAGGGGGAGTTGAAGTGCTGAGCCACGGGAAGATCAGGTAGGTTAAGACTGACTGAGCGGAGGTCAGTGAAATGAACCCCTCCCATTCCCAATCTGACCTTTCTGTCCTGGGCCTCTTCCATTGTAAAGACCAAGCGCAGGCAAGGCGATCGTTTCACTGAACACTCAGTTATTTCTTACTCTTTCATCATAGAAACATAGAAATTAGGTGCAGGAGTAGGCCATTCGGCCCTTCGAGCCTGCACCGCCATTCAATATGATCATGGCTATCATCCAACTCAGTATCCCGTACCTGCCTTCTCTCCATACCCTCTGATCCCCTTAGCCACAAGGGCCACATCTAACTCCCTCTTAAATATAGCCAATGAACTGGCCTCAACTACCCTCTGTGGCAGAGAGTTCCAGAGACCCACCACTCTCTGTGTGAAAAAATTCCTTCTCATCTCGGTCCTAAAGGATTTCCCCCTTATCCTTAAGCTGTGACCCCTTGTCCTGGACCTCCCCAACATCGGGAACAATCTTCCTGCATCTAGCCTGTCCAACCCCTTAAAAATCTTGTAAGTTTCTATAAGATCCCCTCTCAATCTCCTAAATTCTAGAGAGTATAAACCGAGTCTATGCAGTCTTTGTTCATAAGACAGTCCTGACATCCCAGGAATCAGTCTGGTGAACCTTCACTGCACTCCCTCTATGGCAATAATGTCCTTCCTCAAATTTGGAGACCAGAACTGTACGCAATACTCCAGGTGTGGCCTCACCAAGACCCTATACAACTGAAGTAGAACCTCCCTGCTCCTATACTCAAATCCTTTTGCTATGAATAGATCATGACTGATCTATTGTTCCCTCTCAACCCCATTCTCCTGCCTGCTCCACGCAACCTTTGACACCCAAACTAATCTTGGCAATCTCTGCTTTAAAAATACCCCTTGCCTCCATAGCCCTCTGTGGCAATGAATTACACAGATTCACCACTCTAGCTAAAGAAATTCCTCCTCATCTCCTTTCTAGAGATATGCCTGTTATCTTGAAGCTGTCCTTCTGGCTCTGGACTCTCTCATTACTGGAAACATCCTTTGCATGTCCACTCTCCTGACCTTTCATTATCCATTAGCTCTCAATGTCCAAAATGTCCAAGAAACACACCTCCATTTTGTATAGTGGGCGAGAGTTCTAGGGCACTGGTATTTAAATTATTTCTTGTATTTATTTATTTATAGTTCACCTCTTAACCTATAGAACGAATGAGAACATTTAGCTGGGTCCTAGCAGTAAAAGCTGTGATATATCAAGTAACTTTAAATTTATACTTGAAGCTTTTCCCTTATACTCTAAAACAGAAAGCCCTAATTAGTTGAGGTAGTTAAAGATACATCAGTTAAAAACTGCAGATCAGAATCATACAAAGGCCTTCTGGATCATGGTGTTTTGTGTTAGTTTAAGAAAAAAATGCTGTCTTGTTCAGTATTTTTTTTTCCCCATCACTTTTTTGGTAATCCATTTTTACTCTCAGTCTTTGCGTATTTTAAAATGGTAAAATCTCAAATTGCTGTATTTTCGTATGAGCAGTTTCCAAATTTGTCTGGGGCAAGATTTAGCTGTCGAATCACTATTAATTTGAAGATTTTTTTCATGTTAATCGTTAATATAACTGTTCAATCCACAATATAGAACACTATGAAACTTGAGGTTTAGAGGTGACTTCCTGCACGTGGATATCAACGACCGTGATCTGAGCACGTGTGCGTTTGAATCTCAAAAGCTATTCAGAAATGAACATACAATTCTTAAGAAGAAAATGAACATGACAGCCGTTTTTATCCCACAGATGCTTCCTGACCCCCGCTGAGTTACTCCAGCATTTTGTGTCTATCTTCGGTATAAAGGTTTTCACTGCACCTCGGCATAGGTGAAACTATAACCTTAATTACAGTACCAAGGAGTTCTTGCACACATTTGTTCACCTTTTATCATGAGAAGAGGGTCGTTAATTCCACTGTCAGACTGATTTCTGCTGTTCGTCAGTTCCATTGTGCTGTGCATTCAAAAGCAGAAAGCAGGAAATTATGTTATTGATTTGGTTGAGTGGTTTGATGTGGGGGAATGCGAGGTGAAAGGGTGACATTTTACATTGTGAGGGTTAGTTTTAACAGTACCGATCTTTAAAATGGATGACCATGAGAGATTCAATTCTTAAACCTTTCACAAGGGTTGTTTTTCTGATGAGAACAATTACAATTTTCTGGTCGTGAGCAGCGGAGTGGCACATTGGTTGGTGTATGACTGCTAAAGTTTGCTAGTTTACAAAAAAGGACACAAAGTACCGAGTAACTCAGTCGTCTGAAGAAGGCTCCCGACCCGAAATGTCACTGATCCATGTTCTCCAGAGCTGCTGTCTGTCCCACTGAGTTGCTCCAGCACTCTGTGTCTTTTGTGTAAAGTAGCATTTGCAGTTCCTTGTGGCTCTGAAGTTTGTGATCTACAATAACGATTTGGACGACGATGTAGTTAACATTGTTCATAGGTTTGCAGATCACACCAAAATAGGTGGTATAGTGAGGAAGGATATCTAAGTTTCCAATAAGATCGAGATCATTTGGGTGAGATGGGCCACGGAATGGGAAATGGAATTTAACTGACAAGTGTGAGATGTCGCACTGTGATTTGTCAAACTAGGCCAGGACTTGCACAGTAAAGGGCCTGTCCCGCTTGCGTGTCCTTGGCATGCAAATTACGCGACCTCGTCGTCGCTTTGAGGCGCTCGGGCATCGTATGGCTGCGCAGGGCCGGTCCCACAGAAAAACGTGGAGGGGTATGCACAGGGCTCTGAAATTTTTGTAGTGAACAAAATCTTTGCACGCCAGCGGCCTGTCGCGTAACTGGCGGCCAAAGTGGGACAGGCGCAAGACCCTGGCGCGACGCAGAGTCTCGCCTCCAACAGCAGCAGAAGCAGGCAAATGATCGCCGCGCTCGGCCTGGGGCTCACGGCCGTTGTGGATCCGGATCCGCCCCCACACCTACTCCCAGAGCGGGACCAAGACGATTGAAGATGGACACAAAATGCTGGAGTAACTCAGCGGGACTGGCAGCATCCCTGGAGAGGGTGACGATGGGTGACGATTCGGGTCAAGACCCTTCTTTCAGACTGAAGAAAAGCCTCGACCCGAAACATCATCCATCCCTTCTGTCCAGAGATGCTGCCGGTCCCGCTGAGTTACTCCTGCATTTTGTGTCAGTCTGCAAATAACATCACACTATGCGGACGCATTAAATCCGCCGGGACCGTCGCGCCTCAACGCGACCACGAGGTCACGTAATTAGCGTGCCAAGAACACGTAAGTGGGACAGGGGCGTAAGTTGAAGATCCCTGCAGAGTGTTTCGGAACAGAGAATTGGGAGTTCAGGAGCATGGTTCCCTGACAGCGGCGAGTCAGGTGGAGAGTGTGGTGAAGAAAGTTTTATGTGAGCTTTCCTTCATTGGGAAGGGTGTTGAGCACAAAAGCTGGGTCATGATGATGCTGCTGAGCAAGACACTGCGGGATCACCAGTTGGAGAACTGTGCAGTTTGTTTGTCCAGGAACAGGAAGGATGTCATTAGGTTGGAGACCAGGACGAGTCGGACACTGGCCACTCCCTCTTCTCCCCTCTCCAACAGGCAAAAAGGTATAGATCACCTCCAGATTCAGGGACAGTTTCTTCCCGGCTGTTATCAGGCAACTGAATCATCCTACCACAACCAGAAAGCAGTGTTGAACTACTATCTACCTCATTGATGACCATCGGACTATTCTTGTTCGGACTTTGCTGGCTTTACCTTACATTGAACGTTATTTCCTTATTATGTATCTATACACACTGCAAATGGCTTGATTGTAATTGTGTTTCACCAAGCCTCGGTACACGTGACAATAAACTAAACTGAACTGAAGATTGCAGCAGAGATGCACCAGGGGGTTACCTGGGCTTGCTGGAGCTCTTTGGTGGCTGAGGGGTGACCTTATTGAGGTGTAGAAGATGATGAGGGGCAGGGATAAGATGAATGCTTGCAAGACTAGGGGCAGAGGTTTGGATAACATGTTAACTACATTGGATAGAATGAAAGATGAGAGGGCATCTCATTGAAACGTATAAGATTATTAAGGGATTTAACATGTTGGAGGCAGGAAGCTTGTTCCCGATGTTGGGGGAGTCCAGAATCAGGGGCCACAGTTTAAGAATAAGGGTAGGCCATTTAGAATGAGATGAGGAAAAACCTTTCACCCAGAGTCTTTTATGAGTCTGTGGAATTCTCTGCCTTTGAAGGCAGTGGAGGCCAATTCTCCAGATGCTTTCTAGAGAGAGTTAGATAGAGCTCTTAAAGATAGCGGAGTTTGGAGATATGGGGAGAAGGCAGGAACGGGGTACTGCATGTGGATGATCAGCCATGATCACAGTGAATGGCGGTGCTGGCTCGAAGGACCAAATGGCCTACTCCTGCACCTATTGTCCGTAACATTTCATTCTTCAGCATTTGCAGGAACAAGCATCTCTAGTCCAACTACTATGAAATATACCCCATCATTACCTTAATTTCATGAGACATGTCACTTAACACGATGTGTGTAGTAAGTGCCTCAGTCTTTGCACAGTACGTGGTGACTCCATGCTTGGCTTCCATGATTTTATTGGTCAAATCTTTGCCTTTCTCATCTTGATGGTGGTTATTTGTGTAGATCTTTTGGACAAGAAGAAGGGTCTCGACCCGAAACGTCGCCTATTTCCTTCGCCCCTTAGATGCTGCCTCACCCACTGAGTTTCTTCAGCATTTTTGTCTACCTGCGATATTCTTGTTGTCATTATTGTAGTCCTGCAAAGGACGTTGTAGTAAGTTGCTGCAAGACCTGGTAAGTTGCTGAGACGATGTCTGGTGGCCAGGGGATGACTTCTTGGAAGATGGATGCAAAAATGCAGGAGTAACTCCGCGGGTCAGGCATCATCTCTGGAGAAAAGGAATAGGCAACGTATTGGGTCGGGACTCTTTGACATGTTGGATGTGATTATGGACCACTGCAGAAAGGTGCCATTTTGGTCTTTATGTTTTGTGCCTTAAAGTCACTTTCCATAATGGACAATAATTTTGTGAAGCTGGATTGAGACAGTGAGATTAAATCGAAATCATTGAGTTGTGTGTCACCTTCCTTTCAGGGTGGACTTCAATGTGCCGATGAAGAATAATCAGATCACCAACAACCAAAGGTAAGATTCACTTTGATCAGCTACTCAATTCATTTTGCTGATACTAATTTAAAACGGGCAATTTGTTTGGCTGCGTCTGATTCAGTGGAGTGACTGTGATTATCAATACAATGCGGAAACCGGTCCTTCAGCCCTCTGCCGATTCCACGCCGACCATCAACCCGTACACTAGCACTATCCTACAGACAAAATGGTTTTCAATTTTACCAAAGCCAATGAATCTAATTACGTCTTTGGAGTGCGGAAGGTAACTGGAGCACCCGAAGAAAACCACCTGGTCACAGGGAGAACGTACAAACTCCTTACAGACAGCGCCCGTAGTCAGGATCGAACCTGGGTCTTTGGCACTGATGTGGGAGATAAACAAGGGCACCCAGGGAAACCCTGCATGGAGATGCGTAACCTTCACTGATAACACTGGAGACTGGCTGTTAAACTGCAAGGCAGTCGCACTACTTGTGGTTCCACTCGGTCATATGTGATAGGAGCAGAATTAGGCCTTTCGGCCCATCAAGTCTACTCCACCATTCAATCATGGCTAATCGATCTCTCCCTCCTAACCCCATTCTCCTGCCTTTTTCCCCATAACCTCTGACACCTGTGCTAATCAAGAATCTATCTCTGCCTTAAAAAAATATCCACTGACTTGGCCTCCACAGCCATCTGTGGCAATGAATTTATTAGATTCACCTCCCGCTGACTAAAGACATTTCTCCTCATCTTCTTCCTAATGTGCTGCCCGCGTCAGTTCATACCTGATAAGGCCAGAATTAGGCCATTCGGTCCATCAAATCTACTCCATTCAATGATGGCTGATCTATCTCTCCCTCCTAACACCATTCTCCTGCCTTCTCCCCATAACCTCTGACACCCGTACTAATCATGGTGAAAGACGAACAGTTCCGTGTAGAGAACTCGACATACAATCTGCATGCTTGGACATCACAGTTGTTGTATTTTGACATTTTATCCCACCAAGGAGTTCACTGAAGAATGAAATTTTTTTTAATGACGTGGCCACAATTTTAGGAGATTTCCTTGGAAGTTTACTGTGCATTAATATTATGATTGACTCTTGACAAGCCTCTTAAGAAGGCCTAAAATCAGTTGAATGGCCAATAAATGCTGGTCTTACAAATAATGGCCATGTCCCCCTGAATAAATAGATGATTGATATGATTCAAGGCAGATCAGTCCTTTTTGCAAATGTTTAGTTGATCTATCTCTAAGATACATCATGGAAATAGGCCCTTCGGTCCACCGAACAGCTCTGTGTTATCCCGCATTCTTATCCATTCACTACACACTAGGGGCAATTTTACAGAGGCCAATTAAACAACAAATCCGCACATCTTTGGGATGTGGGGGGGCAACTGAAGTGCACGGAGGAAACCCATGCCTTCGGAAACTCCACATTGACAGCACCCGAGGTTGGGATTGATCCTGGGTCTCGGGCGTTTTGGGGCAGCGACTACACTAACTGCCCCACTGTTTTGCCCTTCTCCAGAGTTTAAAGGGCATAGGAAAGTACAGGAGTCATAGAGTGATACAGTGTGAAAACTGGCCCTTTGGCCCAACTTGCCCACACCGGCCAACATGTCCCAGCTACACTAGTCCCGCATTTGGCCCTTATCCCTCCAAACCTGTTCTATCCACGTACCTAGCGTAGGAAAGACCTGCAGATGGTGGTTGCAATCGAAGATAGACACAAAATACTGGAATAACTCAGCGAGACAAGCAGCATCTCTGCAGAAAACGATTGGGTGATGTTTCGGGTCGAGACCCTACTTTAGACTGATGTCAGGGGAATGGGTGGTACAGAGATGAAATGTAGTTGGAGACGGTAAGATTGATAGGATTCCTGGGATGTCAGGACTTTCATATGAGGAAAGATTGGATAGACTCGGCTTGTACTCGCTGGAATTTAGAAGATTGAGGGGGGATCTTATAGAAACTTACAAAATTCTTAAGGGGTTGGACAAGCTAGATGCTGGAAGATTGTTCCCGATGTTGGGGGAGTCCAGAACAAGGGGTCACAGTCTAAGGATAAGGGGGAATTCCTTTAGGACCGAAATGAGGAAAACATTCTTTACACAGAGAGTGGTGAGTCTCTGGAATTCTCTGCCACAGAAGGTAGTTGAGGCCAGTTCATTGGCTATATTTAAGAGGGCGTTAGATGTGGCACTTGTGGCTAAAGGGATCAGGGGGTATGGAGAGAAGGCAGGTACGGGATACTGAGTTGGCTCGAAGGGCCGAATGGCCTACTCCTGCACCTATTTTCTATGTTTCTAATTGGGAACTTACCTTGTCTGCACATCTGGACGTCCACAGCAGCGACTGCGGAGGGTTGAGGTCCCGACCCCGGGGAAAAAGGAGGACTGGCCAAACTTTGTGCCTTCCACCACAGTGATGAATGCTGTGGTGTATGTTTGTGTTAAATTTTTATTGTGTGTTTTTTTAAATTGTACCGCTGCTGGCAAATTCATTTCACTGCATTTTATGTACATGTGACTGATAAGACTTGACTTCGAAGGGGAAGTGGAGCTGCCTGTCCCGCTGAGTTACTCCAGCATTTTGTGTCTATCCGTGTACCTATCTGACTGTTTCTTAAACTTTGGGATAGTCCCTGCCTTAACTACCTCCTCTGGCAGCTCTTTCCATGCACCCATCACTCTTTGTGTGAAAGGATTATCCCTCAGATTCCTATTAAATCTTGTCACTTTAAACCCATGTCCTCTGGTCCTCGATTGACCTACTCTGGGCAAGAGACTCTCTGCATCTACCCGATCTATTCTTCGTATGATTTCATACACCTCTTGAAAATCACCCCTCATCCTCTTGCGCTCCAAGGAATAGAGTCCCAGTCCACTCGACCTCTACCAATAGCTCAGCTTCTCTAGCCCTGGCAACAGCCTCGTAAATCTTCTCTGTACCCTTTCCAGCATGACATCTTTCCTATAACATGGTGCCCAGAACTGAACACAATATTCTAAATGCGGCCTCACCAACTTCTTATACAACCACACCATGACCTCCCAACTTCCATACTCAACACTCTGACTGATGTAGTGTAGCTTAGTTTGGAGATCCAAAGCTGAAACGGACGCTTCAGCCCATTGAGTCTGCGCTGACCAGCGATCTCTGCATATTAACACTTTCCTACACATACTGGGAACAATTTACATTTATACAAAGCCAATTAACCTACAAACCTGTAGTTCTTTGGAAAGTAGGAGGAAACCGAAGATCTCAGAGAAAACCCACGCAGTCACGGGGAGAACGTACAAACTCCGTACAGACAGCATCCGTCGTCAGGCTTAACCCTCGGTCTCTGGCGCTGAAAGAGCTGTAAGGCAGCAACTCTACCGCTGCGCCACCGTGCCGATGAAGGCCAATGTGGCAAAAGTCTACCTGACCTAGTCCTCCCATCATTTTAGATATTATTATTTTATACTGAAAAGGCAGTGTTATAAAAATTTACTTTTTTTTCCCCCCTCACAGAATTAAAGCTGCAATTCCAAGTATTCAGCACTGTTTGGACAAATGTGCCAAGTCAGTGGTCCTCATGAGTCACCTGGGGCGACCTGATGGCATGCCCATGCCTGATAAGTTCTCGCTGGCACCTGTCGCAGAGGAACTGAAGAAGCTGATGGGAAGGTAAAGTGAAATCTAGTCATTGGTCATTGACGCGTTCCAGCACGAGTGTATTGACTCTGTTTCCCTCTTCACTGGTGCTGCCTGATCTGCTTAGTATTTGAAGCATTCTCAATCTTTTTTTAATTTCAGACCACTTTCAGTTGTGTTGTTATTTTTGCATATAGGGATATTATTTTCCTCAAAGATTGTACTGGACCCGAGGTTGAGAAGGCGTGTGCAAACCCAGCAGAGGGAAGTGTCATTCTCCTGGAAAACCTCAGATTCCACGTTGAAGAAGAGGGCAAAGGAAAGGACGCGTCTGGGAATAAGGTGAGCTTCAATACCGTTAACACAAGTAAAGGTTGTTGAATGGGACAGGTAAATATGGGTGTGAACAAGCCAAAGAATTTCAGTCTTGGCCTAATTCTATTCCTGTCGCTTATGGCCAAACCCATTTCTCTTCGTCTGGTGGCAATTGCCACTTGTCTGGTTGTGAACTGCTGTACACTTCTTGGACGTGTAGAAAGCTATTGCAGATACTGGTTTATACCAAAGCTGGATGCAAAGTGCTGAAGTAACTCAGCGGGTCGGTCAGCATTAATTTCTTGGGCTTGCTTCACCTTTTAACATCACTGTTAAGAAATTATTTTTTGAGATCTTTTGGTTAGTCTTCATTCCTTTGCCTTGGTGTGTTCAGCATGGTAAAAGACATATTAGGGGTACACAAAAGGCTGGAGAAACTCAGCGGGTGCAGCAGCATCTAAGGATTGAAGGAGATGGGCGACGTTTCGGGTTGAGGCCTTCTTCAGACAAAGACATATTAGCTTTGCTGATTCGTGCAACTTTTCTCTTTCTCCATATTATTTCCCAAAAATGTGAGCAAAATTATTTATTTACTGCTGTCAATGGAGACAAGGCTGATGTCGCCCTAAGACCCATTTTTATTAACTTTGCTTTGGTGAAACTCCAAAGTTTCCCTTCCAAAGTTTTGAGTTATCTTGCTCAGTCATAAGTTCATAAGTGATAGGAGCAGAATTGGGCCAATCGGGCTTTCAAATCTACTCCACATTTCAAACATGGCAGGCCTAAGCCCATTTTCCTGCCTCCTCCCCATAACCCCTGACGCCCTTACTAATCAAGAAACATTGACAAGGATATTCTTGCTATTGGGGGAGTGCAGCGTAGGTTCACAATGTTAATTCCTGGGATGGCGGGGCTCGTATGTTGAAATAATGGAGCGACTGGGCTTGTATGCACTGGCATTTTAGGAAGATGAGACGGGATCTTATTGAAACCTATAAGATTATTAAGGGATTGTACACTCTAAAGGCAGGAAACGTGTTCCCAATGTTGGGGGAGTCCAGAACCAGGGGCACGGTTTAAGAATAAGGGGTAGGCCATTTAGAACGGAAATGAGGAAAAACCTTTTCACCCAGAGAGTTGTGAATCTGTGGAATTCTTTGCCTCAGAAGGCAGTGGTGGTCAATTCTCTGCATGCTTTTAAGAGAGAGTTAGATAGAGCTCTTAAAGATAGCGGAGTCAAGGGATATGGGGAGAAGGCAGGAACGGGGCACTGATTGTGGATAATCAGCCATGATCACAGTGAATGGTGGTGCTGGCTCGAAGGGCCTACTCCACCTATTGTCTATTGCGATAGAGAAGTGTTTCATCCCTCTGGTGACCCTGAAGATTGATGTTAAGCTTGCATTCAAAGTCTTTGTACAAGACGTTTTTGACCTTCATTTTGAGATTTTCTGAGCCTCTTGCCCAGAGTAGGTGAATCGAGGACATAGGTTTAAGGTGAAGGGGAAAATATTTAATATGAATCTGAGGGTTAACTTTTTCACACAAAGGGTGGTGGGTGTATGGAACGAGCTGCCAGAGGAGGTAGTTGAGGCTGGGAATATCCCCAACATTTAAGAAACAGTTAGACAGGTACATGGATCCAAATCTGAGGAAGGACATTATTGCCATAGAGGGAGTGCAGCGAAGGTTCACCAGACTGATTCCTGGGATGTCAGGACTGTCTTATGAACAAAGACTGCATAGACTCGGTTTATACTCTCTAGAATTTAGGAGATTGAGAGGGGATCTTATAGAAACTTACAAGATTCTTAAGGGGTTGGACAGGCTAGATGCAGGAAGATTGTTCCCGATGTTGGGGAGGTCCAGGACAAGGGGTCACAGCTTAAGGATAAGGGGGAAATCCTTTAGGACCGAGACGAGAAGGAATTTTTTCACACAGAGAGTGGTGGGTCTCTGGAATTCTCTGCCACAGAGGGTAGTTGAGGCCAGTTCATTGGATATATTTAAGAGGGAGTTAGATGTGGCCCTTGTGGCTAAGGGGATCAGAGGGTATGGAGAGAAGGCAGGTACGGGATACTGAGTTGGATGATCAGCCATGATCATATTGAATGGCGGTGCAGGCTCGAAAGGCCGAATGGCCTATTCCTGCACCTAATTTCTATGTTTCTATGGATGGGACAGGTTTCGAGGGATATGGACCATACGCTGGTAGGTGGGACTAGTGTAGCTGGGACATGTTGGCCGGTGTGGGCAAGTTGGGCTGAAGGGCCTGTTTCCACACTCTATCACTCTGACTGTTTCAGTTGAATATAAGAACATTATTTTTTCACGCCGTCTCCACTTGAACTCTTGTTTTGTATTATACACATAAAGAATGATGGTGTTTCCTTGCGTCCAGAGGAAGCTTTTTTTTCTGATTTAAGTTTATTACTGGCACGTGTGCCGAGGTACAGTGACAAGCTTTGATTTGCATGTTAAGCAATCAAATCAGATAATACTATACAATCAAAGTAAATTCAAGAACAGTAGGTAGAGTATAGAAGTGTGTTTTCTTAGGACGTGCCTGCGCAGCCACGTGGGTTTTCTAGCCACTTGCCTGCGCCGCCATCTTTTACCTCGTGGATTCCAGCTCCGGTTCCAACGGTTGCTCAGCACTTCAACACTCAGCGCTCCCATTCCCAATCTGACGTTTCTGTCCTGAGCCTCCTCCACTGTCAGAGCGAGGCCCAGCGCAAATTGGAGGAACAGCACCTCATATTTCACTTGGGCAGCTTACACCCCAGCGGTGTGAACATTGACTTCTCTAACTTCAGATAGCCTTTGCTTTCTCTCTCCATCCCCTCCTCCTTCCCATTTCATAGAATCATAGAAAATAGGTGCAGGAGTAGGCCATTCGGCCCTTCGAGCTTGCACCGGCATTCAATATGATCATAGCTGATCGGTATCCTGTACCTGCCTTCTCTCCATACTCCCTGATCCCTTTAGCCACAAGGGTCACATCTAGCTCCCTCTTAAATATAGCCAATGAACTGGCCTCGACTACCTTCTGTGGCAGAGAACTCCACGGACTCGCCATTCTCTGTGGGGAAAAATGATCTTCTCATCTCGGTCCTAAAAGACTTCCCCCTTATCCTTAAACTGTGACCCCTTGTTCTGGAGTTCCCCAACATCGGGAACAATCTTCCTGCATCTAGCCTGTCCAACCCCTTAAGAATTTTGTAAGCCTCTATAAGATCCCCCCTCAATCTCCAAAATTCCAGCGAGTACATGCCTAGTCTATCCAGTCTTTCTTCATATGGAAGTCCTGCCATCCCAAGAATCAGTCTGGTGAACCTTCTCTGTACTCTCTCTATGGCAAGAATGTCTTTCCTCAGATTAGGAGACCAAAACTGTATGCAATACTCCAGGTGTGGCCTCACCAAGACCCTGTACAACTGCAGTAGAACATCCCTGCTTTTGTACTCAAATCCTTTTGCTATGAATGCCAACATACCATTCGCTTTATTCACAGCCTGCTGCACCTGCATGCCTACTTTCAATGACTGGTGTACCATGACACTCGGGTCTCGTTGCATCTCCCCTTTTCCTAATCGGCCACCATTCAGATAATAATCTACCCTCCTGTTTATGCTGCCAAAGTGGATAACTTCACATTTATCCACATTATAGTGCATTTGCCCACTGACCCAACCTATCCAAGTCACCTTGCAGCCTCCTAGCATCCTCCTCATAGCTAACACTGCCCCCCAGCTTCGTGTCATCCGCAAACTTGGAGATGTTGCATTCAATTCCCTCATCCAGATTATTAATATACATTGTAAATAACTGGGGTCCCAGCACTGAGCCTTGCAGTACCCCACGAGTCACTGCCTGCCATTCTGAAAATGACCCGTTTACTCCTACTCTTTGCTTCCTGTCTGCCAGCCAGTTCTCTATCCACATCAATACTGAACCCCCAATACCGTGTGCTTTTAGTTTGTATGCTAATCTCTTATGTGGGACCTTGTCGAAAGCCTTCTGAAAGTCCAGATATAACACATCCACAGGTTCTCCCTTATCCACTCTACTAGTTACATCCTCAAAAAATTCTATAAGATTCGTCAGACATGATTTACCTTTCATAAATCCATGCTGACTTTGTCCAATGATTTCACTGCTTTCCAAATGTGCTGCTATCCCATCTTTAATAACTGACTCTAGCAGTTTCCCCACTACCGATGTTAGACTAATTGGTCTGTAATTCCCCATTTTCTCTCTCCCTCCCTTTTTGAAAAGTGGGGTTACATTAGCTACCCTCCAATCCTCAGGAATTACTCCAGAATCTAAAGAGTTTTGAAAAATTATCACTAATGCATCCACTATTTCTGAGGCTACTTCCTTAAGTACTCTGGGATGCAGCCTATCTGGCTCTGTTGATTTATCGGCCTTTAATCCATTCAATTTACCTAACACTACTTCCCGGCTAACCTGGATTTCACTAGGTTCCTCCATCTCATTTGACCCCCGGTCCCCTGCTATTTCCGGCAGATTATTTATGTCTTCCTTTGTGAAGACAGAACCAAAGTAGTTATTCAATTGGTCTGCCATGTCCTTGTTTTCCATGATCAACTCACCAGTTTCTGACTTCAAGGGACCTACATTTGTTTTAACTAACCTTTTTCTCTTCACATATCTATAAAATCTTTTGCAGTCCGTTTTTATGTTCCGTGCCAGTTTTCTTTCATAATCTATTTTCCCTTTCCTAATTAAGCACTTTGTCCTCCTCTGCTGGACTCTGAATTTCTCCCAGTCCTCTGGTAGGCTGCTTTTTCTGGCTAATTTGTATGCTTCATCTTTAGTTTTGATACTACCCCTGATTTCCCTTGTTATCCACGGATGCACTACCTTCCCTGATTTATTCTTTTGCCAAACTGGGATGAACATCCATGGGTTGTAGTTCATCCATGCAGTCTTTAAATGCATTCCATTGCATATCCACCGTCAACCCTTTAAGAATCACTTGCCAGTCTATCTTGGCCAATTCACATCTCATACCCTCAAAGTTACCTTTCTTTAAGTTCAGAACCCTTGTTTCTGAATTAACAGCGTCACTCTCCATCCTAATGAAGAACTCAACCATATTATGGTCACTCTTGCCCAAGGGGCCACGCACAACAAGACTGCTAACTAACCCTTCCTCATTACTTGGTACCCAGTCTAGAATAGCCTGCTCTTTCGTTGGTTCCTCTACATGTTGGTTTAGAAAACTATCCCGCATACATTCCAAGAAATCCTCTTCCTCAGCACCTCTGCCAATTTGATTCACACAATCTATATGTAGATTGAAGTCACCCATTATAACTGTTTTACCCTTGGCTTGTCCCCAAATTAAATCAACTCGCACTATAAAAATCTTAATCCTTTAAACTAACCTTTACTAAAAAGCACTGAACCCTTTAGCTCACTGTATCTTTAACTCGCTGTACCTTTAATTCACTTTACCTTTAATGCAGACCAGGGGTTGCACCCAATCAGACTAGTTCTCCCACTAGCCTTACTGTCGCCGACTACATTCTATCTCTGTCCCACCCACTCCCCTGACATCACACTGAAGAAGGGTCTCGACCCAAAATGTCACCCATTTCTTCTCTCCTTAGATGCTGCCTGTCCCGCTGAGTTGCCCCAGCATTTGGTGTCGATCTTCAGAGTAAAGTGAAAGATATAGAGTGCAGAATGTGCAGCGTCCTGGTGATGTTTCTTTAATAAAGTCAAGAGTGTTAAATTGCCAGTCTGAAGAAGTGTCCCGACCCAAGGCTTCACCTATCCATGTTCTCCAGAGATGTTGGCCGACCCACTGAGCAGTTTGTGTAGTTTTGTTTAATTCTCACATTTACCGAAAGCTGAACAATGAAATGCAGTGAGCACGATACTCATTCATAACATCATAAAAGGGGGGGGGGGGGGGTGGGAAGTTCAGTTAATTGGTGTTTAACTGTGCATAAGCAAAATACAGTAGATAATTGCAGGTCATACAGCATCTGGAGAAGAGAAATTAAGCTTATGGGTCGTATCATTGAGTTCCCACTAATTTTTTAAGAAGGAACTGCAGATGCTAACACGCCTTCAAAGTCGAAGGGTTTCGTCCTGAAACGTTGCCTATTTCCTTCGCTCCATAGATGCTGCTGCACCCACTGAGTTTCTCCAGCACTTTTGTCTAGCTCCCACTAAATGCTGCCCTGCTAAGTGTCTATGATATTTTATAATTATGTGCCGGCATCTTAAAATGTGTTCCTGTACATGCAGTAGTTTGAGGTGATAAATGGTATAATGCGCAAGTATCTCACGACATTATATATTTTTTGCTAATATTTTGACACCCACATGCTAGAAGAAATACTTTTCAGTTGCTTGACAAGAACAAAATAGGATCTTTTCTGCTGGGTAGATAAGTCTTTCGGAGTGCCCTAACTGAGAACAGAGATGAGGAAACACTTTTTCACACAGAGAGTTGTGAGTCTGTGGAATTCACTGCCTCGGAGGGCAGTGGAGGCCGGTTCTCTGGATACTTTCAAGAGAGAGCTAGATAGGGCTCTTGAAGATAACGGAGTCAGGGGATATGAGGAGAAGGCAGGAACGGGGTACTGATTGGGGATGATCAGCCATGATCACATTGAATGGTGATGCTGGCTCAAAGGGCCAAATGGCCTGCTCCTGCACCTATTGTCTGTCTGCTACCACTTTAGTTTAGTTAAGAGATACAGCACAGAGTCCGCACCAACCAGCAGTTCCCGAACACTAACACTATACTGCACACACTCGGGACAATTTACACATACACCAAGCCCATTAACCTACAAACCTGTACGTCTTTGGAATGTGGGAGGACACCGAAGATCTCAGAGAAAACCCACGCAGGTCACGGAGAGAACGTACAAACTCCGTACAGACCACCTGTAGTCGGGATCGAACCCGGGTCTCTGGCGCTGTAAGGCAGTGGCTCTATGCTACTGTGCTGCCCTTGCGTTTAAGATTGTGTTGCCGTATGACTTATTAAAAAGACTGTTTGAAGGCCTGCTTTCTTAAACTTTCTCGGGTGCAGGTTCGAGGCATGTGCCGAAATGCCAGAAGTCACAACTACATTGATACTCTTGGCAGTGACTCCTTCTGTAAGGTCAAAGAGCAGGCTAACTCTTGGAATAGATGCGCCTCATTGGCTTCTCTGCCAGGTTTGTGCCACATACAGTGACAGCAGTTGCTGACAGACATGCTGACCTTTATCAGCTGACACACGAGACTCCCGGAACTTGGGCTGAATAGTCTGAAGAAGGGTCTCGACACGAAACCTCGTCCATTCCTTCTCTCCAGAGATGATGCCTGTCCCAGCATTTTTTGTCTACCTTGGGCTGAATAGGTTCCTTTAGCTGCCAGGTTTTCGCTGCAACTTAATTTATCATGCATACAGTTATAAATAGTCATAACAAAATTCTGCAATATCGTGATCTTTTTGCAGACCTAGCTCTTAAAATGTTTTATTTTTCCCGCTTCAGCTTGTTCCAGCATATACCTGCACTCTTCTCATTGCGGATTATCACTTTTGGGACAGTTATTTCATTAATAAAAATGCTGGTTTTCTCCCAGGGTTGGCAAGGCTTAGCACCATAATATAGATGGGTGATCACTGTTGTCCAGGAACTGCAGATGCAGTTCCTTGTGTCCATTGGATACAAAAACTGCAGGGACAACGTACAAATTGCATAAAGGCAGCACCCGTAGTCAAGATCGATCTATTACCGTAGTCATACAGAATTAAAATATTCCCTCAGCCCAACACGGGCGACACGGTGGCGCAGTGGTAGAGCTGCTGCCTTGAGCGAATGCAGTGCTGGAGACCCGGGTTCGATCCCGACTACGGGTGCTGTCTGTACAGAATTTGCGCATTCTCCTCGTGACCGTGCGGCCGTTCTCCAAAATCTTCAGTTTCCTCCCACACTCCAAAGACGTACAGATATGTAGGTTAACTGGCTTGGTAAATGTAAAAATTATCCCTAGTGTGTGTAGGATGGTATTAATATGTGGGGGTCGCCGGTCGGCACGGACCCAATGGATCGAAGGGCCTGTTTCCGTGACGTATCTCCAAACTAAACCAAACATTATTAGTGATCAGATTTTATAACTGACCTGTTCCCAATTGCCTGCATTAGGCCTATATCCCTTTAGATCCTTCCTATCTATGTACCTGTCTCAATGTATTTTAAATGCTGCCTTTGTACCAGCAGATCGTTCTATACACATGCCACCCTCTGCATGAAGTAGTTGCATCTCCGGTCTCTTGTAAATCTTTTCCCACCTATTGTAAACTTACACCTCCAATTCTGGATTCCTCTATCTTGCGGGAAAGATCGACCATCCCTCTCGTGATTTTTGTGTACCTCCACAAGGCCATTCCTCGGCCTCCCACACACCGGGGAAAATGAGTCCGAGGCTCATCCTCTCCATACAACTCAAACCCTGGTGACATCCAGGCAGGACTTTCCATTGCACCTGCCCCTCGCCAGACTTGTGCATATGACAATAAACTCTCCTTGATATGAATAAGAGGTAGACAAAAGTGCTGGAGAAACTCAGTGGGTGCAGCAGCATCTATGGAGCGAAGGAGATAGGCAACGTTTCGGGCCGAAACCCTTGCGACAAAGATTTTCTTTCTTTCTTTCAAGCTAATTCTAGTAATCTTAGTTTTTAGTGACTGAGCAATAGCTTGCATTCTAGTAGGCCCCATCGTTCCCTGACGATGCACAGTTCAGAAACATACCTCAAAGGTAGGCGCATGATCAAGCCTGTGCTTTGCACTCGAAGAGAAAAATGTCTCGAGTAAACATGAAAAAAATTGGATGACTGTTAGAATTTGGTGCTGGGCATTTTTCTTAATAACTTCGAAGTATTTCCACACTCGGACTGCTTGACATCTCTTGATGCTTAAATGAGGGGAAGGACTAAAATCCTGGAGAGCGATGGAATGGCGATGCTACTTTTTCCTCATAATGGGGTCCTGAAATGAAATCTTATTTTCCAGACCAAAGCAACTGAAGAAAACATTAAGTGTTTCCGAGACTCGCTGTCCAAGCTAGGCGACGTCTATGTCAACGATGCTTTTGGAACCGCACACAGAGCTCACAGGTGAGCTGTTTGACTTTCCTCCCATTCTGGCCGGGGAGGGTGGGGGGGGAGGCGCCCAAACAGAGCTGGAGTTGAAATATACACACAAGACTGGGCGGGTACAGAACGGGTATATAAGTAAAATAGTTTGTGTAGGAAAGAACTGCAGATGCTGGTTTGAATCAAAGATAGACACAAAATACCGGAATAACTCAACGGGACAGGCAGCATCTCTGGACAGGAATGGGTGACATTTCGGGTCAAGACCCTTCTTCAGATTATTATCTTGTTAAAATAGTTTGTTACTTATGGTTGTTTGACTTTAGTTAAGTTCTAGGAGCAGAATTGGGTCATTCAGCCCATTGTCTAGTCCGCCATTCAATGGTGGCTGATCTATCTATATCTCTCAACCCTATTCCTCTGCCTCACCCCCCCAACCATAACCCCTGACATCTGTTGATTAATACTTTTGTTATATTTTTTGTTTTGCTTCAGTTCCATGGTCGGGGTAAATTTACCAAAGAAAGCTGCTGGCTTCTTGATGAAGAAAGAGCTTGAGTATTTTGCCAAAGCTCTGGAAAAGCCTGAGAGACCCTTCCTCGCCATCCTGGGTGGGTAAGTACCAACACTATTCAAGCTGGCCTACATCTGCCTTGTGTGCATCTATTATTCAGGAAGGACAAAGGAACAAGCCTGGAGTCTGTTGTTGTTGATTTAAATTGCCTGAAGAGTCAAGAGTGCTTTACTGTCATATGTCACGAAATAGAGCATTGAAATTCTTTCTTGCAGCAGCACAACAGATATGTAAACATAGAACTCTATAACTCTCATAAAAAAGAACATATACATAGACAATAGTAGTGCAAAGTAAAAAATAATGTCCCCAAGCCGATAGTTTGGAACCTATCTGGATGTTGTGGTGTTTAATAGCTTGACGGCTGTAGGGAAGAAGCTGCTCCTGACCCTGGACGTTACAGTTTTCAGAGTCCTTTACCTTCTTCCCGATGGCAGGGGTGAAATGAGAGTGCGGCCAGGGTGGTGTGGGTCACTGATGATGCTGGCTGCCTTTTTGAGGCAGCGACTCCTGTAGATCCCATCGATGGTGGGGAGGTCTGTACCCGTGATGGACCGGGCAGTAAAAGTAAAATTACCGCAATATTTTTAATTCCTAATCTGTAGTTTACGTAGATGATTCACACCAAAATACAATATCTCAAACTTGCTATGCACAAGTAGTGCAGCCACCCACAAACATGTTATCTTATGGCTGGGTGGTGGAACGTTTCCATAGGAAGAATATGAGAGAAACGAACTGCAATATAATATCACCGTCACTTGGGGGCAGTGTTGTGCAGAAAATAAAGACACTATAAATAGTGACGCCCCTTAATGCATCTGATATTTTGAATTGGAAACATAGAAACATACAAATTAGGTGCAGGAGTAGGCCATTCGGCCCTTCGAGCCTGCACCGCCATTCAATATGATCATGGCTGATCATCCAACTCAGTATCCCGTACCTGCCTTCTCTCCATACCCTCTGATCCCCTTAGCCACAAGGGCCACATCTAACTCCCTCTTAAATATAGCCAATGAACTGGCCTCAACTACCCTCTGTGGCAGAGAGTTCCAGAGACCCACCACTCTCTGTGTGAAAAAATTCCTTCTCATCTCGGTCCTAAAGGATTTCCCCCTTATCCTTAAGCTGTGACCCCTTGTCCTGGACCTCCCCAACATCGGGAACAATCTTCCTGCATCTAGCCTGTCCAACCCCTTAAGAATGTTGTAAGTTTCTATAAGATCCCCTCTCAATCTCCTAAATTCTAGAGAGTATAAACCGAGTCTATGCAGTCTTTGTTCATAAGACAGTCCTGACATCCCAGGAATCAGTCTGGTGAACCTTCGCTGCACTCCCTCTATGGCAATAATGTCCTTCCTCAGATTTGGAGACCAGAACTGTACGCAATACTCCAGGTGTGGCCTCACCAAGACCCTATACAACTGAAGTAGAACCTCCCTGCTCCTATACTCAAATCCTTTTGCTATGAAAGCTAACATACCATTGGCTTTCTTCACTGCCTGCTGTACCTACATGCCTACTTTCAATGACTGGTGTACCATGACACCCAGGTCGCGCTGCATCTCCCCTTTTCCTAATCGGCCACCATTTAGATAGTAGTCGGTTTTCCTATTTTTGCCACCAAAGTGGATAACCTCACATTTATTGAATCTGATATTTTGACTGAAATGCTAGTTTATTGAAGTGCAACTGGAATTTACAGCTGGGACATGCCTTCAGCATGCCCTCTCTTATAATGATCAGTCTGGGGGAAAAAAAACTTTTGATGCATTTTATTTATCCAATATACAACTTGCATCTAAGTTGCAAGCATGACCATTGCAGCAAACAGAATTGGAAACATTCTCTCAACCTTCACTCACTCCAGGCCTTTTGCTATTTGGTAAATTCAAACTTACTTGGTGGAATTTTTCCTGGTCTTGCAGGGCAATACAATTTTCAACGCTGCTTATTTGTTTCCTCTGTTACTGTTCGACAGGGCTAAAGTCCAAGACAAGATTCAGCTGATCAATAACTTGCTGGATCAGGTGAACGAAATGATTATTGGAGGAGGCATGGCATTCACTTTCCTGAAGGTCATCAATAACATGGAGGTATGCTTGCCAGCTGAATTGCACCATGGTTTTTCCATTAAATAAGAGATTTTATGCCATCATTGCAACACTTATTTTTAGTTCAAAGATGGATATTTTCAAGAAGTAGTTGTTTTGCCATTTCTGGCTTTCAGATGCCTTGTTGAATTTACAACCTGGTTGTCCATATAAAATTACTTGATTTTCACCCCCACCTCCAATTTTTGGGTGTTTTGCGTATTGCTTTCTTGTCAGAGTCGTTTATAATGGATAAATCTTCAAGCAGTTGATCTTTAATTCATGAAGCACAAAGTGGAACGGATTACTTTATTGTCGCGTGCGATCAGGCCCAGTGAAATTATATGCTTGCATACACAATATGTACAAATAGCAGCCACCTACGGCGCTGACAAAGCACGGCAGCTCCCCCTTTTGTTCTCCTCCCCCCGCGCCACCCCCCAACACACAACGGTCCCCCACACCAGGTGCCCATTGTCCTTTGTTCTCCCTCACGGCGGTCGCCCCCCCCCATTGTTGTTCCCCACTCCCCCTCGTGGTGGTCTCGTCACACCGGGTGCTCCTTTGTTCTTCCACCCCCCCCTCGCTTCACGCCACTATGGTGCAGACATGGGCGCTAACCACAGGCTCCATCAGTCGCTTCCCCGACCCGGATTCCGCCCCGCAAGGGCCGGCTCTTCCAACGGACCCGTGGGGCCCCGACCCAGGTTTCTACGCAACGAGGCATGGAGACCGCGGTGCCTCGATAAAGGTGTTCGCAGTCCCACTGGAGTAACTGAGCAAGTCAGGCAGCATCACCGGAGGACACGGGTAGGAGATCTTTCAGGTCGGGCATGAAGAAGGGTCTCGACCTTAAAGGTCACCTATCCAGAAATGCTGCCTAACATACTGAGTTACTCCAGCACTGGGAGTCTTTTTTTATGTTGTTCATACTTGTGTCTGATAAAGAGGCACGAGTTATACTTTTTATTGGTAATGGGGGGTGTCTACCAATCATTTAACTGAACAAACAGCAATTGGTTGCGTATGTTGTGGTATGTCTAAGTGTCTTTGGTGTGCTTGGACCATTACCTCGTTCTCTTTCTCCAGTTTTGGTTCCGCATCTCTTGCCTTTTTTTTTCATCTTCTTGTCTACATTTTGCCATAAAGTTTTTTTTTCTGGTGGAATTAGACTATGATGGCATTAATTACATTAGTTGTGGTAAAACGTGCTCAATATTATACTTGTTAGTTTGCATATTTGTACATTGAAAGAAGGAACTCTCATTCAGTAGCACATAGTTTCATGTACATTACCTTTTTTTAATGAATGCAACAGGAACAAGAATAATTAAAATCTATGCCTGCAGGAGTAAGGGAATGGTGTCTAGATGTTTATTTTAGAGATACAGCGTGGAAACGGGCCCTTCGGCCCACTGAGTCCGCGCCAGCCAGTGATCCCCGCACGCTAACACTATCCCACACACGCTACGGACAATTTACATTTGTACCAAGTCACTTAACCTACAGCCTGTACCCCTTTGGAGTGTGGGGGGGAACCGGAGAAAACCCACACAGGCCATGGGGAGAACGTACAAATTCCATACAGACAGCGCCCGTAGCCAGGATGGAACCCGGGTCTCTGGCGTCGTAAGGCAGCAACTCTACCGCTGCGCCACCATGCCGCTATATGTTGTGTGAAAGTTTTATAGCTTTGTTTTTCCTCGTAGATTGGCAATTCCCTTTTTGACGAAGAAGGGTCCAAAATCATCAATGATCTGATGGCCAAAGCTAAAAAGAACAACGTGACCATCACGTTGCCTGAAGATTTTGTCACTGCTGATAAATTTGATGAAAATGCAAAAGTGGGAGCAGCCACCGTAGCTTCAGGCATCCCGGCAAACTGGATGGTAAGTTGTCAAAAGCGCTGCAATATTATTATGAAGGCCTCTTGAAGTCTCTGGTACAGCAAAACAAATTGCACGGTGAATTAAACTGTCAACAAGGTCGGGCAGCATCTGTGAAAAGAGAAACAAGAGTTAGCATTTCAAGTAAAGACCTTTCTGAATGGGTGAAGTTTAGTTCAGAGATACAGCATGGGAACACGCACGGTAGTATAGTTTAAAGATACAGCGTGGAACCATCGAGTCCGCGCCGACCAGCGATCACCCCGTACACACTAGCACTATCCTCCGCACAATTTACAATCTTTACCGAAACCGATCGACCTGCAAACCCGCACGTCTTTGGGATCACGGTCGCGGTCACGGGGAGAACGTTAAAAACTCTGTGCAGGCAGCACCCGTGGTCAGGATGGAACCCGGGTCTCTGGTGCTGTGAGGCACTAACTCTACCGTTGCGCCACTTTAGAACCATCCATTGTGTCATGTGCCTTCCAGTCTTGTGAATGAATGATATGCTTGTTATCTATTTTGGGAAATTGACACTTTGATTTGACGTTCCCTGCGCAGGGTCTTGACTGCGGTCCGGAGAGTATTAAGAAGTTCTCTACGGTCGTGTGCCGGGCAAAGCTCATTGTGTGGAATGGCCCCGTCGGTGTCTTTGAATGGGACAATTTTGCCAAAGGCACCAAAGCTGTCATGGATGGGGTTGTGGATGTCACCCGGCAAGGTTGTGTTACCATTATTGGTGAGTGCTGACTGAAATCTAGTAGTCCCTGAAACCCCTAAATAAGCTGCATAGACTTGGTGGTATTGGTTTTGTCTTTTCGCACTATTATTGTCTGTTTTTATGTGTGTGTTTGTGTGCACTGTATATACACTGAACTTTTTCTCGTTCATTATATTGTTTACAGTGTACTATGTTTACATATTCTGTTGTGCTGCTGCAAGTAAGAATTTTATTGTTCTATCTGGGACATAAGACAATAAAATAATTCTGCCGTCTTTGTGGAGAAAGATGAGGCTGTGTTTCTCCAAACTATTGATATGTATATACATTTGACCATTTTGTATGTAGGACTTAATGAAATGCAGTGTAAAATTTGTAAAACTTAATGTAATAGTCACGTTGGATGCTGAGTGTGTTGCCTTCAGTGGCTCAATACAGGATTTAGAAACATAGAAACATAGAAAAATAGGTGCAGGAGTAGGCCATTCGGCCCTGCGAGCCTGCACCGCCATTCAATACGATCATGGCTGATCATCCAACTCAGTATCCCGTACCTGCCTTCTCTCCATACCCCCTGATCCCTTTAGCCACAAGTGCCACATCTAACGCCCTCTTAAATATAGCCAATGAACTGGCCTCAACTACCTTCTGTGGCAGAGAATTCCAGAGACTCACCACTCTCTGTGTAAAGAATGTTTTCCTCATCTCGGTCCTAAAGGAATTCCCCCTTATCCTTAGACTGTGACCCCTTGTTCTGGACTCCCCCAACATTGGGAACAATCTTCCAGCATCTAGCTTGTCCAACCCCTTAAGAATGTTGTAAGTTTCTATAAGATCCCCCCTCAATCTTCTAAATTCCAGCGAGTACAAGCCGAGTCTATCCAATCTTTCCTCATATGAAAGTCCTGACATCCCAGGAATCAGTCTGGTGAATCTTCTCTGTACCCCCTCTATGGCAAGGATATCTTTCCTCAGATTTGGAGACCAAAACTGTACGCAATACTCCAGGTGTGGACTCGCCAAAACCCTGTACAACTGCAGTAGAACCTCCCTGCTCCAACACTCAAATCCTTTTGCTATGAAGGATTTGGTGCCAACCATACAGAAATTCTTCCCCAAAAAATGTTGCATTGATTAATAGGAAATAATTATCTTTAAAATGTTTACGATAATTATCACTCTTAATTGGGGTAGACTGAGGAAACTGCAGATAGATGCTGGTTTACAAAAAAAAAAGACCCAGCGACTGCCAGACCCAGTGTCTATCTTTGGTTTAAACCAGCATCTGCAGTTCCTGCCTACAAATTCTATGCTCTCATGTATTTGGAAAGGAAGCTAGCTTTTTGATCTGTAGTCTACCTTAACAGAAAGAAAGTGGTTAATTTTAGACCAAATTCTTTATACTTTATTTTTCAATAAGACATAACAGTAAATTCTACATGGATTTACTTTGGACTATGGCTTTATACTCTGCGTCTATAATGAATGATAGGAAGGATGTATTAAAAGGCAATTATGGAACGAGTGACTAATATATTCTTACAATCTGGTTTTTAACACTGAACAAGCCAAACGTTCACTCTTGCACTCTTTACTGATGTTCAATGGCCGTGAGAGTTGACACTGGCATTTGGTTGAAACACTTCTTGAACATTGCAGGTGGTGGAGACACAGCCACTTGCTGTGCCAAGTGGAACACTGAAGACAAAGTCAGCCACGTCAGTACCGGAGGTGGAGCCAGTTTAGAACTCCTGGAAGGTAAATCCTGGTCTTTCACTGACTTCTGCTTTCAGCTTACAACCCAGTGGGATGAATACTGATTTCTCTAACTTCCAAGTATCCCTTGCATCCTCTCCCCATGGCCCCCCCCCCCCTCCCCTCTCTCTAGGATTGTTATAAGGGGCAGACCTCAGTGGACTCTGTCTGATGAAGGGTCTCGACTGGAAACGTCACCCATTCCTTCTTTCCAGAGATGCTGCCTGTCCTGCTGTTACTCCAGCATTGTGTGTCAATCCAAGGTTTAGAGGGATATGGGCCAAACGCAGGACAAGGAGCGTGGTGTAGATGGGCCATCTTGGGCGCCATGGAGCAGGTGGGGCCGAAGGGCCTATTTCCATTCTGTGTCTCCGTGACTATGGAATTCATTTACTTCAATCGGTTTAGGACTTAAATTAGTTTTTACAAAAACAGCCCAATGAAATTTGAATCAATGACTACGTTTATTGGCCAAGTATTCACATACAAGGAATTTGCCTTGGTGCTCCGCCCGCAAGTGACAATGACATACAGTGACAGTTATGAATGACACGTAAAACATTAAACTTTAATAATAAAACATTATTGATTAAACATGTGAATTAAATAAAAATACCAGAGCAGTTTTTATGTCTGGCTGTGGCAGCTTTGACAGTCCGGAGTCGCCTTCCAGAGGGAAGTGATTCAAAGAGTTTGTGGCCAGGGTGAGAGGGGTCAGGGGTGACCTTACCCGCTCGCTTCCTGGCCCTTGCAGTGTACAGTTCATCAATGGAGGGAAGGTTGCTGGCAATAACCTTCTCAGCTGATCGGACGATTCGCTGCAGCCTCCGGATGTCGTGCTTGGTGGAATTTCTACTTATTCTTTGATAGTGTCAGGTTATTGCTGAGCAATAAGATTCATAAGATTTTTGTGAGGCAAAAAGTTAACAGGATTATTGTGGCTATTTTATGGTTGAATGATCCTTCATAGTTTTGAGAGGTCCCACAGATTTCAGAAAACTACCTTGAATCCTGAAATCCTACTCTAACCACGTGGGACATCAAAGAGAACTTAAAATAGTTTGTATTGCTTTCCCCCTTCTTCATGTCTAATTTTCCTTTAATTTAGTTTAGTTTAGAGATATAGTGTGGAAGCGGGCCCTATATCTTACCAAGTCTGTGCTGATTAGTACACTAATCTGTGTGCCTATTCCAAGTTATCCCAGTTGTGCATCCTACACACTAGGGACAATTTCACAGAAGCCAATTGGCTTGCAACGCTGCACATCTCTGGAACGTGGGAGGAATCCGGAACACCCGGAGAAAACCCACGTGGTCACAGCGAGAGGGTGCAAACACTGTACAGACAACACCCGTAGTGGAACCTGGGTCTCCGGCGCTGTAAGGCAACAGGTCTACCACTGTGCCTCTCCTTTTGGAAGTTGTAAAACGCATTCACTATTTATATAAATATGTTTGAATAACTCTACAAGACTGGGAAGTGTAATACGCAGGTATTATTTCCTAACTGCATAAATGAATGACATCATAATACACTTTCTAGTCATTCTAAATACATATAATAACTTTTCAGGCGCACTGCCTGAGCGGAGCTCCAATGTATCCGATAAATAATAACAAAAACCGCAAGAAAAACATCGTCAAGTTAGAATGTGCAATATTTCACAGTATAATGTTGTGCCCGTACAAAATATTGGCTATGGGGGCTGTGTGTTCAGTGCAGAGTTCAGAGTGGTGATGGCCTTGGGGTAGAAACTGTTAATCTTGTGGTGCGTGATTTGATGGTCCTCATAACGCTTTCCTGAGGGCCAACGGGCAAACGAGCGATGTGCGGGATGAGACGAGTCCTTTAGTAAGCGTGATGCCTTCCACAGGCAACGAGATCTCTTCCAGGGCAGGCAGGTGTGTGTTGGTGATCTTCTGGGCTGTGTTGATGACTCTCGGCAGAGCCGCCTTGTCAGCCACAGAACTGTTGCCGCCCCACACCAGGATGCCGTGTGTCAGGACACTCTATGGAGCAACGGTAGAATGACACTGGCAGCTGTTGTGGCAAGTTGACTTTCCTGAGTGATCTTAGGAAGTGAAGCCATTTTACCTGAACACTGTAATTTTATTGTAGCAAGTTTTTAAAAAAAAATGTATTCCTGGCAACCTCACTGATCATCTTCCTTTGTTTTTCACTTGTAGGTAAAGTTCTTCCTGGAGTTGAAGCCCTCAGCAACATCTGAGAACACAAGGACATTTGATCCCGTTGCACCCAAGCATTTAGAGTGTCACGCCTCATGCTTTACAACGTTCAAAGTGTAATTGTTTGTGTCACTACTGAAGACCTCTGTCCCATCGTAGGTTTGTGCGTAGTTCTGCAATAGTATTGATGTCCATCTTCTGTGTAATCGGTTATTGGCTGCATTAAGTTATTGGCTGTAGCAAATGAGTATCACAGAGAATGTTTACAGTTTTCAGTTTTACTGGAGATAGACTGCAACGACTGCTGAATAAATAAACCTGCACAAGCACTGGGCTCTCTTATTCAGAAACGGAGACTGGATAAAGTCCAACAGCAAAACCCCGGTGGGCAATTCATTTTATTTCGCTGCCCGAACTTGTACAAGTTATCCTCATGACTTGTAATATGGAGATGTTTGTTCAGTGGCGCAGCGGTAGAGTTGCTGCCTCACAGCGCCAGGGACCTGTGTTCGATCCTGACCACGGGTGCTGTCTGCACGGAGTTTGCACGTTCTCCCCGCGACCTGCATGGGTTTTCTCCGGTTTCCACCCACACTCCAAAGGTGTACAGGTTTGTAGGTTAATTGGCCTCTGTAAATTGCCCCTCGTGTGTAGGAGGTGAATGAGAAAGTGGGGTAATGTAGAAGGGGTGACCGATGGTTGGTACGGACCCACTGGGCCGAAGGGCCTGTTGTCATACTTTATCTCTATACTAAACACAAATCAGCAGCAGCGTGTTCTGTGACAAAATGACGTGCACGCTAATTCCATAATGTCACAAGTTGGGAACGTAATGGAATAATTTAGTTGAGTTTATTGTCACGTGTAACTAGGTACAGTGAAAAGCGTTTGTTGCGTGCTAATCAGTCAGCGGAAGGACAAGACGTGATTACCATTTACAGTAGGCGGAGGTTGATTAGTAAGAGTGTCACCGGTTATGGGGAGAAGGCAGGAGAATGGGGTTGAAAGGGAGAGATAGATCAGCCATGATTGAATGGCAGAGTAGACTTGATGGGCTGAATGGCCTAATTCTACTCCTATTCCTTATGACAAGGTATGATTACAATCGAGCCATTATCATGTATCTGTACACTGTGGAAGTTAATAATGTGAATCTCATTTAGTGCAAGATAAAGCCATTAAAGCTCAATAAAGGTAGTCTGAGGGTCACCAATGAGGTAGATGGTAGATTCAGGACTGCTCTCTGGTTGTGATAGGATGATTCAGTTGCCTGATAACAGCTGAAAAGAATCTGTCCCTGAATCTGGAGGTGTGCGTTTTCTATTTGCAAATGTTTTCTAATCGCTTGGATGAGGACGGCCGCAACCACACACTGCGGAGGTTTGGTATCATTACGGGCAGAGGAAGTCATTCGAACTGCTCTGCTTTGGGAGCTTAAGTATGTAGGTTTATTGGCCAAGTATTCACATACAAGGAATTTGCCTTGGTGCTCCGCCCACAATTAGCAACATGACATTCAGTGACAGTTACGAATAACTCAGAAACACTAAACATTAATAATAATAAAACGTTAATGATAAAACACCATTGATCAAGCATGTGAACCAACAAAATACCAGATCAAAGGGAGGCTACAGATTTTTGGCTGTTGAGTAGAGCAACTACTCGTGGATAAAACCTGTTTTATGTCTGGCTGTGGCAGCTTTGACAGTCCGGAGTCGCCTTCCCGAGGGAAGTGATTCAAAGAGTTTGTGGCCAGGGTGAGAGGGGTCAGAGATAATCTTGCCCGCTCGTTTCCTGGCTCTTCATCAATGGAGGGAAGGTTGCAGCCAATAACCTCTGTTGATCGGACGATTCGCTGCAGCCTCCAGGTGTCGCGCTTGGTGGCTGAGCCAAACCAGACCATGATGGAGAAGGTGAGAACAGACTCTACGATGGCCGTGTAGAATTGGACCATCATTGCCTGTGGCAGATTGTGCTTCGTTAGCTGACGCAGGAAGTACATCCTCTGTTGTGCCTTTTTGACTGTGGAGTCGATGATAGCCCCCCACTAAAGGTCCTTGGAGATGATGGTTCCCAGGAACTTAAAAGACTCCACAGATATGACTGTGGTGTTGTTGTCGATGGTGAGGTGAGGGGGAGCTCTCCTAAAGTCTACAATCAATTCCACTGTCTTAAGAGCATTGAGCTCTAGGTGTTGCTACGGCATGTTACTTGCAAGACAAGTTACTTGCAGTATTGTGTGTGTGTGTGTGAAGCTGCAGACTGCACTGCACTAACCTGCCAAGCCTCTTCAGTAGCAGCCCCTGAAAGGGCCATTGATGATGGGTGCATTAGAACATCATTGATCATTTGGACATCTATCACCGTTCCTTCGATTCTGGGGCCAAATCTTGCAATATTTGTAATAACTACTGCAGACGCTGGTTTATACCAAAGGAGGACGCAAAATGTTTGAATAACTCAGCGGGACAGGCAGTATCCCTGGAGAACATGGATAGGTGATGTTTCAGGTCAGAACCCTTGTTCTTGACGAGTCACCAGTCTATATTCTCCAGCGAAGCTGCCTGACCAGCTGAGTTACTCCAGCATTTTGTGTCTATCTTGGAATATTTGATTTTGTGTGGGAAGAGGTGCTGGCCCACCGAGTCTACACCAGCTCTCAATCACCCATTGACACTGTTGCATGTTCGCTCAATTTCTCATCCACACCCAACACACATGGGGTAATTGTACAGAGGCCAATTAACCTGCAAAGCTGCACATCTTTGGGATGTGGGGTGGCTTCTGTAATTTGCCCCTATTGTGGAGGGTGCAAAACTGGGATAACGTTTGGAGATACAAACCGGCCCTTCGGCCCACCGAGTCCATGCCGACCAGTGCACTAACACTAGCATTACCCTAGCATTGCATTAGCATTACCCTACCCTCTGGAGGCAATACATTTTTTTAATTTTTTTAACCAAAACCAATTAACCCAACAAATCTGCACGTCTTTGGAGTGTGGGAGGACCCGGAGCACCCGGAGACGACGCACTCGGTCACGGGGAGAACGTACAAACTCCGTACAGACAGCGCCCGTAGTCAGGATCGAACCCGGGACTCTGGCGCTGTGCGGCAGCAACTCTACCACTGCGCTGCCCTGTCTCCATGCTGTTTGACTCTGACAGACTGGTAAGGACGGCAAACTTCTCCCCCTCGAGGACAGTAGTGTTTGCACGACTGAAAGGCATTTTTAAAAGATTATATGTGCAGGGCGACTATTTGTGTCCTGCCTCTTCCACAGCACGAGGATGAAGAGTAAGAATGAAGCTTTCTCTTTGTCTTCAGCGTGCATCATTGACATTGCTCTGCCCGTCTGTGCAGCATTTGTAAACACAACCTCCCTGTCACACTTCAGCTGTCAGGCTGTGGAAACCTCGCACCCCATAACAATTGAGCCGTGACCAACATTATTACAAACCCTCGCCTGTGTTTTAGAGTCCGGTGAATATACCACTGTTCAACAGTTCGCAACACATGCTCAGTTTCACTGCGGTCCCATGACCAACTTTTCTTGTTAGGTTAAAAAAAAACCCTATAATTACACAAGGATGGATGGGTGGCAGCTGAAAAGATTGGACCGAATTTTTAATAAAACAAGTAAAGAAGATATAGAAATAAAATTGCGAGGTGGGTTGCAGATAAGTGCAAGGTGATGCGTTTTGGGAAACTGGGGACAGGACCTTAAATTCATTGTGAATTGGGAGGAGTGTTGTAGAGCAGAGGGATACATGTACATATTTTCCTGAAAGTGACGTTGCAGATATATAGGGTGGTAAAGAAGGCTTTTTGTATGTTGACCAGACCGAACATAGAAGGTAGACACAAAATGCTGGAGTAACTCAGCGGGTGAGGCAGCATCTCTTTAGAGAAGGAATGGGCGATGTTTCGGGTTCTGTGCAGTTCGTTCTTGCACACGTGGAATATAGAAGTTGTGCAAGACGTTGGTGAGGCTACATTTGGAGCATTGCGTTCCGTTTTCGCCACCCTGCTATCGGAAGGATGTTCTTAAGCTGGAAAGAGTGCAGAGAGGATTTACGAGGATGTTGCCCAGTGTCGATGGTCTGAACTATAGGGAGATGGGCAGGCTGGGACCCAAGAACTGATCTTCTCGAGGTGTATAAAATCATGATGGGCATTGATAGTGAATGCACGCTGTTACTCAGAGTAGGGGAATCAAGAACCAGAGGACATAGTTTTAAGGTGGGAGGGGGAAGATTTGATAAAATTCCACGAGGCAATTTTTTTTCACACAGATGGTGGTGCATATAAGGAATGAACTGCCAGAGGAGGTAATTATGCAGGTACTATCACATACTTTTAAAGACATTTGGACAGGTACATGGTTAGGAAAGGTTTAAAGGGATATGGGCCAAACACTGGCAAATGGGACTATCTTAGGTGGAATATCTTGGTCCGCGTGGATGAGTGGCACTGCAGGGGCTGGTTCCGTGCACTGTGACTCGAGAAACAAGTGGCAAATGGAATATAATGCTGGAAAATGTGACGTTATCCATCTTGACAGGGAATCTTGGCTTATAGTCTGCAGAGTCCTGAGATGTAGAGGAAGCTGACGATTCACAGAAGGTGAGGAATTAAGGATGATAACAGAATATTCATATTTATTGCTGGAGAAATTGAATGCAAAAATAGAGAGGTTATGTTTCAGTTTTATTAGGGCCGTTGGTGAGATCACATCTGCGATATTGTGTATAGGAAGACCACCATCATCCCAGTGCCGAAGAAAAGCAAGACCTCGTGCCGAAACAACCACCGTCCAGTGGCCTTGACATCCACCATTAGGAAATGTTTTGAGGGGCTAGTTTTCGAACACATTAAATCCAGTCTACCCAGCGGCCTTGACCCACTGCAGTTCACCCACCACCACAACTGGTCCACGGATGATACCATCGTCCTCGCCCTACACTCATCCCTGGAACACCAGGATAAGAGAGATACCTACGTCGGCCTCCTATTCATAGACGACAGCTCAGCCTCTAACACCGTTATACCATCCAAGCTTATCAGCAAACTAGCGGGACTTGGTGTCAGCACTCGTCCCTGCAACTTCATCCTCGACTTCCTGACCAACGGACCCCGATCAGTGAGGATAGGGGACAAATAATAAGGGGTAGGCTATTTAGAACGGAGATGAGGAAAAACGTTTTCACCCAGAGAGTTGTGAATCTGTAGAATTCTCTGCCTCGGATGGCAGTGGGGGCCAATTCTCTGGATGCTTTCAAGAGAGAGTTGGGTAGAAATCTTAAAGATAGCGGAGTTAAGGGATAGCGGGAGAAGGCAGGAACGGGGTACTGATTGTGAATGATCCGCCATGATCATAGTGAATGTCGGTGCTAGCTCGAAGGGCCAAATGGCCTACTCCTGCATCTATTGTCTATTGTCTGTAAACCATCCTCTACAATAATCCTCAACACCGTGCTTTGCTGTTGCATTCGAATTGTGTCTTCTAATTGGATTTCTATAATATCTACACAATAAGGGGGGGCACAGTGGCTCGGCAGTGGAGTTGCTGCCTCACAGCGCCGGAGACCCGGGTTCGATGCTGACTACGGGTGCTGTCTGTACGGAGTTTGTACGTTCTCCCCGTGACCTGCGTGGGTTTTCTCCGAGATCTTCGGTTTCCTCCCACGCTCCAAAGACGTACATGTTTGTAGTTAATTGGCTTGGTATACATGTACATTGTCCCTGGTGTGTGTAGGATAGTGTTAGTGTATGGGGATCACTGGTCGGCGTGGATTCAGTGGGTCGAAGGGACTGTTTCCGCGCTGTACCCCAAAACTAAACTAACCAAAACACTAAAATGTCCTGCTGGAAGTTTAGTATAAACACTGCTCAGATTTATGCTACCTGTCACCAGCAATGCTTTCGTAAAAACTCCACGTTAATATAAATACATCACGAAAGAATTTATCGGAAGATCTGGCTAACATCTGGAAAGATTCAAATTAAAATTCTAACTTTTTCTCCCCTATTTGTACTTCAGGTCCGTTACCGCGGTTGTTATTCCACTGTCATAACAAACGAGTTTACATTTTTTAGTTTAGTTTAAAGATACAGCGCGGAAACAGGCCCTTCGGCCCACCAGGTCCGCACCGACCAGCAATCAGCGCGCACTAACTCTACCCTACACACACTAGGGACAATTTAAATTTATACCAAGCCAATTAACCTACAAACCTGTATGTCTTTGGAGTGTGAAAGGAAACATAAGACCATATAACCATATAACAATTACAGCACGGAAACAGGCCTTCTCGGCCCTTCTAGTCCGTGCCGAACACTTACTCTCACCTAGTCCCATCTACCTGCACTCAGACCATACCCCTCCATTCCCTTCCCGTCCATATACCTATCCAATTTATTTTTAAATGGTAAAATCGATCCTGCCTCCACCACTTCCACTGGAAGCTCATTCCACACAGCCACCACTCTCTGAGTAAAGAAGTTCCCCCTCATGTTACCCCTAAACTTCTGTCCCTTAATTCTCATGTCATGCCCTCTTGTTTGAATCTTCCCTACTCTCAATGGAAAAAGCTTATCCACGTCAACTCTGTCGATTCCTCTCATAATTTTAAAGACCTCAATCAAGTCCCCCCTTAACCTTCTGCGCTCCAAAGAATAAAGACCTATCTTGTTCAAGGAAAAAACCCACGCAAGTCACAGGAAGAACGTACAAACTCTGTACAGACTGCACCCATAGTCGGGATCCAACCCGCGTCTCTGGCGCTGTGAGGCAGCAACTCCAATGCTGCACCACCGTGCCGCTGCATCTAGTGGATTCCTCTTATTGAGCTAATTTTCGATGTTCTTAAGTTTTGAATGATGCAGATCTTTGCATTTCCTGTGCCCGTGAAGCTGATGCAAGTTCAAATTTAATTTTTCCTGTTCACATCAAGTCCATATGACAAAAAAACCCTTTTAAACTTGAATTTAGTTTAGTTTGGAGATACAGCATGGAAACGGACCCAGAGGCCCACCGAGTCTGCGCCAACCAACGAGCGCCCCGTACACTAGTCCCATCCTACACCCCAGGGACAATTTGCAGAAGCCAATTAACCGACAAACTTGCACATCCTTAGAACGTGGGAGAAAATCGGAGCACCCGGGGAAATCCCACGTGGGTCACGGGGAGAACGTACAAACTCCGAACAGACAGCACCCGTGGTCAGGATGGAACCTGGGTCCCTGGCGCTGTGAGGCAGCGACTCTACCGCTGCGCCACTGTGCCATCCTAAAATCTTTTTACACAAGTGGGCACCACAACTTTTTGTTATGTAAGAGTTCAGAGTGTTTAATTGTCAAATGTGCCGAAACCAGCACAATAACATTCTTACTTGCAGCAGCACAACATGCCTGCAATCACGGAACGCATCAATAACGTAATTTAAAACAAAAATCAATAAATTGAAAAAAAAAAAATTATTTCCCAACCTTCTCACTGCAACCAAGCCCGTTCGTAACTCAGTTTGCGTTTGTCATGTTCTAGAGCTTTATGGCTGTTGGGAAGAAGCTGTTCTTGAACGTGGAGGCCACCGTTTTTGGACTCCTGCGATTTTCCTGAGGGCAGGAGAAGAAGTGAAATGAGAGTGTGGCCAGGGTGGTCCGTGCCCTCGTGTGTGAGACGACGTATAGCTCGCCACTGGCTTCTGTCGTCGTCCAATACGTCGCCCGACGCATCGAGTCGCCGTTTCCGGGGATCGCCACGAGGAGGCTTCTGTCATGATCCCCGCCACCGTGGTGCGGGTCCTTGATGATGCCGGCTGTCTTTCTGAGGCGGCGAAGATGGGCACAAAATGTTGGTGTAACTCAGCGGGACCGGAGAGAAGGAACGGGTGACGTTTCAGGTTGAGTCCCTTCATCAGACTGTTCTGTTCTGTCCTCAGACTGGTATGAAGAAGGGTCTCAACCCAAAACGTCACCCATTGCTTTCCTCCTGAGATGCTGCCTGGCCCGGTGAGTTACTCCGGCGTTTTGGGTTTATCTTTACTGTAAACCGGCATCTATAGTTGGAGGCAGCGACTCATGTGGGGAGGTCAGTACCCTCGATGGGACGGGCAATGTCCACCAATCTCTACTGTTCGAGTGGCCAAACCAGTCAATATGCTCTGCACCCTACACCTGTAGAGGTACAGAGCTGCGGTGCTCCAGCGGCGACCTGGCTTTCGGGGCTGCGGTGCTCCAGCGACTTACCGGCAGTGGGCCCTGTGGCGGTGTTCCGGCGTTCCGGCGGCAGCGGTGGCGGCGGCCCGGTTTCGGAGGCTCGGCCGCGGGCCTGGTGGACGGCAGCATCGGAGGCCTGGATCTCCTCAGCGCAGAGGGAGAACAAGGAGGGAAGAAGGCAGAGACTCTAAGACTTTTGCCTTCCACCACAGTGAGGAGGTGTTTGGTGAACTCACTGTGGTGGATGTTAATTTTGTGTTTATTGTGTGGTTTTGTTATTTTTATATATGTACGACTGCAGGCACGAAATTTCGTTCAGACCAAAAGGTCTGAATGACAATAAAGGCTATTCATTCAGAAGCACGTTATGTGCAAGTGACGAATAAAACTGATTGATTGAGAGTATTCATAAGTCTTGATCGGGTTCCTTAAAAAACAAAACATTGGACAGTATTTGTAATCGGGTGGAGTCTTTCCGCTGAATGGTTAGCATGCAACAAAAGCTTTTCACTGACTCCTCTCGACCCGAAACATCGCCTATTCCTTCTCTCCAGAGATGCTGCCTGTCCCGCTGAGTTACTCCAGCATTTTGTGTCTATCCAGAATAAACCAGCATCTGCAGTTCCTTCCTACACTTTTCATTGTACCTCGGTACAAGTGACAATAAACTTAAACTAACTAAACTGAACCAACTATTTTACTTATTTTAATTCTTGGAACTCTTTGAAAAGCCTTTGTAGAAGTCGAGGTAGTGTGGAGATTTACCTCAGAGATTTATTTTTGTGTCATGTTAATTTTATTATGAATTTAAATACATTATTGAATTGTTGTTTGTGTCGGTTGCAGCTGAATTTTAGTTTAGTGTAGAGATACACTGCAGAAACAGGCCCTTTGGCCTATCAAGTCCGTGCCGACCAGCGATCCCCACACACTAACGCTATCCGACACACACTGGACAATTTACACTTGTACCAAGCCAATTAACCTACAAACCTGTACGTCTTTGGAGTGTGGGAGGAAACCGAAGATCTCGGAGAAAACCCACATGGCCACGGGGAGAACGTGCAAACTCCGTACAGACAGCACCCGTAGTCTGGGTTGCTGGAGCTGTAAGGCAGCAATTCTACCGCTGCGCCACTGTGTTGCTCATTTAATGTGCTTTTTAAATGTACGTTAAATTAGCTGCAACCTATACAAATAAGATGCCAACTCTGTTTCTCCTCTGACTTGGCTTGCCGGGTATTAACAGCATTCTCTTTAATTGCACATTTTCTGCTGCTGTGATATACCCGCGCCTCACTAATCCAGTATTATTGTCCTTCTGTCCTCTCCTGCCGGCCCTCATTCATTTCCGATGTACTCCTCCAGCACACAGATCAGGAATAATTAACGAGCTTTCCCCACCCTCCTTCGGCCAACATCAACACCATCTGTGCCACTTAGACGTTCTCTCGGTTTCCACCTTATCACAGCTAATGCCTTTGTTCAGCTCCAACCCCCTCCCTCCCCAACTTAAAACATGCCTGTTTTCTATTTTGTTCCTGGTTCTGGTGACTAGTCATCGGACCAAAACATAGAGATAGACACCAAATGCTAGAGTAACTCAGTGGGAGGGGCAGCATCTCTGGAGAAAGGGAATGGGTGACGTTTTGGGTCGAGACCCTACTTCAGAATGATCTCTGTTGCTTTCCCCATCGATGCTGGAGGTTTAGGTTCTGTGGAATGTGCTATAAGTTTCATGTGATAGGAGCAGAATTAGGCCATTCAGCCCATCAAATCTACTCCACCATTCAATCATGGCTGACATATCTCTCCCTCATTCTCCTGCCTTCTTCCCATAACCCCGGACACCCGTACTAATCAAGAATCTATCTATTTCTGCTTTAAAAACATCCTTTGACTTGGCCTCCACAGCCATTTGTGGCAAAGAATTCCACAGATGCACCACCCTCTGACAAAAAAAAAAATCTCCTCATCTCCTTCCTAAAAGAGCACCCTTTAATTCTGAGGCTATGACCTCTGGTTCTAGACTCTCCCACTAGTGGAAACTTCCTGTCCACATCCACTCTATCCAAGCCTTTCACTATTTTGTAAGTTTAGTGAGGTCCTGTTCTTCCTTCTGAACTCCAGTGAAGAGGCCCAATGCTGTCAAACACTCATTCCTGGGATCATTCTCATAAACCTTCTGTTAAGAAAGGATATACAGCTTGGGTCGATCTTCCTCAGAGTTAGAAGGATGAGAGGTGACCTTATTCAAACGTATAAGGGGGCTTGACAGAGAAGCTGTTGAGGTAGTGAGATAGTCAACAGCAAGATAGTCAAGGACAACTGTTGAGATTCACTGGCGAGATAGTCATGAACAAAAGGACAGCTACAAAATATGGGGCTGATTGGCTATTTTTTGTGTTACATCATAGAAAATAGGCTCTTTGGCCCATGGAGTCCGCGCCGACCAGTGATAACTGCCAACATACTAACGCTATCCTACACACCAGAGACGATTAATCTACAAACCTGTCCATCCTTGGCGTGAAGGGGGAAACTGGAGCACCTGGAGAAAAGCCACGCAGGTCACAGGGAGCACGTACAGACTCCGTACTGACAGCACTCAGTAGTCCGGATCGAACCCGGGTCGCTGGCGCTGCAAGGCAGCAGCTCTACCGCTGTGCCACCGTGCCGCCCCTAAGTTGTAGCGGGGAAGCTGCTCGTGAACCTGGACATTACGCTACTTCCTGATGGCAGGAGTTAAATGAGAGCGTGGCCAGGGTGGTGTGAGTCCTCGATGATGCTGGCTGCCTTTTTGAGGCAGCGACTCCTATAGACCAAGTTCAAGTTCGTGAGTTTATTGTCATGTGTCCTTGATAGGACAATGAAATTCTTGCTTCAGCACAACAGAACATAGTAGGCATTGACTACAAAACAGATCAGTGTGTCCATATACCATTGTATATGTAAATACACACATGAATAAATAAACTGATAAAGTGCAAATAACAGACAATGGGATATTAATGTTCAGAGTTTTGTCCGAGCCAGGTTTAATAGCCTGATGGCTGTGGGGAAGTAGCTATTCCTGAACCTGGTCGTTACAGTCTTCAGGCTCCTGTACCTTCTACCTGAAGGCAGCAGAGAGATGAGTCTGTGGCCAGGATGGTGTGGGTCCTTGATGATGCTGCCAGCCTTTTTGAGGCAGCGACTGCGATAAATCCCCTCGATGGAAGGAAGGTCGGAGCCGATGATGGACTGGGCAGTGTTTACTACATTTTGTAGTCTTTTCCTCTCCAGGGCGCTCAAGTTGCCGAACCAAGCCACGATGCAACTGGTCAGCAAGCTCTCTACTGTGCACCTGTAGAAGTTAGAGAGAGTCCTCCTTGACAAACGGACTCTCCGTAATCTTCTCAGGAAGTAGAGGCGCTGATGCGCTTTCATGGTAATTGCATCAGTGTTCTCGGACCAGGAGAGATCTTCAGAGATGTGCACGCCCAGGAATTTGAAGCTCTCGACCCTTTCAACCATCGACCCGTTGATATAAACGGGACTGTGGGTCCTCATCCTACTCCTTCCAAAGTCCACAATCAGTTCCTTGGTTTTGCTGGTGTTGAGGGCCAGGTTATTGTGCTGGCACCATGTGGACAGTCGCTCGATCTCTCTTCTACACTCTGACTCATCCCCATCAGTGATACGTCCCACAACAATGGTGTCGTCAGCAAACTTGATGATGGAGTTCGCACTATGACCGGCTACGCAGTCATGAGTATAGAGTGAGTACAGCAGGGGGCTGAGCACGCAGCCTTGAGGTGCTCCCGTGCTGATTGTTATCGAGTCTGACACATTTTGCACCAATACGAACAGACTGTGGTCTGTGAATGAGGAAGTCCAGGATCCAATTGCAGAGGGATGCGCAGAGACCCAGTTCTGCGAGTTTGGTAACCAGCTTGGAGGGGATGATTGTATTAAATGCCGAGCTGTAATCGATGAGTAACAGCCTGACATGAGTTTCTGTTGTCCAAGTGGTCCAGAGTGGAGTGGAGAGCCAGCGAGATCGCATCCACCGTTGATCTTTTGTGGCGGTAAGCGAACTGCAGTGGGTCCAGGTTCTTGTCGAGGTAGGACTTGATTTGCGTCATGATCAACCTCTCGAAGCACTTCATCACCACAGGCGTTAGTGCCACAGGTCGATAGTCATTGAGGCACGTCACCTTGCTCTTCTTGGGCACCGGTATTATTGATGCCCTTTTGAAGCAGGTGGGAACCTCAGACCTCAGAAGTGAGAGGTTGAAAATGTCTGTGAAAACTTCAGCCAGTTGGTCCGCACAGGTTTTTAGAACACAACCAGGTATACCATCAGGTCCAGGCGCTTTTCGAGGGTTCACCCCTCTGAAGGATTTCCTGACGTCGGCCTCTGTGACTGAGACTGAAATACCATCACAGCGAATAGGGGCTCGGGAAGGCACATCGGTGTTCTCCCTATCAAAGCGTGCGTAAAACGCATTGAGCTCGTCAGGGAGTGTTGGTGATCCCTTTGATGGTGGGGAGAAAGCCGGCAAGTTGGCGCAGCGGTAGAGTTGCTGCCTTACAGCGCCGGAGACCCGGGTTCGATCCTGACTACGGGCGCTGTCTGTACGGAGTTTGTACGTGCACACTCCAAACATGGATAGGTTTGGAAGTTAATTTGGTTGGTGTAAATGTAAAATTGTCCTTCGTGATGTAGGGTAGTGCTAACGTGCGGGGATCGCTGGTCAGTGCAGACACGATGGGCCGAAGGGCCTGTTTCCACGTTGTATCTCTAAACTAAACTAAGAGTCCGTGATGGACCGGGCAATGTCCACAACTCCTTGTCAAAGCGTTCCTCACCTCCGCCCACCGCCGCCATCTTGGATTGAAGGTACAGGAGCCTGAAAACTGTAACCACCAGGGTTAACCCACACTACCCTCAGCAAATCTAATCTTCCACAGACTGTTCTTGGGTGTGGACTTTGGTTCAGCAATATCATGGTTATCTGCTTGTGGAGTTATTAATTTATTGCTTAATTGATTATTATATATACACGTCTGTGTGTTACTGTGTTTACGGGCCTGTCCAGCTGCAGCAAGTAAGACTCTTGTCCAGTCGCCGGTACATATGACAATTAAATATTCTTGACTCTTGACAAACCCAGTGTAATAACAATTCAGTTGATCGACTTAATCTACTGAAAGCTCGTGGTCTGGATGTATGCCCATCAGAAATCTAAAAGAATTGAATATCCCAAACAGGTTTGGGGGGGGGGGGCAGTGAGCTTTTGTCCCATCCACCTCTACTCCATTGCGGATATCTGACTTGGTCTATGCTGAAGAAGGGTTTCGGCCTGAAACGTCGCCTATCTCCTTCGCTCCTTAGATGCTGCTGCACCCGCTGAGTTTCTCCAGCCTTTTGTGTACCCCCATGCTGAGAACTATATTCTGCACCTTTTTTTCTATCTATTGTTTTTGAGTTTGACTTGATGTATGTGTGTAGAGTGCACTTGGTCTGTTTGGATAGGTTTTTTTCGGTGAATCCAAAATGTATATTAAAGACATAACAACAACAATAAACTATAAACCTAAACCTTCTGCGTAAGCCAATTATTATTTTCAAAGTGGTTTTTGCACCTTGATAACAGATTGTGGCATTGTAGATAATAGATACCGAGATACAGCGCGGAAGCAGGCCATTTGGCCCACTGAGTCCACACCGACCGCCAATCAGCCTGTGCACTATTTTACACACTCGGGACAATTGGCAGAAGCCAATGAACCTGCACACTTGCACGTCTTTGGAGTGTGGGAGGAAACCGGAGCACCCGGAGAAAACCCACGCAGATGCAGGGAGAACATACGAACTCCGTACAGGCAGCACCCATGGTTAGGATTGAACCCCGGCCTACGGCGCTGTGGGGCAGCAATTCTACCTCTGTGCCTCTGTACCACCCATCTGTATGTATCCTGTGTCTATCATATTTTTAAATTGTGGATTGCATTTAGCACCTTTTCCACTGTAGTATATGTGCAAATAATAAACTCAGGCCTAAACCTGGACAAATTCCTTTCCCGGCAGAGGTTGAGATCTAACACTTAGAGGCAACTCATGAGTTTAAATGCAGCTGATTGTGAACAAGTAATTATATCTGAATTGCCACTGCAGCTAATCGACCTCAGCAAGGCCAGCAGCATAATCAAGGACCAGTCGCACCCCGGCCACTCCCTCTTCTCCCCTCTCCCATCAGGCAAAAGGTGCAGAAGTGTGAAAACACACACCTCCAGATTCTGGGACAGTTTCTTCCCAGCTGTTATCAGGCAACTGAACCCATCCTACCACAACCAGAGAGCAGTCCTGAACTACTATCTACCTCATTGGTGACTCTCAGACTATCCTTGATCGGACTTTGCTGGCTTTTCCTTGCACTAAACGTTATTCCCTTATCATGTATCTATACACTGTAAATACACTCGATTGTAATCATGTATTGTCTTTCCACTGACTGGATAGCACGCAACAACAGCTTTTCACTGTACCTCGTTACACGTGACAATACACTAAACTGATCCGAGAATCACTTCATTCTGAACCAGTTGTCATAGAGTCCATACAGTGTGGAAACAGGCCCTTCGGCCCAACTTGTCCACACCGGCCATAATGTCCCATCTACATCAGTCCCGCCTGCCAGCATTTGGTTCATATCCCTCTGAACTTGGCCTATCCATGTGGAGTATCGTAGGGAGGAGGAGAACTTCGTCTGAAGAAGGGTCTCGACCCGAAACGTCGCCTATCTCCTTCGCTCCTTCGATGCTGCTGCACCCGCTGAGTTTCTCCAGCTTTTTGTGTAACCCTTGGCCTATCCATGCCTAACTGTTTCTTAAACGTTGGGATAGTCAACGTTTGTGTATAATATAAGCTGCTATTCCTGGGAGTGAATTCTGTGAAATCCTGGGCTTTTTGACCTTTCAAATACATGAACAGTCGGGTGTTGTGAAAATACAGAGAAACCTTCATAAGTCATCACCTGTCTCTGAGGAATTGAAAATCAGAGTAGGAGCTATAAAACTGGAAGGCTACACATTACATCAAGTTTCCTTCTGCAGATGATTTGAGTTCAGTTCCGTTTATTGTCACGTGTACCGAGGTACAGTGACAAGGTTTTGTTGCGTGCTAACCAGCCAGCGGAAAGAGACGATACACGATCGCAGGAGTCAAGAATGTTTTATTGTCATATGTCCCAAACAGAACAATGAAATTCTTACTTGCAGCAGCACAACAGACTATGTAAACATAGTATTCTGTAAATAATATAATACAATGCAATACAATACCGTTTATTGTCATTTGAACCTCAAATGAAGTTCAAACGAAATTTGGTTCCTGCAGTCATACAACAAGAAAAGAACCAAGACACACAACCAACACAACTTACACAAACATCCATCACAGTGAATCTCCTCCTCACTGTGATGGAAGGCAAAGTCTTGTCTCTCCCCTGCTCTCCATTCTTCTCCCGATGTTAAAGCCCCCGGCGGGCGATGGCAAGTCCCGCGGCCGTTTAAGCCGCGCCGGGCGATGTAAGGCCCCGCTCCGGGTCGCCTTCAACCCCACAACTCGGGCGGGACAAGTTGCCGTTGCGGGAGCTCCGAACAGCGGTCTCCCACCAGGGACCCGCGAGCTCCCGGTGTCACCGTCCACCGGACCTGCGGCTGGAGCCTCCAAAGCTCCGGAGTCGGGCCGCAGCAGCTGCGCGCCACCACAGCTCTCCACGCTCCGAAGCCGGCCAGCTCCACGGTGGTGAGTCCGCAGACTCCGCGACCGGAGCCCCCAGGTCGTTCCGGTTGGAGGCTGCTCCACGGTGCTAGGCCCCAACGACAACGGAGACCCGACAGGGAAAAGGTCGGGTCCCCCGTACAGGGAAGAGATTTAAAATTTTCCCACGCCCCCCTACCCCCCCACCCCCCCCACATATACACAGTTGAAAACAATTAAAAACCACTACAACTATACACTCAATGGGACAAAAAATAAAAAAAGACAAATGGACTGCAGAGACCACTGCAATGTCCATCGCGCCACCTATTGACATAATTTAAACCAGACTAAGTGGGACCCGTTGGGTCCCAGTCACACGGGAGGCCTGGTCCCCCAACGCAACCCATTCCCCAATGCAATATTCCACCACTCACCCGTTCCCCCAATGCATTGTTCCACCACTCACCCATAGCCCCTAACTGCGCAGGCGCGGCTGACGGGTTCCCGTTGTGACGCCCCTGATCCCCCCCACCCCCCCTCCACTCCACCTCTTGCCCTTCTGCTGTAATTTCTACATGGTCAAACCAAAATGTATAAAAATAACCTTTAATAAAATCTGACAATGTGCACTTTAACCACGTGTGATTTAAAAAAAAATTACAGTGGATTATAAATTGTAGAGTACAGAGGCAAATAAATAAATGATCGATCTTTGTCCCAAACATTATGGAGGGCACTGTGTATATATATATAATTTTTTTTTAACTAGACCGTGGGGGACCCGTTGGGTCCTGTCCCCCTGCGGCATCACACACACACACTAACCACCCACCACACACACAGAGGATGGGGTGGAAGGGGCTGTATATATATATATATGTATGTGTGTGTGCATGTGGTAATTGTGCCAAAAGCCTTTTGGCCACCCTATGAAGCCACCTTCAATGAATTAAACACCTATATTTCAATGAACTATATACATGCATCTTTTTAATTGTGAATTCTGGTAAACTTGCCATTTACCCCTCTGTAACTCTGCCTGAGAGGAAGAAGAAAGGGGAAAGGGGGGGAGAAAAAAAAAGATTTCATTTGATGTTATTGAAGATTGAAAAATTGGAATTTTGAACTGAAAGGAGTGGCTTTCTGTTTTGGAGTAAGTGGGTTAATGCAAGCTCGCAGTCTAGTAAAATAAGTGATTGCAAAAGCAAGTATAAAGGATTTCATGGTTCCGTTTCGGGGATGCAGACAATAAAACACCCTTGGAATTAGCAAGCGGCTAGGTTCACCTTTCAGTAAACGGATACCACAAGTGGCGCCCTCGCCCTGCACCAGGGATAATGTGACATTCTGTGGACAGTACAATCTTTGTTGCCTCTCTGAAGGATTGACTTGCACTTGGCGAATCAGGCAGGGAACGTTTTGCTTTGATAACAAATGGGAGTTTGGTTGTGGACGGGACTTCCTTTAGCAAACCCACTGCTGTAGTTAGTGGCCAAAGCTCTCTTTCCTTCCTTCCTTCCACCCTCCTCTCCTCTCCTCTCCTCTCCCTTCCCCTCTCCTCTCTCCCCACCCACTCGCCCCTGGAGTTCAAATGCAACTTTTTCTTTGTGCTTTTCAGCCGCTGTGAAGCTAGTGCGAGCTCTCTCTCTCTCTCTCACTGTGTCTCTCACTGTGTGTCCAAAGGGGGGGGGGGAGTTTGTTTCCTGCATTCCTGTCATTCTCACAGAATGAGCGAGAGCAGACTAATGACTACCAGCAGCCTGACTCCTGCAGGGGAGGAGTAGATGGGAGGGAGAGCAGAGAGAGAGAGAAGAAAGGAGAGGAGAAAGAGAGAGAGAGAGAGAGAGAGAGAGAGAGGAAGGAAGGAAGGAAGGAAAGAAAATAAAAGATGACCATTTAGCATTACTGGAGATTGTTGAAAAGTTGCGGTTTTAAGTGGAAGGGTTGGTTTGGGGGTGAAGTCGCTCTGGGCAAGAGGGAGGGAGGGAAGGAGGGAGGGAGAGAAAGAGAGAGAGAGAGAGAGGGAGGGAGAGAGAGGGAGGGAAGGAGAGAGAGAGAGAGAGAGAGTTGAGGAGTTTACATTGTAGCCAGGGATAGTTTCAAGAGTAGCAACCTCGCCAGGATGTGCCTCGACGTGGCAGAAGTGACCAGCGAGTCCCCGGCCGCCGCTCGGCAGCGCTGAGCAAGTCCAGGGGAGGTAAGTGTGAAACTTCCCCCACTGTGCTGGGACCAAACTATCTACACCCCTCTTCCCCCCCCCCCTCCCCTTGCCCACTCCACTCTCTCCCCCTCTCCAGTAATCCCCAAGCCTCTTTCCCTCCAGAGTTTTCACCGTTGCCCACATAATCGTTGCAATTTCTGCCTGAAGGTTTTCCCCATAGAGTCTGACAGTGTGGAAAGAGGCCCTTCGGCCCAACTTGCCCACACTAACCCAACATGTCTTGTTGCTTTGTTATGACTGTGTGGCCAACCGAATTCCTCGTTTGTTGCAAGACATACTTGGCTAATAAATTGCAGTTATTATTATGTCCCAGAGACACTAGTCCCACCTGCCTGCGCCAGGTCCATATTCCTCCAAACCTGTCCAATCCATGTACCTGTCCAACTGTTCCTTAAGCGTTGGGATAGTCCCTGCCTCAACTAGCTCCTCCGACAGCTCACTCCACACAATGACTTATTTTTGAGGACTGCCTGGAAACATCTGTGGAAGTGACACAATGAGAGAGGCAAAATGAACATGCACAGTTCAGGCATACAACAGACAATAGGTTTAAGAAGGAACTACAGATGCTGGAAAATCGAAGGTAGACAAAAGCGCTGGAGAAACACAGCGGGTGCGGCAGCGTCCATGGAGCAAAGGAAATAGGCAATGTTTCGAGCCGAAATCCTTCTTCATAGACAATAGGTGCAGGAGTAGGCCATACGGCCCTTCAAGCCAGCACCGCCATTCAAAATGACCATGGTTTTTCATCCACCACCCTTTGCCAACTGTGTGCATGTTGGCATATAGAGCGTGGAACAGCACGACACAACAACAGGCCCTTCGGCCCACCATGTCTGTCTGTGCAGACCAAGATTCCAAAGGCTCCTGCACCACAATTAGGACAGATTGTTGGCGGGCTGGAGATGCAAGGAACTGCAGATGCTGGTTTACAAAAAAAGAGAGAAAATGCTGGAGTAACTCGGCAGGTCAGGCAGCATAGAAATATAGAAACATAGACAATAGGTGCAGGAGTAGGCCATTCGGCCCTTCGAGCCTGCACCGCCATTCAATATGATCATGGCTGATCATCCAACTCGGTATCCTGTACCTGCCTTCTCTCCATTCCCCCTGACCCCTTTAGCCACAAGGGCCACATCTAACTCCCTCTTATATATAGCCAATGAACTGGCATCACTACTTTCTGTGGAAGAGAATTCCAGAGACTCACCACTCTCTGTGTGAAAAATGTTTTCCTCACCTCGGTCCTAAGGTAATTCCCCCTTATCCTTAGACTGTGACCCCAACATCGGTAACAATCTTCCTGCATCTAGCCTGTTCAACTTCATAAGAATTTTGTACGTTTCTATAAGATCCCCCCTCAATCTTCAAAATTCTAGGGAGTACAAGCCGAGTATATCCAGTCTTTCCTCATATAAAAGTCGTGACATCCCAGGAATCAGTCTGGCGAACCTTCTCTGTACCCCCTTTATGGCAAGAATGTCTTTCCTCAGATTTGGAGACCAAAACTACTCATCTCTGGAGAACGTGGATAAATGCTTCCACATAAAGGCTGCCTGTTTTACTGAGTTACTCCAGCACTCTGCGCCCTTTTAGAAACGTAGGAACCTGTTGGCAGGAGTAGGCCATTCGGCCCTTCGTGCCAGCTCCGCCATTCAATATGATCATGGCTGATCATGAAAAAACAGTACCCCGTTCCTGTTTTTTATGCATTAACCAGCATTACCCTGGCAGGGGGAAAAAGGCTCATAGTTTATTGTCACGTGTACCGAGGTACAGTGAAAAGCCATTGTTGCGTGCTAACCAGCCAGCGGAAAGACAATACATGATTACAATTGAGCCATTCACCGTGTACAGATGCATGATCAGGGATGTGGATAAAGAACTGCAGAGGCTGTTAAAATCGAACGTAGACACAAAGTGCTGGAGTAACTCAGCGGGTGAGGCAGCATCTCTGGAGAGAAGGAATGGACGACGTTTTGGGTCGACGCAAGGGTCTCGACCCGAAACTTCACCCATTCCTTCACTGCGGAGATGCTGCCTGCCCCGCTGAGTTACTCCAGCACTTTGTGTCTATCTTCGGTTTAAACCAGCATCTGCAGTTCCTTCTTACGCAGTAATTCAGGACTGCTGTCTGATTCTGACTGACTACTTGATCTATACCTCTCATAACTTTATATATTTCTATCAGGCCTCTGAACCTCCAGCGCTCCAGAGCGAACAATCCATAGATGCCTCTATTGTCCTTGTACCAGAATTGAGAAACCGCGGTGATTTGTAAGATGTGTAGGAAAGAACTCAGATGCTGGTTTAAATCGAAGGTGGACACAAAATGCTGGATTAACCCAAAACGTCACCCGTTCCTTCTCTCCAGAGATGCTGCCAGTCCCGCTGAGTTACTCCAGCGTTTTGCGTCTACCTGTGACTTGTAAGATGCTGTTTTATGAAGTGCTGTCGGCACCAAAGTGCAAGAGGAAGTGCATGTTTTGCACACAATGTCTGCGAAAGGAATTTTGCCGCCTCCTGAGAATTCCCGGTCTCAAACGAACTTGACGTTAATAAAGTGGTTATAGCACTTGTATTGTAAAATAATTAGAGCATGTGGAAGTAGATGTCAGGATGGCCGAGTGGTCTGAGGCGTCAGACCCTAAGCTCTGCCGTGAAGCAAGTGTTCTAGTCTCCAATTGGAGGTGTGAGTTTGAATCCCAATCCTGACATACACTTCGGGCGGCACGGTGCGGTGGCGCAGCGGGTAGAACTGCTGCCTTACAGCGCCAGGGACCCGGCTACGATCCTGACCGCAGGCGCTGTCTGTACGCAGTTGGTACGTTCTCCCCGTGACCTGTGTGGGTTTTCTCCGGGTGCTCCGGTTTCCTCCCGCACTCCAAAGACGTACAGGTTTGTAGGTTAATTGGCTTTGTGTATGTATAAAAGTAAAATTGTCCCCAGTCCGTGTAGGATAGTGTTAATGATCGCTGGTGGGCGCGGACTCGGTGGGCCGAAGGGCCTGTTTCTGCGCTGTATCTCTAAACGAAAAAAAAACCCGAAAAAAATATAGACCAACGTTGTCGGAAGGTCGTGTTGTGAGTTCAGTGTCATCCTAATGTTCAAATAACTTTGAGGAGGAGAGGAGTGTTTTGAGTTACTGTTCTCGATTCACTGAACAAGATGTGCTCTCATCACTGGTATTCAAATTATTTTCGTGTACAGGGACTTGCGGGGAGTTTTTTGTGTGTGTGTGTGTGTGTGGCGTTGCATTAGGATGGGGGAAGGGCTTGCTTGTCAGGGAAGCAGAAAGGTCCAGGGGAAGATAGGATCTTTATGTGAGAACATTTCCAGAGGTCCCACCTGCTTCTGAGTTTCCGAAATTGTCTTACATCCTGCACAGTTTTGGCTTTGTCACTGGCTAGATGCCCACGAGAAGTTAAGTTGCAATAACAAAGAACTTCAGATAGTGTTTTACGTAAAGGAAGTGGAATTGAAGTATACTGTACTGCAGAACCTGAGGTAGGTCTCATTCCTTGATCTTGCTTCTGGTGGCTAATAATATCTTTTTGTTTGGGGGGGGGGAAGGGGAATTCTGGAGAATATTAAAGGTTTTGCACTTTCGGAGGTCGAATGCAAGGGGAAGTGATAGGGTTGATGGCCTTGTTGCAAACTCGATGCTTGCATTTATTTCAAGAGGGCTTGTATACAAAAACAGGGATTTAACGCTGAGGCTCTATAAAGGCGCAGTTGGAGCACTGTGAGCAAATCTAGTCCCCATATCTGAGGAAGGATGTGCTGGCTCTAGAGAGGGTCCAGAGGAGGTTTACAAGAATGATCCCAGGAATGAGTAGGGGAGCCTATGATGAGCGTCTGTCGGCACTGGGCCTGTGAAACGAGATATATAGAGAGATAGAGAACAAATTAATGAAAGATTTGCAAAAAAAATTAACGATGATAAAGGAAACGGGCCATTGTGAGCTGTTTGCTAGGTGAGAACGAGAAGCTGGTGCGACTTGGGTGCGGGCTTGTGCTGCATTGTTCTTGGCTGACTCGAACACCGTTCTGAGTGAATGGTTTACTGATGGCAGTGTCTAATTTGTTACGAGACAAGGTTTAAAAAGCATTTGGACAGGTACATGGATAGATCATGTCATACGTGTTAGGAGCAGAATTAGACCATTCGGCCCATCAAGACCGCTCCACCATTCAATCATGGCTGATCTTTCTCTCCCTCCTAACCCCATTCTCCTGCCTTCTCCCCATAACCCCTGACACCCGCACTAATCAAGATTATATCTATCTCTGCCTTAAAAATATCTACTGGCTTAACCTCCACAGCCTCCTGTGGCAAAGAATTCCACAGATTCACCACTTTCTGACAAACTCCTCCTCATCTCCGTCTTAAAAGAACATCCTTTTAATTCTGAGGTTATGACCCCTGGTCCCAGACTCTCCCACTAGTGGAAACATCCTCACCATATCCATTCTATGCAAGTAGGAAAGGTTTAGAGGGACAGATGGGCCAAACACAGGCAGGTGGGACTAGTGTAGAAATAGACAATGGGTGCAGGAGTAGGCCATTCGGCCCTTCGAGCCAGCATTGCCATTCACTGTGATCATGGCTGACCATCCACAATCAGTACCCCGTTCCTGCTTTCTCATCATATCCCCTAACTCTGCTATCTTTAAGAGCTCCATCTAACTCGCTCTTGAAAGCATCCAGAGAATTGGCCTCCACTGCCTTCTGAGGCAGAGAATTCCACAGATGCGGCATGTTGGTCGGCGTGGGCAGGTTTGGTCAAAGGTGCCGGTGTCCATGCTATATGACTCTGATTATAAACTGAGGTAATATCTTGGATAGATGTATCAAATCCAAAGGAATGAATTCCAAAAGAAATGTCGTGGTCTTTAACTTTTGAATAGTAAGCATCAAAAGAGACATTTGTTGGTTATGATGTTGAAGATTATAGGCATCGTAAAACATGACAGCACAACAGAAATATAACATTGGCTTTGAAAGATGCTGTATAATACATCTTTATTTGTATGTGGCCCAATCACCACCCTATAGCTCCAGAGTGGATGTGGAGATGATGTTTCCACTGGTGGGAGAGTCCAGGACCAGAGGTCGTAGGGTTCAGAATAAAAAGGCGTTCTTTTAGCAAGGAGATGAGGAGGAATTTCTTTGGTCAGAAGGCGGTGAATCTGTGGAATTCTTCGCCACAGTAGGCTGTGGAGGTTAAGTCAATGGATATTTTTAAGGCAGAGATAGATAGATTCTTGATTCATACTGGTATCATAGAAACATAGAAAAATAGGTGCAGGAGTAGGCCATTCGGCCCTTCGAGCCTGCACCGCCATTCAATATGATCATGGCTGATCATCCAACTCAGTATCCCGTACCTGCCTTCTCTCCATACCCTCTGATCCCCTTAGCCACAAGGGCCACATCTAACTCCCTCTTAAATATAGCCAATGAACTGGCCTCAATGACCTTCTGTGGCAGAGAATTCCAGAGACTCACCACTCTCTGTGTAAAGAATGTTTTCCTCATCTCGGTCCTAAAGGAATTCCCCCTTATCCTTAGAGTGTCGGAGGAGAAAATTTGAAGTGTTAAAGGGTCGTAAGAGGATGGCACGGTGGCGCAGCGGTAGAGTTGCTGCCTTACAGCTAGAGGCCTGGGTTCGATCCTGACTACCGGCGCTGTCTGTATGGAGTTTGTACGTTCTCCCCGTGACCGCGTGGGTTCTCTTCGAGACTTTCCGGTTTTCTCCCACTCTCCAAAGACGTGCAGGTTTGTAGGTAAGTTGGCTTGGTGTATGTGTAAATTGGCCCAAGTGTGTGTGGGGTGGTGTCAGTGTGTGGGGATCACTGGGCTGCACGGATTCGGTGGGCCGAAGGGCCTGCTGCTGCGTAAGAAGAATAGCAACTTTAAACAAAATGGGGTGTGAGCGGTTTTTGGAGGGAGGTCGCCCTGTTGCACTGTGGGTAAATAGTATGGCGTGTTCAAACTGAAGATTAGTGGGCATCACTCACTGTTGGACAGTGTTGGAGCTGCTGGCTCGCGTTACCAGAGACCCGGGTTCGATTCTCACCTCGGGTGCTGAGTGGAGTTTTTCTGTTCTTTCTCTGACTGCCAGGGATTCTCGTGGGTCTTTCTCTGGCCTCCCCCAAATATGTGCAGGTTGCTCGGTTACTTTGCCACTCTAAATTGTTCCTTGTGAGCAAGGGAGTGGTGGACCCCTGGGGGGTTGAGGGAGAGGGAGTTGATGAGAAAATGTGGAGAATATGAAATGGCATTAACATAGGCTCAGTGTAAATGGGTGGTTGCTAGTCGGCACGGCCTCCCTGGGCTGAAGAGTTTGATACCATGCTGGAATTCCATCTTTATACGATTCCACTGCCTAAAGTAGGTGAATTGAGAACCAGCGGTCATAGGGTTTAAGGTGAGGGGAGGGGCGGGGGGGGGGGGGGAGATTTAATAGGAACCCGAGGGCTCCTTTTTCACACAGAGAGTGGTGGGTCTCTGGAACTCTCTGCCACAGAAGGTAGTTGAGGCCAGTTCATTGGCTATATTTAAGAGGGAGTTAGATGTGGCCCTTGTGGCTAAGGGGATCAGAGGGTATGGAGAGAAGGCAGGTACGGGATACTGAGTTGGATGATCAGCCATAATCATATTGAATGGCGGTGCAGGCTCGAAGGGCCGAATAGCCTACTCCTGCACCTAATTTCTATGTTTCTATGTTTTTCACACAAAGGGTGGTGGGGTGTATGGAACGGGCTGCCGGAGGAGGTAGTTGAGGCTGGGAGTATCGCAAAGTTTAAGAAACATTTAGTCGGGTACATGGATAGGACCGGATTGGAGGGATATGGGCCAAACGCAGGCAGGTGGGACTAGCGGGAGATGTAATGTCGCTGGGACGTGTTGGTCGGTGTGGGCAAGTTGGGCTGAAGGGCCTGTTTCCGTGCTGTAAGATTCTATGACTCGGTAGCTGCATGCAAATTGGACATTTCCAATAGAATTTAGAAGGTTTGGTGTAAGATTTATTGATGGATAGAATAATGAAGATGAATTGCGAGGCAAATTGGGGAAGTCCCTGGAACTCCGTCAAATCTCCTGGAAACCGTCCCAGCCTGAAGGTGCACCTGCCCGCGCACTTAAAAGCTGCGTGGTACAACTGGTAGCGGTTTTTGTGGTTATGTAGTTTAGTTTAGAGATATAGTGCGGAAACAGGCCCTTCGGCCCACTGAGTCTGCATCGATCACTCGTATACTAACACTATTCAATAGACAATAGGTGCAGGAGGAGGCCATTTGGCCCTTCAAGCCAGCACTGATGGCTGATCATCCACAATCAGTACCCCGTTCCTGCCTTCGCCCCATATCCCCTGACTCCGCTATTTTAAGAGCCCTATCTGGCTCCCTCTTGAAAGCATACAGAGAACCGGCCTCCACCGCCTTCTGAGGCAGAGAATTCCACAGACTCACCACTCTCTGTGAGAAAAAGTGTTTCCTCGTCTCCGTTCTAAATGGCTTACTCCTTATTCTTAAACTGTGGCCCTTGGTCCTTGACTCCCCCAACATCGGGAACATGTTTCCTGCCTCTAGCGTGTCCAAGCCCTTAACAATCTTATGTTTCAATCGCACACACAGCCCCCCCATTTACACTAAGCAAATTCATCTATAAACCTGTATGGCTTTGGAGCGTGGAAGAAAACCAGAGATCCCAGGGAAAACCTGCGCAGGTCACAGGGAGAACGTAAAAAACCTCTGTACAGACAGTGCCCGTAGTCGGGATCAAACCCGGGTCTCTGGCGCTGTGAGGCAACAACTCTACCGCTGCGCCTCTGTACGGCCCTTGGCGGGCCTTTGAGTTACCGAACAAGGCCATGGTGCAACCAGTCAGTATATTCTCGACTGTACAGGTGAAGACATTCAGTAGAGTGTTCGGCAACGTACCACATCCTAGCTGAAGAAGCATTTCCACCCAAAACGTCACCCATTTCTTCTCTCCAGAGATGCTGCCTGAGTTACTCCAGCTTTTTGTGTCTATCTTTACCAAATCTCAATCTTCTGCAGAAGATTTTCTTTGTGTATTTGCATCAATGAGCTGCGTCCAGCACGGATCTTCAGAAATATGCTGGCCCAGGAACGTCAGGGTTTTGACACTCTCCATCTCCGTCCCATGCGGTTCATGAACCCTTGGCTTTCCCCCCCTGAAGTCAAAAGTCAGCTTTGGAGGAAGGAACTGCAGATGTTGGTTTAAACCGAAGGTAGACTCAAATTGCTGGAGTAACACAGCGGGGCAGGCACCACCATCTCTGGAGAGAAGGAACGGGTGACTTTTCAGACGTTAAATAGTCAGCTCCCTGACAGGTCTTGCTAACGTTGAGAGCAAGGGTACTGTTCTCGCACCATTTATCACATCATCAGTGATAGGAACAGAATTAGGCCATTCGGCCCATCAAGTCTACTCTGCCATTCAATGATGGCTGATCTATCTCTTCATTTTAACCCCAATCTCCTGCCTTCTCCCCATAATCTCTGACACCGAATCTATTTGTCTCTGCTTTACGTATATCCACTGACTTGGCATCCACGGACGTCTGTGGCAAAGAATGCCACAGACTCACCACCCTCTGACTAAAGAACATCCTTTAATTCCATTCTATCAGATCATCATGTATTATGATGCAATGCCACCCATTGTTCATCCAACCATGGTGGTGTCCTCAACAAAGAGTTGAGAAGAGTGAGAGGGAACCTCATTGAAATGTACAGAATAGCGAATGGATGTGGAGAAGATGTTTCCACTCGTGGGAGAGTCTAGGACTAGAGGTCGCAGCCTCAGAATTAAAGGACGTTCTTTTAGGAAGGAGATGAGGAGGAATTTCTTCAGTCAGAGGGTGGTGAGAGTTCACCAAGGCCTCTACTGAGGAGATTGAGGACTACTGAACATCTACAGGTGCACAGTAGAGATCCATACTGACCGGTAGCACCAGGCTGTGGTTCGGTATCTCCACCACCCGGGAGAGAGGGAGACTGCATAGAGCGGTGTACTTTGCCTGAACGATGCATAACTGCATTGCGTTGTTGTGTTTGTGGTGATGATACTTTATTGTCATGTGTACCTTGGGTGTAGTGAAGTTCCTTGTTTTGCATACAATAGACAAAATGCGCAAAGATTCGCCACGTATACTCTTCACCCAGAGAGTTGTGAATGTGTGGAATTCTCTGCCACAGAAGGTGGTTGGAGGCCAACTCACTGGATGAATTTAAAAGAGAGTTAAGGGCCCGTCCCATTTTCACGACCTTTTTTACGTGTGGGCATTTTTCATCAGGCTAGAAAAACGCCCCGACCTACTTGATGCCATGAGTACCTACGACTAGCATCACGGCCTGCTACGACCTACCTACGACCTCGTGACGACCATGCTGCGAGTATGAACAAGTTAGGTCTTTATTCTTTGGAGCGCAGAAGGTTAAGGGGGGGACTTGATTGAGGTCTTTAAAATGATGAAAGGGATAGACAGAGTTGACGTGGATAAGCTTTTCCCATTGAGGGTAGGGAAGATTGAAACAAGAGGGCATGACATGAGAATTAAGGGACAGACGTTTAGGGGTAACATGAGGGGGAACTTCTTTACTCAGAGAGTGGTGGCTGTGTGGAATGATCTTCCTGCAGAAGTGGTGGAGGCAGGATCGATTTTAACATTTAAAAGTAAAGTGGATAGGTATATGGACGGGAAGGGAATGGAGTGTATGGTCTGAGTGCAGGTAGATGGGACTAGGGGGAAATTAATGGTCGGCACGGACTGGAAGGGCCGAGAAAGCCTGTTTCCGTGCTGTAATTGTTATATGGTTATATGAGTCCAGGGCAAACTCGGCAGAGGTCGTGAAAGTGGGACAGGCCCTTTAAAGCTCTAGGGGCTAGCGGAATCAGGGGATGTGGGGAGAAGGCAGGCACGGGGTACTGATTGTGGATGATCAGCCATGATCACAATGAATGGCGGTGCTGGCTCGAAGGGGCCGAATGGCCTCCTCCTGCACCTATTGTCTATTTCAATGCTTCTATGTATATGGGCGCCGACATAGTTACAAAAGTGTCGATCCTAGTCCTGATGATCCCTCTTTGTCCCCTGTGTTCTCGGTAACGTGTCTGTGACTGACCACTGGCACATGTGGGCCCGTCCTCGACCGACCGACCGTCCATTGGGACTGGGGTTATTAGTAGAGTTATTTGTTGCTCTCTACCTCAGCAACGATCCACAATGGACTCTGTCGTGGTTGCACCAAGGACTTGGGTTTTGCACTATTGTAGTCTGGTTACCTATCATTACTTACTAACTTAGACTTAGTTCCTCCCACACTGCTGAGTGCATCGGGCAGCAAGCCCTCGCCACCCTGTTCGGTCATGTGTGGCGTATTCCACCCTCGACAGGCTTGCGTCCCGGGCTTCCAAATCCTTCCGGAATGTTCGCCTCCGTGTGGGTTTTGGTCGGCCTCTTTTCCTTCTTCCGTCAGGTTGCCTGGAGGTGTCATTGCTATCTTAGGTGCACCTTCTGGTGACATTCTGCGGACATGTCCTGCAAATTTCACCCTGCGTCCCTCTATGTCCTGGCGGAGAGGCTTGGTTGCAGTTTCCCCGGTAGATCTCCTTGTTTGTGATGTGGTCTCTGTAGCTCGTCCTCAGGATCTTCCTCAAGCAGCATTGTTGGAATGCATCCAATTTCCTATCATTACGGATTATTAATTTGTTGAATGAATGAATGATGATTGCGGATTTATTTATTTGTTTTGTTTTAGCTTTCACGGGTCAGTAAAGTCGCAGCAAGTAAGAATCTCTTGCGCCCGTTCCTAATGCGTAGAACAATCAAATATCCCTGACTCTTGGTTCCTGTCTCTTACATATTTCACACATAATCGGAATCATAATGAGATGTGACCCAAATGGGCGGCACGTTGGCGCAGCGGTAGACGTGCTGCCTCACAGCACCAGAGGCCCGGGTTCGATCCTGACTGTGGCCGCTGTCTGTACAGAGTTTGTACGTTCTCCCCGTGACCTGCGTGGGTTTTTCTCCGGGCGCCCCGGTTTGGGGGTTAATTGGCTTTGATAAAGACTGTAAATTGCCCCCGAGTGTGTGTAGGGTGGTGTTAATGTGCAGGGATCGCTGGCCGGCGTGGACTCGGTGGGCCGAAGGGCCTGTTTCCGCGCTGTAACTCTAAAGTAAACTAAAGTCTGGACCGGTTGCTTCTTCCTGGTGATATCCCAGTGGGGTTTGGTGTGGACTAACTGCACCAGCGATGCGTGGGTGAGCGGGGCGGCCAATCTACACACCGCCACGTCCAGAATTTGTGAATCAATGTTTGGATTGTCTGCGTCCTGGTGGAGTTTGGTCAAGGAAACATGTTGGCTTAAGGGCTGGAAAAGAAATACTGCTTCCTCTTTCACTAGTACCTCGAATTATAATCTTCCTATGTTTCATCCAGTAGAAAAGATCTAAAACAAAGACATCTTTGGCCTAAAGCTGCGACACCTTCACAGTATTCTAGTGTTGCACTGTAGAAATTGGGTTTAAAAAAAACACAAGGTGCCGGTTGATCAATACGGGTGTCGGGGGTCATGGGGAGAAGGCAGGAGAATGGGGTTGAGATGGAGAGATAGATCGGCCATGATTGAATGCAGGAGTAGCTTTGATGGGCTGAATGGCCTATATCTGCTCCTATCACTTATGAACTTGTGGGCTAACTGAGCGGGTCAGGCAGCATCTGTGGACGGCACACACAAGCGATGTTTCTGGTTGCGACCCTTCTTCAGACTTGAGCAGTTAAGTTATGGTTATATGGAACAAGGAACTGCAGATGCTGGAAAATACACAAAGTGCTGGAGTAACTCAGCGATGTTTCAAGTTGGATGGAACTTGAGGATTCTCCGGGGAGAAGTTGGTGCCACGCATGCCCCTGTTTCAAAATGGTTGTTAGAAAAGATGTTTAAAGCCTTACTTTAGACAGTGCTTCAGGGACACAGCGCGGATACAGGCCCTTCGCCACACCGCGACCGCGCCGACCAGCGATGGGGGATACGGGGAGAAAGCAGGAACGGCGTACTGTTTGTGGATGATCCGCCATGATCATATTGTAATCTATGTTTCTAACTAGTGTGAACTGTTGATCGATGATAGGCCGAAAGGCCTGCTTCCATGCTCTCCCTGAACTAAAACTATACTAAAAAATCACATTCTCCACATGCAAGTTAATGCAGTGAATGATTTAAAAAAATAAATAAAAAGCTGTTGTACTGTTACAAATTAAGGCATCACGCACTCGCAACAGAATGGTTGATTTGTGCTTGGATTATAAGCAGGAGTTTGTCCAGCTTGAGATTTGACAGATTTTTACATAAATTCTCATTCCCGTGACTATTCCAAGGCTTCTGGCACTCTTGGCTTGGATTTTTCTCCAAGCGTTTTAGCCAATCCTTCCCGAAGATTGAGTTCCCTCTTTTCAACGTCTCGGTTTAGTGGCTTCTGAAGCCGATCTTTCCCACACTGGCCCCTTTGTCTGTTGTTGAGACTAGCCGCACAATGCTACTTCCTCACGCTCCCTCTGCCGCTCTGAGTTATGTTATCTCGCTGGATTGCATTATTATTATCATCATCGGCTCTGCTCTTTTAAGGAGTTTCTGGCCCCTTCCCTCTGGAAATATTTCTCCTCTGTTTCCCCGTTGCTGTGTTTGACATTCCATTCTCTCAGCCTGGGCAAGGCTGTTAATGGACTCTGGCAGTCTTGTAAAAAAAGGCCTCAGTTAATGAGGTGTTGCAGTGAAACTGTGGCAAAGAACTCTGTGTAAGTGTGTTAAATACTGGGAGGGAGGGAGAGGATGTCAGAGGAAATAACAAATACCCTTTTCCCTTCTGATAGTTGGCGATTTAATGAGAAATGAAATCGTCAAAAGGTCGATAACAGAAATAGTGGAATCAAAAGTCACTAACCTGAAACATCACCTGTCCATGTTCTTCAGAGGCGTAGCCTGACTTGTTCATAAGTGATAGGACCAACATTTGGCCATTCGGCCCATCAAGTCTACTCCGCCATTCAATCGCGGCTGATCTATCTCTCCCTCCTAACCCCATTCCTCCTGCCTTCTCCCCATAACCCCTGACACCCGCACTAATCAAGAACCAGCCAATCTCTGCCTTAAAAATATCCATTGACGACTTCCATAGCCTTCTGTGGCAATGAATTCCACAGATTCACTCAAGAAATTCCTCCTCATCTCCTTCCTAATGGGACGTCCTCTACATCTGAGGCTGTGGGCTCTAGTCTGAGACACTCCCACTAGTTGGAGCATCCTCTCCACAGCCGCTCTATCCAGGCCTGCTAAGTTACTTCAGCCCTTTGGTTCCAAACACGTTCAATAGGTAGAGCAAAGAAAAAATCCCAGAGTACATGTAGCGTTATAGTTACAGAATAAAAATGTCCGCAGCCTGCAGTGAGGTAGTTTGGACTATCGTGACTGCACCCTGGCTCGTGGAGAAGTCCTTTGGAGAACGTCACCTATCCGTGTTCTCCACAGATGCTGCCTGACCCGCTGAGTTACTCCAGCACTCTGTGAAACGTCACCTATCCATGTTCTCCACAGATGCTGCCTGACCCGCTGAGTTACTCCAGCTTTGTGCGCCTGTCTCCTGTCTCATTAAATCTAGTCTCAAATCACCAGCAAAGTGTTAAGTGGAGCTGCAGGTGATTACAAGTATGACTGCGTTTAGGATTCTTTCAGAATGAAACCACTTGAGTCCAGATACCATTGCAGTTCGGGTTCAAATGTATACAGAAGAGTTCCTCGTCTGCTCTTAAAACCTTGGAATTTCAGCGTTTATTGCTCGTATTGTTTTTGTTTGAAGTTAGAGAGAATTTATGGAGGCAGCTGTATCATGTTCAACCATGCATCAGAGAACGCAAGATCTTGCTGAGTTAAATACAGAAGTACTGGAGTAGTACAGCATCTTAGTTTAATTTTACTTTAGAGATACAGTGCGGAAACAGTATCTCTACCAAGTCCGTACTGACCAGCGATCCCCGCACATCACCACTATCCTACACACTAGGGACAATTTTATATTTATACCAAGCCAATTAACCTACAAACCTGTACGCCTTTGGAGTGCGGGAGGAAACAGGAGATCTCGGAGAAAACCCACGCAAGTCACGGAGAGAACGTGCAAACTCCGCACGGACAAGCAACCCTAGTCAGGGTTGAACCCGGGTCTCTGGCACTGTGAGGCAGTAGCTCTGCTGCTGCGCCAACGTGCCGCCTCTGGAAAGAATGGATAGACAAAGTATTGGCTTGGTTGGGGAACTTCTTCAGGCACGTGGATAGGTGGGACCCCTCCTTCCGTGGATGGGTGACGTGGATAGGTCGCCTGTCCATTCCCTCAACAGATGCTGCCTGACCCACAGCGTTACTCCAGCACTTTGTGTCTTGCTCAAGATTCCAGCATCTGCCGTTCCTTGTGACTCTGTCTTGCTTGCCGTTAGTTGTTTCAGAATATGCAGGTTGTGAATGATCATTGGTTTATAATCATAGCTGGACTTCACCATTGACTGCTGCACTGTACAGATGCCCAGTGCTCGGAACACAGTTCTGGAACGTCCATTCCAGTCCGAAACTTTGAACCTCACTGCCGTCCAATATGAAATGCTTTCAATGTTTCTGCTGTGAAAGCCTCATCTATCTAATGACTATCTAAATGGCATCGAGTTGGGAAAAGGGGAAGTACAACGTGATCTGGGGGTCCTTGTCCATCAGTCTATGAAAGTAAGCATGCAGGTACACCAGGCAGTGAAGAAAGCGAATGGCATGTTGGCCTTTATAACACGAGGAATCGAATATAGGAGCAAATGGGTCCTTCTGCAGTTGTACAGGGCCCTAGTGAGACCACACCTGCAGTATTGTGTGCAGTTTTGGTCCCCTAATTTGAGGAAGGACATTCTTGCTATTGAGTGAGTGCAGCGTAGGTTTACAAGGTTAATTCCCGGGATGGTGGGACTGTCTTATGCTGAGAGAATGGAGTGGCTGGGCTTGAATACTCTGGAGTTTAGAAGGATGAGAGGGACTGTCATTGAAACATCTAGGATTGTTAAGGGCTTGGACACGCTAGAGGCAGGAAACAGGTTCCCGACGTTGGGGGAGTCCAGAACCAGGGGCCACAGTTTAAGAATAAGGAGTAAGCCATTTAGAACGGAGACGAGGAAACACTTTTTCTCACAGAGAGTTGTGAGTGTGGAATTCTCTGCCTCAGAGGGCGGTGGAGGCACGTTCTCTGGGTGCTTTCAAGAGAGAGCTAGATAGGGCTCTTAAAAATAGCGGAGTCAGGGGATATGGGGAGAAGGTAGGAACGAGGTACTGATTGGGCATGATCAACCATGACCACATTGAATGGTGGTGCTGGCTCGAAGAGCCGAATAGCCTACTCCTGAGACCAAGCGGAGGCTTGGCGATCGTTTCGCCGAACACCTCCACTCGGTCAGCAATATCCAACCCGACCTCCCGGTGGCTCAGCACTTCAACTCCCACTCCCATTCCGTATCTGACCTCTTGGTCCTGGGCCTCCTCCACGGCCAGAGTGAGCAACACCGCAAGTTGGAGGAACAGCACCTCATATTCCGCTTGGGGAGTCTGCACCCTCTGGGCTTAAACATTGAATTTTCTCAATTCTGTTAACCCTTGCTGTCCTTCCCTTCCCACCTCTCCCTGAGCCCTCGGGCCCTGGCATTCCTTCTCTCTCTATCTCTCCCCCACCCAAGTCGCACTAGCTTCTCATTTTCACACTACAAACAGCTTACAATGGCCTGTTTCCTTTATCATCGATACTTTTTTGCATATCTTTCATTCATTGTTCTTTATCTCTCCACATCACCGTCTATATCTCTCGTTTCCCTGATCCCTGACCAGTCTGAAGAAGGGTCTCGACCCGAAACGTCGCCTATCTCCTTCGCTCCTTGGATGCTGCTGCACCCGCTGAGTTTCTCCAGCATCTGCAGTTCCTTCTTTAACCCTACTCCTGCACCTATTGTCTATTGTCTATTGTCTCATAATGTAAATAAGTGAATTTCCTTTCCTCCTCAAACTTTAGCTTGTGCACTCAGAGGAATGAACGTGGAGGTTAGAAAACTGGGATGTATTTAAAATGGGGATTGGGAATTGTTGGTTTACAACTGAACTTTAAACAAAAAACCTTAGGTGGTACTGTGGTGGAGTTGCTGCCTCACAGCGCCAGAGACCCGGGTTCGATCCTGACTCTGGGTGCTGTCTGTATGGAGTTTGTACGTTCTCCCTGTGACCGTGTGGGTTTTCTCAGGGAGCTCTGGTTTCCTCCAACACCACAAAGACGTACAGGCTTGTAGGTTAATTAGCTTCGGTAAATTTGTAAATTGTCGGATAATGTTAGTGTACGGGGATCGCTGGTTGGCGCGGGCTGAAGAGCCTGTGTCCACGCACTTTCTCTAAACTAAGAGCGTCTTTTAATACTGTTCACACTAGTTCCATGCAAATCCCGCTTTCTCGACCACTCCCGACACACCAGGGGCAATTTACAGAGGGGCAATTAACCTACAAACCTGCACCTCTTTGGGATGTGGGCAGAAACTGAAGCACCTGGAGAAAACCCACCCGGTCACAGGGAGAACGTGCAAACTCCGCACAGACGGCACCCAAGGTCAGGATCGAACTCGGGTCGCCGGCGCTGTGAGGCAGTGGCTCTGCCAGCTGTACCACCACTGCTGCTGCGTAAATACGTAATGTACAAATAAATGAACACCTACAGTGTTCACTCTACTTTTTAAATAGAGTTTCATCCTGTGTAAAGACTTGCATTATTATGAGGATAGGTTTGGAAAAATGATGGAAATAGCCAGTCGCAAACTCCAGACTCAACACCGACAGGATTTTGTATAAATGCAAATTGCAAAGAACATTCGGCTTTGCACTGAGATTCCAGGGAGTCCAACTCAGCATTTTTATCATCTCCTCCCCTGAACCAACCTCACCGATATGTTTAAGGCAGCCACTTCTCTCCAGAGATGCTGCCTCACCCGCTGAGTTGCTCCAGCATTTCGTGTCTACCTGTAAAGACGTACAGGTTTGTAGACTCTCAGCAGGTGAGGCAGCGTCTGTGGAGCGAAGGAATAGGTGACGTTTCGGGTCTCCTTCGCTCCTTAGATGCTGCTGCACCCGCTGAGTTTCTCCAGCTTTTTGTGTAACCCTCGATTCTCCAGCATCTGCAGTTCCTTCTTTAACAACAGGTTTGTAGACTAATTGGCTTGGTAAAAATTGTAAATTGTCCCCAGTGTGAATGCAAATGTGCTAGTGTGCAGGGATTGTTGGACGGGGAGGACTCGGTGGGCCCAAGGCCCTGTTTCTGTGCTGTATCTCTGAACTAAACTAAACTTGATGTTGAAGTAGGGTTACACAAAAAGCTGGAGAAACTCAGCGGGTGCAGCAGCGTCTAAGGAGCGAAGGAGATAGGCGATGTTTCGGGTCGAGACCCTTCTTCAGATGTTGAAGTAACTCAGTGGGTCAGGCAGCATCTCTGGAGAAAAGGAATAGGCGATGTTTTGTGTTGGGACCCTTCTTCAGACCCAAACCATCGCCCGTCGCCTATCCGTTCTCTCCAGAGACGCTGCCTGACCCGCTGATTTACTCAAGCACTTTTACGCCTATCTTTGGTCGAAGCCAGCATTTGTAGCTCTTTGTCTCCGCATTTCAAAGGCTTTCTCCTTTGACTTTGAAAGGCGACATGACTTACTAGTCATGGTTTCCCGGAAGGAGAAACAAGAATGTTGTTTCCAGGCCAAAAAAATAAGACTTGTCCAGGGTGGAACCGACTAAAGGAAGTGTTAAGAATGACGGAGAAAAACTCAGGAAACGTATCTTCCCCTGGCTTCGTAGAAAGCTACTTTAAAAAAAAAGCTTCAGTAAAAAGTTATGAATGAAATGAATTGTTCGTGTGATGCTTTGGTTAGGGTTACATTAAAAAAAAATCATAAATAAACTTTATTCGTACTAAAAAGTGTACGCAAACAAAAACCGTGCTAAAACGCTTCATGCTTTGTGCGGCACGGTGGCGCGGCGGTGGAGTTGCTGCCTCACAGCGCCAGAGACCCGGGTTCGATCCTGACTACAGGAGCTGTCTGTATGGAGTTTGTACGTTTTCCCCGTGACCTGCGTGGGTTTTCCCCGGGTGCTCTGGGTTTCCTCACACACTCCAAAGACGTGCGTAGGTGCGTTTGTAGGTTAATTGGCATCTGTAGATTGTCCCAAGTGTTTGGGATTAGAACTAGTGTAGGGGGTGATCGATCGCTGGTCGGCCCGGACACGGTGGGCCGAAGGGCCTGTTTCCACGCAGCATCTCTTAAAGTATTTTAAAGTGGAAAGCATTCATTCAATATTGCTGGTGTCACACTCAGTTGAAAAAAATTGAAATTGAAAATTGAAAATCTTTATTATCATTTTCCTGAGTACATTTTCCTCCATAGCCAGAGGAAACGGAAAAATATTGCTCAACCAGTAACCATTCAGTTTGCGGTAAAAAATAAATCTAAATAAAAATAAAAATACATGTATCATCATGAGTTCCGATCGGCAGCAGTAGCTGCCGACAGGGGTTAACACTCAGTTAACCACTGTCTTTATCCCAAATACCTTAGCCACTCCCTGGAGTGACATAGAAACATAGAAAATAGGTGCAGGAGTAGGCCATTCGGCCCTTCGAGCCTGCACTGCCATTCAATATGATCATGGCTGATCATCCAACTCAGTATCCCGTACCTGCCTTCTCTCCATACCCTCTGATCCCCTTAGCCACAAGGGCCACATCTAACGCCCTCTTAAATATAGCCAATGAACTGGCCTCAACTACCCTCTGTGGCAGAGAGTTCCAGAGACCCACCACTCTCTGTGTGAAAATAGTCCTTCTCATCTCGGTCCTAAAGGATTTCCCCCTTATCCTTAAGCTGTGACCCCTTGTCCTGGACCTCCCCAACATCGGGAACAATCTTCCTGCATCTAGCCTGTCCAACTCCTTAAGAATTTTGTAAGTTTCTATAAGATCCCCTCTCAATCTCCTAAATTCTAGAGAGTATAAACTGAGTCTATGCAGTCTTTGTTCATAAGACAGTCCTGAAATCCCAGGAATTAGTCTGGTGAACCTTCTCTGCACTCCCTCTATGGCAATGATGTCCTTCCTCAGATTTGGAGACCAGAACTGTACGCAATACTCCAGGTGTGGTCTCACCAAGACCCTATACAACTGAAGTAGAACCTCCCTGCTCCTATACTCAAATCCTTTTGCTATGACATCCCTTCCCTTGTTTGAAGGGTGACCCCACGGGACTGGGTCCCCCCAAAGTCCAGCAGCGGAAGGACCCTAGACTGTGGTCCTTCCCCACAGAGCCTTGGCGTTGGCTGCACCGGGATTCAGTCAGTTGCGTGCTCTTTTGCGCAGTCAGCGATCTTTACCAAAGAGGAGGCTGCGTTTGTCTCCACCCATTTCCTATCCTTATTGTTGCCACTTTTGAAAGAGTCCAGTTGCTGGCAATGTACTTAATTTGCACACAATGTGGTTTAAATTCCCCGTCCTTCCCTTCCCCCCCCCCCCCCCATCCTCCACCAGCCCCTCCCGTTCAAATTCCCCACATCCCGCTCCCAAGAAAGACATATTCCCAGTTCTGTCACAGGAAGAGATTACCGGGCGGACAGGAAAAGATTAAAGGATATGGACAGAGCCTCCTTTGGAAAATTGAACAATGTTCCCACTGATTCCTGGATCCTCTCTTCCTTCACTGTCAGTGTGGGAGAAGTAGCCCTTGGGATGGTTTGGTTTAGTTTAGCTGAGAGACCCAGTGCGGCAACAGGCCCTTCGGCCCCACCGAGTCCGTGCCGACCAGCGATCCCCGCACACTAACACCATCCTACACACACACTGGGGACAATTTGCAGTGATACCAATTGCCAAGTAGCCTGCAAACCTGTACGTCTTTGGAGCATGGGAGGAAACCGGAGCACCCGGAGAAAACCCACGACGCAGTTCACGGTGAGAACGTGCAAACTCCGTGCAGACAGCACCCGTGGTCAGGATCGAACCCAGGTCTCTGGCGCTGTACCGCTCTGCCGCAACTCTGCCGCTGAGCCACCGTGCCGCACAAGAATGGCGTGAAGCATTTTCAGCGCAGGTTTTTGGTAGCACAAAGAAGCCCTTTGTAAGGGACAGGATGTGTATGTGGGCATCTCTCAAATTACCCACCTACCTGCTGATAGTCTTGTGTTTAGCATACGGCACAGAAACAGGCCCTTTGGCCCGACGGGACTGTGCCGACCACATTCAACAAGTGCACTAGTGCTATCCTACACACTAGGGGCAATTTTTACAGAGGCCAAGGGAATGTCTATGTGTAGGAAGAAACTGCAGATGCTGGTTTAAAGAGTTGAGTACAGGAGCAAAGAGGCCCTCCTGCAGTTGTACAGGGCCCTCGTGAGATCACACCTGGAGTATTGTGTGCAGTTTGTCTCCAAACCTGTGGAAGGACATTCTTGCTATTGAGGGAGCGCAGCGTAGGTTTATAAGGTTATTTCCCAGGATGGTGGGACTGTCATAAGTTGATAGATTGGAGTGGCTGGGGAGTCCAGAACTGGGGCCATAGTTTAAGAAGAAGTGGTAGGCCATTAAGAATGCAGATGAGGGAAAAAAAATTCACACAGAGATTTGGGAGTCTGTGGAATTTTCTGCCTCAGAGGGCGGTGGAGGCAGGTTCTCTGGATACTTTCAAGAGAGAGCTAGATCGGGCTCTTAGAGATAGCGGAGTTAATGGATATGGAGAGAAGGCAGGAACGGGGTACTGATTGTGGATGATCAGCCATGATCACATTGAATGACGGTGCTGGCTTGAAGGGCCGAATGGCCTACTCCTGCACCTATTTTAAATTGAAGGTAGACGAAATGCTGGATAGAGTAACTCGGCAGGCCAGGCAGCATCTCTGGAGAGAAGGAATGACATCCCCACCCCAAATTGCCACCCAATCCTTCTATCCAGAGATGCTGCCAGATCCGCTGAGTTAATCCAGCCTTGTGTGTCTATGGAAAGAATGTCTGTGGTCTGGTGCAGAGCAGGGGAATAGGAATGATACAGCGAGTGTGGCGCTGATAGAGCAGAGAGGGTTTATTACTCACCTGTGTGTCTGGCTCTGATGAGGAGAATGAAAGCAGACTGGGACGTGGCAAGGTGTGGCTGAGAGACAGAGAGAGCGAGAGAAAGGGCAATGGAAAATAATTGCCGTGACCATCACGTTTGGTACAGATATTGTTGTCTGTTCCCGTGCTTTACTGTTCTATAAGAAAAACAGAATCAGTTTGAAGAAGGGTCTCGTCCCAAAACGTCACCTATTCCTTTTCTCTGGATCTGCTACCTGACCCGCAGAGTTACTCCAGCATTTTGTGTTGATCTATAATCTGTAGTTCCTGGCTACGCTTTTATTTTTGAGGCAGCGACTCCTGTAGATCCCTTTAAATGTGGGGAGGTCAGGTCCCTTGATGGACCGGGCCAGTGTCCACCAAATGTACGTCACCTCTCTAGTTCCTGGGTGTTTGAGTTGCCAAACCAGGCCGTGATGTGTCTGTCTTCAGTTTTTCCCAGAACAGAAAAGCTCGCATCAAACACCGTCGTTATTGGATATCTGAATTAAAAGAAAATACTCCAAATATCCAGGCATGCGTGGAATGCGATCCAGCGGATTTCAAAATCAAGCTATTCTTTCCAATGATATTTGTACCCTGTGCGCAAGGGTCTCGACCCGAAACGTCACCTATTCCTTCGCTCCATAGATGCTGCCTCGCCCGCTGAGTTTCTCCAGCATTTCTGTCTACATTTGTACACTGTGAAGTCATTTTTGGTGGAGTTGCCGCCTCACAGCGCTAGAGATCCGGGTTTGACCCCGACCTCGGGTGCTGTCCGTGTGGAGTTTGCACGTTCTCCCTGTGAACGCGTGGGTTTCCTCCGGGTGCTCCGGTTTCTTCCCACATCCCTAAGAGATGCGGATTTGTAGGAATGCGGGATTGGCCTCTTTGAATGACCTCTCGTGCGTGCAGGGAATTGAGGAGAAAAGTGGGACAACATAGAACTGGTGCGAGCGACCGATCGATGGTCGTTGTGGACTCGCCCACCTCTCTCCTCCGTGGCATAGATCTTTTTTCCCCCAAGATCCCCAAAAAAATCTAAAGACTAGAGTGCATCGCTTTATGGCGATAGGGGCAAGGTATAGAAGAGATGTGCTGATCAGTTTTTTTTACACAGAGGGTGGTGGGTGCCTGGAACATGCTGCCAAGGGTGGTGGTGGAGGCAGATTCGATGGTGGTGTTTAATAGACTTTTAGATAGGCACCTGGATATGCAGGGAATGGAGGGACATGGATCCAGTGCAGGTCGATAAGTGATGGTCTTGACATCACGTTTGGCACTGACATTCAATGGTGCTTTGTGTGGGAAAGAACTGCAGATGCTGGTTTATACCGAGGATAGATACAAAGTGCCGGAGTAACTCAGCGGGACAGGCAGCATCTCTGGAGAGAAGGAATTGGTGACGTTTTGGGTCTAGACCCTTCTTCAGTTTAACGTTTTATTTAATAGTGCCTTATTTCTCGTATGCAACTGCAAAGTGAAATTAATTTTGCATATATTACAGACACAGGCGACAACATTATTGGCGCCATTGTCCAAAGTTGGCCCGCGCGCAAAGTTGGCCCGCGCGCACGATGTACTTGAGTGGTTCCAGCGAAACAACGTCCCTCTCCTCGCCCGGCCGTCCTTGTGTCCCGGGGGCGTCTCCTGCAGCCGACCTTGAAGGCGCTGGAGGCGTTACTCTGGCTCGCCCTCCTCGCTCCTCGCGTCCGACGTCTCCAGCGGCTCCCTCTCGGTTACGCCGACCGACGATACTTCGGGCAAGATCCTGACGAGGGGCCGGTTCTTGTGCTGGTTGAAACCGAAGATAGACACAAAGAGCTGGAGTAACTCTGAGGGACAGGCAGCATCTCTGGAGAGAAGGAATGGGTGACGTTTCAGGTCTGAAGAACGGTCTCGACGCAAAACGCCACCCATTCCTTCTCTCCAGAGATGCTGCCTGTCCCGCTGATAGCATTTTGTGTCTATCTTCTCTAAAATTGGCTGCTCATGCATTGAGGCCATTGCATCCTCCACCTTAGTCGCATTTTTCCAACACTATTTCCTACTTTCACTTCAGTATTGGCATCTGCCCTTAACTTCTTGCCTGTAAGAGTCTTAGCTTGCCATTTCTTTCCTGTTTTAAAAAATATTCTTGAAGATTTTTTTAATGGTTGTTTTTACCATTTAACCAGAGTTCCCAAAGTGATTAAAAGAGGCTTGTGCTCTTAATAATAATTTAAAGTAATACATTGAAACGGCAATTGAATACCTATCCTCTGGGACTATCATCTGCTTAATTTGGGACTGGACAGTCTGGTTTGTGAGTAACTTGTCTGGAAATTCAAAAAATGTGAACTAACCTTCAAAAAGGACGGCCTTCAAAATGGATGCTATTATTTGTTATTTTCTTCTGTCTGAGTCTACAGTTTCAGTTCCGTTTAACATGGGAGGTACAGTGCGTTAACAGGCCCTTCTGCCCACTGAGTCCATACTGACCAGTGCTCACCCGCTCACACTAGTTCTACCTTATCGCACATCTGCATCCGACACAGCACGGTGGCACAGCGCCATTGACCCGGGTTCGATTCTGAGCTTGGATGCTGTCTGTATGGAGTGTGCATGCTCCCCCTAGTCAGAGGGTGATGAATCTGTGGAATTCTTTGCCATAGACGGCTGTGGAGACCAAATCGTTATTAGTTCATTTCAGTTTACTGTCACGTGTACCGAGGTACAGTGAAAAGCTTTTGTTGCGTGCTAACCAGCCAGCAGAAAGACAGGACATGATTACAATCGATCCATTTACAGTAAGCGGTGGTTGATTAGTAAGTGCGTCAAAGGTTATGGGGAGAAGGCAGGAGAATGTGGTTGAGAGGGAGAGATAGATCAGCCGTGATTGAATGGCAGAGTAGACGTGATGGGCTGAATGGCCTCATTCTACTCCTATTCCTTATGACCTTATGACACGATGGGCTGAATGGCCTAATTCTACTCGTGTCTTATGAATATTGATCAACTCGCATTCAGAATTCCGCAACTCAAGATTAGGGATGATATATTACCACTCTAGACACCGCAGAGGTAGAGTTACTGCCCCACCAGCGCCACAGATCTAGGTTTGGTTTCCTCCCACACTCCAAAGACATCCAGGCCCATCCAATCCTTTCAGGGACCCAAGCAGTCATTCCAAGTCCGACAGAGGTTCACCTGCACCTCCTCCAACCTCATCTACTGCATCCGTTGCTCCAGATGCCAGCTGATCTACATCGGTGAGACCAAGCGTAGACTGGGCGATCGTTTCGCCGAACACCTCCGCTCGGTCCGCAATAACCAACCCGACCTCCCGGTGGCTCAGCACTTCAACTCCCCCTCCCACTCCGTATCTGACCTCTCGGTCCTGGGCCTCCTCCACGGCCAGAGTGATCAACACCGCAAGTTGGAGGAACAGCACCTCATATTCCGCTTGGGGAGTCTGCATCCTCTGGGCTTAAACATTGAATTTTCTCAATTCTGTTAACCCAGACTGCCCCCACCCCTCCCCACCTCTCCCTCAGCCCTCTGGCCCTAACATTCCTTCTCCATCTCCCCCCCCCCCCCCCCCCCCCCCAGTCGCACTAACTTCTCATTTTCACACCACAAACAGCTTACAATGGCCTGCTTCCTTTATCACCAATACTTTTTTGCATATCTTTCACTCATTGTTCCTTATCTCTCCACATCACTGTTTATATCTCTCGTTTCCCTGATCCCTGACCAGTCTGAAGAAGGGTCTCGACCCGAAACGTCGCCTATCTCCTTCGCTCCTTAGATGCTGCTGCACCCGCTGAGTTTCTCCAGCTTTTTGTGTAACCCCAGGTTTGTAGTTTAATTGGCTTGGTAAAGTTGTAAATTGTCCCCAGCGGGTTTCGGATAGTGTTAGTGTCCGGTGATCGCTGGTCGGGTCGGACCCAGTGGGCCGAAAGGCCTGATTCTGCCCATGTAATTCTAAACTAAACTCTTGAACACTATAAAACATCAACTGAATGTTCTATGAGGCTGCCTTTGGTTGTGCTAAGGACTTGGGGGATTCTTTGCACTTGTACCTTCCGAAGAGTCTGCGAAGGAACTATACTGGAAGTTGGACAATTGTTTTATGCCAGACTATTTTTACACTTTTTTATCAAGCCAATTAACCTACAATTGGGGTTAATATTTTTTAAATTGTATTTCATCTGAATACCATATTACCCGGCCTGTTCTGCTGCTGCAAGTAACTGTCTCATTGTTCCATTGTGGGTACATGCTGAAGATAGACACAAAAAGCTGGAGTAACTCAGCGGGACAGGCAGCATCTCTGGAGAGAAGGAATGGGTGACGTTTCGGGTCGAGACCCTTCTTCAGGTACACGCTGCCTGTCCCGCTGAGTTACTCCAGCATTTTATGTCTATTAACAATTAATCTCTCCTCTTGACTCTTGCACAACCACCAGGACGGATGCCGGTGAGCTGCAGATACAAGGAACTGCAGGTTTACAAGAGATAGAGGCACAAAGTGCTGGAGTAACAGCGGGTCAGGCAGCATCCCTGGATACCATGTAGAGGTGTCCTTTCACATTCGGGACCCTTTCTCATAATGGTCTTGACCAGAAACGTCACCTATCCATGCTGGCCAGGGAAGCTGCCTGACCCGCTGAGTTACTCCAGCAGATAGACACAGAATGCTGGCGTAACTCAGCGGGACAGGCAGCATCTCTGGAGAGAAGGAATGGGTGACGTTTCGGGGTCGAGAGCCGCCTTCAGACTGAGTTATTCCATGTTGTGTAATCTTCTAGCGAGCTCGAGTTTGGATGTGTTTGTGTGCAGGCATTTATGCTGAGTCTTTGCCCGGGCTAATCTAATCTTGGGTTAAAAGTGCACATTATGTGATATTCCTAGCTGAACTAGTGTAAATGCTTTGAAGGGGAATTACAGGTGCTTTTGTTTAAAGATTAGCTCAGCAATTTGGGTGATCTCATTCCTTTGCTATGTCTTTTATCCTTTGCTGGTGTTATTTACATAGGGCTGGCGTATGCAACAGGCCATTGGAGGAGGTTCAACCTGGTAACTTGCTGAATTTCTTTAAACATTTATGATGGTCATAAAGGCAAGAATATCTGGCAAACCTTTTGTCTTCTCATCGATGGCCTTTAAACCAACCATCACCCATCATCGAAGATAGACACAAAATGCTGGAGTGACTCTGCGGGGCAGGCAGCGGCAGCTCTGGAGAAGAAGGAATGGGTGACATTTCGGGTCGAGACCCTTCTTCAGGCCAAGAGTCAGGGGGAGAGGGAAATGAGAGGTAGGGAAAGGTTCAAAATAAATCCGAGCCGGCACCAAGGAAAGGTGGAGCCCACAATGGTCCACTGTTGGCTGTGGAAGAGGTGATAGCGGAGGGATACGAACAATGGAACTGGCCCACACTAGACCACACCTGCAGTATTGTGTACAGTTTTGGTCCCCTAATTTGAGGAAGGACATTCTTGCTATTGAGGGAGTGCAGCGTAGGTTTACAAGGTTAATTCCCGGGATGGCGGGATTGTCATATGCTGAGAGAACGGAGCAGCTGGGCTTGTACACTCTGGAGTTTAGAAGGATGAGAGGGCATGTCATTGAAACATATAAGATTGTTAAGGGCTTGGACACGCTAGAGGCAGGAAACATGTTCCTGATATTGGGGGAGTCCAGAACCAGTGGCCACAGTTTAAGAATAAGGAGTAAGCCATTTAGAACTGAGACGAGGAAACACTTTTTCTCACAGAGAGTTGTGAGTGTGGAATTCTCTGCCTCAGAGGGCGGTGGAGGCCGGTTCTCTGGATGCTTTCAAGAGAGAGCTAGATAGAGCTCTTAAAAATAGCGGAGTCGGGGGATATGGGGCGAAGGCAGGAACGGGGTATTAATTGGGGATGAATGGCGGTGCTGGCTCGAAAGGGCCCAATGACCTACTCCTGCACCTATTGTCTATATTGTCTATAGCAGGATGACGATGATGGGGGAGGGACGGAGAGAGAGAGGGAATGCAAGGGATAGAGAAAGCAATCTCCATACTGCCGGGTCCTGCACATCACCGGGGATCAAACATCTGAAGGACCGGCGGAAAGAAGGGTCCCGACCTGAAACGTCACCTCACCATTATTTCCAAAGATGCAGCCTGACCCGCTGAGTTACTCCAACATTTTGTATCCATAATCGGCCATCAACCCCTTCACCCCCTCACCTGAATCCACCCATCACTAACCTGGCTTTGTCCTGCTACCACCTCCCTTCCAGCTCCCCCCCTCCCTCTACCCTCCCCCCTCAATACAATTAGTTTGTCGAAGGGTCCTTATCCAAAACATATCCCGACCAGGCTTTCCAGAGACATAAAATGCTGGAGCAACTCAGCGGGACTGGCCGCATGTACCTGAAGAAGGGTCTCGACCCGAAACGTCACCCATTCTTTATCTCCAGAGATGCTGACTGACCAGCTGAGTTACTCCAGTACTTTTTTTTTTGTAACCTAGCATTTGCAGTTCCTTGTCACCGAGAGACATACAGCACGGAAACAGGCCCAACTTGCCCATGCCGCCCAACATGCCCCATCTACACTAGTCCCACCTGCCTGTGTTTGGCACATATCCTTCTAAACCTATCCTATACATGCACCTGTCTAAATGTTTCTTTAAAATTTGCTCGTCTCAACTACCTACAGAGAGTTGAGTTTAGTTTAGAGGTACAGCATGGAAACGGGTCCTATGGCCAAATCCTTGCCGACCAACGACCGCCCCTGCACTCGTTCTATCCCACACACTGGGGAAAATTTGCAGAAGCCAATTAGCCTACAAACCTTCACGTCTTTGAAGTTTTGGGGGGGGGGGGGGGAAACCAGAGCACCCGGAGAAAACCCACGTGGTCACAGGGAGAACGTGCAAACTCCGCACAGACAGCACCTGAGGTCGGGATCGAACCCAGGTCTCTGGTGCTGTGAGGCAGCAACTCTACCGCTGCGCCACCGTGCCGCCCTCATAGCAAACATTTACTTCAAGTGAGGCTGATTTGTCTGTTTAATATTTTCATTTTAACCCCCCCCCCCCCCCCCCCCGCTCCCTTCAGACCCCCTCCCCCTCACGATTCATGACTACTTACATTAGTGGGCAGCACAGTGTCGCAGCGGTAGAGTTGCTGCCTTACTGCGCTCGCAGCGCCGGAGAACCGGTTGCGATCCCGTCTACGGGCGCTGTCTGTGCGGAATTTGCACGTTCTCCCCGTGACCTGCGCGGGTTTTCACCGAGATCTTTGGTGTCCTTCCACACTCCAAAGACGTGCAGGTTTGTAGGTTAATTGGCTTGGTATAAATATAAAATTGTCCCTAGTGTGTGTGTGTGTGTGTGTAGGATGTTGTTAGTGTGCGGGGATCGCTGGTCGCTGCGGACAGGGTGGGCCGAAGGGCCTGTTTCCGCGCTGTGTCTCCAAACTAAACTAACAAGCAGAAAGACATCAGCGTACTCATTGAAGGATGAATTCCCTGGAGTGGAATTTGAAACCTTAATCTTCCTCACACAAAGAATACCACCAACCATGCTATTGAATGACTTTATTTTAAAAGTAATGCCTTCGAGAAGGGAATATTACTACCTGGGGAATGGGAGCTTGATAATTTATTTTTCTGGATCTTGGCAATGAAAGAAATCTGCTGCTGAGACAAAATTCGAGTGGATGTTTGTCAGTGAATTTGTGTTTTTGATCAGGGATTCACATTTGGGGTAAAGTGACCTTTGGAGTTGCTTTTATGCCTGAGGGCAGCAGGCAGCTGATATTTACTGTCTTTAGACTTTAGAGATACAGTGCGGAAACAGGCCCTTCGGCCCATCGAGTACATGCCGACCAGCGATATCGCCATCCTACTCACACATGGGTCACTTTACAATTTTAACGGAGCCCATTTACCTGCAAACCCGCACGTCTTTGAGCGTGGGAGGTAACCGGAGCACCCGGAGAAAACCCACGCAGGTCATGGGGAGAACGTGCAAACTCCGTATGGACAGCACCCGTAGTCAGGATTGAATCCGGGTGTCTGGCTGTGAGACAGTAGCTCTACCGCTGCGCCACCGTGCCGCCCCGGTCGCTGTTGCGTTCCACGCTTAAGCATCTGCAAAGAGTCATAGATAGGGTAGACAGTCAGAAGCTTTTTGCCAGAGTGGAAATGTCAAAGACCGGAGGGCAGAGCTTTAAGGTGAGAGAGGCAAAGTTTAAAGGAGAGGCTTCAGAAACGTTTGAACAGGTGCATGGATAGGATGGGTTTAGAGGGATACGGGCCAAATGTGGGCAGGTGGGACTAGTGTCGATGGGGCATGTTGGGCTGAAGGGACTGTTTCCACGCTGTATCACTCTCTGTGAATGACATGGATAGACGATATTTTGGGTTGGGACCCTTCCTCAGACTCAGTCTGGGTCTGAAGAAGAGTCCTGATCTGAGATGTCACCTGTCCATGTTCTCCAGAGATGCTGCTGCCAGACCCGCTGAGTCAAGGGGCTGTCCCACTGTATAAGGTAATTCAAGAGTTCTCCCGAGTTTCCCCTGATTCGAACTCGGAGAATTACAGTATTAGCCATTCGTAGGTACTCGGGGCTTTCGTGGACATTTTTCACAGTGCTGAAAAAATGTCACCAGTTACCGCGTTTCCAGAGTACTTGCCGTTAGCGTTATGAGCCGCTACGAGACGTCCACGAGCTCCAACGTAGCCGCTACGTGACAAAGTCAGCATGGATTTATGAAAGGTAAATCATGTCTGACGAATCTTATAGAATTTTTTGAGGATGTAACTAGTAGAGTGGATAAGGGAGAACCTGTGGATGTGTTATATCTGGACTTTCAGAAGGCTTTTGACAAGGTCCCACTTAAGAGATTAGAATACAAACTTAAAGCACACGGTATTGGGGATTCAGTATTGATGTGGATAGAGAACTGGCTGGCAGACAGGAAGCAAAGAGTAGGAGTAAACGGGTTATTTTCACAATGGCAGGCAGTGACTAGAGGGGTACCGCAAGGCTCAGTGCTGGGACCCCAGCTATTTACAATATATGTATTAATGATCTGGCTGAGGGAATTGAATGCAACATCTCCAAGTTTGTGGATGACACGAAGCTGGGGGGCAGTGTTAGCTGTGAGGAGGATGCTGGGAGGCTGCAAGGTGACTTGGATAGGTTGGGTGAGTGGGCAAATGCATGGCAGATGCAGTATAATGTGGATAAATGTGAGGTTATCCACTTTGGCGGCAAAAATTTTGATTAGGGAAAGGGGAGATGCAACGAGACCTGGGTGTCATGGTGCACCAGTCATTGAAAGTAGGCATGCAGGTGCAGCAGGCTGTGAAGAAAGCAAATGGTATGTTGGCATTCATAGCAGAAGGATTTGAGTACAAGAGCAGGGAGGTTCTACTGCAGTTGTACAGGGTCTTGGTGAGGCCACACCTGGAGTATTGCGTACAGTTTTGGTCTCCTAATCTGAGGAAAGACATTCTTGCCATAGAGGGAGTACAGAGAAGGTTCACCAGACTGATTCTTGGGATGGCAGGACTTCCATATGAAGAAAGACTGGATAGACTCGGCTTGTACTTGGAATTTAGGAGATTGAGGGGGGATCTTATAGAGGCTTACAAAATGCTTAAGGGGTTGGACAGGCTAGATGCAGGAAGATTGTTCCCGATGTTGGGGAACTCCAGAACAAGGGGTCACAGTTTCAGGATAAGGGGGAAGTCTTTTAGGACCGAGATGAGAAGATCTTTTTTCACACAGAGAGTGGTGAATCTCTGCCACAGAAGGTAGTTGAGGCCAGTTCATTGGCTATATTTAAGAGGGAGCTAGATGTGGCCCTTGTGGCTAAGGGGATCAGAGGGTATGGAGAGAAGGCAGGTACAGGATACTGAGTTGAATGATCAGCCATGATCATATTGAATGGCGGTGCAGGCTCGAAGGGCTGAATGGCCTACTCCTGCACCTATTGTCTACGATTCTATGATTCTATGATTCTACGTACTTACCACGAGTTTGATTTTTTTAAAAACTTGGGATAGCTCTTGAATTACCTCGTACAGTGAGACAGGCCCTTTACTCCAGCATTTTGTGTTTTGCTCAAGACTCCAGCATCTGTCGCCAAATCAAATAGCACTCTGTAGAATAGCCCTGCTTCTCTGAAGGTGACATCTCTTAATCCTTTAGATAATAATGTGGCTTTCACAGTTAACCCTCTTAGGTATTTCACCATTGTTGCAGAGTATTAGTGCTAAGTTGTTCATGTATAATAAAAGCAAATTGAACTAATTTAATAATTGAATAGCACTCACCTAATCCACTGAAGAAGTACTTTGTGCAACAATAAAGCAAAATTGGGTTCAAGCACCTGATGTTGGAACATGCATACACATACTTCAAAAGAGTAAGCCAAGATAACGTTCCATGAAGTGATAGGCATGAAATGTTGGGGTAACTCAGTGGGACAGGCAACATCTCTGGAGAGAAGGAATGGGTGACATTTTGATCGAGACCCTTCTTCTGATTGCGAGTCAGTGTAGAGGGAAACTGGAGTAAGGGTAAGGTGTGAAAACGTCAGATCAAAGCAGACAACGATCAAGGAAATATAAATGGTAGACAAAAATGCTGGAGAAACTCAGCGGGTCAGGCAGCATCTATGGAGCGAAGGAATAGGTGGCCTTTCGGGTCGAGACTGATGTGGGGATCGGGGGGGTGGGGGGGGGGGCGGGGGGAAGGGAAGAAGGGAAGAAGAAAGCAAGAGGCAGAGACAGTGGGCTGTGGGAGAGCTGAGAAGGGGAGTGGAAGGAGGGAGAAAGCAGGGACTACCTGAAATTGGAGAAGTCAATGTGCATACCGCTGGGGAATAAATGACCCAAGCGAAATATGAGGTGCTGCTCCTCCAACTTACGGTGGGCCTCACTCTGGCCATGGAGGAGGCCCAGGATCATCAGATCATCACCTGCTTTGATCTGTCATTTTCACACCTTACCCATCCATGTTTCTAGACTCCCTCCCCCCGACGCTCAGTCTAAAGAAGGGTCTCGACTTCAAAGTCACCTATTTCTTCTCTCCAGAGATGTTGCCTGGCCCGCTGAGGTACTCCAGCATTTTGTGTCTGTCTCCGGTTTAAACCAGCGTCTGCAGTTCCTTCCCACTCATTCCATGTGGGGTCTTTGATTTGATTATTTCAAACTTAATTGAGATGAAAGGATTGCCAACTTTATTCCTGGCTTTTTCCTTTGACATCAGCCTCGATGCGAGTTCTCTTTCAGGAATTATCTGGGTCAAACAAAAAAATGGATTTGAAAGATCATGTGAAACTCCTTGATATAATTGCAAGCCATTGTAAAGATGTAAGATTAATAGGGCTCATATAAATTCCACCCTAATAGGTGGAACCACATACCACACGGTATAATCACCTGAGAATGCAGGACGCTATTATTGATTTACCTCTTCACGGCAGCCAAACCACTTTTACACACTGCTTCATATTTGAGTTGTGAAATGACAGAAGGGCCGTTCATGTGTCGGCTTGTTGTCATGGAAGTGATTATAGTCTGGGGAGTGTTGTAGAGCAGAGGGATCTAGGAGTACAGGTGCATGGTTCCATAAAAGTCGAGTCGCAGGTGGATCAGGAGGTCAAAAAGGCTTTTGGCACTTTGGCCTTCATCAGTCAGGATATAGAGTTTTGAAGTTGGGAGGTCATGTTGCGGTTGTATAAGACGTTGGTGAGACCGCATTTAGAATATTGTGTTCAGTTGAGGGCACCATGTTATAGGACGAAATGTTGTCAAGCTTGAAAGGGTTTGGAATAGACTCACGAGGATGTTGCCAGGACTAGAGGGTGTGAGCTACAGGGAGAGGTTGAGTAGGCTGGGTCACTATTCCATGGAGCACTGGAGGATCAATCAATCAAAGACTTTATTGTCATTCAAAAATACACCAACAGATGCAAGTGAACGGAATTTCGTTGCATCTGGCTCACCGTGCAACATAAAACAACAAAAGGATAAAATGGATAAAAAGATAAAATAGATAATAGTGGCGGCACATGATGCGGAATTCAAGAGTCTGATGGCTCGGGGGAGAAGCTGTTGCAACATCTGGCCGTTCTGCTCCTTATGCTGCGATACCTTTTGCCCGAGGGCAGCAGAGTGAACAGTCCGTGATGGAGATGAGTGGGGTCCTTTATAATGCTGTTGGTCATGGACAAGCAACGTTTGCACGCAATGCCCCCGGTTGAAGGAAGAGAAGTCCCGATTATTATTTTTTTCAGCCGCCCTCGCCGCTCTCTGCACGGACTTCCAGTCGGAGGCTCTACAGTCCCCAAACCAGACAGAGATACAGCTGGTCAAAATGCTCTCTGTGGTGCCCCTGTAGAAAGTGGTGAGGATGGGATGGCGGAGGTGAGCTCTTCTCATCCGGCGTAGAAAGTGCATACACTGCTGCGCTCTCTTAACTAGTGATGCAATGTTTTTTGACCAGGGGAGGGGAGATGAGGGGTATCCAAAATATATATAGAGGTATACAAAATCATGATTCAAAATCATGTGGCAATGAATTCCACAAATTCACCACCCTCTTCAGACCACTGGGTTGTAAGTTATCCAAGTAACTGCTATCTACCTCATCGGTGACCCTTGGACTATCTTTGACCTGACATTACTGGCTTTATCTTGCACTTAACGTTTCCCAGGATGGAAATGTCAAAGACTACGGGGCACAACAGCCCGGTGTACAATCTACCTCGTGTGTGACCATTGGACTATCTTTAATCAGCCTCTACTGGACTTTATCTTGCACTAAACCCTATTCCCTTTATCCGGTATCTGTACACTGTGGACGGCTTGCATGTAATCATGTATAGTCTTTCTGCTGAATGGATAGCACTCAACAAAAAGTTTCACTGCACCTCTATACGCGTGACAATAAACTAAACTAAATTAAGCTAAACTAAATTCAGAAATATAACCATATAACAATTACAGCACAGAAACAGGCCCTCTCGGCCCTTCCAGTCCGTGCTGACCATTTATTTTCCCCTAGTCCCATCTACCTGCACTCAGACCATACCTCTCCATTCCCTTCCCGTCCATAAACCTATCCACTTTACCTTTAAATGTTACAATCGATCCTGCCTCCACCACTTCTGCTGGACGATCATTCCACACAGCCACCACTCTCTGAGTAAAGAAGTTCCCCCTCACGTTACCCCTAAACCTCTGTCCCTTAATTCTCATGTCATGCCCTCTTGTTTGAATCTTCCCTACCCTCAATGGGAAAAGCTTATCCACGTCAACTCTGTCTATCCCTTTCATCATTTTAAAGACCTCAATCAAGTCCCCCCTTAACCTTCTGCGCTCCAACGAATAAAGACCTAACTTGTTCAACCTTTCTCTGTAACTTAGTTGCTGGAACCCAGGCAACATTCTAGTAAATCTCCTCTGTACTCTCTCTATTTTGTTGACATAGTTCTGAGAAACTATATTCTACCTTCTGGGATTTTTCTCCTTGCTCTAACTGATGTACTTGAGTTTGGCTTGGTTATATTCAAGTACAGCATTATCTAATTTGATTGGGTAGCTGTCAAAATAAAAGCTTTTCACTGCTCAAATCGGTGTGTGGGACAATAATAAACCAACATTAATTGACGCCTTGGTTGGGTGAGTAGGACAACATCAGAAGGAGAAGGGGGGTACACAAAAGGCTGGAGAAACTCAGCGGGTGCAGCAGCATCTAAGGAGCGAAGGAGATGGGCGACGTTTCGGGTTGAGACCCTTCTTCAGACTCATGGGCGATGTTTCGGGTCGTGACCCTAGAAGGAGAAGTGTGGAGAACGATTGTTACGCAGTCATAAGTAATAGGAGTAGATTTAGGCCATTCGGCCCATCAAGTCTATTTTTTAGTTTAATTTAGTTTTGAGATATAGCGTGGAAACAGGCCCTTCGGCCCACCGAACGCGTCGACCAGCGATCCCCGCTCATTAACACAACCCTGCGCTCACTAGGGACAATTATAATAAAAATAAAAACAAACATTTTCCAAGCCAATTTACCTACATACCTGTACGTCTTTGGAGCGTGGGAGGAAACGGCAGTCACGGGGAGAACGTACAAACTCCGTACAGACAGCACCCGTAGTCGGGATCGAACCTGGGTGTCCGGCGTTGTAAGGCAGCAACTCTATTGCTGCGCCTCCATGCCGCCCTGCCATTCGATCATGGCTGATCTATCTCTCCCTCCTAACCCCATTCTCCTGCCTTCTCCCCTTAATCCCTGACACCCGTACTAATCCAGAATCTATTAATCTCTGCCTAAAAGATATCCACTGACTCTGCCTCCACAGCCGTCAATGGCAAAGAATTCCACAGATTCACCTCCCTCTGACTAAAGAAAGGTCTCCTCATCTCCTTCCGAAAAGATCATCCTTTAATTATGAGGCTGTGACCTCTAGTCCTAGACTCTCCCACTAGGGGAAACATCCTCTCCACATCCACTCTATCCAAGCCTTTCACTATTCTGTGTGTTTCAATGAGGTGCCAGGAACTCGCTGCCAGGGGTGGTGGTGGAGGCAGATGCGATAGTGGTGTGTAAGAGTCTATTAGATAGGCACGTGGATCTGCAGGGGATGGAGGGCTACGGATCACGTGCAGGCAGAGGAGATTGGTATTTACTTGGCATTGACATTGTGGGCTGAAGGGCCTGTTTCTGTGCTGTTCTATGGTCTGCTGTGACATGGTTTTGTGAATGTCCCACTTGGCTGTCATTTGAGTGCCATTTACGCGACCTGATAGCGTGTGGGTAGCGAGGGACGGGCGCATGGAGTGGCGTGGAGTTGTGCGCAGTATTGCGCAGCGTGCCAGGATTTCGTCCTGTACGAAATCTTCGAGCGCCACCGGCCTGTCGCGTAAATGACGGCCAAGTGGGACAGGGTGACGTTTCGGGTCGAGAATCTTCTTCAGACTGAAACAGCTTCTATTCCTTCTCTCCAGAGATGCTGCCGGTCCCGCTGAGTTACTCCTGCATTTTGTGTCTATCTTCAATTTAAACCAGCACCTGCAGTTGCTTCCCACAGATTAATTTGGGCTGCAGCTTGCTACTTTTCATTCACCTCTTTTTTTTGAATAGGGGCATTGCATCTGCAGTTTTTCCAAATGCTAGCAACACTCAAGAAAGGGGACCATTTTAGAAAATCACCGTAAATGATCGTAAGCTGGGTAAATATCGTAAACTGGGTATTCAAATGACGTCACGCACTCCAGGCGGCTGTGCGCGACTGTCGGCGTGTAACTGTCGCGTGTCAGTCACTACAGGCCTGTCGCGTAAATGCCTGCCAAGTGGGACAGGCCCTTTAGTTTATAAGAGTGACCTTGCTGATTCAAGGATTGAGCATGAAGACTTGGTTTGCCACGATGGTTCAGGTCAGACATTCCCAGGTGCAATATTGTTCAGATTTTCTAAATCGCATTACAAATCAATAATTCTATTCTTTCTTCCAGGGCCAGTAAGATCGTTGGAAACAAATCCTTTCATAGGGTGATACAGCGTGGAAACAGGCCATTCGGCCCAACTTGCCACACTGACCAACATGTCCCATCGACACTAGTCCCACCTGTCCGCATTTGGCTCCTAGCCCTCTAAACCTGTCCTATCCATGTACCTGTCTAAATGTTTCTTAAACCTCGCAATAGTCCCTGCCTCAACTACCTCCTTCAGTATGTTTAAGGAGGAACTGCAGATGCTGGAAAATTGAAGGAAGACAAAACTAGAGAAACTCAGCGGGTGAGGCAGCATCTGTGGAGCGAAAGAAATAGGCTCTATAGATTCGGTTCGAGACCCTTCTTCAGACTGATGTGGGGGTGGGAAGAAGAAAGGAAGAGGCAGAGACAGTGGGCTGCAGGAGAGCTGGCCTATAGGAAACGCTCCATAGATGCTGCCTCACCCGCTGAGTTTCTCCAGCATTTTTGTCTACCTACCTCCTTCAGCAGCTCGTTTCATACATCCACCACTCTTTGTGTGAGAAAGTTACGCTTCAGATTCCAATTCAATCTCTCCCTCACCCCCCCCCCCACCTTAAACCTGTGTCCTCTGGTTCTCTGGCTAGGCAAGAGACTCTGCTGCCACCCAATCTATTCCCCTCATGATCTTATACACATCTATAAGTTCACCCCTCATCCTCCTGCGCTCCAGGGTATGCAGTCCCAGCCTGCTCAACCTCTCCCTGTAGCTTGGACCCTCCAGCCCTAGCGACACCCACGTAAATCTTCTCTGTGTCCTTTCGGTCTGCCTGACTCTTGGAAACTTCAGTTGGGGCGGCTCGGAGCCGGAGGTCCCTGCCTCACGGCGCCGGAGACCCGGGTTCGATCCTGACTCTGGGTGCTGTCTGTGTGGAGTTTGCATGTTCTCCCCATGATCTGCCTGGGTTTTTCTCCAGGTGCTCAGGTCTCCCCCCACACTCCAAAGACATACTTTCCGGTTTTGTAGGTTAATTGGCTTTGGTGGGCTTGTAAATCATCCCTGGTTGGTGTGTAGGGTAGTGCTAGTATGCGAGGGGGTTGCTGGTCGGCACGGACTCAGAGGGCCGAAGGGCCTGTTTTTGCGCCATATCTCTAAACTAAACTGAAACTGAGACAATAAGCTAAGTTGAACTGAATATTTTAGTTTCAAACAAGTTTAGGATGTTGAGGCGTGAAGCGACCCTGATCTCTAACTGTCCGATTCCTTCTTCTTTCCCTCCTGAAGACGAGACGGGCCTTAACGTACGTCCCCAGCGCCAAACAAGCTTGAGATGAGAAATTCGGAAGAAGGTGCCAGCGGGACAGTTTTGCAGCGATTGTTACAGGAGCAACTTCGTTATGGGAACCCCAGTGATAGCCGCAACCTGCTCGCACTCCACCAGCAAGCCACGGTGAACGTCATTGCCTTCAACAGCAAGGGCTCGGTCATCAGCTCAGTCGATGGCATGACCCAAGATGAGCGGCAGATTGTCCCGCATTCCGCACGACAGGAGCCCCAGGGTCAGGAGCTACAGGTCGACAACGGCGCCATGGAGAAGCAGCTGCAGGGCCGCGGTGGCGGGGGCGGCGGGGGGCCGGCGCAGAACGCGGAGGAGCTGCCCACGTACGAGGAGGCCAAGGTGCAGTCGCAGTTCTTCCGGGGGCAGCAGCACACGACCGCCGGCACGGCCTTCTTCGTCACCGGCATCAACAACCAGAAGATGAGGACGGAGGGGAGGTCCACCGTGCAGCGGGTGGGGGCGGCCAAAGTCCACCAGGACGACGGGCTGAAGGACCTGAAGCAGGGCCACGTCCGCTCGCTGAGCGAGCGTCTGATGCAACTCTCGCTGGCCACCAACGGCGTCAAGGCGCAGACGGGGTCCATGGCCGGCGCCGGGGTCATCTCACCGCAGCAGGCCGGCGATTTCTACACCAGCACCGCTCACGTCCTCCCTCAGATATCGGTGAAGGGGCTGGACCCTCGCGGACCCCCGCCCGACTACCCCTACAAAAGCACCCTCACCCTCGCGCCCAAGGCTCAGGACTGTGGCAATTACTACAGCGACTTCCGATTGGGAATGGTGTCGGAGATTCTGAAGCCGAGCCACAATTTGCAACATGTCCGGCTGGAAGCTCCTGGTGTGCGATACCTGCCCCCTCCGGATTACGGGGCCATCAGGTAAAACAAACGACACCCGTCTTTCATTCCAATTATCATTCAGTAGCTAGACGCAAAATGCCGGAGTAACTCAGCGGGGACAGGCAGCATCTCTGGTAGAGCAGGAATGGGTGACGTCTTGACCCAGAACGTCACCCATTCCTTTTCTCCACAGATGCTGCCTGTCCCCGCTGAGTCACTCCTGCATTTTGTCCCCGCCTTTGTTGTAAACCAGCATCTGCCGTTCCTTCCTAGGCGTCTCATTCTGTGGTTTCCGAGGTTGCCTATACCGAAGTCTCAATGATTTAAAAATGATTCTGCCTTGTCACCTGTACCCGAGTCCAGTGGACAAGAGGAGTTGAGTATAGGAGCAAAGAGGTCCTTCTGCAGTTGTACAGGGCCCTAGTGAGACCACACCTGGAGTATTGTGTGCGGTTTCAGTCCCCTAATTTGAGGAAGGACATTCTTGCTATTGAGGGAGCGCAGCGTAGGTTTACAAGGTTAATTCCCGGGATGGCGGGACTATCATATGCTGAGAGAATGGAGCAGCTGGGCTTGTACACTCTGGAGTTTAGAAGGATGAGAGGGGATCTTATTGAAACATGTATGTTTATTACGGGTTGGACACGCTAGAGACAGGAAACATGTTCCCGATGTTGGGGGAGTACAGAATCAAGGGCCACAGTTTAAGAATAAGGGGTAAGCCATTTAGAACGGAGACGAGGGAACACTTTTTCACACAGAGAGTGGTGAGTCTGTGGAATTCTCAGGGGGTGGTGGAGGCCGGTTCTCTGGACACTTTCAAGGGAGAGCTAGATAGGGCTCTTAAAGATAGCAGAGTCAGGGGATCTGGGGACAAGGCAGGAACGGGGTACTGATTGGGGATGATCAGCCATGATCATATTGAATGGCGGTGGTGGCTGGAAGGGCCGAATGGCCTACTCCTGCACCTATTGTTTATTGGTCAGTACACAAAGAGTCGCCACATTTCTGGCACCGATTAAAGTTACAAAAAGGCAAATTGAAGAGTCCCGTGTCCCCCCCCCCCCCCCCCACGCTCTAGGCCGTCGTCCTTGCCCTCGGCGGCGCAGGTCCCTCCTCGCTCCTGGCGGCACGTCCTTCTCGCCGGCCCCAGCTGGGTCCCCCTTTGGCCGTCCCCCACCGTGTTGCTCTGGGCGCCCCTCCTGGTTCGCAGCAGTCCCCCGATTGGTTGTACGGCTCCACGGCGCATCTTGGCAAACCTTCTCCCGCCGGGCGACGTTCCTCGGGTTCCGCGGTGCGCCTGCCTTTGGGATGGGCCGTGACTCTTGAACAGTAAGGGTGTCTGGGGTTATGGGGAGAAGGCCGGAGAATGGAGTTGAGGAGGGAAGCTATGGTCAGCCATGTTTGAATGGCGGAGTGCACTTGATTGGCTGAATGGCCCAATTCTGCTCTTAGAACCCAGGAGTGGCACAGCGGTAGAGTCGCTGCCTCACAGCGCCTGAGATCCGGGTTCTACCCTGACTACGGGCGCTGTCTGCACAGAGTTTGTACGCTCTCCCCGTGATGGCGTAGGTTTTCTCGGAGATCTTTGGTTTCCTCCCACACTCCAAAGACGTACAGGTTTGTGGGCGAATTGGCTTGGTATAAACCCTAGTGTATGTAGGGTAGTGTTAATGTGCAGGGATCACCTGCCGGCACGGACCCGGAGGGCCGAAGGGCCTGTTTCCGCACTGTATCTCTAAACTAAACTAAACGTATGATTCAGACAATGGTTTTTATGTAGAATTACAAAGAATCTGCAGTTCATTCCAGATCAAGCAATCGTTGGGGATTTTCAAACCGTTCGGTATTTTTTAAGTGGAGATTGATTGTTTTTTGATTACTCGGGGCCTCAAAGGTGACGGAAAGAAGGCCGGAGAATGGGGTTGAGAGGGAAACGTAGGCCAGCTGTGATTGAATAGCGGAGTAGATCGATGGGCCAAATAGCCTAATCCTGTTCTTATGTTTCCTATGGGTTTAATCAGACTCTAATGTGACTATTCAGACATTTAGGTTTATAATTATTATGGCCAGACGTACCAAGGTACAATGACGAGCTTTCTTTTGCATGCTAACTTAACAAATCAGATGTTTAGTTTGGAGATACAGTGCGGAAACAGGCCCTTCGGCCCGCCGGGTCTGTTCCGACCAGCGATCCTCACACACTAACACCATCCTACACCCGCTAGGGACAATTTTTACATTTACACCAAGCCAATTAACCTGCAAACCTGCACGTCTTTGGAGTGTGGGAGGGAACCCACGCAGGTCACGGGGAGAACGTGCAAACTCCGTACAGACAGCGCCCGTAGTCAGGATTGAACCCGGGTCTCCGTCGCTGAATTCGCTGTGAGGCAGCAACTCTACCGCTGCGCCACCGTGTCTGCCCTCATAGCGCCATAGATATAGCGTCATGGAGTCATACAGTGTGTTAACAGGCCTTTCGGGCCAACAGGCCCCATCTGTGTATACCATGCATAACTATCAGCTAGTCAAACTCAAGTACAACAGGAAGATGCAGAGTGCAGAATATAGTTCTCAGCATTGTAGCGCATCAGCCCCAGACAAAGGCCAATGTCCGCAATGGGGTCGAGGTGAATGAGACCGTACCTTAGCTTATCGAAGGACCCAGGTACTAAAACGACATTTAAAATACACTTGACTTGATATATGGATAGGACAGGTTCAGAGGAATATGGGCCAAACGCGGGCAGGTGGGCCGAGTGTGGATGGGACATCTTGGTTGGTATGGGTATGTTGGGCCGAAGGGCCTGTGTCCATGTTGTGTGACTCTGTGACTAGGTGATCCTAATAAATACATGGTCATGCAATGTGAATAATATGGAAAGCAAAACTGTTTTCCTTTGGAAAGATGCTCTAATATAAAATATCAACATCTGTTTGAGCTTCAGGAGTGCATACCTTACATCTGAACTTCAGGCACAAAGGACATCTCCACTAGTGTGAGAGTCTAGGACTAGAAACATAGAAACATAGAAACTAGGTGCAGGAGTAGGCCATTCGGCCCTTCGAGCCTGCACCGCCATTCAATGTGATCATGGCTGATCATCCAACTCAGTATCCCGTACCTGCCTTCTCTCCATACCCCCTGATCCCTTTAGCCACAAGTGCCACATCTAACGCCCTCTTAAATATAGCACGCCCTCTTAAATATAGACTAGAGGTCAAAGCCTCAGAATTGAAGGATGTGAGATTTATGAGGAGGAATTTCTTTAGTCAGAGGGTGGTCAATCTGTGGAATTCTTTGCCACAGACAGCTTTGGAGGCCAAGTCAATGGATATTTTTTAAGGCAGAGATATTTTTTAAGGCAGAGATTCTTGATTAGTGCGGGTGTCAGGGGTTATGGGGAGAAGGCAGGAGAATGGGGTTAGGAGGGAGAGATAGATCAGCCATGATTGAATGGCGGAATAGACTTGATGGGCCCAATGGCCTAATTCTACTCCTATTATCAGGCAATAGATAATGGGAGCAAAGTAGCAATTAACAAGCATATGTTTAAGATGGAACTGCAGATGCTGGAAAATTGAAGTTAGACAAAAATGCTGGAGAAACTCAGCGGATGAGGCAGCATCTATTGATCGAAGACGTGTAGCGAGGTACAGTGAAAAGCTTTTTGTTGCGTGCTGTCCGGTAGATGGAAAGACTAGATAATTAAAATCAAGCTGTCCAGAATGTTCAGTGGGCTGTGAATGGCTCGATTGTACTCGCGTATTGTCTTTACACTGAGTGGTTAGCACGCAACAAAAGCTTTTCACTGCACCTCGGTACACGTGACAATAAACTAAACTGAGTAGATGCAGGATAAAAGGAATAACGTTTAGTGCGAAGTTAAAGTCCGATCAATGATAGTCTGAGCGTCTCCTTTGAGGTAGATGGGAGCTCAGGACAGCTCTCTAGTTGTGGTAGGATGATTCAGTTGTCTGATAACAGCTGGGAAGAAACTGTCTCTGAATCTGGAGGTGTGTGTTTTCACTCTTCTGTACCTCTTGCCCGAATGGAGAGGGGAGAAGAGGGAGTGACCAGGGTGAGACTGGTCCTTGATTATGTTGCTGGCCTTGCCGAGACAGCGTGAGGTGTAGATGGTGTCTCAAGGAAGTATTCTGATATCGCTCTCATTTTTTTTTTTATACTCTCTTTTTATTCTCTGTTTTGAAGAATCTTATATTCTGTGCCTGATTTGCTGGAATGGTGAAAGCCATGCAAAGTAATTGACACTCTGAGAGGTCAAAACTTAATTTTGCGAGGAATTTTTATTTTCATTAAATATCTTGACCTATATTTATGAAGGAGCTCCAAATCGAGGGAGACCGGAAACTGGAGTTGTTTTTGCTGAGGTGGCATTTCTCAACTGCGGTCACGGTGGCGCAGCGGTAGAGTTGCTGCCTTGGAGCGCTTGCAACACCGGAGACCCGGGTTCGATCCCGACTACGGGTGCTGTCCGTGCGGAGTTTGTTCCATTCTCCCTGTGACCGCATGGGTTTTCTCCAAGACCTTCAGTTTCCTCCCGCCCACCAAAGACGTACAGGGATGTAGGTAAATTGGCTTGGTAAATGTAAAAAATTGTCCGTAGTGTGTGTAGGATAGTGTTAATATGCGGGGACTGCTGGTCAGCGCGGACTTGGGGGGCCAAAGGGCATGTTTCCATGCTGTAGCTTTAAACTAAACTAAACCAACCCAGTTAACCATTGCTTGCACCAACATGGAACTGCAGATGGACACAAAGAGCTGGAGTAATTCGGGCAGCATCTCTGGAGAGAAGGAATAGGCGACAGTTCAAGTTGAGACCCTTCTTCAAAGAACTGCAGACGCTGGTTTGCCAAAGAAAGGCACAAAATGCTGGAGTAACTCAGCGGGTCAGCCAGCATCCCTGGAGAGTGGCGTTTCGGGTTGAGACCCTTTTTCCGACCATTGTTTGAACCATTATTTGATTGGCTGTGTGTGGACAGCAGAGGAGATTTACCCGAATGATATGCAGGAAGGAACTGCAGATGCTGGCTTAGACACAAAATGCGGGAGTCACTCAGCGGGACAGGCAGCATCTCTGGAGAGAAGGAATGGGTGACGTTTCAGGTTTTAACCTTTCTTCAGACTGACACCACTCTCCGGAGATGCTGCCTGGCCCGCTGAAGGTACTCCAGCATTTTGTGTCTATTACCAGAATGTTGCCTGGTTTACGGGGTATTAGCCACAGGGAGAGGTTGGACAAACTTGGATTGTTTTCTCTGGAATGCCAGAGGTTGAGGGGAGACCTGATATACAATCACGAGGCATAGATAGGGCAGACTTTTTCCTCAGGATGGGAATATATCAAATACTAAAGGGCACAACTTTAAGATTAGAGGAGCTTAGCTTAAGGAAGACGTACAGGACAATTTTCTTCTCACAGAGGGGGTTACTGAGTGCCTGGAACACAGTGCAAGGGGCAAGTATGGATAGGCACATGCCTCGAAATGTAGAAAGTAAGTGCAGGAGTAGGCCATTCGGCCCTTCGAGCTATCACCGCCATTCAATATGATCAAAGAGTCATTGTCATGTTATGGCTGATCATCCAAAATCATTCCCCTGTCCCTGCTTTTTCGCCCACATCCCTTGATTCAGTTAGCCCCAGGAGCTAAATCTAACTCTCTCTTGAATATGCCCTGTGTATTCACCAGTTATGTAGGGAATCGATGTGGATTATGAGCAGGCAGATATGAGTTGGTCTTGGCAGCATGTTCAGCACCGACATTGTGGGCCGAAGGGCCTGTTCCTGTGCTGTACTGTTCTCGGTGGTGTGATTGACCTCTGCTCTACATCTAGAGGGGACTCCAACTAAATCTTTCCACGTTTTTCATGCACAATTACTTGTGAAAGCCCCAGTTACACTTTGCTTCCGGATTTTTCTACCAGTTGAGGAAGTATGCAGGAAAACGTTTCCACCTGCATCTCTCCTGGCTTGATATGCCTCTCCTCCCCTCATCCTTTGTCTCCTTTTCATCTCGAGCCTTTGTACACCCATTTCCCAACTCGCCTGCACCCACCTATCACTCACCAGGCATTGTCTCACCAGCACCTCTCGTCCAGCATTCTCCCCCCAGCCTCCAATCAGTCTGAAATGTCACCTGTCCATTCCCTCCACAGAGGCTGCCTGACCAGCTGAGTTTCTCTAGTACTTTCTCCAGATTCCAGCATTTGCTGTTCCTCGTGCCTCCATGGAATCCTTTTGGCTGAGTTTGGTGTTGCCGTCAAGCCCGGCGTTATTTGTACTTGAGCTCATTTAGGGACGGCTCAGTGGTGGAGCTGGCAGAGCCGCTGCCTCACAGCGCCTGAGACCCGGGTTCGATCCTGACCTCGGGTGCTGCCTGTGTGGAGTTTGCATGTTCACTCTGTGTCCTGCGTGGGTTTTCTCCGGGTGCTCCGGTTTCCCCCCCACATTCTAAAGACGTGGAGGTTAATTGGCCCTCTGTAAAGTGCCCCGAATGTATTGGGAAATGATGCAGGAGTGGGATAGCGTAGAACTAGTGTGAAAGGGTTGGAAGTGGCTGGCGTTGTCTCAGTGGGCCGAAGGGCCTGCTTCTATGCTGTATTTCTAAACTCTCTCTAAACTAAATGACGGTGGTGAGCCACTGCAATTCTTCTTTAGATATCTTACACTTTAGAGTTGCAGCGTGGAAACAGGCCCTTCGGCCCACCAAATCTGCGTTGACCAGCGATCATTAAGGGGCTGTCCCACTTGGGCGACCTAATCCGCGAGTTCTGGTGAGTTTGCCCTCGACTCGTACTCATAGCATGGTCGACACGAGGTCGTAGGAGGTCTTCGTAACTCTCCTTCATGCTCGAGAGTGGGCCCCGCGTACTCGAGGCCTCAGCTAGGTCGTGGCGTATTTTTCAACATGCTGAAAAATGCCCGCGAGTAAAACAAGGTTGCCATGGAAATAAATCATACTTTTTTTACTCGTAGGTTTAGTCGTGGTAGGTCTTCATGTTAGTCGAGGGTGGTCGAAGGTGGGCGTAGATAGTCTTCATCATAGTCGAAGGGAGGTCAAAGGAGATCGTCTTCACTCTCCACTATTCGGTGTCCAATTTTCCAGGAGTTAGTCGTAGCTAGTCGAAATGGTCTTCAACAAAGTCGAAGGTGGTTGAAATAGGTCTTCTACATAGTCGAGGAAGGTCTTCAACATGACATTTTTTCAAACTCTCCTAAACTCTTCTAAACCCGCCAATTAGGTCTCCCTAGTGGGACAGCACCCTTTATTTTCTAAGCCCTTTCTTACCTTGATCATAGATTCTGGCATTCTCCCTATTTCCAATGTCAGGCTGACGCTCTGAGTTTCTCCTGCGTCTCTCTCCTTTATTTTAAACCGTGGATTGCAGTTGCCACCTTCAAGTCTGTGGGAATGCTTCTGCTCACAATGAAGCTCTGTAAGGCAAGTGCTAACACAGTCTCCTGAGTCACCACTTCTAAACGCTTGGCATGCAAGTCATCAGCTCCTGGTGTGTTACTGGCTTTCAGCAGCATTTCGTGAATATCATCTTTTATTCCGAATTGGAATGTTATTCAAAGGCAGACTCACAGAATGCTGGAGCGACTCAGCGGGACAGGCAGCATCTCTGGAGGGAAGGAATGGTTGGCGTTTCGGGTCGAGACCCTTCCTCTATCTGAAGAAGGGTCTTGCCCCCGAAACGTTACCCATTCCTTCTCTCCAGAGATGCTGCCTGTCCCGCTGAATCACTCCAGCATTCTATGTCTATCTTCGAATAAACCAGCATCTGCAGTTCTTTCATAATGTTATTCAATGTGTTCTCGACTGAAGGCAGACATCCTAGTTCTACTCAGCACACACTAGGAACAAGTGACGATTTTACCCAAGCCAATTCGCCAATAGGTCTTTGGAATGTGGGAGGAAACCGGAGCCACCGGAGAAAACCCACGCAGGTCACGGGGAGAACATACAGTCTCCGTACGGACAGCACCCGTAGTCAGGATGGAACCTGGGTCCGTGGCGCTGTGAGGCAGCAACTCTACCGCTGCGCCACCGTGCCGACAGTGAGCCTTGGATCTAGTGCTATCTTTACAAGCTTCACTTGTAAATTGCAGTTTGAATTAACTCCCCCCTCTAAATCTCTGCCTCGCCATCTCCGCAAATCTTATCGTCACCCTCGATGTCCAGGAATCTGTTTTTGCCTGGTTATACTTCGAAAGTAGAGAAGGCTTCCTGCACATTGGACTTGGTCAGTCAAGATTTTGACTATGGAAGTTGGGAGGCAAGGTTGCACAAGTTGTGCAAGACGTTGGTGAGGGAGCATGTGCAGCGCAGGAGGATGGGTGATCTTATAGGGGAGCAGGAAATCATGAAGGGAATAGACAGGGCGAATGCACAGAGTCCTTTACCAGGGTAAGGGAGTCACGAACCAGACGACATGGGCACACGGGTTCGATCCTGACCACGGCTGCTGTCTGTACGGAGTTTGTCCGTTTCCCCCCCCCCGTGACCTGCGTGAGTTTTCTCCGAGATCTTCGGTTTTCTCCCACGCTCCAAAGACGTGCAGGTTTGTAGGTCAATTGGCTTTGGTGTAAAATGTAAAACTGTCCCTAGTGTGTGTAGGATGGTGTTAATGTGCGGGGATCGCTGGTCGGCGCGGACTCAGTGGGTCGCAGAGAAGAGAAACCCACACAGGTCACGGGGAGAACGTACAAACTCCGTACAGACAGCCTCGAACCCGGGTCTCTGGCGCCGCGAGGCAGCAAAGTCTACCGCTGCGCCACCGTGCCGCACCACCTGAAGTGTGTGGGCACTGCGCTGGGGAGGGAGAGGGCACGGAGAAGTTGTGGGGTGACTCCCATCACTGGTATGTGTGAAGAGCGAACAACGGCAGTCACATTTCATGAACCTGTTTAACTTGTCTGCGAGTATTGGGGGGGAATTCCATTATTGTGGTCACTATTTCCCAGTAAAGCGAGTCATTCTGAGCAAACAAAGAAATGAGACGGGAACTGCAGGCGCTGGTTTATCAAAGATAGACGCAAAATGTTGGAGTAACTCAGCGGGTCCGGCAGCATCTCTGCAGAGAAGGAACGGGTGACGTTTCGGGTCGGGACCCTTCGACAGACTCTGCATGTTAGTGTAATAATGTTGAACTGCAGATGCTGGTTTATCCCAAAGATGGACACAAAGTGCTGGAGCAGGTCGGGGCAGCATATCTGGAGAAAATGGATTGGCGACGTTTCGAGTCGGGATAGGTGACACTTATTCAGATTGATTGCTTTGTGGGGTGGGGGGTGGGGGTCGAGGAACTGGAAGCTAGAAAAGATCAGGACCCTGAAGAAGGGTCGCCACCCGAAACGTTGCCTATTTCCTTCGCTCCATAGATGCTGCCTCCCCCGCTGAGTTTCTCCAGCATTTTTGTCTACCTTTGATTTTCCAGCATCTGCAGTTCCTTCTTAAACAGGACCCTCCACAGATGACCTCTGGCAGGGAGGTTCCCTGATAGGCGGATTGTTGGCTGGGAATACATCGTTTCGGACTGTGGAACCTTTAGTGCAGGAAGGGGGGAGGTGGGAGGGGAGTGTTTGTATAATTTACCTTAAATTGGAGCATTCAATGTTCATACGTTCCAGCAGCAAAATTAGCCCATTCAGCCCATCAAGTCTACTCCGCCATTCAACCATGGCTGATCTACCTCTCCCTCTAATTTCCCATTCTCCAGCCTTCTCCCCATAACCCCTGACACGCGTACTAATCTATTATCTGTCAATCTGCAGGTTAAAAATATCCATTGAAGTGGCCTCCACCGCCGTCTGTGGCAATAAATTCCACGGATTCATCATCGCTACCCAAGTAACTACTATCTACCTCATTGGTCACCCCTGGGCCATCTTTGATCGGACTTTGCTGGCTTTACCTTGCACTCAATGTTATTCCCTTATCATGTATCTATACACTGTGAAGGGCTCGATTGTAATCGCGTATGGTCTTTCCGCTGACTGGTTAGCACGCGACAGGGCGGCACGGTGGCGCAGTGGTAGAGTTGCTGCCTTACAGCGCATGGAGTTTTCCCCGTGACCTACGTGGGTTTTCTCCGAGATCTTTGGTTTCCTCCCACGCTCCAAAGATGTACAGGTTTGTGGGTTAATTGGTTTGGTATCAATGTAAGTTGTCCCGAGTGTGTGCAGTGTAGTGTTAATGTGCGGGGATCGCTGGTCAGTGCGGACCCAGTGGGCCGAAGGGCCTGTTTCCGCGCTGTACCTCTAACCTGAACTAAAAGCTTTTCACTGCACCTCGGCATGCGTGACAATAAACTGAACTGATGGAATATGAAAGGTAAGAAGGGTGTGAAGAAGGGTCTTGACACAAAATGTCACCCATTCCTTCTCTCCAGTGATGCTGCCTGTCCTGCTGAGTTTCCCCAGCAGTTTGTGTCTATCTTCGGTTTAAACCAGCGACTGCAGTTTTTCCTACGCAAAGGGAGATGGGACACGCATGTTAATCGTGACTCGTCTGTATTCTTGTGTTGACAGGCAGAGTCAAGATGGGCAGCTTTTCCAGCAGCACAGTTACCAGCACAGCCCGTCATCTTCACAGGCGTCCCTGGGCTCGTTGTCTGGGATGCAGCCGCAGACTTTGCCCATGGGCGTCATGCCCCAGCCAGCGCCGCCCCCTGCCAACCACATGTACCAGACCTTCCCTGGAGACCCCCTGGCCATCGTGCTGCGGGCCCAGCAGATGGTGGAGATCCTCTCCGAAGAAAACCGGGCCCTTCGCCAGGAGCTGGAGGGCTACTACGACAAGGTGGCTAAACTGCAGAAGGTAAAAAAAAACCCAACAACCTCACAACCTTTCCACTGTCTGAGTGAGGCCCAACCCAAATTGGAGGAACAGTGCCTCGTATTTCGCGGGTGGGAATAGTGATTCACGCAGTAACGTTCTTCACACAGAGAGTTGTGAGTCTGTGGAATTCTCTGCCTCAGAGGGTGGTAGAGGCCGGCTATCTGGATACTTTCAAGAGAGGGCTAGATAGGGCTACATAGAGAATGGAGCAACTGGGCTTGTACACTCTGGAGTTTAGAAGGATGAGGGGGGGATCTCATTGAAACATATAAGATTGTTGCGGGTTTGGACACGCTAGAGACAGGAAACATGTTCCCGATGTTGTGGGGGAGTCCAGAATCAACAGCCACAGTTTAAGAATAAAGGGTAAGCCATTTAGAACGGAGACGAGGGAACACTTTTTCACACAGAGGGTGGTGAGTCTATGGAATTCTCTGCCTCGGAGGGCAGTGGAGGCAGGTTCTCTGGATGCTTTCAAGAGAGAGCTGGATAGGGCTCTTAAAGATAGCGGAGTCGGGGGATATGGTGAGAAGGCAGGAACGGGGTACTGATTGGGGATGATCAGCCATGATCACAGTGAATGGCGGTGCTGGCCCGGAGGGCCGAATGGCCTATTCCTGCACCTATTGTCTGTTGTCGATTGTCTATTGATTTCTCTAACTTCAAGTAACCCTTGCTTTCCCTCTCTGTCCCTCCCCCACCCTCATTGTCCAACTAGTATCACTGTCGTCCAGATTAAATATTACTGACTGTATGCCTCTGCATTTATAGTATTCCATTCTACATTGACGATACGATATAACTTTATTTATCCCAGGAGGGAAATTCTTCAGGGATAAATAAAGTTCGATCGCATCGTATCGTTTCGTAAATGTATCATCCGCTTTGATCTGTCATGTATCTCTAGACTCCCGCTCCGTTGGCTCTCAGTCTCGACCCAAAGTGTCACCCATTCCTTCTCTCTGGAGATGCTGCCTGTCCCGCTGAGTTTGAGGGGGCACAACTCAAAAGCGTAGCACATGGAAGGAATTAGAATGGTGTTAAGCCCTTTAAAGGATTGTGGTTTAATTAGCTAGTCCCAATAGACAATAAGTGCAGGAGAAGGCCATTCGGCCCTTCGAGCCAGCACCGCCATTCAATGTCATCATGGCTGATCATCCCCAATCAGTACCCCACTCCTTCCCCTGACTCCGCTATCTTTAAGAGCCCTACCTAGCTCTCGCTTGAAAGTATCCAGAGAACCGGCCTCTACCTCGCCTCTCCGAGGCAGAGAATTCCACACTCACAGCTCTCTGTGAGAAAAAGTGTTTCCTCGTCCCCGTTCCAAATGGCTTGCCCCTTATTCTTAAACTGTGGCCCCTGGTTCTGGACTCCCCCAACATCGGGAACATGTTTCCTGCCTCTAGCGTGTCCAAACCCTTAACAATCTTATATGTTTCGATAAGATCCCCTCTCATCCTTTTAAACTCCAGAGCGTACAAGTCCAGCTGCTCCATTCTCTCAGCATATGACAGTCCCACCATCCTGGGAATTAACCTTGTAAACCTACGCTGCACTCACTCAATAGCAAGAATGTCCTTCCTCAAATTAAGGGACCAAAACTGCACACAATACTCCAGGTATGGTCTCACTAGGGCCCTGTACAACTGCAGAAGGATCTCTTTGCTCCTAAACTCGACGACTCCTGTTATAAAGGCCAACATGCCATTCGCTTTCTTCACGTCCTGCTGTACCTGCATGCTTACTTTCAAAAACTGATGAACAAGGACCCCCAGATCCCACTTGTACTTTCCCTTTTCCCAACTTGACGCCATTTAGATAGTAATCTACCTTCCTGTTTTTGCTACCAAAGTGGATAACCTCACATTTATCCACATTAAACTTCATCTGCCATGCATCTGCCCGCTCCCCCAACCTGTCCAAGTCACCCTGCATTCCCAAGTGTGTGGGAGGGGACTGGTGTGCACGGGTGATCGCTGGGTGGCGCGGACTCGTTGGGCCGGCGGCCTGTTTCCACGCTATATCTCTAAGGACAGTCACGGTGGCGCGGCGGTAGAGTTGCTGCCTTACAGCGAATGCCGCGCCGGAGACCCGGGTTCGATCCCGACTACGGGTGCTGTCTGTACGGTGTTTATACCTTCTCCCCGTGACCTGCGTAGGTTTTCGCCGAGATCTTCGATTTCCTCCCACGGTACAAAGACGTACAGGCTTGTAGGTTAATTGGCTTGGTAAATGTAAAAATTGTCCCTAGTGTGTGTAGGATTGTGTTAGTGTGCGGGGATCGCTGGTCTGCGCTGACCCGGTGGGCCAACAAGCCTGTTTCCACGCTTTATCTCTAAACTACACTATACTAAAGGACTGAATGGTGAAGTATTGTACTGGAAGTAACTTGTTGCGGTGCGGTTGCAGCTGCAGTAACATTTTGCTTTAGAATGGTTTGTGACGGGACTGAATGGGCCGGCCATCGAGAGCAGTTACTCAAGAGACTTTTCCTCTTGTTGCAGCTGGAGATGGAGATCGAACGAGTTTCGGAAGCCTACGAGAACCTGGCGAAGTCGTCTTCCAAGAAGGAGACGTTGGAGAAAGCCATGCGCAACAAGCTGGAGGGGGAGATCCGGAGGCTCCACGATTTCAATCGAGATCTCAGAGGTAAGGCACGTCTCGGGAATTCAGTTGGGCGCGGTGGCGTAGCGGTAGAGTTATTGCCTCTCTGAGTTTTTAAAACGCGCTATAATAAAATCACAGGGCCCTGGTGCGCAGGTTGGGATAGAATACCTGCTTGGAGGGTCTGAAGAAGGGTCTCAACCCGAAACGTCACCCAGCCCTTCTCTCCTGAGATGCTGCCTGTCACGCTGAGTTAGTCCAGCATTTTGTGTCTATCTTCCATTTAGACCAGCATCTGCAGTTCTTTCCGACACATTTCATGTTTACGTTTCTCAGTTTTGTAGAGCTATTCAAACGTATTTAGAAATGAATAGCGGAGTTTTACAACTTTCAATAGGGGCGGCACGGTGGCGCAGCGGTAGAGTTGCTGCCTCACAGCGCCAGAGACCCAGGTTCGATCCTGACCACGGGCGCTGTCGGTACGGAGTTTGTGCGTTCTCCCAGTGACCATGTGGGCTTTCTCCAGGTGCTCCGGTTTTCTCCCACACTCCAAAGATGTACAGGGATGCCGGTAAATTGGCTTTGGTAAAATTGTAAATTGTCCCTAGTGTGAAGGATAGTGCTAGTGTGTGGGGGGATCGATGGTCAGCGTGGATTCGGTGGGCCGAATGGCCTGTTTCCACACTGGATCTCTAAAATAAGATTGAGCGAAATGGTTTTAAAAGATTTCGAGAAGGAAGGACTGTTCGGAAGCCTGATAACAGAGTATGAAAAAAAGCTGTTTCCGAGTCTGGAATCGCGCTTTCGAGCTTGTGTACCTTCTGCCGGACGGGAGCGGGGAGAAAATGGAATGACCGGGGTGGGACAAGTCTTTGTTTAATTCGGCTGGTTTCCCGAGCCAGCGTGAAGTGTGGATGGAGTCGATGGTGCGGGTGTCGGGTCTGTGTGACGGACTGGGCTACATCCACAACTCTATGAAATTCTTGCGGTCTTGGGCAGAGCTGATCCCAAACCGAGCTGTGACGCAACTCGACGGTATGCTTTCTGACAACTTAGTCCTTTCTGTGAAAGGACTAAGTTGTTGGGGGAATGTGAACAGGATTTCAAGTGAACTCATGGGGTTGGTATTTGACAAAGTCGACAAGTGAATACGTGTATCAAATCTTCATCTAAATGATCTTGATTAGCCAGCAATGGTAATATTGCAAAATAGGATAACTTTGGATTGTTTAGAATGTAGAGAGAATGTTTCCACTGGTGGGAGAGTCTAGGACCAGAGGCCACAGCCTCAGAATAAAAGGACGTACCTTTACAAAAGGGGGAATTCTTTAGTCAGAGGGTAGTGAATCTGTGGAATTCATTGCCACAGATGGCTGCGGAGGCCAAGCCAATGGATTTTTTGTTTTAAGGGTGACATATTCTTGATCAGTACGGGTGTCGGGGTTTATGGGGAGAAGGCAAGGAAAGATAGGTCAGCCATGATGGAATAGACTTGATGGGTCTCTGGTGCTGTAAGGCAGCAACTCTACCACTGCGCCACCATGCCACCCTTGCACGGACTCGGTGGGCCGAAGGGCCTGTTTCCACACCGTATCTCTAAAGTCGAAAGTCCGGCTGAGTTCCATCATTTCCGGGCATTCATTGCCTCCTGTTCTGTGAATTGTAGATCGCTTGGAAACTGCGAACAAGCAACTTGCGGTTAAAGAATGTGAGGGTTCTGAAGACAATCGCAAGACCATCGCTCAGCTCATGGGGCAGAGTAAGTACGCCTTTCTTGTTCCAACTCCAAGAGACTATGACTTCGGTAACCAAGGCTGGTGCTGGAGTCCGGGAACCAATCCACTGATGGTCTCTTAGCCATTGAAAGGGCCGCAGAATTGACCCTTGACACTGACATTTGGCATTGAGGGTCGAACACCATTAATGTAAAGATGCTTATGAATGAATGAATAAGTTTATTGGCCAAGTATTCACATACAAGGAATTTGCCTTGGTGCTCCGCCCGCAAGTGACAACATGACATATAGGAACAGTTGAAACATTAAACATTCATAATAAAACATTATCAATTAATTATTATTATAATTATTACAATTTCACTGATTGGTTGCCTCGATGTCATCTTCCCCTCAGCTGACTATGAACCATTTCACATTTTCCTTGATCTTTGTCCGTCTAGTTTTCACACCTTACCCTTCCATATGTCTGTTTCCCTCTCCCCGAACTCTCAGTCCGAAGAAGGGTCTCGACCCTAAACGTCACCCATTCCTTCTCTCCAGAGATGCTGCCTGTCCCGCTGAGTTACTCCAGCTTTTTGTGTTTGTCTTCTACTGAAGGTGAAGTATTTTGTCGTCATTACAATAATTGCACATGAGCCCTGCTTATAGTTTAGTTTAGAGATACAGCGCGGAAAGAGGCCCTTTGACTCACCGAGTCCGCGCCGAACAGCGATCCCCGCACACTAGCACCATCCTACACGCTGGGGGCAATTTGAAACTTTATCCAAACCAATGAACCGACAAACCTGCACGTCTTTCGAATGTGGGAGGAAACCGGGGCACCTGGAGAAAACCCACGTGGTCGCAATGAGATGGTACAAATTCTGTGCAGACAGCACCCGTAGTCAGGACCGAACTGGGGCTTCTGGCGCTGTGAGGCAGCAACTTTACCACCGCGCCGCCCCTTACAGTCTTGAAACAAAATACAACCACAATTTTCTTTCGCTTCTGACAACATGCGCAGAACAGAATTTTTAATGCAGCAGCCAAATAATGCTGAACACATAGTGCTGGAGTAACTCTGCAGGTCAGGCAGCATCTCTGGAGAACATGGATAGATGATGTTTCGGGTCAGAATCCTTCTTCAGCGGAGAAGGTCCAATCCGCTGTGCCCTGACCCGAAAAGCCACCTATCCATGTTCTCCAGAGATGCTGCCTGACCCGCTGAGTTGCTCCAGCACTTTTGAAGGCCAGAGAATATTGGAATTTGTTTTTTTTCCCCTTGTGTCTTTCCTTTATTAAAAAGGAGATGTGATTATGTTTTTTAGGATTTCAAGAGATGAATGTTTATAAAATTGATTAAAGATAAAGTTAAATATGTGTGTCTCAGTTGTAGAGATAATCTGGGATGTATTTCTTTAGTGAGAGGGTGGTGAATCTGTGGAACTCATTGCCACAGACGCCTGTGGATATTGTCAATGGATATTCGTAAAGTGGAGATAGATTTTTGATTAGTATGGGTGTCAGAGGTTATGGGGGGAAGGCAGGAGAATGGGGTTGAGAGCGAGAGATAGATCAGCCACGATTAAATGGCGGAGTGGTCTCGATGGGACCAATGGCCTAATTCTGCTCCGATCACTTATTAACTTATCTTGTACATGGAATTAAAATTTCCTTTTGATTATTTCAATAAATGAAGGCTGACAGACTAACGCATGACGCATGGTGGCGCAGCGGTAGAGTTGCTGCCTTGCAGCGCCAGGAACCAGGGTTCGATCCTGACTACGGGTGCTGTCTGTACGGAGTTTGTACGTTCTCCCCGTGACCTGCGTGGGTTTTCTCCGAGATTTTCGGTTTCCTGCCAACACTCCAAAGACGGACAGGTTTGCAGGTCAATTGGCTTGGAATAAATGTAAAACTGTCCCTAGCGTGTGTAGGGCAGTGTTAGTGTGCAGGGATTGCTGGTCGGCATAGACTCGGTGGGCCGAAGGGCCTGTTTGCTCGCTGGATCTCTAAACTTATAACATAAATTATGCATGCTAGGGTCCGTGTTCCACCTTGAGTCTTTTGGCTGTTTAGATGCCTGAGAGAAGGCATTCCATGACAAATGGCATCTGTATGGAGCAGAGTAATTCGTCCTTCAATTGCTCGAGTTTGGCGTATAAATTTAGAAATGACCCTCTGCATACCAAGCAGCGAATCTGCTACTTTCCCACAGAACTTCCAACAAAGGCTCTTTCTTCAACTATTTTCAAAGTGGAGTTTTCACAGAAGGTTTTTTTCATATAAGGATCATAATTTTTGTAGCTGTTGAGATCTTGTTCATCAAAGTAAACAAAACCCATGGATTTGCTTGCCCGTCCTCTTAAGTTCTTTTGGATGGTCAGAGTTTTTGTTAACATGTTTGTCGTGGCCAAGCTTATTACCTGATCAGTCTAAAGGAGGACATGGGATTAAGGTGAAGGGGAAAAGATTTAATAGGAACCTGAGGGGTAACTTGTTTTTTCACATAAAGGGTGGTGGGTGTATGGAACGAGGCTGGGACTATCGCAGCGTTTTAAGAAACAATGAGACCGGTATATGTTTAAGAAAGAACTGCAGGTGCTGGAAAAATCGAAGGTAGACAAAGAATGCTGCAGAAACTCAGCGGGTGAGGCAGCATCTATGGAGCGAAGGAATTGGCGATGTTTCGGGTTGAGACCCTTCTTCAGACTAATATCGGGCGGTGGAAGGGGGGGTGGGGAAAGAAAGGAAGTAGGCGGAGACAGTGGGACGTGGGAGACTTGGGAAGGGGAGGAGGGAGAAGCAAAGGCTATCTAGAATTGGAGAAGTCAATGTTCACACCGCTGGGGTGTAAACGTCTGAAGAAGGGTCTCGACCCGAAACGTCGCCTATTCCATTCGGTGCCTCACCCGCATTTCTGTCCACCCAAGCGAAATTTGAGGTGCTGTTCCTCCAATTTCCACTGGGCCTCACTCTGGCAATGGAGGAGGGGGAAGTTGAAGTGCCGAGCCACCGGGCGATAGAGGTAGGTTAAGGCGGACTGAGCGGAGGTGTTCAGCGAAGCGATCGCCGAGCCTGTGCTTGGTCTCGCCGATGTAGAGAAGTTGACATGTTACCAGTACATGGATAGGACAGGTTTGGAGGGATATGGGCCAAGCACAGGCAACTGAGACTAGTGTAGATGGGACATGCTGACTGGTGTGGGCAAGACTGGCCAAACGGCCTGTTTCCACACTGCATCACTCTATGACAGAACCAACTGAGTATAAACATTAAAGTCAATAAACAACCTGCAAACTTCCCCCAGGGTTTCCCCGTAGAGGAGCTGTACTGGAACAAAAATGAAATAAAACACAGTATCCACAAAACTATTATTTCACTGCATTTTTAAAAAAGCAGAAGCATTGGAGGCAAAATATTTATTGGTAGTATAAGGCTATTTCCTGTTTAAAGAATTTAATGATTCATAGATACAGCATAGAAACAGGCCCTTCGGCCCACTGAGTCCATGCTGGCCACGGATCACCTTTTGCTCTTTATATTGTACTTGATTTTGATGAATGTTCAGTTTAGTTTATTGCCGCGTGTACCGAGGTACAGTGAAATGCTTTTGTTGCATGCTGACCGGTCAGCAGAAAGACAATACTCGATTACAATCGAGCCATTTACATTGTTTGCAATAGAGAATAGATGTGGGAGTAGGCCACTCGGCCCTTCGAGCCCTTCGAGCCACTCACTGTGATCATGGCTGATCTTCCACAATCAGTACCCCGTTCCTGCCTTCTCCCCATACCTTTAAGAGCTCTATCCAACTCTCTCTTGAAAGCATCCAGAGAATTGGCCCCCACTGCCTTCTGAGGCAGAGAATTCCACAGATTCACAACCCTCTGGGTGAAAACATTTTTCCTCATCACCGTTCTAAATGGCCAACCCCTAATTCTTAAACTGTGGCCCCTGGTTCTGGACTCCCCCAAACATCGGGAATTTATGAATTGTGTTTATGAATGGGTATATCTTAAATGTTTTAATGGCATGCAAAGCAAAGCTTGTTATACGAGACTCTACACGAGACAATAATAAACCGAATCCATGATCTACAAAACTATTATTTCACTAGATTTTTTTAAAAGCAGAAGCATTGGAGGCAAACAATCTCTTAAAAGTATGTGGCTGGTTCCTGTTTAAACGTTTTAATGATTCGACGACACAGCATGGAAACAGGCCCTTCGGCCCACTGTGTTGATGCCAGCCATTGATCCTCTTTCGCTCTTGATTTTGACTTGATTGTATATACGTATGGTATATCTCACCTGTTTGGATACAAAGCTTTTCGCTGTACCTTGAGTGGCAATTTTTAGGGAGGCCAATTAACCTGCAAACCTGCACAGACTGGAGTACAGCGAGCAAACCCACAAGGTCACAGGGAGAACGTGCAAACTCCGCACAGGCAGCACCTGACGATATGATCGAACCCGGGTCTCTGGCGCTGGGAGGCAGCAGCCGCGCCACTGGGCCGCACAATGAATCTAAAATTGATCAATAAACAGGTGCTGCATGAATTCCAACAACCGTCTAATCGGAAACTCCAGGGTGTGTCCCTACCCACACCTGAAAACCTGTTAGACAAGTGAAACGTTCAATAAAATCTACATTGATGGCCAATGATGAATTTGTGTAGGCGATTACCCCAGGCCTGGGGTTGGGCCTAGCAGAGTACAGTCTCAAATGCACTAACTTTGACTAATGTCATATCTAGCTGCCCGGATTAGAGGTTTTCAGCTACAGGGAGAGGATGGATAGACTTGAATGGTTTTTTCTGGAAAGTTGGACCTTAAACTTCATCCACGTCGCAAGTTCATCAGACTGACACCATTCCACAAGATCAAGAATACCACTATTGATTTAAAGACGGAGGGCCACGTCCACTTAACCCAAGCACCCACGGGCACGTCAACCAGAAGCTACCCACCTGGAAATTATTAATTCCGCACGGCGCTTCATTAGCACTTTCTAACTCGTTTTTCTTCAAGACAGCAAGGGATGGCAATAGCCTACCAGCCAGCATCAGAGATCTCCAAAAACATCAACACAAACAAAGATGCAACTCCAAAAGCATCTCCATCTGGACTATCATGTCCACCGCCATCATAGTGCTGAGTGATGCTCTACCTGTAGCTTTTCAGCGTTCTGCATCCACATCCAGATCCAGAAAGTTGGAAGTATACAAAATTATGAGAGGCCTGGATAGGGTAGACAGTCAGAACCTTTTCCTCAGGATGGAAATGTCCAACTCTGGAAGGCATAGTTTAGTTTGGGTTAGTTTAGACATAGCTATAAGGTGGGAGGGTGATTATACTCTGATGACATTATTAGTGTGTGATGGAGATGTATGGGGCAAGTTTATGTACACAGAGGGTGGTGGATGCCTGGAGTGCATTGTCAGGGGTGGTGGTGGAGGCAGATACAACAGTGCCATCTAACAGTCTTTTAAATAGGCACATGGAAGTGTGAGGAAGGAGAAAGGGGAAAGCACAAATATGTTTTAAGTTAGAGGAATCACAACCCAAAGTGTAGCATGTGGAAGAAATGAGAATAATATCAATGTGTAGGAAGGAATTCATGTGTATTAAGCCCTTTCTAGATCATAGAGTCGCACAGTGTGGAAACAGGCCTTTCGGCCCAACTTGCCCACGCTGACCAACATGTCCCATCTACACCAATCCCACCTGCCTGAATGTGGCCCATATCCCTCTCAACCTGTCCTCTATGTATCTATCTAAATGGCTTTGAAATGTTCTTATACTATCTACCCCAGCTGCCTCAATCAGCCATGATCACAGTGAATGGCGGTGCTGGCTCGAAGGGCCGAATGGCCTACTCCTGCACCTATTGTCTATTGTCCTCAAATACGCAGCTCAAAAAAAGAGACAAAGTGCTGGAGTAACTCAGCGGGTGAAATGGCAGCATCTCAGGGGAACATGGATAGATGATTCTTTGTAATGGGACCCTTCTTCAGACTGGCTGCTTGTTCCATGTACCCACTGCCCTCGGTGTGAATGCATTGCTAATTGAAGAAATTTCCTGTTTTCTGCACTGAATTTTTTTTTTTCCCCCTCCATTATTTACCTGTTGCGTTTCCAGATAAGGAAAATTTGAGAGACAAGGAGAAGCTGGAGATGGAACTGTCCGCTCTTAGGGCCAATAACGAGGATCAAAGGCGGCACATTGAGATCCGAGATCAGGCTCTGAACAACACCCAAGGCAAAGTGGTCAAGTTGGAAGATGAGGTAAGATGAGGCGTTGGATGCTGTTGTTATCTACATAAATGATTTTGCAAGATTCAATGTGGAATCAGGCCCTTCGGCCCACTAGGTCCATGCTGACTACGGGAGCCCGTCTTGTACCGCCTGGGTTTCCTCCCGGTGTTCCGGTTTCCTCCCACACTGCAAAGGCGTACAGGTTTGTAGACTAATAGCCTTCTGTTAATTGCCCCTGGCGTGTAGGATCGAACTAGTGTTGGGGTGATGGCTGGTCAGCATGGACTTTGTGGGCCGAAGGGCCTGTTTTCACGCTGTATCTCTAAACGAAGCAAAAACTAAAGCAAGGAATGTCGGGAGAGAGAAGTTGGTGCAAGGCCAGGTGGGGTACGGGGGAATGGGGGAGGGGGGTTGATATAGGTTACCTAAAATTGGATATTTAGATGTTCATATTTTAGACTTTAGCGATACAACATGGTAAAACGGCCCTTTGACCCACCGAGTCCATGCCGATCATACTAGGGACAATTTACATTTTGTACCGAAGCCAATTACCCTCGAAACCTGTAAGTCTTTTGAATAGAAACATAGATATTAGGTGCTGGAGTAGGCCATTCGGCCCTTGGAGCCTGCCCCGCCATTCAATATGATCATGGCTGATCATCCAACTCAGTATCCCGTACCTGCCTTCTCTCCATACCCTCTGATCCCCTTAGCCACAAGGGCCACATCTAACTCCCTCTTAAATATAGCCAATGAACTGGCCTCAACTACCCTCTGTGGCAGAGAGTTCCAGAGACCCACCACTCTCTGTGTGAAAAAAGTCCTTCTCATCTCGGTCCTAAAGGATTTCCCCCTTATCCTTAAACTGTGACCCCTTGTCCTGGACCTCACCAACATCGGGAACAATCTTCCTACATCTAGCCTGTCCAACCCCTTAAGAATTTTGTAAGTTTCCATAAGATCCCCTCTCAATCTCCTAAATTCTACAATGTGGGAGGAAACCGGAGCACCCGGATAAAACCCACGCAGTCACAGGGAGAATGTGCAGACAGCACCCGTAGTCAGGATTGAATCTGGGCCTCTGGCGCTGTGAGGCAGCAACTCTACCGTTGTGCCACCATTACTGTTCGGTTGCGAGCTACCCAAGATGCACCTCTGTTGTTAACCTCAAAGCCTCGGTTCCCAATGCATGGTGGGGGGGATTTGCAGTTGCAGTGTGAGTGACTGGTTGTGCGTCTGTGTCCGTGTCTGCATGTCTGTCTGTGTCTGCGTGTCTGTCTGTGCCACGTCTGCTGTGCTGACTCTCGTTTCTCCCCACCCTGGTGGCAGCTGAAGAGGAAGCAGGTGTACGTGGACAAGGTGGAGCGGATGCAGCAGGCCTTGATCCAGCTCCAGGCAGCCTGCGAGAAACGGGAACAGCTCGAACACAGACTGCGGACCCGACTCGAGAGGGAACTGGAATCCCTTCGAATGCAGCAGGTACCTTGCAACTTCCTACCAGCTTCACACGATACGATATTTATCCCAGGAGGGAAATTGATCTGCCTAGAGTCCTAAAACACAAAATACATGAAACATGAAATTAAAGTGACGAGTGGGAAGGATTGGGGATGTGCAAAGATTGGGAAGGGGAGTCAGTCTACCCCACGCCCGCAGGGGGAGGAGTTGTACAGTTTGATAGCCACATGGAAGAAGGATCTCCTGTGGCGTTCTGTACTGCATCTTGTTGGAACCAGTCTGTTGCTGAAGAAGGGTTTGGGCCCGAAACGTTGCCTATCTCCTTCGCTCCATAGATGCTGCTGCACCCGCTGAGTTTCTCCAGCATTTTGTGTACCCGCTGAAGTAGCTCCTCAGGTTGACCAGTGTGTCATGGAGGGGGTGAGCTGTATTGTCCAGGATGCTCCGCAGTTTGAGGAGCATCCTCCCCTCCAAGACCAACCTCCCATGAACCCAACCCCCAGGACGGAGCCAGCCTTCCTGATGATTTTGTTGTCCTGTTGGCGTCCGCGGCCTGCTAAGTCAGAGAAGAAACTGAGTTAGCATCTTATTTGTACAGGTTGCAGCTGAACTAACGCAATTTAAAATGTCTACTTTTTAAGTTTACTTTTAAGTGTTCGATATACTTTTTAAATGTACGTTGTCAGCTGAAATCTATATAAATAAGAACAAAATTCACTACAACTTGCTACCAGCTTCACACCTTGGTGCGATTTAAATCTCGCGAGGACAAGACTACAAAAACAGTTGTAATACTGATGTGGTTCGGTACTTTATTTGTCACATGTACCGAGGTACAGTGAAATGTTGTTTAGTTTAGAGCTACAGCACGGAAACAGGCCCTTTGGCCCACCGAGTCTGCACTGACCAGCAATCTTTGCGCACTAACACTATCCTACACGCACTAGGGACAATTTACATTTACACCAAGCCAATTACCCTACAAGCCTGTACGTCTTTGGAATGTGGGAGGAAACTGAAGATCTCGGCGAACACCCACCCAGAGGACGTACAAACTCCGTACAGACAGCACCCGTAGTCTGTATCGAACCCGGGTCTCTGGCGCTGTAAGGCAGCAACTCCGCCGCTGCGCCACCCTTACCAGTTCAAGTCTCATTTGTGGCCTTGGCAGGAACATAAATTCAATTAGACGTGTCTGGAATTTAAATTTAAAATGGTGGAAATGGTGAAGATGATTCAGGAAAACCTAAAGCCCGTCTAGTTCGCGGCTGTGCTTGCAAGAAGGAAGTCCATGGATTTGCAGCGGCACTATGTGACCCGTGACCCGTGTGAGGTCAGGCCTGCCTGCTATCTCCACTAACAGTCATTCGTTGAATTTCCTGTACTTCCTGACTCCCGTAAATGTGAATAATGACTTCTTGGAGATTTTGCTGAATGGCCTTTAATTCTTGAACCACATTGTGGTGTCGGCCATAACCTTTGAGAGGAAGGGAGAGAGTTGGGAAATAGCAGAATTAACCCCTCAAAATGTTCCATATAGTTTACGTAGGTTTAGGTTTGGTTTAGTTTGTTTTATTGTCACGTTTACTGAGGGACCGTGAAAAGCTTTTGTAGCGTGTTTAGTGAGTCAGCGGAAAGCCAACGCATGATTGCCATCAAGCTGTCCACAGAGTACAGATACAGGATAAAGGGAATAACGTTTAGTGCAAGGTAAAGTCCGATTAAAAATAGTCGGAGAGCCTCCAGTGAGGTAGATAGTAGCTCAGGCCCACTGACTAGTTGTGGTAGGATGGTTCAGTTGCCTGATAACAGCTGGGAAGAAACTGTCCCTGAATCTGGAGGTGTGCGTTTTCCCACGCCCGTACCACTTGCCCGATGGGAGAGGGGAGAAGAGGGAGTGGCCAGGGTGCAACTGGCCCTTGATGATGCTGCTGGCCTTGCTGAGGCAGCGTGAAGTGTAAATGGACGTTGGTTTGTGTGATGGTCTGGGCTGTGTCCGCAATTCTCTGCAATTTTATGTGGTTTTGGATGGAGCTGTTACCAAACCAAGATGCGGTGCATTCCGATGAATTGCTTTTCACGATGAATCTACAGAATTTGGTGAGTGTAGTTGGGGACAGGCCAAACTTCCTAAGCCTTTTATGGAAGAAGAGGTGTTGGTTTGCTGTGAACTCAAATGGATGTGTCTGGAATTTAAATTAAAAATGGTGGTACAGCAGGCAGTGAAGAAAGCGAATAGCATGTTGGCCTTTATGACAAGAGAAGTCGAGTGTAGGAACAAAGACGTCCTTCTGCAGTTGTACAGAGCCCTAGTGAGACCACACCTGGAGTATTGTATGCAGTTTTGGTCCCCTAATTGGAGGATGGACATTCTTGCTATTGAGGGAGTGCAGCGTAGGTTTACAAGGTTAATTCCCAGGATGGTAGGACTGTCATATGCTGAGAGAATGGAGCGGCTGGGCTTGTACACTTGAGTTTAGAAGGATGAGAGGATTTCTTATTGAAACATATAAGTTTGTTTGGTCGGCACGGACTGGAAGGGCCGAGAGGGCCTGTTTCCGTGCTGTAATTGTTATATGGTATATGGTTATATGGTTAAGGGTTTGGATACGCTAGAGGCAGGAAACATGTTCCCTATGTTGGGGGAGTCTAGAACCAGGGGCCACAGTTTAAGAATAAGGGGTAAGCCATTTAGAACGGAGATGAGGAAACACTTTTTCTCACAGAGGGTTGTGAGTCTGTGGAATTCTCTGCCTCAGAGGGCGGTGGAGGCCGGTTCTCTGGATGCTCTCAAGAGAGAGCTAGATAGGGCTCTTAAAGAAAGTGGAGTCAGGGGATATGGGGAGAAGGCAGGAACGGGGTACTGATTGGGGATGATCAGCCGTGATCGCATTGAATGGCGGTGCTGGCTCGAAGGGCCGAATGGACTACTCCTGGACCTATGGTCTATTGAAATGGTGAAGATGTTTCGGGAAAATCTAAAAGCCCGTCTAGTTCACGATTTGACCTTTCAGGAAGGAAGTCCACGGATTTGCTGGGGCAGTATGTGACCCCTGACCTTTGTGAGGTCAGGCTTGCCCGCTATCTCCACTAACAGTCATTCATTGAATTTCCTTTACTTCCTGACTCGAGTAAATGTGAACAATGACTTCTTGGAGATTTTGCAGAATGGCTTTTAATTCTTGAACCGCATTGTGGTGTCTCCTCTCCCCATAATCTTTGAGAGGAAGGGAGAAAGTTGGGAAATAGCAAACTGAAACCCTCAAAATGTTTCACATAGTTTAGTTTGGTTGAGTATAATTTTAGTCTTCGTTTAATTTTCATTTAGTGTTGATTTAGTTTATGGTTCCTTTATTAGCATGTGTACCAAGGTGCAATGAAATACATTTTGCATACAGCGCAGCCGGACTATTCTCATACCTAAGCACAGTCCCCCTGATGGTACAGAATTTACAGAAGTCCCCACTGGAGTCCATATGCAAGAGAAGCCATTTTTCAGTCCTAGCTGCAGCTGGTATCAAAGGCCCTTTGCAGCCTTTGCCTCCATTTTGCCTCCAGCCCCAGCCTATTTCCAGGAGTACGAGACATAACAGTAATATGTCATATTCATAGAAACATAGAAAATGGGTGTAGGAGGAGGCCATTCGGCCCTTCGAGCCAGCACCGCCATTCAGTATGATCATGGCTGATCGTCCAAAATCAGTCCCCCGTTCCAGCTTTCTTCCCACATCCCTTGATTTCATAAGAGCTATATCTAACTCTCTCTTGAATACATCCAGTGAGTCGGCCTCCACTGCCTTCTGTGGCAGAGAAATCCACAAATTCACAACTCTCTGGATGAAAATTGAGTCGTACAACGTGGAAACAGCCCAACTTCCCCACACCAACCAACCTGCTCCATCTACACTTGTCCCATATGCCTGTTTGGCCCATACCCCTCTTAACCTGCCCAATCCATGTACCTGTCCAAATGTTTCTTAAATGATGCGATGCTACCTGCCTCAACTACCTCCTCCGGCAGCTCGTTCCATACACCCATCACCCTCTGTGTGGAAAATGTTGCTGCCTGACAGCGCCAGATACCCCTGCTCGACACTGTCTATGGGCGCTGTCTGTATGGAGTTAGTACGTGCTCCCTGTGACCTGCCCAAAGGGCCTGTTTAAGCGCTGTATCTCTAAATTAAACTAAAATAAATTTTTCGGAATGAACTGCAGATGCTGGTTTACACCAACGATAGACACAAAATGGCGGAGTAACTCAGCGGGGCAGGCAGCATCTCTGGGGAGAAGGAATGGGTGACATTTTGGGCCGAGAGCCTTCTCCAGACTGAAGACCCGAAACGTCACCCATTCCTTGTTCCTTAACTGCCCCGCTGAGTTACTCCAACTTTTCCTGTGTCTATCTTTAGTTTAAAGCGGCAGCTGCAGTTCCTTCCGACATTATTCCACTCGCGGTTTTTGTACACCTCTACACAGTTGTTTGACTGTATTTTCCTTTTGTCCTCGCGCAGCGCCAGGGCACCACGCACACTGCGTGCGGCCCGGAGTATAACGCCACGGCATTGATGGAGCTGCTCCGTGAAAAGGAGGAGAGGATCCTGGCGCTGGAGGCCGACATGACCAAATGGGAGCAGAAGTACCTGGAGGAGAGCGTGATGCGCCAATTCGCATTAGATGCGGCCGCAACTGTGGCTGCTCAAAGGTACACCCGCGGCTAGCAGCTCCGCAAAAATCCCCCCTGCCCTAAGCTACTGCTGTGATCCCAGATACTAGTGTACTCAAAACATGGTCGATTTATTGCTGTACAAAAATGCTAGAGAAACTCAGCGGGTCAGTCTCTCCAGCATTTTTGTCTACCTTCGATTTTCCCAGCACCTGGCATTCTTTCTTAAATGATTTATTGTTATTATCACTTACTAACAGACAATAAAGTTATCACTTCATCATTTTATTGTCTAGGAAGGAACTGCAGATGCTGGTTTAAATCGAAGATAGACAAAATGCTGGTGTAACTCAGCAGGACAGGCAGTATCTTTGGAGTCGCCCATTCCTTCTCTCCAGAGATGCTGCCTGTCCCGCTCAATTACTCCGCCATTTTGTGTCCACCTTAGCTTTGTTGTCTTATGGTTTATGGTACGTTATTTGTCACATGTACCGAGCTACAGTGAAATTAATTTTTGTGTACCAGTATCCCGGTGGCACAGCAGTTGATCTACTGCCTTACGGCACCAAAGTCCCGGGTTCGATCCTGACTACGGGTGCTTGTCTGTACAGAGTTTGAAGGGGCTGAATGGCCTAGTTCTGCTCCGAGAACGTCTGAACTTGTGTATGAATGTAAGATTAAGCTCTGGTGATAATTGTCCTGGCTTGTTTATTGTTAGGGATACGACAGCCTTGGGCCATTCACCAAATGGAAGCTACGAAACGTCCTTGGAGGCCAGGATTCAGAAGGAAGAGGAAGAAATCCTCATGGCCAATCGGAGGTGTCTCGACATGGAAAGCAGGTGGGGAAAATGCAATGGTGCCATTAGAGTGGGTGGCCAAGTGTGGTGTAAAATACGTAGATATTGTTTACGAAGATAGACACAAAAATCTGGAGGAACTCAGCGGGACAGGCAGCATCTCTGGAGAGAAGGGATGGCTGACGTTTCAGGTCGAGAGCCTTCTTCAGACTAGTCGGGGAAAGGGGAAACGAGAGATATAGACGGTGATGTAGAGAGATAAAGAACAATGAATGAAGGATATGCAAAAAAGTATCGATGATAAAGGAAACGGGCCATTGATGGCTGTTTGTTGGGTGAATACGAGAAGCTGGTTCCACTTGGGTGGGATGGAATGCTGGGATTAATTGACGTTAGAGAAATCAATATTGCATACAATTGGTATATACACACACCCATAATATATTTTACATAGGTTTATTTCACACCTCGCTCCTATAATATATGTTGCAAATCAACACCCATAAATTGCAACTTTTTATGTGGCCCGGTGGCGCAGCGGTAGAGTTGCTGCTTCCCAGCGCCAGAGACGCGGGTTCGATCCTGACCACGGGTGCTGTCTGCACAGAGATCGTACGTTCTCCCCGTGACCCGTGTGGGTTTTCTCCGGGTACTCCAGTTTCCTCCCACAATGTACAGGTTTGTAGTTTAATTGCCTTCTGTAAAATCAAACATTGTCCCCAGTGCATGTAAGATAGTGTTAATGTGTGGGGATCGCTGGTCGGCGCGGACCCGGTGGGGCGAAGGGCCTGTTTCTGCGCAGCGTCTGGAAAACTAAAGCTAAACTTGCTCATTTGTGATATTGATGAGGAAGATTTGTTATAACTTGTCTGGACTTTGACATTTCTTTATCATCTGTACGCCTGTCTTGATTTGTTCAGGATTAAGACCCTTCACGCTCAGATCATTGAGAAGGATGCGATGATCAAAGTCCTCCAGCAGAGGTCAAGGAGAGAGCAAGTGAAAACGGAGCAGCCAACTGCGTTGAGACCGTCAAAGTCCTTGGTTTCTATCTCCAACGCTACCTCTGGGCCCACGTCCTACTCCTCGCTACTGTCCAGTAACCCCATCATTGAGGAGAAGAAGGAGGACAGGAGCTGGAAGGGCAGTTTAGGTAAACATCTTTGTCAAAAGATTCCTAGCCCGGAACCCATTTGAAGGACCCTTGCTTTCTCCCTCCTTCCCCTTCCCAGCTCTCCCACTAGCCTACTGTCTCCGCCTCTTCCTTTTTCCTCCCCCCCCCCCCCCCCCCCCCCCCCCCCCCCCGGAAGAAGGGTCTCGACCCGAAACGTCACCTATTCCTTCGCTCCATAGATGCTGCCTCACCTGCTGAGTTTCTCCAGCATTTTGACATGGATAAACTTTTCCCATTGAGGGTAGGGAAGATTCAAACAAGAGGGCATGACATGAGAATTAAGGGACAGAAGTTTAGGGGTAACATGAGGGGGGACCTCTTTACTCAGAGAGTGGTGGCTGTGTGGAATGATCTTCCAGCAGAAGTGGTGGAGGCAGGATCGATTTTAACATTTAACAGTAAAGTGGATAGGTATATGGACGGGAAGGGAATGGAGGGGTATGGTCTGAGTGCAGGTAGATGGGACTAGGGGAAAATAAATGGTCGGCACGGACTGGAAGGGCCGAGAAGGCCTGTTTCCGTGCTGTAATTGTTATATGGTTTATATGGTTTTGTCTACCTTTTGAATGACCCAGAGGAGGTTTACAAGAATGATTCCAGGAATGAGTGAGTTAGCATATGATGAGCGTTTGACAGCACTGGGCCTCTACTCGCTGGAGTTGAGGTTAAGTGGGGGACCTCATTGAAACTTACAGAATAATGAAAGCCATAGCTAGAGTGGATGCGGAGAGGATGTTTCCACTAGTGGGAGAGACTAGGACTACAGGCCACAGCCTCAGAATTAAAGGACGTTCCTTTAGGAAAGACATAAAGAGGAATTTCTTTAGTCAGAGGGTGGTGAATCTGTGGAACTCTTTGCAACGGAAGGCTGTGGAGGCCAAGTCAATGGATATTTTTAAGGCAGAGATAGATAGATTATTGATTAGTACGGGTGTTGGAGGTTATGTGGAGAAGGCAGGGGAATGGGGTTAGGAGGTAGAGATATGAATGAATGATGAATGAATGAATAAGTTTATTGGCCAAGTATTCACATACAAGGAATTTGCCTTGGTGCTCTGCCCACAAGTGACAACATGGCATACAGTGACAGTTGGGAATGACACATAAAACATTAAACATTAATAGTAATAATAATAATAATAATATTATTATTGAGATCAATATAGATCAGCCATGATTGAATGGTGGAGTAGACTTGATGGGCCGAATGGTCTAATTCTGCTCCTATTCCTTATGAACACTCTTGCTAATCATGAACCTGTCTATCCCTCCCTTAAAAACATCCACTGACTTGGCCTCCACAGCCGTCTGTGGCAATGAATTCCACAGATTCACCACCCTCCGCACCACTGTGTTGCTATCTGGACGTGAAACGTAGCAGGATGTTTGGCTTGCACTTTAGTAGCAGTTCTGTCCCTCTCATTCTTTCAGGTTTCCTGCTGAGCCCGGACAGGAACGAGTTGCAGTCGACGTCCTCCTCCCCAACCCTGCCCTCCACGCCCGTCCCGTCGGCGCACTCCAAGACGGGGAGCCGCGACAGCAGCACCCAGACGGAGCGTGGACCCGAGCACAACAAGCTGGGCGCTGTGTCGCTGACGCCCGGGAAGCTCGGCGCCAACAGCCCCACGCAGCTGGAAGCAACAGGCAACTTTCACGGTACGTTCCTGTCACGTCTCACGTCACTTGGCCACAGTCACGGTGGCGCGGCGGCAGAGTTGCTGCCTCACAGCGAATGGTTCGATCCCGACCACGGGTGCTGTCTGCACGGAGTTTGTACGTTCTCCCCGTGACCTGTGTGGGTTTTCGCCGAGATCTTCAGTTTCCTCCCACACTCCAGAGACATACAGGTTAATTGGCTTAGAAAATGTAAAAATTGTCCCTAGTGGGTGCAGAATAGTGTGCGGGGATCGCTGGTCGGCGCGATCCCAGTGGGCCGAAGGGCCTGTTTCCACGCTGTATCTCTAAACTGTATCTCTAACTCTAATATATGCAGGGGTTCGATCCTGACTTCCTCCAAGCTGAACTGTTCACAACTCTTCTCATTTTCACCCAACTATGGCCTGTTTCCGTTACTTTTTTGCACATCATTCATTCCTTCATTGTTTTTTATCTCTCTACATCATCGCCTCTATCTCTCTCATTTCTCTTGCCCCTAACCGGTATGTAGAAGGATCTCAACCCGAAGGGCCACCCACTCCTTCTCTCCAGAGATGCTGCCTGTCCCGCTGAGTTACTCCAGCTTTTTGTGTCTTATCTTCGGTTGAAACCAGCATCTGCGGTTCCTCCCTACACTATTCACAGCTCTTTCTGCTCTTGGTCCCATGGCAAGAGGCCAGCAAGGTGGCACAGCAGTAGAGTTGCAGCCTCTCAGCGCCAGACACTGTCAGGTTCGATCCTGACAACGGGTGCTGTCTGTACGGAGTTTCTCCCCGTGACCCTGTGGGTTTTCTCCGGGTGCTCTGGTTTCCTTCCACATCTCCAAAGACGCACAGGTTTGTAGAGGTAGAAATTGTACATTACCCCTAGTGTGTGTAGGATAGTGTAGTGTACGGGGATCGCTGGTCGGCACGGACTCAGTGGGCCGAAGGGATTGTCTTCGTGCTTTATCTCTAAACTAACACATCTTACACACAGTCAAGTGCACTTGAGAAAGAAAATTCTTTAGTCAGAGGGTGGTGAATCTATGGAATTCATTCCCACCAGACTGCTGCGGAGGCCAAGTCATTGGGTATACTTCAGACAGATATTGACAGATTCTTGATTAGTACGGGTGACAGGCGTTATGGGGAGAACAGGGTTGAGAGGGAAAAATGGATCAGCCACGATTGAATGGCTGATCCAGTACACTTGATGGGCCGAATGGTCTAATTCTGCTCCTATCACTTTTGAGCTTGTGTATAGGATTAGTACAGTGAGACAGATTGCAGAGCCGTCCTGGTGAGTTTCGTTGTCTGTAACTCCTTTTCACCTAGCCCACAGCTTACCTGTTTCCTTCATCATCGTTATTTTGTTTTTGCCTATTCATTCGCTTGTTCTCTATCTCTGCACTTCACCGTCTATATCTCTCGATTCCCTTTCCACTGACTCTCAGTCTGAAGAAGGGCCTCGACCCGAAACGTCACCTATTCCTTTTTCCCCAGAGATGCTGCCTGTCCCGCTGAGTTACTCCAGCTTTTTGTGTCTATCTTCAGTGTGCAGAGTCACCAGGTTTGGTGTCTTTTACGAGACCCAGTTGTTCCTCATACGCTGCACCCTGAGTTGCATAAAGACTATTCTGTCATTTATCATTATGTTGCAACTTGATAACCATGACCTTGCATAAACCTTGTTGAATATTGGGCAACCTTTTGCTAACCATTACATTTTTTATTATTATCTTGGTGCATAGTTCAAAATAAAACATGGACCCAGGTATAAATATGGGTGCAAAATATATTATTGTTTGAAATATACAAAACAAAGAACTATACAGTGCAAAAAGAACAGGCTCTTCAGCCCATAATGTGTGTGCCGAACATTTTGTCTGAAGAAGGGTCTCGACCCGAAACGTCACCTATTACTTTGCTCCGTAGATGCTGCCTCACTCGCTGAGTTTCTCCAGCATTTTTGTCGACCTTCCATGTTTCCAGCATCTGCAGTTACTTCCTAAACATGATGCCAAGGCCATCAGTTATCTGCCTGCATATAATCCATATCCCCTCCATTCCCTGCATATCCACGTGCCCATCCAAAAGTCTCTTGAACGCCATTATCGTATCTGCTTCCATCACCGTGTGTGTGTGTGTGTGTGTGTGAAAAAACCTTCTATCAAATCTTTCCATAACCTGTCAAAACAATCCAAGTCTGTCCAACCTCTCCCTGTCGCTATTGTCCCATAATCCAGGTATCATTCTGGACGTTAAAACGGTGACTGTTTGGCGGACCTAGACACAAAATGCTGGAGTAACTCAGCAGGACAGGCAGCATCTCTGGAGCGAAGGAATGGGTGATGTTTTGGGTCCAGACCCTTCTTCAGGCTGAGAGTCGGGGGGGGGGGGGGGGGAGGGGGGGGAAGGGAAACATTGAGATATGGAAGGGTAAGGTGTGAAAACGAGAGATCACTGCCCATCAAGTATACTCCGCCATTCAATCATGGCTGATCTATTCTGAACAAGGGTCGTGACCTGAAACGTCACCAATTCCTTCTCTCCAGAGATGCTGCCCACTCCGCTGAGTTTCTCCAGCATTTTGCATCTATCTTCGATTTAAACCAGCATCTGCAGGTTCTTTCCTGCGCATTTGATTGTTGGTAAACTGTGTGAGCTGTAGAGAAGAGAGGAGGGACTTTGTCGATGTCTGAGGCGAGTTGACTTCTGACCCTGGTCACTACAGGTCCACCACCCATTTTCCGGCAACCTTGGTTCCAGAGAACGTTCTGGCTTATCCGTTTTTGCCGGACCAACAGAGGTCACGGCCTCCAAGTGGAGTCCAACGGTACCGCAAAGTCGGCCTCGGAAGTCGGCTATGGGAACGGAGCTGCCAGCTCTGGCCAGGCCGGAGTTCCAGAGCCCCGGCTGCAGGAGGGCAAATTCCACCCCCCGATCGACCGCGGAAGTCCCGATGAGGTCGAGATCGGCCGCCTCACCCGGCCAAGCCACCACATTTGCGGTGGGACCTCTAGGGGGGGTTTCAAGTGCGCTCCGGTAATTGTGTCCGGATTAAAGGAAATGCCGGAGAATCAGTGGTGGGTTTGTATAATACATAGGTTTAGATTCCAACAGGGATCACAAATGTTCTGTTTCTGCACATAAGACAATAAAACACTATTCACACTTGATGAGGTAACTGATCTCGCCACTGATGAGGCAAATAATCTTCACAGCCTGTGGTCTATAAGGCCATTTCTACATTACCTGGCCTGCAGACGGAGCTCACCTATCTCTCTCTCTCACACACACACACACACACACACACACACACACCACACACACACACACACACACACACACACACACACACACACACACACACACACACACACACACACACACAGAGACACACACACACACACACACACACACACAGACACACACAGACACACACACACACACACACAGACACACAGACACACAGACACAGACACACAGACACAGACACAGACACAGACACACACACACACACACACACACACACACACACACACACACACACACACACACACACAGACACACATACAGACAGACACACACACACACATACAGACAGACACACACACACACCCAAATGCAGGAGAAGACTTTCACAAGCTGCAACAAAACTTGGTCTTGCACCCAATACAGCTAAGACACAGGTGATGAGGATCCAGAGTGGCAGAGACAGACATCAAAGTGGAATCACTAAGGCGAGGGTGGTGCCGAACATGCTCGGGAAGATCTGGAGCTCATAATACATCTCAATCAACACCAAATACGCATCTTTAACTCAAATGTGAAACAGGTGATGCTGTAGGATAAGGATAAGGGGAAAGTCTTTTAGGACCGAGATGAGAAAATGATTTTTCACACAGAGAGTGGTGAATCTGCAGAATTCTCTGGCGCAGAATATAGTTGAGGCCAGTTCACGGGCTATATTTAAGAGGGAGTTAGATGTGGCCCTTGTGGCTAAAGGGATCAGGGGGTATGGAGAGAAGGCAGGTACAGGATGACCAGCCATGATTATATTGAATGGTGGTGCAGGCTCGAAGGGCCGAATGGCCTACTCCTATGTTTCTATGTACGGATCAGAGACATGGAAAACCACAAACACGACAAACAGGCTGCAAACATTCATTACCACCTGCCTCAGGAGAATACTTAGCATCTGGTGGAGAGACAAAGTAAGCAATGTGGACCTGTGGAGAAGAACAAGCCAGGAGCCCACTGACTTACAAAATTGAAGGAGAAAATGGAGTTGGATTGGACACATCCTCAGGAAACCTGCCACAAACATCACCCGGCAAGCCCTGAAATGGAACCCCCGAGGAAAAAGGATAAGAGGTTCCGCACGCTAACGCTATCCTACACGCTAGGGACTGTTTACAATCATTACCAAAGCCTACAAACCTGTACGTCTTTGGAGTGTGGAAGGAGACCGGAGCACCCGGAGGAAACCCACGCAGGTCACGGGGAGAACGTACAAACTCCGTACGGACAGCACCCGTAGTCGGGATCGAACCCGGGTCTCGGGAGCTGTAAGGCAGCAACTCTACCGCTGCGCCACCGTGCCGCCCATAAAATATTTCAACAAGATTTCTAGAAAGTTCATTGAGGAACAAAAATGTAGTAAATGATTTGGAAAAGGTGTATTTTTCTTAGTTTAGCGTTGACCGCTGTCTCCATCTACACCTCACGCTGCCTCGGCAAGGCCAGCAGCATAATCAAGGACCAGTCGCACCCTGGCCTCTCCCATCGGGCAAGAGGTACAGAAGTGTGAAAACGCACACCTCCAGATTCAGGGACAGTTTCTTCCCGGCTGTTATCAGGCAACTGAACCATCCTACCACAACCAGAGAGCGGTCCTGAACTACTAAATACAGCGAAGATAGACACAAAAAGCTGGAGTGACTCAGCGGGACAGGCAGCATCTCTGGAGTGAAGGAATATGTGATGTTTCGGGTCGAGACCCAATCTTCAGACCTCGTTGGCGACCTTCGGACTATCCGTGCTGGCTTTACCTTGCACTAAACGTTATTCCCTTATTATGTATTTAGACACTGTAAATGGCTCGACTGTAATCGTGTATTGTCGTTCCGCTGACTGGTTAGCTTGCGACAAAAGCTATCCACAGTACCTCGATACACGTGACAATAATCTAAGCTAAAAACTGTCAATAAGGTGATGATTAATTACATGGAAACTTAAATTTCACTGTGAAGGTGAAATGGAATCCTGTGTGAATTATTTAGCAAAGTATTTCACACCAAGAGCAAACAACAAGTCTCCAGGATGTCCTTACAGATTGTTTTGTATAGTTCCTTAAACCTGATAGGTTGCATTCCACAGATATCATTCGCATGACTCCTAATAACACAATAATACTGGAAGTATTTTATGTTTGTTAGAATACTTAATTATCTGTGCCTGTATCTAAACCTTTCACAATCTAGCTGTCAGAATAAATAGACGTACCTTTAGAAAGGAGATGAGGAGGAATTTATTTAGTCAGAGGGTGGCGAATCTGTGGAATTAATTGCCACAGAAGGCAGTGGAGGCCAAGTCATTGGGTATTTTTAAGGCATAGATTGATAGGTTCTTGATTGGTACGGGTGCCAGGGGTTATGGGGAGATGGCAGGAGAATGGGGTTGAGCAGGAAGGATAAATCGGCCATGATTGAATGGCAGCGGAGTAGACTTGATGGGCCGAGACTTCCGGTGGCGCCATGTTCTAGGGGAGAACAGCGCCAGATCAGCTCCGTAAAAATCTGTAAAAAAAACGGGGCTAAAGGAGGGTGCTAACGCTACTTACCGCAGGAGATCGATTTAAAACGGCTCCGGTGCGATTGAAGGCTGCGTGACGTCATCAGGCGCGCGACTTCGGTAAGAAATTTAAAATGCAGCACTCCTCCCCTCCCCCGAAGAAAACGGGCCTAAGAAGAGAGGCTGGCACCACCAAAGCCTCGGGCTCGAGTCTGACTGCCTCCCAGGAAGAGATCTCACAGAGGAAAGTGGAAATGGAAGAGTTTAAAAATTCCATGATAGGTGAGATGAAGAAACTGGTGAAAGAAATAAAAGATCTGAAGAAGGAATATAAAGATGAATTTAAAGACATGAAGAAAGAATATAAAGATGAAATAAAAAATCTAAAAGCGGAGATTCTGGTGTCTCAGGAGAGAATTAAAGTGGAATTAACAAAAGAAGTTACCGAGACGGTAAAGATTATGATGAGCGAATGGAAAAGTAAGACGGAGGCTGAACTTCAAAACCGATTCTCTGAGATAAACGCCAAGGTTGCTGGGTTGGAGCAAATGCTGAATGATAAGATAGATCCTATTTCCATTACAATTGACCAACACAATGATACACTTAAAGATTTGGCTGATTTTGCTGTAAAAAGTGCCAAGGAAACTGAGAAGTTACTTGCCGAGAATAAACGTCTCTCAGAACTACTTCGCAAAATAAATGAGAAATGTATTGATTTGGAGGGCCGACAAAGACGTAAGAATTTGCGAATTGTAGGATTGACCGAAGGTTGTGAAGGAAATCAAGATCCACGTAAATTTGTTGCAAAACTCCTAAAAGACATTTTGGAATTGGATGAAGAACCACTGTTGGGCCGTGCCCACAGGGCTTTAAGACGGGTCCCTGGGAGAGGTGCACCACCCAGACAAATGATTGTAAAGGTGGTGTATGATCACGTCTTTGAAGATATGATGAAGATAATAATGAGAAAGAGAAATTTGAAATACGAAGGAAATAACATTAGTATCTTCAGAGATTACCCAGCGGAAGTTGCTAAGAGAAGATCCTTATTCACTGAAACAAGAGGCATTCTACGGAATTTAAAGAATACAGTGGATCTCAGATATGGCTTGATGTACCCAGCAACACTGAGAGTGACCTATGACAACGAGGAACACCGTTTCGTTAAGCATACTGATGCATTGAAGTTCGCTCAAGGCATACAGAAGAAGGCAGAAGAGGAGGAAACAGACGATGAATCACGGGAGGAAGAAGACGACGACTGAACATTTTGGACTTTTATCATTAAACTGCGGTTATGAATTATTCATTGAGAAAGAGGGAAAATAATGGGAATGTAGTAGTGGTTTGGTATCAATTTGTAGAATTTCAATAATTCCCCTAACATAGTATTATTTATTATAATACTAATTACAATAGAATAGTAATTAATAAATAGTTTCATGAATAATAGAAATAATTACTAAATCCCTAAAGTTAGTACCCCACCCCAATATACACAGTATTCTAGTTGGGAGCTGGAATATTTAACATCTTTTTTAAACACGGAAGTCATTAGATTAATCGCCACGTTAGTGTGGCGTTCACTAACACACACTACACAATCTATCAGTGTAGTCTTTTTTTTCTTTGGGCACCCTTTTAACACTCTTTTTTCTTTTTTCACTTATATTTTCTATTTTTTTTAATATATTAAGTATTTGAATTTATGTTATATATTATATGAATGTAATTATGAACAATACCGTATAATTATTTTAGATAGACATGGATATGGATTATTGAGATTGGTAATTTTCGTCGGATTGGCGTTTGGGTGCCTTGTTGAGCTGGAGGGGCCGAGAGGGCTACTCCAAAAAAAACCACCCTAATACTAAAATGCAAGATATGAATTTGAAGACTGGGGATGATGGAATCACTTTCTGTAGTTGGAATGTTAAGGGAATCAATGAACCAATTAAAAGGGGTAAGGTGTTAGCGCAGCTGAATAGATTGAAATCAGACGTTATTTTCCTCCAAGAGACGCATCTCAAAAGAGATGATCAATATAGATTAACAGCTAAATGGATTTCAAAGGTATATCATTCTTCATTTATACATAAATCTAGGGGAGTTGCAATAATTATTCGTAAAGGTATACCTTTTAAACAAAGTTCTATAATAGAAGATAAAGAGGGCAGATATGTAATAATTACAGGGGAATTATACTCAAAAAAAGTAATTCTTATGAATATATATGCTCCTAATTTTGATAACCCATTATTTTTCAAGAAAATATTCAATAATATTCCTATATCCACTCAACATAATTTAATAATTGGGGGCGATTTAAATTGCACTTTGGATAACTATTTAGACAGATCCTCAACAAGAAGGAAAGCTATTTCTAATTCAAGTAAACTTATAAATTCTTTCATTAACTCAACTAACGTTAAGGATATTTGGAGATTAGAGAACCCATCCGGACGAGAATATTCTTTTTTCTCGCCCGTATTCGGAACCTACTCGAGGATAGATTACTTTTTAATAGACTCAAAACTGCTTCCCTATACGTACAATGCAAAATATCACAATATTATTATTTCAGATCATGCACCATTAACATTTAAGATAAAACTAAAAGATATATCTAATAAAACTATGACTTGGAGATTTAATCCTCAGATACTGAAGGACAAGGATTGTTGTAATCATGTGACAGAACAGATTAAATTATTCTTTGAGACAAATGACACACCTGAAATTTCACCATTGTTACTTTGGGATACATTTAAGGCATTCATGCGTGGTGCAATAATATCGGCACAAGCATATTTTAATAAAGAAAACCGAAAGAGGGAACAGAAGTTAGAAATGGAGATAAAACAACTAGACAATGAGAATATAAAACACCCTTCTAAGGAGGTAAGTAATAAAATTGCAATAGCAAAGTATAGACTAAATGAAATATACTCTAATCAAGTCATCAAACTTTATCAACAAACCAAACAAGTGCATTTTGAATTTGGAGATAAACCGCATAAATTGCTAGCACGACAATTAAGAAAATTAGACGATGAAAAAACGATACATGGAATCAGATCAATGCAAGGAAATATATTGACCATACCAAAAGATATTAATGATAGATTTTTACAATATTACCAAAATCTTTACTCATCAAAATTAACAGGACAAACAGATGGATTGGAAACATTTCTACAAGAATGTCAAATTAAGAGTTTAGATCAGGAAGGGAGACATTTGTTAAATGCTGAAATATCAGTGAAAGATATCACAGAATCAATTGGTTCATTAAAGAATGGAAAAGCTGCGGGACCTGACGGCCTGAGTGCAGAATTTTATAAAAAATTTCAAGATCTGATCTCTCCAAGACTACATACAGTGTATAGACATGCATATGAACAAGGAAAATTACCAGACTCTTTAAATGAATCCACAATTACACTTATACCTAAGGTAGATAAAGATCTGGAAGATCCTGGTTCATATAGAGCGATTGCCCTTCTAAATACAGACCAAAAAATATTAGCTAAAGTTTTATCTAGGAGACTAAGTTTGGTGATCTCTAAATTAATACATTATGATCAAACAGGTTTTATTCCAAAACGCTATTCATCTCATAATTTAAGACGCCTGTTTAATATTATATATTCTAAAAGAATACGAGATACGGAATTAGCAGTCATATCGTTAGACGCAGAAAAAGCATTTGACCAGGTGGAATGGTTATATCTATTTAATATAATGGAAAAGTTTCAATTGGGGGATCAATTTTGTAAATGGGTAAGAATCCTATACTCAGATCCTACTGCAAGAATTCTAACTAATCAAATACTATCAGTTAAATTTAAACTCTTTAGGGGATGTAGACAAGGATGTCCGTTATCGCCTTTATTATTTGCCTTGGCGATAGAGCCTTTGGCGGAAAGAATTAGATCAGAACCTGAAATATACGGTTATAATACTGACAGAACAACTAATAAAATATCCTTATATGCAGATGATGTTTTGATTTACATCACAAAACCTGAAATTAGTATTCCAATGTTGTTTGATGTTATAAATAAATTTAGTACATTTTCTGGATATAGGATTAATTGGAATAAAAGTGATATTATGCCAATAACTAATATAAATTTAAACATATTACAACAATATCCATTATCAATAGTTACTGACAAAATTAAATATTTAGGAATTAATGTATCTAAATCTCATAACTCATTAATTAGATCGAATTATCCTCAATTATTAGATAAACTTAAAAAAAATATTTTATATTGGAAAACACTACCTATATCTTTGATTGGTAGAATAAATGCTATAAAGATGGTTTTTCTACCACAATTATTATATCTGTTTCAAGCTATCCCTTTTTTCCTTCCGAAAACCTTTTTTAAAAAAATTGATAATATTGTTAATAGTTTTATCTGGGATTATACAAATCATAGAATAAGTAAAAAACATTTATGTAAGTCAAAGATAAACGGAGGATTAGCACTTCCAAATTTTCTATACTACTTTTGGGCAGTACAGATTAAGAATATGAATTTTTGGTGGGTAAATACGGACCTGGAACCAACGTGGCTAAAGATGGAAAAGGAAGATTGTTTGCCTTTCAACGTAGATTCAATTATTTTTGCCCCAAAGGAAGTTCAAAAAAAAATTTATATGGACAATCCAATCATTTATAATAATAGACGTATTTGGAAACAAATAGTCAAGACTTTACAATTAGACAACCTTTCATTTAGATTACCAATTATGAATAACCCATTATTTAAGCCCTCCACATTGGATGGAGGGTTCAGACATTGGGATAATTTAGGAATTACAAGGGTAGAGCACCTCTATAGAAATGGAAAATTTCTTTCATTTCAGGAATTACAAGATATCTACGGATTGTCTTCACAGCATTTGTTTAGGTATTTCCAAATTAGAGATTATATTAAATCTAATACACAGGATTTTAAAAATAAGGAACCAGGATTATTAGATGAATCGTTTAACTGGCATCCAACCACAGAAAAATTAATAGCTTATATATATAACATCATTATAGATAAGGAGAATCCAATAACTGAAACATATCGTCAAGCATGGGAAAATGAAATTGGATCACCTATAACCAAAGAAAATTGGGAAGAAAGTCTACAACGAATACACCGGTGCTCGTTAAATGCTAGACATATATTAATACAATTTAAAGTATTATACAGATTACATTATTCGAAAGCCAAATTAAATAGTATATTTCCTAATCTCTCCTCTATTTGTGATAAATGTAAGAATTTAGAAGCAAATTTAACACACAGTTTTGTTACATGTCCTAAATTGATATATTATTGGACAGAAATTTTTAAAGTTATTTCTGAAGTTCTTAAGGTTAAATTAGAACCCGACCCAAAGCTAATAATACTGGGAATTCCAGAAGCTAATTTGATATTTACATTAGATCAAAGAAATTTCCTTGATTATTGTTTGATATTAGGGAAAAAAATAATATTGAAATTTTGGAAGGGAACATTATCCCCAACAATTAAAATGTGGGCATCAGAGATGTTGGAGACGTTGCAGTTGGAAAGAATCAGATTTGTCCTTTTGGACAAGTATAATTCTTTTCAACAGATATGGTCTCCATATATACAGTATTTAGAGAAGTAGCTGTTCTTGGCATCACGGCTCGACTGGCACCCTGCGGGATTTGATGAAAATAATGTATTGGTATACCAGGATATATGCATGTCTTTACTGATATTATTATTTGTAGTTGTTTCATTTATAATATATTGTGTGGCTTTTAATTGATATATATACATAATATGTCTTTTTTCTTTTTCTTCATTTTTTCTTTTTCTTTTATACCAAATAATTATTAAGGAATTATAATTTTATTGATTAATAATGGTATTTCTCTTTACCCACTTTTATTTAAAAAAAAAAATAAGATAATAATCATTAGAGTACAAATATTGATTTAAGTTGATGTTTATAACTCAGTTTTAAACATTGAGAATTGTTTATTGCTAATAAAAAAATTATTCAAAAAAAAAGACTTGATGGGCCGAATGGCTTAACTCAGCTCCTATAGCTTATGAACTTACGGTGAATTGAGATGCCCAGTTTTAGAAACATAGAAACATAGAAAATAGGTGCAGGAGGAGTCCATTCGGCCCTTCGAGCCAGCACCGCCATTCATTGTGATCATGGCTGATCGTCCCCAATCAGTAACCCGTGCCTGCCTTCTCCCCATATCCCTTGACTCCACTAGCCCTCTAGAGCTCTGTCTAACTCTCTCTTAAATCCATCCAGTGACTTGGCCTCCACTGCCCTCTGTGGCAGGGAATTCCATGAATTCACAACTCTCTGGGTGAAAAAGTTTTTTCTCACCTCCGTCTTAAATGACTTCTCCATTTTTCTGTTACTCTATTTGGAAGATCAAATTCAAAATTCGTCAGACCACAAGACATAGGCGCAGAGAGTGGGGGGAGAAGTAGGCTGTTGTGGGTTAGTTACTTAAAGTTGGAAAAATTTAGCACTTCATAAAATGAAGTTGGGCCATTCGTAGTCACGTGTGTGACCCAAAATATGAAAAATTGTGGAATAAATGTGTTCGAATTCTGAAAGCATTACAGGTATATTGTTTTACGCTGTGCATATACGATCCATATATTTGCTTTTTTAAAGGTTATCAAGTGAAATTTTTACACGTTATGTCGACGATGTTTGGTTAGGGTCAGAGGTCAAACACGACCGGTCACGTGTGCGACCTCACACGAAAGCATTGTTTTCGTAGCTCAGTTTTATCTTACAAACTCTGTGAATTTTAAAAAAGCTGGAACGTACATATCTTTAGCAGACACACATTATAGTTCTGTAGGTGGGAAAATAGCAATGAATGAGATTAATCTCTTCCAAGGATTTTTTAACCTATCACTCTGTATGTGACATAGAAACATAGAAATTAGGTGCAGGAGTAGGCCATTCGGCCCTTCGAGCCTGCACCGCCATTCAATACGATCATGGCTGATCATCCAACTCACCATCCCGTACCTGCCTTCTCTCCACACCCCCCCGATCCCCCTAGCCACAGGTCCCCACCCCCATGTTTCTATGTTTCTAAAACTGGGCATCTCAATTCACCGTAAGTTCATAAGCCACACGCGTGACCACACGACATCTGGTCACGCGTGTGACATTTTGGGTTCACTTTCCACAGATTGGCCCAGTTGAGGTTCGTGAGGAGGCGATTGTTGAGAACGTTTGCGGTACTGAAACTCTTGTTTTCCTTTTTGTTCCTTTCTGCAGACTATACCCCATTTCTAAGCAGCACGCTCGACAGGAGAGGCCCCTCGTTGCCGAGCCCGCAGGACTTTGCCGACAACGAGATGGTGGAAATCCTGATCTGAAAACCTGCCTTCATCCGGGACGGAGCCAGGCGCGGCTGCGGAGAATCTGAATGGCGTACCCGATCTCTTGGGCCGATTGAGGCTGGAGGAGTACGAGAGACTATAAAGTGTGGGAAGGAGCTGCAGATGCTGGTTTACACCGAAGATGGACTCACAAAACGCTGGGAGTAACTCAGCGGGACAGGAGAGCAGGAATGGGTGACGTATCCTTCGAGGTCCTTCTTCAGACCCAAATCGTCACCCACTCCTCCTCTCCAGGGATGCTGCCTGTCCCGCTGAGTTACTCTGGCATTTTGAGATAAAAGTGGACACTGATCCGAACCAGAGGTGCTTTTATAACAGAATGCCCAGGACGAAGACATAAAAATAGATGAAAGGATGCAGAGCCTTGTACTTTTTCTGTCCTACAAGGAGTCAACAAAGAGTGAAACCGTTCACCTGGCTCTCATACCCCTGTCTGATATAAACTGTTTGTAGTGCCAGCACTGCCTCGTACGTAACATTCCAAATGGAGCGAATGCCTTTACATGGAAGTATTATGAATGCAAGGAAGCAGAGTGGTATTGGAAAAGAGGTCAGGCAACTGTGTCTTCTTTGACCTTCAAAGGTCTTACTGAAGAGGGACAGGTGACCTTCGAGGAACAGAAATGCCTGCCGTCAATAGTGGACCAAACCTTTAGTCCTTTCAAAGCCAGCGAGAATGTCATTCTGTGTAGGAAGGAACTGTAGATGCTGGTTCAAACAGAAGATAGACACAAAAAGCTGGAGTACCTCAGCCGGACAGGCAGCAAACCTAAGGGTTTAGACACGCTAGAGGCAGGAAACATGTTCCCGATGTTTGGGGATTCCAGAACCAGGGGCCACAGAACGGAGACGAGGACAGACTTTTCCTCACAGAGAGTTGTGAGTCTGTGGAATTCTCTGCCTCAGAGGGCGGTGGAGGCCGGTTCTCTGGATACTTTCAAGAGAGAGCTAGATGGGGCTCTTAAAGATAGCGGAGTCAGGGGATATGGGGAGATGGCAGGAACGGGCTACTGATTGGGGATGATCAGCCATGATCATATTGAATGGCGGTGCTGGCTCGAAGGGCCGAATGGCCTACTCCTGCACCTATTGTCTATTGTCTATTGCATTTCTGGAGAAAAGGAATGGATGACATTTTGGGTCGAGACCCTTCTTCAGTCTGAAGAAGGGTCTCGACCGGAGACCATTCATTCTCTCCAGAGATGCTCCCTTTCCCACTGAGTTGCTCCAGCTTTTTGTGTCTTATCTTGAGAATATCATTTCTTTCTGTTTGTATTCGGGAATGTTTTATATGGGGGGGGGGGGACAAAGAACGTAACACAATGCTTAAAGGGAGATTTCTTCAACACTCTTGGTTGTGCTTAAAGGACCTGTCCCACTCACCAGATTGTTTTTCGGAGACTTGTTGGCACCCATCTTAGTCGTGCAGGTCGCCGAAAATTTTCAAAATGTTGAAGATCCAGCAACATGTCGCGGGGTGACGCCTGTATGGTCGTGAGTAGTCGCCCAAAGAGACGTACCTTTTTCTGGTCGCCGCTGGATTTTCAGCGTTTTTTAAATTTTCGGCGACCTGCTACGACTATGACGGGTGCCGGCAAGACGCCGAAAAAATTGTGTTAGTGGGACAGGCCCTTAAGGCATACGATCTACTTTATTAACAAAGTTAAACCAGTGTATTAGTCTCCTCGTGTGATTTTTGGAAAATCTGTCTTAGTACTAAATTTAAATAGTTCCTGTGCTTCCACTTATATTTATTTTTTTGACCGGTCTCTGATGCCATCAAAGTGCAATGTTGAATATTGCCAATCGATAGAAGGAACCTATTTTCTTTCAACGTCTTATTCAAAATATTATTCCTGATGGACGCACCAAGCATCGATGTGAGGGCGATTGAATTATGAAAGTCTAGCAACTTAATCCGGTTCAGTTCCATGTGGCAAACTTCCATAAGTGGTCGGCCATTTAGGACTGAGGTGAGGAAAAACTTTTTCGCCCAGAGAGTTGTGAATCTGTGGAATTCTCTGCCACAGAAGGCAGTGGAGGACAATTCACTGGATGTAGCTCTCTCAAGAGAGAGCTAGATCTAGCTCTTGGGGTTAAGGGAATCAAGGGATATGGGGAGAAAGCAGGAACGGGATACTGAATTTGGATGATCAGCTTGAATGGTTCGATGGGCTGAATGGCCTACACCTGCACCTATTTTCTGTGTTTTATGACACTTTCTAATCTGTGTCAATTAATGAGGGGGACCACATTGAAACTTGCCATATGTGGAAAGGCCTGGATAGAGTGGATGTGGAGAGGATGTTTCCACTAGTGGGAGAGTCCAGGACCAGAGGTCACAACCTCAGATAAAAAGGAATTGCCTTTAGAATGGAGATGAGGAGGAACTTCTTTAACTAGAGGGTTGTGGATTCATCGTTACAGATGGCTGTGGAGGCCAAGTCATTGGGCATTTTTAAGGCGGAGATTGACAAATTCTTGATTAGTGCGGGTGTCACGGGTTATGGAGTGAAGGCAGGAGAATGGGGTTGAATTGAAGGGAAAGATTGAATTGTGGCGTAGACTTGATGGGCCGAATGGCCTAATTCTGTTCCTGTCACATGAACATGAATCTGAGGCTGATTTAGCTTTCCTGTCACAACATTTATTCAAAATGGGAAAATTCCCTAAATTCCCCGCCGTGTTCCCTCAAGGTTACTCGACTCGTATATTCGACCCAAGTAAAAGTGCGGTTATGTGTCATAGAGTCGTGGATTGATACAGTGTGGGAAACAGGCCCTTCGGCCCAACTTGCCCACACCAGTCAACTTGACCCAGCTACACTAGTCCCACCTGCGAGCATTTAGTCCATATCCCTCCAAACCTGTCCTATCCATGTACCTGTCCAACTGTTTCTTAAACGTTGGGATAGTCCCAGCCTCAACTACCTCCTCCGGCAGCTCATTCCATACACCCACCATCCTTTGTGTGAAAACCTTACCACTCAGATTCCTATTGAATCTTTTCCCCTTCACCTTAAACCTATGTCCTCGATTCACCAACTCTGGGCAAGAGACTCTGTGCATCTACCTGATCTATTCTGCTCATGTGTAGGAAGGAACTGCAGATGCCCGTTTAAACCGAAGATAGACAAAAAGCTGGAGGAACTCAGCGTCTCTGGAGAAAAGGAATTGGTGACGTTTCGGGTCCGAAGAAGGGTCTCGACCCGTAACGTCACACATTCCTTCTCTATTGAGATACTGCCTGTCCCGTTGAGTTACTCCAGCTTTTTGTGTCTATCTTCTATTCCTCTCATGATCTTGTACACCTCTATAAGATCACCACCCCTCCTCCTGCGCTCCAAGGAATAGAGACCCAGCCTACTCAACCTCTGCCAATGTGGATTGTTAAAAATACGTATATAACTTAATCCAGCTATAGGATTGGGAGTTATTTTCTATATTAAGACACCCCAACATCTGTAATGACCAAATCTAGCCCAAGACTCAAATTCAATATCCCTTCAATCATTCTCTCCAACTAAAGGTATCACAATCGACATTAACACGGAAGCTAATGGTCAGGCAGCGTCTGCGGAGAGAATTCCCTCATAAAATATCTTGTATCTGGGGCAGCTTATTTTCAAGTCTATCTTAGTCTCTTGGTTAAAACAATATTTCCAAAATGTGTCAGACTTTTATCCCATTGCCTGAAACTCGTGTGATGTCGTCACTAGTCTACCTGAGTCACAAACTTGGAATTTGGTGATAATTTGGCAGAAAACGCCATGTTGGATGAGACGAAGTCTATGCACTTAAGATAGACGCAGAAATGCTGGAGTAACTCAGCGGGACAGGCAGCATCTCTGGAGAGAAGGAATGGGTGACGTTTCGGGTCGAGACTCTTCAGTATGCACTTAATCCATACGCCCTTTGAGTATTTTATCATTTCTGTCATCTTATAATGGCTCAAAATTGTAAGGGAAGGAAATAGCAACCCAGTTTACTGCCTTGTGTACAGTTCATTGAGTATGATTTTACCAATACACTGATGAAAAATAATTACATTTGGTTTAGCTGCTATTGTAAATACCACTGACCTTTATACATGGTAGCAAATACTTATGTTGCGCAGTCTGAAAAAATTCTGGTTACAATAATAATTAAACAATTGGATGTTTAGACATAATACAACTTTCAGTGGTTCACAAAAGAGGTTCATTAAAATGTTAAGATGTTGCAGATGATTCCCTTTTATAGATTAGTTTAGAGAAAACAGGCCCTTCGGCCCACCGAATCCATGTCGACCAGTGATCCCCTTATCCTACACACTCGGGACAATTAGCAATTTTCACCAAAGCCAATTAACCTACAAACCTGCACGTCTTTGTGAGAGGCAACCAGAGTACCTGGAGATCACGGGGCAGAACGTACAAACTCCGTGCAGACAGCGCCCATAGGTGGTCAGGATCGAACCCGGCGCTGTGAGGCAGCAACTCTACCGCTGCTCCATCGTGCCGTTCCCAAAATTTAAATTTCCGGTTCAGATTGTTCACTATTCCTGCCCAGTCAGTGACATTTGCCAGGCCCGAAGAATAAATAAGCGATCTCAAAGTGTTGTCCTTTATAATGCTAAGTCAGCTTGTCTCGTCTTGGAGAGTCAAAATGAGGCCCATTTTATTTGGTACCATTTCTGTTAGGATGGCTGTATTCACTGGAGGGGAATTTGCATTCTTATTTAGAATAAATTAGCCTTTAGCATTTGGATTCAATATTTTTGAAAACATTTCTGATAATAATTTTGTACAAGGAATGTGTATAACTTATCTAGATCTGGCTAATTTTCTACCATAGTTGTGACTTGTTGTCTTTTAGTACACAAGTCAGTTGTTAGTATTATTGTGCCTAAGGTACAGGCCCACCACCGACTTTCCGGCCTACCCTTGGTTCCAGAGCCTTTCTGGATTTATCCGTTTTGCCGGACCCACAGAGGTCACGGCCTCCGAGAGGAGTCCAACGGTGCCGGAACGTTCCGCCGAGGCGGCCTCGGAATTCGGCCGTGGAAACGGATCTGCCGGCTCCGGCTGGGTCGGAGTTCCAGAGCCCCAGGCTGCAGGGGGGCAAATTTCACCCCCGGATCGGCTGCGGAAGTCCCGATGAGGTCAAGACCGGCCGCCTCACCCGGCCTAGGCAAAACATATTCAGAGGGACCTCCAGGGGGTGGATTTCAAGCGCGCTCTCGTGATTTTCTCCGGATTAAAGGAGGTGCTGGACCACCAGTTGCCGGAGAATCGGTGGGGGACCTGTAGAAATGTGCCTGAGATATAAATATTGCAATGTGCTCTTAAATAGATGAGTCCCCTTAAAAGGCCAAAGGATCCTTTTGGGGATCCTGGTTCAGTCCTGAGCATTATGTCCAGGCAAAGCAAAGAAGATTGCAGTACAAATATTACATGCGGTGGAAATGTATATGGATTTTTGGCTGGTAAACATAAATGCTGGAGAAACTCAGCGGGTGAGGCAGCATCTATGGAGTGTAGGAATAGGCAACGTTTTGGGTCAAAACTCTTCTTCAGACTGATGTGGGGGTGGGGGGGTGGCGGGAATAAGAAAGGAAGAGGCGGAGACAGTGGGCTGTGGGAGAGCTGGGGAGGGGAAAGAGGGAGAAAGCAAGGACTACCTGAAATTGGAGAAGTCAATGTTCATACCGCTGGGGTGTAAACTACCCAAGCGAAATATGAGGTGCTGCTTCTCCAATGTACGGTGGGCCTCACTTTGGCCATGGAGGAGGCCCAGGACAGAAAGGTTGGATAAGGAATTGGCTTACCTGATTTGTTCTCTATTATTTTGAAGTTGGATGTAATTAACTGTACTGATAAGCCCGGTGAAGTGTCAAGGGCCTGTCCCATTTGGCCGTCATTTGCACCTCATTTATGCGTCATGTAAAATAGGTCTGCGAGTGGGCGACGCATGCATTGCGCATGGTGAGGCGTGGAATCGCATGCGGTGGCGCGCAGTATCGCCAGGATTACGTAGTGTAACAAAATTGTCGCACGCCACCTGTGTGATGTATCGCGTACGCACGCCGGAGCATTGCCGTTGTATGCTGGCATCCCGACGTCTCGCGTGTATCGCGTGGTGACGCATGGTAACGTCACCGTGCGTAGCCATGCGTAGCCACGCGCCGCCGGGTATTCTAATGACGTCACGCGCACCAGACGACTGTGCTGACGCGTGATTTGCGCGCGACGTCACGCATCACGACGCGCCGACCCATTTTACATATGATGCGTAAATGAGGCACAAATGACGGCCAAGTGGGACAGGCCCTTTAATGTCTGATGTTAATAGTAGTGGCCTCTTTTCAAGCTTTCATTGGGATAAATGAATTGGGTTGAGCTCAATATAAATGTAATTATAAATTCAGAACCTTGCAAACAACAATGTCCATGACTTACTTTTTTCAAAAAGAAGAAGGCATTCTAAGTTAGACAACAAGGAAAGGCAGATGCTGGATAAAACACAAAAGGACACAAAGTTCTGGAGGAACACAGCAGGTCAGGCAGCATCTCTGGAGAACGTGGATAGGTGACGTTTCAGTTCACTCCTTTAGATATTCTAAGCTAATAAAGATTGGCCTGTGGGATTGGATGCCCAGTCGAGAACGGCAGATAATTGCAGTACCAGATATTAAGAGGTAAATTAGACCTGAAAAATAAACTGCCCAGCTAAACTTATTAAATAACAGTTAATTCATCAACATGTTTAGACTTTAGAGATGCAGCGCAGAAACAGGCCCTTCGGCCCACCGAGTCTGCACCGACCAGCGATCACACTAGCATTATCTCTCACACGCGCACACACACGCACACACACACACCCAACAATTTACAATTTTACTGAAGCCAATTAACCTACAAACCTGTGCGTCTTTGGAGTGTGGGAGGAAACCGGAGCACCCGGAGAAAACCCACGCAGGTCACGGTGAGAACGTGCAAACTCTGCACTGGCAGCACTCGTAGTCGGGATCGAACCCGGCACTCTGGCGCTGTGAGGCAGCAACTCTACCGCTGTGCCACCGTGCCGCCCCTGATGTATGTTGAGGCACTAAACCATTTTAATGGGGCAAGGTATATAATGTACATATATTTAAATGGCTTTGGCTCTAAAGCCCATAACATTGCACTGTATTGGTCATCAATATAATAGTAATTACTTCTTCAGATTTGTGAATAGCCTAATTTCAAAATACCAAGTCATGACAGTGTATAGCGTTTGACAAGCTGTGTTTTTTTATATATATGTTTCAATATTTGTCTCATTAAGTTTGGTTGGGATGGGGGGAGTGGGGAGGGGAAGGGGGGGGGGATGGGGAAGGTAGAACAGGCCAGTGCAGGCACACAGACTTTTTTTAAACTAGGAAGTGATAACTATGTCCATGTTCAAGGTTTGATAATGCAATAAGTATTTGCATTGTGCACTTAACAGCTAGGAAATAACCATCAGACAAGGTGATGCCTTTTTAATTTTTTTTTTATACTCTGTTGTATATAGTCCAAACTATTGTTAGTCATTTAAAGCTGGCTTTTTGCTCTGTAAGTTAATACCAACTATTTTGTACTTTCTCCGTCATTGTTTACTGTGTATTTAATAGAAATGTTTTCTAAATTGTAATCAAATCAGCTGTGTTGCCTTTCTTGCTAAATGTATTTTGTCATAATGTCCCCCACATAAACACCAAAATATCACCAAAACAAAAATGTCCAGAAATATGTGTTTGAAAATGTCAAAGGATTTTCTTTTCCAAATCTTGGAATCCTTGGGTGGTCTTTGTGTGTGAATTTGGCAGTTTAGACTTAATTACATCCTTAAATGGCCCTTCGTGCCATAATGTGGAGAGGATGTTTCCACGAGAGCGGGGGGGGGGGGGGGGGGGGGGGGGGTTGTCTAGGACCGGAGGTCACAGCCTCAGAATGAAAGGATCCCTTTAGGAAGGAGATGAGGAGCAGTGACCTTAGTCAGAGGGAGGTGACTCTATGGAATTAATTGCCACAGAAGGCTGTGGAGGCCAAGTCAATGGATATCTTTAAGGCGGAGATAGGTAGATTTTTGGTTAGTACAGGGGTTATGGGGAGAAGGCAGGAGAATGGGGTTAGGAGGGAGAGATAGATCAGCCATGATTGAATGGCGGAGTGGACTCGACGGGCCGAATGGCCTAATTCTGCTCCTATCACTTATGGCCATGAACTTATGAATGGGGTCTCACAATTCAAGGGTTGTAGGTGACAACGATTATGTGATAATCACGATTCCTCGACCTGCCGGATTTAATATAACGTTTTTATAAAGTTAGTGTTTAGTGGCTCACAATTGAGTTTAGGTTATTATTGTCACGTGCTCCAGGGAAACACTGACAAGTGTTTATTTTAATTTAGGTTAGAGATACAGCGCAGGAACAGGCCCTTCTGCCCACCAGATCCGTGCCGACCGGCGATCACACTGGCACGATCCTACACACACTGGGAACAATTTTTACCAAAGCCACTTAACCTCCAAACCTGTACATCTTTGGAGTATAGGGGGGGAGGGGGAACCAGAGCATCTGGGGAAAACCTACACAGGTCTCGGGGAGAAGGTGCAAACTCCACACAGGCAGCACCCGTAGTCAGGATCGAACCCGGGTCTCTGGCACTGTAAGGCATCAACTCTACCGCTGCGCCACCGGGCCTCCATTTATCATCTACCTGCTCTATCTTGCCTTGACAATGTAAGAAGCCAAGTCCAAGCATTTCACCTTTGTTAATCATGTGCTAACTTCAGGCAGGACGGTTTAATAAACTACAGAACTGCAGTCAATTCCAAATGAGTGAACACGATGATTTATTTGTGGGCTGCAAGCTCAGATTATACGTTTCATTGTGTAGGAACGAACTGCAGATGCTGGTTTACGCCGAAGATATTCACAAAATTAGGCGGGACAGGCAGCATCTCTGGAGAGAAGGAATGGGCGACGTTTCGGGTCGAGACCCTTCTTCAGACTTGAAACGTCACCCATTCCTTCTGTCCAGAGATGCTGCCTGTCCCGCCTAATTTTGTGTCCGTAAGTTTGATTGTGTTTGGTTTGAGCTGCCGACACTTCCTCTCATTGCAGTATCATTCCCACCCACATCCTGCATCCTGTTCCCAAGCCTCCGCTTCACGCAGTCTAAGGTCTTTAAATATCCGGGGTAGGAAAATCCCTCTAGTTTCTTCAAACTGCAGTCACTGGTAATGTGCAGAATGCTTCCTCTGTCACAGACCGCAATCTGGTACGCCATCTGTTAGTACGTTGACATTTTTAATACGTTCACTCAATCTGTAACATCCCTTCCAATGTTTAATATCATATTTCAGATGATATCAGATCCAACTCCAGATTCAGGGGCAGTTTCTTCCCAGCTGTTATCAGGCAATTTAACCATCCTACCACAACCAGAGAGCAGTCCTGAACTACTATCTACCTCATTGGTGACCCTCGGACTATCTTTAAGAAAGAACTGCAGACGCTGGAAAAATCGAAGGTAGACAAAGATGCTGGAGAAACTCAGCGGGTGAGGCAGCATTCATGGATGCTGCCTCACCCGCTGAGTTTCTCCAGCATTTTTGTCCACCTCGGACTATCCTTGATCGGACTTTGCTGGCTTTACCTTGCACTAAACGTTATTCCCTTTATCATGTATCTAGACACTGTAAATAGCTCGATTGTAATCATGTACTGTCTTTCCGCTGACTGGTTAGCACGCAACAAAGCCTTTTCTCCAGAGGTGCTGCCTGACCCGCTGAGTTACTCCAGCCGTTTGTGTCTTATCTTTGGTGCAAACCAGCATCTGCAGTTCCTCCCTACACTCAGTGGGAGGGAGGTTGGTTTGTGTGATTGTGTCCTGGGCTGCGTCCACAATTCCTAGTCAGCACAGCTCGGTTGAAGAGCATTTGGAAGTGTGTGGTTGAGAAATCTCAGACATCTCCCTCGTTCCTTTTCATTTGTTTGTGGTTTTTAATTTGGGAAGCCGGATTCTCGTGGAATCTGCCGGGTATGCAGTCCACATCCCCCATCTCTGAGCTGTGGTTTCTAGTCTACACATTAAGAAACGGCTTCTCTGCAAATTGGAACAAGTTCGCCAACCACTTGAAGATGTGAAAAAAAAATTCAGAAGCTTTTCCAGAAGAGAAAATGACAGGGTTGAAATATTTGAATCGGCATAAATGGCGAGAGAAGTAACAACAGGTTTTAGCCCTGTAATCATTTCACTTTTATTACTCTGCGATGCACAAAACACATTCATGCAACTCACAGGGCAGCACGGTGCCACAGCTGGTAGAGCTGCTGCCTCACAGCGCCAAAGACCTGTGGTTCGATCTTGACCTCGGGTGCTGTCTGTGTGGAGTTTGCATGTTTCCCCCCCGTGGTTTTACATAGAAACATAGAAAAAAGATGCAGGAGGAGGCCATTTGGCCCTTCGAGCCCGCACCGCCATTCATCGTGATCATGGCTGATCTTCCCCTATCAATAACCTGTGCCTGCCTTCTCCCCATATCCCTTGATTCCACTAGCCCCTAGAACTCTCTCTTAAATCCATCCAGTGATTTGGCCTCCACTGCCCTCTGTGGCAGGGAATTCCACAAATTCACAACTCTCTGGGTGAAAAAGTTTTTTCTCACCTCTGCCTTAACTTCTGGGTGCTCCGGTTTCTTCCCACATCCCAAAGACGTGCGGGTTTGTAAGTTGATCGGCCCTCTGCAAATTGGCCCTGGTGTGTCGGGAGTGGATGAGAAAGCAGGAGAACATAGAACCAGTGTGAAGGAGTGATCGATGATTGATGTGGACTTGGAGGGCCGAAGGCCTTTCTTCCCAGCTACATCTCGAAAAAGAGCCTAGGCACAGAATATCTTGTTCATAAGTACTTGGAGCAGAAATAGGCCATTCAGCCCATCGAGTCTATTCTGCATGTTTAAGAAGGAACTGCAGATGCTGTAAAATCAAAGGTAGACAAAAATGCTGGAGAAACTCAGTGGGTGAGGCAGCATCTATGGAGTGAAGGAAATAGGCAACGTTTCAGGTCAAAATGTCTTCTCTGCCATTCAATTATGGCTGATCTATCTTTCCCTCTCAACCCAATTCCCTTGTTCTCCCTGTGACCGCGCATGTTTGTAGGTTAATTGGCTTTGGTGAAAATTATAAATTGTCCCTAGTGTGTGTAGGATAGTGTTAAAGAAGAAACTGCAGATGCTGGAGAATCGAGGGTACACAAAAAGCTGGAGAAACTCGGCGGGTGCAGCAGCATCTAAGGAGCGAAGGAGATAGGCGACGTTTCGGGTCGAGACCCTTCTTCAGACTGGTCAGGGATCAGGGAAACGAGAGATATAGACAGTGATGTGGAGAGATAAAGAACAATGAATGAAAGATATGCAAAAAAGTATTGATGATAAAGGAAGCAGGCCATTGTAAGCTGTTGGTAGTGTGAAAATGAGAAGCTAGTGCGACTTGGGTGGGGGGGGGGGAGATAGAGAAGGAATGCCAGGGCCCAAGGGCTGAGGGAGAGGTGGGGAGGGGGAGGAGGCAGCAAGGGTTAACAAAATTGAGAAAATTCAATGTTTAAGCCCAGAGGATGCAGACTCCCCAAGCGGAATATGAGGTGTTGTTCTTCCAACTTGCGGTGTTGCTCACTCTGGCCGTGGAGGAGGCCCAGGACCGAGAGGTTGGATACGGATTCCTGGGATGTCAGGACTTTCATATGAGGAAAGACTGGATAGACTCAGCTTGTACTCGCTGGAATTTAGAAGATTGAGGGGGGATCTTATAGAAACTTACAAAATTCTTAAGGGGTTGGACAAGCGAGATGCTGGAAGATTGTTCCCGATGTTGGGGGAGTCCAGAGCAAGGGGTCACAGTCTAAGGATAAGGGGGAATTCCTTTAGGACCGAGATGAGGAAAACATTCTTTACACAGAGAGTGGTGAGTCTCTGGAATTCTCTGCCACAGAAGGTAGTTGAGGCCAGTTCATTGGCTATATTTAAGAGGGAGTTAGATGTGGCACTTGTGGCTAAAGGGATCAGGGGGTATGGAGAGAAGGCAGGTACGCGATACTGAGTTGGATGATCAGCCATGATCACATTGAATGGCGGTGCAGGCTGGAAGGGCCGAATGGCCCACTCCTGCACCTATTTTTCTATGTTTCTATGTCTTTGTAGTGAGGGAGTTAGGGTTGCCCACTGTGCCGTATTAGCTGGGACATCCCATATATTGGGCTAAATTGGTTTGTCCTGTACGGGACCGCCCTTGTCTCTTGTTTGACCGCTACTATTTGGGTCGAGGTGACTGTCGGGTCGGAGCGCCGCGTAACGCCCCGCCTCACCCGTGCAGCAGCAGCACCTCGCCTGTGGCCCCATCAGTCGGCAGCCCGGCCAGCTGTCCGACCTTCGGTCCTTCGCTTGCCGGCAACACCACCACCCGTCCTTCTCATGGCCGATCATCGGTTCATGAGTTGGATGGGGCACCGGCCTTTGCGCGCGATATCGCGCAGCCTGGGTTAAATCGCCTCAGCTGGCCCGCCGGCTGGGCTTTGTGTGCAGTTCAGCACCCGGGCCAACTCATCATTCACCCAGCCACGGCCGAGTCGGTAAAAATGAATTGCTGTCGGGAATTTGTCCCTTATTTTGACCTTTTGTCCCTTAATTGGAAGTGAGAAAGTTGGCAACCCTAATGGGAGGAAAATGGAGCACCCAGAGAAAACCCACGTGGTCACGGGGAGAACGTACAAACTACGTACAGACGGCACCCGTAGTCAGGATCGAACCCCGGTCTCTGGCGCTGTTAGGCAGCAACTCTACCGCTGTGCCACCGTGCTGCCCTCATTTTTATTTTTTTTAAGTGCTTTTTTAAACCCGTTCTCTGTTCTGAAAATGGTGTAATAGTGTTTTAGCTTTTAGCCAGTGGCCTTGTTGAACGCGGCAAAGACCCATTGCTTCTCTCCTCCGCTCTGGTCTCTAGGGATTGGGGCCTAACTCCACCACTACTGTAGTGACCGCAATCATGGACTCGTTGCCTAGGCAACCGCAGCCAGGCTCATGTTACCTCATGGGATATAAGCACAAGTCATAAGAACAGCTCTTTCACACTGGATTTCTTTTTAACCCTTTCCAACCCCATAACTTCTTCCCGTCTAGAAAGCAGATGCCTTGATCTAATGAAGGGCAAGTGATTTGGTACAACAAAATGGCGGCACGGTGGCACCACCGCAAAGATTTGCCGCCTCACATCGCCAGCGACACGGGTTCCATCCTGACTACAGGTGCTGTCTGTACGGAGTTTGTAGGTTCTCCCTGTGACCTGCGTGGGTTTTCTCCAGGTGCTCCGGTTCCCTCCCAAGCTCCAAAGACACACAGGTTTGTAGCTTAATTGGCTAATTCAGAGCGTCTCTGAGGACCCTCCAGTGATTCTACTCGGCGGCTGTGGAAAGCATCTTGTCCGGAAACATCACGATCTGGTTTGGGAACTGCTCTGCCCAGGACAAGAAGGCTCTGCAGAGAGTAGTGCGTTCGGCCGGACGCACTATGGGAACTTCTCTCGCCCCCCTGCAGGACCTATACATCAGAAGGTGCAACTCCAGAGCCAACAAGATCATGGGAGACCCCTTCCACCCCTGCAACGGACTGTTCCAGCTGCTACGGTCAGGCAAACGCCTCCGTGAGAACGGAGAGGATGGAGTTTCTTCCCAGAGGCCATTCGGCCTGTAAACTCCTATCTCACCAGGGACTAACTCTACTGGACCAATTTACTGTTGAGTGGTGTTTTTTTAAAATAGCTGTTTTTCCTTTTTTTCCTCCCACAAATATGAAATATGTGAATATGGGATTCTGTTCCATTCTGTTTTGTAGTTTCTTTGCACAATCCGCAAGCACCGCCACTTTTCATTTCACTGCACCTCGTGTGTGTTTGTGACGAATAAACTTGACTTGACTTGGCATCATTGTAAATTGTCCTGGAGTGTAGGATAGTGCTGGTGTACAGGGATCGCTGGTCGACGCAGATTTTACGCACCGTATCACCAAACTAAACAAATCTCTGGCCTTTGCCTAACCATCTGACAATCCAACCACCCCCCCACTCCCTCCCATACCTCTCTTCCAGCTATCTTCTCCATACTACAGTCAATCTGAAGATGGGGCCAAACGCAAAACGACACCTCTATTCATTTAAAAAAAAAACACAAAGTGCTGGAGTAACTGAACAAGTCAGACAGCATCTCTGGAGAACATGGATACAGCAGATGACATTCTGGGTCGGGACCCTTCTTCAGACTCACATTTTCTTCAAGATGTAATAAAAATGAACTGCAGATGCTGGTTTATACCAAAGATAGACACAAAATGCTGGAGGAACTGAGCCGGTCAGGCCGCATCTCTGGAGAACATGGGTAAGTGGTGTTTCGGGTTGGGTTGGGACCCTTCTTCAGATTCAGGCTCAAATTCTGGTATGGATAGTCTGGAAAGTCCAAAGAAAGTCTAGACCAGAAACGTCACCTATCCCTTTTCTCCGGAGATGCTGTCTGACCCGCTGAGTTACTCCAGCTTTATGTGTCTATCTTCGGTTAAAAACCATCATCTGTTTCTTCCTTCAAATTCCTGATAATCAATTAAAAACAGCCATTGCCCTAACAAATCTTCACTGACGGGGGTACCTATGATCACCTCTCATGCTGGAAATTGGATGATTCTTACCTACTGCCCAACAGTGTCCCTGGAACTAAAGATGGAGTAACACAAAATGCTGGAGTAACTCAATGGGACAGGCAGCGTCCATGGAGAGAAGGAGTGGGTGACGTTTCGGACCCTTAAGACTGTTGTCAGGGGAGAGGAAGATGCATAGATAAGGAATAGTAAGGTGTGAAAATAGGACAAAGAGAATGGAGATCAAGGAAAATGAAGAATAGGTGATTGTTGGCTGAGAGAAGGTGAAGGGCCTGTCCCACTTTCACGACCTAATTCACGACCTTTTTTACTCGTGGACATTTTTCATCCGGTGAGAAAAAACGCCCCAACCTACTTGATGCCACGAGTACCTACGACTAGCATCACGACCTACCTACGACCTCCTACGACCTCGTGACGACCATGTTGCGAGTATGAGTCAAGGGCAAACTCGGCAGAGGTCGTGAAATAGGTCGTGAACGTGGGACAGGCCCTTAACAACAAAACAAAAAGTTCTCTGGAACGTTGAAATTGAGGGCAGACTTGCTACATGTGTATACAATTATGAAAGGCACAGAAAGAGTCGACAGTCAGAACATTTTCCCCCAGGGTGGAGATGTCAAATACTAGAGGGCATAGCTTTAAGGTGAGAGGGGATAGGTTTAAAGGAGATAGAAACATAGAAAAATAGGTGCAGGAGTAGGCCATTCGGCCCTTCGAGCCTGCACCGCCATTCAATGTGATCATGGCTGATCATCCAACTCAGTATCCCGTACCTGCCTTCTCTCCATACCCCCTGATCCCTTTAGCCACAAGTGCCACATCTAACGCCCTCTTAAATATAGCCAATGAACTGGCCTCAACTACCTTCTGTGGCAGAGAATTCCAGAGACTCACCACTCTCTGTGTAAAGAATGTTTGCCTCATCTCGGTCCTAAAGGAATTCCCCCTTATCCTTAGACTGTGACCCCTCGTTCTGGACTCCCCCAACATCGGGAACAATCTTCCAGCATCTAGCTTGTCCAACCCCTTAAGAATTTTGTGAGCTTCTATAAGATCCCCCCCTCAATCTTCTAAATTCCAGCGAGTACAAGCCGAGTCTATCCAGTCTTTCCTCATATGAAAGTCCTGACATCCCAGGAATCAGTCTGGTGAATCTTCTCCGTACCCCCTCTATGGCAAGAATGTCTTTCCTCAGATTTGGAGACCAAAACTGTACGCAATACTCCAGGTGTGGCCTCACCAAAACCCTGTACAACTGCAGTAGAACCTCCCTGCTCCTATACTCAAATCCTTTCGCTATGAATGCTAACATACCATTTGCTTTCTTCGCTGCCTGCTGCACCTGCATGCCTACTTTCAATGACTCAATTGCACAGAGGGTGGTGGGTGCCTGGAACGCGCGTCCAGGGGTGGTGGTGGAGGCAGATACGATAGTGGTGTTTAAGAGGCTTTTAGATAGGCACATGGATATGCAGGGAATGGAGGGTTGACAAAACCAATGGTTCTTTATTGGTCAGCCGTGCGCTGTGAAATTCTTCTTGTGCAGTTCGAGACCCGAAACGTCACCTATTCCTTCGCTCCATAGATGCTGCCTCACCCAGCTGAGTTTCTCCAGCAGTTTTGTCTACCTTCTATTTTCCCAGCATCTGCAGTTCTTTCTTAAACACTTCTTGTGATGGATAGCCTGAAGAAGGGTCTCGATCCGAAACGTCGCCCGTTCCTTCTCTCAAGAGCTGCCGCCTGTCCCGCTGAGTTACTCCAGCTTTTTGTGTCTATCTTTGGATTAAAACCAGCATCCGCAGTTCCTTCCTACACATAAACAAACCTTCCTCCAGCTTCAACGTTTGAAGTGACTGAAAAAATCTAGTCCCTGGTTATTTGATTGTGGGTAAACATCAAACTCATGTGAAAGAAGGAACTGCAGACGCTGGTTTCCACTGAAGATAGACACGAAATGCTGAACTAACTCAGCGGGTCAGGCAGCATCTCTGGAGAGAAGGAATGGGTGATGTTTTGGGCGGAGACCCTTCAGGGCGTCTCAACCCAAAACGTCACATAGAAGCATAGAAAATCAGTGCAGGAGGAGGCCATTCGGCCCTTCGAGTCAGCACCACCATTCATTGTGATCATGGCTGATCGTCCCCAATCAATAACCCGTGCCTGCCATCTCCCCATATCCCTTGATTCCACTAGCCCCTAGAGCTCTATATAACTTGCCTATTCCTAAAGTTGCTGCCTGACCCGCTGAGTTTCTCCAGCATTTGTGACAAGCATTATACTTAGTTGAGCCGTCACCTGCTAAGGGTTAACCTTTCTGGTCAATTAGGAGTTGGAAAACAAGCTAGCATTTTGTTTCGATAACCATCCATCACAAGCCTCGCTTGAGGAATCTAAAACAGGAAATGCAGCTAAATCTTTGCTTGGCTCTTGATAGAGGCTGTATTTAGTCCGAGCGTTGTGATTGACGAAGATACACAAAAAGCTGGAGTAACTCAGCGGGCCAGACAGCATCTCTGGAGAGAAGGGATAGGTGACGTTTCGGGTCGAGACCCTTCCTCAGACTGAGAGTCAGGGGAGAGGGAAAACGAGAGATATAGACGGTGATGTAGAGAGATTTGGAACAAATGAATGATATGCAAAAAAAAAGTAACGATGATAAAGGAAACTAGGTGAAAATTAGTTTAAGACAATGAGATGCAACAGGATGACTTTGAGTCTGAAGAAGGGTCTCGACCTGAAATGTCACCCATTTTTTCTCCAGAGATGCTGCCTGTCCCGCTGAGTTACTCCAGCTTTTTATGTCTAATATCTATCTTCGGTTTAAACCAGCATCTGCAGTTCCTTCCTACACAGGAGAACTTTGAAGCCGGTACGACTTGGGTGGGGGAGGGACGGAGAGACTGGAACAGGATGGATTCTTATTAAATCTTGGACCTTTGAATGCTGCAGTTCCTGTTCCACACCATGGACCACAGTTAACGTGCAAACCGTGCCAGGAGGTGAACATTGCTTTGGGACTAACCTGCCTTTGTATCACGGCAACAAATCCCATACAAAGAAGGAGCAACTGGTTTGTGTGTGTTTTTGTAATTGCTTAATTGATTCCATGCAAGTGCTTCATTTGAAAGTGCCTCTGTCTGTATTTTTGCCTCCCACCCCCCCTTAGTATTTTCCCTTTGTACTTTAATAAGATACAAGTAAAATTGAAATATCACAGTCCGCAGTCAAATCGTCCTGCCTGTCATCGAGTGGTGCAGCGTGGAAACAGGCCCTTCGGCCCAACTTGCCCACACTGGTCAACATGTCCCAGCTACACTGGTTCCATTTGGCCCATATGCCCCCAAACCGGTCTGATCTTGGATAGTGTGTTCATTGTATAGCTGTCTCTCTGATCAGACGAAGGTTAAGGTTTAGCCTAGTATAGTTTGGTTTCAATATACGGTGTAGAAACAGGCCCTTCGGCCCACCGAGTGTACACTAGTTCTCAGTTTACTTTATTATACCCAGGTACAGTGAAAAGCTTTTGTTGCGTGCTAACCAGTCAGCGGAAAGACAACACATGATCACCATCGATCCATGTACTATCATCTATCCTACACACTGGGGACAGTTTACAGCGGCCATTTACCCTACAAACCTGTATGCCTATGGAATGTGGGAGGACACCCACACAGTCACGGGGAGAACGTACAGTCTCCGTACGGACAGCACCCGTAATCAGGATCGAACCCCGTTCGATCCTGTTGTAATGGGCCTGTCCCACTTAGGCGACTTTTTCGGCGAATGCCGGCGACTGTCACAGTCGTAAAAGGTCGCCGAACAAGCGGCGACTGGACCCCTCCCCCCCCACACGACAATGTCTACAACTACCCACCACCTAGTTGCCGTCAAGCTGCCGACAACCGGCGACCCGTTAGAACGTCCACCCACGACAAGCAGCGACCCTGTCGGCGACAACCGAAGACAATACAGTCGCCGGTACCTGTCGCCGGTTGACGTAGGCAGTCGCCAATGGAATTCACCGGTCAGCAGCCGGCGACAACCAACGTCACCCCGCGACAACCTGCGCCATCCTGGTGACAACCGGCAACAGCGCCTACAACAGGAGAAGACAAGCTACGACAAGCCCACAGTCGCCGAACGTTTTGAACATTTCAAAATCCAGCGGCGACCAGAAAAACGCTACGACTCTTTAGGCGACTGAGGAGACGACTCACGACCATACAGGCAACACCCCGCGGCCATGTGGCGGCTGCCTTGTCACCTGTAGTCGCCAAAGAAATCGCCTAGGGGACAGGGACTTTAGGCGGCAACTCTACCGCTGCGCCAGTGTGTAGTCCATTACAAGGCTTTATTTTGCATGCTGTCCAAACAAATTAATACAATCAAGTGAAACTCGTACGATAGGTAGATCAAAGGGGAAGATACTGAATGCAGATTCAGAATCTAGTTCTCAGCATTGTAGTGCATCAGTTCCAGAGACAAAGTCCAATGTCCGCAATGGGGTAAAGGTGAATCAGACAGTACCCTAGCTTATGGAAGGACCGTTCAGAAGCCTGATAACAGAGGGGAAGAAGCTGTTCCTGAGTCTGGTGGTGGGCGCTTTCAAGCTTCTGTACCTTCTGCCGGACGGGAGCGGGGAGTAGAAGGAATGACCGGGGTGGGACAGGGACCAGTCTTTGATTATGTTGGCTGCTTTTCCGAGGTAGCGTGAAGTGTAGATGGAGTCAGTGGTGGGGAGTCTGGTCTGTGTGAGTGACTGGGCTACATCTAGAACTCTGCAATTTCTTGTGGTCTTGGGCAGAGCGGTTCCCAACCCAAGCCGTGATGCGACCCGACAGGATACTTTCCACAGCGCATCTGTGGAAGAGTCATCGTGCAACATGCCAAATTTCCTCAAGTCCTCTCCGGAAGTAAAGGGATGGGTGTGGCTTCATGACTATTGGTCCACGACAAATCATCGAGCCATGGAGTCATAGAATGATACTGCGCGGAAACAGGCCCTTCGGCCCAACTAGCCCACACTGGCCAACATGTCCCAGCTGCACTAGTCCCACCTGCCAGCATTTGGTGAAGTCATAGAATGATACAGCGCGGAAACAGGCCCTTCGGCCCAACTAGCCCACACTGGCCAACATGTCCCAGCTGCACTAGTCCCACCTGCCAGCATTTGGTGAAGTCATAGAATGATACAGCGCGGAAACAGGCCCTTCGGCCCAACTGGCCCACACTGGCCAACATGTCCCAGCTGCACTAGTCCCACCTGCCAGCCTTTGGTGAAGTCATAGAATGATACAGCGCGGAAACAGGCCCTTCGGCCCAACTAGCCCACACTGGCCAACATGTCCCAGCTGCACTAGTCCCACCTGCCAGCATTTGGTCCATATCCCCTCCAAACCTGTCCTATTCATGTACCTGTCTAACTGTTTCTGAAATGTCAAGATAGTCCCAGCCTCAACTACCTCCTCTGACAGCTTGTTCCATACACCCACCACCCTTTGTGTGACAATGTTACCCCTCAAATTCCTATTAAATCTTTTCCCCTTTCACCTTAAACCTGTGTCCTCTGGTCCTCGATTCCCCTACTCTGGGGAAGAGACCCTGTGCATCTACCCGACCTATTCCTCTCATGATTTTGTATACCTCCATAAGATCACCCATCAGCCTCCTGCGCTCCAAAGGAATTATTGGGAATTTTAATGCAAAGGATCTTGTAGCTCTCATCAATTTCAACTTTCACTTTCCACTTGAAGAAACTGCATCTTGTTTTGGGCTCTTCTTGGTTCAATATAACCCAATTAGTCACTGACCGAAGCGTCCTTTTATTCTGTGTGGGAAGGAACTGCAGGCGCTGATATATACTAAAGAAAGACACTAAATGCTGGAGTAACTCAGCGTGTCAGGCAGCATCTCCGGAGAGAAAAAATGGGTGACATTTCAGGTCGAGACCCTTCTTCAGACTCAAAGTCATCCTTTATCCTTTCCTGCATATCTGGAGAGATAAAATGGGGAATGTCGGGGGTCGAGACCCTTCTTTAGACTCAGTCAGGGGAGAAGGAAACTAGAGGTGTGTAAAGGGTTCAGAACAAATCAGAGCCGGCACTGGTGACCCAGGAAAGGTGGAGCCCACAATGGTCCATTGTTGGCTGTGGGAGCGGTGATAACGAAGGGATACGAACAGTGAAACTAGCGGGATGACCAGGGTGGGGGAGGGACGGAGAGAGGGAAAGCAAGGGTTACTTGAAGCTGGAGAAATCACTAATCATACCGTTGGGGTGTAAGCTGCCGATGCATTCTGTCTCCATAAATCACGCTGATTGCCCAGTCCCAGTGCAGTCCAACTCAGCTAAAGTACTCACTTCACACCCCAGCTGCCTCCGTGCCCTGGAAGGAAAAGTGAAACCAGGATCTGAGTTATTGCAATTTTAAGTTCATTCTGAAAAAGACAAACCAGCTGAGTTACTCCAGCACTTTGAGTCTTTTTTAGGGTAAACCAACGTCTGCAGTTCCTCGTGCCTTCAATTCTTTTAGTTTTGCCTGCCCTGCCCTATCCTTAAAACCTTCTTGAATTTCCCTGCCTTTCAAATATGCTGCGTCCTCATCTTCGTCTTTTCTACGGGTGCTGTCTGTGTGGTGTTTGCACGTTTTCCCCGAGACCCGCGTGGGTTTTCTCCGGGTGCTCCCGTCTCCTCCCACACTCCAAAGAAGTACAGGTTGGTAGGTTAAAGGGCTTTGGTAAAATTGTAAATTGTCCCTAGTGTGTGTGTAGGATAGTGTTAGTGCGCGGGGAATGCTGGTCAGCGCGGACCCGGTGGGCCGAAGGGCCTGTTTCCGTGCTGGATCTCTAAAGTCTAAAGGATTACCCTCACCCACAGTAGTTCCGTTCAGTCTACCTCGTTTTCCAAAAATGCCAGGCATATTCAATTCTGCATATTAAACAAAATGGATTGTAGAATCCTCTTCACGTCCACTCTATCCAGGCTTGTACTGGAGAAAATTAAATTAAATTCCCCAAATACCAGCCCTGTCCCCCTCCCCTCCCTCATACTCAAATGTCGTGAATTTTGTTTTATCAGCAGTGTTCTTGCACGTTTTATGGGGTGAGGTTCGGGGAGTATGCGGTCCCATCCCACTAAATCATTCCGACGACCTTTATCTCCGGAGTTCTGTGGCTCTTCTCTCATTGAACTGACATTTAGTGGCATGGAAAAAACCTGGAGCACTTTGAGCCCACGCTGAGAAACTGCAGGGAAATTCCATCGCTCCCCCTTCCAGATACTGCTGCTCGCTGCCAGAAAGCAATTGGAAGCACATGGATCATCTTATGTTGGGCATAACTCAAGCCAGCTGGTGTCCGAGCTGAAAGTGAACATTCCACAATGTGCTTAAGAAGGAACTGGTGGAAAAATCAAAGGAAGGTAAAAATGCCGGAGTAACTCAGCGGGACAAGGCAGCATCTCGGGAGAGAAGGAATGGGTGACGTTTGGCGTCGAGACCCTTATTCAGACTGAGTCTCGACCCGAAGCGTCACCCATTGCTTCTCTCCAGAGATGCTGCCTTGTCCCGCTGAGCTACTCCAGCTTTTTGTGTCCATTTAGGGCAATGAAAGGAACAGGATTCCACCAGCAAATATTCAAACAAGGACCATGGACAAAGGGCTGGTTGGAGGTGGTCAAGGGGAGCGGTCTAAACTCCCGCGCATTCAAGGACGACTGCGGGAGGCATTCCCCCCCCCCCTCCCCCGCTCCTCCCCCGCTCCTCCCCCGCTCCTCCCCCCCCCCCCCCCGAACCAAGGCACAAAGACTCGCGGACCGTAGAGGAGAGGGACTCGGTGGGCTGAAGGGAACGGTAGGTTCAAGGTGAAATGGGTAAAGATTTAATAAGAACCTGAGGGGTAACTTTTTCACACAAAGGTTGGTGGGGTGTATGGAACGAGCTGCCAGAGGAGGTAGTTGAGGCTGGGACTATCCCAACGTTTAAGAAACAGTTGGACAGGTTTGGAGGGATGTGGACCAAGCGCAGGCAGGCGGGACTAGTGTAGCTGGGGCATTGTTGGCCAGTGTGGGCAAGTTGGGCCGAAGGGCCTGTTTCCACACTGCATCGCTCTATGACTCGGTGACGACTGGCTGGTGAACCGTAGGAGGGGGAGAGGGGGTGGGAAGAGGATGAAGAAGGGCCTTGGAGGGGCAGGCGGGCCGCCATGAACAACGAGGGGCGGAGGGGGCGGCGAGGACAAGAAGGGACAGTTGGGACTCAAATAATAATTCGAGCTAGACAGGGCTCGTAAAGATAGCGGAATCAGGGGATATGGGGAGAAGGCAGGAACTTGGTACTGATTGGTGACGATCGGCCATGATCACAGAGAATGGCGGTGCTGGCTTGAAGGGCCGAATGGCCTACTGCTGCACCTATTGTCTTTTGTCTAAGTGCTTTTGTAACTTTGTTGGCACCAAATACGTGGCGACTCTTTGCTCACTTTGTGTATTGTACGCGGAAAAAACGCCATTTCACTGTACTTAGGTATAGTTGAATCATTGAACAAGTTGTATTTTAGTTGTACGTGGTATTGGGGGTGTCGGCAATGACTTGGTGAGAAGCAGGGAGATGAGATTTCACCCTAAGCCCCCCTCCCCCCCCTTCAGATTCCGACACAAAAATATATAAAAGATCAGGGGCGGCCACAGTGGCGCAGCGGTAGAGTTGCGGCCTCACAGCGAATGCAGCGCCAGAGACCCAGGTTCGATCCCGACTATGGATGCTGTCTGTACGGAGTTTGCACGTTCTCCCCCCTGACCTGTGCGGGTTTTCTCCGGGTGCTCCGGTTTCCTCCCACACTCCAAAGACGCACAGTTTTGTAGGTTGATTGGCTCGGTAAATGTAAGAATTGTCCCTAGTGGGTGTAGGATGATGTTAATGTGCGGGGATCGCTGGACGGCACGGACCCGGTGGGCCGAAGGGCCTGTTTCCACAATGTATCTCTAAACTAAATTAAATTAATTAGCTTTTGTTAGAATGTAAAGTGTCCCTCGAGTGTAGGATAACGTTAGCGTAGGGGATGATCACTGGTTGACGCGGACCCGGTGGGCCGAAGGGCCTGTTTCCACACTGTATCTCGAAAGTGTACATCAGGTTTTGGATGTGTGCGCACATCTTTGCATCATAGGGTGAGACAGATGCTGTCCCATCTAAACCCCAACAAGGTTTCAACTCGGCTCTGAGCTTTCCGAAGCAGAATCCTTTCCATGTGGTCTCCATTACTTCCTTCAAAACACTTCATTTTATCCGATAACCTAAACTCCTGCCAGGCCTCCCAAGAATTCAATGACTCCTGACAGCAGCGGAGGGAATGAAAATGTCCCACGTTGCTCATTGTGCATGAGTTCACTTCATTGGAAAGTACTTTTCTGTGGGAGTTTAAGTACTGCCGGTTTAGATTTTACACGGGACCCCTGAAACCTTGCGGGAAAGTCAATAAACTTTAGTATTAAAAAAAAAAAATCTTGTTCCTGATGTGGCCCCTGACAGGAGACAAAAATGCTGGAGAAACTCAGCGGGTGAGGCAGCATCTACGGAGTGACGTCACCTATTCCTTCGCTCCTTAGATGCTGCCTCACCCGCTGAGTTTCTCCAGCATTTTTGTCTACCTTCGATTTTTCCAGCATCCGTAGTTTCTTCTTAAACATGGCCCCTGACCGTTGCGGATTCTCCACTGAGGGTTAATTTGAATCCTAGATCTTGACGAAGTAGTCATTTTAAATCAACGTTGTCAACGTTCTATTAGAAGAATAGCCCCATAGCAGAAGCGTCCAGGTCGCGGGGCTGGAAACTGGAAGTATCCTGAGCTACCATCATAATCTACTGCGACAAGTGATGGCTCCCACTGCTTGTCGCCGGAAGCTTGCGTCCTTTTCAGGACGGATGATGACAGCGAGGTCAACATTTGTAACAAGATGGACATGAAAGGAAGAAGAGGATTAAAATAATTTGGTAGCGCAGCGGGTAGAGCTGCTGCCTCACAGCGCCAAGACTTGGGTCGATAGACAATAGACAATAGGTGCAGGAGTAGGCCATTCGGCCCTTCGAGCCTGCACCGCCATTCAATATGATCATGGCTGATCATCCAACTCAGTATCCTGTACCTGCCTTCTCTCCATACCCCTGATCCCTTTAGCTACAAGTGCCACATCTAACGCCCTGTACCTGCCTTCTCTCCATAACCCCGATCCCCCTAGCCAGAAGGCCTCATCTAACTCCCTCTTAAATATAGCCAATGAACTGGCCTCAGCTGCCCTCTGTGGCAGTGAGTTTCAGAGACCCACCACTCTCTGTGTGAAAAATGTTTTCCTCATCTCGGTCCTAAAGGAATTCCCCCTTATCCTTAGACTGTGACCCCTTGTTCTGGACCTCCCCAACACTGGGAACAATCTTCCTGCATCTAGCCTATCCAACCCCTTAACAATTTTGTAAGTTTCTATAAGATCCCCCCTCAATCTTCTAAATTCTAGCGAGTACAAGCCGAGTCTATCCAGTCTTTCCTCATATGAAAGTCCTGACATCCCAGGAATCAGTCTGGTGAACCTTCTCTGTACCCCCTCGATGACAAGAATAGAGATCATGTGATCATGGCTGATCATCCCCAATCAGTACCTTGTTCCTGCCTTCTCCCCATATCCCCTGACGCTGCCATCTTTAAGAGCCCTATCTAGCTCTCTCAAACGTATCCAGAGAACCAGCCTCCACTGCCCTCTGAGGCAGAGAATTCCACGGACTCACAACTGCCGATCCTGAATATATTCGGAGTTTGTACGTTCTCCCCGTGACCACGTGAGTTTTCTCCGAGATCTTCGGCTTCCTCGCACACTACAAAGACGTTCAGGTTTGTAGGTTAATTGGCTTGGTATATATGTAAATTGTCCCCAGTGTGTGTAGGATATATTTTTTAATATAGTAACAAGTAACTGCAGATGCTGGTTAACGATAAAGAGACAAAGTGCCGGAGTTACTCAACAGGTCAGGCGGCATCCCTGGAGAACATGGGTGGGCTGCTGGAGGAGATAGTTGAGGCAGGCACAATCACAACTTTTGAGAAACATTTAGACAGGTACATTGTATAGGACAGGTTTAGAGGAATATGGACCTAACACAGGCAGGTGGGACTAGTGTAGATGGGACATGTTGGTCTGCCTCAACTACCTCATTCAGCAGCTCATTCCATACACCCACCATCCTTTATTTGAAAACGTTACTCCCCATGTTCCTGTTAAATCTTTCCTCCTCACCTTAAATCTACGTCCTCTGCTTCTCGATTCCACTAATGGTCGGTAAAAGACTCCGGGCAGTTACTCCAATATATTCCTTTCATCATATTTTCACCTCCATCAGATTACCCCCTCATCCTCCTCCTAGCTTGCTCAACCTCTCCCTATAGCTCAGGCCCTTGAGTGTAGGTAATATCCTTGTAAATCTTTTCTTTAGAATTGAGATGAGGAGGACTTTCTTTGGAATCTATGGAATTCTTTGCCACAGACGGCTGTGGAGGCCAAGACATTGGGTATTTTTTAAGTGGAGATGGTCAGGTCCTTGATTAGTACTGGTATCAGGGCTTATGGGAAAAAGGCAGGAGAATGGGGTTGAGAGGGAAAGATAGATCAGCCATGATTGAGTCAGAATAGACTTGATGGGCCAAATGGCCTAATTCACTCCTAGATCTTCTGGTCTTGTAGTCCTGTCACTCGGACTGCGGGGCTGCGAGTATGGCTTATGGTTCATTCTAGACTTCATTCAATCCTTTAAAAACTCTCTTGTTTCTAGGCAACGGGAACTGGATTTGTATCTAAGGAACATTTTCACTTTTGGGCACGAGTTTATCTGACTTGCATTCTAAACTTTTGGCGTGATTTCAGCTTCCCGCTGGCTTCTCGACTGGTGAACGATGTGACGGTTGGTAACGTCTGGAGCCAAGTCCGTTAAAACCTTTACTTTGCTTTCAGCCTCATTATAATTATTTCAGTTCCATTCCTGGACTGGGAATCTTATATTTTATACATCGTACCATTTCGTTAAGTTCACTTTAGTTTTTTTGGAGACACAGCGTAAAAACGGGCCTTTTGCCCATCGAGTCTGCACCTACCAGCGATCGCCCGTACACTAGTTCTATCCTACGCACTAGGGACAATTTACAGAGGCCAATGAACCTACAAACCTGCACATGTTTGGAGTGTGTGAGGAAACCGGAGCACCTAGAGGAAACCTACGCAGGTCACGGGGAGAACGTATGTACAGCACCCGTAGTCAGGATCGAACCCAGGTCTCTGGCGCTGTAAGGAAGCAACTCTACCGCTGCGCCACCGTGCCGCCCGACATTGCATTCAAGTCGACCTTCAATTCGTTCATAGTTTGGGAACATATCCTCCCAGTAACCGCAGGACCCTCCTGATTGAATCGAATATAGGAATTGAATATAGGAGCGAAGAGGTCCTTCTGCAGTTGTACAGAGCCCCAGTGAGACCACACCTGGAGTATTGTGTGCAGTTTGGGTCCCCTAATTTGAGGAAGGACATTCTTGCTCTTGAGGGAGTGCAGCGTAGGTTTACAAGGTTAATTCCCGGGATGGCGGGACTGTCATATGCTGAGAGAATGGAGCAGCTGGGCTTGTACACTCTGGAGTTTAGAAGGATGAGAGGGGATCTCATTGACACATATAAGATCGTTAAGGGTTTGCACACGCTAGAAGCAGGAAACATGTTCCCGATGTTGGGGGAGTCCAGAACCAGGGGCCACAGTTTAAGAATAAGGAGTAAGCCATTTAGAACGGAGACGAGGAAACACTTTTTCTCACGGAGGGTTGTGAGTCTGTGGAATTCTCTGCCTCAGAGGGCGGTGGAGGCCGGTTCTCTGGATGCTAGAGAGAGCTAGATAGGGCTCTTAAGAATAGCGGAGTCAGGGGATATGGGGAGAAGGCAGGAACGGGGTACTGATTGGGGATGATCAGTCATGATCACATTGAATGGTGGTGCTGGCTCGAAGGGCCTAATGGCGTACTCCCGCACCTATTGTCTAATGTCAATTGGGTCTTTAAAATTAAACGTGGCCACTAAACACTGTTTTCCAAAAGATTAAAAATAAAATGCAAATTAAAAGGAACAATAGGCTTTGCACTGAGATCCCAAGATGTCCAACTCAGCATTCTTGTCATCACCTCTCCAGAACCAACCTCACTGATGTATATAAGATGAACGCAAAGTGCTGGAGTAACTCAATGGGTCAGGCAACATCTCTGGAGGAATAGGTAATGTTTCGGGACGTTTCTTGTTTCTGCGCTTGGTGTTTCTTGACATGTTCACAAGTTATAGGAGTAGAATCAGGCCATTTGGCTCACCAAGTCCACTCCGCCATTCATTCAGGGCTGATCGCTGCCTCTTAATCCAATTTCCCTGCCTTCTCCCCAGAACCTTGACACCCGTTCTAATCAAGAACGGTTTCCACTCGAAATTACTCATACATTTTATCTTTCCAACATGGAATGGTGGCACAGAGGTGCAGCTGTTAGAGCCACTGCCTCACCACGGTGCGATCCTGACCTCAGGTGCTTTCCCTGTGTGGAGTTTGCACGTTCTGAGGAAGGACATTATTGCCATAGAGGGAGTGCAGAGAAGGTTCACCAGACTGATTCCTGGGATGTCAGGACTGTCTTATGAACAAAGACTGCATAGACTCGGTTTATACTCTCTAGAATTTAGGAGATTGAGAGGCGATCTTATAGAAACTTACAAAATTCTTAAGGGGTTGGACAGGTTAGATGCAGGAAGATTGTTCCCGATGTTGGGGAGGTCCAGGACAAGGGGTCACAGCGTAAGGATAAGGGGGAAATCCTTTAGGACCGAGATGAGAAGGACTTTTTTCACACAGAGAGTGGTGGATCTCTGGAACAGAGGGTAGTTGAGGCCAGTTCATTGGCTATATTTAAGAGGGAGTTAGATGTGGCCCTTGTGGCTAAGGGGATCAGAGGGTATGGAGAGAAGGCAGGTACGGGATACTGAGTTGGATGATCAGCCATGATCATATTGAATGGCGGTGCAGGCTCGAAGGGCCGAATGGCCTACTCCTGCACCTAATTTCTATGTTTCTATGTTTCTATGTTCTCCCTGTGCTCGCGTGGGTTTTCTCCGGGTGCTCCTGCTTCCTCCCACATCCAAAGATGTGCAGGTTTGTAGGTTAATTGGCCTCTGTAAACTACCCCTAATGTGTAGGGAGAGTGAGATAGCATAGAACTAGTTTAATATAGTTCAGTTTATTGTCACCTGTACCGAGGTACAGTGAAAAGCTGCACTAGTGTGAACGGGTGTGTCGCCATGGACTCGGTGGGCCGAAGGGCCTGTTTCCAGCTGTATCTCTAAACTGAACAGTTATTATACTGCACACAGAACTTCCACAGCATTATATATTTTGCACTCTGTATCTTTCCCTTCAATCTACCCACTGTACTTGAGTTTGACTTGATTACATTTATATTGTGTTAAATGGTCGGTCCTGGTCTTTTCTTCCCTCCCAGCTGTTCACACACCCCCTCCTCTCAACCCCCCCCCCACCCCCTACCCCCTACGTTCAGTCCGAAGAAGGGTCCTGACGTGAAACGTAGCCCATCTTTTTTCTCCAGAGATGCTCCCTGACCCGTTGAGTTACTCCAGCACTTTGGAGCTGGAGTATGTCTATCCCGCTAATCCTGTCCTAGTTCAGACGCTGGAATCTTGTGTCGAACACAAAGTGCTGGAGTAATTCAGACTGACGTAGGGTCCCAGCAGAGAGCAGTGGCCACCCCGACTGAAGTCCCGTCTCCCCTTTGCTCCACATGGAAAACGACTCCTAGCATCCACCCAGCCAACTGAGACAAAAGCACACTGGATAGCCACCAAGTGGTCACAGGAGTGGAAGGCAACCTCATCTCCATTACACAGCTACATCTCTTCACCAGATAAAAGCTGTCCAGGGTCTGAGCTCCCCAGAGGAGCATGGGTGAAGCTCAACAGACTTGGTGCTGGAGTTGGACATTTCAATGCCAGCGTGTGGAGATGGGGGCTCCGCCAGAGCCCAGCCTGTGAATGCGGAGCGGAACAACAGACAGCCAACCTTGTCATCTCTGGGTGCCCGCTCTACCACCCACCAAATGGAGCTCAGGGCCTGGCCAACATTGACACCAACAGAGACAACAACCTGGCTAGAAGAGGTAGGGTCCCGAGCGGAAACGTCACCTATCCCACGTCCTGGAGAGATGCTGCCTGACCCATTGAGTTACTCCAGCACTCTGCGTTCTGCTCGATAGTTCAGGACTCTGTCTGCATGTTCTGTTATTTCACCATAATGCCACCGTTTACCACTAATTCACCGGCGTCCACGAGCTATTGTGGTTACAGATTCCACTCATTTTTGCATGTAAGCGTACACTCACGTACTGTTAATGCATTGTTTAAAAATAATTAAAACACGGCTTCCCAGTTGTGGAACTGATAGTTTCTCACCGGTTCCCATGGCAACCATCGCAGTTCACTGTTCAACAGAAGAATGAAAGTTAGAATTGGCATCATTAATGTTTAGGCTTAATGAAATCCAATACCTTCTGTTAATGAGGAAATTGTACGCGGGCTATTTTAGAATTGGATCATATATCACAAAGACTGTTAGTTTAGTTTATAGATGCAGCATGGAAACAGGCCCTTCGGCCCACCGAGTCCGTGCCGACCAACCATCGCCCGTACACACTTATCCCACATTCCCGACACACTCTGGGGCAATTTACGGAGGCTAATTAACCTACAAGCCCATTTGTCTTTGGGATGTGTGAGGAAACCGGAGCACCGTAGGGAAACCCTGGCGGTCAGAAGGAGAACCTGCAAACTCCACAAAGGCAGGAGCCGAGGTCAGGATCGATCCCGGGTCTGTGGCGCTGAGAGGCAGCAACTTGGCCAGGTGGGCTGAGGAATGGTTGATGGAATTTAATGGAGAGAAATGTGAGCTGTTGCATTTTGGGAAGTCTAACATGGGTAGGACCTACACAGTGAATGGTAGGCCTCTGGGTAGTGTTGTAGAGCAGAAGGATCTAGGAGTGCAGCTGCATGGTTCCTTGAAGATGGAGTCACAGATATATATAAGGCTTTTGCCACTTTGGCCTTCATCAGCCAGAGTATTGAGTATAGAAGTTGGGAGGTCATGTTGCAGTTGTCTAAGACATTAGTGAGACCGCATTTAGAGTTTTGTGTTCAGTTCTGGGCAACACGTTATAGGAAAGATGTTGTCAAGCTGGAAAGGGTTCAGAGAAGATTCATGAGGATGTTGCCAGACTAGAGGATGTGAGCTACAGGGAGAGGTTGAGTAGGCTGGGACCATTCCTTGGAGCACAGGAGGATGAGGGGTGATCTTATAGAAGTGTACAAAATCATGAGTGGATTAGATCGGGTGGATGCACAGGATCTCTTGCCCAGAGTAGGGGAATCGAGGACCAGAGGACACAGGTTTAAGGTGAAGGGGAAATGGTTTAATTGGAATCTGAGGGATAACTTTTTCACACAATGGGTGGTGGGCGTATGGAATGAGCTGCCAGTGGAGGTAGTTGAGGCAGGGACTATCCCAACGTTTAAGAAACAGTTAGACAGGTGCATGGACAGGACAGGTTTGGAGGGATATGCACCAAATACGGGCAGGTGGGACTAGTGTAGCTGGGACACGGTGTCGGTGTGGGCAAGATGGGCCGCACTTTATCACTCTATGACTCTAAGACTCTATGACACCTTCTGCCTGACCCTCTGAGTTACTCCAGCTATTGCGTGTATCGTCAGCCTATAATTCCACTGGATTTCTACAGTACAGGCATCTAATGCCCAGCTATGATCAATGTACTCAAATTAAATGAGGGACAGACACAAAATGCTGGAGTAACTCAGTGGGACAGGCAGCCTCTCTGGAGAAAAGGAATGGGTGACGTTTCAGGTCGAGACCCTTCTTCAGACTGACCTGTTTGATTCATTGATTAATTGATTAATAGATTAATTGAGGGGGTTGGTTTTCACCTTCATTTTCAGGGCGGCACAGTGGCGCAGCGGTAGAGTTGCTGCCTCACAGCGCCAGAGACCTCGGTTCGATCCTGACCACGGGTGCTGCCTGTACATTCTCCCCGTGACCTGCTTGGGTTTTATCTGAGATCTTCGGTTTCCTCCTGGTCTCCCTCAGCTATATCTGTCTTCCATGGTGTTCATTAGAGATTGTAGTTCAGAAATCCACCCACACGATGGCGCTGTGGAATTAACAAATGAAAATCGAGGGTTACACAAAAGGCTGGAGAAACTCAGCGCGTGCAGCAGCATCTAAGGAGCGAAGGAGATAGGCGACGTTTCGGGTCGAGACCCTTCTTCAGACTGGTCAGGGATCAGGGAAACGAGAGATATAGACGGTGATGTGGAGAGATAAAGAACAATGAATGAAAGATATGCAAAAAAGTATCGATGATAAAGGAAACAGGCCATTGTAAGCTGTTTGTAGTGTGAAAATGAGAAGCTAGTGCGACTTGGGTGGGGGAGAGATAGAGAGAGAAGGAATGCCAGGGCCCGAGGGCTGAGGGAGAGCTGGGAAGGGGAGGAGGCAGCCTGAGTTAACAGAATTGAGAAAATTCAATGTTTAAGCCCAGAGGATGCAAACTCCCCAAGCGGAATATGAGGTGCTGTTCCTCCAACTTGCGGTGTTACTCACTCTGGCCGTGGAGGAGGCCCAGGACCGAGAGGTCGGATACAGAATGGGACGGGGTGTTGAAGTGCTGAGCCACCGGGAGGTCGGGTTGGTTATTGCGGACCGAGCGGAGGTGTTCGGCGAAACGATCGCCCAGCCTCCGCTTGGTCTCACCGATGTAGATCAGCTGGCATCTGGAGCAACGGATGCAGTAGATGAGGTTGGAGGAGGTGCAGGTGAACCTCTGTCGGACTTGGAAGGACTGCTTGGGTCCCTGAAAGGAGTGGAGGGGGGAGGTGAAGGGACAAATGAAAAGAGAATCTAGTGTCGAGAGTGTTTCATTGTTCATGTTTATAAGGGATAGGCGCAGTATTAGGCCATTCGGCCCATCAAAACTACTCCCCCATTCAATCATGGCTGATCTATCTCTCCCTCATTCTCCCGCCATACTCCCCATAACCCCTGACACCCGTACCAATCAAGAATCGAATGTACCAACAACAGAACAACAAATGTCTTATCTCTGCAGCGTAATAAATTAAAAAATAAAAATAAAATGTGTTAGCAAAATATGTATCCAAACAAGGAATTTTCCTCGGTGCTTTGCTCTCAAGGACAACAACGGACCTGTAAATACAATACACATAGATAATATGTGACGAGTCGCACCCTGGCCACTCCCTCTTCTCCCCTCTCCCATTGGGCAAAAAGTACAGAACATCCGTGGTACGATGCCGTGACTATAGACGACGTCCTGGAATTCCTCGCGGGGTTGCACCATGATGAACACTTAAGTTACAGTGCCATCAACAGCGCCAGGAGCGCGCTGTCATTCTACCTCAAGATTGAGGTGGGATCCAACAGGCTAGTGTCCAGGCTCATGCGGGGTATATTCAATATGAATCCGCCTACACCACGCTACAATATCACCTGGGATGTCAGGGACGTTTTAACCCTGCTCAGGACGTGGTCCCCCATGGAAGGGCTCCAGCTGGACAAACTCACCATGAAGCTGGTGATGTTGCTAGCGCTGACTTCAGCACAGAGGGTACAGACACTCCATAAACTACGTGTCGACAGAATGATGTCTACCCCTACAGAAGTAGTCTTCTTCGTTGATGAGCTACTAAAGCAGCATAGACCTGGGTTCACAGGGCTGCAGCTGAAGTTCCCGGCATACCCCGCAGATGCTAGGCTGTGTTTAGCCTCCCATATCCGTCACTACGTCAAGGTGACGGCAGGCATCAGAGGAATGGAGAGATACCTGCTTGTCACTCATAAAAGACCTCATCATCGAGTGACGGTCCAGACGATATCCAGGTGGCTCCGGGTCGTCTTGGGTAAGTCGGGTATCGACACTAATGAGTGTGTGAAAACGCACACCTCCAAATTCAGGGACAGTTTCTTCCCGGCTGTTATCAGGCAACTGAACCATCCCACCACAAGCAGAGAGCAGACCTGAACTACTATCTACCTCATTGGAGAACCTCGGACTATCCTTGATCGGACTTTGCTGGCTTTACCTTGCACTAAACGTTACTCCCTTGTCATGTAACACTAAGACTATCCTTTACACACTAGGGACAATTTACACATATATCGACTATACAAATCCAAGCCAATTAACCTGCAAACCTGTACGTCTGTTAGAGCGACGCATTTGGAAAGCAGTGACAGGATCGGTCAAAGTCAGCATGGATTTATGAAGGGGGAAATCATGCTTGACTAATCCTCTGGAATGTTTTGAGGTTGTAACAAGTAGAATGGATAAGGCAGACCCAGTGGATGTGGTGGATCTGGACTTTCAAAAAGCCTTTGACAAGGTCACACACAAGAGATTAATGTGCGCAATTAGAGCCCATGGTATTGGGGGTAGGGTATTGACATGGATAGAGAACTGGTTGGCAGACAGGAAGCAAAGAGTAGGAATTCACAGGTCCTTATCAGAATGGCAGGCAGTGACTAGTGGAGTGCCGCAAGGCTCGGAGCTGGGACCCCAGCTATTTACAATATATATTGCCGATTTAGACGAGGGAATTAAATGTGACATCTCCAAGTTTGCAGATGACACAAATCTGGGTGGCAGTGTGAGTTGCGATGAGGATGGGATGAGGCTGCAGGGTGACTTGGATAGGTTGCATGAGTGGACAGATGCATGGCAGATGCAGTATAATGTGGATAAATGAACAGGAAGGCAGATTATTATCTGAATGGTATCAGACTAGGAAAAGGAGATGCGACGAGACCTGGGTGTGCTTGTACATCAGTTACAGAAAGTAAGCATGCAGGTACAGCAGGCAGTGAAGAAAGCTAATGGCACGTTGGCCTTCCTAGAGGATTTGAGTATAGGAGCAAGTCCTGTTGCAGTTGTACAGGGCCCTGGTGAGACCGCACCTGGAGTATTGTGTGCGGTTTTGGTCTCCTAATTTGAGTAAGGACATTCTTGCCATTGAGGGAGTGCAGCGTGGGTGCACCAGGTTAATTTCTGGGATGGCGGGACTGGCATATGATGAAATAATTGGTCGACTGGGCTAGTACTCACTGGAATTTAGGAGGATGCGAGAGGATCTTATAGAAGCATATTAATTTTTTTAAGGGATAGGACTGGCTAGATGTAGGGAAAATGTTCCCGATGTTGGGGGAGGCCAGAACCAGGGGTCACATTTTAAGAATAAGGGGTAGGCCATTTAGGACTGAGATGAGGAATAACCTTTTCTACCAGAGAGTTGTGGATCTGTGGAATTCTTTGCCACAGAAGACAGTGGAGGCCAACTGGATGTTTTCAAGGGAGAGTTAGATTTAGCTCAAGGGATATGGGGAGAAAACAGGAACGGGGTACTGAATTTGGATGATCTGCCATGATGCTGGCTCGAAGGGCCGAATGGCCTACTCCTGCACCTATTTTCTATGTTTCTATGTTTCTACATCTTTGGAGTGTGCGAGGCAACCGAAGATCTTGGAGAAAACCCATGCGGTCACGGGGAGATCGCACAAATTGCATACAGACAGCGCTCGTAGTCAGGATCGATCCCAGGTCTCAGGTGCTGTAAGGCAGCAACTCTACCGCTGCACCACCGTGCCGCCCAATTCCTTGTTTCTATGCTCCGTAGAGCTTCACAGTTGAGATTAGCACTGTGTCGCATTGAGATATACTTTGGGTCAGGTATGTAAGGGGCAGATATGCAATCAGTCTGAAGAAGGGTCTCGACCCAAAACGTCACCCATTCCTTCTCTCCAGAGATGCTGCCTGTCCTGCTGATTTCCTCCAGTATTTTTTGTCTACCCTCGATTTAAACCAGCGTCTGCAGTTCCTTCCTACACACTTAAGGGGAATAGATCGGGTAGAGTATAGGAATGGAAAACCAGAGGACATCGGTTTAAGGTGAGACTGCACATGATCCATATGCCTCCATTCTCTGCATGCTCATTTCTGTTTAGATTTCTTCATTACGCCTTTGTGAGTTTCTGGCTTGTGCTTTGGCCGATCAAATCTGGGACCATGTCCAAGGAGAAATTAACTGACTTCAAGCAACAAATGAGTCATTTAATGCTGTTCCAGTGATTGGGCCGTGTTGAGCTGAGAACTGCACTTGTGAAAGTTTAGCGGCAAGAAAAGGCTATTTTGTTTCTCCAAGATCAAACCAGGAGCACAGGAGGCTGAGGGGGCGATCAGGAAGGGCGATCTAAATAATATAGAACATTATGAGGGGAATAATTGTAATTGTAATTAATTTATTAGCCAAGTATGTAAGCCTACAAGGAATTTGATTTGCCATAACGTCATACAAAAAAGCACCAAGATACATAGCCATATAAAGATTAAACAGAGACATAACCAGCCACCACAGCGGCGTGTGGGAATCCCCAGGGAACACACAGCATAAACGGAGACCCACAGCCATCAGTTCAATATCCGGGCCACACACACGCTCCTTCACCGTGATGTGACCAGAGATGTTCCGACCTGTATGCGGGATAGATTTCTAAACCAACATGTAGAGGAACCAACGAGAGAGCAGGCTACTCTAGACTGCGTACTGAGTAATGAGGAGGGGTTAGTTAGCAGTCTTGTTGTGCATGGCCCCTTGGGCAAGAGTGACCATAATATGGTTGGGTTCTTCATTAGGATGGAGAGTGACATTGTTAATTCAGAAACAAGTGTTCTGAACTTAAAGAAAGTAACTTTCAGGGTATGAGACGTGAATTGGCCAAGATAGACTGGCAAGTGATTCTTAAAGGGTTGACGGTGGTTATGCAATGGAAGGCATTTAAAGACTGCATGGATGAACTACAACAATTGTTCATCCCAGTTTGGCAAAAGAATAAATCAGGGAAGGTAGTGCATCCGCGGATAACAAGGGAAATCAGGGATAGTATCAAAACTAAAGATGAAGCATACAAATTAGCCAGAAAAAGCCGCCTACCAGAGGAATGGGAGAAATTCAGAGTCCAGCAGAGGAGGACAAAATGCTTAATTAGGAAAGGGAAAATAGATTATGAAAGAAAACTTGCAGGGAACATAAAAACGGACTGCAAACGTTTTTATAGATATGTGAAGAGAAAAAGGTCCCTTGCAGTCAGAAACTGGTGAATTGATCATGGGGAACAAGGACATGGCAGACCAATTGAATAACTACTTTGGTTCTGTCTTCACTAAGGAAGACATAAATAATCTGCCGGAAATAGCAGGGGACCGGGGGTCAAATGAGATGGAGGAACTGAGTGAAGTCCAGGTTAGCCGGGAAGCGGTGTTAGGTAAATTGAATGGATTAAAGGCCGATAAATCCCCAGGGCCAGATAGGCTGCATCCCAGAGTACTTAAGGAAGTAGCCCCAGAAATAGTGGATGCATTAGTGATAATTTTTCAAAACTCTTTAGATTCTGGAGTATTTCCTGAGGATTAGAGGGTAGCTAATGTAACCCCACTTTTTAAAAAGGGAGGGAGAGAGAAAACGGGGAATTACAGACCAGTTAGTCTAACATCGGTAGTGGGGGAAATGCTAGTCAGTTATTAAAGATGGGATAGCAACACATTTGGAAAGTGGTGAAATCATTGGACAAAGTCAGCATGGATTTATGAAAGGTAAATCATGTCTGACGAATCTTATAGATTTTTTCGAGGATGTAACTAGTAGAGTGGATAAGGGAGAACCTGTGGATGTGTTATATCTGGACTTTCGGAAGGCTTTCGACAAGGTCCTACTTAAGAGATTAGCATACAAACTTAAAGCACACAGTATTGGGGGTTCAGCATTGATGTGGATAGAGAACTGGCTGGCAGACAGGAAGCAAAGAGTAGGAGTAAACGGGTCATTTTCAGAATGGCAGGCAATGACTAGTGGGGTACCGCAAGGATCAGTGCTGGGACCCCAGCTATTTACAATATTTATTAATGATCTGGATGAGGGAATTGAATGTAACATCTCCAAGTTTGCGGATGACACGAAGCTGGGGGCAGCGTTAGCTGTGAGGAGGATGCTAGGAGGCTGCAAGGTGACTTGGATAGGTTGGGTGAGTGGGCAAATGCATGGCAGATGCAGTATAATGTGGATAAATATGAGGTTATCCACTTTGGCGGCAAAAACAGGAGGGTAGACTATTATCTGAATGAGGCCACACCTGGAGTATTGCGTACAGTTTTGGTCTCCTAATCTGAGGAAAGACATTCTTGCCATAGAGAGAGTACAGAGAAGGTTCACCAGACTGATTCCTGGGATGGCAGGACTTCCAGATGAAGAAAGACTGGATAGACTCGGCTTGTACTCGCTGGAATTTAGGAGATTGAGGGGGGATCTTATAGAGACTTACAAAATTCTTAAGGGGTTGGACAGGCTAGATGCAGGAAGATTGTTCCTGATGTTGGGGAAGTCCAGAACAAGGGGTCACAGTTTAAGGATAAGGGGGAAGTCTTTTAGGACTGAGATGAGAAGATCATTTTTCACACAGAGAGTGCTGAGTCTGTGGAACTCTCTGCCACAGAAGGTAGTTGAGGCCAGTTCATTGGCTATATTTAAGAGGGAGTTAGATGTGGCCCTTGTGGCTAAAGGGATCAGGGGGTATGGAGAGAAGGCAGGTACAGGATACTGAGTTGGATGATCAGCCATGATCATATTGAATGGCGGTGCAGGCTCGAAGGGCCGAATGGCCTACTCCTGCACCTATTGTCTATGTTTCTATGACCGCTGTCACTCTCTCTGCACGAACAGTCAGAAAGCCGTCCACACTCGCACTGGACTCTGGTTCTGGTGGTGCTGTGAGTCGGCTGCCTCGCCTGCAGCGGGTCCGTTGTTGCGACTTTTTAAAACATTTTTTTAGTATGTCCAAAAGTATGTTTTAGTGTTTCTCTGTTTGTCTTGTGTGGCGGGTGCAAAATAGGGGGAAACTATTTTTCAGGCACCTACCTCTAGGTATGTTACAAAACTTACCTTTAGCGGTGCTGCAGTTCTGTCACTGGCCGTGTGCGCGACTTTGGCGCCTTTAAGGGGGGGGGGGGGCGGGGTTAAAATGCGGGTTTCCCCATGCAATCCGGAGCTTTCTGTTGTCGGAGTGCGATCTATTTCTGGAGATGCGTTCCGACTGCCGGTAAGTCCGTTTTTTTATATAAATAGCCCGACTACTTCATCACTGTAGTAAAATAAAAATTAGCTCCTAATGCCGTGAACACGAACAACGGGGACCGATTTTACGTAGGGGACAGGTAAGTGAAAGCTGTTTATTTTTACATATAAACTTGCTTTTTTAGGGGACTTTAATCAATATTTCATGTTGCGAAACGGTGATTTAGCCCCCATACAAACCGGCAGAAAATTTCCTGCCGATATTGGGTTTAAATTCACTGCAACCGCAACGTTCCAATACATCGCGTTCCAGAAAATCCCACTCACAAACTGTTTAAAATGCCCATTAATTTACAGGCATTAAACACTGAATTCCTTCAATTTGGCCTATAAATTAACGACAATTATGTTATATTGTGAATTATTGTGTGACTGTTAATTGGACACTTAGGCTTTAAATTAAAAAAAAAAATTCTTAAGAAATGGATAGATGTTTAGATCTAGTAATTGAATTTTGTAATTGGCTACAATTGGGTAACTAACTAATTATATGCTTTAATTTCAGGTCATCCAAGTAAGATTGTTTCATATTTGTTTCAGAATACTTCAATCTATAATAACTGAAAATTTCTTTAATTTCTCTTCATTTTTAAGGAAGTTAAGGGCTTTTGACTGTCCTCGATCACAACATTTGTGACATGTCAATAGAAAAGCAATAGGAAGCAAGTTGCTAATTTCCGAGTATGAAAATGGCCCTAACTTTTTTAATACTGAAGATATGAAAGTGAATTAGGTGTCAAATTAAACTTATTTTTATGCTTTATCTGATGGGATAAATTGCAGACTTGAGTTTTTAAATCTCAAATTTTGTAACATTGCTACTACCTAGACAGAGAGGCGACTTATTCCTTGTCGCTTCTTCGACCCCCCTCCTCGCGGCCTAACAGCTGGTTTGGTGCGGCCTTTCCCGGAGTTGGGCCCCGAGCTTCAGCAACGGCGCAGCGGAGACATTAACATCACGGAGCGGGGCGACCCACTGTCGGAGAAGCGCTCCGACTGCTGGCCTGCGCCCTACAGGATCCTGGAGCCTCGATCTATGGAGCTGCTGGCGGCAGGCGTGGAGCGGACGTTCCATCGTGGAGCGGGCGATCGCTCGCTGGGGGTCGCTTGAGAATAGCTCCGACTGCCATTCTGCAGTGAACATCATCTTAAAGCCGCAGTGTCTGGTAAGGAGGTGGCCGATTGGGAGTGCTCGACCTGTTCCGACATCGGCAATCCAACCATCCTGACCAGAGGGCTTGAACATCGGGTCGTCTGTCGCGGCCACCACTACGGTTTGTCAGGGCCCCGACCACGGGTGAACACGGGAGGAGGAGGAGGACTGTCTGAACTGTATTGCCTTCCACCACAATGAAGAATGCTGTGTGGATATCTGCAGGGCGTCCAACGGGGGGATGAGCGGGGGTGGAGAGTGTAGGAGGGGGGTGTCCCTCCCATTGGTACGGAGCTTTCGCGTTTTTCAGCTTGAAATTGTGCAATCTGGTGCACACTGTAGCGAGTCTTTTAACTTACACTTGAATGCAATATTTATGCTTTAATTTGGATTAGCTATGAATAAGGTTAGGCTATATTACATTCCTAATTACATTCCACAGTCGAGCCAGGTGCAGCACATGAATGATCTTAGTGTATTCATGTATGGAAATCAGATTTGAACTAGCACCGCCATTCGTTGTGATCATGGCTGATCATCTCCAATCAATAACCCGTGCCTGCCTTCTCCCCATATCCCTTGATTCCACTAGCCCCTAGATGCTCTATCTAACTCTTACTTAAATCCATCCAGTGATTTGGCCTCCACTGCCCTCTGGGGCAGGGAATTCCACAAATTCACAACTCTCTGGGTGAAAACGTTTTTTCTCACCTCAGTCTTAATTGGCCTCCCCTTTATTCTACGACTGTGGCCCCTGGTTATGGACTCGCCCAACATTGGGAATATTTTTCCTGCATCTAGCTTGTCCAGTCCTTTTATAATTTGTTTCTATAAGACTTCTAAACTCCAGTAGCTGCAGATACATAATGCGTAAATATATATATGCGAAGATCAACGATATTTGGCTTGGGCTCTCTACTTTACAAATTGTTGTGAAATTGAAAGAGTATAATCTACAGAAGGCAGAACAAGGTAGGGTGATTGATCAAGGCCTTGATTCAACTGTGCCTAATCTGTGTGTTTTGATGTTGATATCAATCAAAAGCATGCCGTTCATTCTGGTTACTCCATCTATTCCTTCTCGTTTCAGCAATATGTTCTATTATTATCTTGAAAGCTCATTTATAAAAACAAAAAAATATAATCAGCTGCTGAGTTTGTTCAAGTTTGGGAAGGCTTGAAATACATTGTGTCTCGGCAGTGAATCATGTTCTTTGTCCGAACTCAAATGACCCACGTTCTATTGACCAGACCATGGACTAATTTGATTAGTGGTCCATGCTAATTCCCTGAGTGCTGGAGAAATATGGTTAACTCTCTGGACTCTTCCACGTTTCCCTCTCCCCCGACTCTTAGTCTGAAGAAGGGTCTCGGCCCAAAACATCACCCATTCCTTCTCTCCAGAGACGCTGCCTGTCCCCTGAGTTACCCCAGCATTTTAATTTAGTTTAGTTTGGCCTAGTTTAGAGGTACAGCACGGAATCAGGCCCTTCGGGCAATCAAGTCCGCAGCGACCAGCGATCCCCACACATTAACACTGCCCTACACACACTGGGGCCAAGTTTTGCATTTTGCTGAAGCCAATTAACCTACAAACCTGTATGTCTTTGGAGTGCGGGAGGAAACCGAAGATCTCAGATAAAACCTACGTGGGTCAGGAGAAACTCCTGCACAGACAGCACTCGTTGTCGGGATCGAAACCGGGTCAGGCAGCTACTCAAATTCCTGGGATGGCGGGACTGTCATATGCTGAGAGAATGGAGCGGCTGGGCTTGTATACTCTGGAATGTAGAAGGATGAGAGGGGATCTTATTGAAACATATAAGATTATTAAGGATTTGGACACGTTAGAGGCAGGAAACATGTTCCCGATGTTGAGGGAGTCCAGAACCGGGGCCAAAGTTTAAGAATATGGGGTAAGCCATTTAGAACGGAGACGAGGAAACACTTTTTCTCACAGAGAGTTGTGAGTCTGTGGAATTCTTGAAGATAGCAGAGTCAGGGGATATGGGGAGAAGGCAGGAACGGGAATGTGGATGATCTCCCATGATCACATTGAATGGCGGTGCTGGCTTGAAGGGCTGAATGGCCTACACCTGCGTCTATTGTCTATTGTCTACCGCTGCCCCATCTTCTATCTTTGGTGTAAACCAATGTCTGCAGTTCCTTCACACGTTGTTTAATTGGCACAAAGATTCAATACCATCCACACCCAGATGCTTTTAGCATTCATCAGCAATCACGCAACTGAACCACTCCACCAACAACTAGAGAGCAGTCTTCGACTATCTCATTGGAGAACCCTCGGACTTTCTTTGATCAGACTTTGCTGGACTTTACCTTGCACTGGACGTTATTCAAGTTATTGCCTTTGTAACATATTTGTACAATGTTGATGGCTCGATTGTAATCTTGTATTGTCTTCCCGCTGACTGGTTAAGGGCCTGTCCCACTTGGGCGTCATTTGCGTGTATTTATGTCACATCCTAAAAATTGGTTGGCGTGTCGTGACGCGCGCATAGTGCGTGGTGAGGCTTGGTGGCAAATGCAGTGACGCGCGGTAAGGTGCGGCGCCCCAGGATTTTGAATCCCTTGCGCACGCTCACGTACTGATGGCGTACTGACGGCGTACGTGTAGCGCGTGGTGACGCATGGTTACGCACGGTGATGCATGAACATTGCCTCTGCTAATTTATTATGCATCACCATGAATCAACGTGCGTAACCATGCACCGCCCGTACGCTGTCGGCGCGCCATTTGAGCGCCATTTGAGCGCTGCACCACGCGACCACCCAGGTATAAAGCGTGCGTAGTTTTGAAAATTTTTCACAGGGAAAATCGGACTAAGTACGGAGATCGGACAAAGTACGAACGACATCGCAAATGGCTCCCTCAAGAACACTTGGCGCGCGACTGTCGTACTGCTAGACGATTTTCACGCGACTGTCACTACCGGCCCGTCGCGTAAATGACTGCACAAATGACGCCCAAGTGGGACAGGCCCTTTAGCGCGCAACAAAAGCTTCTCACTGTACCTCGTAAGAATTAACTAAACTCCTGGCTTCTCCTCATAATCCTTGACTATTTTACCCAACCTATTAACCTCCACCTGCAAAATATCCACTGACTTGGCCTCCACAACCAATTGTGGCAATGAATTCACAGATTCATCATCAGATTTTAGCATCTGCTGTTCCGTGTCTCTAGAATTTAAGAATTATTCTGTCTCTCCAAGTTCATAAGCGATAGGAGCAGAATTAGGCCATTCGGCTCATTAAGTCTACTCTGCCGTTCAGTCATGGCTGATCTATCTCTCCCTCCTAACCCCATTCTCCTGCCTTTTCCCCATAACCCGTACTAATCAAGAATCTATTTATCTCCGCCTTAAAATATCGATTGACAGAATCCACAGCAGTCAGTGGCAATGAATTCCACACCCTCTGGCTAAAGAAATTCCTCCTCAACTTCTTCCTAAAGGAACGTCCTTTAATTCTAAGGCTATGACCTCTGGTCCTGGACTCATCCACAAGTGGAAACATCCTCTCCACATCCACCCTATCTTGGCCTTTCACTACATTGGAGATCAAGTCCCAATGTGAGTGCGTTGAACCAGGTAATCGCGAGGAGAAACCTATCACCATCCTTTGAAGTGTTAATTCCATTTTCTATGAAGCCAACATCAGCTTTCATTTCATTTTCTGAAAGTCAATAACTTAACGTTAAGCAGTTTATCAGTAGCAGATTGAGAGCAGGGAAGTGGTGAGTGCAATAAATCTTCTCCTGACACTCTACTCTCCGAAGAAACATTTAATTTCATTCCAATTTCTCAAGAGTTGACGATACTGCTAAATATTGGCATGGCGCAAACGCACAACATATTTACTGTGGAGCATATTTACTGTGGAGCTTGGTAATCTACCACAAACACCCCCAAGGATTTTATGAAATGAAATAAACACCAGTGCACATGTAATACAGATTAGAGTTGTGGAATATTGTGTCTGAAAATCTGGTCGATCTCTTGGAGATTTCGTTTAGTTTTTAGTCTAGTTTAGAGATAAAGGGTCCGCGCCCACCAGTGCTCCCCGCACACGAACACTATCCTACACACACTAGGGACAATTTACATTTTATACCAAAGCCAATTAACCTACAAACCTGTACGTCTTTGGAGTGTGGGAGGAAACCGAAGATCTCTGAGAAAACCCACGCGGGTCATGGGGAGAACGCTCAAACTCCGTACAGACAGCGCCCGTGGTTAGGATCAAACCCGGGTTTCTGGTGCTGAGAGGCAGCAACTCTACCGCTGCGCCACCCAGCTACCAATTGTAGAATATTATGTCTGAAAATTGGGTTGATTTCTTGGAGGATGGAATGAAAGTCTCATTTATTAAATTTCAATACCTCAGTTTGGATATGGGACGGGCAAATTAGTCATGTTTCTATTTTAGGGCAAAACATTCCCAAGTTATTCGCAGCTCACAATAAATGGGATTTGGTCTAATTTGTATATATCTGGAGAGCTTGTTCGGGCAAGATAGGATGATTTTATCCTGCTGGTTGGTCTTGGTAGCGTTTCAATGGGGGTGCCAATGAAATGCATGCCAATGAAATGGGTGCAGGTGAAATGGGGGTGCAAGTGAAATGGTGGTGTAGGTGAAATGTCATCATCATCACGATGCCTTGCCGTGCCGTGTACGACAGTGATCGCAACTTCTACTGAAGTGTGGATGGCCGTTGGCTTGCTAGAAGCTCACCTGCCCTTTGACAGGTCTTGTTTTTGGTCCTGCTGGGGGTCCACAGCCCCCTCCACACCCGGCAAACCAGGTGGCGGAGACGGTTTAGTCGCCGACTATCCGACCATGGAGCGGGTAGCACGGGATGACATGGTACCCGTGGTGGGGGGAACTCCTCCCGATCTGAATCGCAGTGTTGTAGGTGAAATGGGGGTGGATGTGAAATGGGGATGTAGGTGAAATATTAGTGCCATCATTTATTGCATTCAGATGTGTGCTGACCTCCAGTATATAAAGTATTTAATTTCGTTCAGAGATAGAACAGCATAGAAACAGGCCCTTCAGCCCATCAGGTCCACGCCGACCATCGACCACCTGTTCACACAATATTCTCGGTGATCCCACTTTCTCATCCGCTCACGACACACTGGGGGTAGTTTGCAGAGACCAATTCTTCAGCCTTTGAGTCAGGGGGGAGGGAAGCATTTGAGTATAGGAGCAGGGAGGTTCTACTTCAGTTGTATAGGGTCTTGGTGAGACCACACCTGGAGTATTGCGTACAGTTCTGGTCTCCAAATCTGAGGAAGGACATTATTGCCATAGAGGGAGTGCAGAGAAGGTTCACCAGACTGATTCCTGGGATGTCAGGACTGTCTTATGAACAAAGACTGCATAGACTCGGTTTATACTCTCTAGAATTTAGGAGATTGAGAGGCGATTTTATAGAAACTTACAAAATTCTTAAGGGGTTGGACAGGCTAGATGCAGGAAGATTGTTCCCGATGTTGGGGAGGTCCAGGACAAGGGGTCACAGCTTAAGGATAAGGGGGAAATCCTTTAGGACCGAGATGAGAAGGACTTTTTTCACACAGAGAGTGGTGGGTCTCTGGAACTCTCTGCCACAGAGGGTAGTTGAGGCCAGTTCATTGGCTATATTTAAGAGGGAGTTAGATGTGGCCCTTGTGGCTAAGGGGATCAGAGGGTATGGAGAGAAGGCAGGTACGGGATACTGAGTTGGATGATCAGCCATGATCATATTGAATGGCGGTGCAGGCTGGAAGGGCCGAATGGCCTACTCCTGCACCTAATTTCTATGTTTCTATGTTTCTATGAGATATGGAAGGGTAAGGTGTGAAAACGAGAGATCAAAGGGGACAACGATCGAGGTAAATGTAGAATAGATCATTGTTAGCGGAGGGGAAGGTAACAACGAGGCATATAATCAGTAACATTTAATCAGGAGGACAGTCGGAGAACTAGGATGGGGCTGATGTATTTACAACTGTTTATTTGGTGGGACCCTTCTTCAGAACTGGAACGATACCTATCCATGTTCTCCAAAGATGCTGCCTGATCCGCTGAGTTACTCCAGCACATTTAATTGGAATCTGAGGAGTAGCTTTTTCAGACAAAGGGTGGTGGGTGTATGGAACGAGCTGCTGGGGGAGGTAGTTGAGGCAGGGACAATCGCAATGTTTGAGAAGCAATTAAACAGGTATGTGGATAGTTCTTGGTTCTTGGTTACTTGGTCCTCCAAAATATTCCAACTAGAATTTAAACTGGAGGTGGTGAAGGGATGGGTTTCGAGGGATAAGGACCAAACGCGGGCAGGTGGGACTGGTGTAGGTGGGATATGTTAATCGGTGTGGGCAAGTTGGGCTGTTGTTAGTCGGTGACTCTATGACAGTAATACATAGTGATGGAACAGCATAAGTAGATGTTTGTAATGGCTGCTGGTTTCTCCATGTGAATAGTAACTCAGTCTCTGATCTGAGACCCCCTGGAGGCATCTCCTGTGAGTGAGATATCTGTCCTTATATTCGTCCATCTGCCTTCACTGTGTCGATCTGTTGGGTGCCTTCAGAAATTAATTACTCCCATGTTATCGAGAAGTTCGTTAAAACAACCAAGTTGGTTCGTCCCAAAATCTGCCCCAATATACAGGTGCGGCACTGTGACACAACAGAGTGTAGATAAAATAGATTAATGGCTGCAGTTTGCATACATGACTTGACCAGACTTTATCTTGCATTAAATGTTATTCCTGTTATCTGAGCACTGTGGATACTCGATTGTAACCGTGTATAGTATATTTTTATGAAATTTATGAATGAATAAGTTTATGAAGTTTGTGAATAAGTTTATTGGCCAAGTATTCACATACAAGGAATTTGCCTCGGTGCTCCGCCCGCAAGTGCCAACATGACATACAGTGACAGTTAGGAATGACACTCAAAACATTAAACATTAATAATAAAACATTGTCGATTGAACATGTGAAGTAAATAAAAGGAGGCTACAGATTTTTGGTTGTTGAGTAGAGCAACTACTTTTGTGGAAAAAAAGCTGTTTTTATGTCTGGCTGTGGCGGCTTTGACAGTCCGGAGTCGCCTTCCAGAGGGAAGTGATTCAAAGAGTTTGTGGTCAGGGTGAGAGGGGTCAGAGATGATTTTGCTGACTGGATAACATGCAACAAAGAGCTTGTTACTGTACCTTGCTGCATGTGACAATCATATACTAAACTAAACTAAGCTAAACACTTGTGTCGGAAGAAACTGCAAATGCTGGTTTATACCGAAGATAGACACAAAGTGCTGGAGGAACTCAGCGGGACAGGCAGTTTCTCTGGAGAAAAGGAATAGTTGGCTTTTCGGGTCGAGACCCTTCTTCAGACTGGGAGTCAGGGGAGAGGCTTTTCATACTTCTAGTTTCCCTCTCCCGCCCCGACTCTCAGTCTGAAGAAGGGTCTCGACCAGAAGAGCCAACTATTCTTTTTCTCCAGTGATGCTGCCTGTCCCGCTGAGTTACGCCAGCACTTTGTGTCTATCTTCGGTCTGTCCTGTACGTTGGATCCTAAAGAACAGGAGTTATAGACAATAGACATTAGACAATAGACAATAGGTGCAGGAGTAGGCCCTTCGGCCCTCTGAGCCAGCACCGCCATTCACTGTGATCGTGGCTGATCATTCACAATCAGTACCCCTTTCCTGCCTTCTCCCCATATCCCCTGACTCCGCTATCTTTAAGAGCTCTATCTAACTCTCTCTTGAAAGCATCCAGAGAATTGGCCTCCACTGCCCTCTGAGGCAGAGAATTCCACAGACTCACAACCCTCTGTGTTAAGACGTTTTTCCTCATATCCGTTCGAAATGGCCTACCCCTCATTCTTAAACTGTGGCCCCTGGTTCTGGACTCCCCCAACATCGGGAACATGTTTCCTGTCTCTAGCATGTCCAAACCCTTAATAATCTTATATGTTCCAATAAGATATCCGCTCATCCTTCTAAATTCCAGAGTATCCAAGCCCAGCCGCTCTATTCTATCAGCAGGGGGCGGTACACAAAAGGCTGGAGAAACTCAGCGGGTGCAGCAGCATCTAAGGAGCGAAGGAGATAGGCGACGTTTCAGGCCGAAACCCTTCTTCAGACTGGAGAAGGGTTTCGGCCCGAAACATCGCCTATCTCCTTCGCTCCTTAGATGCTGCTGCACCCGCTGAGTTTCTCCAGCCTTTTGTGTAACCCTCGATTCTCCAGCATCTGCAGTTCCTTCTTTAACACTATTCTATCAGCATATGACAGTCCCGCCATCCCGGGAATTAACCTCGTGAACCTACGCTGCACTCCCTCAAGTTTCAAATTTGGAGAGCAAACCTGCACACAACACTCCAGGTGTGGTCTCACTAAGGGCCCTGTACAACTGCAGAAGGACCACCTTGCTCCTATACTCAACTACTCTTGTTATGAAGGCCAACATGCAATTTGCTTTCTTCACTGCCTGCTGTTCCTGCATATCAGTGACTGATGATCAAGGACCCCCAGATCTCGTTGTAATTCAGATTCTCTGACTTTGTTTCTGACCTTCATAGACGAGTTGTGTCAGTGGAACAGTTCTTGCAGAGTCCCGTATCTATCTCAAATCTTTCAAGCTGCTACTGCCATTACTTGCTAATTTTCATCTAAAAAATCAGGATCAGCATAATTGCACTAAGTTAAATTGAATGGGCTGATTGCCAGGATGTTTAATCTAGCCACAGTGATTCACATTCTGACTCCACAAAGCTTTATCATCATCTTCTCTGTATGAGTGTGACGTCAACAACACTGAACAGGTTCAACGCTGTGGAATACAACGCACTGGGTTCATTAGTTCATACGCTCCAGGAGCGGAACCCTCCAAGGGAGGGGCGGCACGGTGGCGCAGCGGTAGAGTTGCAGCCTCTCAGCGCCAAAGACCCAGGTTCGATCCTGACCACGGGTGGTGTCAGTATGAAGTTTGTACATTCGCCCTGTAACCTGTGTCGGTTTTCTCCGGTTCCCTCCCACATTCCAAAGACGTACAGGTTTGTAGGCTAATTGTAAATTGTCTCCTGTGTGTGTAGGATAGTGTCAGTGTACGGGGATGGCTGGGCCGAAGGGCCTGCTTCCATGCTGTATCTCTAAATTAGGTCATTCGGCCCATCAAGTCTACTCCGCCATTCAATCATGGCTGATCTATCTTCCACTCTCAGCCCCATTCTCCTGCCCTTGCCCCATAACCCCTGACACCCGTACTAATCAAGAATAAGTCATAAGTGATAGGAATAGAATTAGGCCATTCGGCCCATCGAGTTTACTCCACCATTCAATCATGGCTGATCTATCTCTTTCCTCTTAACCCCATTCTCCTGCCTTCTCCCCATAACCTCTGACACTTGCACTAATCTAAAATCTATCTACCTCTGCCTTAAATCTAAATCTAAGACGATAGTGCTGGAATCTAGACGCAGCGGGTCAGGCAGCATCTCTGGAGGACATGGACAGGCGATGTTTGGGTCGCAATCCTTCTTCAGACTTTCCATGCCTCTAGAGACCCACTGAGTTACTCCAGCACTTTGTGTTCTACACAAGATTCCAGCATCTGCAGCATCTCCTGTCTAAGCACCACAATGCAGGACAATGCAGCCCAGTTGATCGGCAGACACTCGCCACGCCGTGTTTGGGGTCCAAGTCTAAGACGTTGGTGAGACCACATTTAGAATATTGCGTTCAGTTCTGGGCACCATGTTAAAGGAAAGATATTGTCAAGCTTGAAAGGGTTCGGAAAAGATTCACGAGGATGTTGCCAGGACTAGAGGGTGTGAGCTATAGGGAGAGGTTGAGTAGGCTGGGTCACTATTCCATGGAGCGTAGAAGGATGAGGGGATTTCTTATAGTGTATAAAATCATGAGAGGAATAGATCGGGTAGATGCTCAGAGTCTTTTATCCAGAGTTATGGAATCGAGGACCAGAGGACATAGGTTCAAGGGGACAAGATTTAATAGGAATCTGAGGGGTAACTTTTTCACACAGAGGGTTGTGGGTGCATGGAACAAGCTGCCAGAGGAGGTAGTTGAGGCTGGGACTATCCCATCGTTTAAGAAACAGTTGGACAGGTACATGGATAGGACAGGTTTGCAGGGTTATGGACCAAGCGCAGGCAAGTGGGACTAGGGTAGCTGGGACAATGTTGGCTGGTGTGGGAGAGTTGGGTCGAAGGGCCTGTTTCCACACTGTGTCACTCTATGGCTCTATGTCGAAGCCATAGCTTGCTGAAAGTGGAAACACAAGTGGTAAGGAATGTGTAGGAAGAAACTGCAGATGCTGGTTTAAACATCTGAAGGAGGGTCTCAACCCAAAACGTCACCCATTCCTTCTCTCTAGAGATGCTGCCAGTTCCGCTGAGTTATTCCAGCATTTTGTGGTAAGGAAGGCCTATGGTATGCTTACCTTCAGAGACCCGGGATTGATCCCGACTATGGGTGCTGGTCTGTACGGAGTTTGTGCGTTCTCACAGTGACCTGTGTGGGTTTTCTCTGGGTACTCCGGTTTCCTCCCACACTCCAGAGGCGCACAGGTTCGTAGGTTAACTGGCTTGGCGTAATAGTAACTGTCCCCCTTGTGTGCTGTTTTCATCTATCACATTCCACTTGCGCAGATGAATTCTCTGTCTGTCTGGTATCTCAAGCCGTTTCTTGCCCTGTCTATTTCAACATACTCTGACTGCGGATAAAGCCGTGGGAACAAGGACGGATTTACATGTCTATAACATCTTTCACATTCCTTTCAGGATATCCTAAACCAGGGATGTCAAACTACCCGACCCGCGAAGGTGGGATGCGGCCCACGAAGGGGTCAAATCCGGCCCGCGGGATGATTTGAGGGAAAGAAAAAGTATGTTCACGACCATTGATTATGTATCTGTACGGCAGCCGCTACCTGTCACCGGTCTCTTTCTCTCGTTGCTCTTCTCCCTCCCACTGCTGTGTGTGCCGCCTGCTGCACCAGGAGGGGGCGCTCCCATCCTCTGCTCCGCGATTGGCCCGCGGTTGCCAAGGCCCCGGCAACCGCTGTCAAACCCACAAGATGGCGGCGCTGAGCTCCCATTGGCCGCGGGCTGGCTGGCTGACTGACGATCGAACGTGCACAAAGTCGCATTTTTACCAATCCGTCCCGTGACCTGATATGTGTTTGACACCCCTGCCCGAATCCAATTCACAATCAGAAAACCTTCTGAACTGCAGTCACGAGCATCGTTCGAAGTGAGATAACCATGTAATGGAGGAATGTAAAAATAAATCACCAAGTAAGGTGTTTCATTAACGCAGAGTGAGAGACAATTACTGGCCCAGACACGTCAGAAAGCATGACTTCGAAGCTGGAATAGGTCGCTGAGTCCCTAGTGCCGGCTTTACTGCTCAATGAGATTGTACTAGATTTGTACCTTGCAGTGATTTTCCTGTATTGACCCTATTTCTCTTGAATCGCTTAATACCCAAATATCCTATCTATCTGTGTCATGAACGCATTTAGTAACTCTACCTCTACTGTCCTCTTGGGTATAGAATTCAATGTTCAATAGTCCAGTCGTATTTTATTGACAATAAGACACAAACCTCCTGCGGCAGCTGAGGAAACACAATCTGCCACAATCAGGCAATGATGGCCCAATTCTACACGGCCATCGTAGAGGCTGTTCTCACCTTCTCCATCATGGTCTGGTTTGGCTCAGCCACCAAGCACGACACCTGGAGGCTGCAGCGAATCGTCTGATCAGCAGAGAAGATTATTGGCTGCAACCTTCCCTCCATTGATGAACTGTACACTGCAAGGGCCAGGAAGCGAGCGGGCAAGATCATCTCTGACCCCTCTCACCCTGGCCACAAACTCTTTGGATCACTTCCCTCTGGAAGGCGACTCCGGCTTGTCAAAGCTGCCACAGCCAGACATAAACACAGTTTTTATCCACGAGTAGTTGCACTACTCAACAGCCAAAAATCTGTAGCCTCCCTTTGATCTGGTATTTTGTTGGTTCACATGCTTGATCAATGGTGTTTTATCATTAATGTCTTATTATTATTAATGTTTAGTGTTTTCTGAGTCATTTGTAACTGTCACTGTATGTCATGTTGTTACTTGTGGGCGGAGCACCAAGGCAAATTCCTTGTATGTGAATACTTGGCCAATAAACTTACTTACTTAAAATGCTGGAGTAACTCAGTGGGACAGGCAGCGTCTCTGGGTTGGAGTTGCCTGGCGATGTTGTCGATGTCCACCCCCGCTGCAGGCCGCGTCGGATCCATGCCCTTGTCCGATCTCTGTGGTGCCTCCAGCTCGCCCAGTCCCACCTCAGTCAGATTCACCCCTCCAAAAAGACACAAAGTGCTGGGTAACTCAGCGGGCCAGGCAGCCTCTCTGGAGAACATGGAAAGGTGACCTTTTGGGTCAAGATCTTTCCCTGTTTTCACTAAAAATTCATAGATGGTGGAGTTGAGGTGGAGCTATTGCCTCACAGTGCCAGAGACCCCGTTCGATCCCGACCATGGGTGCTGCCTGTACGGAGTTTGCACGTACTCCCCGTGACCTGCGTGGGTTTTCTCTGAGATCTTCGGTTTCCTCCCACACTCCAAAGACGTACAGGCTTATCGGTTAATTGGCTTGGTATAAATGTAAATTGTCCCTAGTGTGGGTAAGATAGCGTTAATATGTGGGGATGGCTGGTCGGTGCGGACCCGGTGGGCCGAAGGGCCTGTTTCCTCACTGAATCTCCAAAAGAAAATGCTGGAGTAACTCAGCGGGTCAGGCAGCGTCTCCAGAGAGAATATTACTAAACACTGGTTCTGTTTATCTCTTAAAGTTGATCTTCCATCATTAAAAATATTGATGCCTTACAAGCGATGGACTCATTTAGAATATTGTTAGTTTTTGGGGTTGATGTACTATCTTTCAGCTTACCATCAGGTTACCAAATGCACCAGAGAGTATTTATTTAAGGCAACATTAAAAAAAAATTTAAAAACTCTGCCCCACTGCCCTGATAGCTGTTGGGGTGGGGTGGGGGGGGGGGGGGGGGGAACACAAAGGAAAACATGTCTTCTCCCAAATGGGAATTATTCCGGGTTTAAGTTGTGGCCAGATGGCACATTACCCCAAAGCAGATACTTCACCCCAAGGGTTGTAGAGAACTGATCATATAATGAAATAGTTTTGTTCGGTCATAAACATAATAGAGGCAATTAGACAGTCCCCTGGCTGGCTTCAAGAGGTTACAAGCCATCATTTACATTCCCGAAGCTTAATGAGTTGGTAAAATAGTCTTTTAATTATTTTCAAATCTACAGGAGGTATTCCTTGGCTCGTTTTGTGCACTTATCCACTGACGATTCTTTTCCTGCAGATTGCTGATCTGCCATCTTTGCCCATGCATGCATTATTTAGTCATAAAGTCCGAGTTCTCGTAAGTTCATAAGTTCATCAGTGATAGCAGCAGAATTCGCTGAGATAGCTGAATGGATAGCAAACTGGCTCCACGGAAGGAAGGAGAGGGTAATGGCAGAAGGTTGCTTCTCGGACTGGAGGCCTGTGACTACTGGTGCGCCTCAGGGTTCGGTGCTGGGCCCTTTACTGTTTGTTGTCTACATCAATGATTTGGTTGAGAACATACCAGGCAAGATTAGCAAGTTTGCTGATGATACAAAATTGGGTAGTTTTGCAGATAGTGAAGATGGTTGTGAACGATTGCAGCAGGATCTGGATCGATTGGCCAGGTGGGCTGAGGAATGGTTGATGGAATTTAATACAGAGAAATGTGAGGTGTTGCATTTTAGGAAGTCTAACATGGGCAGGACCTACACAGTGAATGGTAGGCCCCTGGGTAGTGTTGTAGAGCAGAGGGATCTAGGAGTGCAGGTGCATGGTTCCTTGAAGGTCGAGTCGCAGGTAGATAGGGTGGTCAAAAAGGTTTTTGGCACATTGGCCTTCATCAGTCAGAATATTGAGTATAGAAGTTGGGAGGGCATGTTGCAGTTGTATAAGACGTTGCTGAGACCACATTTAGAGTATTGTGGGCACCTTGGGCACCTTGTTGCAGGAACGGTGTTGTCAAGTTGGAAAGGGCACAGAGAAGATTTTCAAGGATGTTGCTAGGACTAGAGGGTCTGAGCGATAGGGAGAGGTTGAGTAGGCTGGGAATCTATTCCTTGGAGCGCAGGAGGATGCTGGTTTTACACTGAAGATGGGCACAAAATGCTGGAGCAACTCAGCGGGACAGGCAGCATCTCTGGAGAGTAGGAGTGGGTGACGTTTCGGGTCAAGACCCTTCTTCAGACCGAGAGTCAGGGGAGAGAGAGTCTAGAGATAATGGAGGGCAAGTTGTGAAAATAACAGATTGAAGCAAATGATGGCCAAGGAAATGTCCCCCATCCTAGTTCTCCGACGAGTTCTACCGTCCCCCTGATTAAATATTACTGATTGTGCGCCCAGCTGTCACCTTCCCCTCAGCTAACAATGAACCGTTCTCCATTTCCTTATCAACATCTGCTTTGATCTGTTGTTTTCACACTTTACCCCTTCATATCTCTGGACTCTCTCTCCCCTGACTCTCAGACTGAAGAAGGGTCTTCAGAAAAGTCACCCATTCCTCTTGCCAGAGATGCTTCCTGTCCAGGGAGGTTCTACTTCAGTTGTATAGGATCTTGGTGAGACCACACCTGGAGTATTGCGTACAGTTCTGGTCTCCAAATCTGAGGAAGGACATTATTGCCATAGAGGGAGTGCAGAGAAGGTTCACCAGACTGATTCCTGGGATGTCAGGACTGTCTTATGAACAAAGACTGCATAGACTCGGTTTATACTCTCTAGAATTTAGGAGATTAAGAGGGGATCTTACAGATACTTACAAAATTCTTAGGGGGTTGGACAGGCTAGATGCAGGAAGATTGTTCCCGATGTTGGGGAGGTCCAGGACAAGGGGTTACAGCTTAAGGAAAAGGGGGAAATCCTTTAGGACCGAGATGAGAAGGACTTTTTTCACACAGAGAGTGGTGGGTCTCTGGAACTCTCTGCCACAGAGGGTAGTTGAGGCCATTTCATTGGCTATATTTAAGAGGGAGTTAAATGTGGCCCTGTGGCTAAAGGGATCAGGGGGTATGGGGAGAAGGCAGGTACAGGATACTGAGTTGGATGATCAGCATTTTGTGTCTCCAGTACCTTCTACACTCAATGCTCCGACTAATGGTGTCTCTCGACAATGTGATAGTAATTTTACGCTCATTTGGGATAGATTGAAATGGAGCGTGGAGGATGAATTTAATGTTTTCTCAGTTCAGCGAGTGAGGGTAATATGACTTATTGCAGCGGAGATCTGTTTAAGAAGGAACTGCAGATGCTGGAATAATCGAAGGTAGACAAAAATGCTGGAGAAACTCAGCGGGTGAGACAGCATCTATGGAGCGAAGGAATAGGTGACGTTTCGGGTCGAGACCCTTCCTCAGACTGAGATATGTGTGCTTTGTGATTTTTGCCCATGTTATCCACTTGCTTTGAGGGCTTAGAAACATAGAAACATAGAAAATAGGTGCAGGAGTAGGCCATTTGGCCCTTCGAGCCTGCACCGCCATTCAATATGATCATTGCTGATCATCCAACTCAGTATCCCGTACCTGCCTTCTCTCCATACCCCCTGATCCCTTTAGCCACAAGAGCCACATCCAACTCCCTCTTGAATATAGCCAATGAACTGGCCTCAACTACCTTCTGTGGCAGAGAATTCCAGAGACTCACCACTCTCTGTGTAAAGAATGTTTTCCTCATCTCGGTCCTAAAGGAATTCCCCCTTATCCTTAGACTGTGACCCCTTGTTCTGGACTCCCCCAACATCGGGAACAATCTTCCTGCATCTAGCTTGTCCAACCCCTTAAGAATTTTGTAAGTTTCTATAAGATCCCCCCTCAATCTTCTAAATTCCAATGAGTACAAGCCGAGTCTATCCTGTCTTTCCTCATATGAAAGTCCCGACATCCCAGGATTGCACAATGAATCCAAGAACGTACTTCCATCTATACAGATGAACGTCCTCCTCTTGTTCCAAGCTTGTTCTCATGCTCTCTGCCTTGCTCTGTGCACATCGACCGTTCCCGCACAGGGTTGTAATTGAAATAGCTGCAAAAGAGAAGCAGCATTCAACTCAATATAAATGTTTTTTTAAGCTTACCTCCACCACATTGCCAAAAAAGCATCAATATAGAAGGCAGCAAAATAAGATTTTGTACAAGCAGCCAAAAGCATTGCCAAGACTAAAATAGAAAGTGCTCTAGCTATAATATGACTGTCATATGAGGAAAGATTGAAAAGACTGGGCTTGTATTCACTGGAGTTTAGAAGGATGAGGGGGGATCTTATAGAAACGTATACAATTATAAAAGGACTGGACAAGCTTGATGCAGGAAAACATGTTCCCAATGTTGGGGGAGTCCAGAACTAGGGGCCACAGTCTTAGAATAAAGGGGAGGCCATTTAAGACTGAAGTGAGGTGACCCAGAGAGTTGTGAATTTGTGGAATTCCCTGCCACAGAGGGCAGTGGATGCCAAATCACTGGATGGATTTAAGAGAGAGTTAGATAGAGCTCTAGGGGCTAGCGGAATCAAGGGATACGGGGAGAAGGCAGGCACGGGTTATTGATTTGGGACGATCAGCCATGATCACAATGAATGACAGTGCTGGCTCAAAGGGCTAAATGGCCTCCTCCTGCACCTATTTTCTATGTTTCTATAAGATAAATATACATCAAGTGCATTAATAAAGTGGAGAATGCATGAACAATTAGAGAACTTAAACATTCAATCAATGTTCATGATCTTTGTTGTTTAGTTTAGTGTAGTGTAGTTTAGTTTAGTTTAAAGATACAACGCGGAAACAGGCCCTTCGGCCCACCGGGTCCACGCCGCCCAGCGATCCCCGCACACTAATGGGTCTGTCCCAATTAGGCAACTTTTTAGGCGACTGCAGGAGACTATGCGGTCGCCACATGTCCGCGGGCGGTTGCCGAGGAGTAGCCTTCATGGTTGTGAGTAGTTCCCGCATTCTGGGAACTAGTCGCGGCCTCATTATGGTTGCCGTGAATTTTTCAACATGTTGAAAAATTAGCGGCGACTGGAATGAAGCCGCCATGGAGAGTAGCAAGAATTCTCGACCTGTAGGTGGGTCGCAAGGCGGTCCTAGTGGGTCGCCAGGAGGTCGAAGGTTCTCGGTGGTTCTCGTAGGTTGTAGCCGGTGCTGACTGTTGAATTTCATCGGCTCATTGGGGAAAAAAAAGGTTAGTAGTTTTTAGAACCAAGGAACCGACCGGTAATGTTAAATGTCCGCCGAGCTTCACAGCCGTGTATCTCTGGTTTGTTAAAAGTTGTCTCCAGCCCTTCTCCCCCCCCATCTCGCCACTCTCCTTCCCATCTCCCCTCCTCTTTCAAAGGACTTACCGTACACTGTGTTTTAGCCGTCTTAATTACAGCGCCAACCTTCCTGTTCATCGCGGTGTGTGTCTGTATCATCTTGGCTTTGCACCGTGTGAATGTCACTCAGACAGGGCTCCCCCGCTTGCCCTGTCCCCCGCCTGCAATAACGGGCTGGTGAGGGAAGCGATGTGCGTGTGTGTGTATTCCACTCTGACAGTCGTCGTTCCAGTTGACGGCTTTTCAAGTGACTGCCTAAAACATGACCCAAGTGGGACAGGCCCATAACACTATCTTACACAATTCACATTTATTCCAAGCCAATTAACCTACAAACCAGTACGTCTTTGGAGTATGGGAGGAAACCGGAGCTCCCAGAGAAAACCCACGCAGGTCACGGGCAAGCACCCATTATCAGGATCGAACCCGAGGCAGCATCTCGACAGCTGTGCCACCATGCTGGTCCATATGGTTCTGAAAGATGAAATGTCTTTCAGAATTTTCTCATTTGGTTCTGAGTTTCTCTTTCATCACAACAATTGTTTTTTTTTCATTTTGGTTCAGCGAGATGGCATGAAAACAGGCCCTTTCCACGCTGCATGAGTCTATGACTCTGCTGGAAGACACAAAGTGCTGGAGTAACTCAGCGGGGCAGGCAGCATCTCTGGAGAACATGGACAATGGGTGACATTTCGGGTCGAGACTCTTCTTCAGACTCAATCCAGAACTGGATCGGGAATCCAGGTGAGTTGACGGCACTGATTGCAGATATACATTAAAACAAATCCCAGATTTAATTCCAAGAAAGCACATAATTTAGATTAAGCGTTGTATTTCAGTGTATCCGTAATTTATTACCTGTTCAAATATTAGTCAAAGCAAATATTTTTTTAGAGAGTCCCTTCCTATGCACAGAATATGTATAACTCCCACAATACCTACTGTTTTTTAAAACCAATTCTCTGCCCTGCACCTAGCCCATAAGAAATAAGAATGATTGCAGGCACAAACTGCAGATGCTGTTTAACAAAAAAAAAGAAGCAAAGTGCTGGAGTAACTTACCAGGTCAGGCAGCATCTCTGGAGAACATGGATGGGTGACGTTTCAGGCCGGGACCCTTCTTCGGACTGAATTATGATTTGACATTTGCTTCATAGAAACATAGAAAATAGGTGCAGGAGTAGGCCATTCGGCCCTTCGAGCCTGCATCGCCACTCAATGTGATCATGGCTGATCATCCAACTCAGTATCCCGTACCTGCCTTCTCTCCATACCTCCTGATCCCTTTAGCCACAAGGGCCACATCTAACTCTCTCTTGAATATAGCCAATGAACTGGCCTCAACTGCCTTCAGTGGCAGAGAATTCCACAGATTCACCACTCTCTGTGTGAAAAATAATCTTCTCATCTCGGTCCTAAAAGACTTCCCCCTTATCCTTAAGCTGTGACCCCTTGTTCTGGACTTCCCCAACATTGGGAACAATCTTCCTGCATCTAGCCTGTCCAACCCCTTAAGAATTTTGTAAGTCTCTATAAGATCCCCCCGCAATCTTCTAAATTCCAGCGAGTACAAGCCGAGTCTATCCAGTCTTTCTTCATATGGAAGTCCTGCCATCCCAGGAATCTGTCTGCTGAACCTTCTCTGTACTCCCTCTAGGGCAAGAATGTCTTTCCTCATATTAGGAGACCAAAACTGTACGCAATACTCCAGGTGTGGCCTCACCAAGACCCTGTACAACTGCAGTAGAACCTCCCTGCTCTTGTACTCAAATCCTTTTGCTATGAATGCCAACATACCATTCGCTTATTTCACTGCCTGCTGCACCTGCATGCCTACTTTCAATGACTGGTGTACCATGACACCCAGGTCTCGTTGCATCTCCCCTTTTCCTAATCGGCCACCATTCAGATAATAGTCTACCCTCCTGTTTTTGCCACCAAAGTGGACAACCTCACATATATCCACATTATACTGCATCTGCCATGCATTTGCCCACTCACCCAACCTATCCAAGTCACCTTGCAGCCTCCTAGCATCCTCCTCACAGCTAACACTGCCCCCCAGCTTTGTGTCATCCGCAAACTTGGAGATGTTGCATTCAATTCCCTCATCCAGATCATTAATATATATTGTAAATAGCTGGGGTCCCAGCACCGAGCCTTGCGGTACCCCACTAGTCACTGCCTGCCATCCTGAAAATAACCTGTTCTACTCTTTGCTTCCTGTCTGCCAACCAGTTCCCTATCCACATCAATACTGATCCCCCAATACCGTGTGCTTTAAGTTTGTATACTAATCTCTTATGTGGGACCTCGTTGAAAGCCTTCTGAAAGTCCAGATGTAAAATATCTACAGGTTCTCCCTTATCCACTCTACTAGTTACATCCTCGAAAAACTCTATAAGATTCGTGTGTGTTTAGGACAGTGTTAATGTGCGGGGATCGCAGGTCGGCACGGTCTCGGTGGGCCGAAGGGCTTGTTTCCACGCTGTGTCTCAAACCAAAGAAAAACGAGACCAGATCCAAGATTATCAATGATTCATTGATACTTTATTGTCACATGTGCCTACTGTGGGTACAGTGAAAGGCTTTGCTTTGCATAAAATGCAGTACAACCCTGCAGCAGACCTCAGCTAGGCAGTACACCAGTGTCTGGTGCTGATAAAGTTACAAAAGTTCACCAAACAGTCTTACCTTCTCCCAATGGCAGCAGTGTGGTTGATTGACCTCTGTAAATATTATTGCGTCTTGTGTGTAGGGAGTGGGCAAGAAAGAGGGACAAGATAGAACTAGAGTGAACAGCTGATCGGTGGTCAGGATAGTCTCGGTGGGCTGAAGGGCCTGTTCCCCATGCTGCATCACTAAACTAAACTACACCCGGTTCTGCTAACAGCTTCCAACAATGGGATGTGCTGATTTGATTGAGTCTTGCCCATGTTTAGAGCTGGGATCTAGGGGGGCGGCACAGTGGAGCAGCAGGTAGAGTTGCTGCCTCACAGCGCCAGGGACCCAGGTTCAATCCTGACTACGGGTGCTGTCTGTAAGGAGCTTGTACGTTCTCCCCCCGTGACCACGTGGGTTTTCTCCGGGTGCTCCGGTTTCCTCCCACACTTCAAAGATGTGCAGGTTTGCAGGTTAATTGGCTTTGGTAAATTGTAAATTGAAATAGCCCTGTCCCACGGTACGAGTTCATTCCAAGAGCTCTCCCGAGTTTAAAAAATATCAAACTCGTGGTAAGCACGGAGAATGAACGTAGTGGGTACGTCGGAGCTCGGGGACGTCTCTTAGCGCTAACGGCAGGTACTCGGGAAGACTCGCTAACCGCAGGTAAGCACGGGAAGACTCGTGAAGATTTTTCGACATGATGAAAAATGTCCACGAGAGCCCCGAGTACCGACGAGCGGCCATTACCGTAAATCTCCGAGTTCGAATCAGGGCAAACTCGGGAGAGCTCTTGGAATGAACTCGTGCCGTGGGACAGGGCTTTAAATTGTAAGCTGCCTCTAGCGTGTAGGATAGTGCTTGTGAGTGGGATAGCGTATGCTGATCTGCGTGGGTTTTCTCCGAGATATTCGGTTTCCACCCACGCTCCAAAGACGTGCAGGTTGACTCGTTTGGCCGAAGGGACCGTTTCCGCGCTGTGTCTCCGAAGTCTAATCTCCCACACTTTCAGTACGTGATATATTGGACAAGAGTTAATTGTTAAATCTCCGCATATACACGAAAGAATAATTTAACGTCATTGATTCGGTCTGGTTATTAAAACTGCTGTCTGGTAGCAAGCGTCGACAAAAAGAGCCTGATTTATAATTGTGTCATTAGGGCTTATCTAAGTGTAGCTGTGCCAGCGAGCTGCATTAAAAACAACGTCAAGTATTTATGAATTCTAATGTAGAAAATGGGCTGGCTGTAACATCACACTTGCCAGCCACACTAATTGCTCCTGGTGTATTATTTAGTATCCCATTGAGATATTGAAACTATTGAGTCTTTGGAAAATGTGCATAATTTTTGAGGCATTTGGAAATCTAGTATTTTAGAGTCTTAGAGTTCCATCGCACAACGCATCCACACTGACATTCTACTCTTCATATTAATCCCAATTGCCTGCATTAGCTCCTGACGTCCTGCCAATTTAAGTGCATTTCTAACTGTGTCATAAACATAATGATTGTATTTGATTCCATTAACTCCTCTGGTAGTGAGTTCTAAATATCATAAGTGCGGCACGGTGGCGCAGCGGTAGAGTTGCTGCCTTACAGCGCTTGAAGCGCCGGGGTCCCGGGTTCGATCCCGACGACGGGTGCTGTCTGTACGGAGTTTGTAACGCGCTCCCGGTGACCTGCGTAGATATTCTCCGAGAGCTTCGGTTTCCTCCCACGCTCCAAAGACGTTCAGATTTGTAGGTTAATTGCCTTGGTGTAAATTGTCCATAGTGTGTGTAGGGCACTGTTAATGTGCGGGGATCGCTGGTCGTTGCGGACTCGGTGGGCCGAAGGGCCTGTTTCCTTGCTGTATCTCTAACCTAAAGTAGAATATAAAACAGTGCAGCACAGCAATGGGCCCTTCGGCCCACAGTGTTTGGGCTGAACATGATATCAAGTTAAACCTATCTCATCTGCCTGTACATGATCCATATCCCTCTATTCCCTGCATTCCCACGTGCCTATTCAAAAGATCAAAAGATTCATAAACGCCACTATTGTATCTGCCTCCACCACCACCCTGGCAATATGGTCCAGGTCTCCGCCACTACCCTGTGTGAACAGCTTGCTGGCACATCACCATTAAACTATCTTCACCTCTCATATTATAGCTAAGCCCACTAGTGTTGGACATGTCCACCCTGGGAGGTAGGTTCTGACTGTCAACGTGTTGATATACAATCATAGAATCATAGAAAATAGGTGCAGGAATAGGCCATTCAGCCCTTCGAGCCTGCACCGCCATTCAATATGATCATCGCTGATCATCCAACTCAGTATCCTGTACCTGCCTTCTCTCCATACCCACTGATCCCTTTAGCCACAAGGGCCTCCTCTAACTCCCTCTTAAATATAGCCAATGAACTGGCCTCAACTACCTTCTGTGGCAGAGAATTCCACAGATTCACCACTCTCTGTGTGAAAAATGATCTTCTCATCACGGTCCTAAAAGACTTCCCCCTTATCCTTAAACTGTGACCCCTTGTTCTCAAGTTCCCCAACATCAGGAACAATCTTCCTGCATCTAGCCTGTCCAACCCCTTAAGAATTTTGTAAGTCTCTATAAGATCCCCCCTCAATCTCCTAAATTCCAGTGAGTACAAGCAGAGTCTATCCAGTCTTTCTTCATATGGAAGTCCTGCCATCCCAGGAATCAGTCTGGTGAACCTCTCTGTACTCCCTCTATGGCAAGAATGTCTTTTCTCAGATTAGGAGACTAAAACAGTACGCAATACTCCAGGTGTGGCCTCACCAAGACCCTGTACAATTGCAGTAGAACCTCCCTGCTCTTGTGCTCAAATCCTTTTGCTATGAATGCCAACATACCATTCGCTTTCTTCACTGCCTGCTGCACCTGCATGCCTACTTTCAATGACTGGTGTACCATGACACCCAGGTCTCGTTGCATCTCCCCTTTTCCTAATCGGCCACCATTCAGATAATAATCTACCCTCCTGTTTTTGCCGCCAAAGTGGATAACCTCACATTTATCCACATTATACTGCATCTGCCATGCGTTTGCCCACTCACCCAACCTATCCAAGTCAGCTTGCAGCCTCCTAGCATCCTCCTCACAGCTAACACTGCCCCCCAGCTTTGTGTCATCCTCAAACTTGGAGATGTTGCATTCAATTCCCTCATCCAGATCATTAATATATATTGTAAATAGCTGGGGTCCCAGCACTGAGCCTTGTGGTACCTCACTAGTCACTGCCTGCCATTCTGAAAATGACCCGTTTACTCCTACTCTTTGCTTCCTGTCTGCCAGCCAGTTCTCTATCCACATCAATACTGAATCCCCAATACCATGTGCTTTAAGTTTGTATATGAATCTCTTATGTGGGACCTTGTCGAAAGCCTTCTGAAAGTCCAGATATAACACATCCACAGGTTCTCCCTTATCCACTCTACTAGTTACATCCTCAAAAAATTCTATAAGATTCGTCAGACATGATTTACCTTTCATACTGACTTTGTACAATGATTTCACCATTTTCCAAATGTGCTGCTATCCCATCTTTAATAACTGACTCTAGCATTTCCCCCACTACCGATGTTAGACTAACTGGTCTGTAATTCCCCATTTTCTGTGGGATTACATTAGCTACCCTCCAATCCTCAGGAACTACTCCAGAATCTAAAGAGTTTTGAAAAATTATCACTAATACATCCACTATTTCTGGGGCTACTTCCTTAAGTACTCTGGGATGCAGCCTATCTGGCCATGGGGATTTATCAGCCTTTAATCCATTCAATTACACCACTTCCCTGCTAACCTGGATTTCACTCAGTTCCTCCATCTCATTTGACCCCCGGTGCCCTGCTATTTCCGGCAGATTATTTATGTCTTCCTTAGTGAAGACAAAACCAAAGTAGTTATTCAATTGGTGTGCCATGTCCTTGTTTCCCATGATCAATTCACCCGTTTTTGACTGCAAGGGACCAACATTTGTTCTAACTAGTCTCTTTCTCTTCACATATCTATAAAAACTTTTGCAGTCTGTTTTTATGTTCCCTGCAAGTTTTCTTTCATAATCTATTTTCCCTTTCCTAATTTAGCACTTTGTCCTCCTCTGCTGGACTCTGAATTTCTCCCAGTCCTCTGGTAGGCTGCTTTTTCTGGCTAGTTTATATGCTTCATCTTTAGTTTTGATACTATCCCTGATTTCCCTTGACATCCACGGATGCACTATCTTCCCTGATTTATTCTCTTGCCAAACTGGATTGAACAATTGTTGTAATTCATCCATGCAGTCTTTAAATGCCTTCCATTGCATATCCACCTGCAACCCTCTAAGAATCACTTGCCAGTCTATCTTGGCCAATTCACGTCTCAAAGTTACTTTTCTTTAAGTTCAGAACCCTTGTTTCTGAATTAACAATGTCACTCTCCATCCTAATGAAGAACTCAACCATATAATGGTCACTCTTGCCCAAGGGGCTACGCACAACAAGACTGCTAACTAACCCTTTCTCATTACGCAGTACCCAGTCTAGAATAGCCTGCTCTCCCGTTGGTTCCTCTGCATGTTGGTTTAGGAAACTATCCCGCATACATTCCATGAAATCCTCTTCCTCAGCACCCCTGCCAATTTGATTCATCCAATCTATATGTAGATTGAAGTCACCCATTATAACTGTTTTACCTTTGTTGCACGCATTTCTAATTTCATGTTTGATGCCATCCCCAACTCCACTACTACTGTTAGGTGGCCTGTACACAACTCCCACTAGTGTTTTCTGCCCCTTAGTGTTTCGCAGCTCTACCCATATCAATTCCAACCACGCTCTGTAAAAATGTTTGATTTAGAGGGATATGGGCCAAATGCAGGCAGGCGGGACTAGTGTAGATGGGGCATGTTGGTCGGTCTGGGCAAGTTGGACCAAAGGGCCTGTTTCCACACTGTGTGACTCTATAACTCGAAAGATTTATTATTTGCCACATGTGCCAAGGGCACATTGAAAAGCCTTGCTTTGCATGTACCTATCTTCTTATCGAGCCCACACACAAGATTAGAAGTTGTTCAGGCAGAGGTGAACACACTTCTCGGCGTCTGCACACAATGGTGTCTGTCTTGTCGCTTCTTGTGCTTCTTGTGCGCGGTGGGGGAAAGATCGGTGGAAACATGGCCGTGACGTGAACGCTCTTTCCTTGACCCCCGTGTACCTATGAAGGCAAGCAATGCCGTTTACCTTTGTCACAACCCCATCTACCTGCATTACCACTTTCAGGGAGTTACGGAGTTAAACCATAAGGCCATAGGGTCATAGTGTGGAAACAGGCCCTTCAGCCCAACTTGCCCACAGTAGCCAACATGTCCCAGCTACACTAGTCCCACCTGCCCATGTTTGGCCCATATCCCTCCAAACCTGTCCTATCCATGTACCTGTCTAACTGTTTCTTAAATGTTGGGATAGTCCCTGCCTCAACTACCTCCTCTGGCAGCTTGTTCCATACACCTACCACCCTTTGTGTGAAAACGTTACCCCTCAGATTCCCATTAAATCTTTTCCCCTTCAACTTAAACCCGTGTCCTCTAGTCCTCAATTCACCTACACAGGGCAGAGACTCTAACCGATCTATTCCTCGAATGATTTTGTACACCTCTATGAGACCTCCTGTGCTCCATGGAACAAAGTCCCAGCCTGCTCAAGAATCCAGTCTGAAGAAGGGTCTCGACCCGAAACATCGCCTATCTCCTTCGCTCCTTAGATGCTGCTGCACCCGCTGAGTTTCTACAGCTTTTTGTGTAACCCCAGCCTGCTCAAACTCTCTCAAAAGCACAGACCCTCTAATCCTGACAACATTCTCCTGCTGTTCATCATTTTATGCAGGAAAGCAGTTCACTGTAGCTCGGCACACGTGACAATAAACTAAACTCATGTGAGGTTATCCACTTTGGTAGCAAAAACAGGAAGGCAGATTACTATCTAAATGGCGTCAAGTTGGGAAAAGGGGAAGTACAACGGGATCTGGGGGGTTCTTGTTCATCAGTCTATGAAAGTAAGCATGCAGGTACAGCAGGCAGTGAAGAAAGCAAATGGCATGTTGGCCTTTATAACAAGAGGAATCGAATATCGGAGCAAAGAGGTCCTTCTGCAGTTGTACAGAGCCCTAGTGAGACCACACCTGGGGTATTGTGTGCAGTTTTGGTCCCCTAATTTGAGGAAGGACATTCTTGCTATTGATATTGAGGTATAGACATTCTTGCTATTGAGGGAGTGCAGCGTAGGTTTACAAGGTTAATTCCCGGGATGGCGGGACTGTCATATGCTGAGAGAATGGAGCAGCTGGGATGTACACTCTGGAGTTTAGAAGGATGAGAGGGAATTTCATTGAAACATATAAGATTGTTAAGGGTTTGGACACGCTAGAGGCAGGAAACATGTTCCTTATGTTGGGGGAGTCTAGAACCAGGGGCACAGTTTAAGAATAAGGAGCAAGCCATTTAGAACGGAGACGAGGAAACACTTTTTCTCACAGAGAGTGGTGAGTGTGGAATTCTCTGCCTCAGAGGGTGGTGGAGGCAGATTCTCTGGATGCTTTCAAGAGAGATCTAGAAAGGGCTCTTAAAGATAGCGGAGTCAGGGAATATGGGGAGAAGGCAGGAACGGGGAACTGATTGGGGGTGATCAGCCATGATCACATTGAATGACGGTGCTGGCTCGAAGGGCCGAATGGCCTACTCCTGCTCCTGTTGCCTATTGCCAAAACTCAAGACGGAGGAACCCACATTTCTGCAGTACATTGAACAATGCCAAAAAAGAAGCGGTGTCGAGAGAAATGAAAGTGGCTGAATAAAATAATGTCTTGACATTGTCAAATAACAAAGCATCTTTATTGGTTTTCTAACACTTTTAGCCCAACCGTGCAAGACTATATTTTGCTTTAAGCACCTTGCGAAGTCAATATTCCTGTATGATTGAAAGACAAAAGACTAATTAAAAAAAAATTGGCCCACAGAACAAACAAGATGTAATAGCTTAGAAGATTTTGATGACCAGCTAGCCGGTTCTGAAGTTGCACCAAGTTCATAAAATAGTAATTTAGTTGAGAGATACAGCACGGAAACAGGCCCTTCGGCCCACCGAGTCCGCGCTGACCAGCGATCCCCGCTCATTAACACTATCCTACACACACTAGGGATAATTTACGCAGACACCAAGCCAATTCACCTAGATACCTGTACGTCTTTTGAGTGCGGGAGGCAAACCCACGCGGTCATGGGGAGAATTTACAAACACCGTCCAGACAGCACCCGTAGTTGGGATCGAACCCGGGTCACTGGCGCCGCAAGCGCTGCAAGGCAGCAACTCTACCGCTGCGCCACCTTGACACCCAGTCAAGATCTGGGGTGGATTTTAGAACGGGGCGTGTGAATGCGTTCAGAAGTGCTAGGAGGAGAATTAGGCCATTCAGCCCAACAAGTCTACTCTGCCATTCAATCATGGTCAATCTATTTTTTTCCCTCCCCAGCCCATTCTCCTGCCTTCTCCCCATAATCCCTGACACCCGAACTAATCAAGAATCAGTCAGTCCCCACCTATGACCGTATGACCTAGCACAGGGGTGGGGAACCTTTTCATGTTGGTAGGCCGCATTAAGTTATCTGTAATCTAATAAGGCCGCATCCAAGAAACCTCAATTAGATATACTTCAAAATTTACATTCTTTTGTAAAAATCTAACTACTATGCACTAACTTCAAGAAAATGAAAAAAAATTGTTAAAAGTAGGTATGTTACAAAACTTACCTTTAGCGGTGCTGCAGTTTTGCCGCTGGCCGTGTGCGCGACTTTGGCGCCTTTAAGGGGGGGGGGCGGGGTTAAAATGCGGTTTTCCCCTTGCAATCCGGAGCTTTCTGTTGTCGGAGTGCGATCTAGTTCTGGAGATGCGTTCCGACTGCTTCCGAGTCCGTTTTTTTAAATAAATAGCCCGACTACTTAATCACTGCAGTAAAATAAAAATTAGCTCCTAATGCCGTGAACGCCGACAACGGGGACCGATCTTACGTAGGGGACAGGTAAGTGAAAGCTGTTTATTTTTACATATAAACTTGCTTTTTTAGGGGACTTTAATCAATATTTCATGTTGCGAAACGGTGATTTAGCCCCCATACAAACCGGCAGAAAATTTCCTGCCGATATTGGGTTTAAATTCACCGCAACCGCAACGTTCCAATACATCGCGTTCCAGAAAATCCCACTCACAAGCTGTTTAAAATGCCCATTAATTTACAGGCATTAAACACTGAATTCCTTCAATTTTGCGTATAAATTAATGACAATTAGATTTAAAAATCATGTTATATTGTGAATTATTGTGTGACTGTTAATTGGACACTTAGGCTTTTAATTTTTTCTTAAGAAATGGATAGATGTTTAGATCTAGTAATTGGCTACAATTGGGTAACTAACTAATTATATGCTTTAATTTCAGGTCATCCAAGTAAGATTGTTTCATATTTGTTTCAGAATACTTCAATCTATAATAACTGAAAATTTCTTTAAGTTCTCTTAATTTTTAAGGAAGTTATGGGCTTTTGACTGTCCTCGATCACAACTTTTGTGTTAAGTCAATAGAAAAGCAATAGGAAGCAAGTTACTAATTTCCGAGTATGAAAATGGCCCTAACTTTTTTAATATTGAAGATATGAAAGTGAATTAGGTGTCACATTAAACTTATTTTTATACTTTATCTGATGGGATAAATTGCAGACTTGATTTTTTAAATCTCAAAATTTTGTAACATTGCTATTAAAAGTTAACTAACCTTCTACTGACATTGTTGTGACTGCTTTTTGTGGGAAAGCATTTGAATATTTGGTTGCAACATGGAGGTACGCAGTTTCAGCTGATCTTCGAGATGGGTATCCGTCATTTGTGGCCTTAAGGGCGTCTTGATTTGGGTTAGGTAGGAGAATGTAGATTTGCAGCAATAAGCGGTTGAAACGCAAAAAAGCATTTTTCGTGCATGTCAATTTCAATTCAATTCAATTTCAATTCAAGTTTAATGTCATTGCACAAATACAAGTATAGGTACAACGAAATGCAGCTTAGCGTCGTTCTTAGTGATAGCGATATAGAAAAATAAATACAGAGTGCAGTGGTAGCAATATGGAAAATAAATAAATGCAGGGTACAGACAAATCTATCAGCTGGGCTCCGAGTTCAGCAGTCGGATGGTGTAGTTGAAGAAGCTGTTCTTCGTCCTACTGGTGCGGGACCTGAGGCTCCTGTACCGCCTCCCTGATGGGAGGAGGGCAAACAGTCCATGGTTAGGGTGTGAGGGGTCCTTGACGATCTTCTCGGCCCGCTTCAGGCACCGTTTTCGGTGGAGGGCATCCAAGGCAGGGAGCGGGGCACCGATGATGTACTGGGCGGTTTTCACCACCCGTTGTAGTGCCTTCCTGTCTGCCACGGTGCAACTGCTGTACCATACCGTAAAGCAGGTGGTCAGGATGCTTTCGATGGTGCAGCGGTAGAAGTTCGTCAGGATCTGGGGGGACAGGTGGGCTTTTTTGAGCCTCCTCAGAAAGTAAAGGCGCTGCTGTGCCTTTTTGATTAGCTTTGAGGTGTTGAGGGACCAGGACAGATCCTCCGAGATGTGTACCCCGAGGAATTTATAGTTGGAGACCCGCTCCACCTCAGTCCCGTTTATATGGATGGGGGTGTGTCTGCCCCCTCTGTTCTTCCGAAAGTCAACAATTATTTCCTTCGTCTTCTGGGAGTTGAGGACAAGGTTATTGTTGGCACACCAGGTGGCCAGGAGCTGGACCTCCTCCCTGTAGGCTGATTCGTCATTATCACTAATCAGTCCTACCACCGTGGTGTCATCGGCAAATTTTATGATGGCGTTGGAGCCATACTTGGGGATGCAGTCATGCGTGAAGAGGGAGTAGAGGAGAGGGCTGAGCACACAGCCCTGTGGCACGCCGGTGTTCAGTGTTATAGTGGAGGAGGTGAGGTTGTTGACCCTAACAGACTGTGGTCTGTTAGTGAGGAAATCCAGTGTCCAATTGCAGAGGGAGGTGGAGATGCCAAGACCGCTGAGTTTGGTGATCAAGCTAGCGGGTATGACAGTGTTAAAGGCAGAGCTGAAGTCAATAAACAGCAGCCTGATGTAGGTGTTGTTGCTGTCCAGGTGGGTCAGGGCAGAGTGTAGGGCCGTCGATATGGCGTCCTCTGTAGACCTGTTTGACCGGTAGGCAAATTGGTGGGAGTCCAGTGTGGGGGGGAGGCTGGCTTTGAGGTGAGCCAGGATCAGCCACTCAAAGCACTTAGCGATGACAGGGGTGAGTGCCACTGGCCGGTAGTCTTTGTTTCCAAAGACATGGGTATTCTATTGCATTTTTCCATATTTCAATCAGGTCTTTCTCAGCGTCAAATAAGGACTTTAGGATATCATCTTCTGAGAGCTCAATCAATTCCATCTGTCGTTCTTTAGGAGCCTTGGAGACATCAACTAGGTGAAGTTGAAATGCTAATTTGAGTGTGATGTCATGATTCTCAAAGTCAGTGAACCTTTCATTGTATTCTTTAATTAATAAGTCTATACCAGCTGCGTATTCTTCAAATGATTTGCATGAATCCTCCTGCTCATCAATGAACTTCGCTAACTGGAATTCTAGATTCATAGCAAATAAAATTAGAAAACAAAATGCACTATCAGTTAGTGATGATACCGCTCCTGAAGCATTTTAAATAAGCTCTTTTGGCGGTCAATCAATCAATCAGTTTTATTCGTCACTTGCACATAAAGTGCAAGTGAAATGAATTTGCCAGCAGCGGTACAATGAAAAAGAACACACAGAAACACAGTAAAAATGTAACACAAACATCCACCACAGTATTCATCACCGTGGTGGAAGGCACAACATTTGACCAGTCCTCCTCCATTTTGCCCCATGGTCGGGACCTTAACCCTCCGCAGTCACTGCTGTTGGCGTCCAGGTGAGTAAAAGTCAAGGTAAGTCCTGAGTCGGTGCTTCCCCACCGGAGACCGCGGCTTCAGGTGGGCGTAGGGCGCAGGCCGGCGGCCGAAGATTTAAAGTCCCAGCCGCTCCGCAGCCAGACCTCAGGGCCGGCGGTCGAAGCTCCCCTCCAGGGATCCCCGGCGAGGGACCCCGCTCCTGATGGTAAGTCCCCGCCGCGCCCATGGTACAAGTTGGCCGCGGGCCGGCGGTGGGAGCTTCTTCTTCTCCCAGGTCCCCAACGAGGGATCCCAGGCTGTGGACGCAGCGGCAGTTGGAGCTCTGCTGACCGCGGCTTCAGACTGCCGCGGGCCGGCGGACGGAGCGCTCCCCTCAGGCGAGCCACGGCGAGGGCTCACCCGCTCAACGGCGAGAGTCCACGCTGCGCCCGCTGCCGAAGCCCCGGGCGTGTCTCCGGAAAAGGCCGCACCGATCCTCGATGTTAGGCCACAGGGGAGGCGACATGGAAAAAGTCGCCTCTCCGTGGAGGTGGCGACTGAAGTGGTTTCCCCCTTACCCACTCACACCACCCCCCACACAAAACACACAGAGAAACATTAGAAACATACATTTAAACACACCAAAAAAATTAAAATAGTAGAAAAAACTGACACTGAAATTCATTTTAAGATTAAAATAAAAATTAATAAAAGCATATTAACAAAAATAACAAAAACATATTAATAAAAATTAAACGATTTGTTCTACAAAATTTTTATTCATTCAAAAGGCCGCACTTAATGGCCTAGAAGGCTTCATGCGTCCTTAAGGCCGCAGGTTCCCCACCCCTGACCTAGCATTTGTTATGTGAGTCCTGTCCTGGTTTGACTAACCAAAATATAACACCTTGAGGCGGCACGGTGGCGCAGCGGTCGATTTTTCTGCCTTCGAACACCAGAGACCCAGGTTCGATCCTGACCGCGGGTGTTGTCTGTGTGGAGTTTGCACGTTTTCCCCGTGACTGCTTGGGTTTTCTTCGGGATCTCCGGTTTCCTCCCACATTCCAGAAGCGTGCAGATTTGAAGGTTAATTGGCCTGTGTAAATTCCCCACAGTGAGTAGGGAGTCAACATGAAATTAGGTCAGCATAGAACTAGTGGGAACTGATGATCAATGGTTGGCATGTACTAGATGGGCCGAATGTCCTGTTCCCGTGCTGTTTCTCTGAACCAAACTAAACAATGAATGAATAAGAAAACAACTAATGATAACTCTACTTTCATATGAGACAGAACTCTGAGACTAAATTATTATGTTTGGACATTGTTTTGTGTAGATTTTTAATGTATTGTCATTCAAAACGTAAAATACACTCGCTTTACAAATTGCACTAATTTACTGAGGAGCCATATCATCACTAATTGATAGTGCATTTCGGTTTCTAATTTTATTTGCTATGAATCTCGGAAGAGTGTAAATATTTTGACGATTACATTGAACACGAAAACACATTTTTAGTTTCAAACGTCTGGTAAAAACTGTGAATATTTGGGCAATCAATTTTGCTCGAAGCAGATGGGGAAATAATGCTATTGGGATGTAAGATGGCGAACGCTGTCTTGAAGGAAGGTTCCCTGATGTGATTTCCGTGCACAATAGAAGATTATGCAGTAGGGTGCTGGAAGTAACCTTGGTGTGAAGCTGGATCCTACTGTGCCTTCATAGCCACTGTCTGTTCAGTGTTATCTGGTGACTGAGTGTCTGCTTTGCACAGCTATCCCTGCTGTCTAACTAGTGCGCTGCAATCATGTTTGAATATCAACAAAGAAAAGGTTCAATAAAGACAAAACCGGGTGCGGCACGGTCGCACAGCGGTAGATTTGCTGCCTTATGCCCCTGTCCCACTTAGGAAACCTGAACGGAAACCTCTGGAGACTTTGCGCCCCACCCAAGGTTTCCGTGCGATTCCCGGAGGTTCCCGGAGGTTCCCGGAGGTTTTTGTCCTCTGGCAACCACCTTCAACTAGCATCGCAACCTGCTTCGACTAAAAAATTACCATTTTTAAAAACGGAAACCACTTTCGACCATTAAGGAGACTGACAAAAACCTCCGGGAACTGCACGGAAACCTTGGGTGGGGCGCAAAGTCTCCAGAGGTTTCCGTTCAGGTTTCCTAAGTGAGACATTAGGGCACCAGAGACCCGGGTTCGATCCTGACCACAGGTGCTGTCTGTACGGAGTTTGTATGTTCACCCCGTGAAGAGACAGTTCTCCACAGTTGAGCCGCCTTCCCCGCGGAAAAATAAAACCGGGAAGGCGGATCAACCGTGGCTAATGAGGGAAATCAAGGGTAGTGTTAAATTCAAGAAAAAGGCATATAAAACGGCAGGTGGAAACAGCAAACCAGGGGACTGGGACAAATTCAGAACTCAACAGAGGAGGACAAATGGGTTCATTAAGAGGTGGAAAAAAGAGCATGAAAGAGAGCTTGCGGGAATATAAAAACTGACTCTAAAAACTTATTTTCTGTAAAAAGGAAAAGATTAGTGAAGACAAATGTAGGTCCCTTACAGTTAGAGACAGGTGAATTTATAATGGGAAACAAGGAAATGGCAGGACAGTTAAACAAGTCCTTTGGTTCTGTCTTTACCAAGGAAGACACAAACAAACTCCCAGAAATACTGGGGGACTGAGGATCTAGTGGGAGGGAGGAATTGAAGGGAATCCACGTTAGTCAGGAAATGGTGTCAGGTAAACTGTTGGGACTGAAGGCAGATAAATCCCCAGGGCATGATGGTCTGCATCCCAGGGTACTCAAGGAGGTGGCCCTAGAAATCGTGGATGCATTGGTGATCATTTCCCAATGTTCTCTCGACTCTAGATCAGTTCCTGTGGACTAGAGGGTAGCCAATGTAACTCCACTTTTTAAGAAAGGAGGGAGTGAGAAAACGGGGAATTATAGACCAGTTAGCCTCACATCGGCAGCGAGGACGATGCTTGAGGCGATTATTAAAGATTAAAGTAGCGCATTTGGAAATCAGTGACAGGATTGGTCATAGTCAGCATGGAGTTATGAAGGGGAAATCATGCTTGACTAATCTACTGGAAATTTTGAGGATGCAACCAGTAGAATGGATAAGGGGGAGCCAGTGGATGTGGTGGATCTGGACTTTCAAAAAGCCTTTGACAAGGTCCCACACAAGAGATTAGTGTGCAAAATTAGAGCACACGGTATTGGGGGTAGGGTATTGACATGGATATGGCAGACAGGAAGCAAAGAGTAGGAATTAACAGGTCGTTTTCAGAATGGCAGGAAGTGGCTAGTGGGATGCCGCAAGGCTCGGTACTGGGACCCCAGCTATTTTAATGATTTAGATGAGGGAATTAAATGTGACATCTCAAAGTTTGCGGATGACACAAGGCTGGGTGGCAGTGTGAGCTGCGATGAGGATGCTATGAGGCTGCAGGGTGACTTGGACAGGTTGGGTGAGTGGGCGGATGCATGGCAGATGCAGTATAATGTGGATAAATGTGACGTTATCCACTTTGGTGGCAAGACCAGGAAGGCAGATTATTATCTGAATGGTGTCAGATTAGGAAAAGGGCTGAAAAAGAAAAGGGATGTGCAACGAGACCTGGGTGTGCTTGTACACCAGTCACTGAAAGTATGTATGCAGGTGCAGCAGGCAGTGAAGAAAGCTAATGGCACGTTGGCCTGCATTGTGAGAGGATATAAGTTGAGAAGCAAGGAGGTCCTACTGCAGTTATACAGAGCCCTGGTGAGATCGCACATGTAGTATTGTGTGCAATTTTGATCTAATTTGTGGAAAGACATTATTGCTATTGAGGGAGTGCAGCGTATGTTCACAAGGTTAATTCCCGGGATGGCGGGACTGACATATGATGAAAGAATGGGTCGACTGGGCTTGTATTCACTCGAATTTAAAAGGATGAGAGGTGATCTCATAGAAACATAAAATTCTTAAGCGATTAGACAGGCTAGATGAAGGAAAAATGTTCCCCATTTTGGGGGAGTCCAGAACTAAGGGTCACAGTTTAAGAATAAGGGGCAGGCCATTTAGGACTGAGATGAGGACATTATTTTTCACCCAGAGAGTTGTGAATCTGTGGAATTCTCTGCCACAGAAGGCAATTGAGACCAATTCACTGGATGTTTTCAAGAGAGAGTTAGATTTAGCTCTGAAGGCTAAAGGAATCAAGGGATATGGGGGAAAAGCAGAAACAGGGTACTGATTTTAGATGATCAGCCATGATCATATTGAATGGCGGTGCTGACTCGAAGGGCCGAATAGCCTACTCCTGCACCTGTTTTTCTGTTTCTATGGGACCTGCGTGGGTTTTCTCCGAGATCTTCGGTTTCGTCCCACACTCCAAAGATGTACAGGTTTGTAGGTTAATTGGCTTGGTATAAATGTAAAATTGTCCCTATTGTATGTACAGTTGTGTTAGTGTGCATGGATCGCTGGTTGGCACGGACTCGGTGGGCCGAAGGGCCTGTTTCCGCACCTTATCTCTAAACTAACCTAAACTAACCTAAATTTAAGAAAACATTATAGTGCCCAAAACAAAGCCCAAAGTCCCTCATGCACCCAGGCAGTTTGTAGTTCATAGTTAGCTAGATTTCATAGTGTTCAATAGCCTGATGGCTGTGGGGAAGAAGCGGTTCCTGAACCTGGGGTACACAAAAGGCTGGAGAAACTCAGCGGGTGCAGCAGCATCTAAGAAGCGAAGGAGATAGGCGACGTTTCGGGTCGAGACCCTTCTTCAGGTTCCTGTTTTCAGTTTTCAGTTTCCTGTACCTTCCTCCAGGGTGGTGTGGGTCTCTGATGATGCTGGCTGCCATTTTGATGCAGTGACACCTGTGGTTATGGGGAGGTCATTGCCTGCGATGGACCGGGCAGTGTTCACCACCTTTTGTAATCTCATTTGTTCCTGGGCGTTCGAGTTGCCGAACCAGGCCGTGATGTAACCAGTCAATAGGCTCTCTACCGTACGCCTGTAGATGTGCAGGAGAGAATTCAGCGACATACAGAATCTCCTCAATCCTCTCAGGAATTAGAGGTGTTGGTGGGATTCCTTAATGATTGCATCAGTGTGCTGGGTCCAGGGCAGATCTTCAGAGATATGGTTCCCGATGTTGGGGGAGTCCAGAACCAGGGGTCACAGTGTAAGAATAAGGGGTAAGCCATTTAGAACGGAGACGAGGAAACACTTTTTCTCACAGGGAGTTGTGAATCTGTGGAATTCGCTGCCTCTGAGGGCGGTGGAGGCAGGTTCTCTGGATGCTTTCAAGAGAGAGCTAGATAGAGCTCTTAAAAATAGCAGAGTCAGGGGATATGGGGAGAAGGCAGGAACGGGGTACTGATTGGGGATGATCAGCCATGATCACAGTGAATGGCGGTGCTTGCTCGAAGGGCCAAATGACCTACTCCTGCACCCATTGTCTATTGTCTATTGTCTATTTGGGTTTGTGTTGCAATATCATTGGGTGAATCAAATTCTGGATGCAGGAGTAACAAATGCTATTTCGCTTTTTCTTTAATTCACCATTATGCCAAGTTATAATGCAAAGCTAAATTAGAATCAACGTGATTTTAGAACCAATCCTTCAACCACATTTCCACATCATTTATCCCCATAAAGTCCATTATTTTCTCAACAAATTATTTCTAGACAAATCATTATTTCTACAACTTCACTTTTTATAACACCCATGGTAAATGATAGGTCTACGATGTAAAAACTCTCCTGCATCTGAAATGATGCCGTTAGACTGCAATGCGAACGGAATACTCTGCAGGCATCTGTTTTGATTTTCAATCAATGGTAAGTTTGTTAGTTTAACGTGAGCCGTGTGAAAGTCTTTGGAATCTGCCGCCGCAGATAGAATGCGCACACGAGAAAATGATTCAAGCAGATCAGGGTGGTGAATCTGTGGACGGAGTGGATGCGGAGAGGATGTTTCCACTAGTGGGCGAGCCTAGGACCGTAGCCTCAGAATTCAAGGCCGTTCCTTTAGGAAGGAGATGAGGATGGAATTTGTTTAGTCAGAGGGTGGTGAATCTGTGGAATTCTTTGCCACAGAAGGATGTGGAGGCCAAGTCAGTGGATATATTTAAGGCAGAAATTGAGACATTCTTGATTAGTGCGGGTGTCAGAGGTTAAAGGTTCAAAGGTTATTTTATTGGTCACATACACCAATTGGTGTAGTGAAATGCTTCTTGCCAATGCAGCACAAAAAGAATACAGACATAACACTAATAAAGAGATTTTAAACATAAAAAACATCCCCCCACAATGGTTCCCATTATGAGGGAAGGCACAATGTCCAGTCCCCAACCCTCGTCCACCCATAGTCAGGCCTATTGAGGCCTCCGCAGTCGCCTTCATGGAGGCCCGATGTTTCAGGCCGTTCTCTCCGGGTGATGGTGCTCCGGCGTCGGGAGAACCCTCCCAGCGGCTTGGGACACCTGGAACGGCCGCTTCCTTACCGGAGTCCGCGGCTTCCGAAGCCGACAAGGCCGCGCTGGATGGAGCTCCCCCACTGGCTCCCGATGTTAAAGTTCAGCGCCGCTGCCCGCAGCTGGCCGCTCCACAGACCCGCAGCCCCGCGATGTTTTTTGTCGGCAGTCTTCAGCTCACCGGAGTTCCAGCGCGGCGACCCAGGCAAGGTATCGCCCGCTCCGCGATGGCGCTCCAGTGCTGCGACGCTGCCGAAGCCCGCTGGTAGGCCGCGAGGACGGGTCGAAAGTGCAGCCCGGAGAAAAGCTGCCTCTCCGACCAGGTAGGGACCAGGAAAAGTAGTTTTCCCCTCCCCCCCCCACATAAAAAAGATTAGAACTCCAAAAACAAAACACTTTAACTCACTAAAAATAAAGAAAAGAGTGAAAAACAAACAGCTGCAGGCTGGGCAGCCATACCATACAGGTTATGGGGAGAAGGCAGGAGAATGGGGGTTAGGAGGGAGAGATAGATCAGCCACGATTGAATGGCGGAGTAGACTTGATAGGCCAAATGGCCTAATTCTGCTCCTATCACTTATGAGCTTGTGAATGAGAGACAGCATGCCCTCAAAGACTGGAAGGCATCATTTTCAGGTGAGAGGAGCAAGGTTTGAAGGTGATGTGCAATGCAAACATTTTTACTGACTGGAATATGCTGCTGGAGATGGTGGTGAATGCAGATATGATAGTGGCATTTAAGAGGCCTTTGATCGGCATGTGGACATGCAGGGAATGGAGGGATATGGATTGTGTGCAGGCAGATGCAAATTGGTCTAGCATTCATGTTCAGCACGGGCATGTGGGCTGAGGGGCCTGTTCCTGTGCTTTACTGTTCTCTGTATGTTGTGTGTTAACATGGCTTTGTTAGTTGCTGGGAGATATCAGTGGTTACAGATGCTGGAATATGAAGCAAAATACAGTTATCTGAAAGAACTCAGCGGGTTATGCAGCATCTGTGGATGGGAAGGAATGCTCGATAGTTGGTTTACTTTAGATTTTAGATTTTGGAGGTGCAGCGTGGAAGACCCTTTGGCCCATCGAGTCTGCGCCAACCAGCGATCTCCCCATGCAATAGAACGATCCCACACACTAGGAACAATATACAACTTACTAAAGTCAATTAACCTACAAACCTGGATGTCTTTGGCGTTTTGGAGGAAACTGGAGCACCTGGAGAAAACCCCCACTAGTGGAAACATCCTCTGCACATTCACTCTATCCAAGCCTTTCACTATTTAATTATAGAAACAAGGAGTATCTCTACTCTAAGATGGCTCCCATCCCGAGCGACTCCGTGTGTTGGTCACAGAAGTGGATCTGCAAACACGCGTTGCAATCGCTCCACTCTTTTACATCTCTCTCTGTAGCAATGTTACAAAATTTTGAGATTTTAAAAATCAAGTCTGCAGTTCATCCCATCAGATAAAGCATAAAAAGAAGTTTAATTTGACACCTAATTCACTTTCATATCTTCAGTATTAAAAAAGATATGACCATTTTCATACTCGGCAATTAGCATCTTGTTCCCCATTGCCTTTCAATTGACTTAACTCAAAAGCTGTGATCTAGAACAGTTAAAAGCCCATATCTTTCTTAAAAATTAAGAGAACTCAATGAAATTTTCAGTTATTATAGATTGAAGCATTCTGAAACAAATATGAAACAATCTTACTTGGATGACCTGAAATTAAAGCATATAATTAGTTCGTTATCTAATTGTAGCCAATTACAAAATTCAATGAGTAGATCTAAGCATCTATCCATTTCTAAAGAAAATATAAACTTTTTTAAATTGCCTAAGTGTCCAAATAACATTCACACAATAATCCACAATATAACATAATTTTCATGAATTTATAGGCCAAATGGAAGGAATTTAGTGTTTAATGCCTGTAAATTAATGGCCATTTAAATCAACTAGCGAGTGGGTTTTAGTGGAATGCTGTGGATTGGAACGTTGTGGTTTGCTGTGAAGTCAGGAGGAAAAATACTGTTGGTTCATACATTTTTTTGGACCCCTTTTCGCAACATGAAAATATGATTAAAGCCTCCATAAAAACCAACTTTTAATATAAAAATAAACTGTACCTTTTTTTCTCCCCTACGCAAAATCCTTCCCGTTGTCGGCTCTCACGGCTTTTGAAGGTGATTTTTAAATTACTCTAGTTAATAAATAATCTAGCGTAATTTAAAAATACCTTCATTAATGAAATGTCGGAGCGATTTTTCTTCCGCAACGAAATCGCCCGACATGGATCGATTTGCCCAGTCTGAAGAAAAACGGCACTTTAAGCCCGCCCCCCCTCTGAAAGGCGCCAAAGTCACGCACACGGGGAGCGGCAGAACTGCAGCGCTGCTCAAGGTAATTTTGTAACATACCTACTCTCTGTACCTGTGGCTGTGGTTGGCTCGATTGCAGGAGTAGGCCATTCAGCCCTTCGAGCCAGCACCCCCATTCATTGTGATCATGGCTGATCATCCACAATCAGTACCCCGTTCCTGCCTTCTCCCCATATCCCCTGACTCCACTATCTTTAAGAGCTCTATCTAAAGTGCCTGTCCCATTATGGTGTCATTTGCATGTCATTTACGCAACATAATTTATGCGTCACAACGCACGACGCGTGATGCTCGCATGGCGTGCATTATGCGCGCATAGCATGCATTACGCGCGCATGGTGTGTGGTGATGCAGGCTGTGGCGCGCTGTCGGACGTGGCGCCCTGGGATTTTGGGATTCACAAAGTCTGCGCGCGCCACTTGCGTGACGTGCAAATGATACCCAAGTGGGACAGGCCCTTGACCCTCTCTTGAAAGCATCCAGAGAATTGGCCTCCACTGCCATCTGAGGCAGAGATGTCCACAGATTCACAACTCTCTGGTGAAAAAGTTTCTCCTCACCTCCGTTCCAAATGGTCTACCCCTTATTCTTAAACTGTGGCCCCTGGTTCTGGACTCCGCCAACATTGGGACCATTTTTCCTGCCTCTAGCGGGTCCAATCCTATATAATCACATGTAGTCTTTCCGCTGGCTGGTTAGCACGCAATCAAAAAACGTTTTCACTGTACCTTGGAACACGTGGCAATAAACCTTCCTGAAATAGACACGAAAAACTGGAGTGACAATAAACTAAACTAACCTAAACAAGGAACTGCAGATGCTGCTTTTACAAAAATAAGATTGATGAAAGAAAGACACAAAGTGCTGGAGTAACTCAGCTGGTCAGGCAGCATCTGTGGAGAACGTGGATAGGTGGTGTTTCGGGTTGGGACCCTTCTCCAGACTTTGCGAAACATCACCTATCCATGATCCTCAGTGACGCTGACTGAGACTCCAGCACGTTGTGCCTTCCTTTCATCAATCTGTTTTATGGCGTTGTTTCATTATTCCACTCAGCTGACATTTAGTTTTATTAGTGCAGTCATTACAAGAGAACAATATTTTAATAGATATCATTCATCTCACGCTGCCTCAGCAAGGCCAGCAGCATAATCAAGGACCAGTTGCATCCCAGCCACTCCCTCTTCTCCCCTCTCCCATCAGGCAAAAGGTACAGAAATGCGAAAACATTTCCCAGATTTAGGGACAGTTTCTTCCCAGCTGTTATCAGGCAACTGAACCATCCTACCACAACCAGAGAGCAGTGCTGAACTACTATCTACCTCATTGGTGACCCTCGGACTATATTTGATCGGACTTTGCTGGATTTACTTTGCAGTAAATGTTATTCCCTTGTCATGTATCAGTACACTGTAAACGGGTCGATTGTAATCATGTATTGTCTTTCCGCTGGCTGGTTAGCGCGCAACAAAGGCTTTTCACTGTACCTCAGTATACGTGACGATAAATAAACTAATCTAAACTAAACTAGACTCATTTTTTCCTGGGCATTTCACATTGTCATATTGTCTACAGCTCCTGAATATAAATAAACATAAAATACCATTGAGCTCCTGACTGGTTATGGATTATTTTTTATGGTAAAACTCGGTCATGTCTGCCCAGATTTCTGAAGATAAATGTTTTAGTAATAGAAATAATGCATGCACTTGGACTGAAATTTTTTGAAATTTTCACAAATATATTTAAAATAAAACTGACCCCAGAAGCAGACTGGATAATCTTTGGGATATCAGAAGACTGCCCTGATTTAAACGTGTTTCGAAAGACTCTTTTTGAATATGGCTTAATAACTGGAAATCCCCAAATCTGAGGAAAGACATCCTTGCCATAGAGGGGGTACAGAGAAGATTCACCAGACTGATTCCTGGGATGTCAGGACTTTCATATGAGGAAAGATTGGATAGACTCGGTTTGTACTCGATGGAATTTAGAAGATTGAGGGGGGATCTTATAGAAACCTACAAAATTCTTAAGGGGTTGGACAAGCTAGATGCTGGAAGATTGTTCCCGATGTTGGGGGAGTCCAGAACAAGGGGTCACAGTCTAAGGATAAGGGGGAATTCCTTTAGGACCGAAATGAGGAAAACATTCTTTACACAGAGAGTGGTGAGTCTCTGGAATTCTCTGCCACAGAAGGTAGTTGAGGCCAGTTCATTGGCTATATTTAAGAGGGCGTTAGATGTGGCACTTGTGGCTAAAGGGATCAGGGGGTATGGAGAGAAGGCAGGTACGGGATACTGAGTTGGATGATCAGCCATGATCACATTGAATGGCGGTGCAGGCTCGAAGGGCCGAATGGCCTACTCCTGCACCTATTTTCTATGTTTCTATGTTTCTATGAAATAAGCTAATCTTAAAATTCTGGAAAGATTCTCCGGTCCCCACAGTTAATATATGGATTTCATCTATGTTCGAAACACTACACTTGGAAGATATGAGACTCCGACTAGCAGGAAAATCAGACTGTTTCTATAAGACGAGGTCTGCATTTATAAATCTATTACAAGGATAAGGTGCAAGAATACCTCAAGAAAGTACCGGTGTCGGGTCTTGGTAAAGGGGGAAGAAAAACTGTCGAGTTGGTAGATTCCTTTTGCGAGATGTTTATAATAAAGTAACGGGCTTTTCTTCTTTCTTTCTCTATTTTTCCCACTTTCTTTTTCTTTCCTCTCCAGGGTCTATCTTTTAATTCCCGTTTCTAACTCTTCAAGGGTTTCCTTTCCCTCTGTCACGCTTTGGCACGTGTCACACCTCTTTTTCACTTTTCTACTTTCTATGCTGCTATTTTTCTCTCTATTCTCTCTTTTCTAAAGCCTTAAAATAAAAATAAAGGGGTACAATGACTGTAATACAATACAAGGGATGGACACTGATGTAACTTACAGTACCGCTAATAAATAAAGATATATATTAAAAACAAGAAATAATGCACGCACAATGCACAGTATTAATTTTTAATTGTGCCTGCCCGATACAATGTTTCGAAAAAAGTTGTTAGATTGGATCAAACCTTTCATTAATTATTAATGAATACAGCACATCATGTTCACCTCCATTATGGTCAAATGGAAATGAGAGAATAAATAATTTTCTCCATCCAATGTTATCACATGAATTTAAAATTCATTGATCGCTGTGACACGAACGAATAACTATGGGTTGCTGTTTTTCAATGGCTTGACAGGAAATTGAATGTTACATTTGAAATCCAAAGTCTTCCTATTGAACTACTTTCAGCTGCTTCAGATGTATTCAAGAGAGAGTTGGACAAAGGTCTTCGGGCTAACGGAATCAAGGGATATGGGGAGAAAGCAGGAATGGGGGACTGATTTTGGATGATCAGCCATGATCATATTGAATGGCAGTGCTGGTTCAAAGGGCCGAATGGCCTTCCCCTGTATCTATTTTCTATGTTTCTACGTTTCGAATATTAACACTGTTAAATTATGTTTCTATGCTTTCGCCAAATTGACCCGCCGTTGCATGTGTAAGTCCCACTGGGTTTTTGGTGAAGATGGGCACACAGTGCTGGAGTAACTCAGCGGGTCAGTCAGCGTGGGTACACAAAAGGCTGGAGAAACTCAGCGGGTGCAGCAGCATCTAAGGAGCGAAGGAGATGGGCGACGTTTCGGGTCGAGACCCTTCTTCAGACTGGTTAGGGATCAGGGAAACGAGAGATATAGACGGTGATGTGGAGAGATAAAGAACAATGAATGAAAGATATGCAAAAAAGTATTGATGATAAAGGAAACAGGCCATTGTAAGCTGTTTGTAGTGTGAAAATGAGAAGCTAGTGCGACTTGGGTGGGGGAGAGATAGAGAGAGAAGGAATGCCAGGGCCCGAGGGCTGAGGGAGAGGTGGGAAGGGGAGGAGGCAGCCAGGATTAACAGAATTGAGAAAATTCAATGTTTAAGCCCAGAGGATGCAGCCTCCCCAAGCGGAATATGAGGTGCTGTTCCTCCAACTTGCGGTGTTGCTCACTCTGGCCGTGGAGGAGGCCCAGGACCGAGAGGTCGGATACGGAATGGGAGTGGGAGTTGAAGTGCTGAGCCACCGGGAGGTCGGGTTGGTTAATGCGGACCGAGCGGAGGTGTTCGGCGAAACGATCGCCCAGCCTCCGCTTGGTCTCACCGATGTAGATCAGCTGGCATCTGGAGCAACGACTACAGGCGACTAGGCTGTCGCCACATGGTCGCCAGGGTGTCGCCTGTATGGTCGTGAGTCATCTCCTCAGTTGCCCAAAGAACCGTAGCGTCTTTCTGGGCGCCTCTGGATTTTCAACACGTTGAAAAACTTGTGGAGACAGTCGGCAACAGTGGGTTTGATGCCAATGAGCGTAGCTTGACCTCTCCTGACGTCAGTGCTGTCATAGTGGTCGCCAGGTGACTTAGGTTGCCGCCCGTGCTGACTTCGTTTTTTTTTTGTTGTTAAAGTAATGATTCTATTTCAAATTTTATGTTGAAGGGAGGGTCCAGTCACCGGTTTTTCAGCGACCTGCTACGACTATGACAGTCCCTGGCAGTCGCCTAAAAATAGCATAAGTGGGACATGCCGTTATAGAAACATAAAAACATAGAAAACAGGTGCAGGAATAGGCCATTCGGCCCTTCGAGCCTGCACCGCCATTCAATGTGATCATGGCTGATCATCCAACTCAGTATCCTGTACCTGCCTTCTCTCCGTACCCCCTGATCCCCTTGGCCACATGGGCCACATCTAACTCCCTCTTAAATATAGCCAATGAACTGGCCTCAACTACGATCTGTGGCAGAGAATTCCACAGATTCACCACTCTCTGTGTGAAAAATGTTTTTCTCATCTCGGTCCTAAAAGACTTCCCCCTTATCCTTAGACTGTGACCCCTTGTTCTGGACTCCCCCAACATCGGGAATAATCTTCCTGCATCTAGCCTGTCCAACCCCTTAAGAATTTTGTAAGTTTCTATAAGATCTCCCCTCAATCTTCTAAATTCTAGAGAGTACAAGCCGAGTCTATCCAGTCTTTCTTCATATGAAAGTCCTGACATCCCAGGAATCAATTTAGAGAACCTTCTCTGTACTCCCTCTATGGCAAGAATGTCTTTCCTCATATTAGGAGCCCAAAACTGTACGCAATACTCCAGGTGTGGTCTCACCAAGACCCTGTACAACTGCAGTAGAACCTCCCTGCTCCTATACTCATATCCTTTTGCTATAAATGCTAACACACCATTCGCTTTCTTCACAACCTGCTGCACCTGCATGCCTACTTTCAATGACTGGTGTACCATGACACCCAGGTCTTGTTGCATCTCCCCTTTTCCTAATCGGCCACCATTCAGATAATAGTCTACTTTCCTGTTTTTGCCACCAAAGTGGATAACCTTACATTTATCCACATTATACTGCATCTGCCATGCATCTGCCCACTCACCCAACCTATCCAAGTCACCTTGCAGCCTCCTAACATCCTCCTCATAGCTAACACTGCCCCCCAGCTTCGTGTCATCTGCAAACCTGGAGATGTTGCATTCAATTCCGTCGTCCAAATCATGAATATATATTGTAAATAGCTGGGTTCCCAGCACCGAGCCTTGCGGTACCCCACTAGTCACTGCCTGCCATTCTGAAAGTGACCCGTTTACTCCTACTCTTTACTTCCTGTCTGCCAGCCAGTTCTCTATCCACATCAATACTGAACCCCCAATACCGTGTGCTTTAAGTTTGCATTCTAATCTTTTATGTGGGACCTTGTCGAAAGCCGTGTGAATTCTTGTCGCTAGTATGTGTTGCATACAACCGAGTAAAATCCTACAGCAGACCAGACCTAAGTGTCGCCCCCCCCTTACTCCCCCAAAATTGGGGGCAGATTTGGGGGAATGAGGAGAAATTTAAAGGAGATACGCAGCACAGGTTTTATTAACATTAAGGGTGGTGTGAGGCTTGGAATAAGCTGCCAGGGATGGTGGTGGAGGCAGATATTATAGATATAATAGTGACACTGATGAGGTTCGAGATATGCACATTGATATGCAGGGAATGAAGGAGTGTGGGTCTCGTGCAGGTAGTGGAGATTAGTTTTACGGCATCAAGTTTGGCGCCGACATTATGGACCGAAGGGCCAGTTCTGTGCTGTACTTTTCTATGTCTGTGTAAGGGTCTCGACCCGAAACGTCACCCATTCCTTCTCTCCAGAGATGCTGCCTGTCCCGCTGAGTTACTCCAGCATTTTGTGTCTATCTGTACTTTTTTATATCCTATGAATGAATGAAAACGTTATTGTCACAAGTGACAAGTCATTGTGAAATTGTTTGTTTTACGTACTAAAGGTATGCGAAGAGTCACCACATCAAGGGCGCCGACTATTAATGTCCATTAATAAAAGCTTTTGGACATCAGCAGCTTATTATGAGATAGTGAGTTTTGGTTATGAAGTATAACTGATCCACAGACTTGAAGCATAGCTGCCAGTGTCTCCAAATGATGTGCAAACTCCATTATGACTGATACCAACTGTGTCTGAAAAAATAAATACATTTGAAAACCCTTATGAAAAACCTTTTTCTAATACGTTCTCAAAGGATTCAAAATTACTTTCTTCCTTCAGTGCAATTAAAATATGATTTATTTTTAGACACAAATATCTAACCCACGATATTTCATATTGTCACATTGTCAACTACCTTAAATTAAATCTTTCATCACCTCATTTGTTCTAATATCATTCAAAGGTTTTATTCCCCCTTCATTTTAATCTTTGCACATTTCTTAGCCTGCCTCTTCACCCTCCTTAGATTAGTTTCACTTATGTCTCGCCTGTAAATATCCAGAGAGAACGCAACTGTCTAAATCCTGTTGTTCCCGAATCTTGTTCGGCGAAGGTTACACAAAAAGCTGGAGTAACTCAGCGGGTGCAGCCGCATCTAAGGAGCGAAGGAGATAGGCGACGTTTTGGGTCGAGACCCTTCCTCAGGGTTCGGTGAACTTTTGTGCTTGAATCTTGCCCCAAGTTTTGCTGCCTCAATTTGTGGCCCCACGTGTATGAATATTGATTTCTCTAACTTAGTTTAGTTTAGTTTAGTTTAGAGGTACAGCGGGGAAACAGGCTCTACGGCCCATCGAGTCCGCAGCGACCAGCGATCCCCGCGCACTAACACTATCCTACACACACTGGGGACAATTTTATACTTATACCAAGCCAATTAACCTACAAACCTACTAACCTGTGGAGTGTGGGAGGAAAAGGAAGATCTCAGAGAAAACCCACACAGGTCACGGGGAGAACGTACGAACTCCGCACAGACAGCACCCGTAGTCAGGATCGAACCCGGGACTCTGGCGTCACTGTGCCACCCATAGGGTGTTTAGGAAGGAGCTGCAGACGCTGGTTCACACTGAAGATAGACACAAAATACTGGAGTAACTCAGCATCAAGCTGGGGTAGAAACTGAGGTAGAACTGGAGTCAATGGAAGGGAGGCCGGTAGCTGACTTGGGAACTCCATGCCGTGGAGCGTTGCGATTCATGTGTATATGGTGTTCCTTACACTCAGTATGGCTATATGGTAACTCATATTTCACTGTACCTTAATTGGTTAAGTGACAATACATGTGAACTTGAACTTGAACTTTAAACTGTTGACCAGCTCCCTCGAAGATAGACACAAAATGCCGGAGTACCTCAGCGGGACAGGCAACATCTCTGGATAGAAAGAATGGATGCCGTTTCCAGGTCGAGACCCTTCTTCAGACCGAGGGTCCCTCGTTTTTCTGAGGAAGAGGCTGTTGCCTGGACACTGTGCTACTGTGTGTCTGAAAAAGGGTCCCAACCCGAAACGCCACCTATCCAAGTTCTACAGAGATGCTGCCTGACCCGCTGGGTTACTCCAGCACTTTGTGTCTTTTTTAGTAAACCAGCAACAGCAGTTCCCTGCGTCTACACTGTGTGTCTCTCTGTTCCCCGCCTTGTCTTTGTTTGAAGGTTGACGCTGAATGCTGGAGTAACTCAGCGTGCGAGGCAGCATCTCTGGAGAGAAGGAATGGGTGACGTTTCGGGTCGAGACCCTTCTTCAGACTGCGACCCTTCTCTGACAAAGACCCTTATTTGTTTGAGGTGAGTTTAGATTTACGATGATGTTGCCTGAACTCAAGGGTCTGAGCTACAGGGGGAGATTGAGTAGGCTCGGACTCTATTCCTTGGAGTGCAGGAGAATGAGGGGTGGTCTTATAATGGTGTTTCTGTCTTGTTTATTACAGTGTACTATGTTTACATATTCTGTTGTGCTGCTGCAAGTAAGAATATTATTGTTCTAGCTTGGGACATATGACAATAAAACACTCTTGAGATATTTGTGAGAGCATCATTCTCTGAAGAAGGGTCCCGACCCGAAATGCCACCTATCCATGTTCTCCAGAGATGCTGCCTGACCCGCTGAGTTACTCAGGCACAGTGTAGGAAGGAACTGCAGACAGTGGTTTGTACCAAAGATAGACAACAAAAAAAACACTGGAGTAACTCATCGGGTCAGGCAGCATCTCTGGAGAACAGGTGCCCTTTCGGGTCAAAGCCCTTCTTCAGGAAGCTGCCTGATTACTCTAGCACTGTGTCTTTTTTTTGTAAACTGGCATCTGCAATTCTTTCTCAGCTTATGGGATGAACTTAGAAAATGACCAGGAAGGAACTACAGATGCAATAAGCTGGAGTAATGCAGTTGGGGCAAGGCAGCATCTCTGGAGAGAAGGAATGGGTGATGTTTTGGGTCGCGACCCTTCTTCAGACACACGTATTTTGTGTCTATCTTCTTCAGACTTGGCTATCTTCAGAAAATGGCTAACGCGGATTACTTTGTGGTAAATGTTAGTTGGGTGACTATTGAGCATTAGAGGAAGGAAAACTTTACTGTGGTGTGATAATTGAAGAAAATTGCGCAAAGAGCTGTAAATGACTAATTATCCCTCTAGAAACTGAGATCCATCACCTCACTCTCTCTGCCTCACCCTTTATTGTACCTTTTACAGTCGAATGTCTTTCATAACCCAAGCCATCAATACTTATTTGATGTCATCATCTCTTCATTCCTGGGACTGTTTTAGAATTAATAGCAGTGATCCTTAAAATACCTCATACTCATTATTCTTGTGCAATTTAAAAAAAAATAGCTTCAAATTCCTTTTGACTGCTGTCGTTTGCCCGTTCAGTTTGTATAAAAGATTATTCACGGCTGTGACATCGAAATGTAGGTGTTGGCGCATTCATTGAACTTACGATCCATTAGGGATCGCACGTAATTGGCAGTTTTGCTGCAAGTTTCGAATACACAACATTCACGTCAACTTAGAATATTAATCATTTGGAATAAATTAAAATGGAAGTGCAGGGAACTACAGATGGGGCGGCACGGTGGTGCGGCGGTGGACTCGCTCTCTCACAGCGCCAGAGACCTGGGTTCGATCCTGACTACGGGCGCTGTCTGCACGGAGTTTTCTACGTTCTCCCCGTGAGTTTTTTTCCAGGAACTTCCATTTCCTCCCACTCTCAATAGACAATAGACAATAGGTGCAGGAGTAGGTCATTCGGCCCTTCGAGCCAGCACCGCCATCCAATGTGATCGTGGCTGATCATCCCCATTCATTACCCCGTTCCTGCCTTCTCCCCAGATCCCCTGACTCCACTATTTTTAAGAGCCCTATCTAGCTCTCTCTTGAAAGTATCCAGAGAACCGGACCACACAGGAGAACACAAGAGTCCTCCAAAGACGTAAAGGTTTGCAGGTTAATTGGCTTGGTATGATTGTGAATTGTCCCTACTGTGTGTATGTGTGTAGGATAGTGCTAGTCTGCGGGGATTTCTGGTCGATGCTGACTCAGTGGGCCGAAAGGCCTGTTTCCGCGCTGTATCTCTGAACTAAACTAAACTAAAAGATGTTGATTTACAAAAAAATAGACAAAAAGTGTTGGGTAACAGATGGTTGGCTAAAGATCTGAGATGAAGTGACAGAAGGTGTGAGAAGGATAGAAGAAGTGCAAATTATGAAGCCTAACGAATATATGTGGGGAGAATGGGGGGGAGAGGGGAGGATGGGCGCGAGTCTAGGTGGGGCACTGGGAACAGGGGGGAATGTTTAGTTTAGTTTATTGTCACATGTACCGATGTACAGTGACAAACTTTTGTTGCGTGCTAACCAGTCAGTGGAAAGACAATACATGATTACAATCGAGCCATCAACAGCGTACAGATACAGGATACCGGGAATAATATTTAAGGGGTTGTACGTGGGTTAGCTACCTAAAATTGTTTTTTTTGTTTTGACGGTGGTAGAACGTAGAACAGTCCAGCACTGGAACAGGCCCTTCGGCCCACAATGTTTATGCTGAACATTAAGCCAAGTTAAACTAATCTCATCTGCCTGTACTTGATCCAAATCCATCTATTCCCTGCATCTCACAAGCATTCATAGCGAAAGGATTTGAGTATAGGAGCAGGGAGGTTCTACTGCAGTTGTACAGGGTCTTGGTGAGGCCACACCTGGAGTATTGCGTACAGTTTTGGTCTCCAAATCTGAGGAAAGACATTCTTGCCATAGAGGGGATACAGAGAAGATTCACCAGTCTGATTCCTGGGATGTCAGGACTTTCATATGAGGAAAGACTGGATAGACTCGGCTTGTACTCGCTGGAATTTAGAAGATTGAGGGGGGGATCTTATAGAAACTTACAAAATTCTTAAGGGGTTGGACAAGCTAGATGCTGGAAGATTGTTCCCGATGTTGGGGGAGTCTAGAACAAGGGGTAACAGTCTAAGGATAAGGGGGAATTCCTTTAGGACCGAGATGAGGAAAACATTCTTTACACGGAGAGTGGTGAGTCTCTGGAATTCTCTGCTACAGAAGGTAGTTGAGGCCAGTTCATTGGCTATTTTTAAGAGGGTGTTAGATGTGGCACTTGTGGCTAAAGGGTTCAGGGTGTATGGAGAGATGGCAGGTACGGGATACTGAGTTGGATGATCAGCCACGATCACATTGAATGGCGGTGCAGGCTCGAAGGGCCGAATGGCCTACTCCTGCACCTATTTTTCTATGTTTCTAACCACAATCACAATCACAATCAAAATCAAAATCAAAATCAAAATGGTAAATGCAATCGCAATCATACTTATTAACCAAATATGTTTTGCAACATACGAGGAATTTCATTTGTCAGTCATACAAATAAAAAGCAACAGAACACACAAAATACATTTTAACATAAACATCCACCACAGTGACTCCTCCACATTCCTCACTGTGATGGAAGGCGACAAAAATTCAAATCTCTTGCCTTCTTTGTTCTCCTGCGGTCGGAGGCCTCAAGCCCTCTGTTGACGGGACGATCTTGACTCCTGTAGCCGGCTGCATTTGGGCCCTTGCGTCGGGGCGATCAGCTCCTGCATCGGGGGGGATGTCCTCGCCCCCTTGCCGGAGATCTGACCCCGGGTCGGGGCTGGTCGAGCCTCTGCGTCATGTGTCTACTTAAAACGTCTCTTAAACGCCACCATCGTATCTGCCTCCACCACGAGCCCAGGCCGTGTGTTCCAGGCACTCACCCCACCTCTGTGTAAAAAGACTAGCCCCGCACATCTCCAGTAAACTTTCTCCCCCTCACCGTAAAGGTGTGCCCTCTAGTGATGGACATTTCCACGCTGGGATATATGTTCTGATTGTCTACCCTATCTATCCCTCATATAATTTGACATGCTCCTCACATCTCCTCTCAACCTCGACGACGATCCAGAGAAAGAAATGAGCGTTGTCTGGAATGAATGGACTGTCCCTTCCCTGAGAGGGGGCAATACCTGACAAATTCCCCATAATTGTGCGATGATTATATCACACACCAGACTTCAATCAGCAAGCATCTGGCTGATATCAATGTACAAAATTACAACATTTGAGTTTAGAGTACCAAGGTACAGTGAAAAGCTTTTGTTGTGTGCTAACCAGTCAGCGGAAAGACAATACATGATTACATCCGAGCCGTCCACAGCGTACAGATACACGATCAAGGAATAACATGAAGAATGTTTAGTGCAAGATAAAGCCGATCAAAGGTAGTTTGCGGGTCTCCAATGAGGTAGATAGCAGTTCTACAGCTCTCTAGTTGGTGTTATGATGGTTCACTTGCCTGAAAAAACAACAACCCATATTTATTCATTCGTGTCAGAGCGATCTATGAATTTTAAATTCATGTGATAACATTGCAAGCAGAAAGTTATTTATTCTCTCATTTCCATTTGACCATAAATAGATGCAAATGGAGGTGAACATGATGTACCGTCCTAATTAAGAATTAATGAAAAGTTTGATCCAATCTAAAATTAATACTGTGCATTGTGCATGCATTATTTCTATTACTAAAACATTTATCTTCAGAAATCAGGGCAAACATGACCGAGTTTTATGTTATTACCATAAAAAAGAATCTATAACCAGTCAGGAGCTCAATGTTATGTTTTGTTTATTGATATTCAGCTGCTGTAGAAAATGTGACAATGTGAAATGTGGAGGAAACTAGGAGGGAAAAATTAGTTTAGTTTAGTTTAGATCAGTTTATTTATTATCACGTGTACTGAGGTACAGTGAAAAGCTTTTGTTGCGCTCTAACCAGTCAGCGGAAGGACAATACATGATTATAATTGATCCATTTACAGTGTACAGATGTATTATAAGGGAATAATTTTTAGTGCAAGGTAAAGCCAGCAAAGTCCGATCAAAGATAGTCCGAGCATCACCAAAGAGGTCGATAGTAGTTCAGAACTACTCGCTGGTTGTGGTAGGATGATTCAGTTGCCTGATAACAGCTGGGAAGAAACTGTCCCTGAATCTGGAGGTGTGCGTTTTCACACTTCTGTACCTCTTGCCTGATGGGAGAGGGGAGAAGAAGGAGTGGCCAGGGTGGGACACGTCCTTGATGATGCTGCTGGCCTTGCCGAGGCAGCGTGAGGTGTAAATGGAGTCAATGGAAGGGGGGTTGGGTTGTGTGATGGTCTGGGCTACTCCACAACTCTCTGCGATTACTGCCTTGGTTTTGCTGAGCTTTTTGGAGCTTCGGGAATGCAGTTTCAAAACTCAAGTAACAGCTGCATTCATTGTAACGGGAGGACAATGGTAGACAAGGCTTGTATCTCTAGCGTACACGGAGGCAGCTGCCAAGCGCTCTTTGCTCATCTCCTCATAAGAGCTCCGCCTGAAATTGTAATACAAGGTTTCATTTCCGCTTTACAATTGAGAAGTGAGGTAGAGCATCTCAATGCCTTTTGTGCAGAACGAAAGTGCGAGGCAAAAATTAAACACGTCGAGAAAGATAGGGCTTGGATTTGAAAAGCATTGGGGATTAGCGGAGCTGGAGAAAGGCAAGGAATTCTGAATTCGCTGGAAGGAGTTGGTTCAGAAGTGCATAGATGGTGTTGCAGATCTTGCCGTTAATTGGCGGAGTAGAGTCGATGGGCCGAATGGCCTACTTCTGCTGCCAAGGCTTATGATCTTGATGGCATGTAGATAAAGGTCTGGATAGAATGGGTGTGGAGTGGGTGTTTCCAATAGTGGCCGAGTCAAGTTCAAGTGAGTTTATTGTCATGTGTCCCTGATAGGACAATGAAATTCTTGCTTTGCTTCGGCACAACATAACATAGTAGGCATTGACTACAGAACAGATCAGTGTGTCCATATATCATTATATAAATACATACACACATGAATTAATAAACTGATAAAGTGCAAATAACAGATAACAGATAATGGGTTATTAATGATCATAGATTTGTCCGAGCCAGGTTTAATAGCCTGATGGCTGTGGGGAAGTAGCTATTCCTGAACCTGGTTGTTGCAGTCTTCAGGCTCCTGTACCTTCTACCCGAAGGTAGCAGAGAGATGAGTGTGTGGCCAGAATGGTGTGGGTCCTTGATGATGCTGCCAGTCTTTTTGAGGCAGCAACTGTGATAAATCCCCTCGATGGAAGGAAGGTCAGAGCCGATGATGGACTGGGCAGTGTTTACTGCTTTTTGAAGTCTTTTCCTCTCCAGGGTGCCTCAAGTTGCCGAACCAAGCCACGATGCAACCGGTCAGCAAGCTCTCTACTGTGCACCTGTAGAAGTTAGAGAGAGTCCTCCTTGACAAACCGACTCTCCGTAATCTTCTCAGGAAGTAGAGGCGCTGATGAGCTTTCTTGATAATTGCACTAGTGTTCTCGGACCAAGAAAGATCTTCAGAGATGTGCACTCCCAGGAATTTGAAGCTCTTGACCCTTTGAACCATCGACCCGTTGATATAAACAGGACTGTGGGTCCCCATCCTACTCCTTCCAAAGTCCACAATCCGTTCCTTGGTTTTGCTGGTGTTGAGGACCAGGTTGTTGTGCTGGCACCATATGGACAGTCGCTCGATCTCTCTTCTATACTCTGACTCATCCCCATCAGTGATACGTCCCACAACAGTGGTGTCGTCAGCGAACTTGATGATGGAGTTTGCACTATGACCAAATTATGTTCCGATCAGTGGAATATTACAAAAGTTATCAATGTTTACAAAATCGTGAGATCAGCAGATTGGTCTTCTCGACTGTCAGGTACCATGAAGGTATGGCCCTTTCCAGCACCCGGTGAATAATGCCCCGGAGGCGGGGCTGAATCCGTGAGTGAGAGAGAGCAGCTGCCCGGACTGAGAGCCGCCCAGCCGCCCGCCCCACAACCCCTCACCCCCACAAACCCTCCCCCTCACAACCCATCCCCCCACAACTCCTCCCCCTGCAGCCCCTCCCCCCTCAACCCCTCTCCCCCACAACCTCTTCCCCACCACCCCTTCCCCCCACAACCCCTCCCCCCCACAGCTCCTCGCCCACAACCCCCCCCCACAACCCCCCACAACCCCTCCCCCCGCAACCCCTCCCCCCCACATCCCCTCCCCACAACCCCTCCCCCCCACAACCCCTTCCCCCACAACCCCTCCCCCCACAACCCCTCCCCCCCACCCGCCACAACCCCTCCCCCCCACCCGCCACAACCCCTCCCCCCACACCTGTGGCATTCTGTGCTGCATCTTGGTGGAACCAGTCTGTTGCTGAAGGTGCTCCTCAGGTTGACCAGTGTGTCATGGAGGGGGGTGAGCTGTATTGTCCAAGATGCTCATTTTACCATTTGTGTGTGGCAGTGAAAAGTGTTGAGAGGCTGTCTGACTGATATCAATGGTATCTTCAAGTATATTTTCCTTCATTGTTACAGGGTGCCCTTGACAATGGAATCAGTTCTCTTCCCCCACAACGAATGTCACTTAACGGTATGAAGTTCCAGTCCATGTACTGGAACAGATGGTTAGATCCCGATCCTTCAGGGATTTGGGTTGTGTACAGTGCATATTGTAATATTGTAAGGCTGCTTTGAAGAGATGGAAATTCTATAATAAAATGGAACAGCAGACGCTGGTTTATAGCAAAAGATAGACACAAAGTGCAGGAGTAACTCGGCGGGTCAGGCAGCATCTCCGTAAAAAATAGATTGGTGACATTTTGGGTAGTGACCTTTCTTCAGACATCTTTAGGCTAACGCTTTGGGGCAGCACGGTGGGGCAGCGGCAGAGTTGCTGCCTCACAGCGCCAGAGACCCGGGTTTGATCCTGACCACGGGTGCTGTCTGTATGGAGTCTACACGTTCTCCCCGTCACCTGCGTGGGTTTGCTCCGGGTGCTCCGGTTTCCTCCCACACTCCAAAGAGGTGTGGGATTGTGGGTTAATTGTCTTCGGTAAAATTGTACTAGTGTGTAAGGTTGGTGCGGACTCAGTGGGCCGAAGGGCCTGTTTCCGCACTGTAACTCCAAGAGTATCTCTAACCTAAACTCTGATCAAATCGAGGGGTAGACTCGATGGGCTGAATGGACTAATTCTGCTCCAGACCCTTCAGTCTGTTCAAGGCTCTCTGTCGAAGTTCAGTTTCCAAATGTTGTTCCCACATAGTGTTGCCAACTGTCCCGTATTAGCCGGGACATCCCGTATTTTGGGCTAAATTTGTTTGTCCCATACGGGACCGCCCTTGTCCCGTATTTGACCGCTGCTGCTCGGGTCGAGGGGACTGTCGGGTCGGAGCGCCGCGTCCGGCCCCGCCTCACCCGTCCCGACGCAGTGCAGCCCATGGAGTGCAGCAGCAGCAGCAGCAGCGCCTCGCCCGTGGCCCCGTCGGTCGGTCGGCAGCCTTGCCAGCTGTCCAACCTTCGGACCTTCGCTTACCACTGACACCACCATCACCCCTCCTTCTCACGGCCGATCATCGGTTCATGAGTTGGATGGGGCGCCGAACTTTGCATGTGACATCGCCTGGGCCAAAACTCCTCAGCTGGCCGGCCGGCTGGGCTTTGTGTGCAGTCCAGCACCCGGGGCCAACTCATCATTCACCCAGCCACTGCCGAGTCGGTCAACGAATTGCCGTCGGGAATTTGTCCTATATTTCGACCTTTTGTCCCTTATTTGGGAGTGAGAAACTTGGCAACCCTATTCCCACATCTCCCCACTCATGGTCTATTTGCTGCTATTCTAACCGGGGCACTGATTAGTGATTTTCCGTGGCCACTTTGCTCCATTCTGTCCGTGCTTTCATTCCTCCAGCTTGTGGACCTCTGCTGATGGAGCATGCAGCCCATCAGTTTTAACTTGAGAGCCTTATGATTATATTTTCCAATTAGGACCTCATTCAAAGTCACCAGCTGCTGCTACAGACCAGATGTTTAGTCTAAATGTGGCAAAAAAACGTGGCATGTTTAACATAGTAAACTGGAGAGTCATAGAGTGACATGTTCCATCTATATCAGTCCCACCTGCCTGTGTTTGGCCCATATCCCTCCAAACCGGACATATCCATGTACCTGTCTAATTGTTTCTTAAATGTTGCTACCTGCCTCAACTAACCTCCTCCGGCAGCTCGTTCCGTACACCCACCACCCTCTGTGTGAAAAAGATCATCTAAAGTTCTACATCTAGATCTGAAAACATCTACATTTGTCAGGGAACAATTAACTGTGGTTCACATAATACCTCAAGGCAGACAACCAAGGCACGGTAGCACAGCGGTAGAGTCGCTGCCTCACGGCGCCAGGGTCCCGGGTTCGATCCTGACTACAGGTGCTGTCTGTAAGGAATTTGTATGTTCTCCCCGTGACCTGCGTGGGTTTTCTCCGAGACCTTCGGTTTCCTCCCACACTCCAAAGATGTACAGGTTTGTAGGTTAAATGGCTTGGTATAAGTGACAATTGCCCCTGGTGTGCGTAGGATAGTGTTAATTCAGATTCAGATTCAGATTTCAGAGATTGGCGGGGACTCGGTGCAGGGATTGGCGCGGACTCGGTGGGCTGAAGAGCCTGTCCGACTAAGACTGAAAAAACTTTTTAAACCTTTCACGTGTTGACCTTGCATTTGTCAGGCTTTGCCACACACCCACCTTTCTTTTCCATAAAACCATGAGGCATAAGAGCAGAATTAGGCCATTCAGCCCATCGAATCTCCTCCGCCATTCAATCATGGAAGATCTATTTTCTTCTCTCAACCCCGTTCTCCTGCCTTCTCCCTGTATCCTTTCATGCCCTCACTAATCAAGAACCTACCAATCTCTGCTTTACAAATATCCATTGACTTGGCCTCCACATCCGTCTGTGGCAATGAATCCCACAGAGTTAGATAGATTGGTACGGGTGTCAGGTGTTATGGGAAGAAGGCAGGAGAATGTGGTTTAGGAGGGAGAGATAGACCAGCCATGATTGAATGGCTGGCCTATCTCCGACTTGATGGGCTGAATGGCCTAATTCTACTCCTATCACTTATGACCCGACGACTACACACACTAGGGATATTTTTTACGCGCCAATTAACCTACAAACCTGTATGTCTTTGGAGTATGGCGGAGGTGCTGGGAAAAACGCACGCAGGTCATGGGGCCAAATGGCCTAATTCTACTCCTATTCCTTATGACCTTTTGACCTTATGACCTTCAGACTGATTGTCGGACAGGGAAGAAAGCTGGAAGAGGGAAGGGGACGGGACATAGCCGGGCAAGTGATAGTGGATACAGGTGAGGAGGGGGTTTTGAACGGCAGATGGGAGGACAAAAGAGGACAAAGACTGTAAGGGAAGAAGAGGAATTGTGAGGCCGGAGGAAGAGATATCGGTGGAAGGGGGACATTGTGGCTTCCACGTTTAATGAAGCCATCACTCACATTAGTCACATTAACCAACCTGATCTCCCTGTGGCTCAGCACTTCAACTCCCCCTCCCATTCCAAATCCGACCTTTCTGTCCTGGGCCTCCTCCATGGCCAGAGTGAGTCCCACCGTAAATTGGTGGAGCAGCAAGGAGTAAACTACCCAAGCCAAACCCAATACTCATATTTCCCTTGGGTAGTTTACACCCCAGCGGTATGAACATTGACTTCTCCAATTTCAGGTAGTCCCTGCTTTCTCCCTCTTTCCCCTCCCATTATGAGCTCTCCCGCAGCCTACTGTCTCCGACTCTTCCTTTCTTTTCCCAACACATCAATCTGAAGAAATGTCTCGGCCCGAAACGTCGCCTATTTCCTTCGCTCCATAGATGCTGCCTCACCCGCTGAGTTTCTCCAGCATTTTTGTCTACCTCTGATTTTCCAGCATCTGCAGTTCCTTCTTAAACAATTCACATTAGTCCATTCTTCTGAAGCGGTCGCATATTTTTAAGACGTTGACCTGGGATATTTTATTTATTTAATGTGGGCCACAGCCTAGCAGAAGATACGCAGTTTATGCAGCTGGTTAGGAGTATTATGTGAAAATATAAAATGTGTTCATTTTATATGTTCAGATTATTGCTTCTGGGAGAATCCGGTCAAAGCAGTGAAATACTGCGATGCAGCAGTGTAAGGGAATAAATTACAGCGAGTACTGATCCTTCTCATTCTCGAGGGGAGCCAGGAGCCGTAAAGGTGAGGGATGGCTTGGAGGGAACACAGCTATTCAATTCCTCACTCGACCGCGTAAGCATTACATGATGCGCCCAGAAGCCACGACGAATTATTCATGAAATGTTCACTTGCAAAATGAGGCAGCGTCTTCTGGAAAAAAAATGAGAACAGAATGTACTCTTCATTTCTCCGGAAGCTGACATTTGCAAATAAAAAAACGGAGTGTGTTTTGTTTTTGTAATTAATGCTTAAATTTTTAATACAGCTTCCTCGGCACAACTCATTTCCCCCTTTTCAATCAGCCAGTCTGACAGCGAAAAATATTGAGCCATTAAATTCCGCCATTCGGTTTAAGTACGGCTTACTGCGATGGGAATTAAAGCCACGAGGAAAATGGTGGCCTGCACGATGGGTTGGGTGGCTTCTGTGGAGTGAGGTGTAACCCTGAGGCTCTATAAGGCATTTGGAGCACTGTGAGCGAATCTGGGCCCCAGATCGGAGGAAGGATGTGCTGGCTCTGGAGAGGGTCCATAGGAGGTTTACAAGAATGGTCCCAGGAACGACTGGGTTAACATATGATGAGCGTTTGACAGCACTGGGCCTGTACTCGCTGGAGTGTAGAAGGTTGAGGGGAGGACCTCATTGAAACTTGCCGAATAATGAAAGTTGTAGATAGAGAGGATGTTTCCACTGGTGGGAGAGTCTAGGACCAGAGGTCACAGCCTCAGAATTAAAGGGCGCTCTTTTAGAAAGGAGATGAGGAGGAACTTCTTTAGTCAGAGGGTAGTGAATCTGTTGGAACTCATTGCCACAAGAGGCTGTGGAGGCCAAGTTAGTGGATATTTTTAAGGCAGAGGTAGACAAATTCTTGATTAGAACGGGTGTCAAGGGTTATGGGGAGAAGGCAGGAAACTAGGATTAGAATGCCGAGATCAGCCATGAATGAATGACGGAGTGGACTCAATGAGCCGAACGGCCTAATTCTACTCCTATAACTTGTGAACTTGTGAAGACACAAGATCTGTGTGGAGTTTGCACGTTCTCCCGGTAATCGTGTGGGTTTTCTCCGGGTGCTCTGGTTTCTTTCGCCATTAGATGTTTAGACTTTAGAGATACAACATAGAAACAGGCCCTTCCCCCCACCGAGTCTGCCCCATACACTAGTTCTATCTTACACACTAAAGCCAATTTTACAATCAAGGACAAGTCATATCCCGGCCACTCCCTCTTCTCCCCTCTCCCATCGGGCAAAAATACAGAAATGTGAAAACGCCCATCTCCAGATTCAGGGACAGTTTCTTCCCAGCTGTTATCAGGCAACTGAACCATCCTACCACAACCAGAGAGCGGTCCTGAACTACTGTCTATTCTCCCTGTGTAGAAAGGAACTGCAGACGCTGGTTTAACCCGAAGAGAGACACAAACAGCTGGAGTAACTCAGCGGGGCAGGCAACATCTGTGGAGAGAAGGAATGCGGGACAGTTTCTTTCCAGCTGTTATCAGGCAACTGAACCATCCTACCACAACCAGAGAGCAGTCCTGAACTACTATCTACCTCATTGGTGACATAGAAACATAGAACATAGAAAAATAGGTGCAGGAGTAGGCCATTCGGCCCTTCGAGCCTGCACCGCCATTCAATGTGATCATGGCTGATCATCCAACTCAGTATCCCGTACCTGCCTTCTCTCCATACCCCCTGATCCTTTTAGCCACAAGTGCCACATCTAACGCCCTCTTAAATATAGCCAATGAACTGGCCTCAACTACCTTCTGTGGCAGAGAATTCCAGAGACTCACCACTCTCTGTGTAAAGAATGTTTTCCTCATCTCGGTCCTAAAGGAATTCCCCCTTATCCTTAGACTGTGACCCCTTGTTCTGGACTCCCCCAACATCGGGAACAATCTTCCAGCATCTAGCTTGTCCAACCCCTTAAGAATTTTGTAAGTTTCTATAAGATCCCCCCTCAATCTTCTAAATTCCAGCGAGTACAAGCCGAGTCTATCCAATCTTTCCTCATATGAAAGTCCTGACATCCCAGGAATCAGTCTGGTGACCCTCTTTACCTTGCACTAAACATTATTCCCTTATCATGTATCTGTCCACTGTAAATGACTCGATTGTAATCATGTATTGTCTTTCCGCAGACTGGTTAGCACACAGCAAAAGCTTTTCACTGTACCTCGTTACGCGTGACAATAAACTAAACTGAACTAAACTGAATATTAGCCAAGCCAATTAACCCACAAACCTGCAGGTAATTTGGAGCGTGGGAGGAAACTGGAGCACCCGGAGAAAACCCACTCAGATCACGGGGAGAACGTACAAACTCCGCACAGACAGCACCCGTAGTCAGGATCGAACCCTGGTCTCTCGAGCTGTGAGGCAGCAACTCTACCGCTGCGCCATCGTGCCTCTCTACTGGTGGGCCGAAGGGTCTATTTTCATGCTGTTTCTCAAAACTAAAACTAAAAAACCTTCAACCAAGACCACATGGACAGACACAAAAAGCTGGAGTAACTCAGCGGGACCGGCAGACGTTCCTTCTCTCCAGAGATGCTGCCCGTCCCGCTGAGTTACTCCAGCTTTTTGTGTCTATCTTCGGTTTAAACCAGCATCTGCAGTTACCTCCCTACACAAAGGAATACCTTTTAATCTCCAGGCACTGGATACAATGTCATAGTCCTAGCACTTCTTTGGGTGAGATTAGTCACTGAACATACACTGGGGATCGAGACTGGCACCTCCTGATGAATGACTCAGTGGCAGATCCGGCCAATGCTTCGCTTAATCCATTAAGCAGCTGCCCAACAATTCTCAATTAATGTTAATAGAAATTATACAAGCTACTCACGTAGAGAGTCCAGCTGTTCCGTTCTCATTTTTCAACGGGAAGGAAAAGGGCTTCAGGTTTTCTTGCAGCGTGTGAGTTGTTTATCTCTCGACAGAAACTTATTGTCATTGAACATTCCAACAAAGCCTGAAAGGACACAAAGTGCTGGAGTAACTCAGCGGGACAGGCAGCATCTCTGGAGGACATGGGTAGATGGCTCAAAAAAGACACAAAGTGCTGGAGTAACTCAGCGGGACAGGCAGCATCTCTGGAGGACATGGATAGATGGCTCAAAAAAGACACAAAGTGCTGGAGTAACTCAGCGGGACAGGCAGCATCTCTGGAGGACATGGATAGATGGCTCAAAAAAGACACAAAGTGCTGGAGTAACTCAGCGGGACAGGCAGCATCTCTGGAGGACATGGGTAGATGGCTCGAAAAAGACACAAAGTGCTGGAGTAACTCAGCGGGACAGGCAGCATCTCTGGAGGACATGGATAAGTGATGTTTCGGGTCGGGACCGATCTTCCTCAGACCGGTTGGAGGTAGGGGGTGGGGAGATAGCTGAGATAGCTGGAGAAGGGGAGTACAGTGAAAAGCTTTTGTTGCGTGCTAACCAGTCAGCGGAAAGATGGATAGCTGGAGTAGGGGGAGGGGAGGGGCAAAACATGGCAGGTAACAGGTGTGTGTATGCGAGGGGGGAGGGAGGGGTTTGATAGGCAGATGGTTTGAAGCGTCTCGACCCGAAACGTCAGCCGTTCCTTCTCTCCAGAGGCGCTGCCTGACCCGCTGAGTTACTCCAGCATTTTGCATTTATCGTTGGAACAAAGGCCAGAGATAAGAACAGAAGGTATAAGATAGTGTTGTAGAACTGCAAATTGCAAAGCCAGAGGGAGGAAAGTAACAGGTGGTGGGGGGTGGGGGAGGGGGGGAGATATAGGTAGGATAAGGTCTATGTGGGGCACAGGGGAGGAGAGAGGGAGAAAAAGGAAGGTTATAGGGGTGGGAGGAGGGGGGGGGGGTACCTTCTCCAGAGATGTTGCCTGACCCACTGAGTTACTCCAGCACTTTGTGTCCATGTGTCTATTAACCAGCACTTTTAGTTCCTTCTTTCTACTCCAACATAAGATCATAAGATCATCAAGTCTACTCTGCCATTCAACCATGGCCGATCTATCTCTCCCTCCTAACTCCATTATCATGCCATTTCCCCATAACCTTTGACACCTTTGACTGATCAAGAATCTATCTATCTCTGCCTTAAATATATCCACTGACTTGACCTCCACAGCCTTCTGCGACAATGAATTCCACAGATTCACCACCCTCTGACTCAATAAACTCCTCCTCATCTCCGTCCTAAAAGAACATCCTTTTAATTCTGAGGTTATGACCTCTGGTCCCAGACTCTCCCACTAGTGGAAACATCCTCACCACATCCATTCTATGCAAGTAGGAAAGGTTTAGAGGGATATATGGGCCAAACACAGGCAGGTGGGACTAGTGTAGCAATAGACAATAGACAATAGGTGCAGGAGTAGGCCATTCGGCCCTTCGAGCCAGCACCGCCATTCAATGTGATCATGGCTGATCATCCACAATCAGTACCCCGTTCCTGCTTTTTCATCATATCCCCTAACTCTGCTATCTTTAAGAGCTCCATCTAACTCGCTATTGAAAGCATCGAGAGAATTGGCCTCCACTGCCTTCTGAGGCAGAGAATTCCACAGATGCATCCTCCCCACATCCACTCTAACCAAACCTTTCACTATTCTGTACGTTTCAATGAGGTTCCCCCCCATTCTTCTAAACACCAGCGAACACAGGTCCAGTGGCGTCAAACGCTCATCATATATTAACCTACTCATTCCTGGGAATATAACTTGAAAGGATGCCATCCCATTTTCCGTGGTCAGGCATCCAGCTTCTATGCCTATGTTTAGAAGGATGAGATGGGATCTCATTGAAACATATAAGATTATTAAGGGTTTGGACACGCTAGAGGCAGGAAACATGTTCCCGATGTTGGGGGAGTCCAGAACCAGGGGCCACAGTTTAAGAATAAGGAGTAAGCCATTTAGAACGGAGACGAGAAAACGCTTTTTCTCACAGAGAGTTGTGAATCTGTGGAATTCTCTGCCTCAGAGGGCGGTGGAGGCCGGTTCTCTGGATGCTTTCAAGAGAGAGCTAAATAGGGCTCTTAAAAATAGTCAGGGGATATGGGGAGAAGGCAGGAACGGGGTACTGATTGGGGATGATCAGCCATGAAGGGCTGAATGGCCTACTCCTGCACCTATTGTATATTGTCTATTGTTGCAGATGAAATATTGCAGATTGTTCCTGCCTTGTAGCTGGGGACGGCAAAGGGAAGAAATTGACGCTTTTGAAAACCCTAAATATCATCAGAAGCACCAAATCGCATTGGTAGTTCTGCGGAAAATGAATTTTAAAATCTTTCTGCATCGATCGTTCACTGGAACATCGGTGTTAACGGTTCTAAAAGCTGGCTTTCTGTTCTGTAATGAAGAATATGTCACATTACTTGCTATTAAATCCCTCTATTATCTCCCTAACAACCCAGCTAAACTCCCTACGGGGCTGTTGATAACCTGTTGGACACCAATGTTATTTATTTCATGAAGCAACGTTTAAAAAACATTGAGACAGATACACGGATAAGTAGGTTTAGAAGGATATGGGCCAAACGCAAGCAGGTGGGATTCATCATCATCATCAGCGGTCACTCAAAATGAGTGTGTCCTCTCCTCTCCTCTCCATAGGGTCGTCTACCTGTGGGTCTGCAGGTGTCTGTAGAGGCCGATCCATGATCCACACACCTTGGTGCAACGTGGGCAGTGGAGACTGGCGGTGGTTGGTAGTCGTCGAGCCTCCTTCCCAATCTCTGTCCTTACGGTGCTGTCGCTTTGTCTCTGCGACACGGCGTACTTCCATTTCGTGAAGTGCAGCTCCTTCCTGCATGGGTTTCCTTCAGGAGCGCCTGTCCAGTGCAATGTGCCCCCAGTTGCTCAATGTGATGTGGGATTAGTGTAGATGGGGCACGTTGGTTAGCATGGGCAAGTTAGGTCGAAGGGCCTGTTTCCATAGCCGTATGACTATGCAGTGAAAAACTATGTTTTCATGTTCATAAATGACGGGAGCAGAATTAGGCCATTCGGTCCATCAAGTTTACTCCGCCATTCAATCGTGGCTGATCTATCTTTCCGTCTTAACCCCATTCCCCTGCCTTCTCTCCTGACATCCATACTAATGAAGAATCTATCTATCTCTGCCTTAAAAATATCCATTGACTTGGCCTCCACAGCCTTCTGTGGCAAAAGCTATCCAGATACCGTCCATTAAGGTTATAAAATAATCAATACCACTATCGGAGTGCTTAATCATGAGTCATAAGTGTTTAATTGTCATACAAACTGCAATGACATTCTGACTTGCTGCTCAATCTTAACTCGCAAAGCATTTTGGTTAAGTTTTAGCTCAGAGGTATTGATTACGTAACTCATTGGTAATCAATTGCTTTAATACCGTACACCTACATGCATGGTTGGAGATTTGGAATCAGTTTGAGTTTAGTTTATTGTCACATGTAACGAGGTACAATGAAAAGCTTTTGTTGCGTGCTAACCAGCCAGCGGAAAGACAATGCATGTTTACAATCGAGCCATTCACAGTGACCGGATACATGATAAGGGAATAATGTTTAGTGCAAGGTAAAGCCAGCAAAGTCCGATCAAAGATAGTCCGATAGTAGTTCAGGACAGCTCTCTGGTAGTGGACATGTCTAGAAGACATAAATAATCCAGACTTTCAGAATCAAATTCAGTTTTCACCTGAATATTTGTAGTGGGGCATTATATTTGTTTTAGACAATTTAGGATATGAACTTCACAACAATCCCCAGTCTGAAGAAGTGTCTTGACCCGAAACGTTGCCTATTTCCTTCGCTCCATAGATACTGCCTCACCTGCTGAGTTTCTCCAGCATTTTTGTCTACCCCAGTTTAAGACTCAGTTTGGGTAGAAACAGACTAATGTGGACATGAACTAGGCTAACGCATGTAAATGACTATCGAGCAAAGCTAATTGAAAGCTATTTTTATAAATGAGTTAAACATGCTCCTGTAACAAGACCCGAGTGAGCTGTTAATTGCAATGACACGGAAGGGAATTATTTATCTCGTCTAGGTGAAAATGAAAGGCCAAGCGAGGTCTGATGCAACCTGGCCAAAGCAATCAATAGTATTCAATGGGCACAGGCAGCATCTCTGGATAGAAGGAATGGGTGACGTTTCGGGTCGAGACCCTTCTTCAGGCATTCAGGGGGCCTTCTTCAGGGTCTGAAGAAGGGTCTCGACCCGAAACGTCACCCATTCCTTCTACCCAGAGATACTGCCTCCCGCAGAGTTACTCCAGCATATTGTGCATATCTTTGGTGTAAACCAGCATCTGCAGTTCCTTCCCACACAGCTGTGAACCAAGTTGCTTTTATTTCTTTTATTGTTCAATTTGACTTGCTGCCAGGTTGTATATCCCCAAAGAAGCTGTAAAATGTACAAGCAGTGGAATTTACATTTAGATTGAGTTTGAGCCATAAATATGACATCATCCGGGGTTACCACCTTGAAGATAGCCACTATATTTAGGATGAAATGTTTTCGTGCAGAAGAGTTGTAGGCGTAGACAAGAATACAAAATGGACTTGCCAATCGACAATAGCCAATAGCTAACAGACAGTAGACAGTGACAATAGACAATAGACAGTAGACAATAGACAATAGCTAGTAGACAATAGACAGTAGACAGTAGACAATAGACAATAGACAGTAGACAATAGACAGTAGACGGTAGACAATAGACAATAAACAGTAGACAATAGACAATAGCTAGTAGACAATAGACAGTAGACAGTAGACAATAGACAATAAACAGTAGACAATAGACCGTAGACAATAGACAGTAGACAATAAACAGTAGACAATAGACAGTAGACAGTAGACAATAGACAATAGACAGTAGACAATAGACAGTAGACAATAAACAGTAGACAATAGACAATAGACAATAGACAGTAGACAATAAACAGTAGACAGTAGACAATAGACAGTAGACAATAGACAATAGACAATAAACAGTAGACAATAAACAGTAGACAGTAGACAATAGACAATAAACAGTAGACAGTAGACAATAGACAATAGACAGTAGACAGTAGACAATAGACAGTAGACAATAAACAGTAGACAATAGACAATAAACAGTAGACAATAGACAATAGACAATAGACAGTAGACAATAGACAGTAGACAATAAACAGTAGACAGTAGACAATAAACAGTAGACAGTAGACAATAGACAATAGACAGTAGACAGTAGACAATAGACAGTAGACAATAAACAGTAGACAATAGACAATAAACAGTAGACAGTAGACAGTAGACAATAAACAGTAGACAATAGACAATAGACAATAGACAGTAGACAATAGACAGTAGACAGTAGACAGTAGACAGTAGACAATTAACAATAGGTGCAGGAGTAGGTCATTTGGCCCCTCAAGCCAGCACCGTTATTCACTGTTATCATAGCTGATCATCCACAATCAGTACCCCATTCCTGCCTTCTCCCCATATCCCCTGACTCCGCTATCTTTAAGAACTCTATCTAACTCTCTCTTGAAAGTATCCAGAGATCCGGCCTCCACCGCCCTCTGTAGCAAAGAATTCCTCAGACTCACCTGTGTGAAAAAGTGTTTCCTCATCTCCATTCAAAATGGCTTACTCCTTATTCTTAAACTGTGGCCCCTGGTTCTGGACTCCCCCAACACCGGGAGCATGTTTCCTGCATCTATCGTGTCCAATATTGAAGTTTGTAAGTTCTTTGGACAGGGAAATACCAACAACAGAATCATTTCGACAAATATGGGAAAATGAAACTGGTTTACCGATATTAAAAGACTTTTGGAAAGAAAGTTTACAATGTATACACCGTTGTTCGTTAAATGCCAGACATACTTTGATACAATTCAAAGTATTACATAGATTACATTACTCAAAAAAGAAATTAAATAGAATTTTTCCTAATATATCACCACTGTGTGATAAATGTCAGCACATAGAAGCTGATTTAACTCATAGTTTTGTAACATGCACAAAACTTAATAGTTATTGGACTGAGATTTTTAAAATTATTTCTATAGTTCTTAAGATTATATTAAATCCTGACCCAAAGCTAATAATATTTGGTGTTTTAGATTCAAATCAAACATTAACAGTAAATCAAAGAAATTTTCTTGAATACTGTTTAATGATTGGAAAAAAATTGATATTAAAATTTTGGAAGGGACCATTATCCCCTACAATCAAAATGTGGACAGTGGAAATGTTGGAGACGTTGCAATTGGAGAGAATTAGGTTTATCCTAATGGATAAATACGAACTTTTTGAACAAATATGGTCTCCATTCACTGATTATGTGAAGGGGTAGCTGGGCTCAGCATTGTAACTCAACAAGTACCCGGTGGTAAGATCAGATGAAAAGGTTAAATCTGAGATTTGTATACTCGTCTCTAAATATATTGTTATTAGAGATTGTTCCATTCATTGTTAAGATGTATACTTTTTTAAAATTTTTAAGTATAACTAGACCAAGTGCAGACCCGTTGGGTCTGTTCCCCCAACGTGCGGTTGCAGGGGAGGGAGGGCGGGGCAGCATGTCCCTGAGGGTGGGTGAGGGGGGTAGAGAGGGGCGGGGTAAGGGAGAGGAGAGGGGAAGGTGAGAGGAGAGGGGTTATGGGGAAGAGGGGAGGAAAAGGAGGTGGAGGGGAGAGGAGGGGGGAGAAAGAGGGGTAGGGGAGAGGTGGAGAGAGAGTGGAGGGGGAGGGAAAGAGAAAGGAGAGGGAGAGAGGTGGGGAGAGAGGGGGTGAGAGAAGAGAGGAGAGAGAGAGAAAGGAGAGGGGGAGAGGTGGGGAGGGGAGAGAGAGGGGAAGAGTGAGGAGTGAGGGGAAGAGGGGTAGCAGGGAGTGGTGCAAGAGCGAGGGGAAGGGGGTGGGGGGGAGATGGGGATGAAGAGGGTGGGGGAGAGAGGGGGTGGGAGTGGTCAGGAGAGAGGGAGATGGAGAGGGGGAGAGGGAGGAGGAGAGGGGGGTGGGGGAAGGTGTGAGAGGGTTCAGGGAGGGGTTGGGAGAGGGGTGGGATGGGAAGGGGAGAGAGGGGGGAGAGTGTGGAGGGAGGTGGAGAGGGGTAGCGGAGAGAGAGGGAAGAGTGGAGGGAGGGGGAGAGTGGTAGGGGGAGGGGGAAGATTGAGGAGGGAGGGGGAAAGCGGAGAGAGGGGGAAGAGTGGGGAGGGGGAGGGAAGGGACGGGGAAAGAGGGGTGGGGGAGGGAGGGGGAAAGGTGGGGAATGGGGGAGAGAGAAGTGGAAGTGGGGAGGGAGGGTGAGAGGTGTAGGGGAGAGTGGTGGAAGTGGGTGAGAGGGAGGGGGAAGGGGGAGTGGTGGAAGAGGGATAGAATAGAGAATTTTTAAAAACGGATTTTTAATGGGGTTTTTTTAAGCATTTAAAAAAAATTACTTGTCTAATGTAAAGTATAGATACGCAATGAAAACCAGAAAATGAAATGAAATTATCACTTATCTAAAGATAACATTTGATAAACACGGCTGTGGAAATCGGCAAAGAAAAAAGCAATCTCTTCAAAGTGGAGTAATGGAGTCCTTTGAATAAAGAGAGAATATTAAAAAAACGGGAAAATGTGTGTTAATTTGGCAGAGCAAATAACGGAGAACTTAATAAAAAGAATTATTCATATATAAATAAATATTGAAAACATCGTCTACGTTTACCTTTTGAAAAAAGTGTAAATCGATAATAAGATTTTCAAAACAAAAGTGTCAAATGAAAAATGAAATAACGGCAGAAATCCAGCGTTTAGATCGATCGCTGTCGAGAAACGAAGTCCGAATGGCCGTTGGGGAAGAATGTTCTTGAAAGGTTTCCAAGGCAATGCCAGCCGGCAATGTCCCCCCACTCACATGTCCACACAGGCTGCTGGGGGGAGGGGCTGGGGCTGGGGCCAAGGTAGATGTAAATGAGATCCATTCCGATTGGCCATTTGTGAGGGATGGCATTGTGACATCACACAATGGAACGTGCTGGAACATCAGGAGGCTGGGGGGCTGGGGCTGGGGCTGGGGCAGATGTAAATGAGATCCGTTCCGGTTGGCCATCTGTGAGCCTTGGGCATTGTGACATGGCACGATGGAATGTTTACCAACGTTCCATGGGTGAGAGCAGTTTGATTTTCGAAAAAGGGGGGGGGACGACGGATTTTATTAAAAACGGTGTAGGTAACGACGTCCAAACGTGACGGGGAGCGCCGTCGGGAAAGCGCGAGCGTAACGTCTGGGCCGGTGGGAAAAATGGCGGCGTCCGAGGGTCCTGTTTCGGCGGAGCGCGACATCAAAGGGCGGAGATGCGGCAGACGGTTGGCGGCAGTCGGCCACACAGTTTTAATATATATATATATGATAATTGTTTGTCGTGTAATATGGGTTTTTAAAAAAAAATTTTTTTTTTTTCTTCTCACATAATCAAAATTATAATCAATATTAGTTAATCACACTTTTTAAATTAAACAATTAATTTTTTCTTTACTCTTTTTTTCTTTTCACTATTAAAACATTTTTTTGAGGCTTATATATATTGCTTTGTAATATTCATATAACTTTGGAAATATGTAAAATGTATATCTGAAAAAACTGTTATATTATTTGTAATACGTATGGCTTCTAATAAAAATATATTAAAAAAAAAAAGTTCTCAGAGCAGAATTAGGCCATTCGGCCCATCGGGTCTACTCTGCCATTCAATCATTGCTGATTTATCTTTCCCTCACAACGGCAGGTTGGTTGGATGGCAGAAGACAAGGAGTGGCAATAAAGGGGCGTTTTCTGGTTGGTTGCCAGTGACTAGCGGAGTCGGGTGCTGGTTCCGCTGCTCGTCATGTTATATATTAACGATTTGGACGAGGGCGATTGAAGGCTTTGTGGCCAAGTTTGCAGATGATAGGTGGAAGGGCAGGTAGTGTAGAGAAAGCAGGGACTCTGCAGAGGGACTTGGACAGGTTGGGAGAGTGGGCAGAGTGGTGGCAGATGGAATATAGTGCAGCAAAGTGTCTTGCATTTTGGTAATAGGAATGAAGGCGTAGATTCTTTTCTAAATGGGGAGAGAATCCAGAAGTCTGAGGTGCAAAGGGACTTGGGCGCGCTGGTGCCTTATTCTGCTTACAGCGCCAGAGACCCGGGTTCGATCCTGGGTACGGGTGATGTCGGTACGGAGTTTGTACGATTTCCCCGTGACCTGCGTGGGTTTTCTCCGAGAACTTTGGTTTCCTCCCACTATCCAAAACAAGTACAGGTTTGTGGGTTAACTGGCTTGTTATCAAAGTGAATTGTCCCTGAGGTAGGATAGCGTTAAGGGCCTGTCCCACTTGGCAATTTTTTTGGCGACTGCCGGCATCATTGACTGACCACCGAAAAATATGCGCCGTGACGACGTGTGATGCGGCGGTCATGTGGCGTGAAGGCGTATGACGCGCGGTGTTTTTTCAAGTGTCGCAACATTTTTTTTGTGTCGCCGCTGGATTTTGAAAATCTTTTGGCGACACTGATATGACGCCGGCAGTCGGCGAAAAAATCGGCAAGTGGGACAGGCCCTTTAGCTTGCGGTGATCTCTGGTTGGTGAGGATTCGATGGGCCAAAGGCACTGTTTCCGCGCTGTATCTCCAAGCCAAACTAAACTTGTACTAATCAAGAATCTGCCAATCTCCACTTTAAAAGTAGCCAATGACTTGACCTCCGCAGCTGCCTGTGGCAATGAATCCCACAGATTCACCACCCTCTCTCCTCCTGCTCCTACATTTAAGATAGAAAAGGACACAAAATGCTGGAGTAACTCAGCAAGTTAACGAAAAGCTAAGTGTGTTTTCGTAGCTACAGATGTTAATGGATTTATTGAAAGAAACAGCATGGAAACAGGCCCTTCGGCCCACTGAGTCCATTCCGCCCATCGATCATCGATCACCCATTCATCCTATTTTTGCATCCACTCCCAATTTACAGACCAATTAACCTGCAATCCCGCACATTCCCCTTGGTATGTGGGAGGAAACCGGAGCGCCCGGAGGAAGGCCATGCTTTCTGAAGAAGGGTCTTGACCCGAAACGTCACCCATTCGTTTTCTCCATAGATGCTGCCTGAGTTACTCCAGCATTTTGTGTCTATTTGTAGGGAATATACTCTCCCTGTAAAAGCAATGGGCTTCAGGTTTATCTTTAAGTAATGCGCAAACTGCAAGAGCTTATTTTGTTAAATTTTTACCACGCATTTACTGTTTTTACTTTTTTTCCATTCCAGACATGTATTTTTTAACTTTTGGGCTTAATATTCCTAAAGCATTCATCATTATAGAAAGCAATTTATTCTTTGTCAGGAATGAGGTTTGATTCATTGATAGGCTCCATTGAAATCATAAATCAAACAACGCTCTTCAAATTTACGATGCTTTGGCACCAGCCTGCTATTTGGACTAATTCCTTCACTGATCTTTGTTTCTGAGGGAATGATATTTAACATTATTACTGTGCTTACTTCAAGATGGATTTGTGCTAAAGTCTCGATCACTATTGATCATTATCCATTGGCGTTATCCCGACATGATTAGTCCGGGTGTCTGGGGTTATGGGGAGAAGGCAGGAGAATGGAGCTGAGAGGGATGGATAGATCAACATGATTGAATGGCAGAGTAGACTTGATGGGCTGAATGGCCTCATTCTGCTCCTATAACTTAAGAGCATGAACTTTTCCTGATGGTCCCACTCGAGAGCATCATCGAATGCCTTCCATCACAACGTTTAGACCAGAAGACACAGGAGCAGGTAAAATTATTAACTTTGACAAAATATATTTTATAAAAAAGTGGACGGGTGTAATCTTCAGGAAATGATAACTCTTTGATCAGTGCCAGAGTTGACAAGCAAAGGACTAGCCAATGTAAGAAATACTGGAAGGTCTTGCAGGAAAGCTCTGCACAGTACGTCTCCATTTTGGCAGAAGACATGGAAGCAGTTTTAGGACATTTGGCCCATCGAGTCTACTCCTCCATTCGAGCACGGCTGATCTATTTTCTTCCTCCCAACCCCATTCCACTGCCCTCTCGCCCTAACCAGTGATGCCCTTACTAATCAAAAACCTATCAATCTCTGCATGAAAAATACCCAACGTCTTGGCCTCCATTGCCGTCTGTGGCAATGAATGGCAGAGGAGGGTTCAATTACAACATATAAAGGATATTTGGTTGGGTATATTGGGACGTGGACAGGAAAGACACAAGGGATAGTGGACAAACACAGGCAAATGGGACTAGCTCCGGCAGTCACCATGGTTGGCATGGATGTTCATAAGTTCATGTGAGAGGAATTAGGCCATTCCACCCATCACGTCTACTCCGCCATTCAATCATGGCTGAACATTGTTCCCGATGTTGGGGAGGTCCAGGACAAGGGGTCACAGCTTAAGGATAAGGGGGAAATACTTTAGGACCGAGATGAGAAGGAATTTTTTCACACAGAGAGTGGTGGGTCTCTGGAACTCTCTGCCACAGAGGGTAGTTGAGGCCAGTTCATTGGCTATATTTAAGAGGGAGTTAGATGTGGCCCTTGTGGCTAAGGGGATCAGAGGGTATGGAGAGAAGGCAGGTACGGGATACTGAGTTGGATGATCAGCCATGATCATATTGAATGGGGGTGCAGGCTCGAAGGGCCGAATGGCCTACTCCTGCACCTAATTTCTATGTTTCTATGTTTCTATCTATCTCTCCCTCCTAACCCCATTCTCCCCATAACCCCTGACACATGTACAGTGGCTTGCAAATGTTTTCATACCCCTTGAACCTTTCCACATTTTGTCACGTTACAACCACAAATGTAAATGTATTTTATTGGGATTTTATGTGATAGACCAACACAAAGTGGCGCATAATTGTGAAGTGGAAGGAAAATTATACATGGTTTTCAAATTTTTTTACAAATAAAAAACTGAAAAGTGTAGCGTGCAAAAGTATTCAGCCCCCTTTATTCTGATACCCCTAAATAAAATCCAGTGCAATCAATTGCCTTCAGAAGTCACCTAATTAGTAAATAGAGTCCACTTGTGTGTAATCTAATCCCAGTATACAGCTGTTCTGTGAAGGCCTCAGAGGTTTGTTAGAGAACAAACAGCATCATGAAGCCCAAGGAACACACCAGACAGGTCAGGGATAAAGTTGTGGAGAAGTTTAAAGCAGGGTTAGGTTATAAAAAAATATCCCAAGCTTTGAACATCTCACGGAGCAATGTTCAATCCATCATCCGAAAATGGAAAGAGTATGGCATAACTGCAAACCTACCAAGACATGGCCGTCCACCTAAACTGACAGGCTGGGCAAGGAGAGCATTGATCAGAGAAGCAGCCAAGAGGTCCATGGTAACTCTGGAGGAGCTGCAGAGATCCACAGCTCAGGTGGGAGAATCTGTCCACAGGACAACTATTAGTCGTGCACTCCACAAATTGGGCCTTTATGGAAGAGTGGCAAGAAGTAAGCCATTGTTGAAACAAAGCCATAAGAAGTCCCGTTTGCAGTTTGCCACAAGCCATGTGGGGGACACAGCAAACATGTGGAGGAAGGTGCTCTGGTCTGATGAGACCAAAATTGAAGTTTTTGGCCTAAATGCAAAATGCTATGTGTGGCGGAAAACTAACACTGCACATCACCCTGAACACACCATCCCCACTGTGAAACATGGTGGTGGCAGCATCATGCTGTGGGGATGCTTTTCTTCAGCTGGGACAGGGAAGCTGGTCAGAGTTGATGGGAAGATGGATGGAGCCAAATACAGGGCAATCTTGGAAGAGACTTGAGACTGGGGCGGAGGTTCACCTTCCAGCAGGACAATGACCCTAAACATACAGCCAGAGCTACAAAGCAATGGTTTAGATCAAATCAAATCAATGGCCCAGTCAATGTCCAGACCTAAATCCAATTGAGAATCTCTGGCAAGACTTGAAAATTGCTGTTCACAGATGCTCTCCATCCAATCTGACTGAGCTTGAGCTATTTTGCAAAGAAGAATGGGCAAAAAATTCAGTCTCTAGATGTGCAAAGCTGGTAGGGACTTTTGCACGCTACACTTTTCAGTTTTTTATTTGTAATTAAATTTGGAAACCATGTATCATTTTCCTTCCACTTCACAATTATGCACCACTTTGTGTTGGTATATCATATAAAATCCCATTAAAATACATTTACGTTTGTGGTTGGAACGTGGCAAAATGTGGAAAAGTTCAAGGGGTATGAAAACTTTTGCAAGCCACTGTACCAATCACAAATCTTTCTATCTCCACCTTAGACTTGGTGGAGATAGACTTGGCCTCCGCAGCCTTCTGGGTGACTTGGGCCAAAGGGCCTATTTCCGTGCTGTGTAACTTTATGACCGCAAGACATTCTGAAATGACTATAAAAAATGTTATATATATATATAATATATATATTAAAAAAATCATATTTACGCATCGGACGTGCAGCAGGTTTGTGAGCAGATGATACGTGGGGGAGGAGAGCCTGGTGATTATTTTTGTATCGTCGTGTAGACTGACCTTGAAGTGATCAGGATGATTCACGTTGACAACACTCAGGTAAGACTGTTCGATCGATTTTCGGTAACATTGTCGGCGCCAGAATCGTGGCGACATAGGTTTAAGGTGAAGGGGAAAAGATTGAGTAGTAAGTAAGTAAGTTTATTGGCCAAGTATTCACATACAAGGAATTTGCCTTGGTGCTCCGCCCACCAGTAACAACATGACATACAGTGACAGTTACGAATGACTCAGAAAACACTAAACATTAATACTAATAAAACATTAATGATAAAACACCATTGATCAAGCATGTGAACCAACAAAATACCAGATCAAAGGGCGGCTACAGATTTTTGGCTGTTGAGTAGAGCAACTACTCGTGGATAAAAACTGTTTTTTTTGTCTGGCTGTGGCAGCTTTGACAGTCCGGAGTCGCCTTCCAGAGGGAAGTGATTCAAAGAGTTTGTGGCCGGGGTGAGAGGGGTCAGAGATGATCTTGCCCGCTCACTTCCTGACCCTGAAGGGTGACCTTTTCACACAGAGGGTGGTGGGTGTATGGAACGAGCTGCCAGAGGAGGTAGTTGAGGCTGGGACTATCCCAACGTTTAACAAACAGTTAGACAGGTACATGGATCGGACGGGTTTGGAGGGTTATGGGCCAAATGCGGGCAGGTGGGACTAGTGTAGCTGGGACATGTTGGCCGTTGTGGGCAAGTTGGGCCAAAGGGCTTGTTTCCACACTGTGTCACTCTGTGACTCAATGAGAGCTCCAAAGCTGGAGTAACTCAGCGGGACAGGCAGAGAAGGGATGAGTGATGTTTCGGGTCAAGACCCTTCTTCAGCCTGGTTAGGGATAAGAAAAACGAGAGATATAGACAGTGACGTTTAGAGCTCAAGAACAATGAATGAAAGATATGTAAAAACATAATGATGATAAAGGTAACAGGCCTTTGTGAGCTGTTTGTTGGGTGAAAATGAGAAGCTGGTGTGACTTGGGTGGGGGAGGGATAGAGAGAGATGATGTTGCTTTTTACAGGCGTCCGAGAGGGATGCTTCCATTGTCCTGTTGATAATGAATTTTCCCTGATCACACTAGTGTTTCTTCACACAAATGGTGGTGGATGTATGGAATAAGCTGAGGTAGTTCATGCAGGGGCTATCCCAACATTGAAGAAACATTTAGACAGGTACATGGATAGGATACCTTTAGAGGGATAGGTTGGGCCGAAGGGCCTGTTTCCACACTGTATCACTCTGTGACTCTATGAAGACTTGGATTAACAGGGAATTGCAGATAGAGTGATGCAGCGATGAAACAGGCCCTTCGGCCCAACTTGTCCCCGTAAAAGTATCCTATCCATGTACCTGTCGAAGGCCCTTACCGACCAACATGTCCTATCTACACTAATCCCATCTTCCCCCCCTCACCTTAAACCGATGTCCTCTGGTTCCCAACTCCTCTACCCTCAGTATAAGACTCGATGCATTTACCCGATCTATTCCCCTCACGATCTTGTACCACTCTATAGGGTCACCCCTATATTCCTGCACTCCAGAGAATAAAGCTCAACCTTCCCTGTAGCTCGTGAGTTTGAGCCCTGGCTGCATCCTCTCCACCCTGGTCAGCTTGAACCAGAAATATTACCATTCATGACAAGAGCAAACTTCAGCGCAAACTCCAGTGTGGGTGGTCACGGTGGCGCAGCGGTAGAATTGCTGCCTTACAGCAAAAAAATGCAGCGATAGAGACCCGGGTTCGATCCCGACTACGGGGGCTGTCTGTACGGAGTTTGTACGTTCTCCCCGTGACCGCGTGGGTTTTCTACGGGTGCTCCGGTTTCCTCCCACACTCCAAAGACGTACAGGTTTGTAGGTTAATTGGCTTGGTATAAATGTAAATTGTCCCCTAGTCTGTGTGTGGGATAGTGTTAGTGAGCGGGGATCGCTGATCAGCGTGGGCTGAAGGGCCTGTTTCCGTGCTGTACCTCTAAACTCAACTAAACTGGGGCAGAATAAGACCAGCTAGGATACATACATAGCTGGTGCTTTGTCTAATTACATCAAGGAGTATTCTTCCAGCTGATCACTTCATATTATAACCATCAGAAAGCAATGCCCGACTGCAATTTTCACTTAAAATATACTGCCTGTGATAATGAGGGATTAGTGAACAGTACTGTAAGGAGTTTTTTATGGAGTCTGGTGAAAATGACCAGTCTACATGTTTCCTTTCCATTCTCTCTCATCGTGTCACAGAGGCATACAGCGGGGAAGCAGGTCCTTCGGCCCACTTGCCCACACCAACCAACATGCCCCCATCTACACTGTCAGGATGCATCACGGCTTGGTTTGGGAACAGCTCCATCCAAGACCGCAAGAAATTGCAGCGAATTGTGGACACCGCCCAGACGGTCACACAAACCGACCTCCCATCCATTGACTCCATTTACACCTCACGTTGCCTCGGCAAGGCCAGCAGCATCATCAAGGACAAGTCGCATCCTGGCCACTCTCTCTTCTCCCCTCTCCCATCGGGCAAGAGGTACAGAAGTATGAAAACGCACACCTCCAGATTCAGGGACAGTTGCTTCCCAGCTGTTATCAGGCAACTGAACCATCCTACCACAACCAGAGAGCAGTCCTGAACTACTATCTACCTCATTGGTGACCCTCGGACTATCCTTGGTTGGACTTTTCTGGCTTTACCTTGCACTAAACGTCATTCCCTTATCCTGTATCTGTACACTGTGAATGGCTCGATTGTAATCATGTATTGTCTTTCTGTTGACTGGATAGCACGCAACAAATGCTTTTCACTGTACCTCAGTACATGTGACAATAAACTAAACTGACTGGACTCACACACCTGCCCACATTTGGCACTCCCTCAATCGCAAGAATCTACGCTGCACTCCCTCAATAGCAATCCCTCTATGGAGTTTGCACGTTCTCCCCATGACCGCGTGGGCTTTCTCTGATTGCTTCGGGTTCCTCCCACATTCCAAAGATGTACGAGTTTGACGGTTAATTTTTAGTTTTGAGATACAGCGCGGAAACAGGCCCTTCGGTCCACCTAGTCCGCTCCGGCCAGCGACCCCCCCTCATATTAACGCTATTCTATACACACCAGGGACAATTTACAATTTTACCGAAGCTAATTAACCTACAAACCGTTTGTGAGGAACCTGGAGCACCCGGAGAAAACCCACGCAGGATCGGGGAGAACGTACAAACTCCACCCGTAGTCAGGATCGAACCCGGGTCTCTGGCGCTGTGAGCACTGTAAGGCAGCAACTCTACCGCTGCGCCACCGTGCCGCTCTTACGAATTGGCATCTATAGTTTGCCCCGAGTCTGTAGTGAGTGGACGAGAACGTGCTTTAACACAGGGCTAGTGTTTAGTCTATATTTGTCACGTGTACCAAGGTAAAGTGAAAAGCTACTGTTGCGTGCTAACCAGTCAAAGAAAATACTACACACGATTACAATCATACAGACCGCAGTCTACAGATAAGGCATAAAGGGTTATATCTGTTAAAGAAGGAACTGCAGATACTGGAAAATCAAGGGTTTACACAAAATGCTTATCTTGCAACTTTTAGTGCAAGGTATAACATTGAACGGGCGTGAAGGGGTGATTGTTGGCCTCGGTGGGCCCAAGAGTCTGCTTCCTTGCTGTGTCTCGAAAACCATAACCAGAAAAACACTACATAGGCCGAGAGAATGATATATGTCCAGCTGTGTTTGCAAAGGTCACTAATGCTCAGCTAATGAAAAACTAATCACTTTTCCACTGCTGCAGGGAACTGCAGAGATGGAGAACTGTGTAGGAAGGGACTGCACACCCTGATTTAAACCAAAGATAGACACAACACAGCTGGAGTAACTCAGCAGGACAGGCGGCATCTCTGGAGGAAAAGGAATGGGTGACTTTTCGGGTCGAGACATGAAGGTCTGAAGAAGGGCCTCGACCCGAATTGTCACCTATTCCTCTTCTCCAGAGATGATGTCGGACCCGCCGAGTTACCCCAGCTTTTTTGCGCCTATCCTGGGAAGCAAAGGTTGCAGTTTCCACATCTCGCCTCTGGTCTTCACTCATGTGATTGCAGATAGCTCTGATCCATTCCAACCTTTCACTTCGGGGCCTGACCACATCTCACAGCAAGCCCCCAAACCTCCATGGTTACGACATTACTGCAGTGCGGAAGGGAAGTACAGAATAATGGGTGACGTGCATTCAGGGAACTGAGCAAAAGCCTTCTCGCTTTGTTGTTCAGAATGCCATCGATTCTAAAGCAAATCATATCGCACTACAAAACACATTGTTGAAACTGCTTGTCATTATCATAGGACGTGGAAGAAAAGCTCTGAGGCTTCCTTTCATCGGAATATTCATCTTAAATATTTATGGTAATTCCAGGACTTTCTTTTTGTTCGCCCTGGATTTCAATCCAACCTTGAATAAAAATTCTCCAGATTTATTTTATGTTCATTCTTTCTCGTTGAAACACGATGCTGCTCAATTGAGGATTTAAATATGAATCAGATAGAGCTAAATCCAATTATTTAGATAATGCATTTAGCCGAAATATCTTTCTCCCTGAGAAAACAGTTCAGTTGAAATATTTATTAATTTAGTGTTCTGTTTCTTTCACTTTAATTAGGAGTTATTGCTGGTTAATAATTTCAAGAAAGCATGTTAAGGGGCTGTCCCACTTGGGCGACCTAATCCACGAGTTCTGGCGAGTTTGACCTCCACTCATACTCGCAGCATGGTCGACACGAGATCTTTGTAACTCTCCTTCATGCTCGAGAGTAGTCCCCGCATACTCGAGGCCTCAGCTAGGTGGCGGCGGTTTTTTCAACATGATAAAAAATGCCCGCGAGTAAAAAAAGGTCGCCATGGAAAAAATTGATACTTTTTTTAATCATAGGTTTAGTCATAGAAGGTCGTAGTGGGTCGGCATGTTAGTCGTAGGTAATCGAGAGTAGTCGAAGGTAGTCGTAGATGTGGTATTATGGGAATGCAGTGGCCGGAGGTGACGTGGGAACCCGGGGGTGTGGCAGTTAGGGAGTTGCCGGGCAAGCACACAAGCAGGCGGCTGCTGTACAGAGTTGCTAATTAAAGATATACTCTGTTTACGTCGTGGTACGAGCTTTATTATACTAACAAACGCGACATGGTGTCAGACAAGGGATCCTTGTAAGCAAAAAAAAAAGAAGAAGGGGTATCGTTTTGGCGCGAAATGGGAGACGAGCCTGCAGATATGGCGCAACCCACACCAACTGCTACGTTCACCATACAACCTCCAGAGCCATTCGATTTCACCAAGCCTCAAGAATGGGAGCGTTGGATAAGGAGATTCGACCGCTTTCGGCTTGCAAGCAATTTAAACGCGACGTCGGCAGAAAACCAGGTGAACACGTTAGTGTATTGCATGGGCGATGAAGCCGAAGATGTGCTAAAGGGGCTAACGCTAACTGCAGAGGAGAGGAGGGAGTACACGGATGTCAAGGCGGGCTTTGATGCATTTTTTATACCTAAAAAGAATGTAATCTATGAAAGAGCCAAGTTCAATCAGCGTGTGCAACTGCCAGGAGAAACGGTGGATTCCTTCATCACTGCTCTATACGGATTAGCTGAACACTGCAACTATGGACAGTTACAGAACGAGCTGATCCGCGACAGGTTAGTGGTCGGGCTGAGAGACGTCTCATTGTCAGAAAAGCTACAGCTAGACAGAGACCTAACCCTGGCAACTGCAATAACAAAAACAAGGCAGTCTGCAGAAGTTAGACGACAGTGGTCTGACTTAAGAGGAGAAAATAGCGGTGCTAGCAAGTGCTCTAATGTTGATGCCGTGCATGCTAAAAGCTACAGAAAACCCAAATTTCCCTCAAAGCCTCAGCCACAAGCACAAACACCAAGCAAAAATAGATTTAATACACGGCCTCAGCCTGGTTCAAAGGCCTGTTATAGATGTGGAAAAATGCCCTCGCATGGGAAATGGGAATGCCCTGCTAAAGATGCTGTGTGTCACAACTGTGGCAAAAAGGGACATTATGGTAGACTGTGCAGAAACAGTGCAAAATCTCTCAATGCTGTAACTACAGAGGAAGAAGAGAGCTTTTTCCTGGGAGCTGTGGATGCTGGAAAAGACCCGTGGACGGTGCAGCTAGAAGTGAGAAAAAAAAAAGTGTGCTTTAAAATAGACACTGGTGCTGATGTCACCGCCATGCCAGCCGAGGTGTACCATGACATTACAGAGGGGCATGATGTGAAGCGCCTGGCAGTGTCGACACGCCCATTGTTTGGGCCAGGGGGCAATGCACTCTCTGTCCTGGGTGTAGCCAGAGAAACACTGCGCAGAGGCAAAAAGACAACCATAGAAAACATTTATGTAGTAAAAGACCTGCACACTGCACTGTTGGGAAGGCCTGCCATAGAACGGCTTCAGCTTGTGTGCAGGGTTAACGGCATTACCGTGGAATCAGTGAAACAACAATATCCGAAGCTGTGTAGCGGCTTGGGTCTTGTTCGGAGGCCATACTCAATTAAATTGAAGCCAGAGGCTGTGCCCTTCTCTCTCCACACGCCACGCAGAGTCCCTCTGCCGCTTATGGGAAAAGTGAGGAAGGAGATAGACCGTATGGAGAAGATGGGCGTAATCACCAAGATTGAGGAGCCAACTGATTGGTGTGCCGGGATGGTGGTGGTGCCGAAGAAAACAGGTGATGTTCGCATTTGTGTGGACTTCACGATGATGAATGGATCAGTATGCAGAGAAAAGTTTATCCTGCCTTCTGTCGAGCACACTCTGGGCATGCTAGCTGGCGCAACAGTATTCAGCAAATTAGATGCCAACATGGGCTTTTGGCAAGTACCATTGACAAAAGAGTCTGCCAAATACACCACCTTCATCACGCCTTTTGGGCGCTACTATTTTAATCGTCTACCCTTTGGCATAGCATCAGCCCCCGAGCACTTTCAAAGGATGATGATGACAGAAGTGACCGGTGGCCTGGAGGGGGTACTGTGTCACATGGATGACATCCTGGTCTGGGGACAGACGCAGGAGGAGCATGATGTGCGGTTGCATGCGGTGCTAGAGAAGGCATATAAGGCCGGCATTACGCTCAACATGGACAAATGTGAGCTCACACGCCACACAGTCAGATTCCTGGGTCATGTGATTTCAGCAGATGGAGTGAAGCCAGATCCAGAGAAGACGAGAGCAGTACAAGAAATGGATGCACCCAAAAATGTCAGCGAACTCAGGAGTTTTCTGGGCATGGTCAATCAGCTGGGTCGCTTCTTGCCTAACCTGGCTGAAAAAGACAAAGTGCTACGAGACCTGCTGTCCAAGAAGAACCACTGGTACTGGGGGACAGAGCAGCAGGCCGCCTTTGATCAGTTAAAAACAGAGCTGTCATCCACACCGGTACTCACATTATATAACCCAAACAGTGCTCTAAAGATCTCTGCTGATGCTTCTTCCTTTGGCCTGGGGGCAGTCCTGCTGCAGAAAAGCGATGCCATATGGTCACCTGTGGCATATGCGTCCAGGTCAATGACACCAACAGAGCAGCGTTATGCTCAAGTAGAGAAGGAGGCATTGGCAGCGACGTGGGCATGTGAAAGGTTCAGCTGTTTCATCCTGGGAAGACCATTCGAGCTGGAAACTGACCACAAGCCGTTGGTGAGTCTGCTGGGAGGGAAAGCTTTGGATGACCTCCCACCAAGAGTCCAAAGATTTAGGATGAGACTCATGAGGTACAACTATACAGTCAATCATGTCCCTGGCAAAAGCATGGGGACAGCCGACACCCTATCGCGTGCTCCTCTGAGAGCCGCAAGAACACACACAGACACAAGCCTATTAGAGGACACCAACATCTATGTAGACTCTGTCATCAGCAACATTCCTGTCAGTGGAGATTATCTGAGCAGCCTACGTGAGCACCTGCGGGCAGACAGCACATGCTCTGCACTGATGGAGTACTGCACAGACGGCTGGCCCGACAAAAGCCAACTGCAGGGAGTGCTGAGACATTACTGGGCTGATAGAGCAGTGCTGACTGTGCACGATGGGCTGCTGCTGCGGGGCACGAGGCTCGTCATCCCATCAGCCTTACAAGGTAATGTGCTGCAGAGACTACATGAGGGACACCTGGGGGTAACAAAGTGCAGGGGCCGGGCCAAACAGACGGTATGGTGGCCAGGACTCAGCAGCCAGCTGAATGATATGGTGCTGAAATGTAGAACCTGCATCCAAGAGAGAAGGAATGTCAAAGAGCCGCTGATGCCAACGGAGATGCCAGACAGGCCTTGGCAAACTTTGGGAGCTGACCTATTCACGCTGAAAGGCAAGACTTATCTACTAGTAGTAGATTATTTCTCCAGGTATGTGGAAGTTGCTCTGCTGTCACCCACAAGGTCCACAGATGTGGTGGTACACCTGAAATCCATGTTTTCTCGTCATGGAATTGGTGAAGTTCTTAAAAGTGACAATGGGCCCCAGTTCTCAGGTAGCCACTTTAAAGCCTTTGCAGCAGAGTATGGCTTTGTGCACATCACGAGCAGCCCCAGGTTTCCTCAAAGCAATGGTGAGGCGGAACGCGCTGTACAAACAGTGAAAAACCTGCTAACAAAGGCGTCAGACCCATATCTTGCATTGCTGGCCTACAGAGCAACCCCTCTACAGAACGGCTATAGCCCGGCCGAGCTGTTGATGGGGCGCCGCCTCCGCACTACTGTTCCTGCCCTTCCAACCCTGCTGAATCCAGTTTTGCCTGACTACAACGCGCTGCGGGCCAAAGAAAGGGAGAAGAGGTGGAACGACGCAAGATCCTTCGACAAGAGGCACGGAGCGAGAAATCTGGAGCCACTAGTACCTGGGGAGGAGGTGTGGATCACCGATGCACAAGTCCAGGGCAAAGTGCTATCTACACACAATACCCCTCGCTCTTATATCGTCCAGGTGCCGCAGGGCACACTGAGGAGGAACCGGCAGCACTTGGTGTCGCTGCAGACCAACAGTGGGGTAGTCGACGCTGATGAGCCACCAGTGGGAGAAGATTTAGCTCTACCAGAGCCAGCTCCACCAGAGCCAGCTCCACCAGAGCCAGCTCCACCAGTGACAACATCACCCACCAGAGAGGGCCCCACCACAGAGACTGTGCGGACCAGGTGTGGGAGAGAGGTTAGAAAGCCGAAGAGACTTGATTTGTGATGTGAAATTGTTCTGTAAACCTGGTACATTTACCTGAAACCAGAGAGTTTAAGTTTTGAAGAACACAGCCTGCTAAAGTAATAGTTCACAGTATGGTAATGCAGAAGTTATTTTATTTCTACTTTGCATGCTTGAATCAAGGACAGGTCTTCCAGCAAAAGGGCAGAATAAACCCCTTAAGACCTGCAGAGACAAAGGTAGTCCACCCTTTGTTCTCAAAGAAAGGGAGATGTGGTATTATGGGAATGCAGTGGCCGGAGGTGACGTGGGAACCCGGGGGTGTGGCAGTTAGGGAGTTGCCGGGCAAGCACACAAGCAGGCGGCTGCTGTACAGAGTTGCTAATTAAAGATATACTCTGTTTACGTCGTGGTACGAGCTTTATTATACTAACAAACGCGACAGTAGATAGTCTTCATCATAGTCGAAGGGAGGTCGAAGGGAGGTCGAAGGGGGTCGTCTTCCCTCTCCACTATTCAGTGTCCAATTTTCCCAAAGTTATTCGTAGCTAGTCATAGCTAGTTGAAGCTGGTCTTCAACATAGTTGAAGGAGGTTGAAGGAGGTCTTCTACATAGTCGAAGGAGGTCTTCAACATGTTATTTTTTTAAACTCTTCTAAACTCGCCAATTAGGTCACCTAAGTGGGACAGCCCCTTTAGACTTGCTGAATTAGCATGTTTAGAACACAAAGTGCTGGTGTAACTCAGCGGATCAGATAGCTTCTCTGGAGGACATGGATAGGTGACGTTTTGGGTCGGGACCCTTCTTCATGCTATTCCCAAGTGTGAAAACGAACACCACCAGATTCAGAGACAGTTTCTTCCCAGCTTTTATCAGGCAACTGAATCATCCCCCCGCAACCAGAGAGCAGTGCTGAACCCCTATCTACCTCTTTGGTGACCCTCGGACTATCCTTGATCGGACTTTGCTGGCTTTACCTCGCACGAAACGTTACTCCCTTATTATGTATCTGTACACTGTGCATGGCTCGATTGCAATCATGTATTGTCTTTCTGCTGGCTGGTTAGCACGCAACAAAAGCTTTTCACTGTACCTCGAACACGTGACAATAAACTAAACTAGACTGACACCTCACACGCTTTTTGACACTTCAATAACCAGGTCCCCATTGTTTTATCTTTAACGTGGTCATCGGGACAGGCAATAGTGTTTTATTGTCTTATGTCCCAGACAGATCAATGTAGCATTTACTTGCAGCAACACAACAGAGTATGTAAACATAGTACACCGTTAACAACAAACGAGAATAAAAAGTAATATAAATATATACACATAAAACCAAGCAAACAATAATCTTGCCAAAAGATAAAACCAATGCCCCCTTCTCTTCAGAGATGCTGCCTGACCCGCGGAGCTACTCCAGCTTTGAGGTTGTACTTATTTGAGTTTGTAGTGTTTAATAGCCTGATATCTCCAGGGAAGAAGCTGTTCCTGAACCTGGACGTTACAGCTTTCAGGCTCCTGTACCTTCTTCCCGATGGTGGCGTGGCCAGTAGCTTCTTGACACCTCCATTTCCCACCAGAATCTTCTGTTTCATCCTTGAACAGAAATCCAATTGGCCTCCCCCTCGACTAACATCTAGAAACATAGAAACATAGAAAATAGGTGCAGGAATAGGCCATTCGGCCCTTCGAGCCTGCACCGCCATTCAATATGATCATGGCCAATCATCCAACTCAGTATCCTGTACCTACCTTCTCTCCATACACCCTGATCCCCTTAGCCACAAGGGCCACATCTAACTCCCTCTATAGCCAACGACCTGGCCTCAACTACCTACTGTGGAAGAGAATTCCACAGATTCACCACTCTCTGTGTGAAAAATGATGTTCTCATCTCGGTCCTAAAAGATTTCCCCCTTATCCTTAAACTGTGACCCCTTGTCCTGGACTTCCACAACATTGGGAACAATCTTCCTGCATCTAGCCTGTCCAACCCCTTAAGAATTTTGTAAGTCTCTATCAGATCCCCCCTCAATCTTCTAAATTCCAGCGAGTACAAGTCGAGTCTATCCAGTCTTTCTTCATATGGAAGTCCTGCCATCCCAGGAATCAGTCTGCTGAACCTTCTTTGTACTCCCTCTATGGCAAGAATGTCTTGCCTCAGATTAGGAGACCAAAACCGTACGCAATACTCCAGTTGTGGCCTCACCAAGACCCTGTACAACTGCAGTAGAACCTCCCTGCTCTTGCACTCAAATCCTTTTGCTATGAATGCCAACATACCATTCGCTTTCTTAACAGCCTGCTGCACTGCATGCCTACTTTCAATGACTGGGGTACCATGACACCCAGGTCTCGTTGCATTTCCCCTTTTCCTAATCGGCCACCATTCAAATAATAGTCTACTTTCCTGTTTTTGCCACCAGTGGATAACCTCACATATATCCACATTATACTGCATCTGCCATGCATTTGCCCACTCACCCAGCCTATCCAAGTCACCTTGCGGCCTCCTAGCATCCTCGTCACAGCTAACACTGCCCCCAGCTTCGTGTCATCCACAAACTTGGAGATGTTGCATTTAATTCCCTCGTCCAAATCATTAATATATATTGTAAATAGCTGGAATCCCAGCACTGAGCCTTGCGGCACCCCACTAGTCACTGCCTGCCATCCTGAAAAGGACCCGTTCACTCCTACTCTTTGCTTCCTGTCTGCCAGCCAGTTCTCTATCCACATCAATACTGAACCCCCAATGCCGTGTGTCTATACTAATCTCTTGTGTGGGACCTTGTCGAAAGCCTTCTAAAAGTCCAGATATAACACATTCACTGCATCTCCCTTATCCACTCTACTAGTTACATCCTCAAAAAATTCAATAAGATTCGTCAGACATGATTTACCTTTTGTAAATCCATGCTGACTTCGTCCAATGATTTCACCACTATCCAAATGTGCTGCTATCCCATCTTTAATAACTGACTCTAGCAGTTTCCCTACTACCGATGTTAGACTAACTGGTCTGTAATTCCCTGTTTTCTCTCTCCCTCCTTTTTTAAAAAAGTGGGGTTACATTAGCTATCCTCCAATCCTCAGGAACTACTCCAGAATCTAAAGAGTTTTGAAAAATTATCACTAAGGCATCCACTATTTCTGGGGCTACTTCCTTAAGTACCCTGGGATGCAGCCTATCTGGCCCTGGGGGTTTATCGGCCTTTAATCCATTCAATTTACCTAATACCACTTTCCGGCTAACCTGGATTTCACTCAGTTCCTCCATCTCATTTGACCCGCGATCCCCTGCTATTTCCGGCAAATTATTTATGTGTTCCTTAGTGAAGACAGAACCAAAGTAGTTATTCAATTGGTCTGCCATGTCCTTGTTCCCTATGATCAATTTACCTTTTTCTCACTGCAAGGGACCTACATTTGTTTTAACTAATCTTTTTCTCTTCACATATCTATAAAAACGTCAGTTTTATGTTTCCTGCCAGTTTTCTTTCATAATACATTTTCCCTTTCCTAATTAAGCCCTTTGTCCTCCTCTGTTGGACTCTGAATTTCTCCTAGTCCTCTGGTAGGCTGTTTTCTCTGGCTAATTTGTACGCTTCATCTTTTGCTTTGACACTATCCCTTGTTTCCCTTGTTATCCATGGATGCACTACCTTCCCTGATTTATTCTTTTGTCAAACTGGGATGAACAATTGTTGTAGTTCATCCATGCAGTCTTGAAATGTCTTCCATTGCATATCCACCGTCAACCCTTCAAGAATCAATTGCCAGTCTATCTTGGCCAATTCACGTCTCATACCCTCAAAGTTACCTTTCTTTAAGTTCAGAACCCTTGTTTCTGAATTAACAATGTCACTCTCCATCCTAATGAAGAACTCAATCATATTATGGTCACTCTTGCCCAAGGGGCCACGCACAACAAGGCTGCTAACTAACCCTTCCTCATTACGCAGTACCCAGTCTAGAATAGCCTGCTCTCTCGTTGGTTCCTCTACATGTTGGTTTAGAAAACTATCCCGCATCCATTCCAAGAAATCCTCTTCCTCAGCACCCCTGCCAATTTGATTCACCCAATTTATATGTAGATTGAAGTCAACCATTATAACGGTATTACCTTTGTTGCACGCATTTCTAATTTCCTGTTTGATGCCATCCCCAACTCCAATACTACTGTTAGGTGGCCTGTACACAACACCCACTAGCGTTTTCTGCCCCTTAGTGTTTCTCAGCTCCACCCATATCGATTCCACATCCTCCAAGCTAATGTCCTTCCATTCTATTGCATTAATCTCCTCTCTAACCAGCAATGCTACCCCACCTCCTTTTCCTCTCTGTCTATCCCTCCGGAATATTGAATATGCCTGGATGTTCAGCTCCCAGCCTTGGTCACCGTGGAGCCATGTCTCCGTGGTGACCATATAGAAACAAGGAACTGCAGATGCTGGTTTATAAAAAATGGCACAGAGTGCTGGAGTAACTCTGCGGGCCAGGCAGCATCTCTGGAGCACATGGACAGGAGACGTTATGGGTCGGGACCGCTCTGTTCATTCTCTCCTGAAAGTAATTTCTTATAATCCCCAGGTTCGAAAACAGATGACATTTGGGCGGTAAGGGCCAGTCATTATTGCAACTTGCTCTGGGGAGCTGGCTGTTGGTGAGGTTTCATTTGTTCTTTTTAACGACACATCTTATTGGACTTCTTTCATCAATTTATTGATGGTACAGAGAAGGATGAAAGCATGGTGATTGCCTTGGCTAGATTTGCCTGGTGAACGGGACATAACTCTGCAATTTTCTATAATTGATGGCACTAAAGTACATTTGATTGCACGGCTAATTCTGGTCTTCAACACTGCCTGAGATCCTTCATTGTGTTCTATCGAGCCCCTTCTCTTTGTTTCACATCGACAGAAATGAAATGTTGCTCGATGGTGCAGACCTCAAAGAAAGGCCGATCGTTAATGTAGCTGAAGATGCCAAAAGATGAATATTGGCCCGAGTAGAGGAATTGAGAACCAGAGGACATCAGTTCAAGGTGAAGGGGTGGGGGGTTGGAAGATTTTATAGGACTCTGAGGGGTAACTTTTTCACACAAAGGAGGGTGGGTGTATGGAACGAGCTGCAGGAGGAGATGGTTGAGGCAGGGACTATCGCAACGTTTAAGAAACATGCAGGAAACTTGCAGCAACATGCATGTTCCCGATGTTGGGGGAGTCCAGAACCAGGGGCCACAGTTTAAGAATAAGGGGTAAGCCATTTAGTACGGAGATGAGCAAACACTTTTTGACACAGAGAGCTGGTGAGTCTGAGGAATTCTCTGCTCAGAGGGTGCTTGAAGCTAGATAGGGCTCTTAAAGATAATGATGTCGGGTGATATGGGGAGAAGGCAGGAGCGGGGTACTGATTGGGGATGATCAGCCATTGATGGAAGTGCTGGCTCGAAGGGCCGAATGGCCTACTCCTGCACCTATTGTCTGTTGTTTATTGTCTATAGACAGGTACATGGACAGGAGAAGTTTGGAAGGATATGAGCAAACGCGGGCAGGTGGGACTAGTGTAGATGGGACAGGTTGGTCAGCATGGGTAAGTTGGGTCGAAGGGCCTCTATGCCCTGTATCGCTCTATGATACCATGAATCTATTTCCCTCGTTAAAATTAACATTACTGTTTGTGGGAACGTCCTGTGCAAAATTGGCTGCCTTTGTCTTACATTGTGACTGTGACTGCACTTCATAAAGGTTTAAAACACACAGAATGACCAATACCTGCGAAAGGGTCCATATAAATGCAAATATTTCTTTGCTATTTGCACTGGTTCTCCCACCAATAGTTCTCTTTCATCCGCTGGAGTTTATCAACTTTCTTTGCTTTTTGATGTTGATGTTAATATTGGGCGACACGGTGGCGCAGCGGTAGAGTTGCTGCCCTACAGCGCCAGAGTACCACGTTTGTCCATACTACGGGTGCTGACTGTACGGAGTTTGCATGTTCTCCCTGTGACCGTGTGGGTTTCCTCCGGTTTCCTCCCACGCTCGAAAGACATACAGGCCTATATGTAAGCTCGTTGCCTTCAGTAAAAATTGTGAATTGTCCCTAGTGTGTGTAGGATAGTGCTAGTGTACCGGAATTGTGGTTGGTGCGGACTTGGTCGACGCAAGGGCCTGTTTCCGTGCTGTATCTCTAAAGTCTATAGTCCTGTCTCCTCAGGGAGGGGGGAAGAGAGTGAAGTCGACCAGACAACAAACCTTCATGAGTTCGTGTGATAGGAGCAGAATGAGGCCATTTGGCCCATCAACTCAACTCCGCCATTCAATCATGGCTGATCTGTCTCTCCCTCTCAACCCCATTCTCCTGCCTTCGCCCCATAACCCCTGACACCCGTACTAATCAAGAATCTATCTTTACTGCCTTAAAAATACCAATTGACTTGGCCTCCACAGCCTTCTATGACAAAGATTTCCACAGATTCACCACCCTCTGACTAAAGACACTTCTCCTCAACTCCTTCTTAAAGGACCATCCTTTAATTCCGGAGCTATGATGTCTGGTCTTAGACACTCCCACTAGTGGAAACATCCTCTCCACATCCACTCTATCCAGGCCCTTCACTATTCGGTAATGCTTTTAATATTCTTCATTGGCCTTACTCACTGCATTCAAGATAAACAGAAAATGCTGGAGTAACTCAGCGGGACAGGCAGCATCTCTGGAGAGAAGGAATGGGTGACGTTTTGGGTCAAGACCCCTCTTCAGACGATGATCTCCACATGCATGCTTGATCAAGAATTTGTCTATCTCTGCCTTAAAAATATCCACTGACTTGGCCTCTACAGCCCTAGCAATGAGTTCCACAGATTAACTACCCTCTGACTAAAGAAGTTCCTCCTCGCCTCCTTTCTAAAAGGGCGCCCTTTAATTCTGAGGGTGTGACCTCTGGTCCTATACTCTCCCACCAGTGGAAACATCTGTGGAATTCTTTGCCACAGAAGGCTGTGGAGGCCAAGTTAATGGATATTTTTAAGGCAGAGATAGATAGATTCTTGATTTAGTTTAGTTTGGTTTCCTACACTATCCTACACACACTAAGGACAATTAGTGCAGGTGTCAGGGGATATGGGGAGAAGGCAGGAGAGTGGGGTTAGGAGGGAGTGATAGATCAGCCATGATTGAATGGTGGAGTAGACTTCTATCTACACTATTCCACTATTCCATACTATCTACAGTTTGCCTTTCATTAGTCTTGTCCCAGCAGCTGAGCCTTCCCCGCAGATGTTGGGCTTTGTGAAGTCCTAATGCTTCATGTTTTCTGAATTTCCCTTTTTGTCACTTTTGCTCAACTTCATACCTTTGTGTTTGACAGATGTTCTCGTCCTTACCTGTCAGCCGTGACGCACGGGTTTACACCACGAATGCGGATTATTTATTAAAGGCGCTTGAAGTGTGATTTTGTCATCGATGCAGTGCGCAGAGCAGACCAAATTAGAAGTGATTCACACAGTTCATAAGGTCACAAGAGACAGGAGCAGAATTAGGCCATTCGGCCCATTAAGTCTACTCCGCCATTCAATCAATGCTGATCTATATCTCCCTCCTAACCCCATTCTCCTGCCTTCTCCTCATAACCCCTGACTAATCAGGAATCTATCTATCTCTGCCTTAAATATATCCATTGACTTGGCCTCCACAGCCTTCTGCGGCAAAGAATTCCACCGATTCACCACCCTCTGGTACATGACAAGGGAAGGGTGGGTGGGGGTGGGGGTGGGGTGGGGAGGAGAAGTTAAGTTTGATAGTCCTTGTGACGGGGTCATACAGATATAGTCAGAGAGTCAAGCAGCAGATCCAAGGAATGAGCGGGTTAACGTACGATGAGCGTTTGACGGCACTGGACCTGTACTCGCTGGAGTTTAGAAGGATGAGGGGGGAACCTCATTGAAACTTACTGAATAGTAAAAGGCCTGGATAGAGTGGATGTGGAGAGGATGCTTCCAGTAGTAGGAATGCCTTAGAATTAAGGAACGTACCTTTAGGAAGGAGATGAGGAGGAATTTATTTATTCAGAGGGTGGTGAATCTGTGGCATTTATTGCCACAGAAGGCTGTGGAGGCCAAGTCAGTGGATATTTTCAAGGCTGAGATAGATAGATTCTTGATTAGTACGGATGTCACGGGTTATGGGGAGAAGGCAGGAGAAAGGGGTTAGGAGGCAGAGATAGATCAGCCAAAATTGAATGGTGGCATAGACATGATGGACCGAATGGCCTAATTCTGATTCTAGGACTTACGAACTTATGAACTAGTGTGAATGGGAGATCAATGGTCAGCATTGGCTCGGTGGGCCGAAGGGCCTGTTTCCATGTTGTATCTCTAACCTCATTGCTGCTGGCAAAGGTCGGTACAAAGGCGCAGGGGTAGAGTTGCTGCCTTGCAGCGCCAGAGACCCGGGTTCAATCCCGACTATTGGCGCTGTCTGTATGGAGTTTGCACGTTCTCCACGTGACCTGCGTGGGTTTTCCGGTTTTACTCCCACACTCCAAAGACGTCCACTTTTGTAGTCTTTAATTGTAAAATTGCAAATTGTCCCTCATGTCAGCGTGAGTGGGGAGATCGCTGGCCGGCGCGGACTCGGTGGGCCGAAGGGCCTGTTTCCGCGCTGTGTCTATAAACCAAACTAAACTAAACGACTCCAGCAGATGGCAATGCATGACTGCAGACACTCCATTAACATGGGCACGTTGGCCTCATTCATGCAGGCGATAAGACAATTATTTACATGGTTATAAATATTGCATCTTAACACTTCAATAACGGCTGATCTGCAGACATGTTGGCTGCCAACTAGATTACAACGTTTGCACAAGCCCTTTGAAGCTTCACAAATTGTATTTATTGACAGCTTTTGCTTTCTTTGGATTTCCCCGAGGAGCCATAGCAACTTAATCCAACCCATGTGTTAATCTTCACTGAACTGCAAACAGTTTTTACCATTAAGCTATTTTTAATATGCGTGTATATATTATATGTGATTCTGCATGGGAGCTTGTCTAATTTCCCATACATAACATGACAGTAATTGAAAACAGGCCCATTGCAATCATGCATAGGAATTGGACTGCAGATGCTGGTTTATACCGAAGATAAGCACAAGGTGCTGGAGTAACTCAGCGGGTCAGACAGCATCTCTGGAGAAAAAGGATGGGTGACGTTTCGGGTCGGGACCCTTCTTCAGCCTCTATTTTTCATTGTAATAATGCTGCCAGGAAAAGCAGCTGAAGTAATCAAAGGCCTGTCCCACCCCGGTCATTCCTTCTTCTTCCCCGCTCACTTCCGGCAGAAGGTACAGAAGCTTGAAAGCGCGCACCACCAGTCTCAGGAACAGCTTCTTCCCCTCTGTGCTCAGGCTTCTGAACGGTCCCTCCATAAGCTAGAAGATGAATAGATGCTCAATTCACCTTTACCCCATTGCGGACATTGGACTTTGTCTGTGGGACTGATGCGCTACGATGCTGAGAACTATATTCTGCACTCTGTATCTTCCTTGTGGTTTCCTATTAACCATATAATAACCATATAACCATATAACAATTACAGCACGGAAACAGGCCTTCTCGGCCCTTCCAGTCCGTGCCGACCTTTTATTTTTCCCTAGCCCCATCTACCTGCACTCAGACCATACCCCTCCATTCCCTTCCCATCCATATACCTATCCACTTTACTTTTAAATGTTAAAATCGACCCTGCCTCCACCACTTCTGCTGGAAGATCATTCCACACAGCCACCACTCTCTGAGTAAAGAAGTTCCCCCTCATGTTACCCCTAAACTTCTGTCCCTTAATTCTCATGTCATGCCCTCTTGTTTGAATCTTCCCTACCCTCAATGGGAAAAGCTTATCCACGTCAACCCTGTCTATCCCTTTCATCATTTTAAAGACCTGAATCAAGTCCCCCCTTAACCTTCTGCGCTCCAAAGAATAAAGACCCAACTTGTTCAACCTTTCTCTGTAACTTAGTTGCTGGAACCCGGGCAACATTCTAGTAAATCTCCTCTGTACTCTCTCTATTTCGTCGACATCCTTCCTATAATTAGGCGACCAAAATTGTACACCATACTCCAGAATTGGTCTCACCAATGCCTTGTACAATTTTAACATTACTTCCCTACTCCTATATTCAATGCTCTGATTTATGAAAGGCCAGCACGCCAAAAGCTTTCTTTACCACCCTATCTACATGCGATTCCACCTTCAGGGAACTATGCACAGTTATTCCTAGATCCCTCTGTTTATTGTACTTGAGTTTGAACTGATTGTATTTCTGTATATTATATCTGATCACGTATTCATTGGTTCATTATTTCTATTCCTTAATCCAGATCAAGAAAACACTTGCCCTCTTATTCCTGTAGTTTCCAATGTTTAAAACGTCTTTGTCAAATTCCTCGGTACATTGATAATAATTAAGCTCAACCTCAACCTAAAGGTAAGATCAACTTCTCTACATCAGCGAGACCAAGCGCAGGATCAGCGATCGTTTCGCTGAACTCCTCCGCTCAGTCCGTCTGAACCAAACTGATCTCCCGGTGGCTCAGCACTTCAACTCCCCCTCCCATTCCCACTCTGACCTTTCTGTCCTGGGCCTCCTCCACTGACAGAGTGAGGCCCAGAGCAAATTGGAGGAACAGCACCTCATATTTCGCTTGGGCAACTTACACCCCAGCGGTATGAATATTGACTTCCCTAACTTCAGGTAGCTCTTGCTTCCCCTCCCCCTTCCCAGTACTCCCTCTAGTCCCACTTTCTTTCATTGTCCCGCCTCCTCCCCTGACATCAGTCTGAAGAAGGGTCTCGACCCGTAACGTAGCCCATTCCTTCTCTCCAGAGATGCTGTCTCACCTGCTGAGTTTCTCCAGCATTTTGTGTCTATCTTTGATTTTACCAGCATCTGCAGTTATTTCTTAAACATTTTGTGCTCTTTTGACGTTGGGTTAACATAAAAGCATAAAAACATAGAAAATAGGTGCAGGAGTAGACCACTCGGCCCTTCGAGCCAGCAATTCCATTCAATATGATCATGGCTGATCATCCAAAATCAGGACCCCATTCCTGCTTTTTCCCCATATCCCTTGATTCTGTTAGATGCTATATTTAAGAGGGAGTTAGATGTGGCAATGGGTGCAGGAGTAGGCCATTTGGCCCTTCTAGCTAGCACTGCCACTCAATGTGATCATGGCCATTACATCTCTGTTGCCCTGTATTGTCTTTATGATTTACGAGACTAAGTGGAACCTGTTGGGTCCCAGTATCACACGGAAGGGCTGGTCTCCCAACACAATATTCCACCTCACCACCAATTCCAATATTGGTGGCCAGTGGGGGGGGGGGGGGGGGGGGGGGGGTGGAGGGGACTTTCTGGAGCGCTAGTGTGGGTGTTATGTGCTGAAGGGACTGGTTTCCAGAGGACTAGTATGGACATTTTGGGCCGAATGGATTCTTGGGCTGGCAGCTCAGTCACTCAAGCCTGTTGTGCTGGCAGCTCACTCACTCACGGCTGGTGGGCTGGCAGTTGACTCACGGCTATCCCCTAGAAATTCCATTTCAAGCAGAGTCCAAGGCCACCAAATTCAAGTGCAGTTTCATACCATTTCAAGCAGGGTGCAAGGCCATTAAAGACAGCGAGTCGTGACCTCTCCCCCCCCCACCTTGCAGAGACTGAGCCACACCCACACTTCCGGGTTTCATAGTCCCTCCCCCTGCCCACCAGAAGGAGTGTGGCCTTCATGGCGTGATTGACAGGAGAGAGAATCTCACCATTTTTTAAACACTAATAACTCTTTTATTTTTCATCGATGGGAAAAATCCTTGGCACCTGATGAGCGGAGGGGGACTTTGAGTAAGATGGCCAAAAATCACAGCTGTGCGTGGTAGCGTTTTTTCTAAAATCAATATAAAGCGCAAACAGGAAGTGGTCAACACGAAACTTTTAATTATATATAGAAGGCAAGGCAACTTTAATTAGGCAAGACAGCTTTAATTTAGTAAGGCAGCTTTAATTAGGCAAGGCAGCTTTAATTAGGCAAGGCAGCTTTAATTAGGCAAGGCAGCTTTAATTAGGCAAGGCAGCTTGAGCACTTTCAAACCAAAGGCAACACAGCTTTAGCACTTTCAAACCAAGGGCTACACTGCTTTAGCACTTTCAAACCAAAGGCAACACAGTTTTAGCACTTTCAAACCAAAGGCAACGCAGCTTTAGCACTTTCAAACTCAATTTTCAAACCATATTAAGGGCACTGACAGGTCAGTAAAACCACTTACAGTTTAGTAGACATGTGTTCAGTGTTATTCACAGCTCAGACTGAGAATTGCGACCTCTCATTCCCCCATCTTGCAGAGAACTGAGGCACCTCCACACTTCCGGGTTTTATAGTCCCTCCGGAAGGGGCGTGGCCTTCAGGAGAGAAAATCACAGCATTTTTTAAACACTAATACCTCTTTTATTTTTCATTGATGGGAAAAATCCTCTGAGCGGAGGGGGACACTGAGTAAGATGGTCGAAAATCACAGCCGTAAGTGGCAGCGATTTTTCTAAAATCAGTATACAGAACAACAGGAAGTGGTCAAGATGAGACTTTTAGTAATATAGATTACATTTGAGCTTTAAGTCATCTGTGAAATGTATAATCATATCCAGGTCATTAATGTTCATTAACAGGAGGAGTGGGTGCAGTAATGATCGCTGAACCACTGCCCAAAGTGCTGCAAGATCATCACTCATCACCTCTCACGGTCCCTATTCCTTAACCTCGATCATGAAACACTTGCCCTCTTAATCCCTCAGTCTCCAATATTGCTAATGCCTTTATCAAATGCCTGTAAAAGGTCCAGCTGCAGAACATTTCATTAACTCTCTCCATTAAAGTGCTGGAGTAGCTCAGCGGGACAGGCAGCATCTCTGGCGATCATAGATAGGCGACGTTTCAGGTAAGAGAGACCCATCTTCAGGCTGATTGTAGACCCGGGTTCAATCCTGACTACGGGTGCTGTCTGTACGGAGTTTGTACGTTCACCCTGTGACCCGCGTGGGTTTTCTCCGCGATCTCTGGTTCCCTCCAACACCGCAAAGGTGTACAGGTTTGTAGGTTAATTGACTTGGTATAATTGTAAATTGTCCTTAGTGTGTGTAGGATAGTGTTGGTGTGCGGGGGTCGCTGGCCGGTGCGGACTCGGTGGGCCGAAGGGCCTGTTTCTGCGCTGTAAACTAAACTATACTCTTAAAGATAGCAGAGTCAGGGGATATGGGGAGAAGGCAGGAACGGGGTACTGATTGGCGATGATCAGCCATGATCACATTGAATGGCGGTGCTGGCTCGAGGGGCCGAATGGCCTACTCCTGCACCTATTGTCTATTGTCTATTGTCTATAGTATATTGTGTATAAACTAAGCTAAACTAGAGGTTTAGTTCCACTCACCTGTACAACTATTCGCAAATCAAAAATCATCCTCGCCTGTAACCATCTACCTTGACCCGAAACGTCACCTATCCATGTTCTCCACAGCTGCTGCCTGACCTGTTGAGTTACTCTAGCACTTTCTGTCTTCTTTTGTAATCCAACATCTTTAGTTTAGATTAGAGATCCAGCATGGCAACTGGCCCTTCAGCCCACCGAGCCCATACTAACCATCGATCTCCCGTTCACGCTAGTTCTATGTTATCCCACTTTCACACCCACTGCCTACACACTAGAGGATATTAACAAAGGCCAATTACTCTACAAACGCACACGCCTTTAGGATGCACCCAGAGGAAACCCACCGAGTCACAGGGAGAACGTGCTAACTCAACACAGACAGTCAAGTCAAACTCAAGCAATATCGAGAGATAGAGAGCACATGTGATAATAAAATATCAATCAGTCAATTGACTCTGTGCAGACAGCACCCGTAGTCAGGATCGAACCTGGGTCTCTGGTGCTGTAAGGCAACAGCTCTACCACCGCACCACCGTGTGGTAACTGTTGAATTAACACGTTTTCCTTGATCCCCTTTAAAGTCTTAATGAGTTTACATGTCAATTCACAAATGTTATTCCAGTATCGTTAAACGTTATTCCCTTTATCATGCATCTGTGCACTGTGAATGGCTCGATTGTAATCACGTATTGTCTTTCCGCTGGCTGGTTAGCACATAACAAAAACTTTTCACTGTACCTCGGTACACGTGACAATAAACTAAGCTGAACCAAGTTAAAATCATGATCAGCCATGATCACATTGAATGGCGGTGCAGGCTCGAAGGGCCGAATGGCCTACTCCTGCACCTATTTTTCTATGTTTCTATGTTTCTAAAACTAAACTCAACGTAACGCAAGGATTGCCATTGGATCTGCAAAGAAATTCGTGTTCTGGGCGATTCTGGGCGATTCGATAACTAAAGCTGTAAGATACAGAACTGTGGGCAAACCTGTGGTGTTGTTATTGTGTTTTGCAGAATAGAATAAACTCAGCTTTGAGTTTGATTTGCCGTGTGTGTGAGATCTAGCTATGGCTGAGTGCACTAGGGATTGCAAAATGAACCTATCCTGACAACATCCCAATTGTCATTCTGCAGACCTCCCCGAGTGCCAGCCAAGCTACTGCAGAAATAGAAATCTATGTCTGCTAGCAGCTTTTAATTTTTAGAAACATTATTTAATAGACAATAGACAATAGACAATAGGTGCAGGAGTAGGCCATTCGGCCCTTCGAGCCAGCACCGCCATTCAATGTGATCGTGGCTGATCATCCCCAATCAGTACCCCGTTCCTGCCTTCTCCCCATATCCCCTGACTCCGTTATCTTTAAGAGCCCTATCTAGCTCTCTCTTGAAAGTAACCAGAGAGCCTGCCTCCACCGCCCTCTGCGGCAGAGAATTCCACAGACTCACCACTCTCTGTGTGAAAAACTGTTTCCTCATCTCCATTCTAAATGGCTTATTCTTAAACTTTGGCCCCTGATTCAGGACTCCCCCAACATCGGGAAAGGTTGAACAAGTTAGGTCTTTATTCTTTGGAGCACACAAGGTTAAGGGGGGACTTGATTGAAGTCTTTAAAATGATGAAAGGGATAGGCAGAGTTGACGTGGATAAGCTTTTCCCATTGAGGGTAGGGAAGATTCAAACAAGAGGGCATGACTTGAGAATGAAGGGACAGAAGTTGAGGGGTAACATGAGGGGGAACTTCTTTACTCAGAGAGTGGTGGCTGTGTGGAATGATCTTCCTGCAGAAGTGGTGGAGGCAGGATCGATTTTAACATTTAAAAGTAAAGTGGATAGGTATATGGACGGGAAGGGAATGGAGGGGTATGGTCTGAGTGCAGGTAGATGGGACTAGGGGAAAATGAATGGTCGGCACGGACTGGAAGGGTAGAGTAGGCCTGTTTCCGTGCTGTAATTGTTATATGGTTATATGGTTATATGGTTTCCTGCCTCCAGCATGTCCAAACCCTTAATAATCTTATATGTTTCAATAAGATCCGAGTCATAAAGTGAATACAGCGGCCCGTCATCCCAACTTGCCCACACCCACCAACATGCCCCGTCCAATTTTATTTAATCCACACATCATTTACTCCCGACATCCAATCCTCTCATGATTTTATACACCTCTATCACCTCGATAAGGTCACACCCTGGCCACTCCCTCTTCTCCCCTCTCCCATCAAGTAAGAGGTAGAGAAGTGTGAAAACGCACACCTCCAGATTCAGGGCCAGTTTCTTCCCAGCTGTTATGTGGCAACTGGACCATCCTACCACATCCAGAGAGCAGTCCTAATCTACTATCTACTCAGACCATCCTTGATCAGACTTTGCTGGCTTTACCTTGCACTAAACGTTATTCCCTTATCATGTATCTATACACCGTAAATGGCTCGATTGTAATCATGTATTGTCTTTCTGCTGATTTGATAGCACACAACAAAAAGCTCTTCACCGTCACCTCGATACACGTGACAATAAACCAAACTGAAGCAGAAACTCCTCATCCTCCTGCCCCTCAAGGAATGAAGTGCTAGCCTGCCCAACCTCCCCCTACAGCTCAGGTCCTCGAGTCCTGGCAACATCCTCGTAATTCCTTTCCTGCACCCTTTCCAGCTTGACAACATCAAGTAATCTTGCTTCGAACGCATTGTGTAGTACACAAGTTTTACACTGGTAGAGAACCATTCAAGTCAAGTCAGGTATATTGTCGTATGAATGAGTACAATGAGGAACAGATTCAATGACAAATCTCGCCTGCAGTCGTATCACTGGCACAGACCTAGACAAACACGAAAACTAATTATACACAAATTTCACATTCATTCTCCAAATTAAAATTTAGAGTACATCTGCTCCTGTACGTTGAGAGTACCTTCGGATAAACCCATCATAAATTGAAAATATTATGTCAAAAACGCATTTATTACAACTTGATCCCGTGAACAGCGGCGAGCTGCCGTTACTGAGCGTCGGCACCATTGTAAAGATGAAATATTGTAAGCCAAAGCGTCGCAAATCGGGGAGCATCTGCAATCCATCTACACCTCACGCTGCCTCGGCAAGGCCAGCAACATAATCAAGAACGAGTCGCACACCCGGTCACTCCCTCTTCTCCTCTCTCCCATCGGGCAAAAGGTACAGAAGTGTGAAAACGCACACCTCCAGATTCAGGGACAGTTTCTTCCCAGCTGTTATCAGGCAACTGAACCATCCCACCACAACCGGAGAGCAGGTCTGAACTACAAACTACCTCGTTGGTGACCCTCGGACTATCTTAAACACACATAATTAAAGACTTGTCTCACCCCAGACTCAGGAACAACTTCCTCCCTTCTGTTACCAGGCTTCTAAGCGGTCCTTCCATAAGCTAGAGTACTGTCCCATTCACCTCTACCCCATTGCGGGCATTGGACTTTGTCTCTGAAACTGTGTAAGAAAGAACTGCAGATGCTGGTTTAAATCGAAGGTAGACACAAAAAGCCGGAGGAACTCAGCGGGACAGGCAGCATCTCTGGAGAGAAGGAATGGGTGACGTTTCGGGTCGAGACCTTTCTTCAGTCTCTGGAACTGATGCGCAGCAATGCTGAGAACTATATTCTGCACTCTGTAACGTCTTCCTTGCTCTACCTAGTGTACCTGAATTTGGCTAGATTGTATTTATGTACAGGTGAAGAAGGGTCTCGACCCGAAACGTCACCCATTCCTTCTCTCCAGAGATGCTGCCTGTCCCACTGAGTTACTCCAGCTTTTAGTGTTTATCTTTGTATTCTCTGATAGTGTAGGAAAGAACTGCAGATGCTGGTTTCAATCGAAGATAGACACAAAAAAGCTGGAGTAACTCAGCGGGACTGACAGCATCCCATTCAATAGACAATAGACAACTGGTGCAGGTGTAGGCCATTCAGCCCTTCGAGCCAGCATCGCCATTCATTGTGATCATTGCTGCTCATCCACATTCAGTACCCCGTTCCTGCCTTCTCCTCATATCCCCTGACTCCGCTATCTTTAACAGCTCTATCTAACTCTCTCTAGAAAGCATCCAGAGAATTGGCCTTCCTTTTCTCCAGAGATGCTCTCTGACCCACCGAGTTGTTCCAGCTTGTTTGGATAGCATGGAGAACAAAGCTTTTCACTGTATCTCGGTATACACAACAATAAAAATCTTCAACCTAATCCTAAATCAAACACGCTTGGGCCAGTGGTATGAATTTTCACCTCTCTCACTTCAGGTAGCCCTGGCATTCCCTCTCTCTCTATCCCTCCCCCACCCACGTCGCACCAGCTTCTCGTTTTCACCCAACAAACAGCCAACAATGGCCTGTTTCCTTTATCTTTGTTACTTTTTTGCATATCTTCCATTCATTGCTCTTTATCTCTCTACATCACCGTCTATATCTCTCGTTTCCCTTATCCCTCCCTAACCAGTCTGAAGGAGGGTCTCGACCCGAAACGTCACCCGTTCCTTCTCTCCAGAGATGCTGCCTGTCCCGGCTGAGTTACTCCAGCTTTTTGTGTCTATCTTGGGTTCGAACCAGCATCTGCAGTTCCTTCTTACACAGCTATTGTACGACAAGTTTATATAGCTTAACTGTTTTTTTAAGCGTTCTTGTTAATGTTATTAATAAGGGCTGATATATTCTTCGCCATCTGCTCTTGCTCTCTCTACCATAACATTTTGTCTCTAATACTACAGCAATAAGCAGAGATGAAGGATTTTCTAAATAAAACTGTGCTGGGTGAAACCAAATTAAAATCATAAGGTGGATAGGTGGAGTGTGTAGGAAGGAACTGCAGATGTTGCTTATGCACCGAAGATAGACACAAAATGCTGGAGTAACTCAGCGGGACAGGCAGCGTCTCTGGAGAGAAGGAAAGGGTGATGTTTAGGGTCGAGACCCTTCTCGCTGAGTTACTGCAGCATTTTGTGTCTATCTTAGGGGAATAGATGGGATCTTTTACCTAGAATCTTTTACCCAGATTGGGTGAATCAAGAACCAGAGGACATACGTTTGAAGTGAGAGGTGAAAGATTTAATAGGAATCCAATGGGCAATTTTTTCACACAGAGGGTAGTGGGTGTGTGGAACGAGCTGCTAGAGGACGTAGCTGAGGCAGGTGCTATTGCATCATTTAAGAAACATTTGGACAGGTTCATGGGTAGGGAAGGTTTAGTAGAGGGGATAGGCCCCAAATGCGAGCAGGTGGGACCAGCATAGATGGGGCATCTTGGTCAGCATGAGCAAGTTGGGCCGAAATGCCTGTGTTTGTTGATCTTGAGCTGGCTTCTGCATGTATTTTAAGAGCAGGCTTCTGCTCTTTGGGAACGAAAGTTTAGTTCAGTTTAGTTTAGACATTCAGCGCAGAAACCACCCCTTCCATCCAACGAGTCCGTGCCGACCAGCGATCCCTGCACACTAACCCCGTCCCACATACCAGAGACAATCCCACACACCAGAAGCCAACTTAACCTGTAAGCATCTTTGGAGTGCGGGAGGAAACCGGAGCTCCCGGAGAAAACCCATGCGGGTCGCGGGGAGAACGTGCAAACTCCGCACAGACAGCACCCGTAGAAAAAAACGAAGATGAGGACACAGCAAATTTGGAAGGCAAGGAATTTCAAGAATAATTTAAGGATAGGGCAGGGCAGGCAAAACTAAAAGAATTGAAGGCACGAGGAACTGCAGATGCTGGTTTACCCCAAAAAAAGACAAAGTGCCGGAGTAACTCAGCTGGTTTGTCTTTTTCAGAATGAACATAAAATTGCAATAACTCAGATCCTGGTTTCACTTTTCCTTCCAGGGCACAGAGGAGGCTGGGGTGTGAAGTGAGTACTTTAGCTGAGTTGGACTGCACTGGGACTGGGCAATCAGCGTGATTTATGGAGACAGAATGCATCGGCAGCTTACACCCCAACGGTATGATTAGTGATTTCTCCAACTTCAAGCAACCCTTGTTTTCCCTCTCTCCGTCCCTCCCCCACCCTGGTCATCCGGCTAGTTTCACTGATCGTATCCCTTCGTTATCACCGCTCCCACAGCCAACAATGGACCATTGTGGGCTCCACCTTTCCTGAGTCAATGGTGCCGGCTCTGATTTTTTTCGGAACCCTTTACACACCTCTAGTTTCCTTCTCCCCTGACTCTGAGTCTGAAGAAGCGCCTCATGCGGCAGCCTCGCCAGCAGCTCTTCGCCCTTTCATCCTTTTTATTACTTTTAGTCTGTCTAAAAGTTTTGTTTTGGAGGTCTTTTAGTCTTTTTTATGTGGGGGGTGGGGGGGGGGGGGGAAGGGAGAATTCGTCTTCTCCGTCACTACCTGGTCGAGGATGCGTCTTTTCTCTGAGTCGCATGTTCGCTCCTTCCTTGCAGCCTACCTTCTGGATTGGCGCGACCTTTCCTGCCGGAGACCGGCCAGCGCTTCAGCGGTGACGCGGCACTGGATTTCATCGCGGACCGGGGATCGCCCCGGAGTGTTGGGCCGTTTAACACCGTGGAGCTGCGGTTTGCGGAGCTTCCAGCCGCGGGCGGCGCTGACTTCAACATCGCGGAGTCCTGGGATCGCTTGCCAGAGTTGCCAGCGTTGAATCTCCGCCCAGCTCGGCCTGTGGACTTCGGGAGCCGCGGTCTCCGGTAGGAAGTGGCCAATTCGGAAACTCCAAGCCGCTGAGATTGTTCTCCGTTCCGACGTCGGAGTTCCGATCATCCCGGCGAGAGGGCCTGAAGGCCCCGACCACGGATGAACAAAGAGGAAGAGGACTGAACTTTACTGCCTTCACTCACAGTGGGAAACGTTGATTGTGGGGATGTGTGGGGATGTTCATGTTAAACTCTATCGTGCATTGTGTTATTTTTATTCGTATGGCTGTATACTAATTCAAATCTCACTGTACCAATTGGTGCACGTGATAATAAATCTCTTGAACTCTTGAACTCTTGACCCCTGACACCCGTGGTCAGGATGGAATCCGGGTCTGTGGCACTGTAAGGCAGCAACTCTACCGCTGCGCCACAAATGAACCGTTGTCTACCTTACAGATGCCTCATTGTGAGGTGGTTCTCCTGCAGCTCACTGGAACGCAATAACCATCCAAAGTGATGCATGCAACCGTATTCAGGAGTAAATTATGACAGTCTTCCTTCTTCATTGTGGGGACAGGTCCATCAGTCCCAAAAACAAAGGATCTTTAACTGATGCCAAAAATGATGTATTTGTGGACTTAACTCATAGTCAATAGACAATAGACCTTTTCACCCAGAGAGTTGTGAATCTGTGAAATTCTCTGCCTCGGAAGGCAGTGGAGGCCAATTCACCGGATGCTTTCAAGAGAGAGTTAGATAGAGCTCTGAGCCGATAAATCAACGACTATGAAAGCACAGCAACTTCTACCTCAACTTCCTTCGAAGGCTTAAGGGCCTGTCCCACTTTCCCGAGTTACTCACGAATTTTACTTCAACAACGTGGAGTCCTGGGACCCGTTGCCAGAGTTGCCAGCGTTGAATCTCCGCCCAGCGTGAGACGTGTGTGATTCCGTGAAGAAGGCCCGCCAGGCCGCATGCGCACCAGTACGTCAGCCGCATTGGCGCAAGCACCAGTCTGGCAGGACACAGCTCCTGCCGGTGGTAAGTTAAACTTAAAAGGTAAGTTTGGTTTTTTACTTACCAGGGGTTTTTAGGCAGGAGCCTCTTTTTACAGAGGTTTTTCCTGCCAGTTTCGCAGCCCGACAAATTGCCGGTTATGGACTGTGGGGAAATTCCAGTCCGACCGCAAATGCAGATAAACCGGCAAAACTGATTGGGTTGCGAGATAAGGAGCCGCTAACAGTGCAGTTAGTGGCTCCCCAGCCTGCAGGGATGCCGTAAAAACAGCAAGAAATTTAACCAGAGTCGCTGACAGGGGGGTCAGTGGCTCCCAGCCTGTGGGATGCCGTTGGAACGGCAAGGAAGCAACGCTGGAGCCACTGACAGTGGGGTCAGTGGCTCACAGACGTTGGTCCCCAGTCAAGAAATCACCGGGACTCATTCAGCCCTATTTGGACTCAGGTGAGTCGTGCTATAGAGGGTTTCTCCTTATAATAAAAAGTATGTATTTTATAGTGTTTTTTCTTTAAGTAAAAGCTAAAGGCAAAGTAAAAAGTTATTGTTATATGTTCTGACAATATTACAATTGTTTAAGCACAGGTTGCTATGAATTATTTTTACCCTTCACAGGTAAAGCTGTACACTAAATGTTGATTTAGTGAGCTTACACAGCAATAGAGCGGGCCTATGGGACAGGCCGTGCCAGCAGCACCTGACAGTGCTGCTTCATGTGTAAAATGTACGGGCCTTTGGGACAGGCCGCGCCAGCAGCGCCTGACAGGGCTGCTTCATATATGAAAGTGCCGGCCTATGGGAGAGCCGTGCCAGCAGCACCTGATACAGGGCTGTTTCATTTGTGACATTTCCGGCCTATGGGACAGGCCGCGCCAGCAGCGCCTGACAGGTCTGCTTCATATATGAAAGTGCCGGCCTATGGGTGAGCCGTGCCAGCAGCTCCAGATGCAGGGATGTTTCATGTCAAAAAGTGCCGGCCTTTATGAAAGGCGGTGCCAGCAACGCCTGGGACAGGATTGCTCAAATTCACACATATCTGCTCGCCCACGGAGTCGGGAGATGATTCTCCACTGGGGCTAGAGAGCAAGGCCCACGGAGTCGGGGGATGTATTCCTCACCGGGGCTGGATAGTGCGTTGAAACGACTATCCTAAACACAGCAACTGTTGCGTACAGTGCTACAAAGGTCTCTCTCTTGGAGGCAGAGACCACGATGGGTCAGTATCCTGCTGACACTGAGTCTCAGGGTATGGCCGTGGGGCATACCGTAAGGGATGAAGGGCACGTGTCAGAGGTACCTTTCCTGACAATAAAATTGCCATCCCAGTAGAATATTCTATTGGGTTAAGGCCAATGGGTTCGTATCAGTACTTGTATCCTGCAGCCTGCGGCAGTGCCCGTTAGGGTTGCCTACGAATCACGCTCTCTGAGGAGGGAAGAGCAAAAGGTCAAGATGACTCCGGGCTCTAAAAATGTCAATAGAACATACTCAAGCACATATGTGCCGGCAGTGAACAACGCCAACAGGGAGATGTGAGAGCCAGCCGCTGAATCGGTTATTCAGGAAGGTCTATTCTACAGGGGAAGAAGCCTGGCAGATGAATTAATTCAGCCAACGTCGGGCAAAAGTCATCGTTCAGAACGCACCCCAGGTGCTCATCGGCAGTAGTGGTTCACTGGAGCCGGGGGGCAGCATGATAGCTCAGAAATTCCATGCACCTTCCAATCATGCTCAACTAAATGGGTCTAGCACTTCCAAAATTTGGGTTAGTGCACCGTTCACAAATTGTAACATTTACATTTGTTTGTACAACACACAAAGGGTAAAAATATTTGGTTGAGGCACAGCCGGAGCATTCCAAGTACGTTTGGATTATGGCCAGGGTTTGGAAATTGGGCAAAAGGTCTCATGCAAACCACCCCTGCAATAAGGCAGGATTGGCACGTTATTATGAAGAATGGAGAGTATCGGGCATATGAACTTTCCGAATGTAAAAACTTATTCCTGACTACAACAGATTCATAAGGTAAGAGATACATGTTATACAAATCCCATTACAAAGGTTAGCAAAGACAATATAACTGTACTATAACAGTAAAGCTTTGCAGTATGGGATAAACTGTTTGTTAGTCATTGGGATTTACCTTTAATTATTATTAGCCTTGTCTCCGCCTTGTGGCAAGAGATTGGGGTTATAGCAATCTGTTACAAAACTGAGTAATTGGCAATATAGCAGCTGTGTTGCAGCTGAGCAAATCAAGGAACTGATATTGTGTAAGTAGCAATTAGATTGTTGCTAACAACCTTGTGCTATTGTCAGCTGAGGCTACTTCAGCAACAATGATGAAGTGACAGTATTCAGCATTGCTGAACATGACAATAACTCATTGAACCTGAAACTTGCCACAGTAGTGTGGTTGGTTGAATTCAGTTATTATGAACTGATGTTTAGAACTCTAAGATGAGAAGTTCCAAATACCATCACCTACTCTAAGTGGAGATTGCATGAGTTACCAATTCTTCAGTTGTTGGTATCAACTAAATATGTACACTAAATGCACCCATGAGTAAGGGGTTTTGAGCGAATATACATATTCTACATGCTTAAAATTCAAGTTGCTACTCTACGATGGTGACATATGTTAGTCATATGATAATCAAGGGAAAAATATCCTGTAATTGATCTCCTTGCCATTGGAGTATCATCCAGTTCAGATCGACGATAACACAGAATAAGTGTTGGATCACGAAGTATGATTAAAGCATGGTTCAATACTTCATCGAATACTCATCATGTTAATGCATGTTTTTCACTCATTGCAAAAAATTTGTGGCGCGACAGTGCGGAGAAATACTTTCCCGCTTCAATAGGAGGAATGGTCTTTATGTCTTCATCATTTTTTACCTCATTGGCCAGGTCTTAAAACAGTCAGCAAGACCTCGCTTGGGTTTGTACTGTCGGACTGGGCAAGCGTCCATGTTGCCTGCTTCATTGGGCATTATGGCACAACGTTATACGGTTATGCTAATAAACAAGAGCTTGCTGTTTCAAACTGTGGTTCAGGAGACCGGCTTTTGCACAGTAAAACAATTATTGACCTACACATTTTGAATGGATTGACTTTTTCTTCAGGTTGTCACATCAAGCCATGAAAGTGCTCATTGCAGTGTGCAGGGATAGCACCGAAAAAAGCAGCACATTCCTATTGAGGGGATCAGAAGTGTTTTGTTAAATGTTAATGTTACATTTAATACGGTACAGATTACTGACATTTCCAGCTCATTTTAAATGTTATTGACAATAATTCAGTTATAGAGACACTACAGCTGCAACATAAGGGAACTACGCTCTCGGGTCCAACCCGGATGTCGAGTTGTTAAAAGATCTTGACACAAGTTCTCCCACTACAAAATTATGCAGCTGGTTATTGAAAATGCGTGAACATTAATTCACCAAGGGGTTCCAGCTACATCCTTAGTTATGACACTTATATCAGCACAACGACGGCAAACATTGCAACGTTGTGGCTAGATAGGATGGAATTGGCTGCAGGTGCCATTACATTTCAATTCTGGTCTACACAACCAGAGTAGACTAGGGGTAGCATGATTGAAGATCATTTGAACACCCCACGGTCTCACTTCTATGTTATCTAGGCCACCAGAATCCTAAGAAGTATTGAATCAGCACCGTTTATTAATTAACAAACAACTACACAAAGGAAGGTCGGTTCAGACTTTTTTCATGGTGGCTGCAGTAGGTTCTGGTTTACACAAATATTAACACTGACGATTGTATATCTCATTCCACCAGGTCAGTATCAACATCAGCGTACCATTTAGATAGTATGTTTACATCTCATTCCACTAGGGAAGCAGCTAAGTCAGCAGCCAAGGCGAGGGATGTGCCCTTCGACCATATTTTGGCAGAGCCGGATGGGCAAATGAGCTGATGTTTCAGAATTTTATCATCGGCCGATTGTCAATCCAGGACTGTTTGCCTATGCCATCTTAAGTACCTAAATTTAAGGGGTACTGTCGTTTGTCAACATTGTTAAATAAACCCTATTTCTACATTGAATGCAATGTTACTACTAATGCATTTATTTCTCTTTCGAGTTAATCAATGCAGTGGGGTGCCGAGATTTGTAATCTGCGGCATGAAATCACAAAGCTTTGAACTCTTCACGGAATCACTCATGTGACTCCGAAGTAAAATAGTAAGATTAAATGAGAACTTACCAGTTTGAAGTTTGATCTTGATTTTATGAGGAGTTACGTTGGTGATTACATGCCCGCCATGTCCAACCCTCTCTCATAAAGGATCATATGGTAGTTCTCGAGTCACTGATCTTACTATGTACTTCGGTGTTGTTTATTTGTGATTTCATACCGCTGCTTTGAAGTTTGGTGCGCATGCGGCCTAGCGGGCCTTCTTCACGTAATCACCAACGTAACTCTTCATAAAATCAAGTTCAAACTTCAAACTGGTAAGTTCTCGTTTAATCTTACTATTCTCCCGAGTTTTCCCCTTGATTCAAACTCGGGGAATGTCCGTAGCGAGTCCGTAGGAGGTCGTAGGAGTCTGTAGATATTTCATAGCGGCTCGTAATGCCAGCCGTAGGTACTCAGGGCAACAGGTAAGTCGGGACGTTTTTTCAGCATGTTGAAAAATGTCCACAAGTAAGAAAAATAGCCCCGAGTACTTACGGCTGGCATCTCCGAGTTTGATCAAGGGGAGAACTGAGGCGAATTTGTGAGTAACTCGGGAAAGTGGGACAGGGCCTTTAGGAAGTTTGGCAAGTCCCTGACATAAAGAAAGGGGGAATGAGATATAAATGATATGGGCAATAAATAAAATTGGGAAGGATAGGAATGTAGAAATTGAGCATGGATTGGGGAGAGTGAGGAAGGGCAGAATGGGGGAGAGGGGGTGAGGTGAGGCTGAAGGTGTGACAGGGTCATGTTTGTTTGTGTCCACAGGCGTGCTTTCTGTGTGTGTGCCAGTGTGTTTGTGTTTGTGTCTGTGTGCAAGTGTGTGTATGTGTGGGTGAGTGTGTGTGTGTGTGTGTGTTTGTGTGTGTGTGTGTGTGTGTGTGTGTGTGTGTGTGTGTGTGTGTGTGTGTGTGTGTGTGTGTGTGTGTGTGTGTGTGTGCTTGTGCGTGTATGTGTGCATGTGTGCGTGCGTGCGTGTGTGTGTGTGTCCGTGTGTGCGTAAATGCGTGTGTGTGTGTGCATGTGTGTGTGCGTGCGTGTGTGTGTGCGCGTAAGTGCGTGCGTGTATGTGCGTGCGTGTGTGCGTGTGCATGTGTGTGCGTCTGTGAGCATGTTTTTGGTCAGAGCCATGGTTTTACTGAGCTGATGTTCACTGAGCTGCCCATGCATATTTTAATGAATCTACAACAGCCCTTTGGTGGAAACCTGTTCGCCACCACACAGGCGTGACAGTGGAGTCAGTCTGTATGAAATGCTTTCTGCATGTACGTACTAAAACCGTGACCAGGTTAACATTATGACTGCTTCAGATGAGCTGTCTCTAACCATCTTCCGTCACTTTAAAGAATTACCAGGTACAAGTTCGTGCCAATGATTACAAGAGCCTTTTTGTTTCTATGGTAACTAGCCATAGCAACGGGCCTGGAAAATCATCGAACAGGCCTTGCGTTTAATTTTCAAGAGAACAACGTCATTCACTTGGTTAGGTTCTGGTGGTCAAAAGCATTTTTATTCCCAGCTGAGGTCAATAAAGTAGCTTTGTGTAGTTTAGTTTAGAGATATAGCGTGGAAACAGGGTCCACCGAGTCCGTGGCGACCAGCGATCCCCGCGCACACTAGCACCATCCTACACACACTAGGGACAATTTACAATCTTTACCAAAGCCAATTACTCTATAAATCTGTACAGCTTTGGATAATGGGAGGAAACCTGATCTCCCGGAGCAAACCACGTGGTCACGGGGAGAACGTACAAACTCCGTACAGACAACACCCGTTGTCAGGATTGAACCCGGGTCCCTGCTGCTGTGGGGCAGCAACTCTACCACTGCACCACCGTGCCGCCCCTTAAAGTTCGGAATGATTAGCTCCAAGTTCAGTACAATGTGTCAAAACAAAGAACTGCAGACGCCAGTCTACAAAAAGAAAAGACAAAGTGCTGGAGTATCTCAGCGGATCAGGCTGCACCTCTGGAGGACGTGGATAGGTGAAGTTTCGGGTCGGGTCCCTTCTTCAGACTCACTGTAGTAGGTAGGAGGAAAGCTGGAAGAGAAGTGTAGGAACTGCAGACAAGCACAAAATGCTGGAGTAACACGGCGGGCCAGGCATCATTTCTGGAGAGAAGGAATGGGTGACGTTTTGGGTTGTGAGAGGGGCACCCACAATAATTAGTCACCTCCATCTACAATCAGTCTAATGAAGGGTCTCACCTGTTCCTTTCTCTCCAGAGATGCTGCCTGACCCGCTGATTGCTCCAGCGCTTTTGTAACTATCTCCACCCATCACTTGCCAGACGTTGTTCTGCCTCCAAAAATAGGCACAAAACGCTGGAGTAACACAGCGGGTCAGACAGCATCTCCGGATAGGGTTGCCAACGTTCTCACTCCCAAATAAGGGACAAAAGGTCAAAATAAGGGACAAATTCCCGATGGCAGTTCATTGACCGACTCGGTCGTGGCTGGGTGAATGAAGAGTTGGCCCCGGGTGCTGGACTGCACACAAAGCCCAGCCGGCGGGCCAGCTGAGGAGTTTTGGCCCGGGGCCCGGACTTTGCACAAGGTCCGGCGCCCCATCCAACTCATGAACCGATGATCGGCCATGAGAAGGAGGGGTGGTGGTGTCGGCGGTAAGCGAAGGTCCGAAGGTTTCGGACAGCTGGCCGGGCTGCCGACTGACCGACGGGGCCACGGGCGAGGCGCTGCTGCTGCACTCCATGGGCTGCACTACATCGGGACGGGTGAGGCGGGACCGGACGCGGCGCTCCAACCCGACAGTCCCCTCAACCCGAGTAGTAGCGGTCAAATACGGGACAAGGGCGGTCCCGTAAGGGACAAACTAATTTAGCCCAATGTATGGATATAGGTGACCTTTTGGGTCGGTTCCCTCATTAGATTGATGGTAGGTGGATGTGAAGGACTATTACCCCTGTCACTTGCCAGACTTTGTCCCACCCCCACTCCTCTCTTCCAGCTTACTCCCTTTACTTCAATCAATCTGAGGCAGGGTTCCAATAGACAATAGGTGCAGGAGTAGGCCATTCGGCCCTTCAAGCCAGCACCACCATTCAATGTGATCATGGCTGATCATCCACAACCAGTACCCCGTTCCTGCCTTCTCCCCCTATCCCCTGACTCCGCTATCTTTAAGAGCCCTATCTAGCTCTCTCTTGAAAGTATCCAGAGAACCGGCCTCCACTGCCCTCTGAGGCAGAGAATTCCACAGACTGACAACTCTCTGTGAGAAAAAGTGGTTTCTCATCTCCGTTCTAAATGGCTTACCCCTTATTCTTAACCTGTGGCCCCTGGTTCTGGAATTCCCCCAACATCAGGAACATGTTTCCTGCCTCTAGCGTGTCCAAACCCTCAATAAACTTATAGATTTCAATAAGGTCCCCTCTCAGCCTTCTAAATTCCAGAGAATACAAGCATAGCCGCTCCATGCTCCCAGCAGTTCCGACCCAAAATGGCGCCTATCCATGTCCTTCAGAGCTGCTGCCTGACCCGCTGTGTTTTTTTTTTGGATTTTTCTGTGTTTTTTCCTTGGGTCTGCTCAAGAAACATGTCGGAAAATGCTGGAATATGTTGGAAATAACGACCCAAGTATTTAATTCAACTAGAAATTATATATAGCCTCTACCTGCAGGTTGGCAATCTGTTACTATATATAGTTACACCGAGGACATGAAATAGAGTGGGAGGTTTAAATACTAGTTGTGCTGGTTATTTACAGAAAACTCGATGTAATTGTTGACATTCTATTTACTTTGTGGCAGGAAGTACTGCTATTGCCAAAAATAAATTCTGAAAATACAGAGGTGATTTGAAAGATAGATTTTCAGCCTTGAATTTCATTTAACATTAAAATAAAAGCTTATTAAAATGGAAATCGCCTGTGAGTTTAGTTTAGAGATGCAGTGCGGAAACAGGCCCTTCGGCCCACAGCTGACCAGCGATCCCCGTACACTAGCACTATCCCCCCCCCCCCACACACACACACACTAGGAACAATTTACAATCTTTACCAACACCAATTAACCTACAAGCCTGCACGTCTTTGGAGTGTGGATGGAAACCGGAGCACCCGGAGAAAACCCACGCAGGTCACGGGGAGAACGTACAAACTCTGTACACGTGGCAACCATAGTCTGGATTGAACCCGTGTCTCTGGCGCTGTGAGGCAGCAACTCTACCGCTGTGCCACCGTGCCACCCCTGTTGTGTGATAAGTGCAAACAATCTGCCTCCGGCCTGTTAAATTATCCTGCGGAGGACATATAGACGTGAATGTCAACACAGTAATTAGAACTTGTCACCGGAATCTATGTGAGTGTTTGGCTGTGTGGAATGATCTGTGTGGAATGATCTTCCAGCAGAAGTGATGGAGGCAGGATCGATTTTAACATTTAAAAGTAAAGTGGATGGGTATATGGACGGGAAGGGAATGGAGGGGTATGGTCTGAGTGCAGGTAGATGGGACTAGGGGAAAATAAATGGTCGGCACGGACTGGAAGGGCCGAGAAGGCCTGTTTCCGTGCTGTAATTGTTATATGGTTATATGGTTTGTCCTTAATGATAGTCTGTTGTTTTAGATGCGTCAGACTGGCCAAAATATAGCCACTTCTTGGTTGCCATGGGGTCACTGACTGCGCATGTGAGTTCAAAGGCAAGGCGGCTCAGCCTGGATTAGCCGTACCTTTAGAACAGAGATGAGTAGGGATTTCTTCAGTCAATGGGTTGTGAATCTGTTGGATCCAATGCCACAGGTGGATGTGGAGGCCAAGGCATTGGGTATTTTTAAAACGGACATTGATAGGTTCTTGATTATTAAGGACCTAGAGAAGGCAGTAGAATGGGTTTGAAAGGGAAACATAAATCAGCCATGATTACATGGCGGAGAAGACTCGATGGGTCGAATGGCCTAATTCTGCTCCTATGACTTATGGTCTTTTTTTTTAGTTTAGTTTAGAGATACATCGTGGTAACAGGCCTTTTGGCCCATCGGGTCCGCGCCAACCAGCGATCCCCGCACACTAACACTATCCTACACACACAGCACACCAGGGGCATTTTTTACATGTACCAAGCCAATTAACCTACAAACCTGTACGCCTTTGGAGTGTGGGAGGAAACCAAAGATCTCGGAGAAAACCCATGCAGGTCACGGGAAGAACGTACAAACTCCGTACAGGCATGGTGGTCGATTAGGAAAAGGGGAGATGCAACGAGACTTGGGTGTCATGATACACCAGTCATTGAAAGTAGGCATGCAGGCGCAGCAGGCAGTGAAGAAAGCAAATGGTATGTTAGCCATCATAGCAAAAGGATTTGAGTATAGGAGCAGGGAGGTTCTACTGCAGCTGTACAGGGCCTTGGTGAGACCACACCTGGAGTATTGTGTGCAGTTTTGGTCTCCAAATCTGAGGAAAGACATTCTTGCCATAGAGGGAGTACAGAGAAGGTTCACCAGACTGATTCCTGGGATGTCAGGACTTTCATATGAAGAAAGACTGGATAGACTCGGCTTGTACTCGCTAGAATTTAGAAGATTGAGGGGGGATCTTATAGAAACTTTCAAAATTCTTAAGGGGTTGGACAGGCTAGATGCAGGAAGATTGTTCCCGATGTTGGGGAAGTCCAGAACAAGTGGTCACAGTTTAAGGATAAGAGGGAAATCTTTTAGGACCGCGATGAGAAAAACATTTTTCACACAGAGAGTGGTGAGTCTTTGGAATTCTCTGCTACAGAAGGTAGTTGAGGCCAGTTCATTGGCTACATTTAAGTGGCCCTTGTGGCTAGAGGGATCAGGGGGTATGGAGAGAAGGCAGGTACAGGATACTGAGTTGGATGATCAGCCATGATCATATTGAATGGCGGTGCAGGCTCAAAGGGCCGAATGGCCTACTCTTAGGCCGAATGCACCTATGTTCTAAGTTTCTATGACAGCTGTATTCCCTGCAAGGCAGCAACTCTACTGCTGCACCACCGTGCGACCCTAATGGTCATTCATATGAATAGGTGACGTTTCGAGTCTGGACCCTTCATCAGTCTTCAGTCTGAAGAAAGGTCCCAATCCAAAACATCACCAATCCATTTTCTCCAGAGATGCTGCCGCTGAGTTACTCCAGCACTTTGTGTCTTTTATTTTGTAAACCACCATCTGCAGTTCCCTGTTTCAACATCTCATGTGAATTTACCTTGGTGATAAAGTAACATTTTTCCAATGTTATTTTTTATTTGAATGTTAAATCCTGGCTCATCGAGGGGAGACGCGTTTCCTTGGCAAACAAACTCATTTTTACCACAGCATCACATCCCGTTCAAAGCAAACATTAATCACTTAATCAGACCACCTCAAACAATTCCAATAAATGTCAGGCGATTCAGCAGTAGAGTTGTTGCCTTCCAGCGCCAGAGGCCTATGTTCGATCTTGACCAAATTTGCTGTCTTTGCAGAGTTTGTACGTTTTCCCTGTGACCTAGTGGGTTTCCTATAGGTGTTCTGGTTTCCTTCCACACTCCAAAGATGTACAGATGTAGGCAAAAAAAACATTTAAATTGTCCCCAGTATGTAGGAGACTGCTAGTTTATGGTATGATCGCTGGTCGGCACAGACTCAGTGGCCCAAATGGCCTGTTTCCACGCTGTATCCCTGTATCTGTATCTGAGCATCCACACCACCCTGGCCACGCTCTCCTTTCACTCCTGCCGTTGGGAAGAAGGTACAGGAGTTTGAAAACCGTAACCTCCAGGTTCGGGAACGGCATCTTCCCAACAACCATTAGGCCATTAAACACACGAACACCAACTAAACTCCAAACTACAACTGTCTTGGATGCACTCGCGACTTTGGACTTTTAATTTGTTTTGTATTAATATTGGAGACTACGTCTTAGTAGAAGTTCATCAGTCATAGGAGCAGAATTAGGCCATTTGGCCCATCAAGTCTACTCCGCCATTCAATCATGGCTGATCTATCTTTCCCTCTCAACCCCATTCTCCTGCCTTCTCCCCATAAGCCCTGACACCCGCACTAATCAAGAACCTGAGAGGATTCTCAGAGGATCACTGAGAGGGTTCTCCCGACACCGGGACACCATCACCTGGCGAGAACGGCCTCCGTGAAGGCGACTGCGGAGGCCTCAATAGGCTTGACTATGGGTGGACATGGGATGGGGACTGGACATTGTGCCTTCCCTCATAGTGGGAACCATTGTGGGGGGATGTTTTTTGTGTTTAAAATCTCTCTATTATTGTTGTCTGCATTATTTTTTATGTGCTGCATTGGCAAGAAACATTTCCATGTAACTGTCTAACTGTTTCTTAGGATAGCCACAGCCTCAACAACCTCCTCTGACAGTTTGTTTCATGCTCCCACCACCCTCTGTGTGAAAAAGTTACCCCTCAGTTTCCTTTTAAATCTTTTCCCCTTCACCTTGAACCCATGTCCTCTGGTCCTCGATTCCCCCACTCTGGGCAAGAGATTCTGTGCATCTGACTAAATTGTGTTCCATGCAAGATTCCAGCAAGTGCAGTTTCTTCTGTCGCCCTCATCTATATCCACCTATCACTCCTGAAGAAGGGTCTCAACCTGAAACGTCACCCATTCCTTCTCTCCAGAGAAGCTGCCTGTCTCGCTGAGTTACTCCAGCATTTTGTGTCCACCTGTCACTTGCCAGGCTTTGTCCAGCCCCCATCTCTCTTTTCCAGCTTCCTACCCCCACCCTCTCCATTCAGTCCGAAGAAGGGTCCTGACTCAAAACAACTCAACTCAAGACAGATGTGTACAGCAATTCGTTCTTTCCACGCACTATTAAAGCGTGGAATAATCTCCACCAAGCCACGGTTGCCCAGCCAGATGCAACTAAATTTAAAGTGGCACTTTCTTCCCAATAACCCTCTCTGGCTAAACCCCTCCCTTCACCACCTCCAGTTTAAATTCCAGTTGGAATATTTTGGAGGACCAAGTAACCAAGAACCAAGAACTACACCAATTGGTGTGTACGTGACCAATAAAAACCTTTGTACCTTTGTACCTTTGAACCTCTCAATCTCCATCTTAAAAGTATCCATTGACTTGGCCTCCGCAGACATCTGTAGCAATGAATTCCACAGTTTTGCCATCCACTGACTATTTTTGTTATTTCTCGAATCTTTAGTTCTTTGTTTTATCATGCTATCTACTACTGTGTCTGCAGACCTGTTATGGAACTGTAAATTGGAATTTAATTGCCCCATTTCGGTGTAGTTGACGATGAAATGCTCTTGACTTGAATCTTATTCTTTATTTTCATTACATCTCCTCTGTGGATATACAGTTGGCAGCCAGCGACAGCAATTAATTGGAGCTGATTAGATATGCATGAAAAACTCAGATGTAATGTAAATGCAACTCACAAATCTCAGCATCAGACCCCCCAATCTGTGCAAGCTTCCACGTCAGGAACAAAGCCTTCGAGCATTTGCACTTCAATTCAAGGAAATATTAACATTCCACTCTAGGGTTTACAGGTTTAGGCTTGTTATTATCACGTGTACCAAGGTGAAAGGCTTACGGGCGGCACGGTGGCGCAGCGGTAGAGTTGCTACCTTACAGCGCTCGCAGCGCCGTAGACCCGGGTTCCATCCTGGCTACGGGTGCTGTCTGTATGGAGTTTGTAGGTTCTCCCCGTGATTTTCTCAGATCTTCGGTTTCCTCCCACACTCCAAAGACGTACAGATTTGTAGATTGTGTGAATGTGTAAATTGTCCCCGGTGTGTGTAGATTGTGTTAATGTGCGGGGATCACTGATCGACGTGGACTCGGTGGTCCGAAGGGTCTGTTTCCGTGCTGTATTTCTAAACCAAACTAAACTAAACTAAACTTTCATTGCCCGCTATTCATAGAAACATAGAAAGATAAAAAAATAGGTGCAGGAATGGGCCATTCGGCTCTTCGAGCCAGCACCTCCATTCAATATCATCATGGCTGATCATCCAAAATCAGTACCCCGTTCCTGCTTTCTCCCCACATCCCTTGATTCTGTTAGCCCTAAGAGCTACATCTAACTCTCTCTTGAAAACATCCTGTGAATTGGCCTCTACTGCCTTCTGTGGCAGAGAATTCCACAGATTCACAACTCTCTGGCTGAAATAGTTTTTCCTCATCTCGGGCTAAATGGCCGACCCCTTATTCAGTCAGATGAGATACTACTATAGGTTAACAAGAGCGATTCCAGGAATGAGTGGGTTAGCATATGATGAGAGTTTGACAGCACTGGGCCACTACTCGCTGGAGTTTAGAAGCTTGAGGGGGAACCTCATTGAAACTTACAGAAAAATGAAAGGCCTGGATAGAGTGGATGTGGAGAGGATGTTTCCACTGGTGGGAGAGTCTGGGACCAGAGGGCACAGTTTCAGAATTAAAGGGCGCTATTTTAGAAAGGAGGTGAGGCGGAACCTCTTTAGTCATAGGGTAGTGAATCTATGGAACTCATTGCCACAGAGGGCTGTGGCCAAGTCAGTGGATATTTTTAAGGCAGAGATTGACAATTTTTTTATTGCAATGGGTGTCAAGGGTGATGGGAAGAAGGCAGGTAAATGGGATTAGGAGGCAGAGATCAGCCATGATTGAATGGCGGAGTTGACTCGATGGGCCGAATGGCCTAATTCTATAACTTGAGAATGTGTGAACCTGTACTAAATTAAATACAATCAAGTCAAACTGAAGTACAGTAGAGGGAGCAAAGGGGATGGTACAGTGTGCAGCATGTAGTTCTCAGCGCTGTGGAGCATCAGTTCCAGAGGCAAAGGCCGATGCCTGCAACGGTGTGTTGGTGGACAGCCCATTCAGAAGCCTGATGACAGGGAACGGTGGCGCAATGGTAGAGTTGCTGCCTTACAACGCCAGAGACCCGGGTTCGATCCTCACCACGGGAGCTGTCTGCACGGAGCTTGTACGTTCTCCCCGTGACCTGCGTGGGTTTTCTCCGAGATCTTCGCTTTCCTCCCACACTCCAAAGACGTGCAGGTTTGTCGACTAATTGGCTTGGTATAAATTTAAATAGTCCCTAGTGTGTGCAGAATAGTGCTAGTGCACTGGGATCGCTGGTCGGCGCGGATTCGGAGGGCTGTTTGTATCTCTGTTTGAATCTCTAAACTAAACTAACTAAAGAGGAAGCTGTTCCAGAGCCTGGCGGTGTGCGCTTTCAAGCTGCTGTTCCTTTTCCCAAATGGGAGCAGGGAGAAGAGGGAATGGCAGGGGTGGGATGGCTTGGATTACGTTGGCTACTTTTCAGAGGCAGTGTGAAGTATAGATGGAGTCGATGGTGGGGAGTCTGGTCTGTGTGATGGACTGGGCCACATTCATAACTCTTGCGGTCATTGGCAGTGCTGTTCCCAAACCAAGCAGCGATGCAACCCGACAGTTAAGAGAGCGCAGCGGCGGTTGCACTTTCTGCGCCGGATGAGAAGAGCTCATCTCCCCCATCCTATCCTCACCACTTTCTACAGGGGCACCATAGAGAGTATTTTGACCAGCTGTATCTCTGTCTGGTTTGGGGACTGTAAAGCCTCCGACTGGAAGTCCGTGCAGAGAGTGGTGAGGACAGCGGAAAAAATCATCGGGACCTCTCTCCCCTCAATCGGGGATATTGCGACCAAACGTTGCGTGTCTAAGGCCAGCAGTATTATAAAAGACCCCACACATCTCCATCACGGACTGTTCACTCTGCTGCCCTTGGGCAAAAGATATCGTAGCATAAGGAGCAGAACATCAAGGTTCTGCAACAGCTTCTTCCCACGAGCCATCAGACTCCTGAACGCCATGTAATGGGCTGCCACCATTATCTAATTATCCTTTTATCCTTTTTATCCATTTTATCCATGTCTATCCTTCTGTTAATTATCGTGTTGCACAGGGAGCCAAATGCAACGGAATTTTGTTTGGAATTGCATATATCAATGTATTTCTAAATGACATTAAAGTTTGTTTGACTTTGTATGCTTTTTATGCTGTATCTGAAGCAGTTTGTAAGATTAAAGGGGCGGCACGGTGGAGCAGCGGTAGAGTTGCTGCCTCTCAGAGCCAGACATCAGATTCGATCCTGACTACGGGCGCTGTCTGTATGGAGTTTGTACGTTCTCCCTGTGACCATGTGGGTTTTCTCCGGGTGCCCCGGTTTCCTCCCACATTCCAAAGGCGTACAGGTTTGTAGGTTAATTGGTTTGTAAATTGCCCCTGGGATAGACAATAGACAACCGGTGCAGGAGTAGCCCTTTGGCCCTTCGAGCCAGCACTGCCATTCATTGTGATCATGGCTGATCATCCCCAACCAGTACCCCGTTCCTGCCTTCTCCCCATATCCCCTGACTCCGCTATTTTTAAGAGCCATATCTAGCTCTCTCTTGAAAGCATCCAGAGAACCTGCCTCCACCGCCCTCTGAGGCAGAGAATTCCACAGACTCACCACTCTCTGTGTGAAAAAGTGTTTCCTCATCTCCATTCTAAATGGCTTATTCTTAAACTGTGGCCCCTGGTTCAGGACTCCCCCAACATCGGGAACATGTTTCCTGCCTCTAGCGTGTCCAAGCCCTTAACAATCTTATATGTTTCAATGAGATGCCCCCTCATCCTTCTAAACTCCAGAGTGTACAAGCCCAGCTGCTCCATTCTCTCAGCGTATTAACCTTGTAAACCTACGCTGCACCCCCTCAATAGCAAGAATGTCCTTCCTCAAATGAGGGGACCAAAACTGCACACAATACTCCAGGTGTGGTCTCATTAGGGCCCTGTACAACTGCAGAAGGTGTGATTTTGGGTCGGCGTGGGCAAGTTGGGTCGGAGGGCCTGTTTCCACACGGTATGGCTCGATGACTCCACACACCTCACCTTGTTTATCAATGAGACAAAAACATAATCTAAGCTCAATAGATAACACGAGATTAATTTATGCTAGTGCGTAATGTATTCTGATGCCTGCTGGCTTAGGTGAAGTAGTATACTCGAAAGCACAACACCACCTCTCAGCTCCTCTTCATGAATTTTCATCAAGGTTGTCCAAGTCATGCACTGAGCCCTTTATTTATGAGATTCACCTCGTTGAAAAACCACTTCACCCATCATGTGATGCCCCGTGAACTGTGAGGCAAATGTCTGCTGCACACATTTCCATTATTCATCCGTGCTTTGGCAAAATGTCCTAGTTTAGACTCGGGCGGGGGAGGGGGGATGGGAGAAACATAGAAACATAGAAAACAGGTGCAGGAGTAGGCCATTCGGCCCTTCAAGCCAGCACCGCCATTCAATATGATAAATCATGGCTGATTATCCAAAATCAGTGCTCCGTTCCTGCCTTCTCCCCACATTCCTTGATTCCGTTAGCCCTAAGAGCTAAATCTAACTCTCTCATGAATACATCCAGCGAATTGGCCTCCACCGCCAATTCGCTGGATGTATTCATGAGAATATATCCACAGATTCACCACGCTTGTACAATCTGGAGTTCAGAAGGATGAGAGGGGATCTTATTGAAACATATAAGATTATTAAGGGCTTGGACACGCTAGAGGCAGGAAACATGTTCCCGATGTTGGGGGAATCCAGAACCAGGGGCCACAGTTTAAGAATAAGGGGTAAGGGTTAGAACGGAGATGAGGAAACACTTTTTCTCACAGAGAGTGGTGAGTCTGTGGAATTCTCTGCCTCAGAGGGCGGTGGAGGCCGGTTCTCTGGATACTTCCGAGATAGGGCTCTTAAAGATAGTGGAGTCAGGGGATATGGGGAGAAGGCAGGAACGGGGTACTGATTGTGGATGATCAGCCATGATCACAGTGAATGGCGGTGCTGGCTCGAAGGGCCAAATGACCTACTCCTGCACCTATTGCCTATTGTCTATTGTCTACTGGGGTTGTGTTGCAATATCATAGGGTGAGACAAATTCTGGATGCAGGAGTAACAAATGCTATTTCTCTTTTTTTTTTTAAATTCACCATCCTGCTAAGTTATAATGCAAAGATGAATTAGAATCAATGTGATTTTAGAACCAATCACAAAACCACATTTCCACATCATTTATCCCCATTCCTACAACAAGTCCATTATTTTCTCAACAAATTATTTCTAGACAAATCATTATTTCTACAACTTCACTTTTTATAACACCCATGGTAAATGATAGCTCTACGATGTCAAAACTCTCCTGCATCTGAAATGATGTCGTTAGACTGCAATGTGAATGGAATACTCTGCTGGCATCTGTTTTGATTTTCAGGGGATATGGGGAGAAGGCAGGATTGTGGATTGGGGATGATCAGCCATGATCACATTGAATGGCGGTGCTGGCTCGAAGGGCCGAGTGGCCTACTCCTGCACCTATTGTCTATTGTCCGGGTAAAATTGACCTCAATGTTGATTGTCCATGGGATAGAAAGCAATGGAAATTAATTGTTCATTTTACAAAGTGGGTGGAATACGAACATGGCATAGATCCAGGATTCAGCTAAAGAAAGCTTTTTCTTTTGCTCAGGGCACCTAATTATAAAATCTTCATATTTCTATCAAAAATTGAACATACTTCAAGTGAATTCCCAGAAAGCAGCGCCATACAGTTAGCACTAATGTAATGAATAAAATTTAGTCAAATTTAATTTGTTTTCACCCTCACGGTTTTGTTACCTTCAAATTAGACCCCATTTGGACATATTTTTTCAAATGCATAATTTGTGCATAAAAAAGCCAATTTGTGGATTTCAGATTGTTCTGCATCCATTTACAGGTCAATTGGTGACAAGTCAGGAAATTGGCTAATGCACTTGTGTAGACAATCGGCCGTCATGGCTGACCACTCTGCTGCGCATTGGTCACGCAGCTAATGACGTTAGATTCGTACAGGTGCAGCATTAATTTCCGTCACTGCGTTCAGGCATTGACGCTTTTGTGGGAATCTATAGCAATGAAAGAAGGGTGCCACGGTGGCGCAGCGGTAGATTTACTGCCTTGCAGCGCCAGAGATCCAGGTTCGATCCTGACTACGGGTGCTGTCTGTACAGAGAACTTGTACGTTCTCCCTCTAATTGCGTGGGTTTTCTCCGAGTGCTTCGGTTATCTCCCACACCTCAAAGACAGACAGGTTTGTTGGTTTATTGGCTACTGTAAACTTTGTAAATTGTCCCTAGTGTGTAGAATAGTGTTAGTGTACGGGGTGATCGCTGCGGACTTGGTGGGCCAAAGAGTCCAGACTTTAGAAGTACAGCATGGAAACCAGCCCTTCGGCCCACCGAGTCCGTGCCGACCCAACATCCCCGTACATTAAATGCTGGAGTAACTCAGCGGGTGAGGCAGCATCTCTGGAGAGGGGGAATGGGTGACGTTTCGGGTCGAGACCCTGCTTCAGACTTCTTCAGACTTCATCTCGACCCGAAACGCTGCCCATTCCTTCTGTTGTACACTCTGGAGTTTAGAAGGATTAGAAGGGATCGTATTGAAACATATAAGATTATTAAGGGTTTGGACATGCTAGAGGCAGGAAACATGTTCCCGATGTTGGGGGAGTCCAGAACCAGGGGCCACAGTTTAAGAATGAGGGGTAAGCCATTTAGAATGGAGATGAGGAAACACTTTTTCACACAGAGAGTTGTGAGTCTGTGGAATTCTCTGCCTCAGAAGGCAGTGGAGTCCAGTTCTCTGGATACTTTCAAGAGAGAGCTTGACAGGGATCTTAAAGATAGCGGAGTCAGGGGATATGGGGAGAAGGCAGGAACGGGGTACTGATTGTGGATGATCAGCCATGACCACATTGAATGGCGATGCAGGCTCAAAGGGCCGAATGGCCTACTCCTGCACATATTGTCCATTGTCTATTATGTCCATAGATGCTGTTGCACCCGCTGAGTTACTCCAGCATTTTGTGTCTACCTTCGATATTATCCAGCATCTGCAGTTCTTTCTCACACATCCTCGTACAGTAGCACTATCCTGCACACTAGTAACAATTTACAATTTTACAGAAGCCAATTAACCTACATACCATACCTTTGGAGCGTGGGAGGAAACCGGAGCACCCGGAGAAAACCCACGTGGGTCACAGGGAGGACGTACAAACTCTGTACAGACAGCACCCGTAGTCTGGATCAAACCCGGGTCTCTGGCGCTGTGAGGCAGCAACTCTACCGCTGCGCCACCGTGCCAACCTTGTGGCTGAAGTGCCGGTTCCTGTGCTGGGCTTTTCTGCATTCTTTGTTCCCCAGTGGAGGCCAATTCACTGGATGGTTTCAAGAGAGAGTTAGATTTAGCTCTTAGCGATAAAGGAATTAAGGGATGTGAGGAAGAGAAACTCAGCAGGTGAGGCAGCATATATGGAGCATAGGAATAGGTAACATTTCGGGTCGAGACCCTTCTTCAGACATATTCAGACAGGGATATGAGGAGAAAGCAGGAACGGGTTACTGATTTTGGATGATCAGCCATGATCATATTGAATGGCAGTGCTGGCTCGAAGGGCCGAATGGCCTACTCCTGCACCTATTGTCTATGTTTCTATGTTTCCCTGTTCTATCAGCAGCATAATGTTACCCCTCAATTTTTATTTACAGATTTTATCCACGAGTAGTTGCTCTGCTCAACAGCCAAAAATCTGTAGCCTCCCTTTGATCTGGTATGTTGTTGGTTCGCATGCTTGATCAATGGTGTTTTATCATTAATGTTGTATTATTATTAATGTTTAGTGTTTCCTGAGTCATTCGTAACTGTCACTGTTTGTCATGTTGTTACTTGTGGGCGGAGCACCAAGACAAATTCCTTGTATGTGAATACTTGGCCAATAAACAAACTTACTTACTTACTTATTTACTTACAAGAACAGGTGGAGTTGGGTCAGGTGAATGGTTAGAAATACAAAAAGAAAATCAAATTTCTGGATTTATAGAACGGACTAAACTGCTCTTGGCTGCTGTATTGATCCCCAATAGTTGTAATAAACTAATATGGCTGCAATTTTGAGGACTGATCTTTCTTGATTTAACTGATGTGCTGGCAAGAAGGCTAACCTCAGCAATGTGAAACCAGACCTGAGCCAAAATTTCAACCACTAAAGTTGGAAGAAGTTGCATAATTATTGATGCTGCTGGCAGTAATATCTATGAATGATTTAAGACCGGGCCCTGATTTACCTGTTCAGTGAATTGATCAGCCAAAGTACTATCACCTTGTACAGTGACAATATCATGCAGTAAAAAATGGGATTATTTGAAATATATTGAGCTGATATGCACTTTGTGGATTTGCTCCATATGCCAATCATTAGCACAGCGGATTTGAAACTGCGATCTAATATAGACGGGAATGATGAATAGCCTATCTCAATTAATCCATTTCCTTGTACATGGTTGGCTCCCAGCGCCAGAGACCCAGGTTCCATCCAGATCACACCTCGGGTGCTGCCTGTGTGGAGTTGGCACGTTCTCCCTGTGACCGCGTTGGATTTCTCCGGGTGTTCCCGATTAGACTATCAGAAATAGGAGCAGAATTAGGCCCTTCAGCCCATCGAGCCCGCTCTGCCATTCAATCATGGCTCATTTATTTTTCCCTCTAAAGCTTGATGGTTGAGGGAGGTGGGAGGAATTAATTGGCTTCCGTTAATTGTAAAATTGATCCCGGTGTGTAGGATAGTGCTAGTGTACGAGGTGATTGCTGGTCGTTGCAATTAATGTATTTCCAATCCATTCAATTACCTTGGGTTGGAAGCCAGCCTACATTCTTAATTAGTAAGGGTTTAGTTTAGTTGAAGAGATACAGAGTATAAACAGGCCCTTCAGCCCATCAAGTCTGCACTGACCATTGATCCTCGCATACTAACACTATCCTACACACACCAGGGCAATTTACAATTACACCAAGCCAATTAACCTACAAAGCTGCACGTCTTTGGAGTGTGGGAGGAAACAGGAGATCCTGGAGAAAACTCACGAAGGTCAGGGGGAGAACGTACAAACTCCGCACAGACAGCACCCGTAGTCAGGATCGAACCCGGGTCTCTGGCATTGTAAGGCAGCAACTCTACTGCTGTGCCGCCGTGTCGCCCTGGGGTGTCCAGGGTTATGGGGAGAAGGCAGGAGAATGGGGTTAAATCAGCCATGATTGAATGGTGGAGTGGTCTTGATGGGCTGATTGGCCTAATCATGCAAACAAACGATAATTGCGAAAAGACAAAAACAATGTCCCAAGTCCACGTAATTGGGAGCTTTTTAAGGTTGTAGTGTTTAATAGCCCGATGGCTGTAGGGAAGAAGTTGCTCTTGAACCTGTACGTTACAGTTTCTGCAGTCTTAAGGGGCTGTCCCACTTGGGCGACCTAATTGGAGAGTTTAGGATAGTTTGAAAAAATGACATGTTGAAGACCTTCTTAGACTATGTAGAAGACCTCCTTCGACCTCCTTCGACCATGTTGAAGACCAGCTACGACTAGCTACGACCAACTTTGGGAAAATTGGACACCGAATAGTGGAGAGTGAAGCCGACCTCCTTCGATCTCCTTCGACCTCCCTTCGATCATGATGAAGACTATCTACGACTACCTTCGATTACCTACGACTAACATGCAGACCTACTACGACCTACTACGACTAAGCCTACGAGTAAAAAACGTATCGATTTTTTCCATGACGACCTTTTTTTACTCGAGGGCATTTTTCAACATATTGAAAAAAATGCCGCGACCTAGCTGAGGCCTCGAGTACGCGGAGACCACTCTCGAGCATGAAGGAGAGTTACGAAGACCTCCTACAACCTCGTGTCGACCATGCTGCGAGTTTGAGTCGAGGGCAAACTCGCCAGAACTCACGGATTAGGTCGCCCAAGTGGGACAGCCCCTTCACAGTTTTCAAGATCTGAACTTGCATCTCTGGATTATTGGTCAGGAATTCCGAATTTCCTATCCAGCAATAAAGCCACCGCACATGGGCATCCCAGGATGCTGGCTATTCAAGAACTGTCCCAGAGTGGTGCTTTCACTGTTACTAATACAGAAGGTTTGTTAGGTTGATTTCCAACCCAAGATGATTGCATGGAATGGAAATGCACGAATGTACAAGAATCAGACCCCTTCACTTCTTCCACATTTTGTTACGGCCTTACTTTAAAATTCATTTAATTCTTTTTTTCAATCATCAATCTACACACAATACCCCAGAATGAAGAAGCGAAAACAGGTGTTCAGAAATTTTTGCAGTAATTAAAAAGAAATATCTGAAATATCACATTTACATAAGTATTCAGACCCTTTGCTGTGACACTTAAAATTAAGCTTAGGTTCATCCTGTTTCCATTGATTATCCTTGAGATGTTTCTACAACTTGTTTGGAGCCCACCAGTGGTAAATTAAATTGATTGGACATGATTTGGAAAGGCACACACCTGTCTCTGCCTCAGAGGGCGGTGGAGGCCAGTTTTCTGGATGCTTTCAAGGGAGAGCTAGATAGAGCTCTTAAAAATAGCAGAGTAAGGTGATGTGGGGAGAAGGCAGCAACGGGGTACTGATTGTGGATGATCAGCCATGATCACAATGATCGGCGGTGCTGACTCGAAGGGCCGATTGGCCTACTCCTGCACCTATTGTCTATTGTCTATTGTCTATACAAGGTCCCACAGTTGACAGTGCATGTCAGAGCAAAAAACAAGCCATGAAGATGAAGGAATTGTCCGCAGACCTCCGAGGCAGGATTGTGTCAAGACAGTGATCTGGGTGATATAAAACAATTTCTACAGCTTTGCAGATCCCGAAGAGCACAGTGGCCTCTGTCATTCTTAAATGGACGAACTTTGGAACCTTTATAGAGCTGGACGCCCGGCCAAACTGAGCAATCGGGGGAGAAGGGCCTTGGTCAGGAAGGTGACCAAGGACCCGATGGTCACTCTGACAGAGCTCCCAGAGTTCCTCTGTGGAGATGGGAGAACCTTCCAGGAGGACAACGATATCTGCAGCACTCCATCAATCAGGCCTTTATGGTAGAGTGGCTAGACGGAAGCCACTCCTCAGTAAAAGGCACATGACAGCCTGCTTGGAGTTTACCAAAAGGCATGAGAAACAAGATTCTCTGGTCTGATGAAACCAAGATTGGACTCTTTGGCCTGAATGCCAAGCGTCATTTCTGGAAGAAACCAGGCACCACTCATCACCTGGCCAATACCATACCTACGGTGAAGCATGGTGGTGGCAGCATCATGCTGTGGGGATGTTTTTCAGCAGCAGGAACTGGGAGACTAGTCAAGATGAACGGAGCAAAGTACAGAGGGATCCTTGATGAAAGCCTGCTCCAGAGCGTTCTGGGCCTCAGACTGGGGCCGAGGTTCACCTTCCAACAGGACAACGACCCTAAGCACACAGCCAAGACAACACAGGAGTGGCTTCGTGACAAGTCTGTGAATGTCCTTGAGTGGCCCAGCCAGAGCCCGGACTTGAACCCGATCGAACATCTCTGGAGGGACCTGAAAATAGCTGTGCATCGACGGTCCCCATCCAAGCTGATAGAGCTTGAGAGGATCTGCAGAGAAGGATGGGAGAAACTACCCAAATACAGGTGTGCCAAGCTTGTAGCGTCATACCCAAGAAGACTTGCGGCTGTAATCGCTGCCAAAGGTGCCTCAACAAAGTACTGAGTAAAAGGTCTGAATACTTATGTAAATGTGATATTTCAGTTATTTATTTGTAATTACACTGCAAACATTTCTAAACACCTGTTTTCACTTTTTTTTATTATGTGGTGTTGTGTGTAGATTGATGATTTAAAAAAAAAAGAATTTAATCCATTTTAGAATAAGGCTGTAACGTAACAACATGTGGAAAAATGAAGGGGTCTGAATACTTTCTGAATGCACTGTAGATTCCTAGTAACTGATGGGAGTTTCTAGTAACATGGGGCGGCAGGGTGGAGCAGCAGTAGAGTTGCTGCCTTACATCGCCAAACTCCCGGGTCCCGGGTTCGATCCTGGGTACGGGTGCTGTCTGTATGGAGTTTGTATGTTCTCCCCATGATCTGCGAGATCCTCGGTTTCCTCCCACACTCCAAAGACGTACAGGTTTGTAGGCTAATTGGCTTGGTATAAATGTAAATTGTGTTCGTAAGCGGGGATCGCTGGTCGGTGCAGACTCGGTGGGCAGGAGGTCCTGTTTCCGTGCCGTATCTCTAAACTAAACTAAACTGTGTTGAATTGAGATTTTCAAAGACCGTACAGCTCCCCGAAGAGGCAGGACTCTACTGTGTGAAATATTTCAGAGTCTTTTTAGTTATTGATATTCATTCTGATCTTTGTAAACTCAAATGGTGCCAGATATGTGAAATGTTTGATGGAATTACATTTGTTAACTGAGCTAGACATCTGAAAAGCTGTCGGCAACTGGGATCTAACACACGGTCCACGTCAGATTCACGAAGATGTTAAGTAATTAGTTCTTTGGAGAAGAATTAACTTATCAAAAGGATAACACTCTCATCTTATGCACTGGAATCCAAGATCTCACTTTTCTGTACGCATGGTGACTCGTTAATACGGAGTTTGGGCCTAGGGACAGGCCATTCAGCCCATTGTTCTACCTCATTCTACCACTGGAGGCCCTGCTGCAGCCTGGGGCTCGGCTGGACCGAGCGCCGCTCCAAGAGGCCGAGCACATGGACCGCACGTGGTGGAGAAGCGTGGTGGAGGACACCGCGGCTACGCTTGGCCGGGCCGACCGTGCAACGCTGCCAGGACATCAGACCTTCACGGTCAGATCAAGATCTCCGCACTTACAACAACTGTGAGTTGGCAATAGCGCCAAACTGGTGTATGGTCCCAGTGTACCACTGCTACACACTCGTACTATATCTGAGATGCTTATCTAAGATCTATCTAAGAGTCAAGTCAAGAGTGTATGTCCCAGATAGGACAATGAAATTCGTACTTGCTGTAGCACAACAGAATATGTAAACATAGTACATAACGGGAGAAGAAAAAAAGTTCAGTGTGTGTATACACACTTTTTACGACTCCCGAAGGCAGGTACGTCAGAGTTACGTAAGATAATCAAAAACCAGGTTCAAGTTTAAGAAAAACAGTCTTTAATTTTGTTAAAAGAAGACAAAACCTGAACCTGATTTAAACAACACCATTGATTCAGGGACCAGAATCGACTAACAAATAAATATAACAGTGCTCCAGCCAGCCTCGCAATGGGCCGTCGAACTGGAGATTCTAATCCTGCCTAAGTAGACATAACCCTGCAACAAAATACACAAAAACCCTCAGGTGAGCCCTTATCCGTCCCAATGCAACATTAATTGACAAATATAGGAAACAATATACAAACTGCTATGCCATGCGGCCAGGCCTCCTGCAGCTCAGACTGGCAGCCTGTTCACTTGTCAGGGATCAGCGAAGAAGAGAGAGAATTCTGGGAACTCCTGCTAGAAGCTTCAGATGAGTCACCGGTCACCTGACGCAGCTTGGCCAATCGGGTACAGGAGCTCTTACTCAGGAGAGAAACAGAAAGGTAAGTACATAGCATTCATCAAGGTGGGGGGGGGGTACCTAACAACACATGCACACACACTTAATAAATAACAAATAGAGTGCAATAATTTGCACTTTTTGAAGCAGCGACTACGATAGTTCACTCCGACGGTGGGGAGGTCAGAGCTGGTGATGGACTGGGCAGTGGTCACAACTTTTTGTAGCCTTTTTCACTCCCGGATGTTCAAGTAGCCGAACCAGGCCACGATGCAACCAGTCGGTATGCTCTCTACCTGTAGAAGTGCAAGAGAATCCTCTTCAAGATGCCGACTGAACTGTGAACAAAAATGTATATTACTGTACCCCGGTACACGTGTCAAAAAAAGTACGGTACTCCACCATCGTACCAGTACCTGCTCACCCGAGCAAATCCCTCTCTTCTTTCCTCTCTCCTGCACTTAATTGGATTTCCCTTGATTGGCAAAGTCGTCTTTGGAGACCCTGGTATTTTATCGGCATGCAGACTTAATTAACACAATTAAATTTGCAACAGAAAGAAGGCCAATGGCTCATTAAACCTACAATTTCCCAGGGCCTGATTTGAATTGTTCAACGATGAACTCAATCAGTCAAAAGTCGAGATAGTTTCATTCCCATATGTTCTTACACCAGAATAATGGAATTCTTACTGGCTGCAGCTCAGCAGGCCTGTAAATCCAATACATGCAGTCAGCATACAATAATGAAAAATACCATTCATTAGTAAACATAACTTAGTTTAGAGATGCAGCGCGGAAACAGGCCCCTTGGCACACCCAAGTCTGCGCCGACCAGCGATCCCCGCACATTAACTCTATCCTACACACACCAGGGACAATGTACACTTTTACCAAGGCCAATTATGCTACAAAACTATGTCTTTGGAGTGTGGGAGGAAACCAGAGCACCCGTTGAAAACCCACGCTGGTCACTGGGAGAACGTACAAACTCCGCGCAGACAGCACCCGTAGTCAGGATCGAACATAGGTCTCCGGTGCTGTAAGGCAGCAACTCCCCCACTGCACCACCGTGCCGCCTAATGCTAGCTAAACGTAATAGCGTATAAACTGAAGGCCATCATGTAACTAAAGTTACAGTTCAGTTTAGTTTATTGTCACGTGTACCGAGTTGCAGTGAAAAGCTTTTCTTTGCGTGCTAACCAGCCAGCGGAAAGACAACACATGATTGCAATCGAGCCATTTACAGTGCACAGACACATGATAGGGAACAAGGTTAAGTGCAAGGTAAAGCCAGCAAAGTCTGGTCAAGGATAGTCCAAGGGTCACCAAAGAGGTAGATAGTAGTTGAGGGTGCATCTCTGGAGAGAAGCAATGGGTGACGTTTCGGGTCGAGACCTTTCTTCAGGCTCTGGATCTGAAGGATCTGAAGAAGGGTCTCGACCCGAAACATCACCCATTCCTTCTCTCCACAGATGCTGCCTGCCCCGCTGAGTTACTCCAGCTGTTTGTGTCTCTCTTCGGTTTAAACCAGCACCTGCCGTTCCTTTCTACACAGGGTGAATAGACATTAGTTCAGGACTGCTCTCTGGTTGTGGTAGGATGGTTCAGGATGAGTTCATAGTTGTTGTGGTCGGTGTTGTGCAGTGTTAAAGTTGCTGGGATGAAGCTGCTCTTGAACCTGGTGGAGAAAGGTCGGGGGGGGGGGGTTGGGGGGGATGTGGGAGGAGGGTGCGCTGAGATCGTATGGAGGGGCCGTCCGCTGTCACGTGCAGTGGCAGCCCTGGATCGCCACTGCACGTGGACGATAAAACTGTTTGGTGAACGTCTTCTAACTTTGTCAGCACCAGAAACATGGCGACTCTTTGTCTACTGCCCAGGTGAATGATTTACAAAAAAAAGCATTTCACTGTACCTAGAGTCATAAGCTCATACAATGTGGAAACAGGTCCTTCGGCCCAACTTGCCCACACCAGCCAACATGTCCCAGCTACACTAGTCCCACCTGCTCGCATTTGATCCATATCCCACCAAACCTGTCCTATCCATGTACCTGTCTAACTGTTACTTAAACGTTGGGATAGTCCCAGCATCAACTACATCCTCTGGCAGCTTGTTCCATACACCCACCACCATTTGTGTGAAAAAGTTGCCCCTCAGATTCCTGTTGAATCTTTTCCCCTATGTCCTCTGGTCCTCGGTTCACCTACTCTGGGCAAGAGACTCTGTGCGTTTATCCGATCTATTCCTCTCATGATTTTATACACCTCCACAAGATCACCCCTCATCCTCCTGCGCTCCATGGAATAGAGATCCAGCCTACTCAACCTCTCCCTGCAGCTCAGACCTTCTGGTCCCGGCAACATCCTCTAAATCTTCTCTGTACCCTTTCCAGTTTGACAACATCTTTCCTGTAGCCCGGTGCCCAGAACTGAACACAGTGCTCTAAAAGTGACCTCATAGAGTCATAGTACGCGACAACAGAGTATCATTGAACCATTGATAATCATAGTATAGACTCCTGGACCTTCCCAATGGGAAGAGCGAGATGAGAGCGTGTCCAGGGTGGTGTGAGTCTCTGATGATATTGCCTTCCTTTGAGGCAGTGCCTCCAGTAGATCCCTTTGATAGTGAATGACTTAGATGACTGGTTAATTAAAGAGGGTTCACTAATCACTGGATAAACAGGCACCAGGAACAGCACTTATTTCCTTTTTATCTTCTGGATTGTGGCTTACTAACAGGAAATTGAGCAAAATATCAATGTTTCCATCTAATATTCAGTCTTGATCACTTTGCTACTCGACTTTCTGATTAGTTTAGTTGTTTTAATTTAGATTAGAGATTCAGTGCGGAAACAGGCCCTTCGGCCCTCCGAGTCCGAACCGACCAGTGATCACTGCGCCCATACACTATTCTGCACACCAGGGACAATTTACATTGATACCAAGCCAATTAACCCACAAACCGGCACGTCTTTGGAGAGTGGGTTGAAACCGAAGATCTCAGAGAAAACCCACGCAGGTCACGGGGAGAACGTACAAACTCCGTACAGACAGCTCTAAGGCAGCAACTCTACCGCTACTCCACCATACCGCCCGTTTAGACATACAGTGTAGAAACAGGCCCTTCAGCCTACCTAATCCACGCAGACCATCGATCACCCACGCACCAGTTCCACGTTATCCCACTTTCTCATTCTTCACACTAGGGGCAATTTACAGAAGCCAATTAACCTACAAAACCCACGTCTTTGGAATGTGGGAGGAAACCGGAGCACCCGGAGAAAACCCACGCAAACCACGGGGAGAACGTACAAACTCTGCCCAGACAGCGCCAGGGGCCAGGATGGAACCCGGGTGACTGGCGCTACAAGGCACCATCTCTACCACCGCTTTGCCCAATGAGTAAGACAACTTGAAGCCCCACTTTTGAGAAAGAGAAATACCAATAAACGCATCAGGTGAATGAAACCTTTAATCTCATGTGGATGTTATTTGCAACAGTGCGCTGGAGCCCAGGAATGCCATTTATTGAGTGAGGTGTTAATGAACGAGATCTTTCCACAATATTTAATCTGTTACTTTTGTCATGTTTGTTTTTGTAATGTTAGAAAATTACCGCAATATCTTGGCACACAGAAACAGGGAAAATGCATTCATAAGCATCTGTGTGTATGGCAGTGGTTGCATCTGAATGGAATTAGTCAGCCTGCTTCTTAAAGTGTGTGAAAATCAAGATATGTGTGAAGATTCGGAAGTATCTGTGACTAGCACAGAAGATAGAGGCAAGAAGTGACGATAAGGCCTTTGGAAAGTGGAGTATCCACTTTTAGAGGAATCCTTACCTGTAAGATGAGAGAGTGGTGGTGGTGCGGAGTGGGGGCGAGGGCGGGGGAGGACGGGGGGGGCGGGGGGACAGGGGGGGGGGCAGGGGGGGCAGGGGAGGGGGGGGGCAGGGGAGGGGGGGGGGAGAAGATTAAATAGGAACCTGAAGGTAGCAATGTTACAACATTTTGAGATTTTAAAAATCAAGTCTGCAATTTATCCCATCAGGTAAAGCATAAAAAGAAGTTTAATTTGACACCTAATTCACTTTCATATCTTCAGTATTAAGAAAGTTATGGCCATTTTCATACTCGGAAATTAGTATCTTGTTCCCCATTGCCTTTCAATTGACTTAACTCAAAAACTGTGATCTGGAACAGTTAAAAGCCCATAACTTTCTTAAAAATTAAGAGAACTCAATGAAACTTTCAGTTACTATAGATTGAAGCATTCTGAAACAAATATGAAACAATCTTACTTGGATGACCTGAAATTAAAGCATATAATTAGTTAGTTATCTAATTGTAGCTAATTACAAAATTCAATGAGTAGATCTAAACATCTATCCATTTCTTAAGAAAAGATAAACTTTTTTAAAATTGCCTAAGTGTCCAAATAACATTCACACAATAATCCACAATATAACATAATTTTAAAATCTAATTTTCATTAATTTCTGGGCCAAATGGAAGGAATTTAGTGTTTGATTCCTGTAAATTAATGGCCATTTAAATCAACTAGCGAGTGGGTTTTAGTAGAATGCGGTGGATTGGAACGTTGCGGTTAGCGGTGAAGTCGGGAGGAAAAATACTGTTTGTTCATACATTTTTTTGGACCCCATTTCGCAACATGAAAATATTATTAAAGCCTCCCGAAAAACCAACTTTTAATATCAAAATAAACTATTTACCTTTTTTTCTCCTCTACGCAAAATCGTTCCGGTTGTCGGCGCTCATGGCTTTTGAAGGTGATTTTTAAATTACTCTAGTTAATAAATAATTTAGAGTAATTTAAAAATACCTTCATTCATGAAATGTCAGAGCGATTTTTCTTCAGCAACGAAATCGCCTGACATGGATCGATTTTCCCTGCCTGTGGAAAAACGGCACTTTAAGCCCGCCCCCCTCTGAAAGGCGTAAAAGTCGCGCACACGGGTAGCGGCAGAACTGCAGCGCTGCTCAAGGTAAGTTTTGTAACATACCTAGTGAAGGGTAACTTTTTAATAGAAAGGGTGGTGGATGTACAGAGTGAGCTGCTGAAGAAGGTATTAAAGAAGGAACTGCAGATGCTGGAGAATCGAGGGTTACACAAAAAGCTGGAGAAATTCAGCGGGTGCAGCAGCATCTAAGGAGCGAAGGAGATAGGCGACGTTTCGGGTCGAGACCCTTCTTCAGACTGGTCAGGGATCAGGGAAACGAGAGATATAAACAGTGATGTGGAGAGATAAGGAACAATGAGTGAAAGATATGCAAAAAAGTATTGGTGATAAAGGAAGCAGGCCATTGTAAGCTGTTTGTGGTGTGAAAATGAGAAGCTAGTGCGACTGGGGGGGAAGGGGGGGGGGAGATGGAGAAGGAATGTCAGGGCCAGAGGGCTGAGGGAGAGGTGGGGGGGAGGCAGTCTGGGTTAACAGAATTGAGAAAATTCAATGTTTAAGCCCAGAGGATGCAGACTCCCCAAGCGGAATATGAGGTGCTGTTCCTCCAACTTGCGGTGTTGATCACTCTGGCCGTGGAGGAGGCCCAGGACCGAGAGGTCGGATACGGAGTGGGAGGGGGAGTTGAAGTGCTGAGCCACCGGGAGGTTGGGTTGGTTATTGCGGATCGAGCGGAGGTGTTCGGCGAAACGATCGCCCAGCCTCCGCTTCGTCTCACCGATGTAGATCAGCTGGCATCTGGAGCAACGGATGCAGTAGATGAGGTTGGAGGAGGTGCAGGTGAACCTCTGTCGGACTTGGAATGACTGCTTGGGTCCCTGAAAGGAGTGGATGGGGGAGGTGAAGGGACAAGTGTAGCATCTCTTGCGGTTGCAAGGGAAAGTGCCCGGGGAAGGAGTGGAGCGGGAGGGAAGGGAAGAATTGACGAGGGAGTTGCGGAGGGAGCGGTCTTTGCGGAAGGCAGACAGGGGGGGAGATGGGAAGATGTGGCGAGTGGAGGGGTCACGTTGGAGGTGACGAAACTGGCGGAGGACTATCTGTTGTATGCACTGGCTGGTGGGGTGAAAGGTGAGGACCAGGGGGACTCGGCCCTTGTTGTGAGTGGGGGAATGGGGAGAGAGGGCAGTGTTGCGGGGTATGGAGGAGACCCTGGTGCGAGCCTCATCTATATTGGGGGAGGGGAAACCCCGTTCTCTGAAGAACGAGGACATTTGCGATGACCTGGTGTGGAACACGTCATCCTGGGAGCAGATGCGGCGTAGACGGAGGAATTGGGAATAGGGGATGGAGTCCTTACAGGAAGCAGGGTGGGAGGAAGAGTAGTCCAGGTAGCTGTGGGAGTCAGTTGGTTTGTAGTGGATGTCAGTCAGGAGTGTATCACCTGCAATAGAGATGGTGAGGTCAAGGAATGGTAGGGAAATGTCGGAAATGGTCCAAGTATATTTGAGTGCCGGATGGAAGTTGGTGGTGAAATGGATGAAGTCAGTCAGTTCTGCGTGGGTGCAGGAGGTGACACCAAAGCAGTCGTCAATGTAACGGAGGTAAAGGTCGGGGGTGGGGCCCTGGTACGCCGAGAACAAAGATTGTTCGACGTGCCCGACAAAGAGGCAGGTGTAGCTAGGGCCCATGCGTGTGCCCATAGCTACGCCTTGTGTTTGGAGGAAATGGGAGGAGTCAAAAGAGAAGTTGTTGAGGGTAAGGATCAACTCCGCTAGGCGGAGGAGGGTGTAGGTGGATGGGTATGGGTTGCTCCTCTGGTCGAGGAAGTACCGGAGGGCTTTGAGACCATCCTGGTGGGGGATGCAGGTGTATAGTGACTGGACGTCCATGGTGAAGATGAGAGGATGGGGGCCTGGACAACGGAATGTGCGGAGCCGACGGAGAGTGTCTGAGGTGTCTTGAACATAGGTGGGGAGGGATTTAACAAAGGGGGATAGGATGAACCCGACCTCCCGGTGGCTCAGCACTTCAACTCCCCCTCCCACTCCGTATCCGACCTCTCGGTCCTGGGCCTCCTCCACGGCCAGAGTGATCAACACCGCAAGTTGGAGGAACAGCACCTCATATTCCGCTTGGGGAGTCTGCATCCTCTGGGCTTAAACATTGAATTTTCTCAATTCTGTTAACCCCCCCACCTCTCCCTCAGCCCTCTGGCCCTGACAAACAGCTTACAATGGCCTGCTTCCTTTATCACCAATACTTTTTTGCATATCTTTCACTCATTGTTCCTTATCTCTCCACATCACTGTTTATATCTCTCGTTTCCCTGATCCCTGACCAGTCTGAAGAAGGGTCTCGACCCGAAACGTCGCCTATCTCCTTCGCTCCTTAGATGCTGCTGCACCCGCTGAGTTTCTCCAGCTTTTTGTGTAACCCTGCTGAAGAAGGTAGTTGAGGCAGGGACTATCGCAACGTTTAAGGAACATTTGCACAGGTACTTCAAGAGACAAGAGTGTTTTATTGTCATAGGTACTGGATGGAACAATGACATTCTTACTTGCAACAGCACAACAGAATATGTAAACATAGTACTCTGTAAACAATATATGTGAGAATATATGAGAGTATCTAAAAAATATATATATATATACATATTTTATCTTTGTGTCTATATATACACATGCACATATATATATTTGATATATATATATATATTATAGACAAAATGCTGGAGTAACTCAAGCAGCATCTCTGTAGAGAAGTCCCACTTTGTCCCACCCCCTCATCTCTCTTCCAGCTTTTCCCTCCTTACTACAATCTAAAGATGGGTCCCGACCATACTAGCAATGCCGTCCAGAGATGCTGTCTGAGCCGCTGAATTATTCCAGCACTTTGTGTCTTTTTTTTTGGTAAACCAGCATCTGCAGTTTCTTGTATCTAGTATTGGTACCCTTACTGACTGCTGTAAACAGTAATAAGTGCATGAGTTCATCAGCTGTAAGGCAGCAACTCTACCGCTGCGTCAGACACCAGGATGGGATGAGGCATCCCATCATAAGGGTTTGGACAAGCTAGATGCAGGAAGATTGTTCCCGATGTTGGGGGAGTCCAGAACAAGGGGTCACAGTCTTAGGATAAGGGGAAATTCCTTTAGGACCGAGATGAGGAAAACATTCTTTACACAGAGAGTGGTGAGTCTCTGGAATTCTCTGCCACAGAAGGTCGTTGAGGCCAGTTCATTGGCTATATTCAAGAGGGAGTTGGATGTGACTCTTGTGGCTAAAGGGATCAGGGGGTATGGAGAGAAGGCAGGTACGGGATATTGAGTTGGCCATGATCATATTCAATGGCGGTGCAGGCTCGAATGGCCTACTCCTGTACCTATTTTTCTATGTTCTATGTTTCTATCATTCCAAGGCAGCAACATCATACAGAGAAATCGAGGGGACTGTTGATGAACATTTAAAATCTTCGGAGAAAAGAAGTCAGCAAAATCAGGGCTGTATCTCGAAGCTAAACTAAAACGAATTCAAATAAAATAAAAAAGGAACTGACTACAGATGCTGGCTGTACAGAGTTTGCTTGTTCTCCCTGTGACCTGGTGGGTTTTCTCCAGGTGCTCCGGTTCCTAAAAGGTTTGCAGGTTCGTTGGCTTCTGTAAGTCGTCCCTGGAGCGTAGGATATTACTAGCGCACGGGGCACGGACTCGGTGGGCCGAAGGGCCTGTTTCCACGCTGTGTATCTCCAAAACTGAAACTAAAGCAAGAACCTTTCCTCGACAGAAGTGTAATATATTCCATGAACTTTAGCCTAGCATTGCCTGTCAGGAAAGTTTAGAGGGGGAAGCGTGCTTCAAAGATCTGCAGTGCCCATTTTTTAAATGATGACTCAGCATCAAACCACATTTCATTTATCGAGAAGACAGGACGAGAATAATATAAAGAGCTCATGCGAATAGTTCTCCAAATTCAATGGCCATTAATCTATTTCTGTGTGATTAAATTTCCATGGTTATTAATGCAAGACAAAGGAAGATGCCTTCAGCATATTGAACATCAAATTACTGCTTACTTGGCCAAAAGACCCAGGAATTGATTTCTATATTAATTGGTAATTACAGGCCAATGTAGAATCTGAGTTAATTAGAAAATATTTTGATATCATGTCACATTATTTAAATTTAGATGCTTTGAGTTCAGTGTCAAGTATTTTAGTGCTCAGAGTTTCGCGATCTTCAAGGCTGGATGAAGTGGATGAATTTAGTTTCTGCATGAGAATTACAAGTGATTTCACATTCATAAGTTCATGGTCATAATTGATAGGAGCAGAATTAGGCCATTCGGCCCATCAAGTCTGCTCCGCCATCCAATCATGGCTGATCTATCTCTCCCTCCTAACCCCATTCTCCTGCCTTCTCTCCATAACCCCTGACACTCGGAAGGAGGTGAGAAGGAATCCCTTTAGTCAGAGGGTAGTGAATTTGCGGAATTTGTTGCCACAGAAGGCTGTGGAGGCCAGGTCAATGGATATTTTTAAAGCAGAGATAGATAGATTCTTGATTAAAACGGGTATCAGGGGTTATGGGGAGAAGGCAGGAGAATGGGGTTAGGAGGGAGAGATAGATTAGCCATGATTGAATGGCAGAGTAGACTTGGTGGACCAAATGGCTAATTCTGCTCCAATTACTTATGACCTTACGACTAGAGGATTGCCAATGTTATGTTGCCAATGTTAACCCACCATTCAAAACAAAAGGGGAGATTGATGTGCCACTTAATCAATCAAACAATGGTACTACAATAATTAGTACAATAATGACTGAGATGCATGATCAGAGAGCAAGTAAACTTCCATTAAGAATGGCATGGGCTAATTAAGAAGAGCCAATATGGATTTGTTAAATGGAAATTGTGCCTGAGTAACTTGATTGGGTCCGAGATGGGCCACGGAGAAAGTCAATGGAGGATGCACATTGGTCAATAATTAGAGCGAACAAAAGGCTTTCAGTACAACGTGCTTTACAAAAGGAATTCCCTCAGGCTCAGTTTAGCATCCATTGCTCCTTGCAATTTTATTACTAGGTCTAGCCCAGGCACGTGCCGTGAGTAATTACTCAGGGTAGGCACTCAGGCCGCTTAAAAAAAAATTAAACCGCGCATGCGTAGATGGTTCTCTCCGTTAAATAAATAAATAAATAAAACCAGTGACATTTCAATTTGCCCAAGGCTTCCTAGTCCTAGATCAATTGGGGGGACAGTTCCTTTCACAGCGTGTGGAGAGTCTGTGCCAGGGGTAAAGTTGTGGGGAGGGCAGGAGTGTTGAGAAGGAGGGTGTTGGGGATACTGCCAGCGCTGGAAAGGACACAGAGAACATTTACGAGGAAGGTGCCAGGACTAGAGGGTCTGAGCAATATATAGAGGTTGTAGGCTGGACATGTGAGGAGCAATGGTGAAAATCGCAAGAAAGTACTTATCACAAAGTACTGGAATCTTCACTAACTCACCGCTGCCGCAGCTCTCTGGGCGCCGAAGCCACGCACTGTAGCTGGGGATAGAAGCAGCTCGGGGAGCGGCCACCGGGACCCGACAGCTGAACTGGCCGCCACTTCAGCGCCTTCTGCCGGCCCGCTCACCTTTGGCAGTGCTCTCCGTCGGAACACCTGTCACCTGCTGTTCGCCAACTTCGCTCATGTCAGCGACTTCCTACAAATCCTTAAATTCCCACAGCCGAGTAACCTCAATCGCGCTGTCGGAACTTAAGGACATGAGTGAGGCCAGCGAGCGGCAGGAGAGAGGTATTTAGACGGAGAGCTGCCAGAGGTGAGCGGGAACCGGCAGAAGGAGCTAAGGTGGCGGCTGGTTCCGCTGTCCGGCCCGGCGGTCGCTCAGCCACCCGAGCTACTTCTCTCCCTCCCCCGCCCCCCGGCCTCAATGCGGTGGCGTTCCACGCCTCCGTGCAAGGAGCGTCGCAAGTGGCATTATCCCAATCCCCTCATTCATAACATTCGTGCCCTCCGCCCAACTTTACCCCGGGCCGGACTCCCCAAACGCTGTGAAAGGAGCTCTCCCCCCCCCCCCCCCCCCCCCCCCCCCACCCCCACACCCCGGGAAATACAGTATTTTTAAAAAAATCACAAAATGTACTTACCACATCATTGGTACACGACATGGTTGAAAACCCCGCCAAGAAACTTGCGCTGCCCATGCGCAGTAGACTGATGCGCATGCGCAGTATGATGCTGCGCATTCGCAGTACAGCAAAGGCAGAATTTCTACTACCCTCAGCCCCGATTGAAATTGACGGCTTCAGGCAGCGCTGACGGCACGTGGACCTTCCCGTGTCACAAGCGCTGCGGATGAAAGGCACGGAGAATTATGCCTACCTAAGAGATCGGTCTCTTACATAGGCATAATCCTCCCATGCCTTTACTATTTATATTTAATAATTGCCATTTCATAATTTTAGTCAGGGTTGGCAGTGCCTACCTTGCCTACCCTGACGGCACGTGCCTGGGTCATAGCCTCGCCAGTGCAGTGAGCGGTGGTGTAAAGATTTCTGATGGAACAAAACAAGGTCATAAATATTGATGAGGCTCCTGGATGACGTAGATGGGATGGAGGAATGAGAAAAATAAATTAAAATCCAAGTGGTAGGCTGGTTCAGTTGCCTGATACAACGAACCATGTGCTTTTGTGTAGGAAAGAACTGCAGATGCTGGTTTAAATCGAAGGTAGACACAAAATGCCGGAGTCACTCAGCGGGACAGGCACCATCTCTGGAGAGAAGGAACGGGTGACGCTTCTAGAAAACAAGGAACTGCAGATGTTGGTTCATACACAAAAGGACACAAAGTGCTGGAGTAACTCAGCGGGTCAGGCAACGTCTCAGCGAGAGCAGGAGAAATTCTTCATGGTCTAGAGTAGGGTCTGAGGAAGGGTCTCGACCCGAAACATCACCCGTTCCTTCTCTCCAGAGATGCTGCCTGTCCCGCTGAGTTACTCCAGCACTTTGTGTCTACCTTCGATTTAAACCGGCATCTGCAGTTCGTTCCTACACAAAAGCACATGGTCCGTTGTATCAGGCAACTGGACCATCCTACCAAAACCAGGGAGCAGTGTTGAACCACTATCTACCTCATTGATGACCCTCGGACTATCCTTGATCGGACTTTGCTGGCTTTACCTTGCACTAAACGTTATTCCCTTATTGTGAATCTATTCACTTTAAATGGTTCGACTGGACAGCATGCAACAAAGGCTTTTCACTGTTCCTCGGTACACACGACAATAAACTAAACTAAAGGGTTCGATGCCACTATCACATCTGCCTCTGATCCAAGATGGCTTGAGGTGTTGGTGGACCTTTGTCCCATCATCTGCTTATCAACAACCCCCACCCCCCTCCCCCCGTCTATGGTTACCTATCACAAGGTTCTGATCGGAAACGTCACCTATCCATGTTCTCCGGAGATGCTGCCTGCCCCGCTTATTACTCAAGCACGTTGTGTCCCTTCATTTAGAAAGGCATCGGCTAGTTATGAAGAGCTGATACAAAGTTCATTGCCACAGATGACGGTGGAGGCCAAGTCATTGAATAATTTTAAAGCGGAGATTGATAGCTTCTTGATTAGTAAGGGCATTAATGGTGTTAGTGAGAGAAGGCCGGAGAATGGGGTTTGAACGGGATGATAGATCAACCATGATTGAATGGTGAAGGAGGCTTGATGGGCCGAATGGCCTAATTCTGCTCCTATATGCTCTGGTCTTACCATGGCCCAGCCTTAGCATGGCAATCACCGCTCTTTGCTTCATTCTTCTTTCCAGGGTCCTATATAATTGGAACAAGAAGTCTCTACTCTTCAATTTTAATCCTCTTGCTTAAAGGCTAAGATATCATTTGTCTTTTTAATTGCTTTCTGTATCTGGATTTTATTTTTCTGTGATTCATATTAAGTGATACCAGTTTCCGATGAAGTGCAGCATCTGCCTGTCTCTGTTATTGAATAATTGCACTTCCTTTCTATATTTTCTGCATTATGTTCCATCTGTCATAGTCTTGTTCACTCACTTAAACTCTATATATCCTATTAAATCCTCTGCATCCTCTACACAGCCACCCTGCCTAGTGTCATGAGGCTAAATTGGCTCTATGTATTATATGTAGCGAACAATAACGCCATGATCGAATGGCGGAGAAGACTCGATGGGCCGAATGGCCTAATTCTGCTCCAATGCCTTATTTGACTTGTGTCTTTTTTGTCTAAGACCAGCGCAGCGGTAGAGTTGCTGCCTGACAGCGCCAGAGACCCGGGTTCCATCCTGACTACGGGTGCTGTCTGTATGGAGTTTGTCCATTCCCCCTGTGACTGCGTGGGTTTTCTCCGGGAGCTCCGGTTTCATCCCACACTACAAAGATATTTGGGTTTGTAGGTTAATTGACTAGGTATCACTGTAAATTATCCATAGTGTGTGTAGGGTAGTGTTAGTGAGCAGGGATCACTGGTCGGTGTGGACTCGGTGGGTCTAAGAGCCTGTTTCCACGCTGTATTTCTAAACTAAACTAAACTAAAAAAAAAAAATTGTCAGTGTGACTTCTGAAGAAGGGTCCTGAACTGAAATGTCGTCTGCATTCCCTTCACAGATGCTGCCTGACCCACTGAGTTCTTCCAGTATTTTAATTTTTGGTTTGGGTCTATTGAAATTGTCTTGAAGAAAATTCAGGTCATCAACATCAAAGCAAGGCAAGGCAAGTTTATTTATCTAGCACCATTCATGCAAGCTGCAATTCATAGTGCTTTACAAAAGAAACAAGAGAATAAAATAGTTTAAAAACATTGCAGAACCACAATACAACACAGGACAACAGAATAGCCAATAAGACAATTGTATGCATAGTAAAACAAAATCACTAAAATATCATATAAATCACATAAAAAGGTTAAAACAAGATTAAAATTACCCGCATGTAGGGCCATGAGAAAGCTACATCAAACAATAGTGTCTTTAGGCCTGACTTAAATATGGTTACGGACTGTGCACACCTCAGGTGTTCAGGGAGCCTGTTCCACAGGTGTGGAGCATAGAAACTGAATGCTGCTTCAGCCCTTTTTGTTCTCACCCTGGGAACATGGAGTAAACCTGTCCCCGAAGACCTGAGGAGTCCAGCTGCCTCATAAACAACAAGAAGGTCAGAGATGTATTTTGGACCCAGACCATTCAGAGCCTTGTATGCCAGTAGCAGAATTTTTAAATCTATCCTTTTACACACAGGGAGCCAGTGCAGAGATTTAAGGGACAGGTGTAATGTGGTCCATTTTCTTGGTGTTGGTTAAGACTCTGGCAGCGGCATTCTGGATAAGCTGCAGTTGTTTAATTGATTTTTTACAGAGACCTGCAAAGATACTATTACAATAATCTAACCTACTGAAGATATATGCATGAACAAGTTTTTCAGTGTCTTCTTTGGACAGAAATCCCTTGATGTCCAAACATCAAACATTAACTCTCTCTCCACATATGCTGCCTGACCATTGGGGACAGGGGGAGGTGACATTTAGACCTCAAATTAGAGCACAAAGAAATATATCACAGTGTTTAATAGCCTGATGGCCTATTTTTACATATTCTAACTCACATTTCTCCAATCCACATCGTAATCATACTATATTGTTTGAAATACAAGTGATTGATGATTAAAGCTTTAAGAAAGCCAAATATAACATGATATTTACTGTTAAAATCCTTCCGGCCAGCTTCCAACAAACTTCGATACAAAGTTGCAATACATGAACACTCTTCCACCAACATTTCACGTGAATGGGATATCATAGTCCTCCACCCGACATTTGCAACAATGTTGCCATCATAGCTCCTGGCAGGACAGAAAGGGGAGGGTCAATTGGTACTGCAATTGGGGGCGTGCAATTGGAATTTCTTTTTTTAAGTCCAGTGCTGGTATGTAACGTTCGGCAACGGGTTGAGTTGGGGTACCACGCCTCCCAGGGGGATAGGGGTTAGTGGTGCAATATTGTGTTGGGGAACAGGTTCTGGGAAGGAAGGAAGGGAGGGTGTGTGTGTGTGTGTGTGTGTGTGTGTGTGTGTGTGTGTGTGTGTGTGTGTGTGTGTGTGTGTGTGTGTGTGTGTGTGTGTGTGTGTGTGTGTGTGTGTGTGTGTGTCTGTCTGTCTGTGTGTCTGTGTGTCTGTGTCTGTGTATATATGTGTGTGTATATACTGTATATATGAGTGTGTGTGTAGACACATCTGTGTATGTGTATCTGTGTGTGTGTATATATGTGTGTGTGTGTGTGTGTATATATGTGTGTGTGTGTGTATATATATGTGTGTGTGTGTGTATATGTGTGTGTGTGTATATATATGTGTGTGTGTATATATATGTGTGTGTGTGTATATGTGTGTGTATATACGTGTGTGTATATGTATATACACACATATATTAAACACATAATACACACACATAATAAATGGAAATAAGTATATTTAATTAAAAAAAACATTATATATATATTATATATATGACATACGTAATAAATAAACATATATATATCTATATATATTTGTTTACATACATACACACATTTTTTTTCTCTAAAATATTATAACTTCTTTTTGTTCATTATCTTGTGTACTGGGCACTGTATTTGCAGATTCTGTTGCAAGGATTTTGGGACTTAAGGCCTTTGGGATTTTTGCAATAATATTGTGTTTTTTAATTTATTGACGGTTCTGTTTATGTTATCTATGAGCATTGTGTCTGCATATCTGTTGTGCTGCTGCAGGTAAGAATTTCATTTTTCTATCTGGGACACATGACAATAAAACACTCTCGAGTCTCTTGACTTGACAAGATAATTAGTTCATTATTTCTTCCGTGAACGGAAGGTTTGTAGTGATCCATCGACTCCTGAAATCTCTCATCCTTGTGTGAGATATATCCAGAGTAACATATATATCTCTGTGAGTCAACAATCTCGAACAAAGACCAGTGCAGAATGACATTTGAGCAGAGTGCTGGAAGGGAAGCATGCGGAGTCCCCTGCTGACTCTTGCCTGCTTCTTCACATCTCATTTCACTTTGCAGTTTCCGCAGTTTTCCCCGTTCTGTACACAATTCGGGATGTGAGGAGCTCAAACGGTGAGTGAGTCAACATATAATGTGTCGAGAAAAAAAAAACCCCACAATGTACTGGAGTAACAAAAGCCATTTGGACAGGTACACGGATAGGATAGGTTGAGAGGGTAAATGAGGACCTGGTGTGGGACACTTTGTAACCTTGTCAGCGCCCGTTATGTAGTGCCTCTTTGCAAGTCAAGTCAAATCAAGAACATTTATTGTCATGTGTCCCAGATAGGACAATGAAATTCTTGCTTTGTGCAGCACAACAGAATATTGTATGCATAAATACCGAACAGATCAATGTGTCCATATACCATAGAAAATGTATTTACACACATAAATAAACAGATAAAGTGTAATAGGCTGTTATTGTTCAGAGTTTGTTTGAAGTTGTGTTTTATAGTCTGATGGCTGTGGGGAAGTAGCTATTCCTGAACCTGGATGTTGCAGATTTCAGCCTCCTGTACCTTCTACCTGATGGCAGCGGAGAGATGAGTGTGTGGCCAGGATGGTGTGGGTCCTTGATGATGCTGCCAGCCTTTTTGAGGCAGCGACTGCGATAGATCCCCTCGATGGTAGGGAGGTCAGAGCCGATGATGGACTGGGCAGTGTTTACTACTTTTTGTAGTCTTTTCCTTTCCTGGACGCTCGTTGCCGAACCAGGCCACGATGCAACCGGTCAGCAAGCTCTCTACCGTGCACCAGTAGAGGTTCGAGAGAGTCCTCCTTGACATACCGACTCTCCGTAATCTTCTCAGGAAGTCGAGGCGCTGATGTGCTTTCTTTCTGATTGCATCAGTGTGCAGGGACCAGGAGAGATCTTCGGAAATATGCACGCCCATACCTTTGCATACCTTGGATGTGCAAAACAAAAGAATTTCGCTGTGACTTGTCAGATATGACAGAGTATTAATTCATTCATGCAGGCGGGCGGGACTCGTGGGGATGCGACATCTTGGTCGGCATAGGTAAGTTGGGCCAAAGGGCCTGTTTTTGTGCTGTACCACTATGACTCTTTAGACTTTAGACTTTAGAGATGCAGCGTGGAAACACCGTCCCACCGAGTCCTCGCTGGCCAGCGCTATCCAACACATTACAGACAATTTTATTGAAGCCAATTAGGCTACAAAACCTGCACATCTTTGGAGTGTGGGAGGAAACCGGAGCACCCGGAAAAAACCCACGCTGGTCACGGGGATAAGGTACAAACCCCCGTACAGACAGCACCCGTCGTTAGGATCGAACCCGGGTCACTGTCGCTGTGAGGCAGCAACTCTACTGCTGCTCCACATACTACTTGTAAGATTTTAATTGCACCTGTACCTCTACATACTCGTACCCATAAAAATCATCCTGCCTTCAATTGACTTGACGATGATGCATATATCACACTTACACTCATCAGAAAGAAACCATAAATAACAAGATTTACCGTCAGCATATTTTCTATTTCATATGCGGCTAACTCAAATCAATAATATTCGTACTTGATGGAGTATTATTGGTCTGCAAAGGTAGAACCAGATATAAGCAACTATTACTGCTCGCAATGATGGAATATTATGTTCGCCGAGGTGTTAATAAGGTTTGTAGAAAAATAACATCATTCCTCAAGGGATTTTATGCTCTTGTAAATAATTGCATTTGAATACATTCATTATAAGATTTATTATCTGAGTATCTATGCATTTTTTTTTCAAAGCGCTCCTGATATAAGTACTACTTATTCGTGGTTTTTATCTGCAAGAACACACTTCTGCAAACATATCCAACAAAAAAGCCTTGTGTAGTATGTTTCATGTATTTTGTGGTTTTATGACCGTTGGCAGATCCGTTTCCCTCCTGGGATAAATAAAGTTCTATCATAACGTATCATATTGAAGGAACTGCAGATGCTGGTTTACACCGAAGATAGACACAAAGTGCTGGAGTTACTCAGCGGGACAGGCAGCATCTCTGGAGAGAAGGAATGGGTGACGTTTCGGGTCGAGACCCTTCCACAGACCCTACTTTAGACCATGGGCACACAAAAAGCTGGAGAAACTCAGCGGGTGCAGCAGCATCTAAGGAGCGAAGGAGATAGGCGACGTTTCGGGTCGAGACCCTTCTTCAGACTGAAATGTCGCCTATCTCCTTCGCTCCTTAAGGGCCTGTCCTACAAGCATGCAACTCCATGCGATGAGCGCGACCTAACGTGGTCGCTTGAGCCGTCCGGCGACGCGGGGCCGGTCCCACTTCGGTCGCCGGAGCCGTGCGGAATTGTGCGGAGTTCGTCCCGACATCGCGCGGGGCTCCGAAAAACTGACTATGTTCAAAAATTACGCGCGGCAACGGCTTGTCGGCTCGCAGTCGCCTCGACGCATTACACACCGTCTCGACGTCGTGCCTCCGTGAACCTATCTGTAGGTGCCTCCGTGACCCTCTACGTGTGTGGCTCCGTGGCCCTCTGTGTGTGTGTGCCTCTGTGCCCCTCTCTGTGTGTCCCTCTCTGTCCTGGCGAACTTACCTTTAGACTTCGCTCCAAGTTCGCCTCACTTTGCGCCGCGCTGCGCCACTCACCCGAACTCCACGCGGCCCTCGCTGCCGGTTTGGTCGCGCTTGCCGCATGCAGGCGCATGCTGTTGGGAACGGCCCTGTACCGGGGATCTCCCGACCTCCGCGCGGCCCCCGCTTCTAGTTTGATCGCGCTCATTGCATGGAGCCGGATGCTGGTAGGACAGGCCCTTTAGATGCTGCTGCACCCGCTGAGTTTCTCCAGCTGTTTGTGTACCCTCGATTCTCCAGCATCTGCAGTTCCTACTTTAATGCTTTAGACCATGCCTGCTTTGAAGAAGTTCTCCTGCTCTCGCTGAGACGTTGCCTGACCCGCTGAGTTACTCCAGCACTTTGTGTCCTTTTGTGTGTGAACCAACATCTGCAGTTCCTTTTTTTCTAGAAGATGTTGGGTTGTCAAGCTGGAAAGGATACAAGGAAGATTTACCAGGATGTTGCCAGGACTAGAAGGTCTGAGCTATGGGGAGAGGTTGAGTCGGCTGGGTCTCTATTCCTTGGTGCGCAGGAGGATGAGGGGTGATCTCATAGAGGTGTATAAAATCATGAGAGGAATAGATCGGGTAGATGCACAGAGCCTCTTGCCCAGAGTAGGTGAATCGAGGATCAGAGGACTTAGGTTTAAGGTGAAGGGGAAAAGATTTCAAAGTCAAGTCAAAAGTCAAAAGAGTTTATTGTCATGTGTCCCTGACAGGACAATGAAAATCTTTCTTTGCATAGCACAACAGAACATAGAAGGCATTGACTACAATTCTATACATAAATACAACCATGACTTAAAAATTAATAAAGTGCAAATAACAGATGGAGGGATATTAATGTTCAGAGTTCCGTCTGAGCCAGGTTTAATATCCTGATGGCTGTGGGGAAGTAGCTATTCCTAAACCGGGTTGTTGCAGTCTTCAGGCTCCTGTACCTTCTACCCGAAGGTAGCAGGGAGATGAGTGTGTGGCCAGGGTGGTGTGGTCCTTGATGATGCTGCCAGCCTTTTTGAGGCAGCGACTGTGATAGATCCCCTCGATGGAAGGGAGGTCAGAGCCGATGATGGACTGGGCAGTGTTTACTACATTTTGTAGTCTTTTCCTCTCCAGGGCACTCAAGTTGCCGAACCAAGCCACGATGCAACCAGTCAGCAAGCTCTCTACTGTACACCTGTAGAAGTTAGAGAGAGTCCTCCTTGACAGACCGACTCTCCGTAATCTTCTCAGGAAGTAGAGGCGTTGGTGAGCTTTCTTAATAATTGCATCAGTGTTCTCGGACCAGGAAAGATCTTCACAGATGTGCACACCCAGGAATTTGAAGCTCTTGACCCTTTCAACCATCGACCCGTTGATATAAACAGGACTGTGGGTCCCCATCCTACTCCTTCCAAAGTCCACAATCAGTGGACAATCAGTAAATTTAATAGCAATCTGAGGGGTAACATTTTCACACAAAGGGTGGTGGGTGTAAGGAACAAGCTGCCAGAGGAGGTAGTTGAGGCTGGGACTATCCCAACGTTTAAGAAACAGTTAGACGTGTTCATGGGTGGGACAGGTTTGGAGGGATATGGACCAAATGTGGGCAGGTGGGACTAGCGTAGCTGGGACATGTTGGCCAGTGTGGGCGAGTTGGGCCGAAGGGCCTGTTTCCACACTGTATCACTCTATGACTCTGACTCTAAGACGGTATCAGTCAATTAGTGGCACTAATATCCAGTAATAAAATGGATGAATCGGCACCAGTCCACCGCTCTGAAGCACATCAATGGTAGGAAAACAACTAATAATGTTCTTTTACGCTACCCTTTTGTACTGGATCTGGGAAATATTGTTCTGCTCAAGCAACTTTGTGAATAAGTGGGTTTTTAATTGCACTTCAGTCCTCTTCACTTCTGAAAAGAAATGCTTTGCTACTTGATGCTTTAACCTCCACCAGATGTTGAGGATTGAGTGGAAGAAAGCGAACCAAGTGTCTTTATTTCTTGAGAGGAGAGGGAGGGGGGGAGGGGGGGGGGGGGAGTAAGGCCAGCTCGTACACTACAAATCCCTCACCCAGTGGCTAGATGGCCAAACACCAAGTTAGACAAATGTGCACACTCCCTTTCACGTTTTCCTGTGATTCTGTCTTTCCTTTGCATTACGTTTAGAGATACAGTGCGGTAACCCCTGGGCCCTTCGGCCCACCGAGTCCCTGCCAACCGGCGATCACCCCATACACCAGCACTATCCTACATACACTTGGGACAAGTTACAATTTACAGAATACAATTTAAACTGCAAACCTGGAAACATAGAAACATAGAAATTAGGTGCAGGAGTAGGCCATTCGGCCCTTCGAGCCTGCACTGCCATTCAATACGATCATGGCTGATCATCCAACTCAGTATCCCGTACCTCCCTTCTCTCCATACCCTCTGATCCCCTTAGCCACAAGGGCCACATCTAACTCCCTCTCAAATATAGCCAATGAACTGGCCTCAACTACCCTCTGTGGCAGAGAGTTCCAGAGACCCACCACTCTCTGTGTGAAAAAAGTCCTTCTCATCTCGGTCCTAAAGGATTTCCCCCTTATCTTCAAGCTGTGACCCCTTGTCCTGGACTTCCCCAACATCGGGAACAATCTTCCTGCATCTAGCCTGTCCAACCCCTTAAGAATTTTGTAAGTTTCTATAAGATCCCCTCTCACTCTCCTAAATTCTAGAGAGTATAAACCGAGTCTATCCAGTCTTTCTTCATGACATCCCAGGAATCAGTCTGGTGAACCTTCTCTGCACTCCCTTTATGGCAATAATGTCCTTCCTCAGATTTTGAGACCAGAACTGTACACAATACTCCAGATGTGGTCTCACCAAGACCCTATACAACTGAAGTAGAACCTCCCTGCTCCTATACTCAAATCCTTTTGCTATGAAAGCTAACATACCATTTGCTTTCTTCACTGCCTGCTGCACCTGCATGCCTACTTTCAATGACTTGTGTACCATGACACCCAGGTCGCGCTGCATCTCCCATTTTCCTAATCGGCCACCATTTAGATAATAGTCTGCTTTCCTGTTTTTGCCACCAAAGTGGATAACTTCACATTTATCCACATTATACTGCATCTGCCAAACATTTGCCCACTCACCCAGCTTATCCAAGTCACCTTGCAGTCTCCTCGTATCCTCCTCACAGCTAACACTGCCCCTCCAGCTTAGTGTCATCCGCAAACATGGAGATATTGCCTTCAATTCCCTCATCCAGATCATTAATATATATTGTAAATAGCTGGGGTCCCAGCACTGAGCCTTGCGGTACCCCACTAGTCACTACCTGCATAAGTGTGGGAGGAAACCGGAGCAGCCGGAGAAAACCCGCGCGGGCCACGGGGAGAACGTACAAACTCCGTGCGGACAACACCCGTAGTCAGGATCGACCTGTACGCCTTTGGAGTGTGGGAGGAAACCGGAGCACCTGGGGAAAACCCACGCAGGTCACGGGGGGAAGGTACAAACCCCATGCAGACAACACCCGTAGTCAGGATCGAACCCGGGTCTCTGGCGCTGTGAGGCAGCAACTCTACCGCTGCGCCACCGTGCCTTCCAACCTCTGCAGCTTCTTGCCGTACAGTTATGTTAGCCGAAAAAATGATTAAAGTCTAGTACCACGGGAAAGATTTAGAGCGACAGACACAGCCAGTGCCCTGAGCAACCTTTAATTTTAAAATGTTACCTCGAACCATTCATCACCTTAATACTTATAATGTCATAATCTGAATTAAAAGAAAACGAAAATATTTCCTGGTTTATTTTTATTCACTTTATTATTTTATTTAGAGCTTCATACATTTAAAAACTGAATAACAAAATTAGGAAAATAGTTTTGGGAATAAAAGACATCTTGATTTCAACTTGACTCCTGTTCTGCATCTGTTTGGAATGCTGACACTGTGACAGTGGAGAGACCCACAGTGGGATTAAAATTGGATCTATTCATATTTATTCAGCAATACCAAATGACACCTTAGTGCCATAAAATGGAATTGAAAGTCATTCTTTGAGGCATCTTTTCATGGGCCGGTTAATGGCGGCATGGTGGCACAGTGGTCGAGTTGCTGCCTCACAGCGTCAGAGTCCCGGGTTCGATCCCGACTGCGGGTGCTGTCTGCACGGAGTTTGTACGTTCTCCCCGTGACCTGCGTGGGTTTTCCCCGGGTGCTCCTGTTTCCTCCCCCACTCCAAAGACGTGCAGGTTTGTAGATTAATTGGCTTGGTATAATTGTACAAATTGTCCCGTGTGTAGGTGGGATAGCGTTAATGTGTGGGGAGCGTTGGTCGGCGCAGAACTGGTGGGCCAAAGGGCATATCTCCGCGCTGGACCTCTGGACTAATCTAAACTAAACTCAGCGGATCAGGCAGCATCCCTAGAGAACATGGATAGATGATGTTTTGGGTCGGGACCTTTCATCAGACTGGTGCTTTAAGATAGGGACATGGATATACAGTGAATGGACGAATATGGATGACATGCAGGCTGAGAAGATTGTATCTCTAAACCGAACTAAACTAAATTAAACTAGACTAGTGGAAACTTAATCATTCCTAGGTGGTTTAAATTACTATAATAACCAAGAATGTTTAAGAATGGACTGCAGATGCTGGAAAAATCGAAGGTAGACAAAAAATGAATAAAGGGGAGGTGATTTAAGACTGAGCTGAGAAAAAACTTTTTTACCCAAAGAGTTATGAATTTATGGAATTCCCTGCCACAGTGGAGGCCAAATCACTGGATGGATTTAAGAGAGAGTTGGATAGAGCTCTAGGGGCTAGTGGAGTCAAGGGATATGGGGAGAAGGCAGGCCTGGTTTAATGATAGCAGATGATCAGCCATGATCATATTGAATGGTGGTGCTGGCTCGAATGGCATCCTCCTGCACCTATTTTCTATGTTTCTAAAAGCTGGCGAAACTCAGCGGGTGAGGCGGCATCTATGGAGCGAAGGAATGGGTGACGTTTCGGGTTGAGACCCTTCTTTAGACTACGAAGAAGTATTTATATGAAGAGTACGATGTATACCTTGTGTATATGTGAGTATGTGTATATGTACACACACTGAACTCTTTTTTCTCGTTTATTATATTGTTTACAGTGTACTATGTTTACATATTCTGTTGTGCTGCTGCAAGTAAGAATGTCATTGTTCTATCTGGGACATATGACAATAAACTCTCCTGACTCTTGACTCTAATTTGGGTCCATATGTTATTCACTTTTTGTGCATGAAGCTTCAAGCCATCACTTTGATGGGCAGAGAGAGCAGAGCTCTGTGGATTGGAACATATTATTCTGCATGGACTTGCTCTCACTTTCAATTGTAATTCTGCCGAGCAGTGGTGACATACTGTACATTTTTTTCATTGGTTTGCAGTGAGGGAAACCAGCTATTAAAGTTATTATCCTGGTGCAAGTCCCCTGTTGGTCATTAACCTTCTTTGGCAGTATGGTCACGTCTAGCGCCATTGACAGAGCGGGTTCAGGGAAAGCTAGACATCACACTGCTTGTTGTCTTATGTTCCGGAGTGATGGATGGTGCTATATGTTTCGATTTTTTACAGTTCACCGATTTATGCTTGCTGTTTACACCGGTGAATTTCGTTCGCAAGTCGTAGGAGCAGAATTGGGCCATTCACCTCAGCAAGTCTACGCTGCCATTCGATCGTGGCTGATCTATCTCTCCCTCCCGACCCCGTTCTACTGCCTTCTCCCCATAACCAGCTGACACCCGCACTAATCAAGAATCTGTCAATCTCCAACCTAAAAATATCCATTGATCTGGCCTCCACAGCCGTCTGTGGCAATGAATTCCACAGATTCACCTCCATCTGACTAAATCATTTACTAGAATGTTGCCTGCATTAATGGCCATTAGCTACTGGGAGAGATTGGACAGATTGTTTTCTCTGGAAAAGAGAGAGGCAAAATTTAAAGGAGACATGCAAGGCTAGTATTTTTTTGTACAGAGGGTGGTGGGTGCCTCGAATGAGCTGCCAGGGGTAGTGGTGGAAGCTGATATTATAGTGGTGCTGAAGAAGTTGTCAACAGGCAAGACCCAACGTGCTGGAATTTAGAAGATTGAGGGGGGATCTTATAGAAACTTACAAAATTCTTAAGGGGTTGGACAAGCTAGATGCTGGAAGATTGTTCCCGATGTTGGGGGAGTCCAGAACAAGGGGTCACAGTCTAAGGATAAGGGGGAATTCCTTTAGGACCGAGATGAGGAAAACATTCTTTACACAGAGAGTGGTGAGTCTCTGGAATTCTGTGCCCCAGAAGGTAGTTGAGGCCAGTTCATTGGCTATATTTAAGAGGGCGTTAGATGTGGCACTTGTGGCTAAAGGGATCAGGGGGTATGGAGAGAAGGCAGGTACGGGATACTGAGTTGGATGATCAGCCATGATCACATTGAATGGCGGTGCAGGCTCGAAGGGCCAAATGGCCTACTCCTGCACCTATTTTTCTATGTTTCTAACACTGTACTGGTGCTTGTACTGCAACGGTACTGTACTATGGGTCTTTGTCTGCACTGAGTTTGTACGTTCTCCCCGTGACCTGCGTGGGTTTTCTCCGGGTGCACAGGCTTCCTCCCACACTCCAAAGACCGACAGGTTTGTTGGTTAATTGGCTTCGGTAAAATTGGAAATTGTCCCTAGTGAGTGTAGGATATTGCTAGTGTACGGGGTGATCAATGCTCTCAGTGGGCCGAAGTGTTTCCGCGCTGTACCTCTAAACTAAACTAAACTCAGCAGGTCAGACGGCATCCCTATAGAACATGGATAAATGACGTTTTGGGTTGGGCCCCTTCTTCAGAATGGTGCTTTAAGATTTCTTAGGCCCCCTTCGGTCGTGGCTGGCCATAGGTGTCTCCAGGGTGCTATTCGCTATATGGAGGACGCCTGTGCATGACTTTGTTTAACATGGGGAGACTGGTGCACAGACAGCCACCCCACGGTCCTTGATAGATCTGGGTCAGGATCCAGTGGCATGGAGTCCAAGACGACCGGAGACCCTGTTCTGCTGCAGCCTTCATTCGCCTTCCCAGCCGTTGTGACGCTCCACTAAGGTCAGCCATCATCCTCCGCTTGTTCCACCGTTGAGGTCTTGGTTGGATTGCACTTTGTCAGAGACCTCCCCCTCAACCTTACCGCCATGGGTGGCCCTACCAGGAGCATAGCTCCAGACGGCATCGCTCTCAGGATCTCAGGTCCACACAAGCTTCTCCACCACGGCAAGGTGAGATTTAAGGCCGGATTTACGTATAAGCTAGACAAGCTTAAGTTTAGGGCCTCGAGATCTAGGTGGGTCTCAGCCCGCTCCACCAAGGTGTATAAAACGTTTGACATATTCGTATTTTCTGAGCCTTGTCCTTTCAACAGTCAGGAGTGTTGGAGTCGGTGCGTGGCTGCAAGTTTAACAAGGTCACAACCAGCTCCGACTGTGCCCAACCTGCCTGCTTCAGGGGAGAAGAGATAAGGCTCCGGGCGGGGTAAAGGGTGGGTGGGAAGGAGCAGCCACCCGCTACGATAGGCGGAATGGTCCTTTCTATAGTTAACCCTGCTCACAGTCTCTGATGGGGCCGGTTTCACGGCCACCAGGACCTCCCACGCTTTTCCCGCTGACCCTGGCCACTCCACCGCCCTCCAACAGCCCGCAGCTGTTGCCTTACCTGCAGCCTGGACTCAGCACCGGGCCTGAAGTGTCCACGCTGCAGACTCCAACCCCCCTGGGTTTGACTGCGCTGGGTCCTAGTGCTAGTCTCCCAACCCTGGTAACCTCAGTGGCTGTTGCACTGGGTCTTCCCCATTTTCCTCAAACCATGTGACCCCAGCTCTTCCCCACCCACACTACAGTCCTCATACCCCCCTACCCCCTGCCACCCACAACCCCCCCACCAGACATCACCTCGGCCACAGTGCACTCACCTGCCTTCCTCTGGCCCCAACCCCCATCCCTGCCGTGTGTTCACCATCCCCCCTGACCTCCCCCTCTCAGATACCGAACGGTCTGCCCGCAGCAGAGGCCTCACCTTTGTCCCCCTCCGTCCCCACCTCAATGAGTTCCGCGCCCGGTGCGATTTGCAGTTCTTCTTCCTTGGGCAGTCTTATGACAATGCTGCCAACATGGCTGGTAGGTACAAGGGTATGCAGCAAGAAATCCTCGAAAAAATCAAATTTGCAAGATTTATTCCATGCCCTGCTCACTGATTACATTTGTTGGGCCGTTCAGCTGTTGATTGCTGCCCTGGTGCAGTGAACTGTTTTGGAATTACCAATGAAATTTATACCTTCTTTTCATCCTCCACAGAGAGATGGGCAGTTCTAAAATCATGTTTGCAACCTCAGTCAAAAGTGCCTAAATATTTGTCGGACACTAGGTGGGAGGCACATGCAGAAGCCACAGAAGCTATTTTGGAAAGTTACAGCACTATCACTGATGCCCTCGGTCATTTGTACTGTGATGTTAACGTGAAGGGTGATACCAGGCTTCAAGCTAACAATCCTGTGCAGGAAATGGAAGAACTGGAATTAGTGTTTATGCTGCATGTTTCGACCCGTCTGCCAGGTCATTTCCACAAGGTCAACAAAGCCATTCAGAAATCCAAACTGTTATCGAGTACTTGTGCAAGTTTGTACCGCTCACGTCAGGATTTTGTAAGCAAAATGAGAGAAGATTTTGATGAGCTTGAGCAACAAGCAAAGGCCACCTTGCCAGATGTTAACTACAGAACCATCACAGGGAGACAAAGAGTAAGGAAATGGCAAGGAAATGATGGAGGTGCACCTGGTCCTGATGCTATAGATAAAACTCTCTTCAAGAGATAAGTTTAGGATAAAATCCGTTATTCCTGCACTAGATGCACTTGAAACCAATTGTAAAAAGAAGAGGTACTGTGTACAGTGAAGTTGCACAACAATTACCCTTTCTTGCTAATCTGGCCGCATCTAAAAGCCCTGTCTCACGGTGCGAGTCCACCCACGAGTTACCCCAAGTGAAAGAAAAAAAAACACTCGTGGTTGTGTACGAGATTCCAAGTTTATGATCAAGCGTCTAACCGAGTTCCCACGGGTATGTCATTTCTGCGATGTTCCAAGTTCCTCTCCCGTTACTCTTGAGCCAACCGTGAATGAAGGTATGTTTTAATAAGCAACAGTGTTAAAGAAGACATCTCCGTCCTGCGGCTTTGAGTGAAAGATAGAATTCAGCGCGGCCGCATCTATTGATCTGACCTACAAAGGGAAAATGAGCACCCTCCAGTGCCAGAGCAGTTATACTTATGATTTGTTTGAAACACACATCACGTAGTTAGAAGACCAGCGGGCGAAGGTTTGTTATATTTTAATTGAATTTACTGCCAGGTCTATACACTGCGGGGAGACGGGAGATGAAATCTTTGAATGTGGATGGATGTCTCCACGCCTGCTCGTTCTAAGCGGAATATATTTGTAGTTGCCTTTCAAGCCGAGCTTTGGTTTTATTCCTTGTTTTTGTTTATCAGCACACACTTTTCGTGTGTGAGGGTGTGAGAAGTCCATGCCGGGTGCCGGCCGGCCGGCCGCAGCCGCTGTTCTTTCACATCAGTTGCACATCAGATTGTTGGGAGACGGAGCTCAGGGTTCGCCTCCTGAGCTGCTTTGGTGCCCGGGCATGAGTTGAGGTGGAGGGAGGTTGGGGGGGGGGAGTGCGTGGGCGTCATTAATCTGTCTGGGGTGACGAGGCTCCTGGGTTAGGCTGGGATCATTCTCTGCGGGATGATCTTAGTGCGGGAGACAAGTGTAGGAGAGGTGTACTGACTGTGTGGGCAGACACTTTGGTAGTGATTGCCCTCCAGTCTCAAAAGCCGCTGTGTCTCTCTGTCCCTGGGATAGCAGGGGGCGATCAAACAGCACAATACCTCCCCTCCCCCTCCACACCAACACGAAGGGCAACGATCCCAAGGCTTTAGACGGAAGGCAGACGCAACAAGCTGGAGTAACAACGTGGGTCAGGTAACATCTCTGGAGAACGAGGATAGATGACGTTTCGGATAAGGGCTCGTCTTCTGAAGAAGGATCTCCACCCGAAAAGTCACCTATTCCTTCTCTCCAGAGTTGCTGCCTGACCCACCAAGTTACTCCAGCATTTTGTGGTGGGCATCAAACAAACCCTCGTCCAGTCGTTCTGCTCGTTTTCCAGATCGGCTAATTATACATTTGTTCCCCTGATTACCCCACCCCTCTCCTCACTTCTACTGCGGTTGCACTTACATAACTGTGACTTTGACTTAATAATTACTGTACTGACTAATCTATTTATTTTAAATGCCAAGCAACATATTTCCTACTGCTTCCCCTAATTCCCATTCCTCAAGAAAGGGTTGAAGCATTAACTTATCACAAAAGGTTACAAAGTGTTGGAATAACTCAATGTGTCAGGCAGCATCTCTGGAGAAAATGGATTGACGTTTTCGTGAAAATAATGAAAATAGTTGACGTTTCGGGTCGGGACACTTCTTCAGGGCCTTTAGTTTCGTTTAGATACAGTGTGGAAACAGGCCCTTCGGCCCACTGAGCCCATGCTGACCACAATCACCCGGACACTAGTTCCATCCTACACACTGCGGGGCAATTTACAGACGACAATTAACATACAAACCTGCACGTCTTTGGAATGTGGGAGGAAACTGGAGCACCCGGAAAAAATCGACGTGGTCACTGGGAGAACGTGCAAATTCCGTACGGACAGCACCAGTCGTCAGGATTGCACCCGGGTCTCTGGCGCTGTGAGGCAGCAACTCTACTGATGCGCCGCCAATGTGACATTCCAAGTTTTAGAATGAAGTTAGCCGCTTACAAATCCCATTCTCTGCCCAGCGTGCAGAATCATGAGTTGCCAGGACACAAAGCACTGTAGATGTTGGTTCCTTTTTAAAAAATCACAAATTCAAAGTTATCTATTCAAGAATAATGTAGTGTGGTTCGTTGCATTTGTCCATATTCAACTTCAAATTGTCCATAATCTAGAACATAATCTAGATTTTTTAAAGCATTTAGTGAAACTACAGATTGTGTTCTGTTCAGGTTCAGTTTCCTGGGTCCAACTCAGTGAGAAGTCTCCCTTCCTTTCCAGGGTTAATTGCTCCACTGTTTATATTGCTCCCTGCATTATGAAGTCCTCAACAATCACTACCAAAGTGTCTGCCCACGCAGTCAGTACACTTGCCTCCCGTACTAAGTCACCCCACCCCCCCCTCCCTCCTCCCCCCCCCACCCTTCGCTCTTCCCCCCCCCCCCACCCCCCCCACCTCTCTCTCCCAACTCCAGTCCCGTCCCGACCCCCTGGGAAACTGAAGGGAGCGACAATCAACTGCCACGGATACAAATAATGTCAGACACAAGAAAGGGCAGATGCTGGTTGACAGAAAGTGAACACATGGTGCTGGAGAAATTTGGAAACGTCATCCCATCACCTATTCCTTCTCTCCAGAGATGCTGCTTGTCCCGCTGAGTTAAAGAGTGCCCACGGTAGACTCACGAGTCAGTAAGCTAAACGCACGGGCCACTACGTTATTACAACGAGTTTAAATGTTTCAGTTTTTAACTTGAACAGTAACTTTGACTCGTGGAAACCGAACATGTTTGATTTTTTTCACGAGTTAGCATGTTCCACGGGTACCTGCCGTTAGCGCCACGAGTCGCTAAGTTGCGCGCGCGAGTTCCGATGTTCCTTCTACGTTAATTGTACGTGATTACCGCGAGTGAAATCTCGGGGTCCCTCGTGGGTCAACTCGCACCGTGAGACAGGGCTTTAAGCAAGAAATTCAGCGAGGTGTTGAACTGTTGATGGAAGCATCAACCCAGAAGATGTTGACCTGAAACTTACAGATGAATTTTGGCACTTTCACTCCTACCTGAGACAAAGCCATGGGCATGCAGAAGAGCGCTCTCTGTCTCATACAGACTGTTATCAAATAATATACAAGGATGGCCTTCCCTAATGTGGAAGCAATCTTGCAGCTGTTTCTTAGCTTAATGGTCACCAACTCAAGAGAGGTTGTCTGCACTGAGCATTCTGTGCATTGAGAGTGACAAACTTAGACAAACAGATCTTGGTGAACTTCTGGATGATTTTGCTATGAAGAAGGCGAGAAAAAAACATTTTTTGCTCTTAGTGTATTTGTAGTTTCTTAATATTCCAGATTCAATTCAAGAGACACTTATTGTCACATGCACCAATTGGTACAATGAAATTTGGTGTCACCATCCGACGTCGGAACGGGAGAACATTCTTGGACTTCCGAATCGGCCACTTCCTACCGGAGACCGCGGATCCCGAAGTCCACAGGCTGAGCTGGGCGGAGATTCACGCTGGCGGCCCTCGGCAAAGGGATCCCAGGGCTCCGCGATGTTGAAATCAGCGCGGCCAGTGACTGGGAGCTCCGCAAACCACCGCTCCATGATGTGGAAGCAGCAGGCCCAGCACTCCGGAGCTTCAAACGGCAATCCAGGTAAATCCAATATGTATTTTGTATAAGGCATTGGTGAGACCAAATCTGGAGTATGGTGTACAATTTTGGTCGCCCAATTATAGGAAGGATGTCAACAAAATAGAGAGGGTACAGAGGAGATTTACTAGAATGTTGCCTGGGTTTCAACAGCTAAGTTACAGAGATAGGTTGAATAAGTTAGGTCCTTATTCTCTGGAGCGCAGAAGGTTAAGGGGGGACTTGATAGAGGTCTTTAAAATGATAAGAGGGATAGACAGAGTTGATGTGGACAAGCTTTTCCCTTTGAGAATAGGGAAGATTCAAACAAGAGGACATGACTTTAGAATTAAGGGACAGAGGTTTAGGGGTAACATGAGGGGGAACTTCTTTACTCAGAGAGTGGTAGCGGTGTGGAATGAGCTTCCAGTGGAAGTGGTGGCGGCAGGTTCGTTGGTATCATTTAAAAATAAATTGGATAGGCATATGGATGAGAAGGGTATGGAGGGTTATGGTATGAGTGCAGGCAGGTGGGACTAAGGGAAAAAAGTTGTTCGGCACGGACTTGAAGGGCCGAGATGGCCTGTTTCCGTGCTGTAATTGTTATATGGTTATATGGTTATATTTTAAAACCGACTGTTTAATGACAACATGCAGTAAGATCTAAAAGTGTCACACTGTCCCTGTTGGGTAGTCATGGTCCTCTAGTCGTGGGGGCGTGGGATTGGGACGGGGGGGGGGGGGCTCACAAATGAAATAGCTTAGGGCCTCTCTTCATCTAAATCCGGCCCTGGTGACAATCCATGGAGAAGGCATATGGACATGCAGGGAATGAAATAAAATGGATCACATGCATTCAGGGAAGATTGGTTCAACCTGCCATCTTTATGGGACGAAGGGGCCCTATTCCTGTGTTTTTGTGTTAGTTTAGAGATAAAGCGCGGAAACAGGCTCTTCGACCCACCGAGCCTGCGCCCACCATCGATCCCCGCACATTATGCGGCACGGTGGCGCAGCGGTAGAGTTGCGGCCTTACAGCGCTTGAGTAGCCGGAGACCCGGGTTCGATCTCGACTACGGGTGCTCTCTGTACGGACTTTGTACGTTCTCCCTGGGTTTTCTCTAAGATCGTCAATTTCCTCCAACACTCCAAGGACGTACAGGTATGTAGGTTAAAATGGCTTCGTATATTTGTAAATTGCCCTTAGTAAAGGGCCTGTCCTACAAGCATGCAACTCCATGCGATGAGCGCGACCTAACGTGGTCGCTTGAGCCGTCCGGCGTCACGGGGCCGGTCCCGCTTCGATCGCCGGAGCCGTGCGGAATTGTGCGGAGTTCGTCCCGACATCGCGCGGGGCTCCTAAAAACTGACTGTGTTCAGAAATTCCGCGCGGCAACGGCTTGTCGGCTCGCAGTTGCCTCGATGCATTACACACCGCCCCGACATCGTGCCTCCGTGACCCTCTCTGTAGGTGCCTCCGTGACCCTCTATGTGTGTGGCTCCGTGGCCCTCTGTGTGTGTGTGCCTCTGTGCCCCTCTCTGTGTGCCCCTCTCTGTCCTGGCGAACTTACCTTAAGGCTTCGCTCCAAGTTCGCCTCACTTTGCGCCGCGTTGCGCCACTCACCCGACCTCCGCGCGGCCCTCGCTGCCGGTTTGGTCGCGCTTGCCACATGCAGGCGCATGCTGGTTGGAACGGCCCTGTACAGGGGATCACCCGACCTCCGCGCAGCCCCCGCTTCTAGTTTGATCGCGCTCATCGCATGGAGTCGGATGATGGTAGGACAGGCCCTTAAGTGTAGGGTAGTGTTAATGTGCGGGAATCGCCTGTCGGTGTGACCCAGTGCCTTTTTCCGCGCTGTATCTCTAAACTAAATGAAAATAAACTAAATGATCACTATCCTATACACATTGGGGACAATTTTACATTCATGCCAAGCCAATTAACCTACAAACCTGCACGTCTTTGGAGTTTGGGAGGAAATCGAAGATCTCGGAACTGCAGGTCACGGGAAGAACGTGCAAACTCCGTACAGACAGACAGCACCCATCGTCTGGATCGGACCCGGGTCTCTGGCGCTGTGAGGCAGTGGTTCTACCGCTGGTTCCGTGCCATCCACTGCGCTATACTGTGCTACACTGTTCTATGTCTTTGTCTAACAGCTGATGATTTGGTCATTAGCTGACTGCATTAGATGGGTTCAGGGAAAATCTACAGGGCCAATTTAAATTACAGCAGTGGTGAACAATGAGGAGAGACTGGATCAATTTACTCTGCAGTTTAAACAGAGCCTGATTAAAAAATAACACCATTAAAACACAATACATTATATGGACAGGAAAATGACGATCATTATCACATGGCTGTTTGCTTTAATGAACATTTGTACATGACAATGGCCCAGGAGGGTGACCCAAATGTTAATCGATCCACTTTAGGAGGCGCACGGTAACACAAATGTATTATTTTAGCTGTGTCCATAACAATGAGGGACGCGGTGGCGCAGCGGTAGAGTTGCTGCCTCACAGCGCCGAGACCCGGGTTCAAACCTGACTATGGGTGCTGTCTGTACGGAGTTTGTACGTTCTCCACGTGACCTGCGTGGGTTTTCTCCGAGATCTTTGGTTTCCTCCCACACTCCAAAGACGTACATGTTTGTTGGTTAATTGGCTTGGTGTAAATGTAAAAACTGTCGACTAGTGTGTGTAGGGTAGTGTTCATGAGCGGGGATCGCTGGACGGTGTGGACTCGGTGGGCCGAAGGGCCTGTTTCCGCGCTATATCCCTAAACTAAACTAAACAGTGCTCCTCGATATCAGCTCTTCCACAGCCAACAATGGACCATTGTGGGCTCCACGATTTCCTGGCCATCGACATCGGCTCTCGTTTCCCACTCCCCTGACTCGCAGTCTGAGGAAGGGTCTCGACCCGAAACGTCACCTATTCCTTTTCTCCAGAGATGCTGCCTGTCCGGCTGACACTACCTGCTCTAGTCTGTATTCCTCACCTCACCCAACAGCAAACCTTTGTAGCTGAATAGAGGTACAGTGCTGGAATAACTCAGCTGGTCAGGCAGCACCTCTGAAGCGAAAGGATGGGTGACGTTTCAGGCCGGGACCCTACCGCAGACTCTGAAGAAGTCTTCTTCCCACTCCCCTGAAGGGTCCCGACTCGAAACGTCACCCATCCCTTCTCTCCAGAGAGGCTGCCTGACCAGCTGAGTTACTCCAGCATTTTGTGTAAGTGAATGCTTCAATAATACTGCATTGACAACAAACCGTTTCAAGAAATCTTCAGTTGATGAAAACAAGACATTTTTTTCTGAGCCTTCTTGGAAGAAATATGATATCCGCACCGACTCTTGTGGAATCTCTGACATCTGACAGCTCAAAGTTAAAGAAGAGTATTTCAAGTCAAAACAAGACTCTGGGCTCAGCTGGTAGAGCTGCTGCCTTACAGCGCCTGAGACTCTAGTTCGATCCTAACTACGGGTGCTGTCTGTGTGGAGTTTGTACGTTCTCAGTATGTCACCATGTGGGTTTTCTCTGGACAATCCAGTTTCCACCCACATCCCAAAGACCTGCGGGCTTGTAGCGTGTAGAGAAAGTGAAATAAATTGGAACTAATATGAACGGGTGATCGATGGTCGGCATGGGACTGAAGGGCCTGTTTACATGCTGTATCTGTAAACTAAACTAAATTAAAAGTCAAGTGTGTTTAATTGTCATATAGGCTTATCAATATAACAGGCCTGTAAACACGGTACTCAGAGATACATGTTGAACAAAAAAATCAATAAACTGAAATAAAACAATATTATTGCAAAAAGTCCAAAGTCCTTAGAGCAACCACGATAGTTCGCAGTTTCATAGTTCAGTTAGTGTTTGACGTCAGACAGTCAGAGAGTCATACAACATGGAAATAGACCCTTCGGCCCAAATTACCCACGGCAACCGACATGCTCTCATTTTCCTCCTGCCTTCGGGAACTCTGATGATGCTGGCCGCCTTTCTGAGGCAGTGACTCTTTCATGGTGTGGAGGTGGTTGTTTAGAAAGTGGTGTTGAAAAAGCAGGGCGGTCACGGTGGCGCAGCGGTAGAGTTGCTGCCTTCCAGCGAATGCAGAGCCAGAGATCCGGGTTCGATCCCGACTACGGGTGCTGTCTGTGCGGAGTTTGTACGTTCCCCCCGTGACCCGCGTGGGTTTTCTCCGAGATCTTCGGTTTCCTCCCACACTCCAAAGACGCACAGGTTGGTAGGTTAATTGGCTTGGGATTGTATTCTTGGTATCAGTGTAAATTGTTCCGAGTGTGTGTAGGTTTGTGTTAATGCGTGGGGCGGAAGAGGTGGACCGAAGGGCCTGTTTCCATGCTGTATCTCTGAACCAAACTAGAAAACCTTGTGAAAAGACACCTGCTGTCAAAAATAACTACTCTCCCACCCTCTAATGCCCCTGTCCCACTGTACGAGGTAATTCAAGAGTATCCCCTGATTCGACCTCGGAGAATTACGGTAATGGCCGTTCGTAGGTACTCGGGGCTCTCGTGGACATTTTTCACACTGTTGAAAAAGGTTCACGAGCTAACCGCGTTTCCAAAGTACCCGCCATTAGCGTTACGAGCCGCTAAGAGACGTCCCGAGCTCCGACGTACCTGCTAAGTACATTCTTCGTACTTACCATGAGTTTGATTTTTTTTGTTAAACTCGGGAGAGCTTTTGAATTACCTCGTACGGTGGGACAGGGGTTTAAAACATTCCATTCCTTCCAAATGGACAACTTCCTATTCTGGCTTCACCAGCCTTCTCACACCCCACTGAAGCGCAGTAGATTCACATCACCCTTGATGCTAAAGGGCTGCCTTGCCAGAAAGAGATGCACAAAAATAAAAAATAATATCCAGACGTATACTTCAAAGTAAGCCAAGAAATAAAGATCAAAGAAAATAAATGGAATTTAGTAAAATTAGTTCGTAGAGCATCAAAAAGATTATTATGCGACGTGAAATGAAAATTTAGAATAATTTTCCGGGCAAATTATTGTGTTGTGGTTGTCCAAACTATAATGAGATGGCCATGTTGAGAGAGTTAGTCGGGAACATTTCACACAAGGCCTAGTTCACTCGAGTAAAACAATTAACTAGCAGAGAGAAGAAGCAGGAAAAAGACACAAAGTGCTGGAGTAACTCAGCGGGTCAGGCAGCATCTGTGGAGAACATGGATAGGTGGGTCGGGATTCTTTTCAGGCTGAGGGTGGTAGGAGTGAGGGGAGGGGGGTGGGGGGGGGGGGGGAGAAAGCTGGAAGAGAGGTGGGGCTCAGGAATAGAATAGAATAGAATAGAATAGAATGCCATTTATTGTCCTTTAAACCTACAAGGTTCAAACGAAATTTCGTTCCTGCAGTCATAACAGCAAAAAAACCCAAAACACACAATGAACACAAGCATCCATCACTGTGAATCTCCAAACACCTCCTCACTGCGATGGAAGGCAAAAGTCTTATCTCTTCCCTGGTCTCTGTTCTTTATTCTTCTCCCGCAGTCAAGCAGTCACACTGCTGCATCGAGCTGATCGAGCTCTTGATCTTAGAGCCCCCGGCAGGCGATGGTAAATCCCGCGGCCGTTAAAGCCGCGCCGGGCGATGTAAGGCCATGCTCTGGGTCGATTTAACCCCCATCCATTCAGGCGGGCGAAGTTGCCGTTGCGGGAGCTCCGGAAAGCGGCCTCCCACCAGGGACCCGCGAGCTCCCGATGTTACCGTCCACAGGGCCTGCAGCCCAAGCCTCTGTAGCTCCGAAGTCGGGCCGCGGCCGCGAGCCACCACAGCGATCCGCGCTTCGAAGTCAGCCAGCTCCGCGATGGTGAGTCCGCAGGCTCTGCTACTGGAGCTCCGGGTCAAATCCACGATGTTAGGCCCCAACGACAACGGAGACTCGACAGGGAAAAGGTCGCGACCCCGTTCAGGGAAGAGATTAAAATGTTTCCCCCGCCCCCCCCCCCCCCCACCCCGCACATATACACAGCTAAAAATATAAGTTATGCTAAAACCAAAAAGATAACCTAACAGGACAAAAAGAAAGAAAAGCCAGACGGACTGCAGTTGAGCCGCTGCCACTAGGTGTCGCCACTCACAGAAGCAAAGAAGTTGGATGAGTTGGATGATCAGCCATGATCATATTGAATGGCGGTGCAGGCTCGAAGGGCCGAATGGCCTACTCCTGCACCTAATTTCTATGTTTCTATGTTTCTAAGAACGTCATGTGATAGGTGGATACGGCTAAGGAGGGGGGAGGGTGGTTGAATGGCGGATGGTTGGACGATAGTTGTATCTGTAACACTGTGGACGGCTTGATTGTGTTTTTTAGATTTAGTTTAGAGTTACAGCACGGAAACAGGCCCTTCGGAATGAACGCGGGTCCCTGGCGCTCTGAGGCAGCAACTATAGCGCTGCACCACCGTGCTGCCCTAATGAAAGATCATTTGGGGACACCAAATGCAATTATATTGAAATGGAAGAATAAGCTTTTACCGAACCTCCTCTGGTTACACATTCACAGATTAATAATTGAGCCAGCCAATGACAAATCCCACGCACTAACCCATCTAGCAGTGCATTATGGAGGAGGCAGCATCTTTTGACTCCGCAGCAGACTTAGCGGTCCATTAAAATGCTGAACTATGTAAATAAGCCCAGCCCATTGAACACAGTGCGGCACGGTGGCGCAGCGGTAGAGTTGCTACCTCACTGCGCCAGAGACCCGCGTTCACTCACGACTACAGGTGCTGTCTGTGCGGAGTTTGCACGTTCTCCCCGTGACCTGCGTGGATTTGCAGGTTAATTGGCTTGGTTTAATTGTAAATTGACCCTAGCGTGTGTAGGATAGCGTTAGTGTGCGGGGATGGCTGGTCTGTGCAGACTCGGTTGGCCGAAGGGCTAGTTTCCACGCTGTATCTCTCAACGTAGCCAAACTAAACATCATTCAGCTTTTCGAGCTTTGAGGGTATTAAGACGAGCAATCCCAATACACTTCAGAATTGCAAAAGGCTGACAAGGTTTATTGGCAAATGTAAGCTGGGCAAAAGGCCAACCACATCCCCAGGTTTACTATCAGTTCACTATACGATGCTAAACCTTATTCAAATAAGGATTATTGTTGGTATGAATAAATGAATTAATAAATGCCAAGGGACTGATGAAAGTTCAGCAAATTTACATTGTCAAAACACAGAGCGAAATAATGGAAGACGGACACATAATGCAGGAGTAACTCAGCGGGACAGGCAACATCTCGGGAGAGAAGGAACGGCTGATGTTTCGGGTCGGGAGCCTTCTTCAGACTGGAGTCAGGGGAGACGGTAAAGAGAGATATAGAGGATGGAACAGCATCTAAACTTGCCAGCTCAGATCTCGTCCAAATCGTTTAGGAGTTAAACATGATTATTGAACCATACAACATGGAAACAGGCCCTTCGGCCCAACTTGCCCGCAACGACCAACAGGCCCCATCTACACTTGTCCAACCTGCGTGCATTTCGCCCATATCCCTCTAAACCGATCATGTCCATGTACTTGTCTAAATGTTTCTTAAATGTTTTGATACTCCCTGCCACAACTACCTCCTCCGACAGCTCGTTCCACACACCCACTAGCCTCTGTGTAAAAATGTTACCCCTCAGGTTCCTATTAAAACCCCCACCCCCATCTCCTCACCTTAAACCTATGCCCTCTGGTTTTCGATTCCCCTACTCTGGACAAGTGACTTACGTCCACACAAACTATTCCTCTCATGATTTTATACACCTCTGGAACATCAACCCTCATCCTCCTCCAAGCCCGCACCCTCATTCAATATGATCATGGCTGATCACCCAGAATCAGTGCCCCAGTTCCTGCCTTCTCCCCATATCCCTTGATTCCGTTGGCCCTAAGAGGAAGAAAACCAGCATCTGCGGTTCTTAGTATGGGAAGGAACTGCAGATGCTTGTTTACACTGAAGATAGACACAATCTGCTGGACCTCTTGCAAAGAAGCCATCCCCAACTCTCAACTTCCTGCCTCCGCCGCATCTGCTCCCAACATGAGGTTTTCCATTTTAGGATGTCTAAGATGTCCTCTTTCTTCAGTAAGCGTGATTCCTCCCCCCCCCCTCCCCTCCCCCTTCCCCCCACTTCCCCCTCACCCCCCCCCCCCCCCCCCCCCCCCACCCCTTCCCTGCTATTGTGAATGAATCCCTCACCCAGACCAGGATCTGGAGCGCAGGAGGATGTGGGGTGATCTTATATAGAAACATAGAAACCAGATGCAGGAGGAGGCCATTCGGCCCTTCGAGCCAGCACCGCCATTCATTGCGATCATGGCTGATCGTCCCCAATCAATAACCCGTGCCTGTCTTCTCCCGATATCCCTTGGCTCCACTTGCCCCTAGAGCTCTATCTAACTCTCTCTTAAATACATCCAGTGATTTGGCCTCCACTGCCCTCTGTGGCAGGGAATTCCACAAATTCACAACTCTCTGGGTGAAAAAGTTTTTTCTCACCTCAGTCTTAAATGACCTCCCCTTTATTCTAAGACCGTGGCCCCTGGTTCTGGACTATAGAGGTTTCTCAGATCGTGACGGGAATAGATAGGGATTCACTTTCAGTTACAGTTTAGTTTATGGTCACGTGTACCGAGGTACCGTGAAAAGCTTTTGTTAACATGCTAACCAGCCAGCGGAAAGACAATACATGATTACAATCGAGCCACTTACAGTGTACAGACACAGGATGAAGGAATAACGTTTAGTGCAAGGCAAAGATAGTAATGTCTGATCAAAGATAGTCCGAGTGTCACCAATGAGGTAGATAGTAGTTCAGCACCGCTCTCTGGTCGTGGTAGGATGGTTCAGTTGCCTGACAACAGAAACACCATGAATGTCGGAGAATCAAGAACAGGCAGATATAGGTTTAAGGGGAGAGGGGGGAGATTTAATAGGAACCTGAGGGGCAACATTTTCACACAGATTAGTGCGGGTGTCAGGGGCTACGGGGAGAAGGCAGGAGAATGAGGTCGACAGGGAAAGATAGAACAGCGATGATTGACTGGCAGAGTAGACTTGATGGGCCGAATGGCCTAACTCTGCTCCTATAACTTATGAACGTGAGATAGTGGTGGGTGTAGGGAGAGAGCTGCCAGAGGAGGTAGCTAAGGCAGGTACTATTGCAACATTTAAGTAACTTTAAAACCAATATTTAAGGTACTTAAAAAAAACATTTAAGAGACTATAGACAATAGACGATAGGTGCAGGAGTTGGCTATTCGGCCCTTTGAGCCAGCACCGCCATTCAATGTGATCATGGCTGATCATCCACAATCAGTGCTCCGTTCCTGCTTTCTCCCCATATCCCCTGACTCCGCTATCCTTAAGACATTTGGACGGGTACATGGACAGGACAGGTTTAGACCAGGTTTTCCCAACCTTTTTCATCCCGTTTACCCCTGGCAACTTTAATAGCACATAACAATGTTATTTCACTTATTTATGAACAACTAATCATAGAATCGTAGAATCATAGAAAATAGGTGCAGGAGTAGGCCATTCGGCCCTTCGAGCCTGCCCCGCCATTCAATATGATCATGGCTGATCATCCAACTCAGTATCCTGTACCTGCCTTCTCTCCATACCCCCTGATCCCTTTAGCCACAAGTCCACATCTAGCTCCCTCTTAAACAGCCAATGAACTGGCCTCAACTGCCTTCTGTGGCAGAGAATTCCACAGACTCACCACTCTCTGTGTGAAAAAAGATCTTCTCATCTCGGTCCTAAAAGACTTCCCCCTTATCCTTAAGCTGTGACCCCTTGTTCTGGAGTTCCCCAACATCGGGAACAATCTTCCTGCATCTAGCCTGTCCAACCCCTTAAGAATGATGAACAGTTACCGGTTTACCAGAACCAAACACAGTCAGTCAATGAGAAAAAATATGTACAGGATCCAGGGACAATATATTTTCCCCCTGGGCTGGCGAAATTTACCCCAGGATGGGAACCCTTGGTTTAGAGGGGGATGGGCCAAACGTGAGCAGGTAGGACTAGAAGAGATGGGACCTCTGGGTCAGCGTGGGCAGGTTGGGCCTAATGGTCTGTTTCCGTGCCGTGCGATCTTCTCTGACTATTGATTCTATTCTGTGCAGTTGCGTTGGCTTTGATCACAATATTTCCTTGCTCCCCCCTCCCCTCCCCTCCCCCAGGACGGCTGCAGATGAATGTATGTCAAATGCCCCTTACTGTCAGCTACCTACTGTGTGTTCCACTGGGTTTCCATAGAAACAGATGCGATGGCTTTGACACGGCACTTTGACTACTTACTCATGTTTGTCTTCCTGCCTGTCAGGAAAAACAAATAGATCGTGGCGGAACTGTGGCTCAGCGGCAGAGTTGCTGCCTTACAACCCGGAGACCCGGGTTCGATCCCGACCACGGGCGCTGTCTGCAGCGAGTTTGTACGTTCTCCCCGTGACCTGTGTGGGGTTTCACCGAGATCTTCGATTTTCCTCCCACATTCCAAAGACGTACAGGTTTGTAGGTTAATTGGCTTGGTAAATGTAAAAATTGTCCCTAGTGTGTGTAGGATGGTGTTAATGTGCGGGGATCGCTGGTCCGCGCGGACCCAGTGGGCCGAAGGGCCTGTTTCCCCGCTGTATCTCTGTACTAAACTACACTAAACAAAACATCAAAAGCAGCCTTGAAGTGGGTGTACAGGACATCAGATTCTAGGTAATCGGACAGAGTTGAATCTATTTCCAGGATAGCTGATGAATCAGTTCAGACAGAGCCAAAACACCACAAGGTCACGTGGTCAAGTGAGACAAAGAGGCATCGTAAAATAATGGCTCCTCTACGTCTGGACTCTGTAAAGTAATTCATTTAAACGGGATCTTGGCATAGAGCATTAATGGAAAGGAATCTGAGTGGATAACTATTGTGTAGGAAGGAACGGCAGATGCTGGTTTACAACGAAGATAGACACAAAATGCTGGAGTGACTCAGCGGGACAGGCAGCATCTCTGGAGAGAAGGAATGGGTGACGTGTCGGGTCGGGACCCTTCTTCAGACTGAGAGCCAGGGGAGCGGGATACGTAGAGATATGGAAGAGTAAGGTGCGAAAATGACAGATCAAAGGGGACGGTGATCAAGGAAATGTAGAATGGATCATTGTTAGCTGACAGCGAGGCACACAATCAGTAACATAATCAGGAGGGCAGTGAATCCAGTCTGAGAACTTGGTTCAAGGTTCAAGGTTCAAGGTTCAAATGTATTTGTCACATGCACCAATTAAGGTACAGTGAAATGAGTTACCATGCAGCCATACATTCAGGCACGGAAATCGCTATCAACACATGGGGGGGACACAATTTCTTATTGGCTGCGCGCGCGCATGCGCACACATGTGAGGCTTCGGCCGTGGGCCGTGTGGACGGTGACATCAGAAGCTGACCTGGTTGGCGACCGTCTCCGAACTCCAGCAACAGCAGCTTCGTCCGCCCCGAATCGTGGGGCTTGAATCGGCCCGTTCACGGGGGCTTCCATCGGCCACCAGGGGGCTTCGCCTCGATCGCCTCGATGCAGCAGTTTGATTTTAAGCCGTGCCAGGCGCTGAAAGGTCCCAGCGAACAGGCCAATTCAGCCCTTAAAAAGCGTATGATAAAGTCCGGGTTACAAAACAAGGGGGGGGGGGTTGTCCCCCAACTCTCAAAGCATGGGGGTACGTGTGTGTCCCCTGTCCCCTCCCCAGGATTTCCGCCCACGCATACAATAAAAAAAAAACACAATCCACAATAGAATTTAACATAAACATCCACCACAGCATTCTTCACTGTGATGGAAGGCAATCAGTCAGTCTGGCACCTTTTGGTCACCCGTGGTCGGGGGCCTTGACCCTCCGCAGTCGCCGCAGACAACGGCTCGATGTGCAAGCCTTCTCGTCGGGATGATCGAAACTCCGACGTCGGGAGTTCCCGAATTGGCCACATCCTTAGCGGAGACCGCGACTTCAGGATGTTATAGGCCGCAGGCCGGTGGTCGGAGCTCTTCTCCGGCGATCCCCGGCAAGGGATCAGCCCGTTCCACGATGGTAACGTCCGTTCCACGCCTGCTGCTCGAAGCTCCGCAGACCGTGGCTTCTGGATGTTATAGGCAGCAGGTCAGGGACCCGGAACTCTTCTCCGACGATCCCCGCAAAAAGGATCGCCTCCGCTAAGGGGAACTTATAGAAACACCTAAAATTCTTAGAGGATTGGACAGGGTAGATGCAGGAAAATTATTCCTGATGGTGGGGGAGTCTAGAACCAGGGGTCAAAGTTTAAGAGTAAGGGGTAGGCCGTTTCGGACTGAGATTAGGAAACACATTTCCACCAGAGAGTTGTGAATCTCTGCCACAGAAGGCAGTGGAGGCCAATTCGCTGGATGTTTTCAAGAGAGAGCTAGATTTAGATTTGAGGGCTACGGGAATCAAGGGATACGGGGAGAAAGCCGGAATGGGGTACTGATTTTGGATGATCAGCCATGATGATATTGAATGGCGGTGCTGGCTGGAAGCGCCGAATGGCCTACTCCTGCACCTATTTTCTATGTTCCATATTAAACTGTTTACACGTCTGCTGTGCTTGTAACGTCCAGGTTCAGGAGCAGCTTCTTCCCGACAACCACCAGGCCATTAAACCCTACAACCTCCAAATAAGCTCTGAACCACATAGACTTGGGGAGATTGTTTTTTTCTTTGCAGTTTTATTTAGTTTAGTTTAGTTTAGTTTAGAGATAGAGATACAACAGGCCGTTCGGCCCACCGAGTCGGCACCCACCAGCGATCCCCGCACATTAACACTATCCTACACACGCACACGGGACATCTCGGTCGGCTTGGGCAAGTTGGGCCGAAGGGCCTGTCTCCGTGCTGCCTGTCCCCATGACTGTAATCCTAACATGGATGTATGTTAATTTGTCTGAGTTAATCAGCCCACACGCTGTCTCTTGACGAACGATAGCAACCAAAATTATGTCTCACTAATGATCTCATTACCATTCCCTGATTGATAATAAATGATAATAATCTTGCGGGAAGTATCAAATTATTTCTAAAACCCATCCAAGCATCAGAGGAGTGAATTCATCTGAGACTTGGACCGTAAACGTTAGACACTGACGTGAGAGTTGCTGCTGCCTTTTGTAACATGAGTGCATGGATTGGTCTTGATAGGGGAGTGATGTTAGCTGAGTGAGCAACAAAGGCAAGGAGCAAAAAAAAGGCACAGAGTGCTGGAGTAAAGGGCCTGTCCTACCGGCATCCGACTCCATGCGATGAGCGCGATCAAACTAGAAGCGGGGGCCGCGCGGAGGTCGGGTTATCCCTGTACAGGGCCGTTCCCACCAGCATGCGCCTGCATGCGGCAAGCGCGACCAAACCGGCAGCGAGGGCCGCGCGGAGGTCGAGTGAGTGGCGCAACGCGGCGCAAAGTGAGGCTAACTTGGAGTGAAGTCTTAAAGTTAAGTTCGCCAGGACAGAGAGGGGCACACAGAGAGGGGCACAGAGGCACACACACAGAGGGCCATGGAGCCACACACATAGAGGGTCACGGAGGCACCTACAGAGAGGGTCACGGAGGCAAGACGTCGAGACGGTGTGTAACGTGTCGTGGCGACAGCGAGCCGACAAGCCGTTGCCGCGCGGAATTTTTCAACATAGTCAGTTTTTCGGAGCCCCGCGCGATGTCGGGACGAACTCCGCACAATTCCGCACGGCTCCGGCGATCGAAGTGGGACCAGCCCCGCGACGCCGGACGGCTCAAGCGACCACGTTAGGTCGCGCTCATCACATAGAGTTGCATGCTGGTGGGACAGGCCCTTAACTCAGCGGGTCAGGCACCATCTCTGGAGAACATGGATAGGTGACGTTTCGGGTCTTATAGAACTGCATCATGACTTCCTGATTCAATGCCCCGACCGATGAATGTTTCCACCAGTGGGAGAGTCTAGGACTAGAGGTCATATCCTCAGAATTAAAGGACATTCTTTTAGGAAGGAGATGAAGAGACATTTCTTTCATCAGGGCCCAATGGTGGTGCATCGGTAGAGTTGCTGCCTTACAGCGCTTGCAGCGCCGGAGACCCGGGTTCGATCCTGACTACGGGTGCTGTCTGTACGGAGTTTTTTATGTTCTCCCTGCGTGGGTTTTCTCCGAAATCTTCGGTTTCCTCCCACACTCCAAAGTAGTACAGGTTTGTAGGCTAATGGGCCTGGTATAAATGTAAAATTGTCCTCAGTGTGAATGGGAAAGTGTTAATGTGCGGGGATCGCTGGTCGGTGCGGACTCGGTGGGGTGAAGGGCCTGTTTCCGCGCTGCATCTCCAAACTGATCTAAACTAAACTAAAGAGGGTTGTGAATCTGTGGAATTCTTTGCCACTGAAGGCTGTGGAGGCCAAGTCAGCGGATATTTTTGAGGCAGAGATCGATAGATTCTTGATTACTATCTAGACTACTCTTCTTAGAAACATAGAAACATAGAAATTAGGTGCAGGAGTAGGCCATTCGGCCCTTCGAGCCTGCACCGCCATTCAATATGATCATGGCTGATCATCCAACTCAGCATCCCGTACCTGCCTTCTCTCCATACCCTCTGATCCCCTTAGCCACAAGGGCCACATCTAACTCCCTCTTAAATATAGCCAATGAACTGGCCTCAACTACCCTCTGTGGCAGAGAGTTCCAGAGACCCACCACTCTCTGTGTGAAAAAATCCTTCTCACCTCGGTCCTAAAGGATTTCCCCCTTATCCTTAAGCTGTGACCCCTTGTCCTGGACCTCCCCAACATCGGGAACAATCTTCCTGCATCTAGCCTGTCCAACCCCTTAAGAATTTTGAAAGTTTCTATAAGATCCCCTCTCAATCTCCTAAATTCTAGCGAGTATAAACCGAGTCTATGCAGTCTTTGTTCATAAGACAGTCCTGACATCCCAGGAATCAGTCTGGTGAACCTTCTCTGCACTCCCTCTATGGCAATAATGTCCTTCCTCAGATTTGGAGACCAGAACTGTATGCAATACTCCAGGTGTGGTCTCACCAAGACCCTATACAACTGAAGTAGAACCTCCCTGCTCCTATATTCAAATCCTTTTGCTATGAAAGCTAACATACCATTTGCTTTCTTCACTGCCTGCTGTACCTGCATGCCTACTTTCAATGACTGGTGTACCATGACACCCAGGTCGCGCTGCATCTCCCCTTTTCCTAATCGGCCACCATTTAGATAATAGTCTGCTTTCCTATTTTTGCCACCTAAGTGGATAACCTCACATTCTTCCCACCCTGCTTCCTGTAAGGACTCCATCCCCTACTCCCAATTCCTCCGTCTATGCGCATCTGCTCCCAGGATGAGGTGTTCCACACCAGGGCATCGGAAATGTCCTCATTCTTCAGGGACTGGGGGTTCCCCTCCCCTACTATAGATGAGGCTCGCACCAGGATCTCTTCCATACCCCGTAACACTGCTCTCTCTCCCCATCCCCCCACTCGCAACAAGGGCAGAGTCCCCCTAGTCCTCACCTTCCACCCCACTAGCTGTCACATACAACAAATAGTCCTCCATCAGTTTTGCCACCTCCAACGTGACCCCACCACTCGCCACATCTTCCTCAGTAACTCCCTTGTCAATTCTTCCCTTCCCTCCCGCACCACCCCCTCCCCGGGCACTTTCCCTTGCAACCGCAGGAGATGCTACACTTGTCGCTTTACCTTCCCCCCTCGACCCAAGCAGTCGTTCCAGGTGTGACAGAGGTTCACCTGCACCTCCTCCAACCTCATCTACTGCATCCGCTGCTCTAGATGTCAGCTGATCTATATCGGTGAGACCAAGCGTAGGCTTGGCGATCGTTTCGCCGAACACCTCCGCTCGGTCCGCAATAACCAACCCGACCTCCCGGTGGATCAGCACTTCAACTCCCCCTCCCATTCCGTATCCGACCTCTCGGTCCTGGGCCTCCTCCATGGCCAGAGTGAGCAACACCGGAAATTGGAGGAACAGCACCTCATATTCCGCTTGGGGAGTCTGCACCCGAGTGGCTTAAACATTGAATTCTCCCAATTCCATTAACCCTTGCTGTCTCCTCCCCTTCCTATCTCTCCCACAGCCCTCGGGCTCCTCCTCCACCTTTTTCCTTTCTTCTCCCCCCCCCCCCCCCCCCCATCAGTCTGAAGAAGGGTTTCGGCCCGAAACGTTGTCTATTTCCTTCGCTCCATAGATGCTGCTGCACCCGCTGAGTTTCTCCAGCACTTTTGTCTGCCTTAGATTCTTGATTAGCCAGGTGTCAGAGGTTATGGGGAGAAGGCTGGGGATTGGGGTTGGGAGGGAGAGATAGATCTGCCATGATAGACAATAGACAATAGGTGCAGGAGTGGGCCATTCGGCTCTTTGAGCCAGCACTGGCATTCAATGTGATAATGGCTGATCATCCCCAATCAGTACCCCGTTCCTGCCTTCTCCCCATATCCCCTGACCACGCTATTTTTAAGAGCCCCATCTAGCTCTCTCTTGAAAGCTCAATGATTGAATGGCGGAGTTGACTTGAGAGGCTGAATGGCCTAATTCTATTCCTATTCCTTATGTCCTTATGACCTTAGGGCTGGCACACCATCTTCCTGCTTTAGTACTGTATCTGCTTGTGTTGGCTCTTTCAGGGAACTATGCACTTGGACTACAAGATCCCTCCGTACATCAATTTTGCGAGGGGTTTTTCCATCGACACTTACTTTTCCCTTACATTCCACTTCCAAAGGTACAACACCTCACACTTGCTCGCATTAAACTCCTCTCACTCCCCATCAGCATCCACCGCTTATACAATTAATTGCATTTATAGTCTTTCCAAACAGCACTGCACGTGATACTCCTCCAAGTGGCCTAAACAAAGTCTTACAGAACTGCATCATTGCTTCCTGACTCTTACATACAATGAATGCCCTGACCAATACAGGCAGGCAATTACTGCTTTGCTGCTATATCTGCCTGTGTTGCCACTTTCAGGGAACTATGGACTTGTGCTCCAAGATCCTTCAGTTCTGGGTCTTGCCATCAACTGTATGCCTCCCTGTGCTCCACCTGGACTCCAATCTATTCCTCTCGTCACGCATTCCTTCTCTCCAGAGATGCTGCCTGACCCGCTGAGTTACTCCAGCATTTAGTGTCTATCTCCTGTATAAACCAGTCTCTGCAGTTCTTTATCTATATCGGTGAGGCCAAGCGGAGGCTGGGCGATCGTTTCGCCGAACACCTCCGCTCGGTCCGCAATAACCAGCCCGACCTCCCGGTGGCTCAGCACTTCAACTCCCCCTCCCATTCCGTATCCGGCCTCTCGGTCCTGGGCCTCCTCCACGGCCAGAGTGAGCAACACCGCAAGTTGGAGGAACAGCACCTCATATTCCGCTTGGGGAGTCTGCATCCTCTGGGCTTAAACATTGAATTTTCTCAATTCTGTTAACCCTTGCTGCCTCCTCCCCTTCCCACCTCTCCCTCAGCCCTCGGGCCCTGGCATTCCCTCTCTCTCTATCTCACCCCCACCCAAGTCACACTAGCTTCTCATTTTCATGCTACAAACAGCTTACAATGGCCTGTTTCCTTTATCATCGATACTTTTTTGCATATCTTTCATTCATTGTTCTTTATCTCTCCACATCACCGTCTATATCTCTCGTTTCCCTGATCCCTGACCAGTCTGAAGAAGGGTCTCGACCCGAAACGTCGCCTAACTCCTTCGCTCCTAGATGCTGCTGCACCCGCTGAGTTTCTCCAGCTTTTTGTGTACCCTCTGCAGTTCTTTGTCTCTGCTGGGTTTTTTTCTACCTAATGGTTTTCTACTTTTCATAAGTGACTGTAACAATGTTTTTTCCATGAAGGTTTATCAGCATAATAAATATGTGACAGTGTCACATATTGCCATAATGAACAAAACAGCACAGAGATTAAAATGTGCATGAATCCAGCAATGCATTGTTAATATACTTCACAAATTGAGTAACGGAATATGCAAGGATGGTTGGACCATGGGTTATTTTCAGACCACTGTCCCTGATGTATGCATTTTGTTCATTATATTCTTATTTAATATCATCTCGAAAATTAACATATATATTACATGCATGGCATTCAGACCATTGACGAATATAAGATAATTTTGTGGTAACTATTTTCACACCGTCAAATATATATATATATTTTTCTGGCTTCAGAGAAATTAAAATCTTCCTCAACTTGGTGAAGATGATCAAAAGTCTTCAACTGTGCTAAAAAGGATAATTTCCTGTGTGAATTTTTGGATTAAAGCAGGTATCAAAATATGTCAGGTTACAATGAGGTGTGATGCGGGTGTCAAGGGTTATTTAGTTTAGTTTAGTTTAGTTTAGTTTAGTTTAGAGATACAGCGCAGAAACAGGCCCTTCGGCCCACCAGGTCCGAGCCGACCAGCAATACGCGCGCACTAACACACTCCTACACCTGCTCGGGACAATTTTTTTAACATTTATACCAAGCCAATTAACCTACATACCTGTACGTCTTTGGAGTGTGAGGGGAAACCAAAGTTCTCGGAGAAAACCCACGCAGATAATGGGGAGAACGTACAAACTCCGTACAGACAGCGCCCGTAGTCGGGATCGAACCTGGGTCTCCGGCGCTGCATTCGCTGTAAGGCAGCAACTCTACCGCTGCACCGCTGCAAGCAGGGGAATGGGATTAGGAGGGAGAGATACATCAGCCACGCTTGAATGGCGGAGTAGACTTGATGGGTCGAATGGCCTAATTCTGCTCCTATCACTTATGAACTCACGAGTGACCTAATATATGTCCTCAGCCAATGTTCAGCTGATTATGCATAGAAGGAATTGGCTAAATCTCAACATGAACCTCCAATGAATTACTTTTGATAGAAGGAACAGGTGACTTTTTTGGGTCGAGACCCTTCTTTAGACCCAAAATCTGAAGAAAGGTCTTGACCCAAATGTCACCTGTTCTTTTCCCCAGAGATGCCGTTCTACTGGCTGAGTTGCTCCATCTTTGATTTAAACCAGCATCTGCAGTTCCTTCCTACTAATTACTGTAGATGTTTCATTTTAGTTTTGTTTATTGTCGCCTGTATCGAGGTTCACAAGTTAACAAGTTATAGGAGTAGAATTAGGCCATTCAGCCCATCCAGTCTACGCCATTCAATCATGGCTGATCTCTGCCTCCTAATCCCATTTTCCTGCCTTCTCCCCATCAACCCTTGACACCCGTTCTAATCAAGAATTTGTCCACCTGTGCCTTAAAAATATCCACTGACTTGGCCTCCACAGCCCTCTGTGGCAATGAGTTCCACAGATTCACCACCCTCTGACTAAAGAAGTTCCTTGAGGTACAGCGAAAAGCTTTTGTTGCATTCTCACCAAGATTCAAGATTCAAGAGAGTTTATTGTCATGTGTCCCAGATAGGACAATGAAATTCATGCTTTGCTTCAGCGCAACAGAATATAGTAGGCATTGACTACAGAACAGATCAGTGTGTCCATATACCATTGAATGAATATATACACACACAAATAAATAAACAGATAAAGTGCAATGGGCTATTAATGTTCAGAGTTTTGTATGAGTTGAGTTTAGTAGCCTGATGGCTGTGGGGAAGCAGCTATTCCTGAACCTGGATGCTGCAGATTTCAGTCTGTGGAAAGACAATACACGATTACAACCGAGCCATTCACGGTGTACAGATACATGATAAAGGGTATAACGTTTGTTCAGCAAAGTTCTGAGTCACGGCATGGCAACAGGCCCTTCGGCCCATTGATTCCCTGCTGCCCATCGATCACCAGTTGGCATTAGTTATTTATGATCCCATTTTCTTCAGGCTAGAGACAGTTTATAGAGGCCAATTAACCCACAAACCTTCCAATTTTTATTGGCAATAACTTTAATTGAAATCTGCCGTGCCGCAAAATGAGTTGCTGCCTCGCAATTGCCAGCAATTACACGTTAGCACCAATTCAAACATCACCTTTAAAGTTTGTTATGGGTGTCAGACTGATTCGGAATAAAAGCTTTGAAAAGTCTATTTCTATTTTCTTTAAGCTCTTTGATGAAAAGCAAATAAACGTACTCGTTGAAGGGCCATTTCTTTCTCGCTTTCAAGTCATCCTGATTCACTGACTAAATTCAGTCAAGAGCATTTGTTGCAATGTACAGATTTAGCAGATTTAGTCTGTGATATATTCAGTCAGGTAAAACGTAGGCCCAGTTTATGCAGGGGCGGCACGGTGGCGCAGCTTGTCGAGCTGCTGCCTCACAGCGCCAGATACCCCGCTTCCACCCTGACCCCAATTACTATTTGTCTGGAGTTTGCACCTCCCTTCCTGTGACCGCGTGGGTTTCCTCCGGGTGCTCCGTTTTCCCCCCACATCCCATGGCAGGTTAATTAGCCCTCTGTAAATCGTCCCCAAAATGTGAGTCCAGAACCAGGGGCCGCAGTTTAAGAATAAGGGGTAGGCCATTTAGAACGGAGACGAGGAAAATCTTTTATTTAGAACGGAGATGAGGGAAAACTTCTTCACACACAGATAGTTGTGTGTCTGTGGAATTCTCTGCCTCAGAGGGCGGTGGAGGCCGGTTCTCTGGATGCTTTCAAGAGAGAACTGTACAGAGCTCTTAAAGATAGCGGAGTCAAGGCATGCGGGGAGAAGGCAGGAACGGGGTACAGATTGGAGGTAATCAGCCATGATCACAGTGAATGACGGTGCTGGCTTGAGGGGCTGAATGGCCTACTCCTGAACCTATTGTCTATTGTTAGGGAGTGGATTTGAATGTGGGATAACATAATTAGTCCACTTTGATCTCTCATTTTCATACCTTACCCTTCCTTATCTCTGTGTCTCGCTCTCCCCTAACTCTCAGTCTGAAGAAGGGTCTCGGCCCGAAACGTCACCCATTCCCTTTCTCCAGAAATGCTGCCTGTCCCGCTGAGTTACTCCAGCATTTTGTGTCCATCTCTGGAGCTTTCTCCAGCACTTTGTGCTCTCTTGCTGTATAGCATTTGCCACCATGTTCTACTGTAAGTCTACTGTGTCCAGGAATATCCAATCGCAGTGGCAGCCATTCTGAATCACTCCCCACTGCTCTGACCTACGGGCGACTCTCCAAGCTGAGATATTTGGTTGTCCTGGCAGCGGTAGAGTTACTGCCTTACACCTCTTTCAGCGCCAGAGACCCGGCTTCGATCCCGGCTACGGGTGCCGCCTGTACGGAGTTTGCACGTTCTCCCCGTGACCTACGTGGGTTTTCTCCGAGATCTTTGGTTTCCTCCCACAATCTAAAGACGTACAAGTTTGTAGTATAATTGGCTTGGTGTCAATGTAAAAACTGTGTAGGATAATGTTAATGTGCGGGGATCGCTGGTCGGCGCGGACTCGGTGGGCTGAAGGGCCTGTTTCCGCGCTGTATCCCTCAACTAAACTAAACTGAAGTTGTATAATAGGCACTATTATTTCAGTATAATTTAAGACCTCTTTTTGGGCATTAGATATTATAATTATGGTAATCTGAGCATTTTCAAAATGGATTTAAAATAATCTGAGAAGGCACTTTAAGCAATGTTTCCAAATACATTCATCGTATTTTACATTAACAATGTTATTCATTTACCTTGGCAAAACCTATTACCGATGCGTGGGGAGGGATTTATGGTGGAACAAAACAGTGCCCGCATTCTGTTAAATTAGTAATAGACTCCTTGCGCTGGAGGAGGTTCTTTGCTCACATTTAGTGCTAAGTCCTTTATTATGTCGTTTAGTCTAGATCCTGTGCCCTGCACAATTGCCTGAAAGGTATTAAAGAAGGAACTGCAGATGCTGGAAAATCGAGGGTACACAAAAGGCTGGAGAAACTCAGCTGGGTGCAGCAGCATCTAAGGAGCGAAGGAAATAGGCGACGTTTCGGGCCGAGACCCTTCTTCAGACTCAATACCTTTCTGCCCGAAAGGTATGCCTTGTTCTACACACAGTTATGCCCTCGAACCACCAGTTTAGTTTAGAGATACAGCACAGAAACAGGCCCTTCGGCCCACCGGGTCCATGCTGACCAGCAAATCCCGTGCATTAACACTATCCTACACCCACTAGGGACAGTTTACAATCTTTACAGTTCTCAGCATTGTAGCGCATCAGTTCCAATATCCGCAATGGGGTAGAGGTGAATCGGACAGTACCCCAGCTTATGGAGGGACCGTTCATAAGCCTGATCACAGAGGGGAAGCAGCTATTCCTGAGTCTGGGGGTGCAGGAACCATGACTATATAGACTGGGGATGGGATCACACTCAATGTTTCACAGGCTCAAGGTGGTGCCTGGGAGAAAACTGGAACGCAAAGAATCCTGTAGACTTTAGAGATGCAGCGCGGAAACAGGCCCTTCAGCCCATCAAATTCACACCAATCAGTGATCACCCTGTACTTACGGTCATTGATAGGAGCAGAATTAGGCCATTCGGCCCGTTGCGTCTGCTCCGCCATTCAATCATGACTGATCTATCTTTCCCTCTCAACCCCATTCTCCTGCCTTCTCCCCATAACCCCCAACCCCCGTACTAATCAAGGATCTATCTATCTCTGCTTTAAAACTATCCGTCTGTGGCAATGAACTCCACCCTCTGACAAAATAAATTCCTCCTCATCTCCTTCCTAAAGGAACATCCTTTAATTCTGAGACTGTAGCCTCTGGTCCTAGACTCTCCCACTAGTGGAAACACCCTCTCCACATCATCTCTCAGCAAGCCAAGTTATATCCCGCACACTTATGACAATTTACAGAAGCCAATTAATTTACAAATCTCTACATCTTTGGCGTGTGGGAGGAAACCGGAGCGCCCATGGAAGTGTCCTTTGGAGGCTGCATCCTTGTAATTGATAACAATATCCAGGTAGATGACTAATCTTGACAAATAACTTCATTTGACAACTTCAGTTCCGGAAGTGGTGGCGCTGCGTGGCAGCTGCGGCTCACCTGCAGTCCGGCTGTTTTTTAATTTTTGTCTTCGTGCCTGTTTTTAGTGATTATTTCTGGTTGATTAGGTTGTGTATGTGTGTGGGGAGGTGGGGGGGAGGGTGGGAGAAACGGGGTTTTAGTCTCTCCCTTCGGGGGGATGCGACTTTTCTTGTCGTGTCCCCCGTCACCGTCTCTGTCTCCGTCTGTGCTGAGGCCCTAATGGCGGAGCTGGCGGCCTTCCAGCTTCCAGCAGCAACGGCACGGCTTCGGAGCTTCAGTGGCGACCTGGCTTCGGGGATGCGGTGCTCCAGCGGCGACCTGGCTTTCGGAGCTGCGGTGCTCAAGCGGTGTAAAGAATGGTCTCTTACACACAGAGTCTTTACTACTATTTTATTCACTAGTCAAATACATCGCAGCCCTAGTTGTACGTGGTCTGTCACGGATGCTGGAGAGAGAGACAGGGGTGGGAAGTCACAATTATACTGAATGTTAAGGGGAGTGGTTAGTGGTGGATATGTCACTATATTTAAAGGTACACACACATATCATCTACAAGTGGCGGCCTGGCTTTCGGGGCTGCGGTGCTCCAGTGGCGACCTGGCTTTCGTGGGTTGCGGTGCTCCAGCGATGTTCCGGCGGCGACCTGGCTTTCGGGACTGTGGTGCTCCAGCGTTCCGGCGGCGGGCCCTGTGGCGGTGTTCCGGCGTTCCGGCGACGGCGGTGGCGGTGGCCCGGTTTCGGAGGCTCGGCCGCGGGCCTGGTGGACGGCAACATCGGAGGCCTGGATCTCCTCAGCGCAGAGGGAGAACAAGGAGGGAAGAAGACAGAGACTCTAAGACTTTTGCCTTCCACCACAGTGAGGAGGTGTTTGGTGAACTCACTGTGGTGGATGTTAAATTTGTGTTTATTGTGTGGTTTTGTTATTTTTTATATATGTATGACTGCAGGCATGAAATTTCGTTCAGACCGAAAGGTCTGAATGACAATAAAGGTAATTCAATTCAATTCAATTCAGCTGGGGCCCCATACCCTGACCTTGCTGTATTGGGTGAAGTCCTATTCTTAACAGACATTGATGAGACATCTACAGAATGTATTCATGGCCAACTGAACTTACTATTGTGAGCAATTTTGGGCACCATATGTGAGGAAGGATGTGCTGCCGCTGGAGAGGGTCCAGAGGAGGTTTACGAGAATGATCCCAGGAATGAGTGGGTTAACATAGGATGAGCGTTTGATGGCACTAGGCCTGTACTCGCTGGAGTTTAGAAGGATGAGGGGGAAACCTCATTGAAACTTACCAAATAGTGGCAGGCCTGGATAAAGTCGATGTGGGGAGGATGTTTCCACTAGTGAGAGAGTCTAGGACCCGAGGTCATAGCCTCAGAATTAAAGGACATTCCTTTAGGAAGAAGATGAGGAGAAATTTTATTAGTCAGTGGGTGGTGAATCTGTGGAATTCATTGCCACAGTAGGCTGTGGAGGCCACAAGTCAGTGGATATTTTTAATGCAGAGTTAGAAAGATTCTCGATTGGTGCGGGTGTCAGGGGTTATGGCGAGGAGGCAGGAGAATGGGGTTGAGGGGAAAAGGCAGATCAGCCATGATTGAGTGGCGGAGTAGACTTGATGGGATGAATGGCCTAATCCTGCTCCTGTCATTTATGAACCCATGAACAATTTCCATGATGTATGCTTGATGGACATCAGCAAAGAAAAGATTGTGATTCTATGTTAAAACATTATTTTATCCAAAGACTGTTGAGTGAGAAGATAAATAGGTGGAGTCTGGAGAGTAGATGTGTCAGATGTGGTCCCAATCCAACAAGGCAGCACACACGCTTATATACACACACACTCACTCATATACACTCACACACACATATATACACACATAAACACACACTTATATACACACACACTCACTCATATACACTCACACACACATATATACACACATAAACACACACTTATATACACACACACTCACTCATATACACTCACACACACGTATATACACACATAAACACGCACATACACACACATATACACACACACACATACACACACATTTACACACACACACATACACACACACATATGCACACACATATATATGCACACATACACACATATACACACACATATACACACACATATATATACACACACACAAATACACACTCACACACATATATATACACACACATATACACACACACAAATATACACACACACATATACACACACACAAATATGCACACACACACATATATACACACACACACATATATACACACACACATATATATATACACACACATATATATACACACACATATATATATATATATATGCACACACACACACACACATTTATATATATTCACATATACACACATCATGAAAAGCATCTACTTCACCCAGTTCCAGACAGTTGTGAGTAACTGACCGTAATTTCTGTCAAAATATAATTTATATCTTCTTATCCTCCTGACAACAACAGAGTCAGTCAATGACACACTTGTCACATCCATTGGATTCAAACTTCATTAGTCACCATGATAGATCCTCTCATGTTCTGCGCCAATTAAACTATGAACCACAAGTCCCATTCACTGGAGTGACATCCAACAATCCTATTTCACAAATGTGGCTGGTTTTCACAAGTTCACAAGTTTTCGGAGTAGAATTAGACCATTCGGCCCATCGAGTCTATTCTGCCATTCACTCATGGCTGATATCTGCCTCCTAATCCCATTTTCCTGCCTTCTCCCCATCACCCTTGACACCCATTCTAGTCAAGAATTGTCTATCTCTGCCTTAAAAATATCCACTGACTTGGCCTCCACAGCCCTCTGTGGCAATGAGCTCCACAGATTCACCACCCTCTGACTGAAGAAGTTCCTCCTCACCTCCTTTCTAAAAGAGCGGCCTTTAATTCTGAGGCTATGATGGGTGTTTGATCAGATTTTGATGGATGTCACTCTTAAAGTTAGGTCATGATAGGAAATAAAAACAGTTGTTACTTACTATAAATGCTCAACGGGTCAGGCAACGTCTGCGGTGAGAGAAACAGCTAACGTTTCGGATCAATGACTTTTCATCAGAACTTACACAATCAATGTGATTTTTACAGATCGTCGTCAAGGTACACGGCATGGACATAGACCTACTATTTCCACGCTGACTGGATTGGCATACTGGTTTAATCTCAATGGGCCCTCTATCCACTTCCTAAGCATCTATTTGTGCGTATGTCTTCTAAAAGTTGTGATTGTGTCTTCTAGAACTTATCTAGATTCCTGTGCCAACACATTCCAGATGTGGACTATCCTCTAAGTGAAAATATTACCCGAGGTCCCCACTTAAATCTCTCCCCTCTCACTTTAAGCCTATGCCCTCTGGTATTATAAGGTTGTTGACTGCAACCTTCCCCCCATTGAGGAGTTGTCCACTGCAAGGGCCAGGAAGCGAGCGGGCAAGATCATCTCTGACCCCTCTCACCCAATGCCACAAACTCTTTGAATCACTTCCCTCTGGAAGGCGACTCCGTTCAGTCAAAGCCGCCACAGCCAGACATAAACACAGCTTCTTTCCATGAGCAGTAGCTCTACTCAATAACCAAAAATCTATAGCCTCCTCTTGCTCTGGTATTTTATTTAATTCACATGTTTAAACTATAATGTTTTATTCTTAATGTTTTAATGTTTTATGTTTTATTCTTAATGGTTTACTGTATGTGGTGTTGTTACTTGCGAGTGGAGCACCAAGGCAAATTCCTTGTATGTGAACATACTTTGCCAATGAACTTATTCATTCATTCATCCTCTAAGAGACCGGCCAGAGCTTCAGCAGCAGCGCAGCACTGATTTACCATCGCGGAGCGGGATGATGCCTTGCTGGGGATCGCCGTGTTGGAGCTCCAGAGTGATGGGCCAGCTACAAAACAATACAATACAATACGGTTTTATTCGTCACATTGCACATAAAGTGATTAACACGGTGGAGCTGTGGTCTGTGGAGCTTCTAGCCGCAGGCAGCGCTGATTTCAACATCGCGGAGGTCTGGTACCCCTTGCCGGGGATCGCCAGTGTTGGATCTCTGTCCGGCTCGTCCTGTGGACTTCGGAAGCCAGCAGGAAATGGCCAATTAGGAAACTCCAAGCCGCAAGTGTGTTCTGATCCATTCCAACGCCGGAGCTCCGATCATCCCGGCAAGAGGGCCGGAACACCGAGCCGTCCGTAGCGGCGACTGCGGAGAGCTCAAAGGCCCCGAACACGGGGGAACAAAGAGGAAGAGGACTGAACTTTATTGCCTTCCCTCACAGTGGGAAACGTTGACTCCGCTGTGTGGGATGTTCGTTAAATTTTATCGTGCATTGTTATTTTTATTTTATTTTGTATTCTTTTTATTTGTATGGCTGTATGGTAACTCAAATCTCACTGTAGCAATTGGTACATGTGACAATAAATGTAACTGGAACTTGAACTTGAACTTAATCTGGGGAAAAAATACTGAGTGTTTACTTTATGCAAGCCCCTCGTGATCTTGTACATCTCAGTATGGCTGCCCCTCAGCTAAATATACAGTAGGTATGTTACAATACCTACCTTTAGCGGCGCTGCAGTTCTGCCGCTCTCCGTGTGCGTGACTTTGGCGCCTTTCAGAGGGGGGCGGGTTTAAAACGCCGTTTTTCTTCAGACTGGGCAAATCGATCCATGTCGGGCGATTTCGTCGCTAAAGAGAAATCAATCATGAAGGTAATTTTAAACTACGCTAGATTAGTTATTAACTAGAGTAATTCAAAAATCATCTTCTAAAGCTCTGAACGCCGACAGCAGAACGGACCTAACGTGGGGGAGAAAATAAAGTGCACAGTTTAGTTTTACATTAAAACTTGGTTTTTAGGAAGGCTTTAATCACATTTTCATGTTGCGAAAAGGGGACAAAAAAAATGTATGAACCGGCTGTATTTTTCATACTGACTTCACCGCAAACCGCAACGTTCCAATCCACCCCATTCCACTAAAACCCACTCGCAAGTTGATTTAAATGGCCATTAATTTACAGGCGTTAAACACTAAATTCCTTCCATTTGGCCTATAAATTCATGAAAATGAGATTTAAAAATCATGTTATATTGTGGATTATTGTGTGAATGTTATTTGGACACTTAGGCAATTTAAAAAAGTTTATCTTTTCTTAAGAAATGGATAGATGTTTAGATCTACTCCTTGAATTTTGTAATTAGCTACAATTAGATAACTAACTAATTATATGCTTTAATTTCAGGTCATCGAAGTAAGATTATTTCATATTTGTTTCAGAATGCTTCAATCTATAATAACTGAAAATGTCATTGAGTTCTCTTAATTTTTAAGAAAGTTATGGGCTTTTGACTGTTCTAGATCACAGCTTTTGAGTTAAGTCAATGGAAAGGCAATGGGGAACAAGATGCTAATTTCCGAGTATGAAAATGGCCATAACATTTTTAATACTGAGGATATGAAAGTGAATTAGGTATCAAATTAAACTTCTTTTTATGCTTTATCTGATGGGATAAATTGCAGACTTGATTTTTAAAATCTCAAAATTTTGTAACATTGCTATATACAGTACATCCTGGCAAAAATCTTCTGCACCCGTGGCATCTTGATGAGATCCTTCCTCTGGCAGGGGGACCAGAGCAGCACACGGGTCTCCATGTGTGGTCTCACCAACTACTTCTACGTTGCATCATGATGTTCCAACCCAATGCACCTTCCCAATGAAGGCAAATGACATCTTCGCCACCCTGTTCATCTAACACACCACATTCAAGGATCCATGCATCTGTACTCCCAATTTCCCTCTGTTCTGCAACTCTCTCCTCCACCTCTCTGCCGTTTATTCTGTAAGTCCGGCTTTGGTTTGAAATGCCAAAGTGCAACATCTCACAATTGTCGGGGTTAAATCCCATTTGTCATTCCTTGGCCACCTTCCCAACTGATCTAGAACCTGTTGTGAACATCAATACCGCTTCCTCACTTTCCACTATACCACTAATTTGTAAGTCTTAGCAGAGGGAATTAGGCTAATCGTCCCAACGAGTCTACTCCACCGTTCAATCGTGGCTGATCTCATAAATCAGAAGGTCATAAGTGATAAGAGTAGAATTAGGCCATTTGGCCAATCAAGTCCATTGCATCATACAATCATGGCTGATCTGTCTCTCCCTCCTAACCCCATTCCCCTGCTTTCTCCCCATGACCTCTGGCACCCATACTAATCAAGAATCTATCTATCTCTGCCTTAAAAATATCCACTGACTTGGCCTTCACAGCCTTCTGTGGCAATGAATTCCACAGATTCACCACCCTCTGACTAAAGAAATGTATCCTCATCTCCTTCCTAACATTAACGTCCTTTAATTTGTCCTTTAATTCTGAGGCTTTGACCTCTAGTCCTAGACTCTCTCACTAGTGGAAACATCCTCTCCACATCCACTCTATGCATGCCTTTCACCATTCTGTATGTTTCAATGAGGTCCCCCTCATATTTCTAAACTCTAGTGAGTACAGGCCCAGTGCCGACAAACGCTAATCCCATGTTAACCTACTCATTCCTGGGATCCACCGTTCCATCTCAACCCCATTCTCCTGCCTTCTCTCCATAACCCCTGACACCCTTACCAATCAAGAATCTGTCAATCTCAATTTGAGCAATAAATTCGCCACCCTCTGACTGGAGAAATTCCTCCTCATCTCCTACATTCCTCCTCATCACCAATGGCACAACAGCTTCTGGATGTTGATAGCCCTGGATCACAATAAAAAACGTATGGATTACAATCACAATCTACCATTTTATACAAAGTACGTTTTTGTTGCCAAAGCTGTGAGAAGAATTTGCCTCAGGAGGACAACTAATCATATTCCAACTCAAATTTGGCCTCTTGACATTTGAAGCTGTGAGGAGCTAATTGGATCCAGGAAATCTATATAATAGGCACTCAGAGCATTCTTTCAAACTGTGGAAATTCAGATCTGCTTTTTAATTAGTTCTATATAATGTATGTGGTAAGTTTATATTTGCTTTCCACTGGTTTGTCTAAACACTATTGATGTGAATCCTTGAAAGGCCCGTTTTAACTATGGGAAAGCTCTTAAAAAACAGTCATCAACACTGTAAGGACAAAATCAGGGGAAGCAACAGCCTTAAAATAATCAGGAACAAACTGTTCTAAACATCCGTTCAAAGATGGTGCCCAACCCGAGCGACTCTGTGTGCGGGTCACAGAAGTGTGTCAGCAATCACGCATTACAATAGACAATAGACAATAGGTGCAGGAGTAGGCCATTTGGCCCTTTGAGCCAGCACCGCCATTCAATGTGATCATGGCTGATCATCCCCAATCAGTACCCCGTTCCTGCCTTCTCCCCATACCCCCTGACTCCGCTGTCTTTAAGAACCCTATCTAGCTCCCTCTTGAAAGTATCCAGAGAACCAGCCTCCACCGCCCTCTGAGGCAGAGAATTCCACAGACACACAACCCTCTGTGTGAAAAAGCATTTCCTCATCTCTGTTCTAAATGGCTTAACCCTCATCCTTAAACTGTGGCCCCTGGTTCTGGACCCCCCCCCCAACATCGGGAACATGTTTCCTGCCTCTAGCGTGTACAAACCCTTAATAATCTTATATGTTTCAATAAGATGCCCTCTCATCCTTCTAAACTCCAGAGTGTACATGCCCAGCCGCTCCATTCTCTCAGCATATGACAGTCCCGCCATCCTGGGAATTAACCTTGTAAACCTACGCTGTACTCCCTCGATAGCAAATTACAATTGCTCCATTCTTTTACATCTCCTACAGCAACATTTTTAATTAGGTTATTCCCTTTATCATGTATCCGTACACTGTGGATGGCTCGATTGTAATCACGCATTATGAGGATATTGCCAGGACTCGAGGGCCTGAGCTACAGGGAGAGGTTGAGCAGGCCGGGTCTCTATTCCTTGGAGCGCAGGAGGATGAGGGGTGATCTTATAGAGGTGTACAAAATCATGAGAGGAATAGATCGGGTAGATGCACAGAGTCTCTCGCCCAGAGTAGGGGAATCGAGGACCAGAGGACACAGGTTTAAGGTGAAGGGGAAAAGATTTAATAGGAATCTGAGGGGTAATTTTTTCCCATAAAGAGTGGTGGGGTGTATGGAAAGAGCTGCCAGAGGAGGTAGTTGAGGCAAGGACTATCACGACATTTAAGAAACAGTTAGGCAGGTACGATAGCTCAGGTTTGGAGGGATATAGGCCAAATGCGGGCAGATGGGACTAGTGAAGCTGGGCTATAATGGCCGGTGTGGGCAAGTTGGGCCGAAGGGCCAGTTTCCACTGTATCGCTCTATGATCTATGCATTGTCTTTCCGCTGACTGCTCAGCACGCAACAAAAGCTTTTCACTGTACCTCGTTACACGTGACAATAAACTAAACTCAAACTCAACTTAGAGACTGAAGGTGGGTCCCAACCCGAAACGGCGCCTATCCATCTCCATGCTCCCCAGAGATGCTGCCTGCCCCCCCCCCCCCCACCCCCCTCCCGCTGAATTACTCCAGCACGTTGGGTCTTTTTTGGTGAAACCAGCGCCTGCAGTTCCCTGTGATGTCACTTCCACACATTAGCAAAGAAACAGCTTGGAAATGCAAGTCGCTAATGTAGGACCTCTCTATTCTGTAACTCGTTTAGCTTTAAATATGTTTTCTCTGGTGATGGTTTTAAGTGAAGCCTGCAAATTGCAGCATAATAACTATGCAGGAAGCAATGACCTAAAACCCTCTTAAAAACAAAATTACCAATGGACCGGAGGCGACAGGTTAATGCTATCAATCATTAGTATAAAATCTGGGGGAGATTGTGCTATCTGCATTATGCCTGATCCAGTAGTTATTTTTGCCATGCATATTCAGCATCTATTGAAAGGTACAAGGCACAGAGTGCTGGAGGAACTCAGCGTGTCAGGCAGGATCGGGTGAGGGAATGAACAGGCAATGTTTCTGGTCGGGACCCGATTCTTCAGTCTGATTTTTAAAAGTTTAGTTTAGTTTAGAGATGAAGCGTGGAACTTTGTACTTCGGCCCACCGAATCCCCGCCAACCATCCCTGCATACTAACACTATCCTACACACACTGGGGACAATTTACAGTGTAGGAGGGAACTGTAGATGCTGGTTTAAACCGAAGATAGACACAAAATGCTGGAGTAACTCAACGGGACAGGCGGCATCTCTGGAGAGAAGGGATGGGTGACTTTTTGGGTCGAGTCTGAAGAAGGGTCTCGACCTGACACGTCACTCAATCCTTTCCTCCAGAGATGCTGCAAGACTCGCTGAGTCACTCCAGCATTTTTGTGCCTATCTTAGAAACAATTTAAGGGCCTGTCCTACAAGCATGCAACTCTATGCGATGAACGCGATCAAACTAGAAGTGGGGGCCGCGCGGAGGTCGGGTGATCCCCTGTACAGGGCCGTTCCCACCAGCATGCGGCAAGTGCGACAAAACCGGCAGCAGGGGCCGCGCGGAGGTCGGGTGAGTGGCGCAACGCGGCGCAAAGTGAAGCGAACTTGGAGCGAAGTCTAAGGTAAGTTCGCGAGGACAGAGAGGGGCACACAGAGAGGGGCACAGAGGCACACACACAGAGGGCCACGAAGGCACCTACAGATAGGTTCACGGAGGCACGATGTCGAGGCGGTGTGTAATGCGTCGAGGCGACTGCGAGCCGACAAGCCGTTGCCGCGCGGAACTTTTTAACATAGTCAGTTTTTCAGAGCCCCGCGCGATGTCGGGACGAACTCCGCACAATTCCGCACGGCTCCGGCGATCGAAGTGGGACCGGCCCCGCGACGCCGGACGGCTCAAGCGACCACGTTAGGTCGCGCTAATCGCTTAGAGTTGCATGCTTGTAGGACAGGCCCTTTACAATTGCACTAAGCCAATCATCCTGCAAACCTGTACGTCTTTGGAGTGTGGGAGGAAACCGGAGCACCCGGAGAAAACCCACCCAGGTCACGGTGAGAACTCCGGACAGACAGCACCCGAGGTCAGGATCGAACCGGGGTGTCGAATCAAATCGGAATCGTTTGAAAAATTCAATGGGCCAGGTAGTGCCTGTTAAGAGAGAAATTGAGTTAGGATTTGTGAGGTTTAGCTTGTTTCCATGATTTCAGTGATGTTTTGTTTAGTTTATTGTCATTTGTACCGAGGTACAGTGAAAAGCTGTGTTGCGTGCTAGCTACCCTTTTTTTTTAATAATATTTTTATTAGAAGTAAACATTTCACAATGATAAAACAAATTTACAAATACCAACTTAATTCAGTAATCGTACAAATATCACATTGATTATTATTATCTTCTGTTTTTTTAGAAATAGAGAAAAAGAAAAAAGAATAGGTTTTAAATCAACAAAGGTTGTGATTAAATAATAATTTTGATTATATAAAAAAGAAAAGAAAAAGAAAGAAAAAAAAAGAAAAAACCCTAATTAATATATATCTATTTTAATATATATATATTTCCCTTTTAAAAACAATAAAAGGTATTATATATATATTTAAAAGAGAAACAACAAAATATATTGTAAATAAAACTATTACAAATGATAATATCATCATATTGTAGACACATGTATACAAATCCCAGTTTGAAAATGAGTTATTTTCATCAAATCCTGTCGAGTACCCATTGAGTTGTGAAGCCAAGAACAGCTATCCCTTCAAATATTGTATATATGGAGACCATATTTGTTCAAAGATTTCACATTGGTCCATTAGGACAAATCTGATTCTTTCCAAATACAATGTCTCCGGCATCTCTGCTGTCCACATTTTAATTATGGGGGGTAATGTTCCCTTCCAAAATTTCAATATTATTTTTTTCCCTATTATCAAACAGTAATCAAAGAAATGTCTTTGATTTGCTGTTAATACCAATTTTGAGTCCGGAATTCCTAATATTATTAACTTTGGATCTGGATCCAGTTTAACTCTAAGAACTTCAGAAATAACTCTAAAGATTTCTGTCCAACAATAACTAAGTTTTGAACACGTTACAAAACTATGTGTTAAATTAGCCTCTAAATTCTGACACTTATCACAAATAGGAGAAACGTTGGGAAAAATTCTATTTAATTTGGTTTTTGAATAATGTAATCTATATAATACTTTAAATTGTATCAATGTATGCCTAGCATTTAACGAACAACGATGTATACGTTGTAAACTTTCTTCCCAAGTTTCTTTCGTTATAGATAAACCTATTTCATTTTCCCATGCTTGATGATATATTTCTGTTGTTGGATTCTCCCTATCCAAAATAATATTATATATATAAGCTATTAATTTTTCTGTGTTTGGGTGTTTATTAAACAATTCATCTAATAATCCTGGTTCTTTATTTTTATAATCCTGTGTGTTTGACTTAATATAATCTCTAATTTGCAAATACCTAAACAAATTATGCGTGCTAGCTATCCAGTCAGCACAAAACCTACACATGTTTACAATCGAACCATCAGGATAAAGTGGATAATATTTTGTGATGTTTTATATTTGTGAATAGTTATTTAGGTGCTGCTGACATTCTAATTAGTTTTGTGATATAGGATGGAAACAGGCCCTTCGGCCCATCGAGTCCACGTCAACCATCGATCACCAGTTCACGCTAGTTCTATGTTATCCCACTTTCTCATCCACTCCCTAAACACAGAGGAACCTACAATCTTGCATGTTTTTGGGGTGTTGGAGGGAATGGGAGAGGACCCGGGGGGAAGACACACGGTTTCACAGGGCTAACATGCAAACTCCACACAGACAGCACCCGAGGTCAGGATCGAACCCGGATGTCCGGCGCTCTGAGGCAGAGACTCTACCGGTTGCACCACTGTGCTCTCCAGAGATGAATCATTGGCGATTGTTACTGAGGGAAAAGTCAGATATTAAGTTGTGAATACTTCGAGATTGATCTGATTAAATCAGCCTTTGTGGCTGATAATAACTGTTGAGACGGACAACAAGAAATAAAATGCATTCCAATCTCGTTGATGAGCTTGGGACTTTATGACCAAGTTAAGACTCCAAGAGTATTTTAAAATTCAGACATTATGGATACAAGATGCATCTTAAACACGGGCGACTCTTGTGTACTGATTCAGTGTGGTCTACTACTTTGTGTAGGAAGGAACTGCAGATGCCGGTTTACACCGATGATCACCAAACCCAATGACCTGGGCATCAACCCCTCCCTCTGCAACTGGAAACTAGACTTCCTAACAAACAGTCTGTTAGGTTGGACAACCACACCTCTTCAACCCTCATCCTGAACACCGGCGTTCCACAGGGCTGTGTACTGAGCCCCCTCCTCTACTCCCTCTTCACCTACGACTGCACACCTGTACATGGTTCTAACACCATCATCAAGAATGCAGATGGCACAACGGTGATTGGCCTCATCAGCGACAACGATGAGTCGGCCTATAGGGAGGAGGTTCAGCTCCTAGCAGCATGGTGCGCTGACAACAACCTGGTCCTTAACTCCAAGAAGACCAAGGAGCTCATTGTGGACTATAGAAGGTCTAGGGGCTGCACGCACACCCCCATCCATATTAACGGGATGGAGGTGGAACGTGTTTCTAGCTTCAGGTTCCTGGGAGTCAACCTCTCCGACGACCTCTCTTGGACCCACAATACCTCAACTCTGATCAAGAAGGCTCACCAGCGTCTCTTCTTCCTGAGGAGACTAAAGAAGGTCCACCTGTCTCCTCAGATTCTGGTGAACTTCTACCGCTGTACCATCGAGAGCATCCTTACCAACGGTATCACAGTATGGAATGGCAACCGCTCTGTCTCCAACCGGAAAGCACTGCAGAGGGTGGTGAAAACTGCCCAACGCATCACCGGTTCCTCACTCCCCTCCATTGAGTTTGTCCAGAGCAAGCGATGTCTGCGAAGGGCCTGCAGCATCGTCAAGGACTGGTCTCACCCAAACCACAGATCGTTTACCCTCCTCCCATCCGGGAGGCGCTACAGGTCCCCCCGTTGCCGGACCAGCAGGTTCAGGAACAGCTTCTTCCCTGCGGCTGTTACAATACTTAACTCTGCACCTCGGGGATTGGCAGTCACCCCCCCCCCCGGACACTCCTTCCCCCAGTATAATTGCACTATTGATACTGTTTGTACACATATATTTTACCGTTCACTATTCTAAGTTCGCTCTTCTGGGTGAGATGCTAACTGTATTTCGTTGTCTCTGTATTGTACACTGCACAATGTCAATTAAAGATTGAATTGAATTGAATTGAATTGAATTGAATTGAATGATAGATACAAAATCCTGGAGTAAGTCTGTGGGACAGGCAGCATCTCTGGAGAGAAGGAATAGGTGATGTTTCAGGTCGAGACCCTTCTTCAGACTGAAAGTGAGGAGAGAGACATCAAAGGGGATGAGGCTCAAGGAAAATGGAGAATAGATCTTTGTTAGCTAGGAGAAGGTGACAACGAGGTGTACAGAGGTAAAATGTAACCGGGGGGACAGTCAGACCCGTCGGAGATCTAGGAAGGGGGAGGGATGGAGAGAGAGGGAAAGCAAGAGTTACTTGAAGTTGGAGAAGTCAATGTTCATACTACTGGGGTGTAAGCTGCCCGAGCAATATATGAGGCGCTGTTTCTTCCAAATTGTGCTGGGCCTCACTCTGACAGTGGAGGAGGCCCAGGACAGAAAGGTCAGTGTGGGAATGGGAGGGGGAGTTAAAGTATTGAGCAACCGGGAGATCAGGTAGGTTTAGGCGGACTGAGCGGAGGTATTCAGGTATCTTATACTTAGATACATTTATTCTTTGTATGATTTGTCCGATGTATAGCGGGATTGCCACTGAATTGTATGCAAAAGAGAATTCCACTGTGACAATATACTACAATTTGAACCATTGAAAAGTTTGAACAAAAAGCCCTATTTTTCAATAATGTCTCCAAATGCAAAAAATTGCAAATGCTGGAAACATTAAACTTAAAAAAAAAGATATCTGAAATATACGCAGCAGGTCAGGCAGCATCCATGGAGTAAATGGTATATACATTCAATAAAATGAATGTTGCAATAAAATGTACAATGTAGCAAAGATGAGAGGGAAGCAAGAGGATTGGGTAATGTTTAAAGAGCAACAGAAGATAACTAAAATGGCAGCACAGGGTGAAAAGATGAGGTACGAAGGGAAGCTAGCCAAGAATATGAAGGAGGATAGTAAAAGCTTCTTTAGGCATGTGAAGAGAATAAATTAGGCCAAACTTGCACCCTTGAAGACCGAAAAAGGTGAAGTTATTATGGGGAACAAGGAAATGGCAGATGAGTTGAACAGGTACTTTGGGTCCGTCTTCACTAAGGAGGACACAAACAATCTTCCTGATTTAGTAGTGGCCAGAGGATCTGGGGTGACGGAGGAACTGAAGGAAATCCACATTAGGCAGAAAATGGTGTTGGGTAGACTGATGGGACTGAAGGCTGATAAATCCCCAGGGCCTGATGGTCTGCATCCCAGGGTACTTAAGGAAGTGGCTCTAGAAATCGTGGATGCATTGGTGATAATTTTCCAATGTTCTCTAGACTCAGGATTAGTTCCTGTGGATTGGAGGGTAGGTAATGTTATCCCACTTTTTAAGAAAGGCGGGGAGAGAAAACAGGGAATTATAGACCAGTTAGCCTGATGGTGGTGGGGAAGATGCTGGAGTCAATTATAAAAGATGAGATAACCGCACATTTGGATAGCAGTAACAGGATCAGTCTGAGTCAGCATGGATTTACGAAGGGGAAATCATGCTGGGCTAATCTTCCGGAATTTTTTGAGATGTAACTTGCAAAATGGACAAGGGAGAGCCAGTGGATGTAGTGTACCTGGACTTTCAGAAAGCATTTGATAAGGTCCCACATAGGAGATTAGGGGGCAAAATGAGGGCACATGGTATTGGGGGTAGAGTGCTGACATGGATAGAAAATTGGTTGGCAGACAGGAAATAAAGAGTGGGGATTAACGGGTCCTTTTCAGAATGGCAGGCAGTGACTAGTGGGGTACCGCAAGGCTCGGTGCTGGAACCGCAGCTATTTACAATATACATCAATGATTTGGATGAAGGGATTCAAAGTAACATTAGCAAAGTTGCAGATGACACAAAGCTGGGTGGCAGTGTGAACTATGAGGAGGATACTATGAGAATGCAGGGTGACTTGGACAGGTTGGGGGAGTGGGCAGATGGATGGCAGATGCCGTTTAATGTGGATAAATGTGAGGTTATCCACTTTGGTAGCAAGAACAGGAAAGCAGATTACTATCTAAATGGCGTCAAGTTGGGAAAAGGGGAAGCACAGCGGGATCTGGGGGTCCTTGTACGTCAGTCTATGAAAGTAAGCATGCAGGTACAGCAGGCAGTGAAGAAAGCGAATGGCATGTTGGTCTTTATAACAAGAGGAGTCGAGTATTGGAGCAAATATGTCCTTCTGCAGTTGTACAGGGCCCTACTGAGACCACAGCTGGAGTATTGTGTGCAGTTTTGGTCCCCTAATTTGAGGAATGGCATTCTTGCTATTGAGGAAGTGCAGAGTAGGTTTATAAGGTTAATTCCCGGGATGGTGGGACTGTCATATGCTGAGAGAATGGAGCGGCTGGGCTTGTACACTCTGGAGTTTAGAAGGATGAGAAGGGATCTTATTGAAACATATAAGATTGTTAAGTGTTTGGACACGCTAGAGGCATTAAACATGTTCCCAATGTTGGGGGAGTCCAGAACCAGGGGCCACAGTTTAAGAATAAGGGCTAAGCCATTTAGAACGGAGATGAGGAAAGACTTTTTCTCACAGAGAGTTGTGAGTCTGTGGAATTCGCTGCCTCAGAGTGTGGTGGAGGCCAGTTCTCTGGATACTTTCAAGAGAGAGCTAGATAGGGCTCTTAAAGATAGCGGAGTCAGGGGACATGGGGAGAAGGCAGGAACGGGGTACTGATTGGGGATGATCAGCCAAGATCACATTGAATGGCTCAAAGGGCCGAATGGCCTACTCGTGCACCTATTGTCTATTGTCTATTGTAATGACTCACTTACTATTAAATATTAAAAAAATAATGTTTCAAGTAGGTAAAGTTATGTTGGAACTGAGGAATGTAAAAAATGTTGTTTCCTGTAACTTTTCATTTTAATTGGAAGAAATTAATCCCGAATTGTGCTGAATGTAGTTGATAGATGGAACTTGTTAAACGAGAAAATATTGTTGAAAACACAATCTTTGAAGCTGAAAAGTAACAGTAAACACATTTAATGGAATGTGTAGCCATAAAATGTTATGACTCAATTATTATTGACTAGTGGGTTAAGTACAGTCAGATTCTCCCACTAATTAAATCTTACATTTAATTTAGCTAAATTAATTTTCAAATTGTTACTCAAAGCTTGTAGCGCCTGATGAGACAAAGCCATTTGAGAAGACATAGTTTAGGTGATGTGACAAGTTTGGAACTTATAAGATTCATAGCTGGTGTCTGAGCTATCTTCTAATTGCACTAATTTTTTTTTTGTTTGCACGTACAGAGACTTGTTTTTAGATATACAGCACGGAAACAGACCCTTCGGCCCACTAAGCCCATGCTGACTCGGGATCTCCCTGTGCACTAACACTACACACTAGGGACAATGTACTAACTTATGATGACACCAGACTGATTCCTGGGATGTCAGGACTTTCATATGAGGAAAGATTGGATAGACTCGGTTTGTACTCGATGGAATTTAGAAGATTGAGGGGGGATCTTATAGAAACCTACAAAATTCTTAAGGGGTTGGACAAGCTAGATGCTGGAAGATTGTTCCCGATGTTGGGGGAGTCCAGAACAAGGGGTCACAGTCTAAGGATAAGGGGGAATTCCTTTAGGACCGAAATGAGGAAAACATTCTTTACACAGAGAGTGGTGAGTCTCTGGAATTCTCTGCCACAGAAGGTAGTTGAGGCCAGTTCATTGGCTATATTTAAGAGGGCGTTAGATGTGGCACTTGTGGCTAAAGGGATCAGGGGGTATGGAGAGAAGGCAGGTACGGGATACTGAGTTGGATGATCAGCCATGATCACATTGAATGGCGGTGCAGGCTCGAAGGGCCGAATGGCCTACTCCTGCACCTATTTTCTATGTTTCTATGTTTCTATGTTTCTATGATGAGGACAATAACTAGCTCCATATATAAGGATCAGCTACCTACATGTTAACAAGAACATTAAAAGAAAACTTCTCATGCAGATGCAGGTGTATCATTGGGGCTATCAAGTGGGCACTGGCATATCGTTGAGTTAAAAGCGAACAACACCTCAGGAAGGCTCAACAGTTAGAAACATAGAAACACAGAAAATAGGTGCAGGATGAGGCCATTCGGCCCTTCGGGCCAGCACCGCCATTCATTGTGATCATGGCTGATCGTCCCCAATCAGTAACCCGTGCCTGCCTTCTCCCCATATCCCTTGATTCCGCTAGCCCCCTAGAGCTCTATCTAACTCTCTCTTAAATCCATCCGGAGACTTGGCCTCCACTGCCCTCTGTGGCAGGGAATTCCATAAATTGACAACTCTCTGGGTGAAAAAGTTTTTTCTCGCCTCAGTCTTAAATGACCTCCCCTTTATTCTAAGACTGTGGCCCCTGGTTCTGGACTTGCCCAACATTGGGAACATTTTTCCTGCATCTAGCTTGTCCAGTCCTTTTATGTTTCTATAAGATCGCCCATTAGGTTGGTTCTTAGAACGTTAAAAGATTCAGTAAATTGAATAGGTTGTTTAGTTTACGTTAGTTTAGGTTGGAGATACGGCATGAAAACAGGCCCTCTGGCCCACCGAGTCTGCGCCGACCAGCGACCTCCCGTACACTAGTTCCATCTGACACGGAAGGAGCAATTTACAGAGGGCCGATGAACATACAAACCTGCACATCTTTGGGATGTGTGAGGAAACCGGAGAACCCGGATAAAAAAACCACGAGTTTCAGTTTCAGTTTAGTTTATTGTCGCAGTTGCGTGCTAACCAGTCAGTGGAAAGACAATACATGATTACAATCGAGCCATTTACAGCCATGTATAGATGAGAAACGTCACAGGGAGAACGTACAAACTCTACGCAGACAGCACTGTGTTAGTCCAAGATTAGTTGACAGTCAAATGATTTTGATTTAATCTTGATATATTTTGAGTTCATTGATTGAGATGTAGTGAAGTGCAATGAAAGGTGATGATGGTATGAATTACTTAGCCTTAATTGCCCCTGGGATGCTGTAGTGTTGCTTGGATGCTCAGGGCTTTCTTACAATTCAAAAGTGTTTTTCCGACTATTTGCCATCTCCTTTCAATATATTATTATTCAATGTTGAAGGGTTGATGAAATACAGCTGGGACGGACCATCATTCAGCGCAAGAATGTAGATGCCACTCAAGCATTCAACGCTGAAATTGAGCGGTGGCGCAGCGGTAGAGTTGCTGCCTCACAGCGCCAGAGACCCAGGTTCGATCCTGACTACGGGTGCTGTCTGTACGCAGCTTGTACCTTCTCCCCGTGACCTGCGTGGATTTTCTCCGAGATCTTCGGTTTGAATGAATGGAGACGTTTATTGGCCAAGTATTCACATACAAGGAATTTGCCTTGGCGGTCCGCCCGCAAGTGACAACGACATACAGTGCCAGTTAGGAATGACACATAAAACATTAAACATTAATAATAAAACAAACATGTGAATTAAATAAAATACCACAACAAAGGGAGGCTACAGTTTCCTCCCACACAGGTTTGTAGGTATGTTACAAAACTTAGCTTGAGCAGCGCTGCAGTTCTGCCGCTCCCCGTGTGCGTGACTTTGGCGCCTTTCAGAGGGGGGCGGGCTTAAAGTGCCGTTTTTCCACAGATTGGGAAAATCGATCCATGTCGAGCGATTTTGTTGCGGAAGAAAAATCGCTCAGACATTTCATTCATGAAGGTATTTTTAAATTACGCTAGATTATTTATTAACTAGAGTAATTTAAAAATCACCTTCAAAAGCCGTGAGCGCCGACAACGGGAAGGATTTTGCGTAGGTGAGAAAAAAAGGTACACACTTTATTTTTATATAAAAAGTTGGTTTTTATGGAGGCTTTAATCATATTTTCATGTTGCGAAATGGGGCCCAAAAAAATGTATGAACCAACAGTATTTTTCCTCCCGACTTCACTGCAAACCGCAACGTTCCAATCCACCTCATTCCACTAAAACCCACTCGCTAGTTGATTTAAATGGCCATTAATTTACAGGCAGTAAACACTAAATTCCTTCCATTTGGCCCAGAAATTCATGAAAATGACATTTAAAAATTATGTTATATTGTGGGTTATTGTGTGAATGTTATTTGGACACTTAGGCAATTTTTAAAAAAGTTTATCTTTTCTTAAGAAATGAATAGATGTTTAGATCTACTCATTGAATTTTGTAATTATCTACCATTAGGTAACTAACTAATTATATGCTTTAATTTCAGGTCATCCAAGTAAGATTGTTTCATATTTGTTTCAGAATGCTTCAATCTATAATAACTGAAAATTTCATTGAGTTCTCTTAATTTTTAAGAAACTTATGGGCTTTTAACTGTTCTAGATCACAACTTTTGAGTTAAGTCAATTGAAAGGCAATGGGGAACAAGATGCTAATTTCCGAGTATGAAAATGGTCATAACTTTCTTAATACTGAAGATATGAAAGTGAATTAGGTGTCAAATTAAACTTCTTTTTATGCTTTATCTGATGGGATAAATTGCAGACTTGATTTTTTAAATCTCAAAATTTTGTAACATTGCTAAGGTTTGTAGGTTAATTGGCTTCGGTAAACTTGTAAATTGTCCTTAGTGTGTGTAGGGAAGTGCTAGTGTACGGAATGATCGCTGGTCGGCACAGATTCAGTGGTCCGAAAGGCCTGTTTCCGAGCTGTATCTCTAAAGTCTAGAGTAAAATGCTGGCGCTTCCCTAAATGTGGATCAGAGAACTGTCTATCTTTACATTTGAATTTTGTTTCCTGATTTACCATATGGCACAGTGGTGTAGCTGGTGGAGCCGCTCTGAAACAGTGCCAGAGAACCTTGTTCGATCCTGACCTCAGGCGCTGTCTGTGTGGAGTTTGTACGTTCTTCCCGATGACTGGGTTTTTCCCTGGTTTCCTCCCATATCCTCACAAGACGTGCATGCTTGTAGGGTAATTGGCTTCTGTAAATAGTCCCTAGCCTGTAGGGTAGAACGAGCATACGGGTGGGTGATCGCTGGTCGGCGCGGACTCGTTGGGCCGAAGGGCCTGTTTGCACGCCGTATCTCTATCCCAAACTAATTAAAGAAAAATTGCCCCTAATGCGTGGGAAGTGGTTGCAAACGTGGGATAACAGTGTACAGGGTGAGCGATGGTCGGCGCGGACTCGGTGGGCCGAAGAGCCTGTTTGCACGCTGTATCGCTAAACTAAACACCCCATTCAATTTACTGAATCTTTTAAAGGAACGCACTGTACAGAGAAAAGCTTTGCCTAATGGGCCTGTCCCACTTTTTTGAGCGACTACAAATACAATATTTATTCAATGTCATTTGAAGCTCAGTGAGGCTCAAACAAAACTCTGTTTCAACAGCCCTACAAACAAAACAATTCCTACAAGACACACCAACAATTCAATTCAGGCGACTGTTGAAAATGTTTCGGCGACAGTGGTGACAATTTTTGCTGTCGTAGGTTGTCGTAGGTGCTGCCGTAGGTTGTGGTCAGATGTCGTAGGTGAATTCCATTAAAACTAGTCCCCTGGCAGTCGCCCAAAGAGTCGCCTAAGTGGGACTTGATTCGCAAAGCTATTTCTGAAAAGAAACCATTCTCTACCGCCGTTATTTATTTATTTCTCGGCAACAACGCTGCATCCGCCAGCAATATCCTCACTCCGGCTGTTGACTTAACAGTTTCACAGCACTAATAAGGAAGTTCAATGACCCAGTTCTGAAGTTGGAACGAACGTATGTGTGATAAACATCTTTATGCACACCCATTACTGTCTATACTTGACATTTAGCCTTGACTCACATTATTTCATTACCCTTGCTAGCAGCCCTCCATAAAGCTATTGAGAACATTCGTTAAGGTTCTGTTCATTTTGCTCCTTGGCTTCGTGGAAATTGTCGAGCCTCTTGACTACTGGTTTGGTTTACAGATCCAGCGCGGAAACAGGCTCTCCGGCCCACCGAGTCCGCGCCGACCAGCGATCCCCGCACATTAACGCTATGCCACACGCACTGGGGACTATTTACATTTGTACCACGCCAATTAACCTACAAACCTGTACGTCTCTGGAGTGTGGGAGGAAACCGAAGATCTCGGAGAAAACCCACGCGGTCAAACTCCATACAGACAGCGCCCATAGTCGGGATCGAACCCGGGTCTCTGGCGCTGCAAGCGCTGTAAGACAGCAACTCGACCGCTGCGCCACTGCACTGTTCGACAGAGGGCCACTGGTTTAAGCCACATTTCTGTAATTTAACCTGGGCTGCACAGGCAGAGTTGCTAGCACTTGAGGGGTGATCTCATAGAGGTGTATAAAATCATGAGAGGAATAGATCGGGTAGATGCACAGATCTTGCCCAGAGTTGGGGAATCGAGGACCAGAGGACATTGGTTTAAGGTTGGGGAGAAAAGATTTAATACACAACTTTTTCACACATAGTGTGGTGGGCGTATGGATCAAGTTGCCAGAGAAGGTAGTTGAGGCTGGGACTATCTCAACATTTAAGAACCAGTTAGACAGGTACAGACTAACTGAATAACTACTTTGGTTCTGTCTTCACTGAGGAAGACATAACTAATCTGCCAGAAATAGCAGGGGACCGGGGGTCAAATAAGGTGGAGGAACTGAGTGAAATCCAGGTTAGCCGCGAAGTGGTGTTAGGTAAATTGAATGGATTAAAGGCTGATAAATCCCCAGGGCCAGATAGGCTGCATCCCACAGTACTTAAGGAAGTAGCCCCAGAAATAGTGGATGCATTAGTGATAATTTTTCAAAACTCTTTAGATTCTGGAGTAGTTCTTGAGGATTGGAGGGTAGCTAATGTAATCCCACTTTTTAAAAAGGGAGGGAGAGAGAAAACGGGGAATTACAGACCAGTTAGTCTAACATCGGTAGTGGGGAAAATGCTAGAGTCAGTTATTAAAGATGGGATAGCAGCACATTTGGAAAGTGGTGAAATCATTGGACAAAGTCAGCATGGATTTACGAAAGCTAAATCATGGCTGACAAATCTTATAGAATTTTTCGAGGATGTAACTAGTAAAGTGGATGAGGGAGAACCAGTGGATGTGTTATATCTGGACTTTCAGAAGGCTTTCGACAAGGTCCCACATAAGAGATTAGTATGCAAACTTACAGCACACGGTATTGGGGGTTCAGTATTGATGTGGATAGAGAACTGGCTAGCAGACAGGAAGCAAAGGGTAGGAGTAAACGGGTCATTTTCAGAATGGCAGGCAGTGACTAGTGGGGTACCGCAAGGCTCAGTGCTGGGACCCCAGCTATTTACAATATATATTAATGATCTGGATGAGGGAATTGAATGCAACATCTCCAGGTTTGCGGATGACATGAAGCTGGGGGGCAGTGTTAGCTGTGAGGAGGATGCTAGGCGGCTGCAAGGTGACTTGGACAGGTTGGGTGAGTGGGCAAATGCATGGCAGAAGCAGTATAATGTGGATAAATGTGAGGTTATCCACTTTGGTGGCAAAAACAGGAAAGTAGACTATTATCTGAATGGTGGGGGAAGTCGGTGACGGTGGTCAGCGTTGGACAAAGGGACGGTGAGAAGGATCCGGAAGGGGTCTTACTTTCTGCCCCCTCAATGCCGGCTGCGGGAGACGCCCCCAGGGCACGAGGGCTGAAGGTGTCCGGGTGAGGAGAGGGATGACGGTTCACGGGATGATCCGGACGGAAGCGACGGCTTTAATGGGGCTTTACGGCCAACTGCAGCTGGGACTGGGAAATTGCTGGCAAAACCTGGCGATTCTTGTATATGGACTTCTTGTATATGGACCACAGTGGGCTGTGTCTGCATTCTGTACTTAATAGGGAATTGTACTTATGCATGTCAATGATCTTCAGAAGTCCATAAATCACGGTAATAGAATTAGGCCATTCGGCCCATCAAGTCTACTCCACCATTCAATCATGGCTGCTCTATCTCTCCCTCTCCTGCCTTCTCCCCATAACCCCCGACACTTGTACTAAGCAAGGAGCTGTCAATCTCTGCTTTAAAAATACCTGAAGATAGACACGAGTTGCTGGAGTAACTCAGCTGGTCAGGCAGCATTTCTGGGGGAAAAGGAATAGGTGACGTTTCGGGTCGCGACTCTTCTTCAGACTGAGAGTCAGGGGAGAGGGAAATTAGAGGTAAGAAAAGGTTTAGAACTAATCACAGCCGGCACCGACGATCAAGGAATTCTGCTCCTGGAAGTTATGTATCTATGAGTAACTAATCTAATCAAGGATTCTCAACGTCAGATCAATGCTGGGTAATAATTGATCCACAACACGTGCTTTGATAAAGTTTGTAGCGGCCTGCAGTATTGCGAGGGACATCGAACACATCCGACCCCCCAAAGCTGCTCAAGTGTTCTAACTGATCCCACTGGCCGGAACCACTTGTGATGGGGCGAGCAAGCATGGACAAGAGTCCACTCCAGAGTGTTTTGTGGTCCTGTGTCCCAGATAGAACAATGACAATCTCACTTGCAGCAGCACAACAGAATATGTAAACATAGTGCACTGTCAACAATATGATGAACGAGAAAAACAGTTCATTTTTACTATATATACATGTACATATTTACATCCATACACACATATACATATATACACACACACAAACACGCGCACAAACATGCACGCACACACACGCACATGCACAAATACACACACGCACCCGCATGCACACACATACATATACACACATGCACATACATGTACACATGCATACATATACACATGCACATACATACACACACACGCACACACACATACATATACACACACACATATACCCACACACATACATATATACACTCACACGCACAAACGAACATATACACATGCACACATACATATACACACATGCACACACACATATACACATGCATACAGGCATATGCACATACATACACACACACATATACACATGCATACAGGCATATGTACATACATACACACACACACACATACACACACACCCATACATATACACACGCGCACACACAAACATATACACACCCACATACATATACATACATGCACACATACACATGCATACATGCATACACACATACATATGCACACACATACATTTACACACACACACATATATATATACACACACATACACATGCACACACGCAGGCACACATACACACATGCACATGCATGCACACACAAATACACACACGCATGCACACACATATACATATACACACACGCACATACACACACACATTCACACATGCACAGACACACATACATTTACACATGCACACATATATATATATACACACACACATATATGCACACACGCATGCACACATACATATACACGCGCACACTTACATGTACACACGCACACATACACACGCACACATACATATACACTACACACACGTACACACATAAACATATGTATGGGGAGAGGGGAATAAGGGGGTGTCAAGGAGCAAGAAACTTTCCAAGTAAAAGGAGCTGGTGACTCGCCTGTCAGTGTATCCCCTGTGTCCTCTTGCCTCTGTCTACAAGGCGCCAGACACACTGGTGTATGTGCCGCTGTCGGGGACCGATCATGGGCGATCATCGTCTTCAGAACTGATCGGAAATCTCTCTCCACCCAAAAGCCGGGATCAGGAGGATGCACTTGTGCTGGGGCTTGTGTGGTGAAGCCAGCGTCTGGTCGCGCCGCTGCCTTGAAGGGCACAGACGCGAGCAGGTTGTGGAAGGAGCACTTGAGAGAGGGGGCGAGTAGAGCTCATCTCTCAGCTCATCCCTTCTCCCTCCCCTACCCCTCCCTCCCTCCCCCTGACTCGCACCCTGGCTCCAAGATATTCCACACACGACCAAGCCAGGACGTGCACTGCGGTGTGCATCAGCGCTGGGGAAAAGTTCCTCCACAAAAAAAATCACCCTCAGAAGATGGTGCTTTGAAACGGAATTGAGGTCCCACCATCACGGGGCGGCAGCAGCCAGCTCGCGTTGCAAAGTCTTCTTGCAGGATGAGAAAGCTAATTCAATCGCTGCGTTTCAAACCCAAACAAACCGACACGGCGTCGATTCGCAGGGAGAAAATCAGAAGGAACTCGGCTTACAGGTAAATAGAAATGTCTTATCCCACTTGATGAAGATGCTTGCCATGTATATTACAAGTACAAGCCCCGATTGAGTACATAATACAGGGAGTCGGAGAGTTTTCTTTATTGGGGTATTATCTCACAGCGAAATGCAACATCAATTACTTTAGTAAGAAAGAACAGCAGATGCTGGTTTAAAACGAAGGTAGACACAAAATGCTGGAGGAACTGAGCGGGCGAGGCGGCATCTGTGGAGAGGAGGAATTATTTCAGAATGTTTTAAGCGTTGCCTTGTGAAGCGTTGCTCCTGATGTTTTGGCTTGCATGCGAATCATTGCACTTGGCTTATAAAATGCCAGAGTGATAGAAAAATGTGAATGTCGACCAGAATCGCAGACCCCTGAGTGAGCTCGGGTATCTTATTCATTCCGGCAGTTTAGCAAGAAACCTTTTTTTATTTTAAACAGTTATGTTCGAACCCACCAGATATTCTTGCGAGTCAAACGAGACGAGGGAAGAGCATTCATTCGGCTCAATTCCCAGTCCTTGAATCCCGGTGAGAGTGTGTACTGTGCTACACTTAAGCTGACTGCGGGCAATGCTCGGTCGGGCTTCTCAACCGAGCTTTTCACCACAATTCTAGTGTGCGGTTGGCGGTCTCATTGATCCATGACTGTGGGGGAGCTGGGGGGGGGGGGGGGGGGGGGGAGGGGGTAGGGTTGTGGAAAATTATACTGTCCTCTCCCCTTCCTTTAGTCTCTTGTTGAAACAAAACACACACACACACACACACACACACACACACGCACACACGCACACACGCACACGCACACACACATACAAAACACACACAAACACACACGCACACATACAAAACACATACACGCGTACACACACTCACAGATACTCTCACACACACACAAACATACATACACGCACACATACATACAAACACACGCGCACACACACATACACACACACAAACATACATACATACATACACACACACACACACACACACATACATACAAACACACACACGCACACACACATAGATACTCACACACACAAACACACACAAAGACACACACACAGACACACACAAAACACACACACACACATACAAACACACAGACACACACACAAACAAACACACACACACACACAGATACTCACAGACACACACACAGACACACACACGCACAGATACTCACAGACACACACATACAAACACACACACACAGATACTCACAGACACACACAGATACACACACATAAATACAAACACACACACAGACACACACACGCACACACACAAACACACACACACAGATACTCACAGACACACACAGATACACACACATACATACAAACACACACACAGACACACACACACACATACATACAAACACACACACGCACACACACAGATACTCACACACACACACACACACACACACAAACAAAGACAGACACACACACAAACAAACACACACACACACACACACACACACACACACACACACACACACACACACACACACACACACACAACTGGCGGACTTGTGCAATGCATTGCCACGCAAGGTGGGGGAGGCCAAGTCAATTGATTATTTTAAGGCGGTGATTGATAGATTCAAGAGTCAAGAGTGTTTTATTTTCATGTCATGAAATTCCCACTTGCAGCAGCACAACAGACATGTAAACAGAGTACACTGTAAACAATATAATAAAGGAGAAAAAAACTCCAGTGTGTGTATATATCTACACACACATACACGCACGCACACACATGTATACACACACTCACACACACACACACACACACACACACACGTATACACACATGTATACACACATATGTATACCCACACACACATGTATACACACATGTACACACACACACATATGTATACCCACACACACACATGTACACACACATGTGCACACACACATATGTATACCCACACACACATGTATACACACATGTACACACACACACACACACACACACAACTTGATTACTTGATTAGTACGGGCGTGTCAGGGGTTATGGGGAGAAGGCAGGAGACAGGGGTTGAGAGGGAGAGATAGATCAGCCATGACTGAATTAGCTGAGTAGACTCAATGGGGCAAATGGCCCAATTCTGCTCCTATCACTTATGAATTTACGAACCTCCGTGCTTATTAAATTAGAACATGCAGCACAAGAACAGGCCCTTCGGCCCACAATGCCTGTGCCGAACATGATGCTCAAACCAAAGGTAGACAGAACATGCTGGAGTAACTCAGCGGGACAGGCAGCATCTCCAGAGAGAAGGAATGGGTGACATTTCGGGTGGAGACCCTTCTTCAGACTGATCCACGCGATGCGAAGAGCAACTCATGTCAGTCTGCATATAGTCCATATCCAATGCCACTGTGGTATCTGCAATCTGTTGATTATCAGTGGGGGATACAATTCTCCTGGGAACTTATTCCAACCCCCCCCTCCCCCCCCCCCCCCCCCCCCCCCCCCCCCCACCACACGAGAAAGCTAGACTGCGATCGCACCATCCAATCTGTCGTCCATAGAGTGACACAGAGCGTGGAAACAGGCCCTTCGGCCCGACTTGTCCAGACTTGCCAACATGTCCCATCACCACTAGTCCCGCGTTTGGTCCACATCCCTCCAAACCTGCCCGAGCCACGTAGTCACATTATGTGTCCAAGTTAATGTATGAACTTAAAAACAAAAAAAACAACTGGTGGGATGAAACTGCTGGGATATTTGAGTCCGAACCATTTGTGTGAGTGCGGCTGGCGAGTCCCCCAGAGTGGGGAGAGGCAAGGGGCGCAGATTTGCCTTTAAACTAGAAGGCAGCGGCGGTAACACCAAGCAAGGCTGCGCTGCCGGCCGGTGTTGAAAGATAAAAGACCATGAATATTTGCCTAACCTTTGATGACGCGCTGAAGGGCTAATATTACATTGCAGTCAATATCGATGCACTCTGCTTGGGCAAGCGGCCAGATGCGCGGACACAGCTGTATGTACACCGCGAGTAGCGATGCTCCTCAACCACAAACACACACACACACACTTGCTTCATCAGGAATCATCTCAGCAAGATTAGTCAAGCAAACGCCGCCGAGGCCGAGCCACTGGGTGGAGCAGAGCCTTTTTGTTGTTCTCCAAGGTAGACACAACATGCTGGAGTCATTCAACAAGGGGCCGGCCAGCATCTGTGGAGGGAAGGAACAGGTGACCCTTCTACAGACACGAAACGTCACCCCATTCATTCCTTCTCTCCAGAGATGCTGCCCTGTCCCGCTCAGCTACTCCAGCCCTTTTGTCTCTAAATCTTCGGTGTAAACCAGCGTCTGCAGTTCCTTCCTACACAAAGTTGTGTTTTATCCCTGTGCGCTTGTCGGTAATTGTTGGCTGAAGGGGGAGAGGGGGGGGGGGGGGGGGGCGAGTGGAGAGAAGGGCGATTAGATTGGGGTCTGTCAAACGCTATCAGTCCTGACCGCTCAAGCCAGTGGCTTTTCTATCGTCACAGAGTGGAAACAGGCCCTTCAGCCCAACCTGCCCACACCGGCCAACATGTCCCATCCACACTTGTCCCAACTTGCCTGCATTTGGCCCACATCCCTCCAAACCCGTTCTATCCATGTTCCTGTCCAACTGTTTCTTAAATGTTGCAATTGTCCCTGCCTCGACTACCTCCTCTGGCAGCTCATTCCATGCACCCACCACCAGCCAGAGAACAATCCTGACACACCATCTAGCTCATTGGAGAGCTTAGATCTGTAAACTTTAAATCTATTTTAATTAGACATATTTATAAAATATAATATAATAATATATAATTAAAATATATTATATAATATAATATGTTAAAATGTATTTGGTGTGTTCCGTTGCTTGTGACTGACTTGGCAAATGAAATTCCTCGTATGTTCTCCAAAACATACTTGGCTAATAAAGTATTATTGTGATTGCGATTGCGATATAATAAATGTAATTGTATTTAAATGTAGCTCGATTGTAATCATCTATAGTCTTTCCGCTGACTGGATAGCACGCCAAAAAAAAGGGATCCACTGTGTATGTGACAAGAATAAACCAAACTAAACTCCATGTAGATTGGGTGGAGAGTCAAATCCTTTGGGAAATGTCAAAAGACTAGCATAGAAACATAGAAAATAGGTGCAGGAGTAGGCCATTTGCCCCTTCGAACCAGCACCACCATTCATTGTGATCATGGCTGATCATCAGTACCCTGTGCCTGCCTTCTCCCCGTATCCCTTGATTCCTTGACGAGACAGCATAGGCTTAAAGTGAGAGGGGAAAGGTTTAAAGGCAGCGTGCAGGACAAGCTTTTTTTACACCGAGAATGGTGGATACCTGGAAATACCAAGGGTGGTGGTGGAGCCAGATACTTACTTACTTACTGCCTATTATGCCTCCTGGCATGTAGGGCAGCAACAAAGGTCCTCCGCTCCTTGTTGATTCCTTCAGTCGCTGTTTCCGTAACATATTTGTTTTACGAGACAGGGTTGTTAGCCCTGTGCTCAACCTCCAACCTGGAGGACATAGAAACATAGAAACATAGAAAATAGGTGCAGGTCTCACCAAGATCCTGTACAACTGCAGTAGAACCTCCCTGCTCCTATACTCAAATCCTTTCGCTATGAATGCTAACATACCATTTGCTTTCTTCACTGCCTGCTGCACCTGCATGCCTACTTTCAATGACTGGTGTACCATGACACCCAGGTCTTGTTGCATCTCCCCTTTTCCTAATCGGCCACCATCCAGATAATAGTCTACTTTCCTGTTCTTGCCACCAAAGTGGATAACCTCACATTTATCCACATTATACTGCATCTGCCATGCATTTGCCCACTCACCCAACCTATCCAAGTCACCTTGCAGCCTCCTAGCATCCTCCTCACAGCTAACACTGCCCCCACCTTCATGTCATCCACAATCATTAATATATATTGTAAAAACTGGAGCCTTGTGGCACCCCACTAGTCACAGCCTGCCATTCTGAAAAGGACCCAATTACTCCTACTCATTGCTTCCTGTCTGCCATCCAGTTCTCTATCCACATCAATACTGAACCCCCAATACTGTGTGCTTTAAGTTTGCATATTAATCTCTTATGTGGGACCTTGTCAAAAACCTTCTGAAAGTCCAGATATAACACATCCACTGGTTCTCCCTTATCCACTCTACTAGTTACATACTCGCAAAATTTGATAACATTCGTCAGACATGATTTACCTTTCATAAATCCATGCTGACTTTGTCCAATGATTTCACCACTTTCCAAATGTGCTGCTATCCCATCTTTAATAACTGACTCTAGCATTTCCCCACTACTGATATTAGACTAACTGGTCTGTAATTCCCCGTTTTCTCTCTCCCTCCCTTTTTAAAAAGTCGGATTACATTAGCTACCCTCCAATACTCAGGAACTACTCCAGAATCTAAAGAGTTTTGAAAAAATATCACTAATGCATCCACTATTTCTGGGGCTACTTCCTTAAATACTCTTGGGTTGCAGCCTATCTGGCCCTGGAGATTTATCGGCCTTTAATCCATTCAATTTACCTAACACCACTTCCCGACTAACCTGGATTTCACTCAGTTCCTCTATCTCATTTGACCGCCGGTCCCCTGCTATTTCTGGCAGATTATTTATCTTCCTTAGTGAAGACAGAACCAAAGCAGTTATTCAATTTGTCTGCCATGTCCTTGTCCCCATGATCAATTCACCTGTTTCTGACTGCAAGGGACCTACATTTGTTTTAACTAATCTTTTTCTCTTCACATATCTATAAAACGTTTTGCAGTCAGTTTTTATGTTCCCTGCCAGTTTTCTTTCATAATCTATTTTTCCTTTCCTAATTAAGCCCTTTGTCCTCCTCTGCTGGACTCTGAATTTCTCCCAGTCCTCTGGTAGGCTGTTTTTTCTGGCTAATTTGTATGCTTCATCTTTTGGTTTGATACTATCCCTGATTTCCCTTGTTATTCATGAATGCACTACCTTTCCTGATTTATTATTTTGCCAAACTGGGATGAACAAGTGTTGTAGTTCATCCATGCAGTCTTTAAATGCCTTCCATTGCATATCCACCATCAACCCTTTAAGAATCACTTGCCAGTCTATCTTGGCCAATTCACGTCTCAAACCCTCAAAGTTACCTTTGTTTAAGTTCAGAACCATTGTTTCTGAATTAATTATGTCACTCTCCATCCTAATGAAGAACTCAACCATATTATGGTCACTCTTGCCCAAGGGGCCACGCACAACAAGACGACTAACTAACCCTTCCTCATTACTCAATACCCAGTCTAGAATAGCCTGCTCTCTCATTGGTTCCTCTACCAGTGGCTCTTCATCTCGCCTCTACCCTTCGACCTGTCCAACACAGAGGAGACCCTAACAGGAGACGAATCTCCTGCTGGCATAGCTCTTGGGGTCACTGAGACGCACAAGCTGCCCAATCACGACAAGGTTGCATTCCAACGCGGAGGGAGGCAGATACAATAGACGCATTTTAGTGGCTTTTAGATCGGCACAAGGATATGCAGGGAATGGAGGGATATGGATCACATGCTGGCAGAGGAGATTAGATTGGCTTGGCGTCATGTCCAGCACAGACATGGTGGGCAGAAGGGCCTGTTCTGTGCTGTGCTGTTCTATGCTCTGTATTCACGTCCAAAATGGTCCCCAGCCCAGGCGACTACAGAATCATATCTACAATCCCATATTACAATCGCTCTATACTCTTTAATCTCCATCCCTTCAGCAGGAGCCGGCAACCAACGGCCCCCGGGCCAAGTGCGGCCCATAACCCGAAATCATCCGGCACCGCAGGTGGATTTCTTTTCCCCGTAATCATCCACCCGCCATCGAGCGCCGCCGAGCGAGGAGCTCTGGCTTTACCGCATCCTGAGCCAAGCCGCCGGCACGGCCGCCCACCTTCTGCGAACACGTGATGTGATGCCTGCCATCCGGGGTGGGATTCATGTGTACACACGTGGTAGATGTGGCCCGCCATCCGCTCACAGACATGCGTCCCGGCCCCTGTGCAGAACAAGGTTGTCGACAGGTTACACAGTAAATGGGTCGATTGTAATCACGTATTGTCTTTCCACTGGCTGGATAGCACGCAACGAAAGCTTTTCACTGTACCTCGGTACACGTGACAATAAACTAAACTGAAACTGAACTGAGGACGCATTTCTTGATACTGAAATCAACGATTTGTTACCAACGCAGGCTTATTAACTTCTGGGCACTGAATTAATTTGGTAAATTGGTATCCAGAAAAACAGCAATTTAAATATACCTTGTGAAGTTAATAAAATACCAGTTGCGAAGTAGGAGAATATTACAGTGTGAAATGATTTCTGTCATTCATAGAGTCACAAGGTTTATACAGCGTGGAAACAAACCACATTTGGCCCAACACATCCATTCTGATCAAGAGAGTGGGAAGGAACTGCAGGTGCTGGTTTACACCGAAAGTAAACACAAAATGCTGGAGTAACTCAGCGGGGCAGGCAGCATCTCTGGAAAAAAGAAATGGTTGGCATTTCAGGTCGAGACCCTTTCTCAGGGTCGGAAGAAGGGTCTTGACCCGAAACGTCAGCTATTCCTTTTCTCCAGAGATGCTGCCTGACAAGCTGAGTTACTCCAGCATTTTCTGTCTATCATTCTGACCAAGATGTCTATCTGAGCTCGTCCTGCATTTGGGCTACACTGCTTTAAACATTTCTATCCATGAACCTGTCCAAATATCTTCTAAACAAAGTAATGTAAGAATATGGGGTAGGCCATTTAGAACGGAGATGAGGAAAAACATTTTTACCCAGAGAGTTGTGAGTCTGTGGAATTCTCTGCCTCAGAAGGCAGCGGAGGCCAATTATCTGGATGCTTTCAAGAGAGAGTTAGATAGAGCTCTGAGCCGATAAATCCCCAGGGCCAGAGAGGCTGCATCCCATAGTACTTAAGGAAGTAGCCCCAGAAATAGTGGATGCATTAGTAATGATTTTTCAAAACTCTTTAGATTCTGGAGTAGTTCCTGAGGATTGGAGGGTAGCTAATGTAACCTCACTTTTTAAAAAAGGGAGGGAGAGAGAAAACGGGGAATTACAGACCAGTTAGTCTAACATCGGTAGTGGGGAAATTGCTATAGTCAGTTATTAAAGATGGGATAGCAGCACATTTGGAAAGTGGTGAAATCATTGGACAAAGTCAGCATGGATTTATGAAAGGTAAATCATGTCTGACGAATCTTATAGAATTTTTCGAGATTGTAACGAGTAGATTGGATAAGGGAGAACCAGTGGATGTGTTATATCTGGACTTTCAGAAGGCTTTCGACAAGGTCCCACATAAGAGATTAGCATACAAACCTAAAGCACACGGTATTGGGGGTTCAGTATTGATGTGGATAGAGAACTGGCTGGCAGACAGGAAGCAAAGGGTAGGAGGAAACGGGTCATTTTCAGAATGGCAGGCAGTGATTAGTGGGGTACCGCAAGGCTCAGTGCTGGGACCCCAGCTATTTACAATATGTATTAATGATCTGGATGAGGGAATTGAATGCAACATCTCCAAGTTTGCAGATGACACGAAGCTGGGAAGCAGTGTTAGCTGTGAGGAGGATGCTAGGAGGCTGCAAGGTGACTTGGACAGGTTGAGTGAGTGGGCAAATGCATGGCAGATGCAGTATAATGTGGATAAATGTGAAGTTATACACTTTGGTGGCAAAAACAGGAAAGTAAACTATTATCTGAATGGTGGCCGATTAGGAAAAGGGGAGATGCAACGAGACCTGGGTGTCATGGTACACCAGTCATTGAAAGTAGGTATGCAGGTGCAGCAGGCAGTGAAGAAAGCAAATGGCATGTTAGCATTCATAGCAAAGGGAATTGAGTATATGAGCAGGGAGGTTCTACTGCAGTTGTACAGGGCCTTGGTGAAACCACACCTGGTGTATTGTGTACAGTTTTGGTCTCCTAATCTGAGGAAATACATTCTTGCCATAGAGGGAGTACAGAGAACGTTCACCAGACTGATTCCTGGGATGGCAGGACTGTCATATGTAGAAAGACTGGATAGACTCGGCTTGTACTCCCGCAGCCAAGCTTGAGGGCACGGAAGGTAAGACCCTCCCCCCCGGTCCCTTCTCACCGTCCCCTTCTCCTTCGTCTGTCGCCGACTCTCTCCACCCTCCTCTCCGGGTCCCAGTCCTCGGGAGCGTGAGGGGACGATCCTCGGACCAGGCACCCGTTGCTCAGCAAGCAGTGCGGGGAATTCTGGCTAAAGGTTGTTGCAGTTGCACCCCGGCCACTCCCTCTTCTCCCCTCTACCATCAGGCAAAAGGAAGTAAGTAAGCAAGTTTATTGGCCAAGTATTCACATACAGGGAATTTGCCTTGGTGCTCCGCCCACAAGTAACAACATGACATGCATGACGTAAAGGTACAGAAGTGTGAAAACGCACACCTCCAGATTCAGGGACAGTTTCTTCCCAGGGGTTATCAGGCAACTGAACCATCCTACCACAACCAGAGAGCAGTCCTGAACTACTATCTACCTTATTACCTTGGAGGACTTACCCAGTTCCCGCTGCATCAAAAAATCCCAGAATATTATAAAGGACATTTCCCACCCCGGACACTCCCTGTTTGAACTGTTGCCGTCAAGCAGACGGTACAGATCTACAAGGACAAGGACAAACAGACTTAAAAACAGTTTTTACCCCACTGCTACAAAGGCACTAAATGTAGCCGCCAAGGAATGCGGGGACTAAGGGACTGTGGTCGGTACACTGTGAAATCGACAGAAGGATGTAGGGTTGGGTGTTTATGGGTGCTGTTTTTATATTTCATATTTATTTTAGTTGTTTATCATCTTTTTTAATATTTTACCTTTAGATTAGATTAGATTAGATTACCTTTATTGTCATTCAGACCTTCCGGTCTGAACGAAATTTCGTTACATGTATCGTTAGCTTTTATGGTTTGAATGTTGCACTGACTGGCTGACATTTTTTAATTTCGTTGTACATGGTTCATGTTACAATGACAATAAAGAAACTATTCTAACTATTACTATTCTATTGGTGACCCTCGGACTATCCTTGATCGGACTTTGCTGGCTTTACCTGGCTCTAAATGTTATTCCCTTTATCATGTAACTGTACACTGCGAATGGCTCGATTGTAATCACGTAATGTCTTTCCTCTGGATGGTTGGCACGCAACAAAAGCTATTCACTGTACCTCGGTGCAAGTGTCAATAAACTCAACTGTAACTGAGCAAGGGGAATTGGGACAATAAGGTGAGTGATAGTGAGGTTGGGAACTGACAATGGAGAGCGGAACGAACGACAGTTTTCCAAAGCAGCTAATGGCAAGCATTAGTCACCAGTTCATAAATGTTGAGTAAAGTGTGTTCATTTTAACAGCAGCCCATTATGGAAAATTGCAAAGTAAAAAGTCAATAACCCTTTACTGGAGCGAGAGTGGGAAATAAAAATCACAATGAAAGGACGTTTCTTTGGGAAGACGAGGAGGAATTAATTTTGTCAGTGGGGTGGTGAATCTGTCGAATTCATTGCTACAGACGGCGGTGGAGGCCAAGTCAATGGATTTTTTTAAGGAGGAGATTGACCAATTCTTGATTAATATGGGTGTCAGAGGTTATGGGGAGAAGCCAGGAGAATGGGAGATAGATCAGCCATGATTAAATGGTGGAGTGGACTAGATGGGCCGAATGGGCAAATTCTGCTACTATCATTTACGACCTTATGAATTCATTTTTTCAGCTTAAATTTCAGGCTCCAAATCCTGGACCCGTTAGTAATTTCCTTCAGCTCTATTTGAAATGGAATCATTATATTGGGTGCACATATCCACATGTATGTTACATTGAAAGAATGTGACTGTTTTTAAATCATAGGATGGGTTTTGCTGGTGTAAAGATCATTTGGGGATAGACACAAAATGCTGGAGTAACTCAGCGGGACAGGCAGCATCTCTGGAGAGAAAGAATGGGTGATGTGACTGATGAAGGGCCTCGACCCATTCCTTCTCACCAGAGATGCTGCCCATCCTGCTGAATTACTCCAGCATTTTGTGTCGATCTTCGCTTTAAACCAGAGCCTGCAGTTCCTTCCACTTGCGGTTCAGAGGTGTTTGATCAATCTTCGCATTTGTGTGGAGGGAACATTTGCATAACATTCAAATAAGATGTTAAATGCATGTAAATGCATGCAAATCAGACTCTGTGCATCCTGTCATCTTCCTGTCATTTTGGTCGCGGAATCATCTGCTTGCCGAACTCGTGTCGAGTGTGGCTTTAAAAGGGTGGCTCAGATATAGAGACTGACAAAGTCACAGAGAACAAAGTAGGCCTTTCAGTTCATCTCCTCCATACCAACCAAGGTGCCCCATCTAAGCTTAATCCCATCTGCCCACGTTTGGTCCATATCCCTCCAAAGTTTTCCAATTTCGAAATGCTGTAAAAGTACCTGCCTCAACTACCTCGTCTGGCATCTCATTCCAACAAAGGTCTTTGGGACCCTATAACTAGAATCGTAGAGTCATACGACACGGAAACAGGCCCTTTGGCCCGACTAGCCCTTGCCGACCAAGATGTCCCATCTATACTGGTCCCACCTGCCTGCGTTTGGCCCATAGCTTTGCATTGAAAAAGCTCCAGGGGAGGCAGCAATCACATCTGCCTCACAGGGGGGCGTGTCTTGAACCCAGTGGAGGAAGAACGAGCGTCAATTACGTCGGCTCAGCCCATGTAATTGACGCTGCCTCTCTCTCCCTCCACGTTAGGTAGTTTCAGCAGCAGCTGTGCAGAACAAAGATCATGGAGTGGAGCAAGATACGCCACTTGGGAAGGTGGACTTTGTCGGTACATCAGAAAGTTATTAAAAAATAGATGTGTACTTATCACAATAATTAATTTTTAGCACTTCTGTACATTTTTGTTTAGTTCATGTAAGGCAGGAGTCTCCAAAATATGGCCCGCGGGACACATCGGGCCCACCACCTGATTTTTCTAGCTCGGACTTGAGTCAGGGAGCGCGGTGGCCCAGGGCTGCTCTCAGTGTTGTTACCGGTTAGATCCCTCGGATTGATTGTCAGAGCCGAGACATCACTGGGCCGCCGTGAAGAAGTGTGCAATGGTGCGTTGGGGGGTTCGGTGGCTGTCAGAATGGGATGGCTGCGGGTTAAAACGTGCCATCGTTCCTCTCTCCCTTCTCTCTCCCCCATTCTCTCTCTCATTCTCTCTCTCTCTCTCTTCTCTCTCTCTCTCATTCTCTCTCTCTCTCCTTCTCTCTCTCTCTCCTCTCTCTCTCCCCTCTCTTTCTCTCCCTTCTCTCTCTCTCTCCCGTCTCCCTCTCTCTCTCTCTCCCTCCTCTCTCACTTCTCTCTCTCCCTTCTCTCTCCCTTCTCCCACTCCCTCCCTTCTCTTCTCCATCCCTCCCTCCCAGCCACGGCTCCTCCCTCTCTCCCCTCGGGGATATGCGTTGATCAATACAGGGTGGGCCAGGCCACTGATACCAGCAAGTGCCTCCACAGCCATTGACCTCACCGCACATCACCGCTCTCAACCCCATTCTCCTGCCTTCTCCCCATAATCTCAGCATCTGTGTTGAAGAAACTCTTAAGCATTGCTTATAAAATAGTTTTTCTTTTTTACCCCCAAATCTAAATATTTTGATGTTATTTTATATTTTAATACTTTTGTCTTTTGATGTCGCTATCTTTTGTCCTATCTTCTTCGCACTTTGCAAAACAGATGGTACAACAATCTGTTATGTATGTGTGGGCTGTGGGTTGGTTAGGTTTTGTCCACAGAATCAGCAGAAATCCTGATCTATTTTTTGCCTCTCAACCCCATTCTCCTGCCCTCTCCCCGTAACCATTGGCACCCTTATAGCCCTGTCCCACGATACGAGCTCATTCCAAGAGCTCTCCCGAGTTTGCCCGGATTCGAACTCGGAGATTTATGGTAATGGCCGCTCGTCGGTACTCGGGGCTCTCGTGGACATTTTTCATCATGTTGAAAAATGTTCACGAGTCTTCCCGTGCTTACCTGCCGTTAGCGAGTCTTCCCAAGTACCTGCCGTTAGCGCTAAGAGACGTCCCCGAACTCCAACGTACCCGCTACATTTATTCCCCGTGCTTACCACGAGTTTGATTTTTTTAAAACTCGGGAGAGCTCTTGGAATGAACTCGTACAGTGTGACAGGGCTTTTACTAATCAAGGACCTATCAATCAAACCTTCAGTTTGAAGAAGGGCCCCAACCCAAAACGCCACCCATCTATTTTCTCCAGTGATGCTGCCTGACCTGCTGAGTTACTCCCGCACTTTGTGTCTATCTTTTGTATAAACGAGCATCTGCAGTTCCTTGTGTAGGAAGCAACTGCAGATGCTGCTTTACACCGAAAATGGACACAAAAAGCTGAAGTAACTCAGCCGGTCAGGCAGCATCACTGGAGAAAATGGATGGGTGGCGTTTCGGGTCTGAAGAAGGGTCTCGACCCGAAACGTCACCCATTCTTTCTATCCAGAGATGCTGCCCTGTCCCGCTGAGTTACTCCAGCTTTTTGTATCTGTCTGCAGTTCTTTGTTTCCACATTAGTTCTGCTTCTCATTCCGCAAGAGTTCTTCCAGAACTTTCCATTGGTGCTTCAGCATGCTGGTGCCACTTGTGAGATCAAAGGCAGCCTTAGCTTTCACAGAGTTGTTGATTTTATTTTCTGTCAGTCATGAGGTCATATAAAAAGTGCTCGTGATCGATGCCGAGGGTGAATTATCTTTTCACAGCTTTGGTTTTGTCCCAGCGTTTACTGGCAGCTTTCCGTCTGGCTAATTTTGAGGTGTTGCAAATGTCAGGATCAGTTGAAGTGAATGCTTTTGTTTCGTCTAATTTAGTGTAGATATACCGCACGGAAACAGGCCCATCGGCCCACCGAGTCCGCACCGACCAGCGATCCCCACACACCAACACTATCCTACACGCACACACTAGGGACAATTTTACATTTACACCAAGCCAATTAACCGACAAACCAGTACGTCTTTGGAGTGTGAGAGGAAACCGAAGATCTCGGAGAAAACCCGCGCAGGTCTCGGGGAGAGCGTGCAAGCTCCGTACAGACAGCACCTATAGTCAGCATCGAACCTGGGTCTCTGGCGCTGTAAGGCAGCAACTCTACCACTGCGCCACCGTGCCGCTGAATAATCTGTTGATGACAGATCATAAACTGGATATGATGATATAATCTTCATCAAACCAGTTGGATTATATTGGAAGAGTGTCTTGTAGAACTTCACCGATGTATTAACTAATTAATAAGCTAAGAGTATCATGGATAAATGACTAGCCTGTTTTGCTTTGATCTGTCCTTTTCACACCTTACGTGCTCTTTGTACCTTTCCATATCTTTAATTTCCTAAAATCCATTGGGAACATTGGGAAGGAACAAAGGATGACCAGGTGTGGGGGGACTGCCATGAGGCGGGGGAGGGGGTGTGGGGAGTGGGGGAGAACAAAGGTGGACCTGACCTGGCGGTACTTTGTAACTATGTCAGTGCCCTTTACGTGGCCACTGTTTGTATACCTTGGGTATGCACGCAAAGAATTTCACTGTGACTGGTCACATGTGACAATAAAGTATTCAATTCATTCATTCGATTCAGAAGAAATGTCTTTGCCAAAGAGTAGTGAAAATGTTCAGCTTGCTGGCTCAGGGAGTAATTAAAGTGAACATTACAGATGCAATTAGAAAGAGCTAGACGAGGACTTTAAGGAGAAAATCAAGCACAATAATACTAAGTATAAGAGTGTAAGATAGTAGAAAGGTAAAGAAAGCAAACGCAATGTTTGCATTTATTTCGAGAGGGCTTGTATGCCAAAACAGGGATGTAATGTTGCGGCTCTATAAGGTATTGGTCAGGCCACATGTTGGAATATTGTGAGCAATTTTGGCCATCATATCTGAGGAAGGATGTGCTGGCTCTGGAGAGGGTCCAGAGGAGGTTTGCCAGGAATGATTGGGTTAACGTATGATAAGCGTTTGTCATCACTGGGCCTGTACTCGCTAGAGTTTAGATGAATGAGGAGGGACCTCGTTGAAACAGTTAGACAGGTACATGGATAGGACAGGTTAGAGGGATATGGACCAAATACAGGCAGGTGGGACTAGTGTAGATGGGGCATGTTGGTCGGTGTGGGAAAGTTGGGCCAAATGGCCTGTTTCCACACTGTATGACTCTGTGACTAGGGAAAAGATTCTGTGCGAATATCTGATCTATTCCTCTCATGATTTTGTACATCTTTATAAGATCACCCCTCATCCTCCTTGCGCTCCAAGGAATAAAGTTCCTGTCAATGTCAATCCACTGGGAAGAGACGTGTTGAATTGAATAGAATTGAATTGGATACATTTTATTAGCCAAGTATGTCTACAGTACATACAGGGAGTTTGCCTTGGTGCTTTCTTCACAAGTAACAAGAAGATATACACTAGGTCTACAGCTATATTAATAGCAAAAGGATAACGAGGGATAAAATTGGACCATTAGAGAGCCAGAATGGACAGCTTCCTGCAGAGCCAAAATAGATGAGGGAGATATTGAACAATTTCTTCTCTTCGGTATTCACCAAGGAGAAGGATATTGAACTCTGTGAGGTAAGGGAAAAAAGTAGAGTAGCTATGGAAACTATGAGATTCAAAGAGGAGGAAGTACTGACGCTTTTGAAAAATATAAAAGTGGATAAGTCTCCAGGTCCTGACAGGATATTCCCTAAGACAGTAAGGGAAGTTAGTGTAGAAATAGCAGGGGCTATGACAGAAATATTTCAAATGTCATTAGAAACGGGAATAGTGCCGGAGGATTGGCGTACTGCGCATGTTGTTCCATTGTTTAAAAAGGGTTCAAAGAATAAACCTAGCAATTATAGACCTGTTAGTTTGACGTCAGTGGTGGGCAAATTAATGGAAAGGATACTTAGAGATAATATATATAAGCATCTGGATAAACAGGGTCTGATCAAGAACAGTCAACATGGATTTGTGCCTGGAAGGTCATGTTTGACAAACCTTCTTGAATTTTTTGAAGAGGTTACTAGGGAAATTGATGAGGGTAAAGCAGTGGATGTTGTCTATATGGATTTCAGTAAGGCCTTTGACAAGGTTCCCCATGGAAGGTTGGTTAAGAAGGTTCAATCTTTGGGTGTTAATGGCGGAGTAGCAAGATGGATTCAACAGTGGCTGAATGGGAGATGCCAGTGAGTAATGGTGGATGGCTGTTTGTCAGGTTGGAAGCCGGTGACCAGTGGGGTGCCTCAGGGATCTGTGTTGGGTCCACTGTTGTTTGTCATGTACATCAATGATCTAGATGATGGGGTGGAAAATTGGATAAGTAAGTATGCAGATGATACTAAGATAGGTGGTGTTGTGGATGATGAAGTAGATTTTCAAAGTCTACAGAGAGATTTGGGCCATTTGGAAGAGTGGGCTGAAAGATGGCAGATGGAGTTTAATGCTGATAATTGTGAGGTGCTACATCTTGGCAGGACAAATCAAAATAGGACGTACATGGTAAATGATAGGGAATTGAGGAATGCTGTGGAACAGAGGGATCTAGGAATAACTGTGCATAGTTCCCTGAAGGTGGAATCGCATGTAGATAGGGTGGTAAAGAAAGCTTTTGGTGTGCTGGCCTTTATAAATCAGAGCATTGAATATAGGAGTAGGGAAGTAATGTTAAAATTGTACAAGGCATTGGTGAGACCAATTCTGGAGTATGGTGTACAATTTTGATCGCCTAATTATAGGAAGGATGTCAACAAAATAGAGAGAGTACAGAGGAGATTTACTAGAATGTTGCCTGGGTTCCAGCAACTAAGTTACAAAGAAAGGTTGAACAAGTTAGGTCTTTATTCTTTGGAGCGCAGAATGTTAAGGGGGGACTTGATTGAGGTCTTTAAAATGATGACAGGGATAGACAGAGTTGACGTGGATAAGCTTTTCCCATTGAGGTTAGGGAAGATTCAAACAAGAGGGCATGACATGAGAATTAAGGGACAGAAGTTTAGGGGTAACAAGAGGGGGAACTTCTTTACTCGGAGAGTGGTGGCTGTGTGGAATGATCTTCCAGCAGAAGTGGTGGAGGCAGGATCGATTTTAACATTTAAAAGTAAAGTGGATAGGTATATGGACGGGAAGGGAATGGAGGGGTATGGTCTGAGTGCAGGTAGATGGGACTAGGGGAAAATAAATGGTCGGCATGGACTGGAAGGGCCGAGAAGGCCTGTTTCCGTGCTGTAATTGTTATATGGTTATATGTTATATGGTAACAACACGATATGCAGTAGAACAACATGATATACAGTAGACAATTAAAAATTAAAAATAAAAATATTATTAAAATTAAATAAAACATTATAATTGATTCTATGTACACCATTGTTTCTGGAGCTTTGAGTCATAGTTTCCCTTTCCTCTTTGCCATCGAGACGGCAGAATTACTGCTGCGTTCTTTCATCTGTCAAGATGTCTGGCTGGTTTGTTTTGTCTGTGCTCGGTTACAACTTTGCAAATCAATAATTAAAACCTCCCTTTGCTTGAAGAAACAACATTTCGGTTACAGCTGATTTAAGGCGATACAGAAATCTACAAATCTGCGAGCTTGATGTAACCGGTCACTAACATGTCAGAGCTCCTGCCAGAGGCGCTTGAGTTAACGTTGACCCTGCAAGATTAATTCAAACATACACCATTCAGTGGACATCTATCTCCTCTCCTGGGACATCATATACCTGGTCTAAGGATGGGTCTCGATCCCAAACTTCACCCCTTCCTTCTCTCCAGATGCTGCTTTACACCAAAGATAGACATAAAATGCTGGAGTAACTCAGCAGGGCAGGCAGCATCTCTTGAGAGATGCAATTCCTTCTATCCAGATAGAGCTGCTGCCTGTCCCACTGAGTTACTCCAGCATTGTGTGCCTATCTCCATCTGCAGGTTCTGCTCTTTCAACGAAAGTCGCTTTCCATTGCCACGGAAAGTGGATTTGAATTAGTTGTCTAAAAGCTATGCTGACCTTCTGCAATTCTCTCCCTCTCTCACTCTCTCATTCTCTCTCTCATTTTAAACACAGGATCCATGTGGAGCAATGAACAATGGCCCAGCTGTACTACAAAAAAGCCAACTATTCCCCATACATAGACCGCATCCCACTGCAGATTGTCCGTGCGGAGACTGAGCTGTCGTTGGAGGAGAAGGCTTACCTCAACGCCGTGGAGAAGGGCGACTACGCCAGCGTGAAGCAGGGTCTGGAGGAAGCCGAGATCTACTTCAACATCAACATCAACTGCACCGACCCGCTGGGACGTAGCGCGCTGCTCATCGCCATTGAGAATGAAAACCTAGAGATCATGGAGCTGCTCCTGAGCTTCTGCGTGTATGTGGGAGATGCTCTGCTCTACGCAATACGGAAGGAGGTTGTTGGGGCGGTCGAACTCCTGCTGCATCATAGGAAGCCACGTGGAGAGAAACAGGTAATTCATTCACTTGATATTTGACAAGACCCTACAATGGTCAACGGCCATTGGTCATTGTTCAATAGTCAATAGTCAATGGTCAATGGTCATTGGTCAATGGTCAATGGTCATTGGTCAATGGTCAATGGTCAATGGTCATCAGTCAATGGTCAATTGTCATTGGTCAATGGCCAATGGTCATTGGTCAATGGTCAATGGTCAATGGTCAATGGTCAATGGTCAATGGTCATTGGTCATTGGTCAATGGTCAATCATCAATGGTCAATGGTCATTGGTCAATGGTCAATGGTCAATGGTGTTTGGTCAATGGTCATTGGTTAATGGTCAATGGTCAATGAATAATAATCACTGGTCAATGCTCAATAGTCCAATGTTCCTTTATTGTCACGTGTACTTTGATTTACCATACAGTCATACCAAAAAAAGATACAAAACTACATAAACATAAACAGCCACCACAGCGGCGTGTGAGAATCTTCAGGGCACACAGCATAAGCGGAGACCCACAGCCATCAGTTCAATGTCCGGGCCACAGACACACACACTCCTTCACCGTGACCAGAGTTGCACCGACTGCTTTCGTTCTCTATGCAGTCCTCGTCTGTCCGAACAGTCGTAAAGCCGTCCACACTCGCACCAGACTCCAGGACGCTCCCGTGGTGCAACGTCCTCGCAACAACGAGACCACCGGACTCACGGCAATCCCTCCGAATCCCCACCAGCGCAGGCAGCGTCCATCTTGCTTTCGGTGACCTGTCACTCCTCACAGCAACGGAAGGCGAATAACCTTTACCTTCTTCCTCCTTTTCTCCCGTGGTTGGGGCGATTTAAACACCCGCAGTCGGGGCGATCGAAGTTCACCGCTGTTGGCATCAAAGCCCCCCGCAACGGGGAGATCGATGGTGCCTGCAATTGTAGCGTTCGAAGCTCCTGCAGCTGGAGCTCCCGAAGCCGATCCCGAATAAAGGGACCACCAGCAACACGATGTTAGGCCGCAGTGAGGACGGAGATACAACACGGTCAATGATCAATGGTCAATGATTAAATGGTCAATGGTTTCTTTATCGTCACGTGTACCATAGAGTCATAGAGTGATACAGTGTGGAAACAGGCCCTTTGCCCCAACATGCCAACATGTCCCAGCTTCATTAGTCCCACCTGCCAGTGTTTGGTCCATATCCCTCTAAACCTGTCCTATCCATGTACCTGTCCATTTCATAAGGCTAGAGGGATCAGGGGGTAGGGAGAGAAGGCAGGTACGGGATACTGAGTTGGATGATCAGCCATGATCATATTGAATGGCGGTGCAGGCTCGAAGGGCCCAATGGCCTACTCCTGCACCTATTTTCTATGTTTCTATGTGTCTATAAATATCGGGATAGTCCCTGCCCCAACCACCTCTTCTTGCAGCTTGTTCCTTACACCTAGGTACAGTGAAATACATTTTTTGCATAGAGATCCACATGACGTATTGCCGAACATAAGCACCATCACGCCTGTAAGTACAGTAGGCACAGAGAAGCCCACTGAGCCCATATACAAGAGGCAACATTTGCCTTGCCTTGGCATGTGCCTTAATGCCATTGACATGCAAAGGGATATTGGAGTCCACATCCATACCTCACTGAAGGTGATAGAGCAAGTAGATAGGGTGGTTAAGAAGTCGTATGGTATGCTTGCCTTCATTAGTGGGGGCATTGAATATATCAACCTGGAAGTCATGTTGCTGCTCTATAGGACGTTGGTAAGGCCGTATTTGGAGTATTCCGTGGCATTTCCGTTCCTGTGCTATACTGTTCTATGGTAGACGCAAAGTGCTGGCGTATCTCAGCGGGTGAGTCAGCATCTCTGGAGAGAAGGAAAGGTCTCGGCCAGAAACGTCGCCCATTCCATCTCTGCCTCACCCATTGAGTTACTCCAGCACTTTGTGTCTACCTTCGAGTTAAACCAGCATCTGCAGTTCTTTCAGACACGTACTGTACTGTTCGATGTTCTACGTTCTAAAAGCAACAGTTACTGGCACATCCAGACTTTTTTTGGTCTGCGTGATGTTTTGTTACGCTTTAGGTGGTGGGACTTAGATAAGGAAAGCTAAAAAAAACTGAGCCCACATGGTATGAAAGCAGAAAATTGAAAATATTGGAATAATGGGAATACCAAAGGATATTCTGTTAAGTGCAAGGGCTGAAAGAATGGACCAGGGGAACACTTGTTCTTGTTTTAGATTTCGTTAAATTTAGAGATACAGCGCGACAACAGGCTCTTTCGGCCCACCGAGCCCACACCGACCAGCGATCCCCGCACACTAAAGGGCCTGTTCCACTTTCACGACCTAATTCACGACCTCTACCGAGTTTGGCCTTGATTCAAACACGCAGCTTGGTCGTCACGATGTCGTAGGAGGTCGAAGGAGATCGTAGGTAGGTCGTAGGTAGGTCGTGATGCTAATCGTAGGTACTCGTGGCATCAAGTAGGTCGGGGCGTTTTTCTAGCCTGATGAAAAATGTCCATGAGTAAAAAAGGTCGTGTATTAGGTCATGAAAGTGGGACAGGCCCTTAACGCTGCCCTACACACACTAAGGACAAATTTAGATTTACACCAAGCCAATTAACTTACAAACCTGTATGTGTTTGGAGTGTGGGAGGAAACCGGAGCACCCAGAGAAAACCCACAAGGTCACGGGGAAAACGTTGAAACTCCGAACAGGCAGCACCCGTAGTCAGGATCGAACCAGGATAGACAATAGGCAATAGGCGCAGGAGTAGGCCATTCGGCCCTTCGAACCAGCACCGCCATTCACCGTGATCGTGGCTGATCATCTGGAAATACATGGATATACTTGGTGTGGGAACTGGAAGGGGGGTCAACTTCACCTCTAAATGTTAAAAGTCTGATGGAACAGCAATTGGGAATGGTCTATTCTTTTGGTACATCACCAACATGTCCTGCTGATAATTTCAGATTTAATTGCGAATTAAATTGGACCCCAGCGCACCCGATTTTCATAAATTGAAACGGCAAGCACCAAATTTGGGACTAGATTTGTGAGCATCTCTGGAAACAGGATTTGGTTTGGTCAGATGCACAAATTAATTAATCAATTAATTAATTAACGGGCGAATGAATGAATGAATGAATGAATGAATGCAAGGTATGCAAAGCGTTACTACTTAAAGGGCGCCGACAATGTTACGAAGTATCCCATGCGGAGTCTTCCTATGTTCATCCCCCCCTCTCTTGTGGTGGTTTCTCTTTTGTTCTCTCCGCCACCCCTCTCCCCCTCCCTCCCCCCCCCCCCCCCCCCACGTACGCCGGGTCCTCCTTTATTTATTGCCCTGTACCCAGAGAGACAGTAACATGTTATCCACAGGTGCAGCTGGTAGAGCCATTGCCTCTCAGCGCCTGAGACCTGAGCTCGATCCTGACCTCGGATGCTGTCTGTGTGGAGTTTGCACGTTCCTCCTGTGGGTTTTCTCCAGGCGCTCTGGCTTCCACCCATATCCCAAAGATGTGCGGCCTTGTAGGTTAATTGGCCTCCGTAAAATAATGCTCCTCATGTGTCAGCAGTGGGTGAGAAAGTGGGATAATGTAGAACTACAGTGAATGGAGATCGTTGGTCAGCATGGACTCAGTGAAGCGAAGGGTCTGATTACATGCTGTAGCTCTAAACTAAACTGGGACAGTGGTGCAGGGGTAGAGTCGCTGCCTCACAGCGCCAGAGACTCGGGTTCCATCCTGACTGCGGCTGCTGTCTGTACGGAGTTTGCACGTTCTCCATGTGACCACGTGGGTTTTCACCAGGTGCTCCGGTTTCCTCCCGTAATCCAAAGACATGCAGGGTTGTAGTTTAATTGGCTTCGGTAAATTGTAAATTGTCCCTAGTGTGTAGGATAGTGCTATTGCTAGTAGGCGGGGACTTGGTGGGCCGAAGGGCCTGTTTCCATGCTGCAACTCTAAATTCTAAACTATAAAGTAAAGTCTAAGGTAAATAAGATCCTCTTCTCAAACATCACGGACAGACGACACACTCCAGAGCCCTCTTGCAACTTGAATGTCTTTGAAACGTCTGATCTTGGTCCAAGAGACATGTAATATTATTCCTGGCAACATTGTTTAGTTTATAGATACAGCGCGGAAATCACGCTCTTTGGTCCGCACCGACCAGCGATCCCCGCACACTAACACTAGGGACAATTTAAATGTATACCAAATGAAATAACCTACAAACCTGTACGTCTTTGGAGTGTGGGAGGAAACCAACGATCTTAGAGAAAACCCACGCAGGTCACGGGGAGAAGGTACAAACTCTGTGTGATTTTCTCTGTAGGGCCCTGTTGTGACTAGCACAATGTATACACGTCCGCCATCTTGTAAGTAAGATTTAATTTGAACAACCAACGGAAACTTCTCGAGGGTCACCTGACCTCAGTCACGAGGCACAGGCACATTTGCCAGTTTCAGCTTTGGGCCTCAAGGGGCACTGGCATTATATATATATATATATTATTATATATATATATTATATTTTATATATATATATATAATATATATCTATGTAATATATATATATTACAAATACATCACATCTCCCCCTTCACTTTACTTACATCACATCTCCCCCTTCACTTTACTTACATCACATCTCCCCCTTCAACGTTGGTCAAAACTAATCTTGAACCTTTCATCAATTTAATGTGGATAAAGTACCACAAATAACACAGTGCTCTTCATACTACAAAACTATAAAATAATTGCCCAACAATTTTACATAACAAGTCGAGTTTGGGGTTTTGACAATCGCCCACTTCTCGTGCAAGTCGTATTTCCAACTCGTTCTGCGTCACACTCTGTACAGGCAGCACCCGTGGTCAGGATCGAACCCGGGTCTCTGGCGCTGTGAGGCAGCAACCCTACCGCTGCGCCACCGTGCCATCCTGGAGCGATGAAGTAGGTGTCAGCCTTGCCCAGTGGGATTCAGCATAATTTGGACCTCAATAATAGAATTTAGTTGCCAGAGTCAACCTTATCTCAGGAAACAGCTTGTCCTTTAAAAGGGATCACTGTTGGACTGCTTGCAAGGACCTTCATTAGCAGCGGTGTTTTAGTCAGAGTGTGATGAACATTCCCGAGGGAAACAAGCCATTGAGGAGAGTTATCCATTGAGAGAGAAGAATGCAACAATTTGGCCCACCGAGTCCACTCCGACCATCGACTACCCGTTCATGTGTTTAAGAAGGAACTGCAGACGCTGAAAAATCTCAACACCTCCATCCTCCACCAGGAGGGTCTCAAAACCAACCAATCCCCGTCTACAGATACTCTCCACCGCCTAGCGGAGCTGGTCCTTACCCTTAATAACTTTTTGTTTGACTCCTCCCATTTTTTCAAATACAAGGTGTAGCTATGGGCACGCTCATGGGCCCCAGCTATGCCTGCCTGTTTGTAGGGTACGTCGGACAATCCTTGTTCGAGAAGAACCAGGGCCCCATCACCGACCTCTACCCCACTTTTGATCACCCGTTCATAGTCGCTCCATGTTATTCAACTTTCTCATCCACTCCCTACACACTGGACGGTAGACGTCAGAGATAAAGGCCCTTCGGCCTGTCGAGTCGAGAATAAGGAGTAAGCCATTTAGAATTAAGAATAAGGAGTAAGCCAGTTAGAACGGAGACGAGGAAACACTTTTTCTCACAGAGAGTGGTGAGAATGTGGAAGTTTCTGCCTCAGAGGGCGGTGAAGGCCGGTTCTCTGGATGCTTTCAAGAGAGAGCTTGATAGAGCTCTTAATGATAGCGGAGTCGGGGGATATGGGGAGAAGGCAGGAACGGGGTACTGATTGGGGATGATCAGCCATGATCACATTGAATGTCAGTGCTGGATCGAAGGGCCGAATGGCCTACTCCTACACCTATTGTCTATTGTCCATTGTCTATTGAGTCTGTGCCAACCATCGATCACCCATTCGCATTAGTTGTATGTTATCCCACATTCCCATCCATTTCCCATGCACGAGGTACAAGGTCTATCGGTTTATTGGCCAACCGTCAGATATGCCCAGAATTCTTTTCCCAAATGTTGTGCTTTTTGTTTCATTTTATGAAAATCAGGAAGGTTCCAATTTCACTGTCAATTAAACTGGAACAATAGTGAATACACTTAAACTAATCATTTTTAGTTTAGTTTGGAGATACAAAATAACAGGCCCTTCAGCCCTGGTTGACAATTGTCCAATGCGTGTTTAAACTGCTAGAGAATTTTTTCCTCAAGATTTCTTTACTTTTGTTTAGCTGAGAGATGCGGCGCGGAAACAGGAGTTTGCGCCGACCAGCAGTCACCCCGCACACTAACACTATCCTGCACACACTAAGGACAATTTCCAATTGCACCAAAGCCAATTAACCTACAGACCTGCACGTCTTTGGAAGATGGGAGGAAACCGGAGATCCTGGAGAAAACCCATGGAGGTCACGGGGAGAATGTACAAAGTACGAACAGACAGCACCCGCGGTCAGGATCGAATCCGGGTCTCTAGCGCTGTGAGGCAGCAACTCTATCACTGCTACACCGTGCCGTGGAAGTAATTTATGTGAGGTCCTTTGCAATTCAATTAGCAATTAGCCCTCCCTCCTCCCCCTTCAAATGTAATCTTCTAAATATAGCTATAGGATTTTAGCTGATTTATTATTCTTGGCAGGATTTGGCTGTGTACTACTGCAACTTGATATTGGTATTGGTTTATTTTGCCGCATGTACCGACATGCGGTGAAAGGTTATGTTTGCATGCTATGCAGTCAAATCATATATACATACACACAGTGCCCTCCATAATGTTTGGGACAAAGACCCATCATTTATGTATTTGCCTCTGTACTCCACAATGTGAGATTTGTAATAGAAAGAAAAATTACATGTGGTTAAAATGCACATTGTCAGATTTTAATAAAGGACATTTTTATACATTTTGGTTTCACCATGTAGAAATTACAGCCGTGTTTATACATAGTCCCGCCATTTCAGGGCTCCGTAATGTTTGGGACACATGGCGTCACGGGTGTTTGTAATTGCTCAGGTGTGTTTAAATGCCTCCTTAATGCAGGTATAAGAGAGCTCTCCGCACCTAGTCTTTCCTCCAGTCTTTCCATCACCTTTGGAAACTTTTACTGCTGTTTATCAACATGAGGACCAAAGTTGTGCCAATGAAAGTCAAAGAAGCCGTTATGAGTGAAAAACAAGAATAAAACTGTTAGAGACATCAGCCAAACCTTAGGCTTGCCAAAATCAACCACGTGGAACATCATTAAGAAGAAAGAGAGCACTGATGAGCTTACTAATCGCAAAGGGACTGGCAGGCCAAGGAAGACCTCCATAGCTGATGACAGAAGAATTCTCTCTATAACAAAGAAAAATCCCCAAACACCTGCCCGACAGATCAGAAACACTCTTCAGGTGTGGATTTGTCAATGACCGCTGTCTGCAGAAGACTTCATGAACAGAAACACAGAGGCTACACTGCAAGATGCAAACCACTGGTTAGCCGTAAAAATAGGATGGCCAGGTTACAGTTTGCCAAAAGGTACTTAAAAGAGCAACCACGGTTCTGGGAAAAGGTCTTGTGGACAGGTGAGATGAAGATTAACTTATATCAGAGTGATGACAAGAGCAAAGTATGGAAGAGAGAAGGAACTGCCCAAGATCCAAAGCATACCACCTCATCTGTGAAACACGGTGGTGGGGGTGTTGTGGCCTGGGCATGTATGTCTGCTGAAGGTACTGGCTCACTTATCTTCAATGATGATACAACTGCTGATGGTAGTAGCATAATGAATTCTGAAGTGTTTAGACACATCCTATCTGCTCAAGTTCAAACAAATGCCTCAAAACTCATTGGCTGGCGATTCATTCTACAGCAAGACAATGATCCCAAACATACTGCTAAAGCAACAAAGGAGTTTTTCAAAGCTAAAAAATTGTCAATTCTTGAGTGGCCAAGTCAATCACCTGATCTGAACCCAATTGAGCATGCCTTTTATATGCTGAAGAGAAAACTGAAGGGGACTAGCTCCCAAAACAAGCATAAGCTAAAGATGGCTGCAATACAGGCCTGGCAGAGCATCACCAGAGAAGACACCCAGCAACTGGTGATGTCCATGAATCGCAGACTTCAAGCCATCATTGCATGCAAAGGATATGCAACAAAATACTAAACATGACTACTTTCATTTACATGACATTGCTGTGTCCCAAACATTATGGTGCCTTGAAATGGGGGGACTTTGTATAAACACTGCTGTAATTTCTACATGGTGAAACCAAAATGTATAATCTGACAAATTGCACTTTAACCACATGTGATTTTTTCTCTTACAAATCTCAAATTGTGGAATACAGAGGCAAATAATTAAATGACAGGTCTTTGTCCCAAACATTATGGAGAGCACGGTACACACACATGTACACATAAAGAACAAACAAACGATAATAGTGTTATACATATAATAATCATACTATACATTGGTTTAAGCAAGCCACACACATGTACAGCAGAGGCATGAGGAATTGCAGATGCTGGAATTGTGAGCAAAACACAATGTGCTGGAGTAACTCAGCGGGCCAAGCAACATTTGTGGAGAGAATGGATAGGTAACATTTCAGGTCAAGACCCTTTTTCAGTCAATTACAACTGCTTGTGCAAAGAGCAAAATACCAGAGTACAGAATATAATGTTACACCATTACATCGTTGTAGCTGCAGAAATTGTGCAGGTATATATTTTTAAAGTGTAAGGTCCCCTAATGAGGCAAGTTGGAAGATTGGTACAACACCCTTAGCTCATATGAGAAGGTTATTGGCTGCAACCTTCCCTCCATTGATGAACTGTACACTGCAAGGGCCAGGAAGCGAGCGGGTAAGATCATCTCTGACCCCTCTCACCCTGGCCACAAAGTCTTTGAATCACTTCCCTCTGGAAGGCGACTCCGGACTGTCAAAGCTGCCACAGCCACTGCTTTTTTCCACGAGTAGTCGCTCTACTCAATAACCAAAAGTCTGTAGGCTCATTTTTGCTCTGGTATTTGATTTAGTTCACATGTTTAATCGATAATGTTTTATTATTAATGTTTAATGTTTTATGTGTCATTCCTAACTGTAACTGACTGTCATGTTGTCACTTGTGGGCGGAGCACCGGGGCAAATTCCTTGTATGTGAATACTTGGCTAATAAACTTATTCATTCAGCTCATGGGAGGACCGTTCAGTAGTTTGATGACAGCGGGGAAGAAGTGTTACGTGCTTGCAAGCGTTTGTGTTCATCTGGCCAACGGGAAAGGGGAGAAGAGGGAGTGACCGGGGTGAAAATGGTCCTTGATAATGTTGGCTGCTTTCCACAGGCAGCATGAAGTGTAGATGGGGACAATGGTGGGTTGGGGGAAGAACTCGTTTGTGCAACATACTGGGCTGCATCCACAATGTTGCAATCTCTTGCCAAACCTAATTAACAAAGGCATTGAACAATAAATATTTAGTTTAATTTAGAGACACAGCATGGACACAGGCCCTTCAGCCCGCAGAGTCCACGGCGCCTAGTTCTATGTTATCCCACTTTCTCATCCACTCCCTACACCCTAGGGGCAATTTACAGAAGCCAATTAACATATGTGTTTTTGGATTGTGGGAGGATCATACAGCAACATATAAAATTCTTAAGGGACTGGACAGGCTAAATGCAGGAAAAATGTTCCTGGTGTTGGAGGAGTCCAGAACCAGGGGTCACAGTTTAAGAATAAAGGATAGGCCATTTAGGACTGAGATGAGGAAAAACCTTTTCACCCAGAGAGTTGTGAATCTCTGGAATTCTCTGCCACAGAAGGCAGTGGAGGCCAATTCACTGGATATTTTCAAGAGAGAGTTAGATATAGCTCTTCGGGGTAACGGAATCAAGGGATATGGGGAGAAAGCAGGAACAGGGCACTGATTCTGGATGATCAGCCATGATCATATTGAATGGCGGTGCTGGCTCGAAGGGCCGCCAGATTTGGCAGCATTTTCAAAGTCCAGTTCACGCTTTAGGTCTAATGAACGTCACCTAATCCAGGCAAATGCTCAGAATGCAAGAATTAAGGTGATAATTGTCCTTCTTTGAAGGATGTTTATGTTATGTGTAAAATTAGACCATTCGGCCCATCAACTCTACTCCACCATTCAATCATGGCTGATCTATCTTTCCCTCCTAACCCCATTCTCCTGCCTTCTCCCCATAACCCCCTGACACCCGAACTAATCAAGAATCTGTCGATCTCCACGTTAAAAATATCCACTAACTTGGCCTCCACAGCCTTCTGCAACAATGAATCCCACAGTTTCACCGCCCTCTGACTAAAGAAATTCCTCCTCTTCTCCTTAACGATTTTAACAAAACAGTTGGGTTTTGACAATAACTTTCTCAGCAGCTAATCTTTCCAATTCTTTTAATTGAATTCAAATGCTCAGCCTGCTGCTGTGTGATTTGCACAAATGCTCTCTGGACCTCGAATGGAGTAATTAGAATTTTTAAGAAATCAAATGCATCAAATTGGTTGAATATAAAATTAGCAGCTAGAATCCCACAATACTTACTGTATTCATTATAATCTCTGCTATAGTATGATTTAAATATTACCGAAGAAGGATTATAACTCCCTGTTCAATGGATCAGCAATATAAATGCATTTATGCAGCTTTTTCTCATTGTTTTTCACACTGAAAGCTGTCAGGATGTCTTAGTAATTCTGCTGGAAAAGGAGGAACTGGTTGGCAACGTGTATGCGACACATCCTACTAATTTAGTGTGAGGAAGCAGGACCTCACGGTGGTGCAACGGTAGAGTCGCTGCCTCACAGCCCCAGGGACCCCGGTTCGATCCTGACTACGGATACTGTCTGTAAGGAGTTTTTGCGGGTGCTGGCTGTACGGAGTTTCCCCATGACCAGTCGCTCCGGTATCCTCCCACATCCCAAAGACTTGCCGGTTTGCATGTTAATTGGCCCTCTGTACATTGTCCCTAGTGTGCGTAAGGAGCGGATGAGAAACTGAGATAACATCGATCTGGTATGAACGGATGATTGATGGTCGGTGTAGACTCAGTGGGCTAAAGGGTCAGGCAGCATCTCTGGAGATAATGGATGGGCGACGTTTCGGGTCGGGACCCTTCTTCAGTCTGGAGAAAATGGATGGGTAACATTTCGGGTCCTGATCCGAAACATCGCCCATCTTTTTTCTTCAGAGATGCTGCCTGACCCGCTGAGTTACTCCAGGACTTTGTGTCTATCTTTGCTATAAACCAGCGTCTGCTGTTTTCTTGTTTCTACAGTAAGCCACGCTGTATGTCCTAACGTGATTTACTGTTGACGTGATTCAACTAATGAACAGCATTAATGTAAATGATCAATTTTCACTATGATACACAACATCCTGAGTAGATCCACATCTATGATAAATTATTAAATTCTCAATTATCTCAGGCCAAAATGGCTGCAGTGGATTTTCAAAGTCAAAGTCAAAGTCACGTTTATTCGTCACATGCACCCTAAGGTGCTGTGAAATGAATTTGCCAGCAGCGATACACTTAGAAAGAACACACAATACACAATAACATTTAACACAAACATCCACCACAACATGCTTCATCTTGGAGGATCCGCCATGTGGAGCAGGATGAGACGTGCTCACGTTTCTTCTTCCATAAGGTTCACAGGGGGAGCTCTGTGATGAACAGCCTTAGGGAGGAGGACGGCTCGGTAGCATCCTCACACACAGACATGCTGAGGATCTGCAAATCCTTTTACACAGATTTGTATGACCAAAAGGCCATAGACAGCACCTCCTCCCAGAACTTCCTGTCCTCGATCACGGAGGTCTTGGAGGACAGCAAGCGGGAGAGTCTGGACCAACCACTGACCCTAGAGGAGCTGACTGGCTCCATCCGTTCCTTTGACTCGGGTAAAACTCCCGGAAGCGATGGCTTACCGGCCGAGTTGTATTCGGCACTGTGGGACTGGATGGGCCCGGACCTGCTAGAAGTGTACAACGACATGCTTCTAGCTGGTAGCATGTCAGACTCCATGAGGAAGGGCAACATCACCCTAATCTACAAGCAGAAGGGGGAGATGAAGGACATAAGGAATTGGAGACCCATAACGCTCTTGAATGTAGACTACAAGATCCTGTCTAAGGCCATCGCCAACCGGGTCAAGTCTGCTCTGGGACAGGTGATCCACCCGGACCAAACTTGTGCTGTACCTGGCAGGAAAATCTCAGACAGCCTAGTGCTGCTGAGAGATACCATCGCCTACGTGCAGGACAGACGGGTGGATGCCTGCCTAGTCAGCTTGGACCAGGAGAAGGCCTTTGACAGGATTTCGCACACGTACATGAGGGACGTGCTCTCCAAAATGGGTTTTGGGGAGGGAATCAGGAATTGGATCAATCTGCTCTACACCGACATCCGTAGTGCAGTCCACATAAATGGGTGGGAATCAGACAGTTTCCCTGTAAGGTCTGGAGTCAGGCAGGGTTGCCCTCTCTCTCCTGTCTTGTTTGTCTGCTGTATTGAACCTTTTGCCGAATCCATCAGGAAGGATGCGAGCATTAGAGGAGTGACACTGCCCGGCAGTGGGGGCATTCAAGTAAAGACCTCCCTGTACATGGACGATGTCGCTGTCTTCTGCTCGGATCCAGGGTCGGTCCGCAGATTGATTAGTATCTGCGACCAGTTTGAGTCGGCCACGGGAGCCAGGGTGAACCGCAGGAAGAGCGAGGCCATGCTCTTTGGCAACTGGCCCGACAGATCTTCCGTCCCCTTCACCATCAAGCCTGACTTCTTGAAGGTGCTGGGGATCTGGTTCGGGGGGGCTGAGGCGTGTAACAAGAATTGGCTGGAGCGGATAGCCAGGGTGGGGAAGAAGCTGGAGCTGTGGAGGCAACGCTCCCTCTCCATAACGGGAAAGAATTTGGTCATCAGGTGTGAGGTGCTCTCGGGCCTGCTGTACTTGGCACAGGTGTGGCCTGTCCCTCCTTCCTACGCCACAGGGATCACCCGGGCCGTCTTCCAGTTCATCTGGGGGTCGAGGATGGACCGGGTGCGACGGGCCACAATGTACAAGTCGGCAGACAACGGGGGTAAAAGCGTGCCCAACGTCGCCCTCATCCTGATGGCCACCTTCGTGTGTGGCTGCATCAGGCGGAGTGTAGAGCCAAGGCACCAAGTGTCACTACCTGCTGAGGTTCTACCTGTCCCCGGTGTTGCGAAGGATGGGCCTGGCGCAGATGCCACGCAACGTGCCAGTCAGCTGGTCACTGCCGCCCCATCTGTCGTCTGTGGAAAGGTTCTTCCGGACCAACACCTTTGACCACATGTCCATTGGGCAGTGGTCAGCACAGAATGTCCTGCAGGTACTGCAGGGAAAGGACTCGATGGACCCGGTGGCGTGGTTCCCTGAGCAGACTGCCCAGCTTGTCTGGCAAAATGCCTCATCGCCAGAACTCACCAACAAGCACCAAGACCTGGCTTGGCTGGCGGTGAGGGGAGCCCTCCCAGTCAGATCCTTCCTGCACCATCGGAACCTCACTACCAGCGCACGCTGCCCTCGGGACGGCTGCTATGGAGTGGAGACGGTCGCCCACCTCTTTGCAGAGTGTGGATTTGCCCAAAGAGTCTGGAGAAAAATGCAAGGGTCCCTGGTACGCTTTATTCCAAACAGCTCTGTCACAGAGGACTCTGTGATTTACGGACTGTTCCCAGGGACACATTCAGAGACTGACATCAAGTGCTGCTGGAAGGTTATCAACTCGGTGAAAGACGCTCTCTGGTCTGCCCGAGCTTTGTTCACCACCCAGCAGAGCGAGATGTCCGTCGGGGAATGTTGCCGACTGGCCCACTGCAGACTGCAGGAGTACGTACTAAGGGACGCACTGAAGCTCGGTGCAGCCAACGCCAAGGCTCGGTGGGGGAGGGCCACAGTCTAAGGTCCTTCCGCTGCTGGACATGGGGGGCACAGTATGGTGGAGACGCCCCTCAAAATAAGGGAAGGTATCCCATGCCGGGGGGCCACATGAGTGGCACGGGTGGGGGATTAATTAGTAAAATTTGAAAAATGTATATAGACTGCATGGAAGAATTTGTATAGCCTCCGAAAATGTCGGATGGATTTTTCGCACGGTTGATGTATTGTAAATATTTATTACTTGAATAAAGTCTATTTTGAAATTAAAAAAAAAAAAAAACCACAACATGCTTCATTGTGGTGGAAGGCACAAAGTTCAGCCAGGCCTTCTCCTTTTGAGTAAACAACTAGGGCTGCACTGGGGAGCCATTTAGTGACCCATATTCTCCAGATTTCTAGCATTTATTGTTCATTATTCAAAGCATTCATCTTTAATATGTGTGGTGGTAACAGCACTGTGGACAAATGATGCATAACGTATGAGCAATAAAAACGGATATATGCAAGGGAATTAAAGCTTTGCCTTGGATAACTGTGCTCAGTATTTTAGAACGAGTGTAGATATAACATATTTTCTCCCAAGAAAATACTGTACAGTTCCCCAGTTGTCATACTATAAATTTGAAGTCATTCATTCTGCTCTCCCCTTCAAATTATGCTCATGAGTTCATAAGGGTTTAAGAGCAGAATTAGGCCATTCGGCAAATCAAGTCTACTCCGCCATTCAATCATGGCTGATCTATCTTTCCCTCTCAACCCCAATTCTCCTGCCTTCTCCCCGTAACCCCTGACACCCGCACTAATCAAGAATCTATCTATCTCTGCCTTAAAAAAAAATCCACTGACGTGGCCTCCACAGCCTTCTGTGGCAATGAATTCCACAGATTCACCACCTTCTGACTAATGAAATTCCTCCTCATCTCCTTCGTAAAGGAACATCCTTTAATTCTGAGGCTGTGACCTCTGATCCAAGACTCTCCAACAAGTGGAAACATCCTCTCCACATCCACTCTATCCAGGTATTTCACTATTCGGTAAGTTTCATGCATGTGTCCGGTACTGGCTAATCTATATTTTAGTTTTAAATCCTCAACATTATTTTTAATACCCTCAACGTTATTTTTATTTTAATCAAAAAAATTATTTTTAATAAAACTTTGTCCAATCCACCAAAATGTTTTGTCAACAAAAATCAATAAATAGTGCAGAGGTATCTCAGAGAATTTTTAAGTTTGATTTTGAGTTTAGTATATTGTCACGTGTACTGAGGTACAGTGAAAAGCTTTTGCTACGTGCTAACCAGCCAGCGGAAAGACAATACATGATTACACTGTGCACGGCTCGATTGTAATCATGTATTGTCTTTCCGCTGACTGGTTAGCACGCAGCAAAAGCTTTTCACTGTATCTCGGTACACGTTACAATAAACTAAATTCAAAATCAAATCTCTGAGCATGTTGTTTCCTGCCAACCTTATGCAGATGTGTCTCCAGAGGGCTTTAGGGTGGCATGGTGGCACAGTGGTAGATTTGCTGCCTTACATTGCCAGAGACCCAGGTTCGATCCTTGCTATGGCTGCTGCCTGTGCAGAGTTTGCACATTCTTCAAGTGACTGCGTGGGTTTTCTCCAGGTGCTCCGGGTTTCCTCCCACACTCCAAAGACGTGCAGGTTTGTAGGTTAATTAGCTTCGGTAAAAGTGTAAATTGTCCCTAGTGCGTGCAGGATAGTGTTAGTGTACGGGGTGATCGCTGGTCGGCACGGACTCAGTGGGCCGAAGGGCCTGTTACCACGCTGATAATCTAATTGCTGCGGACATTTATTGTCTCGGTTTGAATATGGCCTCTTCCCTTCCGTGTCATTTTTGCTATCTTCTCCTTTTCCATTTACATTCTCACTGCTTCATAGTTCATAAGGGATAGGCGCAGGATTCGGCCAGGAAATGCAACACTCCACTTTCTCTGTAGGTCTTGTTTAATTAGATACAAGGTCCAAGGGGAAGGAACGAAAATTGTGATCAGGAAGGGCATGAACTAATTGAGTACAAGATTTTATGGATTATCAATGTCAACACCATGACAAATCAAGCACAATCAATTGTATCGGGAATTTTAGACAATTCATTAATCACTTGAAGAAAAATTCTATACCATTCACGACACACCTAATTGAGAAACGTCTATATGCTCGCTGCTGGTACCTATTATTGGCCACGTGATATACACTAACATGGGGGGGGCACGGTGGCGCAGTGGTAGAGTTGCTGCCTTACAGCGCCAGAGACCCGGGTTCGATCCTGACTACGGGTGCTGTCTGTACGGAGTTTGACCAACGTGGGTTTTCTCAGAGATCTTTGGTTACCTCCCGTCCTCCAAAGACGTACAGGTTTGTAGGTTAATTGGGTTGGTGTAAAAAAAATGTATCTACTTAGTGTGGGGTAGCGTTAGTGTGTGGGGCTTGCTGGTCGGTGCGGACTGGGTGGGCCGAAGGGCCTGTTTCCTTGCTGTATCTCTAAACTAAACTAAATGTCCATGTTCTTAACAGCTCAAGAGCCATGTTGCACAGGAACGTGGCTAGGACAGGTTTAGAAGGACATGGGCCAAACGCAGGCTGGTGGGACTAGTGTAGATGGGGCATGTTGGGCGGAGTCCAAATGTTTTTTAAACATTGTAATAGTATCTGCCTCAACTACCTTTTCTGGTAGCTCGTTCCATACACTTACACGCTTTGTGTAAAAAAAGTTGCCCCTCAAGTTCCTGTTAAATTTTTCTCCCCCCTCACCTTAAACCTATGTTCTATGGTTCTTGATTCCATACTGTATGACTCTATATCATAGAATCATAGAAAATACGTGCAGGAGTAGGTCATTCGGCCCTTCGAGCCTGTACCGCCATTCAATATGATCATGGCTGATCATCCAACTCAGTATCCCGTACCTGCCTTCTCTCCATACCCCCTGATCCCTTTAGCCACAAGGGCCACATCTAACTCCCTCTTAAATATAGCCAATGAACTGGCCTCAACTACCTTCTGTGGCAGAGAATTCCACAGATTCACCACTCTCTGTGTGAAAAAAGATCTTCTCATCTCGGTCCTAAAAGACTTCCCCCTTATCCTTAAACTGTGACCCCTTGTGCTGGACTTCCCCAACATCTGGAACAATCTTCCTGCATCAAGCCTGTCCTACCCCTATCTCTTCAACCCACTCTGATTAGCCAGCATCACCTAAGACGTTATTGTATAAGCATGGATGAAGGCTTTTAGCATCTAGAGGCATAATCAAACTTTGCTAGCTCCACCCTGCTTCCTTGGAAATATTTTGATTGTAACGTTTTGTTTAGAGATGCAGCACGGAAACCGGCCCTTCGGTTCGCTGACCAGCGATCGAGCAGCGATCCCCGCACGCTAACATTGTCCCACACACACTAGGGACAATTTACAATTTTACCAAAGCCAATTAGCGTAGGAAGCTGAGTCTGGGAGGAAACCGGAGCACCCGGAGAAAACTCACGCAGGTCACGGGGAGAGCGTACAAAACTCCGTACAGACAGCACCCGTGGTCAGGATCGAACCCGGGCCTCTGGCGCTGCGAGGCAGCAACTCTACCGCTGCGCCGCCCCTTAATGTGGGTGGCAAATCTCAGCGGTGCCGTTATTTTTCTGAGAAGATGGATTTAGTTACATCTCCCCGTAACATAAGCAAGAGGTGGTTTAGACCGACCATGAAGAAGGTTCGATAGGAATATGACATATGGTCTTTGCAGTCTGCTGTGAGAATAAAGCCACATTCAAACCCATTCTAAAGACGTAAGTGTGTATTGTTCCACTGTACAATTCCCTGTGCGAGTGGGAAAAGGGACATGTAGCAAATCTTGTGAATTGCTATGGTGATGAGTATTGAGAGCAGATCCATTTTCTGCTCGATTTATCTGCAACGCTTCCCTCAGGGAGTTTGGCATCAATTTTCCCAGTGATAACATGTGTCTAGAGTTGGCAGGAGTTGATTATTATCGGTAAGGCATGAAGACATGGTGCTGTCACCCAGTGCTGGACTTACCTATAAGCTAAATAAGCTATAGCTTCGGGCCACACACCCTCGGGGGCCTCATTTTTTGAAATATGTTTTTATTTTATCATTTTTTACCCGAATTTGTTTAGAGAAGGGCCTCAAATTTCATCCAGCTTCGGGCCTCAGCAGGTGAAAGTCCGGCCCTGCTGTCACCTCACACTCACAGAGTTTAGTTTAGAGATACAGCATGGAAACAGGCCCTTCGGCCCACCCAGTCCAAGCCGGCCAGCGATCCCCGCACACCAACCCTATCCTACACACACTAGGGCCAATTTACACTTTTTTCATGCCAAGCCAATTAACCTACAAACGTGTACGACTCGGTTTAGTTTATTGTTGCGTTTTCCGAGGTACAGTGAAAAGCATTTGTTGCGTGCTATCCAGTCAGTGGAAAGACAATGCATGGTTACAATCCAGCCATTCACAGTGTACAGATACATGATATGGGAATAACGTTTAGTGCAAGGTAAAGCCAGACCAAGGATAGTCCAAGGGTCACCAATGAGGTCAATCGTAGTTCAGGACCGCTCTCTGGTTCTGGTAGGATGGTTCAATTGCCTGATAACAGCTGGGAAGAAACTGTCCCTGAATCTGGAGGTGTGCGTTTTCACACTTAAGGGCCTGTCCTACAAGCATGCAACTCCATGCGATGAGCGCGACCTAACGTGGTCGCTTGAGCCGTCCGGCGTCGCGGGGCCGGTCCCACTTCGATCGCCGGAGCCGTGCGGAATTGTACGGAGTTCGTTCCGACATCGCGCGGGGCTCCGAAAAACTGACTATGTTCAAAAATTCCGCGCGGCAACGGCTTGTCGGCTCGCAGTCGCCTCGACGCATGACACACCGCCTCGACATCGTGCCTCCGTGAACCTATCTGTAGGTGCCTCCGTGACCCTCTATGTCTGTGGCTCCGTGGCCCTCTGTGTGTGTGCCTCTGTGCCCCTCTCTGTGTGCCCCTCTCTGTCCTGGCGAACTTACCTTTAAGACTTCGCTCCAAGTTCGCCTCACTTTGCGCCGCGTTGCGCCACTCACATGACCTCCGCGCGGCCCCCGCTGTCGGTTTGGTTGCGCTTGCCGCATGCAGGCGCATGATGGTGGGAACGGCCCCGTACAGGGGATCACCCGACATCCGCGCGGCCCCCGCTTCTAGTTTGTTCGCGCTCATCGCATGGAGTCGGATGCTGGTAGGACAGGTCCTTAAGGCACCTTTTGCCTGGTGGGAGAGGGGAGAAGAGGGAGTGGCCAGGGTGCGACTCTTAGCTCTTGCTTTCTGGATTTACTAGTTTAAAATGAAAGTCACGTTAAAATTGGTCTCGGTTGGCAGCACAGAGATTTCCTTGCGCGATAAAAGATTTTATAAGATTAAAAGATTTAAAACCCCGCTCTACTAGTTTAAAAAAAAAGGAAAATCGCGATAAATGATAAAACTAAATAAGACACGGGAGGGAATAATAAACGTCCTCCCGTGGTGTTGTTAAAAGTTGCCGAGTCGTCCCTGCGTAAACGGACAAGGCCGGAGCGGCCTGGTGGCAGCGACAGTCAGCGGGGGCCCTGTCGTGGCCGAACTGTACGGGTGGTCGGTGAAAGTAAGTTGCCGGTGATACTTCTCTCGTCCACGATAATACTGCTGGCCTTGCCGAGGCAGCTTGAGGTATAAATGGAGTCAATGGAAGAGAGGTAGGTTTGTGTGATGGTCTGGGCCGGATCCACAATTCCTTGCAGCCTTGGATGGAGGTGTTCCCAAACCAAGCTGTGATGCATCCCGATCAAATGTATCCTATGGTGCATCTTTGGAGTGTGGGAGGAAACCGGAGATCACGGGGAAAACCCACGCGGTCACGGGGAGTACGTACAAACTCCGTACAGACAGCAAGGCAAGGCAAGGCAAGTTTATTTATCTAGCACCATTCATGCAAGCTGCAATTCATAGTGCTTTACAAAAGAAACAAGAGAATAAACTAGTTTAAAAACATTGCAGAACCACAATACAACACAGGACAACAAAATAGCCAATAAGACAATTGCATGAATAGTAAAACAAAATCACTAAAATATTAAGGCGATTTTAAAAGCACATAAAAGGGTTAAAACTAGAAGATTAAAATTACCCGCATGTTGGGTCATGAAAAAGCTACATCAAACAACAGTGTCTTTAGGCCTGATTTAAATGTGGTTACAGTCTGTGCACATCTCAGGTATTCAGTGAGCTTGTTCCACAGGTGTGGAGCATAGAAACTGAATGCTGCTTCAGCCTTTTTAGTTCTCACCCTAGGAACATGGAGTAAACCTGTCCCCGAAGACCTGAGGAGTCTAGGTGCCTCATAAACAACAAGTAAGTCAGAGATGTATTTTGGACCCAGACCATTCAGGGCCTTGTATGCCAGTAACAGAATTTTAAAATCTATTCTTTTACACACAGGGAGCCAGTGCAAAGATTTAAGGACAGGTGTAATGTGGTCCATTTTTTTGGTGTTGGTTAAGACTCTGGCAGCGGCATTCTGGATAAGCTGCAGTTGTTTAATTGATTTTTTACTGAGACCTGTAAAGATGCTATTACAATAATCTAACCTACTGAAGATATAGGCATGAACAAGTTTTTCAGTGTCTTCTTTGGACAGAAATCCCTTGATTCTTGCAATGTTTTTTAGATGGTAGTAGGCAGATTTGGTAATGGTCTTTATATGGCTGTTAAAATTCAAATCCGAGTCCATAACTAGACCAAGGTTTCTGGCTTTGTCTGTGGTTTTCAGTGCGATTAAGTCAAGTTGAGCACTTATCTCTAGCCTTATTTTTTTGGGGCCAAGGACAATAATTTCTGTCTTATTTGCATTGAGCTGGAGGAAATTCTGGTTCATCCACTCATTAATTCGTTTGACACGCTGACTCAGTGAGTGTAGGGGACTATGGTCATGCGGTGACACTGTGATATAAAGTTGTGTGTCATCGGCATAAGTATGGTAGGATATGTTAAAATACTCTATGATCTGAGCTAGGGGGAGCATGTAAATATTAAACAAGATGGGTCCAAGAATGGAGCCCTGGGGAACCCCGCATGTGAGTTTTGTACGTTCTGATTCATAATTACCAAGGGAAATAAAATAATCCTGATCTTTCAAGTAGGATTTGAACCAGCACCAGTAGGACAGCACCCGTAGTCAGTATCGAACCCGGGTCTCTGGCGCTGTGAGGCAGCAACGTCACCGTGCTTCCATCTTTCCCATAGTTCCATCATTAATAATCCAAACTCATGAATAAATTTACTGTCAGCAAACCTTTTTAAATGATGCAGTCATTCTATATTCATATTTTTTCTTGCAGCTGGAAAATGAGTAAGATGATTCAAATTAATTGAGATTTGTTAAGGATTTGTGCATATTCATTATTTATATCTTGACATTGATTATATAAATCTTTAATGGTACAAATGCTGCTAAATTGTTTGCTGCCGTTACTCTGTGCAGTCCTTTAGACTATTAGAGATACAGCACGGACGTAGGCCCTTCGGTCCAACGAGTCCGTGCCGACCAGCGATCACCCCGTGCACCAACACTATCCTACACACACTAGGGACAATTTACAGTTTTTTTCCAAAGCCAATTAACCTACAAACCTGTACGTCTTTGGAGTGTGGGAGGAGACCAGAGATCTTCAGGACAAGGGGTCCAGGACAAGGGGTCACAGCTTAAGGATAAGGGGGAAATCCTTTAGGACCGAGATGAGAAGGAATTTTTTCACACAGAGAGTGGTGGGTCTCTGGAACTCTCTGCCACAGAGGGTAGTTGAGGCCAGTTCATTGGCTATATTTAAGAGGGAGTTAGATGTGGCCCTTCTGGCTAAGGGGATCAGAGGGTATGGAGAGAAGGCAGGTACGGGATACTGAGTTGGATGATCAGCCATGATCATATTGAATGGCGGTGCAGGCTCGAAGGGCCGAATGGCCTACTCCTGCACCTAATTTCTATGTTTCTATGTTTCTATCTTGGAAGAAAAAATACGCAGGTCTCGGGGAGAACGTACAAACTCCACATAGACAGCACCCGTTGCCAGGATCGAACCCCGGCCTCCGGTAAGGCAGCAACCTGCCGCTGCACCACCGTGCCGTTAAGTGCTGTGCGGAAACCAGCAAGAAAGAGCCACTGTTCACAATCCCTTGTTGATGAGACCACATGCTTTGTCCCATGTGCAGTAAGCTGATTAGTAAGTGTGTTTCTCGATTAGTGCGGGTATCAGGGGTTACGGGGAGGAGGCAGGAGAATGGGGTTGAGGGGGAAATATAGATCAGCCATGGTTGAATGGCAGAGTAGACTTGATGGGCCGAATGGCCTAATTCTGCTCCTATGTCTTCTGGTCCTGTGGTCTTATGATTGGATATGCTCTTCTAAGTTTGATCACATTGCTTGATACTGCCCCTCACCCACACTTTCCCTTGGTCAGTGGCCAACTGACCAATACAATTCTATATCAATATCTGTCTATCTGTAGCACTTCAGGTTAGGCTCCTTTGCTTTGATAGTGGCAGATACCTTTTGATGAGTAGCTTTGAGGTGAGAGGGGCAAACTTTACAGAAGGTGTGCCGGACATGTTTTATTACAGAGGATGGTGAGTACCTGGACCGCACTGCCGGGGGTGGTGGTGGAGGCAGATACAATCGTGGCGTTTAAGAGATCTTTGGATAGCGAACTCGGATATGCAGGGAATGGAGGGATATGGATTTTCATAATCGTAATCATAATAATACTTAGCCAAATATGGTTTGCAACATACGAGAAATTCCATTTGCCATACTTTCGCACCAATAAAAAGCAACAGAGCACACAAAACACATTTTAACATAAAACATCCACCACAGTGACTCCTCCACATTCCTCACTGTGATGGAAGACGAATAAAAATTCAATCTTCCCTTCTTTGTTCTGTCGGGGGCCTCGAGCCTTCCGTTGGCGGGACGATCTTGGCCACGGGTGCTGTCTGCACGGAATTTGTACGTTCTCTCTGTGACCGTGTGGGTTTTGTCCGGGTGCTCCGGTTTCCTCCCGCACTCCAAAGACGTGCAGGTTTGTAGGTTGTTGGCTTTGGTAAAATTGTGACGTTTTCCCCAGTGTGTGTAGACTTGGTGCTTTCCGCACTGCATCTCGAAAGTCTAAAGTAAAGTCAATTTAAATGTCCGTCCCCAATGTCATACAAATTGTTGTAGAAACAAGGAACTGCAGATATCGTATCACTAAACTCTACACTGTGTCTCTAAAGTCCAAAGTAAGGCAGGAGAATGGGGTTAGGAGCGAGAGATAGATCAGCCATGACTGAATGGCGGCATAGGATTGATGGGCCGAATGTACTAATTAAGTACCCCAGCGGTATGAACATTGACGTCTCTAACTTCAAATGACCCTTGCTTCCCCCATCCCAGTTCTCCGACCAGTCTTACTGTCTCCGACTACATTTTGTTTATCTTTTCCCAACAATGATCTATTCTACATTTCCCTTGATCTCCATTCCCTCCGTCCTGTTTTCACACCGTACACTTCCTTATCTATGTAACTCTCGCTCCCCTGACATCAGTCTGGAGAAGGGTCTCGACCCGAAACATCACCTATTCCTTCTGTCCAGAGATGCTGCCTGTCCCGCTGAGTTACTCCAGCATCTTGTGTGTATGATATGGTTGAGATGTGTTATGGTCTCGGCATCATGGACGCAGGACTGACTTTGAGCCCCACCGCGGGGGATGTGGACTTACCATCGGAGCCGATTCCTTGCCCGGGATCGACGCTCCAACCGTGGGCTGCGGACTTTAACGCCAAGGAGCTCGCAGTCTCGGGAGAGGCCGAGTCGGGACGCTCCAAAACCGCACGACGACTAGCCCCGAACCAAGGTAGATTGACCGGCGTGGGGGAGCTGAGACCCCCCCCCCCGACGAGGAGGCCCAAACGCCGCCGGCTGCAGTAGTTAAGATCGTCCCGTCAACGGGAGGCTCGAGGCCCCCGACCGCTGGAGGCATCACAGTGAGGAATGTGGAGGAGTCACTGTGGTGGATGTTTATGTTAAAATGTGTTTTGTGTGTCCTGTTGCTTTTTATTAATACGACTGTCTGGCAAATGAAATTCCTCGTATGTTGCAAAACATACTTGGCTAATAAAGTAAGTATGAGCAAGAGTATGTTTAATACTGACAATGTGGGCTGAAGGGCCTGCTGCTCTCTGTTCTAAGATATATATTTTGTTTTCCGCAGGTTCCTCCTTTGCTGATGGATGCCCAGTTCTCAGAGTTCACCCCGGACATCACGCCTATAATGCTCGCCGCACACACCAATAATTATGAGATCATCAAGCTGCTGGTACACGGGGGAGTCTCCATCCCCCGGCCACATCAGGTGAGGTGCAACTGCGTGGAGTGCGTCTCCAGCTCGGAGGTGGACAGCCTCCGCCACTCGAGGTCCCGGCTCAACATCTACCGCGCCCTGGCCAGCCCGTCGCTCATCGCCTTGTCGAGCGAGGACCCGATCCTCACCGCCTTCCAGCTGGGCTGGGAGCTGAAGGAGCTCAGCAAGGTGGAGAACGAGTTCAAGGCAGAGTATGAGGAGTTGTCCCTGCAGTGCAAGCTCTTCGCCAAGGACCTCCTGGACCAGGCCCGGAGCTCCCGCGAGCTGGAGATCATCTTGAACCACCGCGACGACCAGAGCGAAAAGCTGGACCCACAGAAGTGCCACGACCTCTCTAAGCTCAAGGTGGCAATCAAGTACCACCAGAAAGAGGTAGGTGGGGTCTAACTGGTGTAGGTGGCATGAGCTGGGAAAGTCAACTCTTTGTACAGCACCCTGGTACAGCTCACTAGTCCTGCCAGCACGAGAATGGTACCCTACTCACTCAGTGTGTGTGGGTGTGTGGGTGTGTGGGTGTGTGTGTGGGTGTGTGTGTGTGTATGTGTGTGTGTGTGTGTGTGTGTGTGTGTGTGTGTGTGTGTGTGTGTGTGTGTGTGTGTGTGTGTGTGCATGTGTGTGCGCATGTGTGTGTGTGGGTGTGTGTGAATGTGTGTGTATGAGTGTGTCTGTGAGTGTGTGTGTGTGTGTGTGTGTGTGTGTGCGCATGTGTGTGTGTGGGTACACACGTGTGTGCACATGTGTGTGTGTGCGTGTGTATGTATGCATTAGTGTGCACTTATGTGTGTCTGTGCATATGCATGTGTGTGCATATGTGTGTGTGCCTGTGCATGTGTACGTTTGTGTACATGTGTGTTTGTGTGTATGTGTGAATGTGCATGTGTGCCTATCTATGAGTGTGTGTGTGAATGTGCATGTTCAGCCCATCAAGTCTACTCTGCCATTGAATCACGGCTGATCGTTCTGTCCCTCGCAACCCATTCTCCTGCCATCTCCCCATAACCCCTGACACCTGCACTTAATCAAGAATCTGTCAATCCCCACCTTAAAAATATCCAATGACTTGGCCTCCACAGCCATCTGTAGCAATGAATTCCACAGATTCACCACCCTCTCACTAAAGAAATTCCCCCGCATCTCCTTTCTAAAGGTACGTCCTTTTATTCAGAGATGATGCGCTACATTGGTGAAAACTCACAAAGGGTAGCAATGTTACAAAATTTTGAGATTTAAAAAATCAAGTCTGCAATTTATCCCATCAGATAAAGCATAAAAAGAAGTTTAATTTGACACCTAATTCACTTTCATATCTTCAGTATTAAGAAAGCTATGGTCATTTTCATACTCGGAAATTAGCATCTTGTTCCCCGTTGCCTTTCAATTGACTTAACTCAAAAGCTGTGATCTGGAAAAGTTAAAAGCCCATAACTTTCTTAAAAATTAAGAGAACTCAATGACATTTTCAGTTATTATAGATTGAAGCGTTCTGAAACAAATATGAAACAATCTTACTTGGATGACCTGAAATTAAAGCATATAATTAGTTAGTTATCTAATTGTAGCTAATTACAAAATTCAATGAGTAGATCTAAACATCTATCCATTTCTTAAGAAAAGATAAACTTTTTTTTAATTGCCTAAGTGTCCAAATAACATTCACCTAATAATCCATTTTCATGAATTTCTGGGCCAAATGGAAGGAATTTTGATTCCTGTAAATTAATGGCCATTTAAATCAACTAGCGAGTGGGTTTTAGTGGAATGCAGTGGATTGGAACGTTGCGGTTTGCTGTGAAGTCGAGAGGCAAAATACCGTTTGTTCATACATTTTTTTTGACCCCTTTTCGCAACATGAAAATGTTATTAAAGCCTCCCGAAAAACCAACTTTTAATATAAAAATAAACTATTTGCCTTTTTTTCTCCCCTACGCAAAATCCTTCCGGTTGTCGGCGCTCACGGCTTTTGAAGGTGATTTTTAAATTACTCTAGTTAATAAATAATTTAGAGTAATTTAAAAATACCTTCATTCATGAAATGTCGGAGCGATTTTTCTTCCTCAACGAAATCGCCCGACATTGATCGATTTTCCCTTCCTGTGGAAAAACGGCACTTTAAGCCCGCCCCCCTCTGAAAGGCGCCAAAGTCACGCACACGGGGAGCGGCAGAACTGCAGCGCTGCTCAAGGTAAGTTTTGTAGCATACCTACAAAGGGTCCCGACCTGAAACGCCACGTTCTCAGCCTGACCCGCTGAGTTACTCCAGCACTTTGTGCCTTTCCTTGAGAGTAGGTTTGTTCTCCATAGAACACAGGAGATGTAATGGAGGTTTATACAATCACGACAGGTTTACAATGAGAGCTTTGAGAGAAATTGTTAACAAAATGTTGAAGGGTCACAAGGTGGAGATTTAAGGTTTTTGAGAGAATACACCAGGAACTTTCAGATAATAAAACCAGGAAATACTCAGCAGCTCAGGCCACACTTGTGGAAGGATACACAGTTAATGTTTTCATTAGAGTTTTGACAAAATGTCTTTGACCTGTGAATTGTAGTGACCTAACCCTCGTTTCCGCCATTGACGAGTGCAATAAAATAATACTTTATTGTTACATGTAGCTGGATAGGGTGAAATTCTTTGTTTTGCACCAATCTCATAAATCATACTATAGATAGGTACGATCATAGCTCTCATTCACCTCTACTCCATTAGATGTATAGAGTACGGACGTATTCATCCCGGTATTGGAAATGATGAATTCATAAGTCATAGGATCAGATTTAGGCCATTCGGGAACTGTAAGACAGCAGCTCTACCACTGCACCACCCATAATAGCTGATCTGTGTGTATAATGGCAGTCTTTACGATGGTCTCAAAGTCCAACTTCTATAGCCATTACTCTTCGGGGAAGGCTAGGAGGTATATTTCACGCATTCACGATACACTTAAGATAGTAAATACGAATAAGATTATTAAGGGTTTGGACACGCTAAAGGCAGGAAACATGTTCCCGATGTTGGGGGAGTCCAGAACTGAGAGCCACAGTTTAAGAATAAGGGGCAAGTCGTTTAGAACGGAGATGAGGAAACACTTTTTCACACAGAGAGTTGTGAGTCTGTGGAATTCTCTGCCTCAGAGGGCGGTGGAGGCCGGTTCTCTGGACACTTTCAAGAGAGAGCTAGATAGGGCTCTTAAAGATAGCAGAGTCAGTGGATATGGGGAGAAGGCAGGAACGGGGTACTGATTGGGGATGATCTGCCATGATCACATTGAATGGCGGTGTTGGCTCGAAACGCTGAATGGCCTACTCCTGCACCTATTGTCTACTGTCTATTGTCGATTGAATCTTCCAAACATTGTTTCTTGAACAATTGGTCAGTAGTACACAGCAAAGAAATAATCCATCACTTTGCGTTCTTAATCGCTGCTCCATTCATGTCATACAAATCATATGAAAGTTTCATCTTATAAAAGTATGTTGTCTCATTAACTTGTGTGTGTTGTGATCATGTCGTGTGTGTGTGTGGTATAATACTGTATTATCACCATCCTTCCGAGACCCTACTGACTCCTAATCTATGAGTCTGCACGAGACTCCTCTAGAAATAGACACACCCCTTCTAACTATCAAATCCCACGTACAAAAGTACACGCAGATAGAACCTAAAATATTAAAAGTGGTAGGCATGGCTATAATATACTGACTTAAGCTTAATGGTTCCTGCAGTGTAGACACAATGCAAAACAAATCTATTCACTGCACCTCTCTACATGAAACAATAATAAACCAAAACTTAAACACGGGCGGCACGGTGGCGCAGCGGTAGAGTTGCTGCCTTACAGCGCTTGCAGCGCCGGAGATCCGGGTTCGACCTTGACCTCGGGTGCTTGTCTGTTCGGAGTTTGCACGTTCTCTCCGTGACCTGCGTGAATTTTCTCCCAGTCCTTCGGTTTCCTCCCACGCTCCAAAGGTTTGTAGGTTAATTTGTTTGGTATAAATGTAAATTGTCCCTAGGATAGTGTTTAGTGTGCGGGGATCGATGGTCGGTGCGGACTCGATGGGCCGAAGGGCCTGTTTCCGCGCTGTATCTCTAAACTAAACTAAACTGAACTAAATTCTAAAGGTAGTTCACAAGTTATAGGAGTGGAATTAGACCATTCGGCCCATCGAGTCTACTCCGGCCCTCATTGAAGGCTTTCATAAATCTAGGTAAACAATAGCGACAGTCTCCCCTCTGGCTGTCCAGCAGATTCGTCAGGCAAGATCTTGCTGACTTTGGCCTATTTTATCAGTGAACGTCTGATTATTGCGTAACCTTGTCTGCTGTATGGTGTTTGAATGGACTGTCCTTATTTTGATTTTCTCCGCAGTTTGTTGCCCAGCCCAACTGCCAGCAGCTGCTGGCCACGCTGTGGTACGACGGCTTCCCGGGATGGCGGCGCCGACACTGGGCGGTGAAGCTGCTGACCTGCGTCACCATCGGCTTCCTCTTCCCCGTCCTCTCGGCCGTCTACCTGGCAGCTCCCAAGAGCAGGCTGGGGCTCTTCATCAAGAATCCCTTCATCAAGTTCATTTGCCACACAGGCTCCTACCTGACCTTCCTCTTCCTGCTCCTCCTGGCCTCCCAGCACATCGTCAAGACCGACCTCCACATGCAGGGGCCGCCCCCGACTATCGTTGAGTGGATGATATTGCCGTGGGTGCTGGGTATGTCTCTCTTCAACCACTTAGTTCCTTTCCCTTCTCCCTAACCTGTCTGAAGAAGGGTCTCGACCTGAAACGTCACCCATTCCTTCTCTCCAGAGATGCTGCCTGTCCCGCTGAGTTACTCCGGCTTTATGTGTCTATCCACTCAGACCTTTCTGTCCTGGGCCTCCTCCATTGTCAGAGTGACCGTTTCACTGAACACCTCCACTCTGTCTGTCTTAACCTACCTGATCTCCCGGTAGTTCAGCACTTCAACTCCCCCTTCCATTCCCAATCTGACCTTTCTGTCCTGGGCCTCCTCCATCCTCCATTGCCAGAGTGAGGCCCAATGTATACTGGAGGAACAGCACCTCATATTTCACTTGGTAGACAAAAATGCTGGAGAAACTCAACGGGTGAGGCAGCATCTACGGAGCGAAGGAAAAGGGCAACGTTTCGGGTCGAAACCCTTCTTCAGGAACCGTTGCCTATTTCCTTCGCTCCATAGATGCTGCCTCACCCGCTGAGTTTCTCCAGGATTTTTGTCTACCTTCGGTTTTCCAGCATCTGCAGTTCCTTCTTAAACTCTTAATCATATTTCACTTGGGCAGCTTACACCCCGGCAGTATGAACATTGACTTCACTAATTTCAAGTAACCCCGGCATTCCCTCTCTCTCCATCCCTCCCCCACCGAAGTGGCACCAGCTTCTCGTTTTCACCCAACATAGAAGCATAGAAAATAGGCGCAGGAGGAGGCCATTCGGCCCTTCGAGCCAGCACCGCCATTCATCGTGATCATGGCTGATCGTCCCCATTCAATAACCCGTGCCTGCCTTCTCCCCATATCCCTTGATTCCACCAGCCCCTAGAGCTCTATCTAATGCCCCTGTCCCACTTAGGAAACCTGAACGGAAACCTCTGTAGACTTTGCGCCCCACCCAAGGTTTCCGTGCGGTTCCCGGAGGTTCCCGGAGGTATTTGTCAGTCTCCCTATCGAAAGTGGTTTCCGTTTTAAAAATCGTTAATTTTTTAGTCGAAGCCGGTTGCGGTGCTAGTTGAAGGTGGTTGCCGGAGGACAAAAACCTCCGGGAACCGCACGGAAACCTTGGGTAGGGCGCAAAGTCTCCAGAGGTTTCCTAAGTGGGACAGGGGCATGACTCTCTCTTAAATCCATCCAGTGATTTGGCCTCTACTGCCCTCTGTGGCAGGGAATTCCACAAATTCACAACTCTCTGGGTGAAAAAGTTTTCTCTCACCTCAGTCTTAAATGGCCTCCCCTTTACTCTGAACAAACAGCTAACAATGGCCTGTTTCCATTATTATCGTTACTTTCTTGCGTATCTTTCATTCATTGTTCTATATCTCTCTACATCATCGTCTATATCTCTCGTTTCCCTCCCCCGTAAATTTCAGTTTGAAGAAGAGTCTCGACCCGAAACGTCACCCATTCCTTCTCTCCTGAGATGCTGCCTGTCCCGGGAGTTACCCCAGCATTTTGTGTACATCTCCCCCTTTCATATGTCGGCACAACTCGATGGGCCGAATGGCCTACGTCTGCTCCTATGACTTTGTTTAGTTCAGACATACAGTGCTGAAACAGGCCCTTTGGCCCACTGCGTCCGTGCCGTTCAAGCGATCCCCGTACAAGAAAACTATCCTTCTTTGTATCATAAGGTCATAAGTTGGCACGGTGGCGCAGCGGTAGAGTTGCTGCCTCACAGCGCCAGAGACCCGGGTTCAATCCTGACTACCGGTGCTGCCTGAAGTTTGTACGTTCTCCCTGTGACTGCGTGAGTTTACTCCAGGCGCTCCGGTTTCCTCCCACACTCTAAAAAAACGTACAGGTTTGTAGGTTTATTGGCTTTGATGAAAATTGTAAATTGTCCCGAGTGTGTGTCGGATAGTGCTGGTGTACGGGGTGTGATCACTGGTTGGCACGGACTCGGTGGGCCGAAGGGCCTGTTTCCGTGCTGTATATCTACGCTAAACTAAACTAAGTCATAGGAGCAGAAGTAGGCCATTCGGCCCATCAAGCCTACTCCGCCATTCAATCATGGCTGGTCCTTCTTTCCCTCTCAACCTCATTCTATTGCCTCCTCCTCACAACCCCCGACACCCACACTGATCGAGTATGTATTTATACTGTTGCATATTGGTTCATGACAATCTATTGCTGTATCTCTGTCAGACTGAGGTTGGGCCACTATTGAAATGTTGAGCACAGATCTAGTCGTCCCATTACAGGAGAGGTCTCGGCCTGAAACGTCACCTATTCATTCGCTCCATAGATGCTGCCTCACCTGCTGAGTTTCTCCAGCATTTTTGTCTACCACAGGAAAGGTGAGGAGGGGAAAGATTTAATAGGTACTTGAGCCGCTGGAGGAGGTAGTTGAGGCAGGTCCTATCATAACATTTAAGAGACATTTAAACAGGTACATGGATAGGACAGGTGCTCCTAATGGGCCTGCCTTATCCATGTACTCGACTTTTTCAGCGACTGCCGGCACCCGTCAGAGGTCGTTGCAGGTCGGCGAAAATTTTCAACACGTTGAAAATCCAGCGGCGACCAGAAAGACGCTATGACTCTTTGGGCGAATGAGGAGACGACTCACGACCATACAGGTGACATGTCGTGGGGTGAAGCCTGTAATTGTGAGTAGTCACCCAAAGAATCTTGTTCTGGTCTCCGCTGGATTTTCAACATGTTGAAAACTTTCTGCGACCTGCAACGTCCTATGACAGGTGCCAGAAGTCGCCTGAAAAAGTTGCGTAAGTGGGACAGGCCCATTAGACTTACGTATGAATCCCAACCCAAAGACGTGCAGGTTTGTAGGTTAATTGACTTCTGTAGATTGTCCCGAGTGTGTGTAGAATAGAGATTTGTAGAATTGTAGAGAACAATGGAATGGATGATCAGCATGGACACGATGGGCCGAAGGGCCTGTATCTATCTTTAAACACTAAACTGTAAAAGTGCAAAGTCTCAGAAATGTAGATAAATAATAGATAAAGACCTGGATAGAGTAAATGTGGAGAAGATGTTTCCACTCGTGGGAGAGTTCAGGACCCGAGGGCACGGCCTTAGAATAAAAGGACGTTTCTTTAGGAAGGAGATGAGGAGGAATTTCTTTAGAGGGTGGTGAATCTGTGGAATTCATTGCCACAGAAGGCTGTGGAGGCTCTCAGTGGATATTTTAAGGCAGATAGATAGAATCTTGGTTGGTATGGGGTGTCAGGGGTTATGGGGAGAAGGCAGGAGAATGGGGTTAGGAGGGAGAGATAGATCGGTCATGAGTGAATGGCAGAGTAGACTTGATGGGCCGAAGGGCCTAATTTTGCTCCTCTCACTTGTGAATAAAACAATTCCTTCTCTTCCAGGTTTTATCTGGGCTGAGATCAAGGAAATGTGGGACGGTGGATTTAATGAATACATTCATGACTGGTGGAACTTGATGGACTTTGCCATGAACTCCTTGTATTTGGCCACCATCTCACTGAAGATCGTTGCCTATGTGAAGGTGAGTAGTCAGCCGAAGTTTCAACACAGGAATTCCAGCTGGCTATCATGAACGTTGGAGGCGCGTTGGTGCAGCCGTAGAGTTGCTGCCTCACAGCACCAGGGACCCGGGTTCAATCCTGACCACCGGCGCTGTCTAGTCTAGTCAAGTCAAGTCAAACAAACTTTAGTGTCATTTAGAAATACATTGATATATGCAGTTCCAAACGAAATTCCGTTGCATTTGGCTCCCTGTGCAACACGATAATTAACAGAAGGATAAACATGGATAAAATGGATAAAAAGGATAAAAGGATAAATAGACAATGGTGGCAGCCCATTACATGGCATTCAGGAGTCTGATGGCTCGTGGGAAGAAGCTGTTGCAGAACCTTGATGTTCTGCTCCTTATGCTACGACATCTTTTGCCCGAGGGCAGCAGAGTGAACAGACCGTGATGGAGATGTGTGGGGTCTTTTATAATACTGCTGGCCTTAGACACGCAACGTTTGGTCGCAATATTCCCGATTGAGGGGAGAGAGGTCCCGATGATTTTTTCCGCTGTCCTCACCACTCTCTGCACGGACTTCCAGCTAGAGGCTCTACAGTCCCCAAACCAGACAGAGATACAGCTGGTCAGAATACTCTCTATGGTGCCCCTGTAGAAAGTGGTGAGGATGGGATGGGGGAGGTGAGCTCTTCTCATCCGGCGCAGAAAGTGCAACCGCTGCTGCGCTCTCTTAACTGTTGATGAGATGTTATTCGACCAGGTCAGACTGTTAGTGATCTGCACCCCCAGGAACTATACGGAGTTTGTACGTTCTCCCCGTGACCTGCGTGGGCTTTCAACTGGTGGTTCCGGTTTCCTCCCTCGCTCCAGTGACATACTGTTTTGGAAGTTAATTGGCTTTGATAAAATTGTAAATTGTCCCGAGTGTGTGCGGGATAGTGTTAGTGTGCGGAGATCACTGGGCAGTGCGGACCAGCGAACCCCACACATTAACACCGTCCTACACACACTAGGGACAATTTTTACATTTACTCCAAGCCAATTCACCTACAAACCTGCACATCTTTGGAGTGTGGGAGGAAACCGAAGATCTTGGAGAAAACCCACGCCGGTCATGGGGAGAACGTACAAACTCCGTACAGACAGCACCCGTAGTCGGGATCGAACTTGGTTCTCTGCCACTGCATTCGCTGTAAGGCAGCAACTCTACCGCTGCGCCACCATGACCGATATACGGTGAGAGGGGGAAAGTTTTATGGCGATGTGTGGGCCATGTTTTTTTTACACAGAATTGTCAGGAACACCTTGTCAGTGGGTGGTGGTGCAGTTACTCCAGCACTTTGTGTCTTTCTTTGGGAAACCAGCATCTGCAGCTCCTTGAGTCTACATTATTTTGGCTAGGAGGAAGAGCCATTCTCTATCTTGGCATTCCAATATAGAGAATGGGAAGTCTTGGACTTTATTCCCTGGAGCGCAGGAGGATGAGGGGCGATCTTATAGATCAGGGATGGGCAACCTTGTTCTGCATAGGGGCCAGGACGCATGTCTGTGAGCGGATGGCGGGCCACATCTATCACGTGTACACACAGATCCCGCCCCCATCCCGCCCCGGATGGCAGGCATCACATCACGTGTTCGCAGAAGGTGGACAAAAGTGCAGGAGAAACTCAGCGGGTGAGGCAGCCTCGTGCAATCCTTGCATGTCCCACCCGCTGAGTTTCACCTGCATTTTTGTCTACCTTCGACTGTTCCAGCATCTGCTGTTCGCTCTTATCCGTGTTCACAGACGGTGGGCGGCCGTGCAGGATGCGGTGCAGCCAGAGCTCGGCCGCGGTCGGGGATGCACTCGGCGGGCCGGATGATTTCGGGTAACAGGTGGCATTCGGCCTGGGGGCCCTGGGTTGCCAACCCCTGGTATAGAGTATTAGACCGTGACCTTATATAACCATATAACAATTACAGCACGGAAACAAGCCATCTAGGCCCTTCAAGTCCGTGCCGAACAACTTTTTTCCCTTAGTCCCACCTGCCTGCATTCATACCGTAACCTTCCATACCCTTCTCATCCAATTTATTTTTAAATGATACCAACGAACCTGCCTCCACCACTTCCACTGGAAGCTCATTCCACACCGCTACCACTCTCTGAGTAAAGAAGTTCCCCCTCATGTTACCCTAAACTTCTGTCCCTTAATTCTAAAGTCATGTCCTCTTGTTTGAATCTTCCCTATTCTCAAAGGGAAAAGCTTGTCTACATCAACTCTGTCTATCCCTCTCATCATTTTAAAGACCTCTGTCAAGTCCCCCCTTAACCTTCTGCGCTCCAGAGAATAAAGACCTAACTTATTCAACCTTTCTCTGTAACTTAGCTGTTGAAACCCAGGCAACATTCTAGTAAATCTCCTCTGTACCCTCTCTATTTTGTTGACATCCTTCCTATAATTGGGCAACCAAAATTGTACACCATACTCCAGATTTGGTCTCACCAATGCCTTGTACAATTTTAACATTACATCCCCGCTTCTATACTCAATGCTCTGATTTATAAAGGCTAGCACACCAAAAGCTTTCTTTACCACCCTATCTATATGAGATTCCACCTTCAAGGAATTATGCATGGTTGTTCCCAGACCCCTCTGTTCAACTGTATTCTTCAATTCCCTACCATTTACCATGTACGTCCTATTTTGATTTGTCCTGCCAAGGTGTAGCACCTCACATTTATCAGCAATAAACTCCATCTGCCATCTTTCAGCCCATTTTTCCAACTGGCCTAATATTATGTATAAGACCATGAGGGGAATAGAGTAGATATCTTTGGCCCAGAGAAGGGGGAATCAAGATGCAGAGGACATAGGTTTAAGGTAAGAGGGGCAAGATTTAATAGGAACCCCAGGGCAACGTTTTCACACAGTGGTGGGTGTACAGAACAAACAGCTGGAGGAGGAGGTTGAGGGAGATACGACTGCATAACAACATTTAAAAGACAATTGGACAGGTACATACTGTAGATTGGAAAGATTGAGAGGGATATGGACAAACGCAGGGAGGTTGGACTAATGTAGATGGGGCATGTTGGTCGGCAGGGGCAAGTTGGGCTGAAGGGCCTGTTTCCGTGCTGTGTGACTCTATGACAGCCCTGTCTATTCACCGACATATTTTATCTTCATCACAAATAATTATGGGCATACCATTCGCATTATTTGCTGATTGATATACTTTCAACATTTGAATCATCTTCAATGGAAGATGTCTTGCATGCCTTAGATTTTGTTTTTCCTTGTGTTTGTTCCGCCCCCGCTGCGAGTTGCCACGGGCAATGCCACGGGTCACTAGTTTGAGTTCTGTGCCTCCGGAGAGGCAGTGCTTCCGGCTACAGCTGTATCTCACTCCTTTCCAGCATTCTTCAGCGAAGATTAGTGTCAGGAAATTGCAGGAGGCCAAGGAAAAAAGACGTGAGGATCTCGGCGTGATACTCCTAAAGAGACCGGGATTTTCATATGAAAGTGTCCACTGACACAGGTTTCGCTCTGGTTTAGAAATATACTTTAGATATACAGCGCGGAAACAGGCCCTTCGGCCGACCGAGTCCTCGCTGACTAGCGATTTATGCGCTATCCTAGGGACAATTTTACGTTGATAGAAACATAGAAAAATAGGTGCAGGAGTAGGCCATTCGGCCCTTCGAGCCTGCACCGCCATTCAATGTGATCATGGCTGATCATCCAACTCAGTATCCCGTACCTGCCTTCTCTCCATACCCCCTGATCCCTTTAGCCACAAGTGCCACATCTAACGCCCTCTTAAATATAACCAATGAACTGGCCTCAACTACCTTCTGTGGCAGAGAATTCCAGAGACTCACCACTCTCTAAAGAATGTTTTCCTCATCTCGGTCCTAAAGGAATTCCCCCTTATCCTTAGATTGTGTCCCTTGTTCTGGACTCCCCCAACATCGTGAATAATCTTCCAGCATCTAGCTTGTCCAACCCCTTAAGAATTTTGTAAGTTTCTATAAGATCCCCCCTCAATCTTCTGATAACAAGCCAATTAACCTACAAGCCGAGAAAACCGAAGATCCCGCAGGTCACGGGGGGGAACGTCCAAACTCCGTACAGACAGCACCCGTAGTCGGGATCGAACCCGGGTCTCTGTTGCGCTGCAAGGCAGCAACTCTACCGCTGCACCACCGCGCCTCCCCTGATAATTCCACGAGGCTGCATGCCTATTTGCTCAGTCATAATCATAGCTCAGCCAACACCGTCGGCAGTGAGCACACAAATGTTCATACACTCTTTATACACCCTTTGTCTTCCTACTGCCTTATTAAATTATGAATCTATTTAAATTTCCTTCAAATAGTGGATGATGGGTTCAGTCAGTAATCTGGGCTTGTACATAAATATCAGAGCCCCACAACACTGGAACCTGGGCTCAAATCAACCAATGCCCATTAATGTACTAGTCAGCAGTTCGGCCCATATCTCTCCAAACCATTCCTATCTACCTCATTGGTGACCCTCAGACCTTGATCGGACTTTACTGGCTTAATTTTGCACTAAACATTATTCCCTTATCATGTATCTAAACACTGTAAATGGCTTGAGTGTAATAATGTATTGTCTTTCCGCTGACTGGTTAGCTCGCAACTAAAGCTATCCACTGTACCTCGGTACACGTGACAATAAACTAAACTGAACTGAATTATCCATTTACCTGATTAAGTGTCTTAAATGTTATAGTACCTGCCTCTACTACCTCCTCTGACAGCTCATTCCATGCACCCACCAAGCTCAGTGTGAAAAAGTTCCTATTAATGTTTCCCCTCTCACCTTAAGCCCATACCATGGGAAATACCATGTTTAGTTGCTCTGGGTAGGGTCTCACCAGGGTATCTTCTGTACCCCATAACTCTGCTCTCACTCCCCATCCCCCCCCACTTGTAACAAGGGCAGAGTCCCCCTTGTCCTCACCTTCCACCCTACCAGCCGTCACATACACCAAATAATTCTCCGACATTTTCGCCACCTCCAACGGGATCCCACCACTGCCCACATCTTCCCATCTCCTCCCCTGTCTGCTTTCCGCAGAGACCGCTCCCTCCGTAACTCCCTGGGCCGTTCGTCCCTTCCCACCAGAACCACCCCCTCTCCTTGCAACCGCGTAAACCTTCGGAAAGAGACCCAGAGTTTCTGCGTTAATACCCAATACAGAGTTTAGTGATTCAGCGTGGAAACGTGCCCTTCGGCCCACCGAGTCCACGCCGACCATCGATCACCTGTTCATAATAGTTCCCCTGTTAATCCCACTTTCACATCCACTCACTACCCACTAGGGGGCAATTTACAGAGGGCCAATTAACCTACAAACCTGCACCTCTTTGGGATGAGGGAGGAAACCGGAGCACCGGGAGGAAGCCCACGCGGTCACGGGGAGAACGTGCAAACTCCACACACACACCGACAGCACCCGAGGCCAGCACCGAACCCTGGTCTCAGTCTCTGCGGGACAGCAGCTCAGCCACTGTGCCACCCAACCATATAATGGACAAATAATGCTGATAAAAATATAGCTCAACGCTCCAAAAAACTGGATACAAACTTGACCACGGCCAAGCGTGGTAAATATGTGGATCAGTAACGGTGCTATGGTTCTGAAATTAAATTTCCATTGACGTCAATGGAGCAGAATTATATCGTGTGTGACTGTTGGTTTAATTTTGGGTTTAGTGCACATGAGCAAGGAGGAATCCTATCCCACTTTGTTATGGTTGCCGTATCAGAACCACCTGCGTAGGAAGGAACTGCAGGTGCTGGTTTATACCGAAGATAGACACAAAAAACTGGAGTAACTCAGCGGGACAGGCAGCATCTCTGGAGAGAAGGAATGGGTGACGTTTCGGGTCGAGACCCTTCTTCAGACTGACGTCACCCTTTCCTTCTCTCCAGAGATGCTGCCTGTCACGCTGAGTTACTCCAGCTTTTTGTGTCTATCTTCAGAACCACCTGCCTGTGTTTGACCCATTTCCCTCCAAACCTGTCCTATCCATGCACCTGTCTAATTGCTTCTTAAACGTTGGGATAGTCCCTGCATCAACTGCCTCCTCTGGCAGCTCGTTCCGTACACCCACCACCCTTGCGATCACGAGATTGATCCCTGGGATGGCGGGACTGTCATACAAGGAAAGATTGGAAAGACTAGGCTTGTATTCATTGGAGTTTAGAAGGATGAGGGGGGATCTTATAGAAACATATAAAATTATAAAAGGACTGGACAAGCTAGATGGAGGGAAAGCCATTTAAGACTGAGGTGAGAAAAAATGTTTTCATCCAGAGAGTTGTGAATTTGTGGAATTCCCTGCCTCAGGGGGCAGTGGAGGCCAAGTCACCAGATGGTTTTAAGAGAGAGTTAGTTAGAGCTCTAGGGGCTAGTGGAGTCAAGGGATATGGGGAGAAGGCAGGCACGGGTTATTGATTGGGGACGATCAGCCATGATCACAATGAATGGCGGTGCTGGCTCGAAGGGCCGAATGGCCTGCTGCACCTATTTTCTATGTTTCTATGTTTCTATGAAAAGGTGATCCCTCAGATTCCTCTTAAACCTTTTCCCCCTCACCTTAAACCTATGTCCTCTGGTCCTCGATTCCCCTACTCTGTGCATCTACCCGATCTATTCCTACCATGATTTTTTGCACCTCGATAAGATAAGAACACTGAGCAACTCTGCAAAGATTTATTTTTACTTCCGTGAGTGAGTCTTTGCTCGGATAATTTCTTGCGGCCGTTTATCTCCTTCTGGGATGAGTCAAAAAATCAGCATGCGGTTGGTGATCTTGGTTTTGAAGTTTGCTCGCTGGAGAAGCAGACAGCTTCAGGGCACGAGCAGAAACCTTCAGCGACAGCACGGCACTGGCAAAGCTTTCATGCAACTGATCAGCTTTGGCGATACAGAGCGGAGACAGGCTCTTCAGCCCACCGAGTCGGCGCCGACCAGCTATCACCCCGCACACTAACACTATCCTACACACACTCAGGACAATTTTTTTTTGTTAAGTTTTTGTATTAGTTAGAAGCAATTACATAATTTTAAAAAAAGATACGTGTTCATTGTTGACATAATATAAATCATTTTGTTCTTTGTAGATATACATAATCAGTATTATTTATGTTAATCCTTGCTTAATAATTGTGCTTCTATATTATTTTTTTTTACATTTTTTATAAAGGTAGAAAATAGTGGAAAAAGATTAAACAAAAAATATATATATATATATATAAAGTTGGGAAAGAATGGAATATTCTACAGATTTTACATCGTTGGAGATATATCCGCGTTTTATGAAATGTACTACTTCATCTATTCTTCGATTCTGGTTTCAGTCGGGTTCTCGTGCCGAACCAGTTTGCCCCTTCAAATATTCAATAAATGGGGACCATATTTTTTTAAATAGTTCTTGTTTGTCCATTAAGACAAATCTTATACTTTCCAAATATAGGGTCTCCGACATTTCTGTGGTCCACATTTTAATTGTGGGGGTTATAGAGCCTTTCCAAAATTTTAATATTAATTTTTTTCCCAATTATTAAACTATAATCAATAAAAATTCTTTGATTCGAAGTCATGAATTGATTTGGTTCCGTTATTCCTAATATTATTAATTTTGAGTCAGGAGCCAATTAGGTATTGACGACTTCTGAGATTATCTTAAAAATTTCCATCCAAAAATTATTAATTTTTATACAACTTACGAATGAGTGCAATAGGTTAGCCTCTAAGTGTTGGCATTTATCACAAATAGGGGAAACACTTGGAAAAATTCTATTCCGTTTTGTTTTTGAATAATGCAGTCTATGCAATACTTTAAATTGTATTAAAGAATGTCTAGTGTTTAACGAACAGTGGTGTATATGTTGTAAGCTATCATCCCAAATTTCTGGACTAATTGTTTGACCTAATTCATTTTCCCATGATTGTCTATATAAATCCATCTTTGGAGCATCGCTATCTAATAAAATACTATAAATATATGGTATCAGTTTTTCTGTGTTCAAACATTCATCAAAAATTTCTATCTTTCTAAATTTATATTCATTTGTAATTGACTTAACATAGTCTCTGATTTGTAAATATCTAAAGTAATCCTTTGATTGAAGCCCATACATTTGTTGTAATTCCTGAAATGAGAGAAATGTAACTCAGGACAATTTTTACCGCCGTCAATTAACCTACAAAACTACACGTCTTTGGATTGAGGGGGGAACCCAGAGCACCCGGAGAAAACCCACGTGGGCCACAGTGGGTGCAGACAGCACCCGTAGTCAGGATCGAACCCAGGTTTCTGGCGCTGTGAAGCAGCGATTCTACCGCTGCGCCACTGTGCCGCTCCACTGCCGTACTCTATTGACCTGTGTTGTGTGGGTTTTATGGAACGAGGAATCAGAATCAGAATGCCTTTTATTGTCACTATACACATGTACAATGAGATTAAAAGCTGCTCCTACTCAGTGCAAAACAAAACAAAAAAGGGGTGGGGATAAGGTGCACACATCAAGGTTCTGCAACAGCTTCTTCCCACGAGCCATCAGACTCCTGAATGCCATGTAATGGGCTGCCACCGTTGTCTATTTATCCTTTTATCCTTTTTATCCATGCCTACCCTTCTGTTAATTTATCGTGTTGCACAGGGAGCCAAATGCAATGTAATTTCGTTTGGAACTGCATATATCAATGTATTTCTAAATGACAATAAAGTTTGTTTGACTTTTGACTTTTGACAGTTGAGTCATTGAGTCATTGAGGCGGGCACTATGACAACAGTTAAAAGACATTTGGTCAGGTACATATAACCATATAACCATATAACAATTACAGCATGGAAACAGGCCTTCCCGGCCCTTCCAGTCCGTGCCGACCATTTATTTTCCCCTAGTCCCATCTACCTGCACTCAGACCATACCCCTCCATTCCCTTCCCGTCCATATACCTATCCACTTTACTTTTAAATGTTACAATCGATCCTGCCTCCACCACTTCTGCTGGAAGATCATTCCACACAGCCACCACTCTCTGAGTAAAGAAGTTCCCCCTCATGTTACCCCTAAACTTCTGTCCCTTAATTCTCATGTCATGCCCTCTTGTTTGAATCTTCCCTACCCTCAATGGGAAAAGCTTATCCACGTCAACTCTGTCTATCCCTTTCATCATTTTAAAGACCACAATCAAGTCCCCCCTTAACCTTCTGCGCTCGAAAGAATAAAGACCCAACTTGTTCAACCTTTCTCTGTAACTTAGTTGCTGGAACCCAGGCAACATTCTAGTAAACTGCTTCTCTACTCTCCCTATTTTGTTGACATCCTTCCTATAATTAGGCGACCAAAATTGTACACCATACTCCAGAATTGGTCTCACCAATGCCTTGTACAATTTTAACATTACTTCCCTACTCCTATATTCAATGCTCTGATTTATAAAGGCCAGCACACCAAAAGCTTTTTTACCACCCTATCTACATGCGATTCCACCTTCAGGGAACTATGCACAGTTATTCCTTGATCCCTCTGTTCCACAGCATTCCTCAATTCCATACATGTATAGGAGTCATAAAGTAATTGCGTTACTCAGCATGGAAACAGACCCTTCAGCCCAACCCGTTCATAAATTGCCCCATCTATGCTACTCCCATTTGGTCCATAGCTCTCTGAACCATTCCTGTTTAAGTACCTGCCCAAGTATCCTATCCTAGGGGCGGCACGGTGGCGCAGCAGTAGAGTTGCTGCCTCACAGTGCCAGAGACCCGGGTTCGATCCTGACCATGGGTGCTGCCTGCAAGGAGTTTTACGTTCTTCCTGTGACCTGCGTGGGTTTTCTCCGGGTGCTCCGGTTTCCTCCCACACGCCTGAGACGTCCAGGCTTGTAGGCTAATTGGCCACGGTAAGATTGTAAATCGTCCTCAGCGTGATTACGATGGCGTTAACGCTGGTTGGCGAGGACTGGGTGGTCTGGAGAACATGTTTCCACGCTGTATCTCTAAAGGCAAAAGTGCGGTAGGTTTGGCCAGTTTATTGGATGTTCCTGACCTGACTGGTTTTACGGTTTGTTTTGAAGTACAACGGCTCGCGGCCGCGGGAGGAGTGGGAGATGTGGCACCCCACGCTGATCGCTGAGGCTCTCTTTGCCATCGCCAACATCTTCAGCTCTCTCCGCCTGATCTCGCTCTTCACCGCAAACTCCCACCTGGGGCCGCTGCAGATCTCGCTGGGCCGGATGCTCCTGGATATCCTCAAGTTCCTCTTCATCTACTGCCTGGTGCTGCTTGCCTTCGCTAACGGCCTGAACCAGCTCTACTTCTACTACGAGACCAGCGCCTCCGAGGAGCCCAACCACTGCAAGGGAATACGGTGCGAGAAGCAAAACAACGCCTTCTCCACGTGAGTCCACTTCATAAATATTTGCAGCAAATGAAAATGTAAAGATCACCAGTGAATATAAAGATTGCCAGTGTCCCCGATGTTGGGGGAGTCCAGAACCAGGGGCCACAGTTTAAGAATAAGGAGTAAGCCATTTAGAACGGAGACGAGGAAACATTTTTTCTCACAGCGAGTTGTGATTCTGTGGAATTCTCTGCCTCAGGGGGTGGTGGAGGCCGGTTCTCTGGATATATTTTCAAGGGAGAGCTAGATCACAAAGCTCTTAAAGATAGCGGAGTCATGGGGAGAAGGCAGGAACGGGCTACTGATTGGGGATGATCACATCAAACAAATATAAATCATTACTCAACGCAAACTATATGCATTTATTAACTAAAATGAATGGGTTGGTTAAATTCTGGAAAACACTGCCGATGTCCTTAATAGGCAGAATAAATGTTATAAAAATGATCTTTTTACCACAAAATACTACCTATTTCAATCAATACCAATATATTTACCAAAAAAAACTTTAAAAAACTAGACTCTGATATTACAAACTTCATATGGGAGTATAAATCACACAGAATTCAAAGAAAACATCTGTGTAAATCTAAAGAATTAGGGGGACTGACACTCCCTAATTTGTTGTACTATTGTTGGGCAGTGAATATTAAAAATAGAATGTATTTGTTGGACATCTCTGCCCAACAAGTAGATTGGATAAGAATGGAGAAAGAGGATTGTTCTCCTTATAATACAGGAACGATTCTTCATCCCCCGATGAAACTGAACAGTATAATATATAAGAAGAATCCAATTATTCATAGCATAATACGAATTTGGAAACAAATAAAATTAACTTTAAAATTAAGAAACTTATCGCTTCTTTCCCCAATAACAAACAATCCCTCATTTAAACCATCTATTATTGATAAAACGTTTATCCATTGGGAAAGAATAGGAATTAAAATGATTGGAGATATGTATGAAATGGGAAAGCCTCTATCATTCCATCAATTATAACTAAACTATAACCTGAAATGTAACCAATATTTCAAATACATTCAAATTCAAGATTATTTGAAAAAATATATACATGCAGGGCTCTTGCTTAACTTTTTTTTCCCTGTTGCCAGCCGGGCAACCTTGGCAGCGTTTTAGGTTGCCAAATGACAGTTTAGGTGGCCATTTAAGATGGCTTGCATGACGCATGCGATAACGTGCTCGGACGAAGTGCGTAGTTACCAGTCGGAATTATACTCAATGAAGCATTCACATATTATTTCTGTTTCAAATAAAGTCGCAAACTAAACATATTCACCAATCAAGACATGAAATATACCACAATGACACGCAGCAAAATTATAAGACAGTATCTCAACTCTTTTTACACATTGCAATTAATGCAATTTCTATTAGTTCTTTCCACTTCCAAACAAAAATGTGGTTGGATTATTCAGCGTATGATCAACCTGTGTCAATAAATCCTGGACCATGGTAACATATATGCGTACGTATAGTTGTGAATGTTGCTCATTAAATAACTACAATACTGATACTCCATATTAAGAGCATTGATTTGCCGTTAAAATGAATTCTGTACTAACGTGTCAACGGCAGCAGTGACAATCAACACTGCAGTTTAAATGTTTCACGTGTTCACAATTTAATTAATCCACCTTTATGGATTAAAACAAATAATAACATTGGGAATTAAAACACATTTGATTGCATTCCGTTATCAAACATAGTCAATGTTCGCTCTGATGACATTTCCAGCACAATAGGGTCAGGGAGGGGGGTGTGTGTGAATCAGTGCGGGGTGGATAGATGGTGGGGGTGTGGGGGGGGTTAGAAGGCAGTCAGTGCAGAATGGATGGATTGAGGCAGGTGAATTAATACGTGTTGGTTGGAGTAGGTAAAATTGTGAGTGGACAGCACCGGGGATGTCAGTGGTGTTGAATGGGGGGGGGGGGTGCAGTATGGGATAGATGGGGTAGACAAAAGTGCTGGAGAAACTCAGCGGGTGAGGCAGCATCTATGGAGCGAAGGAAATAGGCAACGTTTCGGGTCGAGACCCTTCTTCAGACTGTTCCCCCCATTCTTCGTGAATGGGAGGATCAGTACAGGATGGATGGGGGGGGAGGGATCAGCGCAGGATGAATGGGGGGGGGGTCAGTACATTGTGGAATGGAGGGTCTGTGCAGGATGAATGGAAGATCACTACAGGATGAATGAGGGGAAGGGGGGAAGGTGCAGGGTAAATGGAGGGTGGGTCAGTACGGGATGAATGCGTGGATTAGTACAGGATGGATTGATGGGAAAGGGGTAAGTACAGGGTGAATTGGGGAACCAGTGTAGGATGGATGGGGGGTGGGGGGGGGGGTGGCAGGAGAATCAATGTGAGGTGGATAGGGTGATTAGCACAGGATGAATAGATATGGGGGGGGTAGATGGGGAGCGGAGCACAGGGGATGTCAGTGAGGACTGAATAGGGGCGGTAATGGGGATCAATGCGGGATGGAGAGGAGGGGTCCCAGGATAAGGGGGTGGAGGGGGCGTACAAGAGAGAGAGAGAGAGAAAGAGAGGGGGGGGGCAGTTGGGGAGGAAGGAAGGTCAGCGCTCCTCGGACAACATTGAGGGTTTCAAAACAAATCCTCCCGCACGCCGAGGTCTCCCCCTCCCTCCCTCCTCTCGGCCTCGGCGTGCGGGGGGGTTTGTTTTGAAAGCGTGGTTAGTGGGTTTACAAGCAGAGGCCGTTATCAGGCCGGGTGCGGGAGCAAGAGGAGTTGTCGCGGCCGCTGCTGCCGCTGTTCATGGCCCGTCATTCGCTCCCACGCTTCCTCACCCCGCATCTAGTATAGTTGCCCCGCACAACCGTCGCCGACACGAAACGTCGCGTTCCTTTTCTCCAGAGATGCTGCCTGACCCGCGGAGTTACTCCAGTTTTTTGTGTCTATTTTCGGTACAAACCAGTATCTGGTTGCCAAGCCGGGCAAAATGACTCAGTGTTTAGATTGCCCAGTGGCGCTTTGAGTGGTCATTGGCACCCGGGCAACTGCTAATTTTGAGCCTGACAAGGATATCAAACTCTAGCCTCAGATTTATTAGATGAAGGAATGAACAGAAAGGCAGAATCAAGCAATTTAATATCATATTTATATAAGATAATTTTAAATATAGAAACATCAACGACAGAGGCAATTAGAAGGGACTGGGAACAAGAGTTATTGATAAAAATCCCGAAAGACAAATGGGAAAAAACTTATTATATGTACTTAAATGTTTGATTAATGTAAGGCATAACTTAATTCAATTTAAAATTTTACATTGATTATATTACTCGAAAACCAGATTGAATAAAATATTTCCAAATGTTTCCCCCATTTGTGACAAATGTCTAACTCAAAATGCCACTATAGCAAATTCCTTTGTCTCTTGTACAAAACTTTGGAATGAAATTTTTGGAACTTTTACAACACTATTCAACACAAAATTGAACCCCAATACAGAACTGATTATCTTCAGATCAATGGAAGAGGGACGTAAATTAACTACGTTGCAAGAAGCTCTCTTTAACTATGGTTTAATAACAGCAAAAAAACGTATACTTAAATTTTGGAAAAACGCAACCACACCAACGTTCAAAATGTGGATTTCAAATATGTCAGAAACTCTGCATCTTGAAGAAATGAGATTCCTCCTACTTGGCAATTCTTAAAGATTTGGTCTCCTTTTATCGGCTTCTTACAAACAAATGGTGCAACATAGCATAAACTTAGAAATTAAATGGTTCAGAACCGGGTGACGGATGGGCAAAAATACTAAATAGTTATATCTCTCCTAATTTCTTTTCTTTCTATTTTCTCTTTTTTTCTCTCAATCTCCTTAGCGTTTTATCTCTGCTCTCTGTCTCCCTCGCTATCTGTTCCTACTCGCTTGTCTATCTCCCTCGACACCCTTTATTTCCCTTTTTCTATCACTGCTCTTTTATTATTAAATTAAAAATAAGAAGTTGTACAAGAATGGTAATGTGTATGTATATATCAGGTATTTAGGTACCACATCATTGTACTTCTAACAACCAAAAAAAACAACAAAAAAACTACACTTAAAGCCCTGTCCCATGGTACGAGTTCATTCCAAGAGTTCTCCCGAGTTTGCCCTGATTCGAACTCAGAGATTAATGGGCCTGTCCTTCCAGCATCCGACTCCATGCGATGAGCGCGATCAAACTAGAAACGGGGGCCGCGCGGAGGTCGGGTGATCCCTGTACGGGGCCGTTCCCACCAGCATGCGCCTGCATGCGGCAAGCGCGACCAAACCGGCAGCGAGGGCCGCGCAGAGGTCGGGTGAGTGGCACAACGCGGCGCAAAGTGAGGCAAACTTGGAGCGAAGTCTTAAAGGTAAGTTCGCCAGGACAGAGAGGGGCACACAGAGAGGGGCACACAGAGAGGGGCACACAGAGAGGGGCACAGAGGCACACACACACACACAGGGCCACGGAGCCACACACATAGAGGGTCATGGAGGCACCTACAAAGAGGGTCACGGAGGCACGACGTCGCGACGGTGTGTAATGCGTCGAGGCGACTGCGAGCCGACAAGCCGTTGCCGTGCGGAATTTTTGAACATAGTCAGTTTTTCGGAGCCCTGCGCGATGTTGGGACGAACTCCGCACAATTCTGCATGGCTCCGGCGATCGAAGTGGGACCGGCCCCGTGACGCCGGATGGCTCAAGCGACCACGTTAGGTCGCGCTCATCGCATGAAGTTGCATGCTGGTGGGACAGGCCCTTTAGAGTAATGGCCACTCGTCGGTAATCGGGGCTCTCGTGGACATTTTTCAACATGTTGAAACATTTTCACGAGTCTTCCCCGTGCTTACCTGCCGTTAGCGAGTCTTCCCGAGTACCTGCCCTTCGTGTTACGAGCCGCTAAGAGACGTCCCCGTGCATTCCCCGTGCTTACCACGAGTTTGCTTTTTTTTTAAACTCGGGAGAGCTCTTGGAATGAACTCGTACCGTGGGACAGGGCTATCAAGCTATTCTAAACTAAACTAAACTAAATTAAAGTAAACTCATGATAGTCAAAATTCCACATGTATCTGTTTGTAGTTTAGAAACATAGAAACATAAAAAAATAGGTGCAGGAGTAGGCCATTCGGCCCTTCGAGCCTGCACCGCCATTCAATGTGATCATGGCTGATCATCCAACTCAGTATCCCGTACCTGCCTTCTCTCCATACCCCCTGATCCTTTTAGCCACAAGTGCCACATCTAACGCCCTCTTAAATATAGCCAATGAACTGGCCTCAACTACCTTCTGTGGCAGAGAATTCCAGAGACTCACCACTCTCTGTGTAAAGAATGTTTTCCTCATCTCGGTCCTAAAGGAATTCCCCCTTATCCTTAGACTGTGACCCCTTGTTCTGGAGTTTATTTTTGAGAACTCAGTTGAAGGCTTGCAAATATTAAAGACTTGTAATTACTAGATGTATTATTAAGATATTAAATTGTCATGTAAAAGCGTGCACCAGAGCAGATTTTCCCGTTACTTAGTGTAGGTGCAAATTCTTGGCGTGTTCTGCTGTTTATATTCTGACAATCAATTATGTTATTCTGCTAACGATTGCAAAGTATAAACTATACACTGAAATCATCGTCATCCTCTGTAAATGTCTGCATTTGTTCATGTTTATCCATTACCACGTTCTAAAGTTTCTTTTAAAAGCTTTTAACAGATAGACCGACCCACTTTGGCCCGACCCCAGAACAGTCAAGTCAAGTCACTTTTATTTCTATAGCACATTTAAAAAACAACTCTCGTTGGCCAAAGTGCTTTACATTGGTGGAGGTACTAACGTTATACAACAGTGGTTCATAGATTAAGTACATACATCACTACATACCTATTGCCCTCCCTCAGAGGACGTCAAGAAAGACTTGGGAGTAAAGATGAGTTTTTATCTCGACTTAAAGGAGTCGATGGAGGGGGCAGTTCTGATGGGAAGAGGGACGCTGTTCCACAGTCTAGGAGCTGCAACCGCAAAGGCGCGGTCGATCGCCCCTGAGCTTATGCCTAGACCGCGGGATGTTCAGCAACCCCAAGTCGGCCAATCTGAGGGACCTGGAGGACCCGGAGAACAGGATTAACGTCACGTAAATGCAGCGATCTGGCCTAACCAAGTCCATGTCAGTTGATGTCTGCTTAATTCCACATCAAAGACCCCAATGAAAAGCAAAGACCCTCCCTCCGTTCCACACTTTGAAACATGAACCGCACATCTGTGGGTGGGGTGTCCACGTTTGTCGTGAGTGTGAGATATACGATTTCCTAAAGGGCGGCACGGTGGCGCAGCGGTAGAGTTTGCTGCCTTCTGGCGCCAGAGACCCAGGTTCGATCCTGACCACGGGTGCTGTCTGTGTGGAGTTTGCACGTTCTCCACCGTGACCCGAGCGGGTTTCCTCCGGGTGCTCCAGCTTCCTCCCTTGCTCCAAAGAAGCGCAGGTGTGCAGGTTAATTGGCCTCTGTAAACCATGCGCAGGATAGACCTACTGTAAGAGAGATCGTTGGCCGGCACGGACTCAGTGGGCCGAAGGGCCTGTTTCCACGCTGTATCTGGTAAACAACACTAAACTGAACTAAATCTGACTTTGTGAGTCCGCCTGTGTGTCTCTCCTGCAATAAGGTTATTACGAGATAGATTTTGTCTCTTCCCATCCATCGCTAAAGGAAAGTCAAATCTCCAGACTCACTTAAGCATAACGATTGCGATCTGTAGTGAATGAGTAACGGCAGTGAGCCAGCTGAACAATTAACCGCATGTTGGCCGTGTGTAATGGGAAAGGTAAGGTTTTCTCTCATTGATGTTGCAAATCCAAAGGTATGAAGTCGCAGTATCAGGGTAGAGACAGGGCTGTAAGAAATGTAAATAGACAACAGACAATAGGCGTAGGAGTAGGCCATTCGGCCCTTCAAGCCAGCACCGCCATTCAATGTGATCATGGCTGATCTACCGTTCCCTCTCAACCCCATTCTCCTGCCTTCTCCCCATAACCCCTGACACCCGTACTAATCAAGAATCAAAGATAGACACAGAATGCTGGAGTTACTCAGCGGGTCAGGCAGCATCTCCGGAGAGAAGGGAATGGTGACGTTTTGGGTTGAGACCCTTCTCAGAGGTTTAAACCAACATCTGCAGTTAATTCACACACTAATCAAGAAGCAATCTATCTATCTCTGCCTTAAAAAATATCCATTGATTTGGCCTCCTCAGCCTTCAGTGGTAATGAATTCCACAGATTCACCACCCTCTGACTAAAGAAATTCCTCCTCATCCCCTTCCTGAAGGACCGACCTTTAATTCTGAGGCCGTGACCTTTGATCCCAGACTCTCCCACGAGAGGAAACATCCTCTCCACATCCACTCTATCCAGATGGAAGAACCTGCCACCTGTTTATTAGCATTAAGCTGCAATTGTGTTAGTGCCTTAACAGGATTATACAGTGAATAATAACATAACCAAACCCAGCAACCAAACGTGATCGCAGCACAGCAAATAAATAAAAAGCAAAGTCAGTCAACTTTTTAGAATGTTGTTGTTGATCAATAATCTTCTTAGTGTTAGTTTTAGAGTTTTAGCGATACAGCGCCGCAAACAGGCCCTTCGGCCCACCGAGTCCGCGCCGACCAGCGATCCCCGCACACTAACACTATCCCACACACACTCGGGACAGTTTTACATTTACACCAAGCCAATTAATCTACAAACCCTGTATGTTTTGGGAATTTGGGAGGAAACCGAAGATCTCGGCGAAAACCCACGCAGGTCACGGGGAGAACGTACAAACTCCGTACAGACAGCACCCGTAGTTGGGATGGAACCCGGGTCTCTGGAGTTGTAAAGGGCCTGTCCTACAAGCATGCAACTCTATGCGATTAGCGCGACCTAACGTGGTCGCTTGAGCCGTCCGGCGTCGCGGGGCCGGTCCCACTTCGATCGCCGGAGCCGTGCGGAATTGTGCGGAGTTCGTCCCGACATCGCGCGGGGCTCCGAAAAACTGACTATGTTCAAAAATTCCGCGCGGCAACGGCTTGTCGGCTCGCAGTCGCCTCGATGCATTACACACCGCCCCGACATCGTGCCTCCGTGAACCTATCTGTAGGTGCCTCCGTGACCCTCTATGTGTGTGGCTCCGTGGCCCTATGTGTGTGTGTGCCTCTGTGCCCCTCTCTGTGTGCCCCTCTCTGTCCTGGCGAACTTACCTTAGACTTCGCTCCAAGTTCGCCTCACTTTGCGCCGCGTTGCGCCACTCACCCGACCTTCGCGCGGCCCTCGCTGCCAGTTTGGTTGCGCTTGCCGCATGCAGGCGCATGCTGGTGGGAATGGCCCTGTACAGGGGATCACCCGACCTCCGCGCGGCCCCCGCTTCTAGTTTGATCGCATTCATCGCATAGAGTTGCATGCTTGTAGGACAGGCCCTTAAGGCCGCAACTCTACCGCTGCGCCACCGTGCCGCTGCTGATTGGGATTTGAAATTTTTTCAGAGTGTTGTTTGTTGCTTTCCTGCTGTATACTGCTGATTCACTTTGCTAATATTCCTAGCCGTGAGTGAGGATACTGCTAACGTTCTGGAGATATCACATATCTGTCTCTTTCGCAGGTTGTTCGAGACACTGCAGTCGCTGTTTTGGTCAGTGTTTGGGCTGTTGAATCTGTACGTCACCAACGTGAAAGCCCGGCATGAGTTCACCGAGTTTGTGGGAGCCACCATGTTTGGAACCTACAATGTCATCTCCCTGGTGGTCCTCCTCAACATGCTGATTGCCATGATGAATAACTCTTACCAACTCATTGCAGTAAGTTCATCCCAATGCTTCTTCAGGGAGTGCAGCGTCGGTTCACAAGGTTAATGCCCGGGATGGCGGGACTGTCATATGCTGAGAGAATGGAGCGGCTGGGCTTGTACACTCTGGAGTTTAGAAGGATGAGAGGAGATCTTATGGCGGGGATGGCAGGGATGGTGGGAATGGCCTACACCTATTATCTTTTGTCTCTATTGTCTATTGTAAGCCAATTAGAACGGAGACGAGGAAACACTTTTTCCACACAAAGAATTCTCTGCCTCAGAGGGCGGTGGAGGTCGGTTCTCTGGATACTTTCAAGAGAGAGCTAGATAGGGCTCTTAAAGATAGTGGAGTTGCAAATGCGACGGAATTTCGTTTGGAACTGCATATATCGATGTATTTCTAAATGACAATAAAGTTTGTTTGACTTTGTTTGACTTGAGGAGTCAGTGGATACTTGCTATTGAGGGAGTGCAGTGTAGGTTTACAAGGCTAATTCCCGGGATGGCGGGACTGTCATATGCTGAGAAAATGGAGCAGCTGGGCTTGTCCAGTTTAGAAGGATGAGAGCGGATCTTATTGAAACATATAAGATTTTTAAGGATTTGGACACGCTAGAGGCAGGAAACATGTTCCCGATATTGGGGGAGTCCAGAACCTGGGGCCACAGTTGTTTCTTCGTCTCCGTTCCAAATGGCTTACCCCTTATTCTTAAACAGTGGCCCCTGGTTCTGGACTCCCCCAACATCGGGAACATGTTTCCTGCCTCTAGCGTGTCCGGTTGGTTGGTATCTGAGATATTATCTCTTTGTCTTACACATTTAAAATATAATTATTGCTGGCTGTCCTTTAAGATAAATTACCCAGTTCATATTTTACAACGAGAGCCATTAATAACGTGTAACTAATTGCGTAGAACAATGGTAGACTTGGGCCCCACTGATAGCTAACCGCGTGTCTGCTCTGCATCTTCATGTCATGTTTACCATTGTGTTCAGATCATCAGTGCAGAGAGAAAGCAGAACTAACCTGGCTCTTGAAGACAGAGAAATATTACGTGTCCAGTTGTGTTTGCATGTTCTCCAAGCTTCACCTTTGATGCAGCACCAGGGGAGCATGTGATTTATCCACAGGATGGACACGAAATGCTGGAGTAACTCAACGGGGCAGGTGGCATCTCTGGAGAGAAGGAATGGGTGATGTTTAAGAAGGGTCTCGACCCAAAACATGCGGTTTATCCAGTTCCCCTGGATGGCCAGTGACTTGTTAAAGACAGAGGGAGAGAGAGGGAGAGAGAGAGAGAGAGGGGGGGGGGGAGGGGTTGAGGGAGAGAGAGGGGAGGGGAGAGGGAGATGAAGACAGAGGGGGGGGGGAGGGAGAGAGAGAGAGAGAGAGGGGGAGAGAGGGGAGGGAGAGAGAGAGGGAGAGAGAGGGAAAGGGAGAGATAGAGAGGGAAAGAGAGATGGGGGAGAGAGAGAGAGAGAGAGAGGGAGAGAGAGAGAAGGAGAGCGAGAGAGAGAGAGAAAGGGAGAGAGGGGGAGAGAGAAATGGAGAGAGAAAGAGAGAGAGAGAGGGGGGGAGAGGGAGAGAGAGAGAGAGAGAGAGAGAGGGGGGAGAGAGGGGAGGGAGAGAGAGAGGGAGAGGGAGAGAGAGGGAAAGGGAGAGAGATGGGGAGAGAGAGAGAGGGAGAGAGAGAGGGAGAGAGAGAGCCACAGAGAATCATAGACAATGGGACAAGGGCAATGGGGCTACAGTCTCACATATTCAGAGCGAGGGTGAGTCAGTACTGTAACCAGGCAGCATGGATTCAGCATTCACCCTGGATCATGGACGGAAATCCCACAGCCCAACACACTGCACAGACACAAAGAGCATCAATTTGGGGCGGCACGGAGGCGCAGCGGGTAGTACCACTGCCTCGCAGCTCCAGAAACCCGGGTTCGATCCTGACCTCAAATGCTGTCTGTGTGGAGTTTGCACGTTCTACCTGTGACCAAAGGTTGAACAAGTTCGGTCTTTATTCTTTGCAGCGCAGAAGGTTAAGGGGGAACTTGATTAAGGGGAGACTTGAAAATGATGAAAGGGATAGACAGAGTTGATGTGGATAAGCTTTTCCCATTGAGGGTAGGGAAGATTCAAACAAGAGGGCATGACATGAGAATTAATGGACAGAGGTTTAGGGGTAACATGAGGGGGAACTTCTTTACTCAGACAGTGGTGGCTGTGTGGAATGAGCTTCCAGCAGAAGTGGTGGAGGCAGGATCGATTTTAACATTTAAAAATAAAGTGGATAGGTATATGGACGGGAAGGGAATGGAGGGGTATGGTCTGAGTGCAGGTAGATGGGACTAGGGGAAAATAAATGGTCGGCACGGACTGGAAGGGCCAAGAAGGCCTGTTTCCGTGTAATTGTTATATGGTTTATATGGTGACCATGTGGGTTTCCTCCGGGTGCTCTGGTTTTCCTCCCACATCCCAAGGACGTGCGGGTTTGTCGGTTAACTGCCCCTCTGTAAATTGCCCCCTAGTGTGTATGGAGAGGATAACATAGAGCTGGTATGGATGGGTGAGCGATGGTCGGTGCGGACTTGGCGGGCCGAAGCGCCTGTTTCATAGAAACATAGAAAATAGGTGCAGAAGGAGGCCATTCGGCCCTTCGAGCCAGCACCGCCATTCATTGTGATCATGGCTGATCGACCCCTATCAATAACCCGTGCCTGCCTTCTCCCCATATCCCTTGACTCCACTAGCCCCCAGAGCTCTATCTAACTCTCTCTTAAATCCATCCAGTGACTTGGCCTCCACTGCCCTCTGTTGCAGGGAATTCCACAAATTCACAACTCTCTGGGTGAAAAAGTTTTTTCTCACCTCAGTCTTAAATGACCTCCCGTTTATTCCAAGACTGTGGCCCCTGGTGCTGGACTCACCCAACATTGGGAACATTTTCCATGCATCTAGCTTGTCCATTTTATAATTTTATATGTTTCTGTAAGATCCCTCCTCATCCTTCTAAACTCCAGTGAATACGAGCCTCGTCTTTTCAATCTCTCCTTGTATGACAGTCCTGCCATCCCAGGGATCAATCTCGTGAACCTACGCTGCACTGCTTCAATCACAAGGATGTCCTTCCTCAAATTAGGAGACCAAAACTGTACACAATTGTACACTGTTTCCATGCTATATATCTCTAAACTAACCTAAACTAAGCGGAAGACAGACGGGGGGGGGGGGGGGGGGGGGAAGATGGGACGATGTGGCGAGTGGAGGGGTCACGTTGGAGGTGGCGAAACTGACGGAGGACTATCTGTTGTATGCGCCGGCTGGTGGGGTGAAAGTGAGGACCAGGGGGACTCTGCCCTTGTTGCGAGTGGGGGGATGGGGAGAGAGGGCAGTGTTGCGGGGTATGGAGGAGACCCTGGTGCGAGCCTCATCTATAGTGGGGGAGGGGAAACCCCGTTCTCTGAAGAACGAGGACATTTGTGATGACCTGGTGTGGAACACCTCATCCTGGGAGCAGATGCGGCGTAGACGGAGGAATTGGGAATAGGGGATGGAGTCCTTACAGGAAGCATGGTGGGAGGAAGAGTAGTCCAGGTAGCTGTGGGAGTCAGTTGGTTTGTAGTGGATGTCGGTCAGGAGTGTATCACCTGCAATAGAGATGGTGAGGTCAAGGAATGGTAGGGAAATGTCGGAAATGGTCCAAGTGACAAAGGGGAAGAAGCTGTTCCTGAGTCTGGTGGTGCGCGCTTTCAAGCTTCTGTACCTTCTGCCGGACGGGAGCGGGAGAAGAAGGAATGACCAGGGTGGGACAAGTCTTTGACTGCAAATGGGAGATTGGTGATCAGTGCGGACACAGTTGGCCGTAGGGCCTGTCCCTGTGCTTGTATGTTGCTGTGGCCCAGAGTTTTGTTCGTGACCACCCGTGCCTTTGATCTCATTCCCAGGACCACGCTGACATCGAGTGGAAATTTGCCCGGACAAAGCTCTGGATGAGTTACTTTGATGAAGGTGCGACTCTTCCGCCGCCTTTCAACATCATCCCCAGCCCAAAGTCCATCTGGTATCTCTGTAAATGGCTGCACGCCCAGATCTGCCCAGGCAGCGACACGAAGCACGAGCAGAAGCACGAAAACCTCAAAGAATTTACGGTATGAAGCCGCATCGTTTTCTATCTCTACGTTGTATTGGCGTTTTCCCCTTCATTCCCGTCACCGTGCACGGTGGCGCAGCGTTAGAGTCGCTGCCTCGCAGCGCCAGAGACCCGGGTTCGATCCCGACTGCGGGTGCTGTCTGTACGGAGTTTGCACGTTCTCCCCGTGACCTGCGTAGGTTTTGATAAGGATTTGATGAAAGGATTTGAGTATAGGAGCAGGGAGGTTCTACTTCAGTTGTACAGGGTCTTGGTGAGACCACACCTGGAGTATTGCGTACAGTTCTGGTCTCCAAATCTGAGGAAGGACATTATTGCCATAGAGGGGGTACAGAGAAGGTTCACCAGACTGATTCCTGGGATGTCAGGACTGTCTTATGAACAAAGACTGCATAGACTCGGTTTATACTCTCTAGAATTTAGGAGATTGAGAGGGGATCTTATAGAAACTTACACAATTCTTAAGGGGTTGGACAGGCAAGATGCAGGAAGATTGTTCCCGATGTTGGGGAGGTCCAGGACAAGGGGTCACAGCTTAAGGATAAGGGGGAAATCCTTTAGGACCGAGATGAGAAGGACTTTTTTCACAGAGAGTGGTGAGTCGCTGGAACTCTCTGCCACAGAGGGTAGTTGAGGCCAGTTCATTGGCTATATTTAAGAGGGAGTTAGATGTGGCCCTTGTGGCTAAGGGGATCAGAGGGTATGGAGAGAAGGCAGGTACGGGATACTGAGTTGGATGATCAGCCATGATCATACTGAATGGTGGTGCAGGCTCGAAGGGCCGAATGGCCTACTCCTGCACCTAATTTCTACGTTTCTATGTTTCCTCCTGGCGCTCCGGTTTCCTCCCACGTCCCAAACACGAGTATATAGGTTAATTGGCATAGCAAAATTTGTAAATTATCGTTAGTGTGAGTAGGAAAGTGCTAGTCTATGGGGGTCGCTGGTCGGCACGGATTCGGTGGGCCGAAGGGCCTGTTTCTACGCTGTATCTCTATTATTAAACTAAAACTTGGCATTTAACAACTGACGTCAGTCTATAAGCAAGTTATTTTTTGCTGGTGCCTATGTGACTGGAGATTGGTGATCTGGAAAAGACTTGGTCTTTCCAAGTCTCAAAATTGGTATAAGAAACCAAATCTCATCTAAGTCTGTTAGACTTGCTTCCATTTGCCCATGGTTGCTCAACTTCATGGGAGATTGGACAATTACATTGGAACCCACAAAGTTCAGTTTAGTTGCGTTAGTTCAGTCACGTGTACCGAGCTACAATGAGAGACCTTTGTGTCACGCGCTCTCCAGCCAGCAGAACGACCATACATGACTACAAAGGCGGCACGGTGGCGCGACGGTAGAGTTGCCGCCTCACAGCGCCAGAGACCTGGGTTTGAACCTGACTACAGGTCCTGCCTGTACGACGTTTGTACGTTCTCCCTGCGACTGCGTGGGTTTTCCCTGGGTGCTCCGGTTTCATAGAAACATAGAAATTAGGTGCAGGAGTAGGCCATTCGGCCCTTCGAGCCTGCACCGCCATTCAATATGATCATGGCTGATCATCCAACTCAGTATCCCGTACCTGTCTTCTCTCCATACCCTCTGATCCCCTTAGCCACAAGGGCCACATCTAACTCCCTCTTAAATATAGCCAATGAACTGGCCTCAACTACCCTCTGTGGCAGAGAGTTCCAGAGACTCACCACTCTCTGTGTGAAAAAAGTCCTTCTCATCTCAGTCCTAAAGGATTTCCCCCTTATCCTTAAGCTCTGACCCCTTGTCCTGGACCTCCCCAACATCGGGAACAATCTTCCTGCATCTAGCCTGTCCAACCCCTTAAGAATTGTGTAAGTTTCTATAAGATTCCCTCTCAATCTCCTAAATTCTAGAGAGTATAAACCGAGTCTATGCAGTCTTTCTTCATAAGACAGTCCTGACATCCCAGGAATCAGTCTGGTGAACCTTCTCTGCACTCCCTCTATGGCAATAATGTCCTTCCACATTCCAAAGACATACAGGTTTGTAGGTTAATTGGCTTTGGTAAAGATTGTAAATTGTCCCTAGTGTGTGTAGATCAGTGTTAGTGAATGGGGATAGCTGGTCGGCATGGACCCGATGGGCTGAAGAACCTGTTTCTGTGCTGTATCTCCAAACTAAACTAAACTAATCAGGCCAATGTACAGATACAGGTTAAAGAGAATAATGTTTAGTGCAAAATAAAGTTCAGTAAAGACCAATTAAAGAAGTCCGAGGGTCTCCAATGAGGTAGATGGTGGGTCTCACATGGGATATTTCTAAGTATAATATGATGGCAGGAATGTTGTCATAGGTGGAATTTGTGAAACCTTATCAACTGCAGTCCATTTATTTCTGAATATTAGTTTAACGGCTCCCAGATAATGTTTGCAAAGTTGTGTTTTTTTGCAGTTGAATGACTTTCTGAAATCTTTCTTTTTTCAGGAACGACATGCAGACGACTTGATCCAAAACCAACACTACCAGGTTTGCTGACCAGTCAGTATTACAGACAAGTCACATAAAATCACCATCACAATCCCCCCCACGTTGGCAAAATATGTCAACAAGCCCATTGTGTTCACGTTATTCATTTTCAACCATTCATCTCTCTCTCTCTGTTTCTCTATTTCCCTCACTCAAGATATCTCTTCCCCTCACTCTCTCTCATTCTCTCTTTCTCTCTCTCTCTCTCATTTTTTTTTTTTTTTTTTTTTTTTTTTTTTTTTCCATTTCAAAAACTTTATTCAACACAAATCATAAAATACAACACATCAAAACACAATCAAAAATCACACTATAATGAACAGATCATTGTAGTACAACAGTACATTCATTTATAATCGCCTCAACCCCACGCGGCGACCAGCGCTGACGAAAGGCCCCCACAGTCCCCGTGAACACCGCGTGTTCCCTCTCCAGGGACACACGTGCACGGACGTAGGCCCGAAAGAGGGGCAGGCAGCCGACTCTCGCCTGACCGTCGACCGCCCGCTGCCTGGACCCACGAATGGCCATCTTGGCCAGGCCGAGGAGCAAACCGACAGGTAAGTCCCCCCCCCCACACTCGGCTCTCCCCACTCCCTGCCTTGTGTCCAAACACCAGGATTGTGGGGCTAAAATGCAGCCAGAACTTGAGGAACAGCCCCTTCAGATATTGGTACAGGGGCAGTAACCTCACACACTCCATATACACATGGAATACGGTCTCCTCCTCTCCGCAGAAAATGCATGCGGCCGACGAGCCCGTGAACCGACTCAAAAGTTTATTACAAACCACCGCTCCATGCAGCACTCTCCACCCCAGGTCCCCAATATAAAGGGGTACAACTCCCTTATAGAAGGACCCCCACTGGGGCCCCCCGCCGCCTTCGGATGGTAACACCGTCCTCCATGGTGAGTCAGGACGGGAGACGAAGGCACGGTGGTTCAGAATGTGCAGGAGCATCCTGTACAGTGCGCGTCTCCTTACATCACAAAATGGCATGCTGGTCATCTCAGAAAGGCAGCTCAGATTATGCGGAGCCGGAGGCCGAGAAATATCCCGAAGCCTAGGCCCGATGAGCAGATCTGACGGAGCGGGGGTAAGCTCTATCTGAACCACTCTAGGCTCGCGCCTCTCCTCGACAACCACCATGACAGGATGAGGACCAGCCACACCCGCAGCCACAACATCCCCCTCTCCTCGTGGAACAACACTCTGGCTGAACACCACCAAATTCCTCACTCTTAACACATCCCTATAGAAAACAGACAAGCCCCTTAGAGCGGGTCAACTGACACCCGCCACCGGGAGCCGCGAGACCCCCCTTAGGCAACGACCCTGACGAAAAAAATACGTGGCCAGAGCGTGCCATCTGGGAGGGTTCTCTACATACATGTATCTCCGCAGAGTCCTGAGACGGAGAGCCGCCACCTGGGTGCGCACGCACACCAAGGACTGGCCGCCCTCCTCTAACGGAAGACTCAGGACCGCCGCGGAAATCCAATGCTTCCTATTTCCCCAAAAGAAATCCACCAGCTTCTTCTGTATAGCAGTTACAAATATAGAGGGCGGGACAAGAGTAGCCAGCCGGTACCATAACATAGAGGCCACCAGCTGGTTTATGACCAGCACCCTCCCCCGAAAGGAGAGAACTCCAAGTAGGCCTGACCAGCGCCCCAGCCGAGCAACCACCTTCGTCTCCAACTCTTGCCAGTTTGCCGGCCAAACATCCTCAGTGGGACTCAGGTACACCCCCAGATAGAGGAGGTGCGTGGTACTCCACGCATACAATGCCATCTCCTCCGGCAGGGAGTCTACCCGCCACTGACCCACCAAAAGTCCAGAGCACTTACTCCAGTTAATCCTAGCAGAAGATGCAGCCGAGAAAATCTCCTGGCAGTCATGCATCCTCCGCAGGTCACCAGGATCAGTGAACATAAGAAGTACGTCATCGGCATACGCCGATAGAATCACCTCGACCCGCGGGCCAGGTAGGGCCAGGCCTGTCAACCTCCTCCGAAGAAGACACAGGAACGGCTCTACACAGACCGAATACAACTGGCCCGACATAGGGCACCCCTGGCGGACCCCCCTCCCAAAATGAAAAGGAGCTAGCACCGCGCCATTAACCTTTACAAGGCACTCCGCAGCAGCGTACAAAAGCCGGACCCGGGCCACGAAGTGTGGTCCAAACCCAAACGCTTGCAACGTCCCAAATAGGTATTCATGCTCCACCCTATCAAAAGCCTTCTCCTGATCAAGAGACAGAAAAGCAGCTGACTCACCAGTACCCTGGACTAAATGAATCAGGTCCCTAACCAGGTGGATGTTATCCTGGATGGACCGGCCAGGGACTGTATAAGATTGATCAGGATGAATCACTTGATGCAGCACGGAGCCCAGGCGATTTGCCATTGCCCGTGCAAAAATTTTATATTCTGTGCAAAGGAGAGAGACTGGACGCCAGTTCTTCAACAAACGGAGTTAGCCCTTCTTAGGCAGCAAGACAACAACCGTCCTACGCCACGAGAGAGGCATCACTCCAGTCGCCAGGCTCTCCCCCAGAACCAACATATAGTCACCCCCTAGGACGTCCCAGAATGCTCTAACAAACTCCACCGTCAACCCATCCAGCCCGGGGGACTTACCCCTCCTGAGCTGATGCAAGGCGCGAGTCAACTCCTCCAAAGATAAGGGGCCATCAAGAAGATCAGCCTCCCCCCTATCTACGGTCGGTAGACCCTCCCACAGATCTTGCTGAGCCTCCACACTGAATCCTTCCGCAGAGAACAGGGACCCATAAAAGGACCTAACCAAGGCATTGATCCCCTCTGGATCAGTGACAGAGGAGCCGTCATCTGCAAGCAACTCCACGAGCTGTTTTCGAGCTCCCCGCCCCTTCTCCAAAGAGAAAAAGAAAGGCGACGCTCGGTCCAGCTCGTGCAGCATCTGGACCCGAGACCTCACATAAGCGCCTCGAGATCGCTCAAGCAGCAGACTCCTCAAAACCTCCTTCTTCCTCTGAAACTCTCCCCATTCGCTGGAGTCTTCACCAAACTGACCCAGGCGAGACTCAGCGTCCTGTATCTCCCTCTCCAGCTTCTCGACCGCTGACTCCCGCCTCCCAGTCGACCCCCATGTATATTCCTTACAAAAGAGACGGATGTGAGCTTTACCCACATCCCACCACTGCCTAAGGGAAGAGAAGCACCTCTGCCTCTCTCTCCACTTCACCCAAAACCGAGTGAATGACTCCCGGAAACACCGATCCTCCAGCAGCCTGTTGTTAAAGTGCCAGTACGCGGACCCAGCCCGAGCGCACGCTGGATTGAAATCCACATGCACCAGACAATGGTCCGAGCACGGCACCAGCCGCATTGAGGCCGCTGAGACACGGGAAACAAACGCTCGGGAAATATAAAACCGATCAATGCGGGAACCACCGCCCTCAGACCTCCGCGAAAAAGCAGTGGAATCAGGGTGAAGGTCCCTCCAAACATCAACCAACTCAAAAGAGTCAATCAAGCCTCTCAGCTTCTTCGCTACAGCAGGCGCACACTGAGTACCAGAACGGTCCCGCACCTCAAGTGTGCAATTAAAGTCCCCACCAAGGAAGACACACTCTCCCCTATCAATAGTGCCCAACAGAGCATTCACCTCCCGAAGTAGGCCGGCCTGCATCGTGCCGGAGCTAGGGGCATACACGTTAATGAAATGCAACGGCATGCCATCCAGGCTCACGGCCAGATGGAGCAAACGTCCTGGCACCACTTCCTGCACTTTTAAAATGCTTGGCAGAAAATTTGGGGCCAACAGAAAAGCCACCCCACTCGAATTTGAGCTGAGATGGCTCATATAAACCCTCCCTTCCCACTCCAGTTGCCAGGTAGGTTCATCACTAGCAACGGTATGTGTCTCTTGCAGATAACAAACTGCAAATCTCCCCTCCCTTAGGGCCGATAAGAGCTGAAATCTTCGAAAACTCGCTCTACTCCCATTTAAATTTAATGTAGCTACTGTGAATGTGTAGGCACATTAGATTAAGACCCTCACACTCCCTGTAGTCACAGGAGCTCCTTTGCTGAGGACCTTCAAAAAACCCCGAAACTGCCCCAAATCCGAGTCAGAAAGACCACTATCCTTGTTACTAAGGATAGCCTCGAGACTCGCCTGCACATCTAGACAGTCCCCCCACCGCCTTTCAGCAGCAAACCATAATGTTTTGGAAGTGCGGCTCGTTTTTAGGAACTCTCGCACCTCAACAATAAACTTCGCCTCAGACACGGCCTTGGAGTCTGGGCTCACAGCCAACCCGCTCGCACCTGAATCAACAACCTCAGAAAGACCAGAACTCTCTGACAAATCACTCTCTGTGCCACCCCCACTGGCCGCATCGCTGTCCTCCTCCACAGCCATGACACGACCCCCCGGATCAATGCTGGGGGTGGGTCCCAACACCCCTGCCTGAGACTCGCAGCCCTCTGAATGGCTGGGCTCCTGCACGCTACCATCACCCTCCTCTTCTGGGCCTGGGGAAGCAACAACAAGAGGCATCCCCAGGGCCTGTGGAACACTGGTACCCTCGGAGTCTGAAAGAGGATCACGACCCATAACAGCCCTGACCTCCACATCATCCAGAGTGCCCTCTCCACAGGCATCACCCAGAGAATCACCACCTGCTATTAACCTCACCCCAGACAGCTCATCCGGTGAGGCATCCCGCCCCCCAGCACCTCCACTGGCACTGATATGGAGCACAGACTTGAACGACAACACCCCCGAAACTCCCCCCTCAGCCTGACTCTGCACATCCCCCGTCACAGAGGGCACACTACCAGAGGAGCCAACCACGTCACCTAACGTGCTAGCACCCTCAGTAGGCCTCTGAAACGAGGGGACCTCATCCGACCCAGAGGGTACACACCCAAGGGAGCTAACCACAGCACCCGCCGAGATAACTCCCTCAGAGGGCCCCTGAGATGAAGGGACAGACTCCCGCCCAGTGGACACAACTCCACCGGAATCAACTTCAGCTCCCAGTCCTGTGACACCCGCTGTAGATCCATGAAGAGAAGGCCCAACCACCGACCCAGAAGACACCGGGTCAAGACCACTTTCAGCCACCTCAGTGGTGGAAAGCCCGGAGAAAGACATCCCCTTCGCTCTGGACCCACGCCCTTCCTCATCTTCACCAGGCAGATGCCTCCTTTTAGTCCCACTCGCATGCGGAGGTGCGGTAACCTCCATAAGGGAAGGGTCATCCGCCTCCACATTACCCCCATCCACTTTGCCACCCACACGTTTAGGCTTCTTTACCCCCTTCCGAGCCACCCCAACTCCCCCCTGGGCCCCAGCAGGTGCAGTCTGCACCACACTGGAGGTAAACTCACCCGATTGCACTTTCTTCGCTCGGGCGGCCCTATCCCTCTCCTTCTTCTTGTTGTGCTTCCCCTGCTTCTCCCAAAACCCCCCCTCAACACTCCCCACCTCCTGCGCCCCACCTCCATCCGCCGCCACCGGCGCAAGACGTGGGGGACGTGGGGGGCTTGGGCTCTCACCGCCCAGGGTCCCCAAAGCGGAACCTACGGACCCAGAAGGCTTCGCACTGCCGCTCCGGGTCACCAAGGCAGAACTGGCAACCTTAGCCGGGTCAGCAGTACCACCCCGCGCCGCTGATGTTTGACAAGCCACCCCAGATGGGCCAGCAGCGCTTTCCTGGGCCACTGCACTAGAACCTCTAGCAGTGCCCCCGCGAAAAAGACACTCCCTGCGGAGATGTCCAAATTCGCCGCACGCATGACACCGTGCCTTTCCCCAACTCCAACGCACGGTTCTGGGGACACCCTTATGCACCACCTCAAAACTCCCCTCGGCACCATCCCCCTCACCCACCTTCATGAACACCCTCCTCTTGAAACTGAAGACCCCTTTTTCCTCCGGGTCCCCCCCGGGATGCAAGAGACGATAACATTTAGACCGCACCTCCCCGAACTTGGACAGGTGTGGAAAAAGCACTGCATCCGAAAAATAAGTGGGGCAGCTCCGCAGGAGAACCGGTCTCACCCTTGATACCCACGGATCCACCTGTATGTGGACCCCCCCCACTGAGATCCCCTCCTCCAACGCTCGGGCCACACACTCCCGGGTCTTAAGTATCATCTCCACCTTTCCCCTTTCGAGCTCAGAAGAGACAATAGCCCCCCTCCCAAGAAGTTCATTCATGGCCTTCGTAATTACCCCCCTCGACATCATAGGCCCAGTTTGAACAGAAATACCAAAACTGTCCCCATCCAAGTCAACATGAGGCTCAAGCTCAGATGGCCTCGCACCCGCCACTGATGCCATCGCTGCGTAGGTCCGGACCTTCGGCCGCGCCCCTTCCAACGCCATCCTCACAGAGGCACAAACCAGCTCCAAGCCCCTCAGCAGCACAGCTCCAAGTTAAGTCCCAGAGACAGTCACAGTCAAAGACAGGCAGCAGAAAACAGAAACCTCCAGCTGAAGCAGGAAAGTCCCCAGGTTCGTCCACAGCCAAGAGCAGCTTACGGGAAACTCGATCCCAGTCGCGCTGGAAGCAAAAGTACCTTCTTCACATTAAGCCAGGCAGCCGCACTGAGCAAAATGACTTTAGGGCAGAGAAGCGGTGCCAAAAACGACAAAGACACCGCACAACTTCAGCCCACTGAGATCACAGGCACTCTTGGCAATCCGCCAACGCCAACCGCACCCTCGACAATGTGGAGAAACTCAGGAATCTTCACACAGATGGAGGCTCCCCAGACCAGAGAAAAGCTTCAACAGCCCAACAATAAGTTGAACTATGAAGCCCCCCTGGGTCTGTGCCCTCTCCAACGACAAAATCCTTGAAAGGCTGCTTCAATCCTTCTCAACTGCAGAGCTGAGAAGAAAACACGACCTCTCTCTCTCTCTCTCTCTCTCTTTCTCCTTATTCTATCATAGACTCGTAGACACAGAGTCTGAGTGCCTGGAAATAGGCCCTTCGGCCCAACCTGCCCACTCCGCCCAACATGCCTTATCCACACTGATCCCATTTGGATTCCCATATCCCCTTAAACCTGTCCTATCCATGTACCTGTCCAAATGTTGTTTAAACGTTGTGATAGTACCAGCCTCAACTACCTCCTTTGGCAGCTCGAGTGAGGATGGGCCTTGGCCTGAAATGTAGGCCTATCCATATTCTCTAGAGATGCTCCCTGATCTGCTGCGTCTGAATAAAGGTGCGATCCGAAACGTGTCCTTCCAGCAACTAAACGGGTCAGGCAGCACCTCCGGACATTATTCCCATATCATGTATCATGTACCTTACCTAAGGTAGACACAAAATGCTGGAGTAACTCAGCGGGTGAGGCAGCATCTCTGGAAAGAAGGAACGGGCGAGACCCTAAACGTTGCTAATTCTTTCTCTCCATAGACGCTGCCTCACCCACTGAGTTACTCCATTGTTTTATGTCTACCTTCGATTTAGCAGCATCTGCAGTTCTTTCTTATACACTTTGACCCATTTCTTGTACTTTCTTGGCATAACATGAAGCACAGTATTGAATTAACCCATTCCACATCATTCACTCGACCTCGAAATGTCACCCATTCCTTTTCTCCAGAGATGCTGCCTGTCCCGCTGAGTTACTCCAGCATTTGGTGTCAATCTCAAGGATCACTTCCCCGTTGTTCCCTGACCACGGTGATAAGCACTATGAAATTATTTGTTTTCCTCGTTATTATGAAGCGCTGACACAAGATATCTCTGTCCGTCTCTTCCCACTATCTTCTTCCAATTGCATATCTATTCCATTGCTCAAACCTACATTAAATGCTCGTTGTACACTTTCATCTGTTGCTACACATTCGTTTATAGACTTGAAGCCAATTCTAGAGCAGTTCGCACAGTGTAGTAACAAGGCCACAAACTCTTGCATGATATTTATTTACGAACAAACTTACTTTCTTACCCGTCTTACTAAATACTTTGCGACATGGCGGCACGGTGGCGCAGCGGTAGAGTTGCTGCCTTACTGTGTGCACAGCGCAACGAGACCCAGCTTCTATCCTGACTACGGGCTCTGTCTGTACGCAGTTTGCACGTTCTCCCCGTGACCTGCGTGGGTTTTCTCCGGCTGCTCCGGTCTCCTCCCACACTCCAAAGACGTGCAGGTATGTAGGTTAATTGGCTTTGGTGTAAATGTTAAATTGTCCCTAGTGTGTGTAGGATAGTGTTAATGTGCGGGGATCGCTGGACGGCACGGACTCGGTGGGCCGAAGGGCCTGTTTCCGCGCTGTACCTGTAAACTAAACTAAACTACAATGTGATATTTAGGCCAGCACTCGAAATGAGTAATCCAAATGAACCATGTTCAACGTTGATGTGATGTCAGTGTACTGTTTCCACAAAGGTTTACCACGGTAGATATTTATTCTTTGTTAATGAAGTCAATTAACGAGATGTGTATCTTTAGTTGACATCATTAAACGTACATTGTACGTAATGCTCTACCCTTCTATTGACTTTAGCATTTTAAATAAACATATTTAAATTGTTCCTGTTATTTTGCCAAACCATTTTATTCCCATCAATTCTAAAAAGACGATGAAAATGTCTTTTATTTCAGCCAAATATAACAATTATAAACCAGGATAAATATTGTATTTTAAATCGTATCCTTTGGATAGAAGTAATAGGGATCGTCTTTTTATGCAAAGCCTAAAGGAAAAATAATTAGTTTTAATCACCGTAAAGCATTTACAAGAGAAGAGATTGTCATTTTATGAAGCTGTGTTAAATATTAAGTTAATAGTGTGCATAAGATTCCATATTAATTTTGCTGGCCTTCTAATGGAGAATTCGGTCATGGTTAAATCCTGTTGACAATGTAAACTAAAGGGCCTGTCCCACTTGGGTGTCATTTGCACGCCATTTACGCGTCATCATTTACGCTTCACGCGCGCATGGCGTGCATTACGCGCGCATGGTGCGAGGTGACTGAGGCAGTGACGCGCGGCGCCCCAGGATTTTGGGATCCACGAAATCTTCGCGCGCCACAGCGCAAATGACGGCCAAGTGGGACAGTAGGCACCTTAACGGCTCAAAACCAAACTGAAATGATGTATGGAAAATTATTCCATTGTTCCTTTTCATCTGACAGGAGGTTATTAAAAATTTAGTAAAGAGGTACGTTGCAGCGATGATCAGAAGTGCCAAGACTGACGAAGGATTGACAGAAGAAAATTTTAAGGTACGCATAGATCTTGTTTCACAGCCTTACACTCTGCTATTAATCTTTGTACATCAACAGCAGAAAATGCTAGGATTTACAAAGCAGGACAGTCGGCATCTGTGAGGAGAATGATCGTTAATCGGTTGAAAAAATGTAACATGAATGAATGAATGAATTCTTTATTGTCACATGTCACAGTGAATTTCTTTGCTTTGCATAGCCAAGGTATGCTAAGAGTGGCCACATAAAGGGCGCCGTGAAGTGACAAAGTATCCCACGCCGGGTCCTCCTGTGTTCCCTCCGCCACCCCTCCCCGGCAGTCCCCCAACACGGGGTCCTCCTTTGACAATGGAGGAGGCCCAGGACAGGAAAGGTCAGATTGACAAGGCGAGGAACCTCCTCCACTGTCAGAGTGAAGCCCTGCACAAATTGGAGGAACAGCACCTCATATTTCACTTGATTACCTTACACCCCAGCGGTATGAACATTGACTTATAGAAACATAGAAACATAGAAAATAGGTGCAGGAGTAGGCCATTCGGCCCTTCGAGCCTGCACCGCCATTCAATGTGATCATGGCTGATCATCCAACTCAGTATCCCGTACCTGCCTTCTCTCCATACCCCCTGATCCCTTTAGCCACAAGTGCCACATCTAACGCCCTCTTAAATATAGCCAATGAACTGGCCTCAACTACCTTCTGTGGCAGAGAATTCCAGAGACCCACCACTCTCTGCGTAAAGAATGTTTTCCTCATTTCGGTCCTAAAGGAATTCCCCCTTATCCTTAGACTGTGACCCCTTGTTCTGGACTCCCCCAACATCGGGAACAATCTTCCAGCATCTAGCTTGTCCAACCCCTTAAGAATTTTGTAAGTTTCTATAAGATCCCCCCTCAATCTTCTAAATTCCAGCGAGTACAAGCCGAGTCTATCCAATCTTTCCTCATATGAAAGTCCTGACATCCCAGGAATCAGTCTGGTGAATCTTCTCTGTACCCCCTCTATGGCAAGGATGGGCTATATAAACCATATAACCATATAACAATTACAGCACGGAAACAGGCCTTCTCGGCCCTTCCAATCCGTGCCGACGATTTATTTTCCCCTACTCCCATCTACCTGCACTCAGACCATACCCCTCCATTCCCTTCCCGTCCATATACCTATCCACTTTACTTTTAAATGTTAAAATCGATCCTGCCTCCACCATTTCTGCTGGAAGCTCATTCCACACAGCCACCACTCTGAGTAAAGAAGTTCCCCGTCATGTTACCCCTAAACTTCTGTCCCTTAATTCTCATGTCATGCCCTCTTGTTTGAATCTTCCCTACCCTCAATGGGAAAAGCTTATCCACGTCAACTCTGTCTATCCCTTTCATCATTTTAAAGACCTCAATCAAGTCCCCCCCTTAACCTTCTGTGCTCCAAAGAATAAAAACCTAACTTGTTCAACCTTTCTCTGTAACTTAGTTGCTGGAACCCAGGCAACATTCTAGTAAATCTCCTCTGTACTCTCTCTATTTTGTTGACAACCTTCCAATAATTAGGCGACCAAAATTGAACACCATACTCCAGAATTCGTCTCACCAATGCCTTGTACAATTGTACACGTCTCTAACTCCAAATAGCCCTTGCTTTCCCTCTCTCTCCACCCCCTCCCCCTTCCCAGTTCTCCCACCGGCCTTACTGTCTCCGACTACATTCTATCTCTGTCCCGCCCACTCCCCTGACATCAGTCTGAAGAAGGGTCTCGACCCGAAACATCACCCATTCCTTCTCTCCAGAGATGCTGCCTTCCCCGCTGAGTTACTCCAGCAATTTGTGTCTATGTTCGATTTAAACCAGCATCTGCAGTTCTTTCCTACACATACAGCAAACGTGTCGATACAGTATATAGCATGCGGTATATATGTCTGCATATCTTATAGTACAAGTCATATAGCATATGTGGTCATATAGCATATATCATGTAACATATAGCATGAAATATAGCGTGTTCTTTCTCTTACCACGGTAGGAACTGAAGCAAGATATCTCCAGCTTCCGCTATGAAGTTCTTGACCTACTTGGGAACAGAAAGTCATCTCGGAGAACGTATTCGACCAGCAGTGACGGCATGCAAATGGATGAAGATAATGCCGAAGATAAGATCAACCAAATAGTGTCGTTCAGCTTGGGAGGAGAAAGTAACGACAAAACGAAGCTGAAAATGAACTCGTTCAGCGTCTCTGCGCTTATTAAGTCCGTTTCTGGCATCGACCTGGAGGAGAAGTCCAGGAATAGCCGGCTGAGCAAGCAACCTTCTACCATCCAAAACGGCAACCGTTTGCAGAGGTACCCGGACTCCAAGGGGGATTCCTTTAAACGGCTCGGCCTACTGTTCACCAAGATGAACGGTCAGCTGTCGGAAACGTCGCCAGAGCCCGTCGCCAGCATTTCCGATGGACTACTCCAAGCGCACAACATGTGGCAGGACTTCAGGTACACCCAGATCGCCAGCCCCGCCAACAGGGCCAGGAGCGAGAGCAGCCTCCACGCAGTCGGTCTCAATGAGGCCAACAGAATCGAAAGCCATTGTCCAACGAACCACACGGACTCATTCCATTGCTCTTCCAGTATTAGTGCCTCCAGCAATAAACTCATTGACTCATCGAGCGATGTCTATGACTCATGGGGAGAAGCCTGTGACTTGCTGATGACCAGGTGGAACAGCCACCAAGAGGACTATGTAACAACTCAGTTATAATTGGCAAGACTACATGGGATAGGACTTTACCACAAGGCGATTTGGGTCACATCCACATGGAATTATTTTTAAAACTATCAAATATCCGGAACGCAAAAAGGCTGTAAAAAGGGGCATTTTCTAAAAAAGGAAAACCCTGCTTTCTGTAAATTACCAGGAGAATAGTGCGAATACTATCGAGCCTCTTAGCGAACGCCGTTATTTATCCACAAACCCCACAGCTACTTCAGGCCCAGGTACAGAATGGAAAAGCTTGGATTGAGAAGATGGGCCATTCTGCCGTTAGCTTTGCCAAGCAGCATCTCACCGGACTGCCCATTCAGACCCATTGAAGGACATAAAGCCCTGTGCCCGCACAGCAGATACCAAGTAAACTTGCCACAGAAAGTTGTCATTTTAAGTCTAAATACATTTTTTTATTGGTGTGTGAATTACAGCCAGTAAACCTCTCTTATACCAAAACGTACTTATCGCAATCTGGTGTCTGATTTATTCACGTTCTGAAGGTTCAGGTGTAAGGTCATGGGGTCATCAGTGATAGGAGCAGAATTAGGCCATTTGGCCCATCAGGTCTACTCCGCCATCCAATCATGGCTGATCTATCTCTCCTTCCTAACCCCATTATCCTACCTCATCCCCATTATTGTTTTCATGTTTACCATCAGTTCACAAGCCTCAAATGTTAAGCATCCGTGTCAGAGTGAGGCCCAGCGTATCCTGTCAGAGTGAGGCCCAGCGCAAATTGGAGGAACAGCACTTATAACCATATAACCATATAACAATTACAGCACGGAAACAGGCCATCTCGGCCCTTCAAGTCCGTGCCGAACAACTTTTTTCCCTTAGTCCCACCTGCCTGCACTCATACCATAACCCTCCATACCCTTCTCATCCATATGCCTATCCAATTTATTTTTAAATGATACCAACGAACCTGCCGCCACCACTTCCACTGGAAGCTCATTCCACACCGCTACCACTCTCTGAGTAAAGAAGTTCCCCCTCATGTTACCCCTAAACCTCTGTCCCTTAATTCTAAAGTCATGTCCTCGTGTTTGAATCTTCCCTATTCTCAAAGGGAAAAGCTTGTCCACATTAACTCTGTCTATCCCTCTCATCATTTTAAAGACCTCTATCAAGTCCCCCCTTAACCTTCTGCGCTCTAGAGAATAGAGACCTAACTTATTCAACCTATCTCTGTAACTTAGCTGTTGAAACCCAGGCAACATTCTAGTAAATCTCCTCTGTACCCTCTCTATTTTGTTGACATCCTTCCTATAATTGGGTGACCAAAACTGCACACCATACTCCAGATTTGGTCTCACCAACGCCTTGTACAATTTTAACATTACATCCCAGCTTCTATACTCAATGCTCTGATTTATAAAGGCTAGCATACCAAAAGCTTTCTTTACCACCCTATCTATATGAGATTCCACCTTCAAGGAACTATGCACGGTTATTCCCAGATCCCTCTGTTCAACTGTATTCTTCAATTCCCTACCGTTTACCATGTACGTCCTATTTTGATTTGTCCTGCCAAGGTGTAGCACCTCACACTTATCAGCATTAAACTCCATCTGCCATCTTTCAGCCCATTTTTCCAACTGGCCTAAATCACTCTGTAGACTTTGGAAATCCTCTTCATTATCCACAACACCCCCTATCTTGGTAATCTTCGTCACCCCCTATCTTCATATTTCGTTTGGGCATCTCACAACCCAGCAGTATGAATATTGATTTCTCTAACTTCGAGTAACCCCTGCACCCCCTCTCTCGCCGTCCCTCCCCCACCCGTCATTGTACGAGGTTCAAAGTCGTCTTGTCGAGTCTCGTTGTCTGTAACTGGTTTTCACCTAGCCCGCAGCTAACGATATCCTGTTTCCTTTATCATTGTTACTTTTTTGCATCTTTCATCCATTTGTTCTATATCTCTCTTCATCGCCGTCCATATCTCTCCTTTCCCTCTCCCCTGACTCTCAGTCTAAAGAAGGTGTCCCGACCCGAAAAGTCACCCAATCCTTTTCTCCAGAGATGTTGCCCGACCCACTGAGTTACTCCAGCTTTTAGCGCCTCCCTTCGGCTTAAACCAGCATCTGCAGTTCCTTCCTACATGAATATCCATGGTGACGTTCAGCTGATTCGGCAGTGGTCACATGTGAATTTAAAAAAACGTTTAGAAGACTGTTACACAGGGAGCGTAATGTTCACGTGGAACGAGGCAGATCACATCAGAAACAAATAGAGGAACGCAGAGTGCTGGAGTAACTCAGCGGGTCAGGCAGCATCTGTGGAGAACATGGATAGGTGACGTTTCACAGAGTGCTGGAGTAACTCAGCGGGTCAGGCAGCATCTCTGGAGAACATGGATAGGTGACGTTTCACAGAGTGCTGGAGTAACTCAGCGGGTCAGGCAGCATCTGTGGAGAACATGGATAGGTGACGTTTCACAGAGTGCTGGAGTAACTCAGCGGGTCAGGCAGCATCTGTGGAGAACATGGATTGGTGACATTTCGGGTGGAGACCCTTCTTCAGAAATGCTGAGTTACTCCAGCACTTTGTGTCCTTTTCTGCATTCACCAGCATCTTAGTTCTTTGTTTCTACATTCGGACAGCTCCATTGCGAAACCTCCTCAAGGTATGTCCACTTTCAAGGTCTCGAGGGTCTGAGCTATAGGGAGAGGTTGAGCAGGCTGGGACTCTATTCCTTGGTGCGCAGGAGGATGAGGGGTGATCTTATAGAGGTGTATAAAATCATGAGAGGAATAGATCAGGTAGATGCACAGAGCCTCTTGCCCAGAGTAGGGGAATCGAGGACCAGAGGACGTAGGCTAATGGACCTGTCCCACTTATGTGACTTTTTCGGCGACTTCCAGCACCTGTCGTTGGCTGTGAGTCGTCTCCTCAGTCGCCCAAAGAGTCATAGCGTCTTTCTGGTCACCACTAAATTTTCAACATGTTGAAAATTTTCGGCAACCTGCAACGACCTATGACGGGTGCCGGAAGTCGCCGGAAAAGTCGCAGACAGGCCCATTAGGGTGAAGGGGAGGGGTAATCAGAGGGGTAACTTTTTCACACAAAGGGTGGTGGGTGTATGGAACGAGCTGCCAGAGGAGGTAGTTGAGGCTGGGACTATCCCACCATTTAAGGAACAGTTAGACAGGTACATGGATATGACAGGTTTGGAGGGATATGGACCAAGCGCAGGCAGGTGGGACTGGTGTGGAACGGGACATGTTGGCCGGTGCGGGCAAGTTGGGTCGAAGGGCGTGTTTCCATGCTGTACCACTCCATGACTTTGTTTGTTTTAAGACTATTGTGGGGCGCAGTTAACTGCTTGTCGGTGTTAGTGAAGATTGGGTTTAGGTTTATGATTGTCACATGTACCGAGGTATAGTGAAAAGTGTTGCTTCAACAGCGCTTTAATGTTACGCTTGCAAAGCCCAGTGAAATTATTTTTGAGTTGCCAGATTTGGCGCCATTTCCAAAGTCCCATCCGCACGGTAAATGCCCTGTCCCACGGCACGAGTTCATTCGAAGAGCTTTCCCGAATTTGCCCCAATTCGAACTCTGAGAGTTACAGTAATGGCCACTCGTCAGTACTCGGGGCTCTCGTGGACATTTTTCAACATGTTGAAAAATCTTCACGAGTCTTCCCGTGCTTACCTGCCATTAGCGAGTCTTCCCGAGTACCTGCCGTTAGCGTTACGAGCCGCTAAGAGACGTCCGCGAGCTCCGACGTACCCGCGACGTTCATTCTCCGTGCTTACCACGCGTTTGATTTGTTTTTTAACTCGGGAGAGCTCTTGGAATGAACTCGTACCGTGGGACAGGGCTATAAGTCTATGGGGCGGCGCCCGGCATAAGGATACGGGAGATCCCAAAGATTCCCCCCCCCCCCCCCCCCCCCCGGGCTGAGAATCCTGACCCAAGCTGCCAGACGTGAACATGTCTCATTCCCTCGTCATCTGCACCTACACAGTTCCCATGGCTCATAAACTATACTGACCAATGTGTATCCCTTTAATTCTCTAATTAGAACTACAGGGTGGCACAGCAGTAGAGTTGCTGCCTCACAGAGCCAGAGGCCTGGGTTTGATCCTGACCACGGGTGCTGTCTGTGTGGAGTTTGCACGTTCAGGTTTGTGGGCGAATTGGCTTCTGTAAATTGTCCGTTCGAGTAGAGGACCTAACTAGAGTATCGGTGATCGTTGGTGGGCCGGAGGGCCTATTTTAATGCTCTATCTCAAAACTACAAATTAAACTACAATATATTATTTTGTTCTCTTGTAGACAATAGGTGCAGGAGTAGGCCATTCGGCCCTTTGAGCCAGCACCGTCATTCACTGTGATCATGGGCTGATCATCCCCAATCAGTGCCCCGTTCCTGCCTTCTCCCCATATCCCCTGACTCTGCTATCTGTTCAAAATTTCACTTCCCCGATTAAAGGTCTTGATGTAATCAAGGGGAAAATAAACATCTGCCTAGCTACTTTGAGGATATGTGCTCCCGATTCAAACAACAGTCAGAGTCCTACAGCATGGATAAAGGTCCTTCAGCCCAACTCACCCATGCTAACCATGATGCCCCATCGAATCTAGTCCCATTTGCCTGTGGATGGTCCATATACCTCTAATAATTTCCAAACTATGTACCTGTCCAATTGTCTTGTATATGTCCTTGTCTTCCCCCCTGAGGTAGCTTGTTCCATACACCCACCACCCTCTACGTGAAAATCTTGCGCCTCGAGTTTGTATTCAACCTTCCCCCTGTCACCTTAAACTTTTGTCCCCTTGTTTTTGATTCGCCTACCCTGGATAATAGGCTCCGTGCATTCACCCAGTCTAATCCCATCATGAGTTTGGATACAAATCCTATAACCAGTCCCACGTTTAGACACTTTGATAGATGAACTTCATCCAGAAACCCCCTGTATACATCTATACGCTGATTACCAAGATATACACAGCAGTATATCCCCCCCCCCCCGTCTGCCTTCCACAAAAACCGCTCCCTCCGCAACTCCCTTGTCAATTCTTCCCTTCCCTCCCGCTCCACCCCTTCCCCGGGCACTTTCCCTTGCAACCGCAAGAGATGCTACACTTGTCCCTTCACCTCCCCCCTCCACTCCTTTCAGGGACCCAAGCAGTCCTTCCAGGTCCGACAGAGGTTCACCTGCACCTCCTCCAACCTCATCTACTGCATCCGTTGCTCCAGATGCCAGCTGATCTATATCGGTGAGACCAAGCGGAGGCTGGGCGATCGTTTTGCCGAACACCTCCGCTCGGTCCGCAATAACCAACCCGACCTCCCGGTGGCTCAGCACTTCAACTCCCCGTCCCATTCCGTATCCGACCTCTCGGTCCTGGGCCTCCTCCACGGCCAGAGTGAGCAAAACCGCAAGTTGGAGGAACAGCACCTCATATTCCGCTTGGGGAGTCTGCATCCTCTGGGCTTAAACATTGAATTTTCTCAATTCTGTTAACCCAGGCTGCCTCCTCCCCCTCCCCACCTCTCCCTCAGCCCTCGGGTCCTGGCATTCCTTCTCTCTCTATCTCTCCCCCACCCAAGTCGCACTAGCTTCTCATTTTCACACTACCAACATCTTACAATGGCCTGTTTCCTTTATCATTAATACTTTTTTGCATATCTTTCATTCATTGTTCTTTATCTCTCCACATCACCGTCTATATCTCTCGTTTCCCTGATCCCTAACCAGTCTGAAGAAGGGTCTCGACCCGAAACGTCGCCTATCTCCTTCGCTCCTTAGATGCTGCTGCACCCGCTGAGTTTCTCCAGCTTTTTGTGTAACCCTCGATTCTCCAGCATCTGCAGTTCCTTCTTTAACACCATACACAGCAGTTGTCCCGTCTTCATTGTTTATCTGAACCTTTTGAATCATCTCCGCTAGTTCTATCACAGTGAATGTCAAAAACCTGACCTGCTGACAACCACCGGAGAGAAGGAATGGGTGACGTTTCGGGTCGACACCCTTCTTCAGACAAGCCTAGTCCTGACTTCAGACGCTAATCTGAAGAAGGGTCTCGACCCTAAACGTCACCCGTTCCTTCTCTCCAGAGATGCTGCCTGTCCCGCTGAGTTACTCCAGCTTTTTGTGTCCATCTTCGATTTAAACCAGCATTCGCAGTTCCTTCCTGCACTGGCTGACAACCTCCCATGGAGTTGTCCGTGAAACTGTTCCTTAAATTGTTTATTCTCTGCATGATGCACCTACACGTCTGCAGAAAATGGTCGCTGACTACCTACAGATGTCACGCACAACGCTGCATGTTTAAGGGGAGACAATTGCTTGAAATGACTCATGTAATTAGACCTACAGAGTAAAATGGGTAAATTGAGCCAAAGAAATTACGCAGAGATTATTCAATGACTCTTCCGACTTGTGCCCTGCTGAAAGGAGAAATTGGTAAAACATCACACAATAACACACGCCAATTTGTTCACATAACAAGCACACTTATATATTAATGATTGGTAGGTCTCAGAACATTAGTGTTCATCAGCGTCATCATTACTATTAGCCACGCAGTGGTGCTGGTTTCCGACGGGACGCACCACGCATCTCTCTCCCCCCCCCCCCCCCCCCCGTGCAGATGGCAAGCTCCTCTTTCGTCCCTGCACATGCGCCTTCAGCATCCTCCGTACCGGGTCACGTCTTCCACTGGTGTTTTTTTGGCGGTTTTTGCATAGGATGTTTATTACATACAATGGACAATAGGTGCACGAGTTGGCCATTCGGCCCTTCCAGCTAGCACCGCCATTCAATGTGATCATGGCTGATCATCCACAATCAGTACCCCGTTCCTGCCTTCTCTCCATATCCCCTGACTCCACTATCTTTAAAAGCCCTATCCAGTTCTCTCTTGAAAGTATCCAGAGAACCGGCCCCGCACCGTCCTCTGAGGCAGAGAATTCCAACCACTCACCCTGTAACCCAGCCCTAAACTATATTAAGGTCTTAATGGACAGGGGTTGATTTGCTACATGGATCAAACTCAATAGTGCCAATTTTTTACTCTTACTACCTAAGGTGAACAGAGTACCGTCACATATTAATCGCAGTTGAGTTTACTTTAATTTAGAGATACAGGTTCAGAAACAGGTCCTTCGGTCCAACATGGGCCAACATGTCCCATCTACATTAGTCCCACCCGCCTGCATTTGGCCCACATCCCTCTAAACCTGTCCTACCCATGTACCTGTCTAAATGTTTCATAAACGTTGCGATTGTACCCGCTTCAATGACCCCCTCCGGCAGCTCGTTCCATGCACCCACCACCATTTGTGTGAAAATGTTACCTCTCAGGTTCCTATTAAATCTTTCTCCCCTCACCTTGAACCTACAAGTATGTCCACCAGTTCTTGACTCCCCAACTCTGGGCAAGACTTTGTGCATCTACCCGATCTATTCCTTGTATAATTTCGTACACTCCAGCACTTTGCATCTTTTTTTTTGTAAACCAGCATCTGCAGTTCCCCGTCTCTCCATTCTACTGTTCCATTACAGAATCTTTTCGAAGTATGCCTACCTTGAAGAAGATTCTCCTCTTTGAGACGGTAGTTCTGCTAAACCCGCTCTCACTGCTCCAACGCCTCCAGAGATGCTGCCTGACCCACTGAGTTGCTCCAGCACTTTGTGTCTTTTCATTTTGTAAACCAGCCTTGTCACTTTCCATTATCTTAGAATTCAAACAGCCATTCAAAATTTTGGTTTATTCATAAATTCCCAAGTCAAGGAAGCAGAATTAGGCCATTCGGCCCATCGAGTCTCTTTAAGTCGGAGATTTATAGGTTCTTGATTAGGAGGGGCGTCAAAGGCTATGGGGAGAAGGTGGGAGAGTGGGGTGGAGAGGGATAGATCAGCCATGATTGAATGGCAGTGTAGACTCGATGGGCCGAATGGCCTAATTCTGTTCCTATCACTTATGAACATTAAGAATTGCACCATATTTTGCAAACTTTAATGTTGTTCCAGGAACACGATTTTTCTCATGGAAGCATGTTTGGGCTCTGGATGGCAATAATTAATAGTGACGACCATAGTGAAAGGTTACAGAGTGTAGCTGAACACAACTATGTTGGCCAGACACGCTCTCATGGAATCCTAGTTATGAAATGCCAGATCAGCTCATCACCTCTCCACACTGGCACGGTGCGAGTGTCGCCCATCGCGACCGAGCCCGTAACATGAAACGGGATGGACTAGCCACCTGCACAGCAATCACTCCCACCAATAGAGTCCTGATGGTGTGGCACAGCGGTAGAGTTGCTGCCTTAAGGGCCTGTCCTACCAGCATCCGACTCCATGCAATGAGCGCATTCAAACTAGAAGTGGGAGCCGCACGGAGGTCGGGTGATCCCCTGTACAGGGCCGTTCCCACCAGTATGCGCCTGCATGCGGCAAGCGCGACCAAACCGGCAGCGAGGGCCGCGCGGAGGTCGGGTGAGTGGCGCAACACGGCGCAAAGTGAGGCGAACTTGGAGCGAAGTCTTAAGGTAAGTTCACCAGGACAGAGAGGGGGCACACAGAGAGGGGCACAGAGGCACACACATAGAGGGTCATGGAGGCACAATGTCGAGACTGCAAGCCGACAAGCCGTTGCTGCGCGGAATGTTTGAAGAGTCAGTTTTTCGGAGCCCCGCGCGATGTCGGGACAAATGCCGCACAATTCCGGCGATCGAAGTGGGACCGGCCCCAGCGACCATGTTAGGTCGCGCTCATCGCATAGAGTTGCATGCTGGTGGGACAGGCCCTTTACGGCGTCAGAGACCCAGGTTCAGTCTTGACTACAGCTGTTGTCTGTACGCTCTCCCGTGACCTCGTGGGTTTTCTTCAGGTGCTCTGGTTTCCTCCCACACTCCAAAGACACACAGGTCAGTTTAGTTGATTGGTTTCAGTAAAATTGCCCCCAGTGTGTAGGATAGTGCTAGTGTACAACGCTGACTGGTCAGCTCGGAGTCGGTGGGACGAAGGGCACGTTCCCTTTAGAGGTTCCCATGCTGAATCTCTAAAGTAACACATCATGGAAACGGGTCCTTCAGCCCATGTGACCAAGATGACCCATCCACACTAGTCCCACCTGCCTGCATGCGGCATATCCCTCTAAACTGCCCTTCACATGAACCCGCACAAATGTCTTTAAAATGTTATGATAGCACCCGCCTCAACTACCTCATTACATACGTGTAGGAAAGAACTGCAGATGCTGGTTTAAATCAAAGTTGACACAAAATGCTGGAGTAACTCAGCTGGAGCATCTCTGGAGAGAAGGAATGGGTGACGTCTCGGCTCGAGACACTTCAGACTGATGTCAGGGGAGTGGGTGGAACAGAGAGAATGTAGTCGGAGACAGTAAGATTGGTGGGAGAATTGGGAAGGGATGGAGAGAGAGAGAAAGCAAGGGCTATTTGAAGTTAGAGAAGTCAATGTTCATACCACTGGATTGCAAGCTGTCCAATTGAAATAGGTGCTGCTCCTCCAATTTGCGCTGGGCCTCACTCTGACAATGGAGGTGGTCCAGGACAGAAAGTTCAGATTGGGAATGGGAGGGGGAGTTAAAGTGTTGGGCAACTGGGAGTCCTCCTACACCAACCTGATCTCACGGTTGCTCATCAATTTAAACTTTCCCGCCCATTCCCAATCTTCCCTTTTGGTAAAACAGTATCGGCATTTCTGTTTCTACATTTGTTTCCTATAACATTTGGCCAAGGACATGTATAAGAAAGGTTTAGGAGAGATATGGGCCAAAAAGGGACTAGTGTAGATGGGGCATCCATGGACGCTGTGGCAAGTTGGGCCGAAGTGTTTGTCCTGCACCAATATGATGTTCAGGGAAATAAATCTGCCATCCCATCTGGAATTAGAATCCAAAATCTTTGGCACTTTCAGACTCGCCGGTACCAAGACTTACCTCTCCCCTTAGTTCAGATGCAATTGAGAATGGTGAAATTAATAGCATCATTGCAAGAGGCATCCTGATTGAATTGGGCTGCATTTTAGCAATGCTCCTATTCCTTAAATTAGAAAAAGTAACACTACAATTGAATTCAAGGCTTATGTTCAACTGTGGAATGGGCCAGGTAAAGATTAGCTTAACTTTGGCACCATGTTCGCCATGGATATTGTGGGCCGAAGGGCCTGTGCTACACTGCTCTATGTTAGTTTACTGTCACATGTACTGAGGGACAGTGGAAAGCTTTTTTTTGTAGCATGCAACCCAGGCAGCAGAAAGGCTATGATTAAAACCCAGCCGTTCGCAGGGCACCTTTCACGATAGTGAGGATGGCGTTTAGTGCAAAACAAAGTCCAGTACAGACCGATTAAAGGTAGTCCAAGGGCCTCCAGTGATGAAGGTGGCAGGAATTTTGAGCAAAACACAAAGTGCTTGCAGTGACTCAGTGGGTCAGGCAGCATCTGGGGAGGCAATGGACAGGTGATGGTTCAGGATGGGACCCTCCTTCAGGCTGAAGGGTCCCAACTCAAAACCTCCGACCATTCCCTCCACAGATGCTGCCTGAACTGTCGGGTTCCTCCTGCACTCCTATCCATGAAGCTGTCCAAATGTCCAGTTGGTTAACCAGAGCATTGCGGGATAGGTTCCCAAAATATGACAAAGTATAGAATTTCAAAGAATGAAAGATTCATTCCGTCTTACATTGTCAAAACAAATGTCAATTTATCGATTAAAGTTTACTCTGATAAATTGCCAGCATTTACACAAGGCCTCTGTGCCATATTCCGTCTCTGGTCGAACAGTTTAAGCGATAGGAGCAGAATTAGGGCATTCGCCCCTACTCTGCGATTCAATCATTCTTTCCCTCTCAACGCCATTCTCCTGCTTTCGCCCCACACGCCCGACACCCGTACTAATCAATTGTACAAGGCGGCATTATCCAAACACCTCGCGAAGCTGGCGCTGAGCAAAGTGGGCAAGGGATATAATGGATGCTGTTTAGGTCACATACGTTTTAGTCAGCAATTAAAAAACTTTCTAACCATAATGGATTCAAACCCGGAGGTCATCTGGTCCAAGTCGATTGGCAAAAAAAGGCAGAGAGATGAGAAAATAAAGGCAGAGTGGTTTAGACACGGAATGCATTGCCACTGAAGGGTGCTAGAAACTGATTCACAAGCTGCTTTCAAAAGGGAATTAGATGAATAACCAATATTGGGGAAAAAAATGAACAATGAGACAGTGAACAAAAGAGCCTCTTCAGTTCTGTTCTCGGCTACAATTCCACAATAACTGAAGTTAAGAGATTGTTTCCAATTTACCTCTCCCTCGTTTCCCCACACTTCCATTTGTCCGTTAACACTGTTGCGTGGTTAGGTTTTCCGATCTGATGAAGGGTTTGGATCCACAATATCACCCATCCCTTTTCTCCAGAGGTGCTGCCTGATCGGCTGAGTTACTTCAGCTACTCCAGCTTGTCATAAGGCCATAAGTGATAGGAGTAGAATTAGGCCATTCCACCCATCAAGTCTACTCTGCCATTCAATCATGGCAGATCTATCTCTCCCTTCTAACCCCGTTCTCCTGCCTTCTCCCCATAACTCCCGACACCCGTACTGATCAAGAATCTATTTCTGCCTTAGAAATATCCACTGACTTGGCTTCCGCAGCCTTCTGTGACAAAGAATTCTACAGATTCATCGCCCTCAACTAATGAAATTCCTCCTCATCTCCTTCCTAAAGGAATGTCCTTTAATTCTGAGGTTGTGACTTCTAGTTTCTAGTTCCTAGACTCTCCCACTAACGGAAACATCCTCTCCACGTCCACTCTATCAAAGCCTTTCACTATTCGATACGTTTCAATGCGGTTGCCCCTCATTCTTCTAAACTTCACACGCGTACAGGGCCAGTGCCATCAAATACTCATCATATGTTAACCCACACATTCCTGGGATCATTCTTGTAAACCTACCCTGAACCCTCTCCAGAGCCAGCACATCCTTCCTCAGATATGGTGCCCAGAATTGCTCACAATACGCCAAATGTGGCCCGACCCACACCTCAGCGCCTCAACATTACATCCGTTTTTGTATTCTAGCCCTCTTGAAATAAATGCAAGCAATGCCCTCCACAGTGACGTGAAGAAAGCGAATGGCATGTTGGCCTTCATAACAGGAGGACTCTAGTATAGGAGCAAAGAGGTCCTTCTTGAGTTGTACAGGGCCCTAGTGAGACCACACCTGGAGTATAGTGTACAGTTCGGGTCTCCAAATTTGAGGAAGGACATTCTTGCTATAGAGGGAGAGCAGCATAGGTTCACAAGGGATGGCGGGATTGTCATATATTGATAGAATCAAGCGACTGGGCATCTATACTCTGGAATTTAGGATGAGAGGGGATCTTATTAAAGCATATAGGTTTATTAAGGGTTTGGACACGCTAGAGGTAGGAAACATGTTCCTGATTTTTGGGAGAGTCCAGAACCAGTGGCCACAGTTTAAGAATAAGAGGTAGGACATTTAGAACAGACGAGGAAAATCTTTTTCACCCAGGGAGTTATGAATCTGGGGAATTCTCTGCCTCAGAAGGCAGTGGAGGCCAATTCTCTGGATGCTTTCAAGAAAGAGTTAGAGAGAGCTCTTAAAGATAGCAGAGTCAAGGGATTATGGGGAGAAGGCAGGAACGGGGTACTGATTGTGGATGATCAGCCATGATCGGTGAATGGCGGTGCTGACTCGAAGGGCCGAATGGCCTACTCCTGTACCTGTTGTCCATTACCTGCAAAAGCAGCACACGGACACAGAAACAGTTTGCAGTGCTCAAGTTTTATTGCTTCAACATTAGGAACCCACAATAACACCAGTTTCTTGGCAACAATGCTCCAGAAAACAGCCACGGACATCGAGAGTCTTGAGCAAAAAGAAAAATATCAGTGTCAAAAATTCTTCAGTCGCCGAACAAACCAAGAGAAAGTCAACGTTTTCAGCCGAGCTGGACTCTGGACTACAACATACACAGGCCTTGAAGACAAGGCACACACCAAACATGAGGTAGAAGTTATACTGACGGCGTGTTCATTTAAACAGGGGATACCAGGTGAAAATTACACGGTGTCAAGTAGGGACAATATCCCTGTGGAAGGTAATACGTTGTGCAAGGGTTCTTCGACAGAATCCAGATTCAACGTCAATCTTCAAATTGGCAAGTTGAACTTCTGTTGACATTGTGCAGTGACAGAAAAAACATGAACACTTGTCCCTTGATGATCAGGCGTGAAGGGGAGAAGGTGGTATTGAAGTGGAAACATTTACTTACTAGCTGTGCACATTTTTTTTGGTCTGCAAATATACTTGGGGAATTTTACCAGACGGACCGAGGACCGAGGGAAAAAGCGCACACAGAATTGGTGAAAAAAATCCCCATTTACCCAAATTCCATTGATGCAAACATCTCAACCGGGAGATTTTTATTGTGACAATATTGAAACTAGAGGATGGGGTGCACCATGCAAGGCGGGAATTAAGTCAACAATCTGCTTGGAGTTGGGTCTGCGGAACCAGAATGGCACTTCCATAAGTTAGTGAGATACATAGTGGGTTGGCTGGTTGGCAGATGCAACGTAATTGAGCGGAGGGGGGAGGGCTGGGCAAGTCGTGGTCTGAAGCCTGGAGTTAGGGCATAGCTGGCTTGCCGGATACCAAGGGCCAACATGGTGAAGCGTGGTTGCCAAAGGGATGCAAGGATCGTAGGTAGAAAGAGGCGGTGGAGCATACTGGTCCGTCAGTACTGGATAATACACTGTTGAATGTGGAGCTGGTTGAGGCTCTGCAGCAGTGTAACCTGCAAAATAAAGGCAGCCCATTAGTACAGAAAACAAACACAGCAACCCATTTCCCTTAAGTTTAGTTTAGAGATGGTGTGGAAACAGGCCCTTCATCCCACCAAGACTACACTGACCAGCGCTCCCCACACGATCCTACACCAGCTAGGGACAATTTGCAATTAGCCAATTTGCCAAGCCAATTAGCCTACAAAGTAAAGGGATCGGGGGTATGGAGAGAAGGCAGGTACGGGATACCGAGTTGGATGATCAGCCATGATCATATTGAATGGCGGTGCAGGCTCGAAGGGCCGAATGGCCTACTCCTGCACCTAATTTTCTAAGTTTCCATACCAGTCTTTGGAGTGTCAAGGGTAAAGAGTGTTTCATTGTCATGCGTCCCAGATAAGATGACGCTTTCATTGTCCCAAGTCACAGTGTGGGAGGAAACCAGAGAAAACCCACTCAGGTCACGGGAGAGCGTACAAACTCCATACAGACAGTCCCGAACCGGGTCTCTGGTGCTGCAAAGTAGAAACTACACCGCTACCACCGAAAAATAAAAACTTGCCAAATAGTTTAATGTAGGAGCCAACAAACTGAATTACACCACAAACTGCCCCATCATGGAACATTTCCTAACGTCCCAAAGATCAACTTTAATGACGAGTTAGATTTGTAATAAGATAAAAGCACATCAGTTTAGAGTCATCCTAAGTACCATCTTTATCTCTCATTCTGCTCACACTCCAAAGACATACAGGTAAAATGTCTTGGGAAATCTAAACATCGCCCCCTAGTGAATGAATGAATAAGCTTATTGGCCAAGTATATTCACATACAAGGAATTTGCCTCTGTGCTCCGCCCGCAAGTGACAACATGACAGCGACAGTTAGAAATGACACACAAAACATTAATAATAAAACATTATCGATTAAACACGTGAATTAAATAAAATACCAGAGCAAAAGGAGGCTTCGTTGGGCCGAAGTTGCCAGTTTCCTTGTTGTATCTCCAAACTAAACCAAGACTGTGCAAACTACAGAAGCAGATCTACAATCACACATTACAATTGCACCACACTCTTAAATCTCTACTCCTACCTAATCAACAATCAGACAGCAAGTGGCTCGATTGTAACAGTATAGTCTTTCCGCTGGCTGGTTAGCACACAAAAGCTTTTCACTGTACCTCGGTAAACGTGATAAACAAAACTATGAGGGGTGCATGTCAGGGTGTTGTCTCTGTATCTTAGCAAGGCCTTTGACCTATTAATCACCCTTGTGTGATCTTGTCAAAGGTCAGAAGTGATAGGGGTAGATTTAGGCCATTCAGCCCATCAATCTGCCATCTGCCATTCAATCATGGTTGATCTATCGCTCCCTCCTAACCCCATTCTCCTGCCTTCTCCCCATAACCCCCGACACCAGTACTGATCGAAAGTCAAAATATGTGTGGGGTCCAGGGCAGGTTGGTAAAGTTGATCCACAAATGCTATTCAATCACCGAGGCATAGAGGGCTACATACCCAATACAGGGAAATGCAAAGGATCATCGCAATGGACAAGGGCCTGTTTGTTTTGTGCAACTAGTTCAGAAATAATTAGCTTGCAGGCAAAACCAAAAATACTGCCCAGGAATGTCACAAAGGCAGTGCAGTCTAAAACTCAATCTCACAGATCAATTTCACAAAATGGCCAACATACTAAATGGGTAAAATGTTAGTTAATACGTGCATGGAGGAATTGCAGACACTGGTTTACATCGTAGACAAAAAGGTGGAGTAACTCAACGGGACAGGCAGCATCCCTGAAGAGAAGGAATGGGTGACGTTTCCAGACACATTTCAGTCTGAGGAAGGGTCTCGACCCGAAATGTCACCCATTTCTTTTCTCCGGAGATGCTGCCAGACCCGCTGAGGTACTCCAGCTTTTTGTACCTATCCAAAATGTTAACATGGTGCAGTCATAATTAAAGAGACAACACATTATTGGAGGAAGGTTCATCTCTACTAAATGCATTCCTGAAGAACATTTGGGGAGAAGGCAGGAGAATGGGCCATGATCAGCCATGATTGAATGGTGGAGTAGACTTGATGGGCCGAATGGCCTACTTCTGCTCCTATAACATACGAACGTCCACATTGAACATGACGCTATGTTAGACTAATCTTCTCTGCCTGCATGCACTGGGCCTGTACTCAAAGGATGAGAGGGGACCTCATTGAAACTAACAGAATAGTGAAAAGCCTGGATAGAGCGGATGTGGAGAGGATGTTTCCACTAGCGGGAGAGACTAGGATCAGAGGGCATAGCCTTAGAATTAAAGGACACATCTTTAGAAAGATGAGGAATTTATTTGGTCAGAGGGTGGTGAATCTGTGGAATTCATTGTCACAGATGGCTGTGGAGGTCAAGTAAATGGATATTTGTTAAGATGGAACAAAGGACATTTATTGTCACATACACCAATTGATGCAGTGAAATTTGAGTTGCCATTGCAGCACACCAAGATAAACACACTATAGGATTTAACATTAAACATAAAAATGTTTATCGAATTACTGATTGATGATTAGTACGGGTGTCAGGGGTTATGGGAGAAGACAGGAGAATGGGGTTAAGAGGGAGAGATAGATCAGCCACGATTGAATGGCGGAGTAGACCCGATGTGCCGAATGGACTCATTCGGCTGCTATAACCAATGAACTCATGATTCACACCCAAACTTGTGCAGTAATTGACGATTGAACAATTTCCCTTCTCAACTCTGAAATTTTGGACAGTTTTGCTGAAAGAACGTAGTTTAGAGATAGAGCATGGAAACAGGCCCTTCGGCCCACCGAGTCGGTGCTGGCCAGCGATAGCCCGAACGCTAATTCTATCCTACACACTAGGGGACTACCAACCTGCATGTGTTTAGAGTGTGGGAGGGAAACCAGTGCACCCGCAGGAAACCTACACGGTCACAGGGAGAACGTACAAACTCCTACAGACAGTCAGGATCGAACCTGGGTCTCTGGCACTGCGAGGCAGCAACTCCACCACCCTTCATCTGACACACAAGATGTCCCAGTAATGGGCAAGGTTGGCAGGATTTACACCCACATTTCCCCCCCCATCAGGTCAAGAAGCAACTTGCCGTTGTAAGAGTTGTCTGAGGAACTGGAATGGTCATCGTTTCTGCCACCATCACCGTAAGGTGGCGGCACGGCCGGGTGCTCAACAAACTGGGCGGTTGCCGGGAACACGGGATGGACATCCACCGGCTGGTGCTGCGGCATGTACACCACAGGCGGCCAGTAGCTCTGGTGGCAGCACTACAAACAAGAGGTGATGAAAGATAAACCGCAACATTCATGCCTTGCTCAGAGACAGTCAAATACACACGGGTTACAACAAGGGGGAAGCAATTCTTTCAAAACCAGGATTCATGGCTAAATAATTCATACAACAGATGCAAACACAAAATGCTTATGCAGCTCCAAACTCTCAGGTCATGATAATATCAAACTCCAAAGTATCTACCACTGATCTTCAAAAAGATAAAAGCCGCCACAAATGCATTAAAGCATTCTGCTACACTTGGCCCATGCTAAACGCTGGCAGCAGCAGCCATTTTAGTGTTGTATGCTTTAAAATAGGCTTTCAAGAAAAACTGCACTTATTGCATCAGTTAGACTGCGGGGAAAGGAAAAGCATACAGTGAATCCCCAGATGAAAATTGTTCATTCGTTTAAAAACAAATATGTTGAAGTATGCGTACAGGAGGGAACGACAGATGGTGGTTTACACCGAAGATAGACCTAGTGCTGTAGTAACTCAGCGGGACAGGCAGCATCTCTGGAGAATGGGTGACGTTTCGGGTCAGGACCCTTCAGACATCAAGACCCTTTTCCATTCGTGTGATGAAGGGTCTCGACCTGAAACATTACCTATCACTTTCCTCCAGAGATGCTGTCTGACCCGCTGATTTACTCCAGCACTTTGTGTCTACGTTGAAATATATATTCTGCAGAAGCCAAGAAAAAGCAGTGCATTCTGACATATGTAGGAGCACACAAGTCGTATTGTCTGGATTGTAATCCTTCCATTCTTTTGTCTCATGCCTTTGATATTAATCTGTGGCCTCCGTTCCAGCCAATTAAGAATACCCTGGCCTGTGTCTTCTCAGCATAGGCCAGTCTTTGTCCTGCCCTTCCTCTCTCCCACCCATTCTTTTCCCCCCCACCCACTACAATTAGTCTGAAGATGGGTCCAGAACCAAAACATCACCTATCTATGTTCTCCACAGAAGCTACCTGACCTGCCGAGTTACTCCAGCATGCTGTGTCTAAGCTTGTATTCAGTTATGGAGTGGTCCGATCTACTCAACTGCATGCAAACAAAAGCTTTTCGCTGTACCTTGATACAGATGGCATTAATATACTTCATTTCTTGCTATTGAGTGCAGCGTAGGTTCACCAGGTTAATTCCCAGAATGGCAGGACTGACGTATGATGAAAGAATGGTACGACTGGGCTTGTATTCACTGGAATTTAGAAGGGCGAGTGGGGATCTTACAGAAACATAAAATTCTTATGGAATTCGACAGGCTAGATGCAGGAAACATATCCCACATGTTGGGAGAGTCCAGAACCAAGGGTTACAGTTTAGAATAAGGGGTCGTCCATTTAAGACTAAGATGAGAAAAAGCTTTTTCACCCAGAGAGTTGTGAATCTGTGGAATTCGCTGCCACAGAAGGCAGTGGAGGCCAATACATTGGATGTTTTCAAGAGTGTGGTGGGTTTAGCTATGAGGGCTAACAAAATCAAGGGGTATGGGGAAAAATGCAGGAACAGGGTACTGATTTTGGATGATCAGCCATGATCATATTGACTGGCGGTGCTGGCTCAAAGGGCCAAATGGCCTACTCCTGCACCTATTTTCTATGTTTTTATGACCTACCAGCTACCTCATGGGAGACCTTTGGACTATCTTTTTTGGACCATATCTTACACTAAACATTATTCCATGTATCCTGCATCCTTACATGGTGGACAGCTTGATGTTGACTGGATAAGATGCAACTAAAAAGCTTCTCACTCAACCTCAATATATGCAACAATAATAAACTAAACTAAACTCTGTGAAGCAAAGTAATCCCTGGTAGACAAAAATGTTGGAGAAACTCAGCGGGTGAGGCAGCATCTATGAAGCAAAGGAAATGGGCAACATTTCGGGCCGAAACCCTTCTTCAGACCCTGGCTTCTTTTCACCCATGGTCCCATTTTAAGTGTAGGATGGTTTGACCATAGACAGACACAAAATGCTGGAGTGACGCAGCAGGACAGGCAGCATCTCTGGAGAGAAGGAATGGGTGAAGTTTTGGGTCAAGACCCTTCTTCAGTTCTTCGACCCAAAACGTCACTCTCTTCCCCCCCCCCCCCCCCCCCCAAATTTGAAGTGTTGACTTTTGCACAATTAAGTTTTTGCCTTCTATACCATCTATATTGGTTCAGTAAAGGCACCGTCCAGTTACAGGCCTTTCAATTTTATGCTGTATCTATAAACTTATTGGTAATCCTCTAACCGGGGAGATACTCACCTGCAAGCCAAGGTTGAAGTAATACTGAACCACCTTCCTATCTATGAAAAAGAAAACGGGTTCATTACAAAGCAACACAAATCATTGAGTGGCATTTGGCTGCGTTCAAGGTAACGGGGCCTCACCTTGAGGTAGGTCATTGCCGTTGGGATCGCAGGAATACGGCGGGGGAGCAGAAGTAGCCATCGCTTCACCCATGTCAGGAAGATGACCTCATTGAAAGAAAAACAGAACACGTTGAGAATTGAACACTAAGGGGAGCAGAGTGCACCAATTTTCCAGCTCGGAAGCCCAACTTGAAAACCGCAACAAGCAATGGTTGAACAACACCAGGTTCTGGAGAGGATAGACAAAAAGCTGGAGTCATTCCATGGAAACGGGCCCTTTGCCACCTTTCACACAAGTGTCAGCGTGGACTTTTCATTCTGAACCACTATGAATTTAAAAGTTAAATAAATGTAAGCTTCGCCTCTCCACGGATGCTAACTGACCAGCAGAGATTTTCCAGTATTTTGGGGTTTTAAATCAAACATTTTTAGTTTGGGATATAATTATTTTGTGGAACTTTTTCCTCCACACTTTCAACATCTCTCAGTTTGTGCAGCTTCGAAAGGAAAAGGCTGGTGGGTGTATGGAACGAGCTGCCACAGGAGGTAGTTGAGGCTGGGACTATCCCAACATTTAAGAGACAGTTAGACAGGTACATGGATAGAACAGGTTTGGAGGGATATGGACCAAACACAGCCAGGTGGGACTAGTGTAGCTGGGAACTATTGGCCGATGTGGGCAAGTTGGGCTGAAGGGCCAGTTAACACTATCACTATGATTCTATGAAAATAATGCCAAAATCCACAGACGTCGAGTGAAAAGTTGGAAACAGTGGAGTTTGGCTGCTGTCATGTTTATGCAAGACTGAGTGCACCATCTAGTGGAGTTGTACGATAGTGCAAGAACCATGACATGAGCGCGCTTTCCCCATCTCAAAGCCATTGTTACGTGAACCAAAGCCAACGTGAATAATCGTTTTGCTACACAAATGCACTCTTAAATGCACATTGAATTCTAACTTCGGCACAGCTAAAAACCACATAAACAGCTCTGCAGTGCAACACAGCATCATTTAGAACAAAACACACACCTCCAGATTCGGGGGCAGTTTCTTCCCAGCTGTTATCAGGCAACTGAACCATCCTACCACAACCAGAGAGCAGTCCTGAACTACTATCCACATCATTGGTGACCCTTGGACTATCCTTGATCAGGGTTTGCTGGCTTTACCTGGCACTAAACGTTATCCCCTTTCACTGTGAATGGCTCGATTGTAATCATGTCTTTCTGCCGACTGGATGGCACGTAACAAAAGCTTTTCACTGTACCTCGGTACATGTGACAATAAACTGAACCTTATAATGGATGTTTAAGAAGGAACTGCAGATGCTTGAAAAATCAAATGTAGACAAAATTGCTGGAGAAACTCAGCGGGTGAGGCAGCATCTATGGAGCGAAGGAATAGGTGACGTTTCGGGTCGAGACCCGAAACGTCACCTATTCCTTCGCTCCATAGATGCTGCCTCACCCACTGAGTTTCTCCAGCATTTGTGACTACTTTATAATGGATGGATCATTTCTGAAGCTCTGTGATCACACAGGCCAGCAGTACACACACACACACAAACACAGAACGGAAATTTCAGCTGGAGCTTTCATGTCAGATGGTTAGTCTGATTTATTAGCCAACAGTATCAAGGCACGGTGGAGCAAAGGAAGGGAAATGTGTCCTGCTGCACATCTTCCAGAATTGCAAAACTGGATTTGAAGGCTGACTGGCTTTCTCATTTCAATCCCAAATGAAATCAAATCTGTTCCGAATTAGTGCGTGCCAGCCAGATTTATTGCCGCAGTATTTTGAAGCCATACTTGCAGTTTGCATTACAGACGCCAATATTTACAGCCGATACTTGTACAAGCAGAATTTGACCAGCGAATGCGGCTTATGTTAAATCCATGCAGGCTTGTTTAAGAGCCTTAAACCATAGTCCGGAATTATCACTGACAAAGATACTTTTGGTTTTCTATAACACAATATGCTGCAGCTATGGCAGAGGGGGGGGCTTTTGTTTGAAATCCAGCAAAACAGAAATAGGAAATTTTACAGATTAAAATCAGATTAATTTCTTGATTAGTATGGGTGTCAGTGGTTATGGGGAGAAGCCAAGAGAATGGGGTTATGAAGGAGAGATAGATCAGCCATGATAGAAAGGCAGAGTAGACTTGATGGGCTGAATGGCCTAATTCTACTCCCATCACTCTCCAACTTCTACTCCCCAACCTTATAAACTAAATCCCAAAGCCATTGAAGAGCCACTCCAATTTAGTTAACTAACCTGCAAACAACACCGCTCCCTGTGCCCCATCCTTCTGCCCTTCAGACAAAATGCTGGAGTACCTCAGCTGGACAGGCAGCATCTCTGGAGAGAAGAAATGGGTGACCTTTCGGATCAAGACCATTCTTGGACCAGAAATGTCACCCATTCCTTCTCTCCAGAGATGCTGCCTGTCCCGCCAAGTTAGAAACATAGAAATTAGGTGCAGGAGTAGTCCATTCGGCCCTTTGAGCCTGCACCGCCATTCAATATGATCATGGCTGATCATCCAACTCAGTATCCCATACCGGCTTTCTCTCCATACCCTCTGATCCCCTTAGCCACAAGGGCCACATCTAACTCCCTCTTAAATATAGCCAATGAACTGGCCTCAACTACCCTCTGTGGCAGAGAGTTCGAGAGACCCACCACTCTGTGTGAAAAAAGTCCTTCTCATCTCGGTCCTAAAGGATTTCCCCCTTATACTTAAGCTGTGACCCCTTGTCCTGGACCTCCCCAACATCAGGAACAATCTTCCTGCATCTAGCCTGTCCAACCCCTTAAGAGGGAGAGATAGTTACTCCAGCATTGTGTCTATCTTTGATGTATCCGCAGTTACTTCCTACACAGCCCTACACTTCATCCACCTATAGAAACATAGAAAATAGGTGCACGAGTAGGCCATTCGGCCCTTCGAGCCAGCACTACCATTCAATGTGATCATGACTGATCATCCACAATCAGCACCCCGTTCCTGCTTTCTCCCCATATCCCTCGATTCCGTTAGCCCCAAGAGCCCTCCACCTATATTCCTTCTTCAGGCTTCACAATTCAAACCTCCTCCACCTTTATCTATCATTTCATCTCTGTCCAACCATCAGGCAATTAAAACCCCTCAGCCGTACCCCGTTGCCAGGCTTTCTCCTGTCCCCATCTCCTTCAGCTTTCACCCCCACCAACCACATTCAGACTGAAGGGTCCCGACCTGGAATGTCACCTATCCTCGTCCTCCACAGATGCTGCCTGACCCACTGCGTTACTCCAGCACTTTTATCTTTTGAATGAGTACGTTTATTGGCCAAGTATTCACATACAAGGAATTTGCCTTGGTGCTCCGCCCGCAAGTGGCAACATGCCGTACAGCGACAGTTAGGAATGACACATAAAACTTAAATAATGAAACATTATTGATTAAACAAGTGATTTAAATAAAACTTTTAGTAAACCAGCTTCTGCAGCCCCTCGTTTAAGAAGGAACTGCAGATGCTGGAAAAATCAATGGTAGGCAAAAAATGCTGGAGAAACTCAGCGGGTGAGGCAGCATCTATGGAGAGAAGGAATAGGTGACATTTCGTGTCGAGACCCTTCTTCAGACCGAGTCAGGGAAGAGGGAGTCAGAGATAAGGAAGAGTAACATGTGAAAATGAGATATCAAAGGAGACGAGTTCAAGGATAATGTAGAATAGGTCATTTTTAGCCAGGAAAAAGTGACAACAGGAGAAAGGAAAAAATGTAAAAGTCAGACTAGTTGGTAAACTGAGAAAGGGACAGATGGGGAGAGAGTGAAAGCAAGGGTTACTTGAAGTTAAGAAGTCAATATTGATACCACTGAGGAGTAAGTTGCCCCGACACAATCCATGTTCTCCATAGATGCTGCCTGACCCACTGAGTTACTCCAGCACCTACAATTCAGTATTTGTACTCTGAACTTGTCTGCTAAGGATGCACCACGTACTTCGGATAGCACTATTACTGCCAGGTGGGCCTGGTACAATGGATGATTTATTGCAGGTTAGTTGTGTTGTTGCATTTAATGTGCTGTAAAGCCGCCACAAACCAATCTCATTGTTCTGGTCCCAGTGCACATGACAATTAAACACCCTCGACTTTAATTACAGGTGAACATATACTTGAACTGCTCGAAGCATCCACTCCACTCGCGCTGCTTAATTCAATATTGATGCGCACTTGCAAAATGTGAACAGGTGCAAGTGGGAAGAGTATAAACGGCAGCAAATGCACGAGGTATAGTTCTCCAGATCTGATCTCCCTTGCTTTAATCTTTGCGCTTCATTCCCTTGGGTACAATAGGAAACTCGCCTACTGTGAGTTTAGTTTGTCAAATGTACTGAGGTACAGTGAAAGCTTTTGTTGCGTGCTAACCATGAGACTACATCAGTCGAGCCATCCACAGCGTACCAGTATCTCTCTGGCCTATCAAAGGATTTTTTTTAAATCTTAAGGGCCTGTCCCACTGTACATGGTAATTCAAGAGCTCTCCAGAGTTAAAAAAAAAACTCATGGTAAGCACGTAGAATGTACGCAGCTGGTACATCGGAGCTTGGGACGTCTTAGCAGCTCGTAATGCTAACAGCAGATACTCGGGAAATGCGGTAAGTTCGTGAAGATTTTTCAACATGTTGAAAAAAGTCCACGAGAGCCCCGAGTACCTACGACCGGCTATTACCATAATTCACCGAGTTCGAATCAATGGAAACTCGGGAGAACTCTTGAATTAGCTCGTAGAGTGGGACAGCCCCTTAACTGTGAAGGCCAACTCAAATATGGAAGGCAAGTGAATGGAATTAGAATGGACTGTACGGTATAACATTAGGATAGTACAGAACAGGAACAGGCCCTTTGTCTACAATGTCTGTGACAAGGATATTAAGTCAATAGACAATAGGTTCAGGAGGCCATGAGCCAGCACCGCCATTCACTCTGATCATTCACAATCGGTCCCCTGTTCCTGCCTTCTCCCCATATCACTTGACTCTTATCCTTAAGAGCTCTATCTAACTCACTCTTGAAAGCATCCAGAGAAATGGCCTCCACTGCCTTCCACAGATCCACAACTCTCTGGTTGAAAAGGTTTTTCCTCACTCAGTCCTAAATGGCTTACCCCTTACTCATAAACTGTGGCCATGGTTCTGGACTCCCCCAACATCAGGAATATGTTTCCTGCCTGTAGCGTGTCCAATCCACTAATAATCTAATGTTTCAATAAGATCCCCTCTCATCCTTCTATATTCCAGAGTATACAAGCCCAGCCGCTCCAATCTATCAACATATGCCATCCCGGGAAATAACCTGCTGAACCTATGCTGCACTCCCTCAATAGCACAATGTCCTTCCTCAAATTGGGAGACCAAAACTGCACACTATACTCCAGCGACTGGAGTCCAACTCTTATCTACCTACAACATGATCCAAATTATAGACACAAATTGCTGGAGTAACTTAGCGGGATAGGCAGCACCGCTGGAGAGAAGGAATGGGTGATATCTTGGGTCAAGACCCTTCCTCAGATCATATTCCATTTCCAGCATCATCATTCCAAAAGTCTCTTAAATGCCACTATTGTATCTGCCTCCACCACCACTACCCCTACCCCCAGCCAAGTGTTTCAGGCACTCGCCCATTTTAAAAACAGTGCCCCACAGATTTTCAAACGTTGCCCCTTAATACCCGAAATCTATGCCCACCAATTTTGATATTTCTATATTTGGAGAAAGCTTCCGACCGTCTGCCCTTCCCATGATTTCAGATACTTCTCAGAACTCCTCCACCCACAGACAATCTCCAGCATTCCAGGGAAAACAAAGTCTGTCCAACCTCTTGAAATTATCCCAGAGTATTTCATGGAACCTTGCAGATATTTTATAATATTACAATTTCACCATTAAGCTATTGAATAAAAAATGACATAAAAAAAACTTAAACACTAGTGGCAATTACACAAAAAAAATCCATAAGTAGTCATTTGGTCTAACTAGCATATAAAGCTGTGCTTTAATGTAGAAGTGTATGATTGCCATTACTCAAATCCGTGATCAGTTTCCTTCCTGGGATAAATAAAGTATCCATATCGTATATACAAAGTTCATTAGCTCATAAGTTATAGTAGAATTAGGCCATTCGGCCCAGAGTCAGTTCAATCATGGCTGACCCATCTTTCACTCTTAACCCATTCTCCTTGTAACCTTTGACACCCGGACTCATCAAGAAACCATTAATCTCTGCTTTTAAAAAATACCCATTGACTTGGCCTCCACAGCGGTCTATGGCAATTAATTCCAGATTCACCACTGTCTGGCTAAACAAATTCTTCCTCCTCTACTTTCCAAAAGGTACGTCCTTTTATCCCGAGGCTGTGCCCTCTGGTCCTAGACTCTCCCACTAGCGGAAACTTCTCCACATCCACTCAATCCAGACCGTTTCGACAAGTTTCGATGATATTCCCCGCATCCTCCTAAACTCCAGCGAGTACTGCTTGCCAGGGTGGTGCAGCTGTAGAGTTGCTGCCTCACATCGCCAGAGACCTGGGCTCAATCCCGACTACGGGTGCTGTCTGTACTGAGTTTGTACGTTCTCCCCGTGATCTGCATGGGATCTTTGGTTTCTTCCCACTATCCAAAGACATACAGGTAGGGTAATTGGCTTGGTGTAAATGTCAAATTGCCCCCAATGTGTGAATAGTGTTAATGTGTGGGGATCGCTGGTCGGTGCGGACTCGGTGGGCCGAAGGGCCTGTTGGCGTGTCAGACCCCTTTTTAAAAACTACAGCCCCAGAGCATCAAGTGTTTAGAATCTTCTGCACTGCACCAATGCTGGAACCACAAATCTAAATTATGAAAGCAGCGAGAAGGACAAAGCATGTTCGGCTAACTGGCACGCCATACCTTGCGCCCCGGCAGCATGGGACGGCACCAGAAGAGGCGGTGGGACTGTGTGCTGTGGCATGGTCGTGTAGGTCACCGCAGGCTGACTCGCTTCGCCAGAGTTAGAGGAGAAACACACCGAGGCCGCGCTCACACAAGTAGACTCAGAGATCACTGCGGAGTTCGCCAGCATCTGCAAGCAGCAAGTTAGGAGTAGTTACACCATTAGTAAAACTCTGTTGAAATCTGAATGGAACCATCAGGCTATTAAACACTACAACCTCCAAACTTGGGAGATTATTTCTCATGTTGCATTATTAGTTTGTTTTAATGTATGTAGGTGTGGGCATGGACACACACAGCATTTTAAAACTATAATAAACAAAAAGGTTCAGTGTGTATGTATCATAAACACAACTTTATATATAAAACACACAGGTGTGTATATCGCATTGAGGTTCATCAGTCACTGAAAGTAAGCATGCAGGTACAGCAAGCTGTGAAGGCGGCAAATGGCATGTTGGCCTTCATGACAAGAGGAATTGAGTATAGGAGCAAAGAGGTACTTCTGCAGTTGTACAGGGCCCTAGTGAGACCACACCTGGAGTATTGCGTGCAGTTTTGGTCTCCACATCTGAGGAAGGACATTCTTGCTATTGAGGGAGTGCAGGGTAGGTTGACAAGGTTAATTCCCGGGATGGCGGGACTGCCATATGCCGAGAGAATGGAGCAGCTGGTCTTGTATACTCTGTAGTTCAGAAGGATGAGAGGGGATCTTATTGAAACATAAGATTAGTAATGGTTTGGACACTCTAGAGGCAGGAAACATGTTCCCGATGTTGGGGGAAGTCCAGAACCAGGGGCCACAGTTGAAGAATAAGGGCCAAGCCATTTAGAACAGACAATGAAACATTTTTTCACTCTGTGGAATTCTCTGCCTCAGAGGGTGGTGGAGGCCAGTTCTCTGGATACTAGAAATAGGACTCTTAAAGATAGCAGAGTCAGGGGATATGGGGAGAAGGCAGGAACAGGGTACTGATTGGGGATGATCAGATTGAGTGGCAGTGCTGGCTCGAAGGGCCGAATGGCCTACCCCTGCACCCATTGTCTATTTACCTACACAATTATGGGTTTTATAGAGTTCTGTTTGCATATCTGGTGTTCTGCTGCAAGAAAGAATGCGATCGCTTCATTTCAGGACTCATGACAATAAAACACTGAAGGCAGATTTTTCTAATGCACACTTGCAGGAGAATGCCAATACTGTAATCATTGGTCAAGATTTCACTTAACACAACCTTACATTCCGTGGGAAATGACAAGACTATTTCTTAAAAGAGCAAAGTTATTTTTTAAACCGATATGCATAACGCATAGAATCCCCAAATTAAAGGCATTCGCATCAAAAAAGAACCCAGCTTTCCCACTGAAGTTGTAGGAAGGAACTGCAGATGTTGGTTTAAATCGAAGGTAGACAAAAAGCTGGAGTAACTCAGCGGGACAGGCAGCATCTCTGGAGAGAAAGAATGGGTGACGTTTCGGGTAGTGACTCTTCTTCAGACTGAAGTACCTCAACCAGAAACGTCACCCATCCCTTCTCTCCAGAGATATTGCCTGTCCCGCTGAGTTACTCCAGCATTGTGTGCCTGCCGCCCCACTGAAGGAACATATAGGCCCCCCTGCCGGATTATCTTGGCTGTTGTGGAATATTGTGGAGCAGTTGCTGTGGAGTTACATACCTGCTGTGAGTAGCTGCAGTGCATGCCAACCTGGCAGTCCCGAGGCGTCTGCAAGGCACAGCATCCCTCCTGAATAGTCTACAAAACAAACACGATCATGAGTGGAAGAAGGGTCTCAACCCGAAACGTCCCCCATTCCTTCTCTCCAGAGATGCTGCCTGTCCTAGTGAGTTACTTCTTCATCTTGTGTCTATCTTTGGTTTAAACCAGCATCTGCAGTTCCTTCCTATATACAAGAACACGTGATAGGAACAGAATGTGGCCATTTGGCCCATCCGGTCTACTCCACCATTCAATCATGGCTGATCTATCCCTCCTAACCCCATTCCCCTGCCTTCTCCCCATAACCCGACGCCCGTACTAATCAAGAATCTGTATCTCTGCCTTAAAAATATCCACTGACTTTGCCTCCAGTCTTCTTTGGCAAAGAATTCCAGATTCACCACCCTCTGACTAAAGAAATTCCTCCTCATCTCTTAAAGGAACGTCTAATTCTGGAGGCTACGACCTCTAGTCCAAGACTCTCCCACTAGTGGAAACATCCTCTCCACATCCACTATATCCAAGCCTTTCACTATTCTGTGTGTACCAATGAGGTTCCCCCCCCCTCAAATCATGTGTAGGAAGGAACTGCAGATGCTGGTTCACAATGAAGATAGAAACAAAGTGCTGGAGTAACTCAGCGGGTCAGGCAGCGCCTCTGGAGAAAATGAATGGGTGACATTTCTGGTCGGGACCCTTCTTCAAACAAATCACATCGTGCAACTGCCGCTTTAGCCTGGAAAGATTCCACCTCATTAAAGGTGGGGAGGAGAATGTTGCATTAGGACATGCTCCTCTGGTTTAGTTTGGAGATACAGCACGGAATCAGGCCCTTCAGCCCACCGGGTCCACACTGACCAACGATCACTTTCCCAAGCCACTGCGTAACCCTGTACACTAGTTCCATGTACCTACGCTACCCTGCACACTAGCTTCACATTAGCAGAGTTTTATATCCCGCACAATTGGGGCAAGTTACAGAAGAAAATTAACCACAAACCTGCGAGTCTTTGGAATGTGGGAGGAAACCGGAGCACCCGGAGAAAACCCACGCAGGTCAGGAGGAGAAAGCACAAATCCGTAGACAGCACCCGTGTTTGGGATCGAACCCGGGTCTCTGGTGCTGTGAGGCAGCAACTCTACCACTGCGCCGTCTTATTCCCCAACATTAACAACTTTTTGCCAAAACCTTCATGCATTTATAGAACCAGGGGCTGAAGAGTTCCAGGTAGAAACTAGGAACTGCAGATGTTGGTTTACAAAACACAAAGTGCTGGAGTAACTCAGCAGGTCTGGCAGCATCTCAGGAGAACATGGATAAGTGACGTTTCGGGTCAGGACTCTTCTTCAGGGGGAGAGTCAAGCTGTTTTGCACATTATCACAACTGCTGCTTCGATTCCCCCAGGAACAAATTCTAGCACTAGTTTTGAAGAAAGCATTTACAACTTTCATCATTACTTTTAACAAATGTATATCTGCATCCACACATCCTTGTACTTCTGCACGTTGGCTTGTTTAGGCTGTTATCCGATTATAAAAGCCAGAGTGTCACGGTGGCGCAGCAGTAGAGTTGTTACCTTGCAGGCCCGGGTTCGATCCTCACTAGGGGCGCTGTCTGGGCAGAGGACGCACGTTCTCCCCGTGACCCGTGTGGGCTTTCTCCGGGTGCTCTGGCTAATTCCCACATTCCCAAGATGTGCAGGTTTGGAGGTTAATTAGCTTTTGTAAATTGTCCCTAGAGCATGTAGAATAGAACTCGTGTTGGGGCGATCGACGGTCTGGTGGACTGAAGGGACCGTTTCCACATTGCATCTCTAAACTGGCGGGTTTGGGTGCAATATTGGACCCAGCTGGTCATTTGGTTTAATTAGACACGGGTCGAGTTTCCTTCCAAACTTGGCGTCATGTTCAGAATAAGGAAAAGATATTCAAATATACTCTTAATTAGAGTTACACTTACCAGATTAGCTGTCGCCTCAGTTGCACTGTATATTGTTGGATCAGAGTATCCAGAATCTGCAAAATACAATTCCAAAAATAAGGTACAGATTAGAACAGCATCTCATATTTCACTTGGGCAGCTTACAGCCCAGCGGTATGAATATTGATTTCTCCAACGTCAAATAACCCTGGCATTCCCTCTTTCCATCCCTCCCTCCCCCACGTCGCACGAGCTTCTAGTTTTCACCTAACAAACAGCCAACAAAGGCCCGTTTTCTTTACCATCGTTACTTTTTTACATGTCTTTCATTCATTGCTTAATATCCCTCGACATCAACATCTCTCGCTTCCCTTTACCCCAGACTAGTCTGAAGGGCCTCGATCCAAAACGTCACCCATTCCTTCTCTCCAGAGATGCTGCCTGTCCCGCTGAGTTACTCCAGCTTCGTGTCCATCTTCAGTTTAAACCAGCATCGGCAGTTCCTTCCTAAAACACTCCCATACACTTGCTAACACTTGATTGGAATCCTGAATCCAACAATATTAAATACAGCAGGACATTGATACAAATAGAAAAAAAGTAGTCTTTTAGTTTAGAAATACAGCACACCAACAGGCCCTTCAGTCCACCGAGTCCACACTGACCAGCAATCCCCGCACATTAACACTATCCTACACACACTAGGGACAATTTTGTTTACGTTTACACCAAGCCAATTAACCTACGAACCTGTACGTCTTGAGTGTGGGAGGAAACTGGAGAAAACCTACGCAAGTCATTGGGAGAACGTAGAGACCGGTTGGCAGGATCGAACCCAGATCACTGGCGCTACAAAGGCAGCAACTCTACCGCTGCACGCAACATGAATATGCAATTCATGTTAAACAAAGCCTGGACGTTTGGGATGAATTTAAGTTTAGACAACTTCAAAACTGTATTTAAATTAATTTTATCTCAAGACATTTTAATAGGAAATTTCCAACAGACAATGGATGAGGGACAATTGAGATTCACACCAAGGGTGGTGGGTGTATGGAACGAACTGTCAGATGAGGTAGTCGATGCAGGGATTATCCCAAATGCTTAAGAAACAATTAGACATGTACATGGATAGGACAGGTTTGCAGTGATATGGGCAAAAAGCAGGTGGGACTAGTGTAAATGCGGCTTGTTGGGCCAAAGGGCCTGTTTCCACACTGTATCACTATGACTATTTGCTATTAAATCATATTGAATGGTATAAGTGTTGATGCAGGCAATGACAATTTGTTTTTAAATGTGCATGAATTTAGAATCACCATATTTTCCTGCCTTGTTGCATTCTCTATAACTAATCTAGCTACCCAAATTAAAGACAATTTAAAACTACAGGCACAATAAAATCAGGCAACTGAACCATCCTACCACAACTAGAGAGCAGTCCTGAACTACTATCTACCTCTTTGGTGACCCTCTGACTCTCCTTGATCAGACTTTGATGGCTTTACCTTGCGCTAAATGTTATTCCCTTATTTATCTGTAAAATGTGAATGGCTCGATTGTAATCATGTATTATCTATCCGCTGGCTGGTGAGCACGCAACAAAAGTTTTCCACTTCACCTCAGTACACGAGATAAACTATAATGAACTACGACATATTACTTAAGCCTTTACAGCAACCTCATGGTCAAGTTGTAGACAGAAGGAACTGCAGAGGCAGGTTAACCAAATGAGATAATGTGCTGGAGTAACTCAGCGGGTCACGCAACATCTCAGGAGAACGTGAAATGTTTTGCATTGAAACCCTTCTTCAAACTTATTGGAGGGGGGGGCGGAAGCGAGGTGGGAAAAAGGACAAAGCTTAGCTAGTAATAGATGAAGAAACAAACTAACTGTGGACGCTGGTTTACACCAAAGATAGACACAAAGTGCTGGAGTAACTCAGCGGGTCAGGCAGCATCTCTGGAGAAATGGATTCTGTGACGTTTCGGGTCGAAACCCTTCTTCAGACTCAAAGTTCTGAAGAAGGGTCCTGACCTGAAAAGTCATCTATCCATGTTCTCCATAGATGCTGCCTGGCCCACTGAATTACTCCAGCAATGTATGAAACGTCACCTATCCATGTTCTCCACATATGATGCCTGACTCGCTGAGTTACTCCAGCACTCTGTGCCTATCAGTGATAAGTATATACAGAGCGAGGGGGGGTTGACTTGCAGATGGTTCGACAAAAATATTGAGAAGGATTGAGAAGAGGCATGAAATGTGAAACCAGACGATGGAACACTAGATGAGATGGGGAAAAGAGAAGGGTGAGCATCCGTTACAGCACAGGGAAGGGGGGTGTGGAGCTACCTAAACTGGTACTGTAGCCCAAGAGGAATGAGGCTCTTCTAGTTTGCATGTGGTCTCTCTCACACTGGCAGAGGTGGTGCTCCAGGACAAAGAGGTCAGAATGGAAAATATTCTTACAAGGTTTGGGCAGCTTACAACCCAGTGGTATGAACATTGATTTCTCCCATTTCACACAATTCCTGCAGTTCTCTCTTCTCTCCCCCCCCCCCCCCCCAATTATACTCTAGTCATCCTACCAGTTCCACTGTTAGCATCCTTGTAGCCCTCTTGTTATCACACGTTCCCCAGCCAACAATGGACCCTTGAGGGCTCCACCCATCCTTAAGTCATCTGTTGCTGGCACCCGATTTGATCAAGCCTCCCCCACCCCCATATTTAGCCGGAAGGAAGGTTCCAACCCGAAATGTCACCCATTCCTTTTCTCCAGAGATGTTAGCCGACCCAGCATTCTGTGTCCAGATCAGTGTGGGAATGGTTAAGTTGCTGGTGTTTTACCCTGACAAACATATTGATTTGAAGAGCAGACAAAAAAAATAATAATTTCCCCAGTTTATGTTCAAAGATTGAATTTACGTTTTAGCAATACCCAGTGCATTTTTATTCAGTGTAATTATAGGAACACATCCAGGAATGAACAACATGAACCAGGTTTCTTAAATTTGAATGAACTTGGAGATGGAAAAGTGTTAAACCGTTAATCATCAAAAATTGTAGGCTCCCAACAAATGGCGCAAGTTTCATATGTGGCATACCAACCTGTATACAGAAAGTCTTCATGGTATTCACCTGGGAACAGAGTAAAGAGTTAGTTAACGTTTCTGGAGGAGAAAATTCAATGGTGCAAAACATAAAACAAAAACCTCACTGCAGTAGGAGCTGGCATAAAAGGATCTGCTGTCCTTTAGATGAGCAAATCTATTGTTTAATCTTGTTGCTTAGTGCAGCTATCTGCAGTTTGTATTTGCCAAAATTAGATTGATTCAACAATTGTACGATTACAGCCTTATTAAAAACAAATGTTTGACAGAAAGATGAAGGCAGGCAGGCAAATTGCTGAAGACAACCAACTCAATTCTCACTCGTAAACTTGGTGTATCTGCTGTTATCTGCTTACTACAGTCCCCACACAAAGGGAAAACAGGGCACCAAAGGTTAAAGATTAAGGTAGATCAAGTAACCAAAATCCTAGTGTGCTTGCTGCAAATTCTGTTGAGTACAAATTGTACATCTCCCTACGAATGGAGCGTAAACAATATGAAGGAACAGTTACACCATTTTGTAAATAAATCTGGATTGATTGAAAGATACAGCATGGAAACAGGCCCTTCGGCCCACCGAGTCCATGCTGCACATCGATCACCCTTTTTATGTTATCCCATTTTTTGCATCTTCTTCCTACACACAAGGGGCAATTAACCTACAAACTCAACCGTCTTCGGGGTGTAGGAAGAAATCAGGGTATCTGGTGGAAACTCGTGCCATCACAGGGAGAACGTGCAAACTCTGCACAGGCAGCTCCCAAGGGCAGGATCGAACCCGGGTCTCCGGCACAGAGGCGACAGCTCTACCAGCCACGCCGCCTGCTGTTGGAAACTTGATACGACATCCCAACTCACCTCCATCACCGGGCTCATCAGCATGTTCAGAGGAAGAGTTGATCACCTTTCCTCTTCTCGTTACCCAGTAGCCATCCGGAGCAGTCACAATCGGAGAGGAAGCTGACTGGCTCTAAAGAAAACAGAGGCATTAATGTGGTGTAGGAAGGAACCGCAGATGTTGGTTTACACCGAAGATAGACACAAGAGCTGTCATTTATATCAAGAGGACTGGAATACAAAAACAGATGTAATGCTGCCGCTGGTCAGGTCGCAGAATTAAAGGGTGAGGAACTTCTTTAGTCCGAGGGTAGATAAGCTGTGGAACTCATTTACACAGGGGGCCGTGGAGGCCAAGTCAATAGACAATAGATGCAGGAGTAGGCCATTCAGCCCTTCGAGCCATTCAATGTGATCATGGCTGATCATCCACAATCAGTACCCCGTTCCTGCCTACTTCCCATATCCCCTGACTCCACTACCTTTAAGAGCTCTAACTCACTCTTGAAAGTATCCAGAGAACTGGCCTCCACCACCCTTCGAGGCAGAGAATTCCAGACTCACAACTCTGTGAGAAAAAGTATTTCCTCATCACCATTCTAAATGGCTAACCCCATTAAGCCAGTGGACATATTTAAGGCAGAGACACACATGTTCTTGATTAGAACAGCTGTCAAGGGTTATGGGGAGAAGGCAGGAGAAGGGGATTAGGAGGCAGAGATGACCGAATGGCGGAGTAGACTCGATGGGCCGAATGGCCTAATTCTACTCCTATAATTAGTGAACGTGAAAAGGCTGGAGTAACTCAGCAGGGCAGGCAGCATCTCTGGAGAGAAGGAACGGGTGACGTTTCTTCAGACTGAGGGTCAGGGGAGAGGGAAACTAGATATGGAAGGATGCAAAGAACATAACGGGTCAAAAGGACAGATCAAAGATCAGACTATGATCAAGGGAAGGTAGGATGGCTCATTGTCAGCTGAGGGAAAGGTGATAAGGAGACAAACTGCAAAATTAATCAGAAGGATAGTGAAACTAGTCAGAGACCTAGGAGGGATGGAGAGAGGGAAACCAAAGGTTACTTGAAGTTAGAGAAATCAATATTCATACTGCAGGGTTGTAAGCTGCCCCAGCGAAAAACGAGGTACTTGAGTTTGAGGCACTTCAAATGCAAATGAAGGCCAGTATAAAAATCAATTAAATTACCCAGAATGAAATTTTAAAGCATAACATTTAAGATATTTGGACATGCATATGGATAATGTACCATTTAGGTCAATGGTACTGTGTCACATGTACTAAGGTACAGTGCACTTCATTTTTGTATACAGTTCAGTACAAGTATCACTAGACACAAGCACTTAGATACATCATGGATAGGCATCTCAGATGAAGCACATGTGCAGCAGCAGGACAAACACCGTGTGCGCAGAGTCACCAGGTGGGACAAGTGTAGATGGGACATCTTGGCTGGCCTGGGCACGTCGGGCCGAAGGGCCAGTTTTCGTGCTCCACGATTCTATTTTAATACCCATTATAAAATGCTGCATTACAGAATAGAGAGCTGGGAAAAACAAATCAAAAAGCTGATTAATAAGGAGTTCAGGAGTTTAGAAAAGTTTGCCCGGGGCTTATCTATTTGGATCACACTTCGAAAAATTCTCTTTTTCGTCAACAAAAATCTCTGCATAATCGAGCCACTTTGATTCATTCCCTTCAGCACTGTGCCACAGTTGATGCAGAGTGTAACATTCACAATATGCTTTGCAGTTGGCACTGGGGCGCAGCGGTGGAGTTGCTGCCTCACAGCGCCAGAGACCCGGATTCGACCCCGACTACGGGTGCTGTCTGCACGTTCTCCAGTGACCTGTGTGGGCTTTCTCCGATTCACCTCTACTCCATTGTGGACATTGGACTTTGTCCATGGAGCTGATGAGCTACAATGCTGAGAACTACATTCTGCACCCTTTCCATTCACTCCATTGTATTAGAGTCCAACTTGATTGTGTTCACGTATTGTATATCTGATCGGTCTGGATGGTATGCGAGAGAAAGCTTTTCACTGCACCTCCGTAAATGCGACAATAATAAACCGAAACTCAGGAATAGGTGATAAATACCAACTGCCAGCGACACAACAATCCTAAAGGCAAGTCAACTCTTTGACACACTACATCATGCATTAGGGAGCTAGACACAAAGTGCTGGAGTAACTCAGCGGGTCAGTCAGCATCTGTACAGAAAAAGCCTGGGTGACAATTCAGGTCTTCTTTAGTCTGAAGAAGGGTCCGACCCGAAAAATCACTCATCCTTTGTCTAGAGATGCTGCCCGACCCGCTGAGTTGCTCCTGCACTTTGTATCCATCATTGGTATAAACCAGCATCTGCTGTTTCGCTTCCGCAAATGCATCAGGGAAAGACACAAAGCTGGAGTAACTCAACGAGTCCTAGAAACATAGAAAATAGGTGCAGGAGTAGGCCATTCGGCCTCTCGAGCCAGCACCACCATTCAATACCATCATGGCTGATAATCCAACTTCAGTACCCCATTCCGGCCCCCCCCCCCCCCCCCCACATTCCTTGATTCCTTTAGCCCCATTAGCTAAATCTAACTCTTGAATACATCCAGTGAATTGGCGTCCACTGCCTTCTTTGGCAGAGAATTCCACAGATTCACAACACTCTGGGTGAAAAACTTTTTCCTCATCTCAGTCCACAATAGCTTAATCCTTATTCTTAAACTGTGACCCCTGGTTCTGGACCCACCCAACATTGGGAACAATTTTCCTGCATCTAGCCTGTCCAATCCCTTAAAAGTATTTAATGTTTTTCCAAAATTTCCTCTCATCCTTCTGAATTCCAATAAATACAAGCCCAGTCGATCCATTCTTTCATCATATGTCAGTCCTCCAATCCCAGGAATTAACCTCATGAATCTATGCTACTCACTCAATAGCAAGAATGTCCTTCCTCAAATTAGGAGACCAAAACTGCAGACAATACTCCAGGTGTGGGCGGAGCATTAAGGCAAATTCCTTGTATGTGAATACTTGGCCAATAAACTTACTCACCAGGGCCCTGTACAACTGCAGTAGGACCTCCTTACACCTAAACTGAAATCTTCTCACATTGAAGGCCAACATGCCATTAGCTTTCCGCAATGACTGCTGTACCAGCATGCTTACTTTCAGTGACTGATGTACAAGCACACCCAGGTCTCGTTGCACCTCCCCTTTTCCTAATCTGACACCATTCAGATAATAATCTGCCTTCCTGTTCTTGCCACCAAAGTGGATAACCTCACATTTATCCACATTATACTGCATCTGCCAACTCACCCAACCTATCCAAGTCACCCTGCAGCCTCATAGCTGCTCACACTGCCACCCAGCTTTGTGCCAACCGCAAGCTTGGAGATGCTATATTTAATTCCTTCGTCTAAATCGTTTATATTGTAAATAACTGAGGCCCAGAAGTGAGCCTTGCGGCACCCCACTAGTCATCAACTCAGAGGGTCAGACAGCATCTCTGGAAAAAAAATGGGTGACGTTTTGGGTCGAGACCCTTCTACACATAATACTTCAGGGAGTTGAATTAAAATGTAAATGGAAGCCAAACACTAAATGTTTATCACGACAAGGACAGACTGCGTGCAAGTGTTGCGCAGTTATTCACTCACGTGCACAGCAGGATAAGCGGCCTCATTTCCTTCCTCAATTTCGTAGAAAGCGCCAGGTTCTTCAATTGCTCTAGACTCCTCGTCCTCTGGTATGTAGCCGTACTGGCAATCCTTGTTGACATACTGAAAGGGTCGGCGACTTCTGCTGTAGGAGCTAGTTGAAAATTAATTTAATTTTAGTTAATTCAAAACATCCTTTTGCTCTCAACCTCTCCAAAGGGAACATGGTCCTATTAGCCATCCTGTCCACGTCCTTCATTTCTATAGATCGTTTTGGAAACAGGCCCTTCGGCCCACCGAGTCCACACTGACCAGTAATCCTTGTTCATTAACACTATCCTACACCAAGGACATTTTTTTTAAACATTTATACCAAGCCAATTAACCTACAATCTTTGGAGCGTGGGAGGAAAGCAAAGTTCTCGGAGAGGACCCACGCAGGTCAGGGGGAGAACGTACAAACTCCGCACAGACAGCTCTACCGCTGCGCCACCGTGCCGCCCCGAACGTCTATCAGATTTATTCTCATCTTTCTCCAAAGTCTCAGCTGCTAATCTACCAGAGCAGCACATCTTTGTTCAAAGAAGCAAATCAGAAGCAGACTTAGTGCTCCAGATGAGGTTGGAAAACATTAGACATCCCTGCTACGATATTAAAAAATACAAAATGCTGGAGTAACTCAGCGGGTCAGGCAGCATCTGTGGAGAACATGGATGGGTGACGTTTCAGAGTGCTGGAGTAACTCAGCGGGTCAGTAGTTGAGGAGTAACTCAGCGGGTCAGAGGCAGTAGTTGAGGCAGGGACTATCCCAACATTTAAGAAACAGTTATACGGATAGGACAGGTTGGGGGGGGAAGATATGGGCCAAATGCTGACCGGTGGGACTAGTGTAGCTGGGACATGTTGGCCGGTGTGGGCAAGTTGGGTCGAAGGGCCTGTTTCCACGTTCTCTCCATCATGATGTTTTATGTAATTTGCACCAACCACAAGAATTGTCACATGCAAAGATGAGTGCAAAAATGCTTTGGCGAGCTCAAGTCTGAAGTCTGTGACAGATTCTGGTAATTAATTTAAAGTAGCTGGAAAACCATTACCGTGATCTGTAGGTGAAGTGATCGTAATGCTGACAGCATCTCTTCCCCTGGCCAGGAAAGCTATAGATATAATCAGGATCAAAGCCATGTTGACTCATGTATCGATTCGCATGATGCCTGGGAAAATAGATTACTATAGTTTAGAGATGCAGCACAGAAACAGGCCCTTTGACCCACCGACCAGCAATCACCGCCGTCCCACTGTACGAGTTCATTCAAGTGTTCTCCAGAGCAATAAAAAAAATCAAACTCATGATAAGCATGTAGAATGTACGTAGCGGGTACGTTGGAGCTCGGGGATGTCTCTTAGCGGCTCGTAACGCTAATAGCAGGTACTCGGGAAGGTTTTTGAACGTTGAGAAAATGTCCACGAGAGCCCAGAGTACCTACGAGCTGCCATTACCGTTAATCTCAGAGTTTGAATCGGGGCAAACCCGAGAGACCTCTTGAATGAACTCGTTGAGTGGGACAGGGCTTTAGCACTATCCTACATCCAAGGGACAACGTACAATTCTTACCAAACCCAATTAACCTACAAACCTGTACGTCTTTGGAGTATGGGAGGAAACCGAAGCACCTGGAGAAAACCCACATGGTTCGTGGAGAACGTACAAACTCCATACAGACAGTAGTCGGGATCGAATCCGGATCTCTGGTGCTGTTAGGCAGCAACTCGACCGCTGCACCACCTTGCCACCCACCAAGTGCATACAATAATATTTTTTATTTTCAACCCTTGAGTATTTTCTTAAGATCGCTTAAGACTGGATTTACACAGGGTACATGGCTTTTGATGAACACAAGCTAGATATTACAGCAATGAAACCATCTTCTCTCCCTCTAATTTTACCATTCATCCTCCCAAAGCAATTACAAATATATTTAATTAAGGATATATACAAGAGTCTGTCAATACCACAGAACAATATCTATACTGCAACAGAATGATGCCTAGACTTAGAAACATAGAAAATAGGTATAGGTGCATTCGGCCCTTCAAGCCAGCACTGCCATTCAATGGGATCATGGCTGATCATCCAAAATCAGTACCCCGTTCCTGCTTTATCCCCATATCCTTTGATTTCGTTAGCCCTAAGAGCTATATCTAGCTCTTGAAATCATCCAGTGAATTAGCCTCCACTGCCTTCTGTGGCAGAGAATTCCATAGATTCACAACTCTGGGTGAAAATGTTTTTCTCATCTAAATGGCTTACCCCTTATTCTTAAACTGCGACCAATGGATCTGGACTCCCCCAACCTCGGAACATTTTCCCTGTCCAATCCCTTAAGAATTTTACACGTTTCCGTGAGATCCCCACTCATCCTACTAAATTCCAGTGAATACAAGTCCAGTCGACCCATACTAGACTAATACCTGGAGTAGGGGCATTAGTGACAGACTGGAGAGGCTTGGATTGTTTTCTCTGGAATACTAGAGGTTGAGGGGAGATCTGATATGTTATATTATAAACTTACATAAATGATATTATACAAGTCTATATAATTATGAGAGGCACAGATAGGGCAGACTGTCAGATTGGGTGGAAACATGGAAGTATGATCGTCCTGTCAATGGAAGGTTAGAGGCCCCCGACCGCTGGAGGACAAAGGGCAGAGATTGAACTTTTTTTTCGCCTTCCATCACAGTGAGGAATGTGGAGGAGTCACTGTGGTGGATGTTTATGTTAAAATGTTTTGTGTGTTCTGTTGCATTTTATTGGTATGATGGTATGGCAAATCAAATTCCTCGTATGTTGCAAAACATACTTTGCTAATAAAGTACAATTATGAAATATCAAAGACTAGAGGGCATAGCTTTAAGGCGAGAGAAGGGCAAAGTTTGAGTTTTTATTTATAAACAGAGGGTCACGAGTGCCTAGAAACATTGGTGAGGGTGATGGTGGATGCAGATACGACAGCAACATTCAAGAGACTTTAGGATGGGCTTCATGGCTTCATGGTCAGCACAGACATTGCGGGCAAAAGGGCCTGCTCCTACGCCGCACTGTTCCATGTTCAGCAGGTCATTCCACCATCTGAGTAACATGTGGATGAATTATTGTGACCGAGCTCGAAATGAACCGTCAGGCTGAATTCCACAATCCTCAAATATAATTAAGCATTATTAAAACAAGATGAGCAGAGCTTCGATCCAAAGCATAGATTAGCTAGCAAAACAAAACGGAGCTGGAAAAGTATAACAAACATGTGGTGCTGGAGAAACTTAGCCGTTCAAACAGACCAGACACAGAATGCTGGAGTACCTCAGCGGGACAGGCAGCATCTCTGGAGAGAAGGGATATGTGACATTTCGGGTCAAGACCCTTCTTCAGACTGATCAGATCCGGCAGTTCAGACTGCTTAAGCAGCACAGTTACTTCAGCACTTTGTATACTTTCATGGTAAACTAGCATTTGCATTTCCTCATGTCTTACTTTAACCCTTTCCTCCCCACCCTTCTCGGAGCCCCACCTGGGCTTACACACATCTCTCCTCCTCCCTACATTCCTTCCCCGGGTGTCACATCTTCAAAGCTTTCAGCTTTTCAACTCTGGTCTTTGTCCAGCCACCTGCCTATCAAAACCCCCTCACCTGTATCCACCCATCACTCGCCGGACTTTGTCCTGCGCCTCCTCTTTTCAGCCAACTCCGTGCCCCCCGATCCCACCTCACTACCATCAGTGCGATGGGATCAGACCCAAAACATTGCTTAAACGAACATCTGCAGTTTCTTATCTCTCTCTAATCAATACCTACTCAGTTTTACAACTTCAAATTATATTTTCCCAAAAGCTTAAAAAAGTCCCAATGGAAAAATACCTAATATAGGCTGAATACTTTCACCCAGTCTGCATTGGCCTACGCAACCTCTCGTTTACCAAAGATTTTAATTCCCTTTCCCAAATTTCTGTTCTGGGTCTCTTCCTTCATCAGAGAAAAGCCATGTGCAAATTGGAAGAACACCTCATATTTCACTCCAATGATCTATTCTCATCTATTCCTCCAAATTCAAGTAACTTCTGCATTCCTTTCCCCCACCCCCCCCATCATCCAACTAGCATTACGATATCTTCCCCAGCCAACGATAGACTATTGTGGGCTCCACCCTTTGAAGTCAGCCCGGCTTTGTTCTGGCCTTCTCCATCTTTCAGTCTGAAGGGTTCCGACCTAAAACGTCACCTATTCCTTGTCTCCAGAGATGCTGCCTGACCCGCTGAGTTACTCCAGCACTGAATGAATGAAATATACAAGCTTATTGGCCAAGCATGTACACATACAAGGAATTTGCCCTGGTGCTCCGCTCGTAAGTAACAATGTGACATACAGTAAACAAACTACTAAGAGTAACACATAAAAAACATTAAGAATAAAACATTATAGTTTAAACATGCAAATGAAATAATGTGCATCTATCTTGGAAAAATGCTGATAGTTTGCTGACCTGGATGGAGCGTAGGTGTTGCGTCCATTGCGGAGAGGTGGCGGAGGGACCCGGTACTGGTCATAAGGAACAAAGTGGCCGTTTTGAGGCGATAGAATGGGCGAGGATCGTCCAGTGGGAAGGTTGTTTTGCAGGCGTGGAGGTAGACCGGGTTGTCCTCTGCCACAGGCAAATGCCATAAAAACCTGCTTCCCACGCATCTTCTTCAGAAACCGCCTGCGTGACTTTGGATCAAGATCTACAACGATAAAGGTCTGAAGTCAAGAACTAAACCGCCCAAACACGGCAATTACTTTTACCACCATCATACAGCTCAGAGTTTAGTTTAAAGATACAGTGCAGAAACAGGTTCTTCAGCTCACCGAATCCATGTCAACCAGCGATTACCGCACACTAGCACGATCCTACACATACACACGGGACAAGCCACAATTTTACCAAGCCAATTAACATACAAATCGGTTCTTTTTTGGTTTGTGAGGAAACCAGAGAAGCTGGGAAAAATTCACGCAGGTCACGGGGAGAATGTACAAACTGCGTACAGACAGCGCCCGTAGTCAGGATCGAACCGGGTCTCTGTCGCTGTGAGGCAGCAACTCCACTGCTGCGCCACCGTGCAGTCCACCAGCATAATGCTCCAAGATAATCCAGGGTAGGGAAAAAAATTAATCAAAAACCAGGAGACAAAGCTTTAAAGCACGAGGGGAACGATTTAATACAAATGCAGAACAACTTTAGAAACAGAAAAATAGGTGCAGGAGTATGCCATTCGGCCCTTCGAGCTAGCACCTCCGCTCAAGATCACCATGGCTGATCCTCTAAAATCACTACCCTGTTCTGGCTTCCCCCCCCCCCACATTCCTCGATTCCTTCAGCCCCAAGAGCTAAATCTAACTCTTGAAAACATCCAGTGAATTGGCCTCCACAGGCTTCTGCGGCAGAGAATTCCACAGATTCACAACTCTCTGGGTGAAGATGTTTTTCATCATCTCAGTCCTAAACGGCCTACCCCTTAATTCTTAAACTGCGAGCCCTGGTCCTGGACTCCCCCAACATCAGGAACATTTCACCTGCGGTCAGGATGCACAGTCCACTTTGTTAAGGAGAGGGTGTTGGGTGCATGAAATGAGCTGCCAGAGGAGGTTGAGACAGGTAATACAAATGCATTTAAAAGGCACTTGGATAGGTTTAGAGGGATATGGGCCAAACACAGGCAGGTGGGACTAGTGTAGATGGTGAGTCTTGGTCAGCATGTACGAGTAGAGCTAGAGGGCCCATTACCATGCTGTTCGAGTATGATTAGCCGATTAGTGATGTGATTACACAGGAACAAAAGCAGCAAGGGATTAGACATGGAATAGTAACATTTAAATTGAGGAAAATAAGCCAATTTGTACCAGAGTCTACAATACAAAACTGATTACGCAATGAATGGAGAATTGAAATTAATATTAGAATGGAAACACGTTCTCTGGGGATTTACATTTGGAATAGTGGCGAAAGAGAATTTGCGCAAATCAGACTTCACTCTGGAATTTAGAAATACAGCGCAGAGTCCCACCGAGTTCACGCCCACCACTGATCACCCCGTACACTAACACCATCCTACATGCTAGGGACAATTTTCACCAATGCCAATTAACCTATAAACCTGCAAGTCTTTGGAGTGTGGGAGGAAACCGAGGCACCCGGCGAAAACCCACGGTAACAGGGAGACCGTGCAAACTCCAGACAGGCAGCACCCGTAGTCAGGGTCGAACTTGGGTCCCTGGCGCCATGAGGCAATGCCAGGCGCCCTGGCGCTACTTTACTGCTGTGACCGCCACCAGAGACTCAACCGCTGTGCCGAAGGTTCACACTCCACAGAAGATACTTGACCTTGACAACACAAATTTCAGGCTCTTCGTTCATGAACTCTGACAGTTTTGAAGGACACTCACACATTGATATTTAATACACAAAACTCATTACTAACCCAACTCCGAGATGTAGCCACTGGGTATCTTCGGATAGCTGCCACCTTTTCTGTTTGAAACAATATTCCAGGCAGGAACTGGCGTTACTTGAGTCACGGGCTTTAGGTTTGTCAAAGGAACAGTGTGCCTGGGGAAAATTAAAATCACAAAAACATCAAGGTGGATTTCAACACAATTAGCTTATAACCTCCATGGGTCCCGTTCTTTTCATCTGTGTTACCCCATTCCTGAATAAATCATCTTGTAATAATTCATTGACAAATGTATTTAGAAATATAGTCCGTTTAGTTTATTGTCGCATGTGCTGAGGTACGGTGAAAAGCTTTCTGTTGCGTGCTAACCAGCCAGCAGAAAGACAAAATGCATGATTACAATCAAACCATTCGCAGTGTACAGGGTTAGAGTAAGACGTAAGATTGAATGCAACATCACCAAGTTTGCGGATGACACTAAGCTGGGGGGTAGTGTTAGGTGTGGGGAGGATGCAAGGTGACTTGGATAGGCTGGGTGAGTGGGCAAATGCATGGCAGATGCAGTATAATGTGGATAAATGTGAGGTTATCCACTTTGGTGGCAAAAACAGGAGGGTAGACCATTATCTGAATGGTGGAAAATTAAGGAAAAGGGGAGATGCAACGAGACCTGGGTGTCATGGTACACTAGTCATTGAAAGTAGGCATACAGGTGCAGCAGGCAGTGAAGCAAAATGGTATGTTAGCATTCATAGCAAAAGGATTTGAGTATAGGAGCAGGGAGGTTCTACTGCAGTTGTACAGGGTCTTGGTGAGGCCACACCTGGAGTATTGTGTACAGTTTTGGTCTCCAAATCTGTGGAAAGACATTCTTGCCATAGAGGGGGTACAGAGAAGGTTCATCAGACTGATTCCTGCAATGTCAGGACTTTCATATGAGGAAAGACTGGATAGACTCGGCTTGTACTCGCTGGAATTTAGAAGATTGAGGGGGGGGATCTTATAGAAACTTACAAAATTCTTAAGGGGTTGGATAGGCTAGATGCAGGAAGATTGTTCCCAATGTTGGGGAGGTCCAGAACAAGGGGTCACAGTCTAAGGATAAGGGGGAATTCCTTTAGGACCGAGATGAGGAAAACATTTTTCACACAGAGAGTGGCGAGTCTCTGGAATTCTCTGCCACATAAGATAGTTGAGGCCAGTTCATTGGCTATATTTAAGAGGGAGTTAGATGTGGCCCTTGTGGCTAAAGGGATCAGGGGGTATGGAGAGAAGGCAGGTACAGGATACCGAGTTGGATGATCAACCATGATCATATTGAATGGCGGTGCAGGCTCGAAGGGTCAAATGGCCTCCTCCTGCACCTATTGTCTATGTTTCTATGTGTAAGAGTGCGAGGCAATTGTAGTTATGTGCTTATAGATCTGCTTCAGTGAATAGCAGTCAGGGGATATGGGGAGAAGGCAGGAACGGGGTACTGATTGTGGATGATCAGCCATGATCACAGTGAATGGCAGTGCTGACTCGAAGGGCCGAATGGCCTACTCCTGCATCTATGGTCTTCTGTGGTTAGTACGCAAATAATCGCCTGGGTCAGGCACTATCATGCAAGCAAAGAAAAGTCTGGACAACGATGCCACCAACATCTATAATGACATTTTGATTTTAAAATATTAACTAAAGTTGCTCAAAGATTGCACATCCCTGTTGCTTTTCACAAGCTGCCGAGAACCTATTGACATTGTAGGAAGGAAAATCATTGACCCTCCATCTTGTTCCTCCTGTCTCATTGCACAAGAGGCAATCTGCTTCCATGCACAGCGTCTGTCCTCCATTGCCCAAGGATTTACTGTGCAAATTGGTAGTTGGGCATTGTGGTTGAGGTTATTTGTTTAAACTTGAGTTGGGCAAGTTGTATTCATTGTCGAAGAACAGGAATGCAGGGAATAAACAGACATATTTACACCTACACTCAGTCTGCCTTGGCTGAGACGGTCTCCCCATTACCACATATTTTAACTCCCCTTCCCATCCCGACCTCTCTGTTCTGGGCCTCCTCCACTGCCAGAGCGAGGTCAAACACAAATTGGAGGAACAGCACCTCATATTTCACTTGGGCAGCTTACATCCCAGAGCATGAATATTGACTTCTCCAACATCAAGTAACCCTTGCATCCCCTCTTGCTCCCCACCCTAGTCACCCTGCCAGTTTCACAGACAACAACGGAGCATTGTGGGCTCCATCTTTCCCAAGCCATCAGTGTCAGCTCTAATCTGTTCTGTACCTTTTCATACCTCTAGTTTCCATCTTCCCCCGACTCTTAGCCTGAAGAAGGGTCTCTACCCGAAACGTCACCTATTCCAGCACCTTGCGTCTATTTATTCTCATTGTATTTGGTGTTAATCAGTATGTATAATGCACTCCACCAGATGGAGAAACAGCTTTTCCCCCCATTTCAAATATTCTACCTTTTCTGGTTTGGACAAATAACTTAAACTTATCCAAAGCCATAACTTTTCTCCCATTCCTTAAATCAAAACTTCAACTGGGGTTGAGAGGGAGAGATAGATGAGCCAGGATTGAATGGCAGAGTAGACTTGGTGGGCCGAATGGCCTAATTCTGAACCCATCACTTATGAACTACCCATGTGGACAAAATTCAAAGTATAAATAACTGGCTATTCAAAATCCCGGAAACAGTTATGAAGCTAACAATGCCCAATCCAGTCAATGCAAAACTACCATGGTAATATTTGCAGCAGTTGCAGCTATTCCTCATTGTACCTGCACAGTAAACTGGACTGGTCCAGGAACACCGAGGCCCTGTACAAGAAGGAACAGAGCCGGCAATACTTTCTAAGAAGGCTCCCGAAGGATCTCGACCCGAAACGTCGCCTATCTCCTTCGCTCCTTAGATGCTGCTACTCCCGCTGAGTTTCTCCAACTTTGTGTAACCCTCCGCTCCTTCAACGTCTGCAGTAAGATGCTGCAGATGTTCTACCAATTGGTGGTAGCCAGTGCTATCTTCGTTGCCGTGTGCTGGGGCAGCGGGGCGAAGGCCGTTGATGCCAATAGGATCAACAAACTCATCAGGACTGCTGTCTCCGTCCTGGGGGCATAGTTGGATTCATGGGAGGTTGGTCTTGGAGGGGAGGATGCTCCTCAAACTGCAGAGCATCCGGGACAATACAGCTCACCCCCTCCGACACACTGGTCAACCTGAGGAGCACCTTCAGCAACAGACTGGTTCCACCAAGATACAGCACAGAACGCCACAGGAGATCCTTCTTCCCTGTGGCTATCAAACTGTACAACTCCTCCACCTTCTGTCGTGCAGTAGACCGACTCCTCCCCTCTAAATCCTTTCCACTCGTCACTTCAATGTCATGTTTCATATATTTTGTGTTTTTATGACTGTTGGCAGATCAATTTCTTCTCTCCTGGGATAAATAAAGTTCTATTGTGTTGTATCGAGATGGGCGGGCCAAGTAACATCAACATTTCACGAGGATGTACACTAGATGGCGCACATGAGCAATGACAAGCTTGGGGATCAGAAACAAAGTCTTTTTGCAGCTCAGTTAGATGCTGGAGTAACTCAGCAGGTAACGCAGGAGAGAAGGGTGACGTTTTGGGTCGAGACCCTTCTTCAGACAGAGTCTGGGGAGACCGATTTATGGAAGGGCTGGGTGTGAAAAGGAGAGATCAAAGGGGATGGAGATCAAGGAAAATGTACAATGGCACATTGTCAGCTGAGGGGACGGTGACGAGGTGTACAATTAGTCAAATTTAATCAGGATGACAGTGAATCCAGGCAGATGGTGAGAGAGGGAAAGCAAGGGTTACTTGAAGTTTGAGGTAGATATTCATATCGCTGTGTTTTAAGCTACCCAAGCGAAATTGGAGGGACTTCAGAAGTCACTGATGTTTATCACTGCAAGATTGGGTGATGAATTGGAGATACAGGTATAAGTTCCAGGAGCAGAATTAGGCCATTCAGCTCAACAGGTCTACCCTGCCATTCAATCATGGCTGATCTATCTTTCCCTCTCAACCCCATTCCCCTGCCTTCTCCCTATAACCTCCGACACCCAGACTAATGAAATTCACCACCCTACGAATAAAGAAACCCACAAGAGTGGATGGACTAACTTCAATTAGGAACGGCCTTTCTCCAGTTAGCATTGATCCTGCCGCAACCAACTGAGGTGGAATTTGATCAGAATGAGAATGGACAAATTTAATTTTGCTTCCATGTTTAGAAGATATTATCCATTATATTTTACAGAATACATTTTGGAAAACCAATACTTTACAGTCTGCCATAGTACTATAAATCCCCAAATGGCCTTATTTTAATTTTAATAATTTCTTGAATACTTATTATCCCTTTCCTTCAACTTCTCACCCAGTTCCAGGACACATTTCACATTCCCCAGCCTGGAAACGCAATAGGTTTGATCTCGTTTAACAAATGACCCGATCACTCCACTTTTACAGTTCAGAATTATAATTTAGTTAAAATATGATTTATGCTCCCAAGATGGCGGTCACTAAAATAAAGTCTTAAACACTTCATGTCCAATTTTGTTATCCACTACAAGTAGTCCACTCCCTCAATTGGATTTGAGATACAATGTATAAACAGGCCTTTCAGCCCAGCGAGTCCATGCGGGCCAGCGATTACCTCGCACACTAGCACTATCCTACACACACTAGGGACAATTCACAAAGACCAATTAACCTACAAACATGCAAGCTTTGGAATGATGGGTGGAAACCAGAGTACCCAGAGAAAACCCATGTGGTCACGTGGAGAGCGTACAAACTCCGTACAGACAGCACCCAGCCATCAGGGTCCAACCCGGGTCTCTGGCGTGGTGAGGCTGCAACTGTACCGTTGCGCCACCATAATGGCAACCGTTTCATAACCCGTAGACATTGCAACAGCCTCAGTCCTTTCCCACCCCAATACTTGCATTTCACATGCAACACTTTTACCAGGAATAAAAGGTTATAGAAGACTAACTTCTCCGCTAGTTCTTCTATGAAGACGGTCACCGAGTTGCCATCCTGTCCTGCTTCTTGTATGTGAGCATTGTAGTATTTCGCTCCTTGCTCCAGTTTCACCTGCAGAAAAACACTTCTGAATCAGCGGGTCCACTAATTAATTAACAAGCAAGGAGAGGGAAGAATTACATTTCATGTTTTACACTCCTTACAACTCGAAGTTGCGATCACTGTCGTACATAGAGCACGGATGGCCGTTGGCTCGCTAGAAGCTCATCCGCCCTTTGACAGGTCTTGTTTTTGGTCCTGCTGGGGGTCCACAGCCCCCTCCTCACCTGGCAAACCAGGTGGGGGAAGACGGTTTAGTCGCCGACTATCCGACCGTGGGGCAGGTAGCACGGGATCACATGGTACCCGTGGTGGGGGGGAACTCCCCCCCCCCGCCCGTCCCGACTCGAGCAGGTCCCGATTATAAAATTGAGCACCCATTCTATTTCATGGAATTACTGCGATTACAAAAAACTATACAAGAATATTACTGAAATTGTAACTGGTGTAGAATGTGGAAAAAACATAATGATGGGGACATCTAAAAACCAAGTATGTATTTAAGACAAAAAAATAAAAACTTAAGTTCTTAAAACTATTTATGGAGACATATTTAACAATTGGCATTAATTCCCATAGTTATTCCTCGCTGATATCCCAGACAATCAAATTTATGTTATATGTTTTCAATAACATTGAAGCAAGTATTTGCCTAGATAGCAAGAATATAGTTTTAAGGTGGGAGTAGCATAGTTTAAAGGAGAAGTGCAGGCCACGTTTTTAAAAAGTGAATGCAGAGTGCCTGGAGACAGATAAAGCAGTGGCATTTAGACTGCTTTTGGATCGGCACATGTATATATGCAGGGATTGGAGGGATACGGATGTGAAGGCAGATAACAGTTGGCCTTGGCATCATGTTCAGCACAGATGTTGTAGGCCAAAGGGCCTGTTCCTGTGCTGTACCTTGCGTAGGAAGGAACTGCAGACACTGGTTTAAACCAAAGAGACACAAAAAAAAAAACTGGAGTAACTCAGTGGGACAGGCAGCATCTCCAGAGGGTGACGTTTCTGGTCGAGACACTTCTTCAGATGTGGAAGAAGGGTCTCAACCCAAAACATAACCAATTTCTTCTCCCCGGAGATGCTGCCTGTCCCACTGAGTTACACCAGGTTTTTGGGTCTATCTTCTGTACTGTTCAATAATTGTTATTCATTGCCGGGCAATCAGTCACAAAAATTGGAAGGAGACGCATTCCATCCCCCCAAATAAAAACACAAATCAGGTCTTTCTAAACCAAAAATTAAATTAAATGAAGACAAATAGTCATTCCTCAATGTAACTCACCTGACATTTATCCCCCAAACAGTACTGTCTTCCAGAGACCACCATGTAGTCTACCTTCTGCTGTTCTGTAATAGGAAAGCATTTAGCATTGAAAAGCTGCACTTAGCACTAAATCGCTTTCCTGATCCTTTGCTCATTAATAAATACATCTTCATGTCGGCTTCAAGACCATACCCAATATTTCAAATATTTAAACGATGCAGATTTACCATTGCCGAATCGATAGATATTTTGCTTGGGCAGCTTACAACCCAGCAGTACGACTATTGACATCTCAAACTTCAAGTAACCCTTGCATTTCTTCTCTGTCCCTCCCCCACCCTAGTCATCCTGCTAGTTTCACTGCTTGCATCCCTTTGTTATCACCTCTTCCACAACCAACAACAAACCATTGTGGGCTCCACATTTCCTTGGCCATCGGTGAAGGCTCCGATTAGTTCTGTACCTTTTCATTTCTCTGGTTCCCCTCTCCCCCCGACTGAAGGGTCTCGACCCAAAACGCCACCTATGGATTTTCTACTCCAGCACTTTGCATCCATTATCGGTAGTTACCAATAGATTACCTTCCCAACTAAAAAGCACTTTGTTTCGTTTAGAGATAACAGTGTGGAGAAACGCCATTTAGCTCGCACCGACCAGCCATCTGTACACCAGTTCTATCCTACACACGAGGGGCAATTTACAGAAGCCAATTAACCAACAAACTACACATCTTTGGAAACCGGAGCACCCGGAGAACCTACAAACTCTGTACAGACAGTACCCGTAGTCAGTAATGAACCCGGCTCTCTGGCGCTGTGAGGCAGCAAATTTACCACTGCTGCACCACCGGGCCACCCTGGACATTGTTTGACCACCCAAAGTCAAATGTGCAAAATCTATGCAGCAGGTCTAAATTAAAAATACAAATGAAGGATTGTCAATCCAAGTTGTTAATGCCATTTGTCCAGCAGGGCGTTGCCCGATCTGCTATTTTCAGCAGATTTTTTTGTTTGATTTCAAACTTGGATTGGTATAGTCTACATTGGCTTTCAAAAGTTAGCTAGCTAGCTATCCCATCAAAATAATCTTTCCCAAATTCCTTTCAATATTGTGCTATATATAACAAAAATCTTTAAATCTGGCTTAGTTTAGAGATAGTTTAAACAGGCCCTTCGGCCCATCGAGTCTACACCAATCAGTGATCCCCGCACATTAGCACTACCCTACACATACTAGGGACAATTTTATATTTACACCAAGCCAATAAACCTACACGTCTCTAGGGTGTGGGGGGAAATTGAAGATCACAGAGTAAACCCACGCAGGTCACGGGGAGAACGTACAAACTCCGTACCGACAAGCACCCGTACTCGGGATCGAACCTGGGTCTCTGCCGCTGTAAGGCAGTAGCTCTGTGCCAGTTATATTTGTACATCCTACCTCCCCTCTCAAAACCCGAGAAAATACCACTATTTGTACCTTTTCGGATATCAAGCCAAACATCAAATTCCACATTGCGATAAATTTCCGAATCCAGTGCCTTTAACACTTTAAAGGGAAATGGCATCTTAGCTGGGCTGTCCAGTGTCTGAAACACATTAATTAATGCAGCAAATGCTGAAATAAAACCACAAATACTCAATCACAACAATTCAACTGAGCTGCTGAGGCTCTACAAGGCCCTGGTCAGGCCGCATTTGGAGTGCTGTGAGCAAATTGGGGCTCCATAATCTGAGGAAGGATGTGCTGGCTCTGGAGAGGGTCAGACAATGATTCTAGGAATGAGTTGGTTAGCATATAATGAGCATTTGATAACGCAAGGCCTCTAATCACTGGAGTTCAGAAAGTTAAAGGGAGGAGGGGCCCTCATTGAAACTTACAGAATAATGAAGGGCATAGATGGAGTGGGTGTGGAGAGGATGTTTCCACTGGCGGGAGAGTCTAGGACCAGGGGTCATAGCCTTAGAATTAAAGGGCGCTCTTTTAGAAAGAAGGCGAGGAAGAATTTTAGTCAGAGGGTAGTTAATCTGTGCAACTCATTGCCACAGAGGGCTGTGGAGACCAAGTCAGTGGATAACTTTAAGGCAGAGATAGACACGGTGTCAAGGATTATGGGGAGAAGGCAGGAAAATGGGATTAGGAGGCAGAGATTAGCCATGACAGAATGGCAGAGTAGACGCAATGAGACAAATTGCCTAATTCGACTCCCATAACTTGTGAATATTTTACAATGACAACCTGTTAACATTTGACAGCCAAAATTAAAAACAATTAACTAAGAGGCAGATATTTCAAAGTACTTTTTTTTAAAAAAGAGCTTTGGCAGAAATATAGCACAATTCTTGTAACATTTCTGTTGCAGTGATCAAAAAAAGAACCATCTTAACAGGAAAAAAAGTGCAAAGGCAACTAACAGCTAAAGTAAAGGCAAAATGAGCAAAAGAATATTCTTTTTTAATAAAAAAAGTATTGCCCCTCTCTTCAAGTCAACTTTTATTTTACTTTCAACTTATATTTACAATAAAATCTCCAAAAAGGTGTTGGTTCCAGAGCCTTGCCGTATTATCCATTTTGCCAGACCAACAGAGGTCACGGCCATGGCCAAATTCCATCTGCCAATTGGACGCGGATCGCGATCGGCTGCCTCACTCGGCCACATTTTCAGGGGGTACTTCTTGGGGGGGGGGGGGGGGGGAGAGGTGGGAGATTTTGTCCCGATTAAAAAGGTGGGGCAGGCCCATCAGTTGCCAGGAAAGTCAGTGATGGACTTGTCCTGTTGCGATGAAACATCTAATTGCCAAGGCAAGAGACATGGTCACAGCACACAAAGGCTAAATCCAGATTACACGGTAATCCCTGAAGCAGCAGGGAAAAGGACACATTTTAAAACAATGCTGGATTGCATTGCTTTTGCGAAAAAAAGGAACAGCAAATTAGCTATTGAATCAGTCTGCTAAACAGTGGTTACACACTGTACACAAGATATCTTTCTCATGCCAGCAGCATAATCTATAGCCAGCCTCGCCCAGGCCACTCCCTCTTCTCCCCTCTCCTAGAAGGGTGGAAAAGCACACCTCCAGATTCAGGGACAGTTTCGTCTCCGCTGTTTTCAGGCAACTGAACCATCCGAACAACTAGAGAGCAGTCACGCACTATCTTCCTACCTCATTGGAGGCAACCGAAACGTCGCCTATTCCTTCGCTCCATAGATGTTGCCTCACCCGCCGAGTTTCTCCAGCATTTTTGTCTACCTTCGATTTTTCCAGCATCTGCAGTTCTTTCTTATAAACACGGGCTATCTTTAATCAGACTTCACCTTGCACTAAACAGTATTCCTTTTATCATGCATCTGTACACTGTGGACAGCTCGATTGTAATCATGTATTGTCTTTCCGCTGAATGGTTAGCACGCAACAAAAGCTTTTCACTGTACCGCGGTACACATGACAATAAACTAAACTATTTGAATACACGTGGATATGTCTAGCCAATGGCCAAAAAAATTAATTTGGAATTAAAATCTATGATTTGCATCCAAGAAATTGCTTCCATTTAAGTACCCCAAATCCCTTTCATGTCAAATATCAATGAAATGTTGATACCTTCACTTCTTCTGCTGCATTTCGAGCTGATTTCTCCTCTGGCAAACTCTCTTGGTCACTGTTTTCTTTGTCACATTTGCTGAACCAAAAAAAAGACTTAAATGTCACATCTGTGTATATTTAAAGACAGCCATCTTGGAAGACTAAAGAGTCAGAGAACCTCTAACAAGTTGCGTCACAAGTGAGTTTTAAAAAAAGTCCTCAATTAATTTTCATAAATCATAATTCTTGATTAGTACAGGTGTCTGGGGTTATGGGGATAAGGCAGGAGAATGGGGTTTGGAGGGAGAGAGATCAGTCATGATTGAATGACGGAGTAGAGTTGATGGGCCGTATGACTTAACTCGACTTGTATCCCTCATGGCCTTAGAATTAGGAATTAGAGCAGAATTAGGCCATTCAATCATGGCTGATCTATCTTTCCCTCTCAATCCCATTCTCCTGCCTTCTCCCCATAACTCAACACCCTTATTGCCACATGTACCGAGGCACAGTGCAAAGCTTTGTTTTCACAAGTTCTAGGAGCGAATGGGCCATTCAGCCCATCAAGCCTACTCTGCCATTCAATCATGGCTGATCTTTCTCTCTCAACCCCATTCTCCCGTCTTCTCTCCGTAACCTTTTGATGCCCTTGGCATATAATCCCAAGTAAATATGCCCACTATCATTCCACATTTGTCACACTTTACTTTCTGATCATAAAATGACTGAAAACAAATGACCGAGACCAAGCGGAGGCATGGCGATCGTTTCGCCGAACACCTCCGCTCAGTCCGCAATAACCAACCTGACCTCCGGTGGCTCAGCACTTCAACTCCCCCTCCCATTCCGTATCCGACCTCTCGGTCCTGGGCCTCCTCCACGGCCAGAGTGAGCAACACCGCAAGTTAGATGAACAGCACCTCATATTCCGCTTGGGGAGTCTGCATCCTCTGGGCTTAAACATTGAATTTTTCTCAATTCTGTTAACCCAGGCTGCCTTCTCCCCTTCCCACCTCTCCCTCAGCCCTCGGGCCCTGGCATTCCTTCTCTCTCTATCTTTCCCCCAGCCAAGTCGCACTGGCTTCTCATTTTCACACTACAAACAGCGTACAATGGCCTGTTTCCTTTATCATCCTTTTTTGCATATCTTTCATTCATTGTTCTTTATCTCTCCACATCACCGTCTATGTCTCTCGTTTCCCTGATCCCTGACCAGTCTGAAGAAGGGTCTCGACCCGAAACGTCGCCCATCTCCTTTGCTCCTTAGATGCTGCTGCACCCTCTGAGTTTCTCTAGCTTTGTGTAACCCTCGATTCTCCAGCATCTGCAGTTCCTTCTTTAACACAAATCAGATTAAATTTGGTAACACAAATTTTTACAGGATTTAAAAAAAATTGTGTTCCACGTTTTAACTATGATCTTCCCTTGTGCATCTGTACACTGCGACTGGCTCGATTGCAATCATATAGTGCCTTTCCGCTGACTGGTACGTACGCCACAAACATTTTTCCACCATCTCGGTACACGTGACAATAAACTGAACATTAATAGCTCAATTAAACAAGAGTCAATCTCAGTATTAACTGGTCTAACATTCTGCTTTTTGTACAATATTGTTTCATACTAAAGACACACCTCACAGGGTTAAGCGCTAACCAACAACTTTCACGAATAATCTAGCTCTAAAATACATTTTAGGTATTTTAAGATGACTTTTGGGTGCTTACGGGACATTTTAGGTGTTTATTTAAGATGCGCTTGAGGTGTTTTAAGATTTCATATTTGGCTATGAACAGCAAACCTTCCCTGCTCACAAACGTGAACCAACCCCCCCCACCGCCCAAACTCATGGCATAACCACAACAGCAGACACGTACCGCACCGCCTTTTCAGAAAGAGGTTCAGCTTCGTCGTTGGCTTGAGACGTACTTCCTCGCCTGGTCCTCTTGCCGTGACTGCGGAACAGTTCCACTGCGGCTCGCAGCTCTTCCTCGTTCACCTCAAACACGTCTCTGTACAGCATCTCGTACACCACCGCTGAAATGAGACGCATTTCAACCATTTCAGTTTAGTTTCGAGACACAGCCAGGAAACAGGCCCCACGGCCCGCGATCCCCGCACGCTAACACTATCCTACGCACACGGGACAATTTTACATACATGTCAAGCCACTTAGCCTACAAACCTGTACTTTGCAGAAGGAAACCGAAGATCTACTCAATGTATATTTGGTTCTTTTGTCAGTAGAATTGTCCAGACCAGTCATCCTTGGCCAAAACCAAAGAAGGCTGAAATACTGGAAGTTATTCTGCCTGATCTCTACTTTTGATTTTCCCACTGAACTCTTTCCATGATCTACCTTTCCCTCCTGTCCCCATTCTCCTGCCTTCTTCCCATAATCCCCAACTACTGTACTAATCAAGAATCTATTTATTTACCTCTGCTTTAAAAATGCCCATTGGCTCGGCCTCCACAGCCTTCAGTGGAAATGAATTCCACAGATTCATCACGCCCTGACTAAAGAAATTCCTCCTCATCTCCTTCCTAAAGGAACGTCTGTTAATTCTGAGGCTATAAGCTCTAGTTCTAGAGTCACACTAGGGAAAGCATCCTCCCCACATCCACTCTATCCAAGACTTTCACTATTCTGTACGTTTCAATGAGGTTCCCCCCCCCCCCCCCCATTCTTCAAAACTCCAGCGAGCACAGGCCCAAAGCAGTCAAACGCCCCTCATAAGTTAACCAACTAATTCCTGGGATAATTCTTGTCAATCACCTCTGGACCCTCTCCAGGGCCAGCACATCCTTCCTCAGATATTGGGCCCAAAATTCTTGCTATTGAGGGAGTGCAGCATAGGTTCACAAGGTTAATTCTCGGGATGGTGGGACTGTCATATGTTGATAGAATGGAGCGGCTGGGCTTGTAACTCTGGAATTTAGATGGACAGGAGGGGACCTTATTGAAACACAAGATTAAGGATTTGGATGCACTAGAGGCAGGAAACCCGATGTTGTGAGAGTCCAGAACCAGGGGCCACAGTTTAAGAATAAGGGGAAAGCCATTTAGAACAGAGATGAGGAAATACTTTTTTTTTTACACAGAGAGTTGTGAGTGTGGAATTCTCTGCCTCAGAGGGTGGTGGAGGACAGTTCTGTGGATGCTATCAAGAGAGAGCTCTTAAAGATAGGAGAGTCAAAAGGGATATGGGGTAAAGGCTGATCAGCCACGATCACATTGAATGGCTGTGCTGGCTCGAAGGGCCAAATGGCCTACTCCTGCACCTGTTGCCTATTGTATTGTCTATAAGTTGCTTACAATACTCCAAATGCAGCCTGACCAGCACCTTAAGCACCGGGATTGAACGCAGGTCTCTGGCGCTGCAAGGTAGTAACTCTACCACTGCGTCACCCAGCAGAGTCTTAATTATATACTGTTGATCTGGCTTGCTCCAGTATTAAAACAACTGTCATTAAAACGCCACCAGTAACTGTTGCTATAATACTTCACTCAAGCAGCAAACATTACAAATTAGACGTGACATTTATAATAACTATAAGTAGAACAACAGAAGAGGAGAAACCTCAGGTGATTCCAGAGGAGGAGCCTACCTTGACACACAGCTGCAAGGCCCTGAAACTGCTTGGTGAAGACACTGTCGTAGTGACCATTGTTGGAGCAGCATAGCAAGATCTTGTTGGGGGGGGGGGGGAGAGAGAGCACATTACTTCAGTGTTTGGATACAGAATGAAGGATTAAAGTTGTCAAGCAGAAAAATAATCACGTTTCACTAAAATTTCTCTCGTCCTCCATTTCACGCCCCTCCACCCTTGTAGTTTTGCGACGCCTTTCACAACTTTAGGGCATCAAAGCACCCTATACCATTTAATGAGTCTGAAATCTCGTTGCTTCAATAGCCATGATGTAAAAAAAAAAAATGTAGAGGCTAATGCGATTGTAACACAGCAATTTGACCCAAGGAATAGATACCTGGCAATCTTGCATCATCCGCTAGTGTTGGACTAGGAGATTTGGGACCATTAGATATTATTCCTTTCAGTATTTCAACTCGCTTTATTGAAGGAAGGTGCTACATAGAGGTGGGATATTTTTAACCAACAAGCCAAGGCTAGTTTGAAGGGATTGTGGGAAGTGTGCCTTGGTGAGGCAGATGCCAACCACGATTTCTGCACAACCAAAGACACAAAGTGCTGGAGTAACTCTGCAGATCAGGCATGCATCTCTAGAGAAAAACCAATAGGTGTCGTTGCAGGTCGGGACCCTTCTTCGGGGTCTTTTAGAGTGGCACGGGGGCACAGCGGTAGAGTTGCTGCCTTACAGCACCAGTGACCCAGGTTTGATCCCGACTACGGGTGCTGTCTGCATGGAGCTTGACCTGCATGGGTTTTCTTAGATTTCCTCCAAAACAGGGCTCATTGAAACATAAGATTATTAAGGGCTTGGACACACTAGAGGCAGGAAACATGTTCCCACTATTGGGGAGTCCAGAACCAGGGGCCACAGTTTAAGAATAAGGAGCAAGCTATTTAGAACGGAGATGAGGAAACACTTTTTCTCACAGAGTGGCGAGTCTGTGGAATTCTCTGCCTCAGAGGGCGGTGGAGGCCAGTTCTCTGGATGCTTTCAAGAGAGAGCTAGATTCTTAATAATAGCGGAGTCAGGGGATATGGGGAGAAGGCAGGAACGGGGCACTGATTGGGGATGATCAGCCATGATCACGTTGAATGGCGGTGCTGGTTCGAAGGGCCAAACAGCCTACTCCTGCACCCATTGTCTACTCCAAAGACATACAGGTTTGTAAGCTAATTGGCTTTGGTAAAATTATAGACAATAGGTGCAGGAGTAGGCCATTTGCCAGCAACGCCATTCAAAGTGATCATCCACAGTCAGTACCCCGTTCCTGCCTTCTCCCCATATCCCTTGACTTTGCTATCTTCAAGAGCTCTATCCAACTCTCTCTTGAAAGCACCCAGAGAACCGGAGGAATTGTCCCTAGTGTGTGCAGGCTAGTGATAAAGTATGGGGATTGCTGGGTTGATGCGGACTAGTGGGCTGAAGGGACTGTTTCCGTGCTGTATTTCTAAACTAAACCTGAAATGTCACCTATCCATGGTCTCCAGAGATGCTGCCTGACCCACTGAGATACTCCAGCACTTTGTGTCTATCTTTGGTATGAACCAGCATCTGAAGTTCTTTGGTTCTATAATTACTGAACTAGATATCAGATGATTAATTAGCACCACCAGCACTGTGACTAGTTATTCACGATTAGGGCCCTTTTGTAATTTCTGAACGCCAGTTACTCAACTGCCCTCTCCTGTGGCTATTTCACCTTCGCAACATAACATCCCTACCATTTGTTACCTTGATCAGTTCTCTAGTGCATAGACCTCATGATTCATCCCAACATTACAAGAGACAAATAATGTTTTCCTTGCCTTCTTCTCAAACCCATTATTGGTGCCTTGCGTGGGAGGTTTTCCAGGGTACCGATAAATGAGAAAATCACAACTAGATTTAAGGGGGGTGGGGGGGAGGAAGAAGAGAAAATTACAGCAGATAAGATATAAAAGCAATTTCACAACTTTTATTTCATCACAAAACATTACATCGAGCATTTTGCTATCACAAACTAACCCAATACAATCCCATTCTGAATCAGACCTTTCTGTCCTGGGCCTCCTCCGTGGCCAGAGTGAGTCTCACCGCAAATTGGAGGAGCAGCACCTCATATTTTGCTTGGGTAGTTTACACCCCAGCGGTATGAACATTGACTTCTCCAATTTCAGGTAGTCCTTGCTTTCTCCATCCATCCCCTCCCCAGCTCTCCCATAGTGTACTGTCTCCACCTCTTCCTTTCTTCACCCCCCCACCTCCACATCAGTCTGAAGAAGGGTCTCGACCCAAAACATCACCTATCCTTCGCTCCATAAATGTTGCCTCACCCGTTGAGTTTCTCCAGCATTTTAGTCTATATTTTGCCAGCATCTGCAGTTCTTTCTTAAACAATCCAATACAATAAGTTATTTGTTGAGCTATCCCCAAATGCTCTAGATTTTCTCTGCCACTCAGTCCCTTGAGAAATCAGAAGAGAGGCCAAGCAGAGATTTTGGCCACATTAGATAGAATGTGTGGAGAGAAACTGATTTCACTACAGAAAAAAAAAGCCCCCTTAACAATCCCAAATACAAGTTAACACACTAATACAGTAGTTGAATAAATAGTTTGGAACCATTTAGAAAAATGAAGTGGTAGATATTCATTGGAAGAATGGAATGCACAAGACATACACAATGTGAATACAACCATGTTGGGCATCTTGTCTGGTAGACTTATAATGTCAAACAGAAATAAGATCGACACATAATAATAAATATTCAAAATCACAACAGGATTTCATTAACATGGCTTATGGATTAATAAGCCACTAATATCCCCTACCCACCCACACCCATTTCTACCACTCCCCCACCAATCTTTCTCGCTCCCATCCCACCCAACTATATCCTCACTAGTCTTTAAATTTCACTCAACAGGGCAGAGTCCTGGAGTATCTCAGCGGTTCAGACAGCGTCTCTGGAGGACATGGACATTTCACTCCTCTCCTTATACAAGACCATTGTCTCCATCACACCTCCTCCCTTAGTCATTTCCCCCCCCCCCCAAAATGTCTCCATCCATCGTGTAGAGGGAACTGCAGATGCCCGCTTATACCAAAGATGGACAGAAAGTTCTGGAGTAACTCAGCAGGCCAGGCAGCATCGCTGGAGAACATGATGACGTTTCAGGTCATGGTCAAACTTTACACCGTCTGAACAAGGGTCCAAACCCAATACGTCACCGATCCATGTTCTCCTGGGATCTTGCCTGACCTGCTGAGTTACTCCAGCACTTTGTGTCTATCCACCCATCATTTGCCAGGCTTTGTTCCGACTTCCCACCCCACCATCTCTTTTCCAGCTTTCTCTCACACCCCCCCCCCTTACAATAAATCAGTCTGAAGAAGGGTCCCGACCCAAAACAATGCTCATCCATTCCCTCCAAAGATGCTGCCCGACCCGCTGAGCTACTCCTGCACTTTACGCTTTTAATGACAGCAAACCATGTCAAACTGCAACATCACCAAGAGGTCATATTCAAGTCAAATATCCACTGAAGCGGGGCGCAGGTCACACGCACCACGCCATTTACTGATCAGTAGCTTCTGATTACGTGGAGGTAGACTACATTTAACCAGAAACTCCCACCCTGGACTTGTTCTAGTCAGTCATCTTTAATGGAAAAACATTTCTCCACCAGGAGCACCACATCTTTGTAACCACACTCATCTCTATTTCTCCTTAATTCCCCCCCCCCCCAAACACTTACTTGTACATCAGAGAGAGAGCATTCATCTCTAGGACACCGGCCCATTCCTGCAAAAACACCACACAAAATTTGAATGCAAACTAAAAAAACACTAAAAAAACCCTAGTTTATATAACAAATGTTTGCAATATACTGATCGGCAAGATGTCTGAAGTTTATTTTGGACAATACGAGACAGCATTTTATAGATCTACATTTTTTTTGAAACTCTTTAAAAGAAATCTTTACTACCGCATCTTTCCCGTGGAAACAGGCCCATCGACCCAACTTGCCCACACCGGTCAACATGTCCCAGCTACACTAATCCCATCTGCCCGCATTTGGTCCATATCCCTCCAAACCTGTCCAATCCAGGTACCTGTCTAACTGTATCATAAATGCTGGGATAGACCCCGCCTCAACTACCTCCTCCGGCAGCTCATTCTATACATCCACCGCCCTTTATGTGAAAAGAATACCCCTCGGATACCTATGAAATCTTTTCCCCTTCAACTTAAACCCATGCCCTCGACTCCCCTACTCTGGGCAAGAGACTCTGTACATCTACCCAATCTATTCTTCTCGCGATTTTGTACACCTCTATAAGTCCACCCCGCATCCTCCTGCGCTCCAAGGTATAGAATCCCAGCCTGTCCAACCTATAGCTCAAATACTTGTCTAGAATCCCAAAGAGCAACTACCCATAGACACCAGGGCATCTGAAGTTCAACATAGAGGTAACAGGTGAGATACAAGTACACACCTTGGGGTCAGCCAAACGCTCCATGCGCTTATCATAAGAACCATCAATAAACTGAGAAAAGAAAAAAGTTAAAAGTTCTGCCATATTTTTGGGAAAATGCAACAAAACGTACCCATCAACTTCAATGATGTTACAGATTATAAAGCAACTTCCTACATACTATTTTCCAACCAATTTATACTTTATTAACAGTTTTGCCGTTCGGAAGAGAAACAGTTTGTGGAGAAGTCTTTAATTTTGGTAACTTTGGCGAGTCCAGGAGCCAGTACCTGCAACTCTGCCTGGTTATTCGAATCTCACTGTACCAATTGGGTGCGTGAGACAATAAATGTCACTTGAATTTGAACTACATCCTGGTCCACCACCGATTTTCCCGCAACTGATGGACTAAATTACAAGAGCGCTTACTCCCAGGACCAAACCTTTGGGAGCGTCAGGAGCACAGGAACTTTAAAAAAAAAAAAAAGTTTAAATGGGCAACAGTGGTGCAGCAGTGGAGCCAATGTCTCTCAGCACCAGGGACCCAGGTTCAATCCTGACTTTGGGTGCTCTCCGTTGGGAGTTTGCAAGCTCCTAAATAGATATCTAAGGGGGGGAAAAGATTGAAAAGGGGCAACTTTAAAAAAAAATGTACACACACACACAAAGGGTGCTAGGTTTATGGAACGAGCTGCCAGAGGAGGTAGTTGAGGCAGGTATTATCACAACATTCAAGAAACATTTGAGCATGTACATGGATAGGGTAGGTTTAGAGGGATATGCATCAAATGCAGATAGGTTGGACTAGTGTAGATGGGATGTGTTGGTCGGTATGGGCAGATTGAGCCAAAGAGCCTGCTTCCACACTGTACGACTCTACAACTCTTCCTGTGACAGCATGGGTTTCCTCCAGATGCTCTGGCTTCTTCCCACATCCAAGAGACGTGATGGTTCATAGGCTAATTGGCCTTTTTTTTTTTAATGCCTCTAATGCAGGAAGTGGATCAGAAAATAGGATAACAGAACCAGTTGATCAGGAGATTAATGGTCAACATGGGCTGAAGGGTCCATTTCATTGCTGTAATTCTAAACCAAAAAAGCAAGATATTACTTGCTTAGAATAGTATTTAAAGATACTTTTGGTGTGCTGGCCTTTATAAATCAGAGCATTGAATATAGGAGTAGGGAAGTAATGTTAAAATTGTACAAGGCATTGGTGAGACAAATTCTGGAGTATGGTGTACAATTTTGGTCGCCTAATTATAGGAAGGATGTCAACAAAATAGAGAGAGTACAGAGGAGATTTACTAGAATGTTGCCTAGGTTCCAGCAACTAAGTTACACAGAAAGGTTGAACAAGTTAAGTCTTTATTCTTTGGAGTGCAGAAGGTTAAGGGGGGGACTTGATTGAGGTCTTTAAAATGATGAAAGGGATAGACAGAGTTAACATGGATAAGCTTTTCCCATTGAGGGTAGGGAAGATTCAAACAAGAGGGCATGACATGAGAATTAAGGGACAGAAGTTTAGGGGTAACATGAGGGGGAACTTCTTTACTCAGAGAGTGGTGGCTGTGTGGAATGATCTTCCAGCAGAAGTGGTGGAGGCAGGATCAATTTTAACATTTAAAAGTAAGTGGATAGGTATATGGATGGGAAGGGAATGGAGGGGTATGGTCTGAGTGCAGGTAGATGGGACTAGGGGAAAATAAATGTTCGGCACGGACTGGAAGGGTCGAGAGGGCCTGTTTCCGTGCTGTAATTGTTATATGGTTATACACATCACAATTTAGCCTTCATCTGGACAGTGACATTCTATAGTATTTACAAAAATTAGCATCCAGCACTTCAACACAGAGTTAACAAACACTCACCGTCTCAAATTTGCAGTGGTTCACTGTCATGTAGGTAACACAGGTCTTTCTGATCTCCAAGTGATGGATTTGTGTCAGAAACAACTGCCAAAACAAATGGAAAACCTTTAGTCTGTTTATAGAAGAAAACTTAAAAAAGTAAATGTCTGGCCTTCAACACGACGTTAAAAAGGTAAATATTTAACGATTTGCAATGTCAAATAACGGCACCGACACAAGTGTATCTATCAGCAGCACATTGCTGATTTTAGTGTTGTTATTTAGCAGAGGGTGGGAGCTTTGGCTGTGGAGTTAGTTACCTGTTCAGAGACCGCCCTAAAGAGACAGGAGCCATCCTTGGCGGTGAGTTTGCGGTAGAGTCCCTGGCTGCTCAAATACTCGTCCATGGTCACTTCACTCAGACACTTCTGCCCAAAGTATTTCCTAACCCCCTGCTGCATGTCTTCACCCCGCCATAGGGCTGGACCATTCTTTTCCTTTAAAAAAGTTTATAAAAACTCTGCACTATATATATATATATATATATATATACTTAAACAACATAGAGCCCTAACGGAGGATAATGTTGTCTGTGCCTCTCTCCTGCCCAGCTCTGCATGAAGGCATTGGACCTTTCCAACGACGCTCTTAGTCGACCAAGCGACGCCAGGTGTAGCGCATCTTCCTGATTACTAATAGACCCCCTCTCTTTCCCACCCACCCTGGACAATCTATTACTTCCTCACCTCGCCACCCCACAAACAAACAAACACACGTACACTGTAGGCTGCAGAAAGTTAGCCAACACTCTACAAACTACTTCTCTTTATCTCGCTTTTCGTTTCAAAGCATGAATCAAATGTGTTTCAATGCTAAATGGCAGGAAATGCTAATCTGGTAGTTAACCAAAAAGTGGATTTATTAGTGGGGGGAGGGGAGGGAAGAGAGATGCATTGAATCAGGACAAAATCAATTAGCAGGACTCATGCAATTGATTTTATGGGCTGTGGCAAGGAGTGTTTCAGTTTCATGTGTGGCGACAGAGGAACGATTAGATTCGTACTTGCAGCAGCGTTGCGTTTACAGGTTTGTAAAACGCTATGCATATCAAATTTTTTCGCCCAAATTAAGACAATATTTCTTTAATATTTATGAAACAATGCAATTCACTTTTCTTAGTGTTTTTTTTAAATTTAAACAAGTTCTTGCACTGCTTATATGTGCTGTGTTGTTAAGATTATCCAACACGTTTTTCAAGCTCTCTACTGGTACTTTATAGCAATGTTACAACATTTTGAGATTTTAAAAATCAAGTCTGCAATTTATCCCATCAAATAAAGCATAAAAAGAAGTTTAATTTGACACCTAATTCACTTTCATATCTTCAGTATTAAGAAAGTTATGACCATTTTCATACTCGGAAATTAGCATGTTGTTCCCCATTGCCTTTCAATTGACTTAACTCAAAAGTTGTGATCTAGAACCGTTAAAAGCCCATCACTTTCTTAAAAATTAAGAGAACTCAATGAAATTTTCAGTTATTATAAATTGAAGCATTCTGAAACAAATATGAAACAATCTTACTTGGATGACCTGAAATTAAAGCATATAATTAGTTATCTAATTGTAGCTAATTACAAAATTCAATGAGTAGATCTAAACATCTATCCATTTCTTAAGAAAAGATAAACTTTTTTTAAATTGCCTAAGTGTCCAAATAACATTCACACAATAATCCACAATATGACATAATTTTTAAATCTTATTTTCATGAATTTCTGGGCCAAATGGAAGGAATTTAGTGTTTAATGCCTGTAAATTAATGGCCATTTAAATCAACTAGCGAGTGGGTTTTAGTGGAATGCGGTGGATTGGAACGTTGTGGTTTGCTGTGAAGTCGGTATGAAAAATACTGCCGGTTCATACATTTTTTTGGACCCCATTTTGCAACATGAAAATATTATTAAAGCCTCCATAAAAACCAACTTTTAATATAAAAATAAACTATAACTTTTTTTCTCCCCTATGCAAAATCCTTCCCGTTATCGGCACTCACGGCTTTTGAAGGTGATTTTTAAATTACTCTAGATAATAAATAATCTAGCGTAATTTAAAAATACCTTCATTCATGAAATGTCGGAGCGATTTTTCTTCCGCACGAAATTGCCCGACATGGATCGATTTGCCCAGTCTGTAGAAAAACGGCACTTTAAGCCCGCCCCCCTCTGAAAGGCGCCAAAGTCGCGCACACGGGGAGCGGCAGAACTGCAGCACTGCTCAAGGTAAGTTTTGTAACATACCTATACTTTAATTAAAGAGCAAGATCAAATTGTGGATGGGGATCCTGAAACAATCAAAATAAAGGTTCCAATAGTCTTGCACTAAAGGTGTTGCAATATTCCATTTTGATGAAAAGTTCCCAGCATCACTTTCTAATTGCAGACAAGATGCTTCTGCAGTTGTATATAGGGCTCTGGTGAGACCACATCTGGAGTATTGTGTACAGTTTTGGTCTCCTAATTGAGGAAGGACATCCTTGTCATTGAGGCAGTTCACGAGATTGATCCCTGGGATGGCGGGACTGTCATATGAGGAAAGATTGAAAAGACTAGGCTTGTATTCACTGGAGTTTAGAAGGATGAGGGGATATCTTATAGAAACATATAAAATTATAAAAGGACTGTACAAGCTAGAGGCAGGAAAAATGTTCCCAATGTTGTGCGAGTCTAGAACCAGGGGCCACAGTCTTAGAATAAAGGGGAGGTCATTTAAAACTGGGGTGAGAAAACACTTTTTCACCCAGGGAGTAGTGAATTTATGGAATTCCCTGCCACAGAGGGCAGTGGAGGCCAAATCACTGGATGGATTTAAGAGAGAGTTGGATAGAGCTCTAGGGGCTAGTGGAGCCAAGGGATATGGGGAGAAGGCCGGCACGGGTTATTGATAGCCATGTACACAATGAATGGTGGTGCTGGCACGAAGGGCCGAATGGCCTCCTCCTGCACCTAATTTCTATGTTTCTATGCTTTGATTAATCTTAATGTTTAAGAAGGAATTGCAGATGCTGGAAAATCGAAGGTAGACAAAAATGCTGGGGAAACTCAGCAGGTGAGGCAGCATCTATGGAAATCCTCTCGAATTAAATAGGACTAGACCCAATTTTCGATTCAGAAATTGCTGAAGGAATGTGATGCTATTGAGTTCAGCTGCAATGTTGAGGATGGTCAAATCACTTGAACTGTAATTGACTGGGAAAACAATCCAGCACAACTCAGGAAAGAAGAGGTGAAAATATCAAAGTGAACTGGGGGAAGGTTTGCCCAGAGCGTCTAGTTGTTTGAACTGACCAATGTAGAAGGGTTTTGACCTGAAATGTCACCTGTTCCTTCTATCCAGAGATGCTGCCTGTCCCGCTGAGTTAATCCAGCATTTTATGTCTATCTTCGCATTGACCATTGGCTCCATCTACACTTCACGCTGCCTCGGCAAGGCCACCGGCATAATCAAGGACCAGTCTCACCCCGGCCACTGCTTCTCCCATGTCCCGACAGGCAAGAGGTGCAGACGTGTGAAAAAGCACACCCACCCGAATCGGGGACAGTTTCTTCCCAGCTGTTATCAGGCAACTGAACCATCCTATCACCAACTGGAGAGCGGTCCTGATCTCCAATCTACCTCATTGTAGACCTTCGGACTATTTTTAATCGGATTTTATCTTGAACTAAACATTATTCCCTTTATCCTGTATCTATGAACGGCTTGATTGTAATCTGTAGGAGGGAACTGCAGATGCTGGTTTAAACTGAAGATAGACACAAGAAGCTGGAGATACTAAGCCTGACAGTCAGCATCTCTGGAGAGAAGGAATGGGTGCCGTTTTGGGTCGAGACCCTTCTTCAGACTGCTTATGGATAAGGGATTGGATAGACAATAGGTGCAGGGGTAGGCCATCCGGCCCTTCGAGCCAGCACCGCCATTCAATGTGATCATGGCTGATCATCCCCAATCAGTACTCCGTTCCTGCCTTCTCCCCATATCCCCTGACTCCGCTATCTTTAAGAGCCCAATCTAGCTCTCCCTTGAAAGTGTCCAGAGAACCGGCCTCCACCGCCCTCTGAGGCAGAGAATTCCACAGACTCACAACTCTCTGTGGAAAAAGTTTTTCCTCATCTCTGTTCTAAATGGCTTACCTCTTATTCGTAAACTGTGGCCCCTGGTTCTGGACTCCCCGAACATCGGGAACATGTTTCCTGCCTCTAGTGTGTCCAACCCTTAATAATCTTATATGTTTCAATAAGATCCCCTCTTATCCTTCCAAATTCCAGAGTATACAAGGCCAGCTGCTCTATTCTCTCAGCATAGCACAGTCCCGCCATCCCGGGAATTAACCTTATGAACCTACTCTGCACTCCCTCAATAGACGATGATGTAGAGAGATAAAGAATAATGAATGAAAGATATGCGCGAGGGAGAGGGAGGGAGGGACAGGGAGAGGGAGAGAGACAGACAGATCAATACTCATACTACTGGTTGTAAGCTGCCCAAGCAATCATGTAGTCTTTTCATTGACTATGACAAGAAGATAAACTCACTAACTGGCCTCACTGTTCATGATACCAGTTTTCCTACATCCTCAAACTCTCTCAGTGGAACATTCTTATTTTTCTTCATGTTTTTCATTTTCATAACTAAAGTTCAATTGTAAGATATATATGTGTGTGTGTTTTAATTTAATGAAACCTATGGTCAAAATTAGGGCTTTCCCCCGCAGAAACACACGTAGGTCTAAACATCGAATGCACCCAAATCTCTCCCAGACCAGCGTGGTACGGTGGTGCAGCGGTACAGTTGCTTCCTTAGAGCGCCAGAGACCCGGGGTCAATCCTGATACGGGTGCTGTCTGTACAGAGTTTGTATGTTCTCCCCGTGACCGTGACCTGCCTGGGTTTTCTCCGGGTGCGCCGTTTTCCTCCCGCACTCCAAAGACGTACAGGGTTTGCAGGTTAAATGACTTGCTGTAAATGGAAATTGTCTCTAGTGTGTGTGTAGGATAGTGTTAGTGTGCGGGTATTAGATCGCTGGTCGGTGCGGACTTGGTGGGCTGAAGTGCCTGTTTCCGCACTGTTATCTCAAAACTAAACTCCAAAGACACGCGTGTAGGAAGGAACTGCAGATGCAGGTTTAAACCAAAGATAGACACAAGATGCTGGAGTAACTCAGCGGGACAGGCAGCATTTGGGTTACTCCAGCATTTTGTGTTTATCTCCAAAGACATATGGGTTTGTAAGTTAATTGGCCTCTGTAAATTTAAAATTGTCCCAAGCGTGTAGGATATTGCTAGTGTACGGGGTGATCGCTGGTCAGGATGGGCTGAAGGGCCTGTTTCAACACTGTATCTTTAAAGTCTAAGGAATAAACCAAGTCTCTGGCTTTCTAGTTGAGAGAGAATAATAAATCCTACATTTACTACAATGATGCCAAATGCCAGAGATACCATTTACACCTACATTGCTCATTTGCAAAACGTGAGTATGAGAGAACTTGAAAACTTGAGAGATTATAAACATTGTACAAATAGTCATTGAATTGAGGATATCTTTGATCGGACTTTACTGGCTTTAAGGGGGTGTCCCTATGCGGCGATCTAATGTGCGAGTTTTCCCTCGCAGCATGGTCGACACGTGGTCCTAGGAGGTCCTATGAGCTCATTGGAGCTCTCGTTAATGCTCGAGAGAAGTTCCCGTATACTCGTGGCTTCAGCTAGGTCGTGGAAAATCTTTCAGCATGTTGAAAATTGGTGAGTAAAAATTGGTCGGCATGGTTGTTTTGAACTCGTAGTGCAGTGGGGTGGGGTCGCTATGTAGTTACAGGCAGTCGAGGGAAGCCGTAGGCAATCTCCTTCTCTGATTTTAATTGGCTCATTGGAGTTAAATGCCCGCTGAACATTATTATACTTCTTAAAAGTGTCACCACTCCTTCTCCCCTCCCGTTCTCTCCACTCCACTCCCCCCCCCCCCCCCCCCCCCCGCTCCCCTCCGCGCTCTCTAAAGGACTTATCATACACTGTGCAGCCGTCTTTTACCTTCCTCTTCATCGCGGGTGTGAATTTCAGACAGCGCTCCCCCGCTTTCCCTGGCCCCCGCCTTTGCGCTGTGTGTGTGTGCGTGTGCGTGTGTGTTCGGTTGATCCAGCTCACGGTTTCATCGCTGACGGTCGATCCAGCTCGAGGTTTTTCAGGCGAGGGCCCTCGAGCTTGAGGGTCGAAGACACTTCTGATTTTGCAGATTAGGTCGCCGCAGTGGGACAGCCCCTTTATCTAGCACTAAACATTATTCCCTTATCATGTAACTATACACTGTAAACACCACCAGATTCAGGGACAGTTTTGTCCCCGGTGTTATCAGGCAACTGAATCATCCAACCACAACCAGAGAGCAGTGCTGAACTATTATCTACCTCATGGGTGACCCTCGAACTGTCCTTGGTCAGACTTTACTGGCTTTACCTTGAACTAAACATTATTCCCTTATGTATCTGAACATTGTAAATGGCTCGATTGTAATAATGTATTGTCTTTCCACTAACTGGTTAGCACGCAACAAAGGTTTTTTGCTGTACCTGGGTACACGTACCAATAGCCTAAACTATATCGTGACTCGTCCTCCAGTCTAATTCCATTGGGCCTTAAGGGGAGAGAGCAAGTTTATTGCGTGCGAGTAATTCATCAATGAGCACGAGAGCCGAGGAGATGTGTTGTCAGGGTGGTGTGGGTCGTTGATGATATTAAACCTCTTCTTGAAGCAGCTCTTCTTGTAGATCCCTTCAGTTGTGGAGAGGTCGGTGTCCATGATGGACCAAGCAATGTTTACCTCCTTTGCTCCAGAGTATTTGAATGTCTGAACCAGGCTGTGATCGACCAGTCAGTATTCCCTCCACCATATACACGTGGAAGTTCAAAGGAGCATTCGGCAACATGTTGCAAAGGAACTCTCTTCTTTGTCTTGAAGATAGATAGATAGATACAAAAAGCAGCTTTTTGTGCAGACCAATTGGTTGGAGTGTTTACGGACATTTTCAACCTCCCACTTCTGAGGTTCCCACCTGCTTAAGAGGGCATCAATAATACCGGTGCCCAAGAAGTGTAAGGTGACGTGCCTCAATGACTATCGACCAGTGGCACTAACTCCTGTGGTGATGAAGTGCTTTGAGAGGTTGGTCATGGTGCACATCAATTCCTACTTCTACAAGAACCTCGACCAACTACAGTTCCCATACCGCCACAACAGGTCAATGGTAGATGCAATATCACTGGCTCTCCACTCCGCACTGGATCACTTGGACAATAAAAACACCTACGTCAGGCTGTTGTATATAGACTACAGCTCGGTGTTTAATACCATCATCCCTTCAAAGCTGGTTACCAAGCTCATGGAACGGGGCCTCTCGGCATACCTCTGCAATTGGATCCTCGACATCCTCATCCACAGACCAGTCTGTTTGAATTGGAGGAACCTGTTCATTCTCAGTAACAATTAGTACAGGAGCACCTCAAGGCCGCTGCTTTACTCACTCTATATTCATGACTGCGTAGCCGGTCATAGTGTGAACTCCATCATCAAGTTCACAGATGACAACACTGTGGTTGGATGAATCACAGATGGGGACGAGTCAGAGTATAGAAGTGAGATCGACCGACTGACCAAATGGTGCCAGCACAATAACCCGGCTCTCAACATCAGTAAGACCAAGGAACTGATTGTGGACTTTAGTAGGGGAAGGATGAGGACCCACAATCCTGTTTATATCAACGGGACGATGGTGGAGAGGGTCAATAAATTCAAATTCCTGGGCGTGTATATATATATATATCAGAAGATCTTTCCTGGACCCAGCACCCCGATGTAATTGTAAAGAAGGCACATCAGCGACTCTACTTCCTGAGAAGATTACGGAGATTCGGAATGTCGAAGAGGATTCTCCTGAATGTCTACAGGTGCACAGTAGAGAGCATTCTGACTGGTTGCATCATGGCCTGTTTCAGCAACTTGAACGTCCAGGAGCAAAAAGTACAACAAAAAGTTGTGACCACTGCCCAGTCCATCACCGGCTTTGACCTCCCCACCGTCGAAGGGATCTATCGTAGTCACTGCCTCAAAAAGCAGCCAACATCATCAAGGACCAACACCATCCTAGCAACACACTCATCTCACCACTGCCATCAGGAAGAAGGTACAGGAGCCTGAAGACTGTAACGTCCAGGTTCAGGAACAGCTTCTTCCCCACAGCCATCAGGCTATTAAACACAACAAATAAGCTATGAGCTCTGAACTGCAAAAAACTATTATTATTAGTTATTTGCACTATATTTGTTTTTATTAAACTTTTTCTTTTTTTTCCAATGTATATACAATGTTTACATATTCACATATTCTGTTGTGCTGCAGCAAATAAGAATTTCATTGTCCCGTCTGGGACATATGACAATAAAACACTCTAGACTGCTGTGTACCTCAGAGGGATAAGCAGCATCTCTTTAGAAAAAGGATAGGTGACGTATCGGATCGAGACCGTTCTTCGCACTGAGTCAGGGGAAAGGGAAATGAGAGGTATAGACGGTGATGTAGAGAGATACTGAACAAATAAATGAAAGATATGCAAATAAAGTTATGATAATGGAAACAAGCCATTGTTAGCCGTGGGCAAGGTGAAAATTAGTTACAGACAATGAGACTCAACAAGACGATTTTGAACCTAGTACAATGACTTGGGTGGGGGAGGGACAGGGAGAGAGGGTGTGCAAGGGTTACTTGAAGTTAGAGAATTCAATATTCATACTGCTGGGTTGTGAGCTGTCCAAGTGAAATATGAGGTGCTGATCATTTATTTTTGTTTCACCATATCCAACACAATAAACAACGAGGAGCTGCGGAAGCTGGTTTATTCCAGAGATAGACACAATGTGCTGCGGTAACTCAGTGGGTCAAACAGCATCCCTGTGTAGAACATGGATAGGTGACGTTTTGGGTCAGAAGCCTTCTTCAGACTTTCAAATTACCTTACCTTTCAAATTGTGGTACCCAGTCTGAAAACATGTTTTTTTATAAAGAAATACAAGATTCCCAGACAACTTTTTCAAATACATATATTCTGATATCTATTATTATCTGGGCCAATTGTATTAATATCAATTAATGTTTATTACAAGCATTATAATGAAAGGTTAATTTATCAAGGATAGTCAGCAAAATAGCTTCAAGGTTCTGTCAAGAAAATGAGTATCAGATTTGATTTTTTCAATGAGACAATTACATTAATAACCATCACAAGGTACAAATTAAGCAGGTCAAATATAAAATGATTAGGTTTACTTGAACATGAGTGCAGAGTTAATATATTAAGGAATGAATAATTGGCTTCAGAAGCAGGTGTGAGTGGTAATACAAGCCATACTGTGTTGCAATACACAGCGGGTCGGGCAGCATCTCTCGAGAACATGGATTGGTGACGTTTTGCGTCAGGTCCCTTCTTCAAAAATTCATACGGGATAGGAGCAATTAGGCCATTCGGCCCATCGTCTACTCCATCATTCAATCACACTGATCAATCTCTACCTCCTAACCCTATTCTCCTGCCTTCTCCCCATAACCTCTGACACCCGTACTAATCAAGAATCTATGCCTTAAAAATATCCATTGACTTCAGACTTTTTTTTAGTGCTGTGCATTCAGAGGGGGCGAGATTGGAGTGGATAACAGGAGTGGAGAAGGCAAGACAATGGCAATTTTAAAAATCCAGCGTGGGTAGAAGGTCAGCAGGAGCGTAGAAAACTGCCAGGGGTTAAGGCTTGGGTCAGACCCAGGCTCTGGTGAGTGGTAAAAACTTGTTTTGGATTTGTGTGCTTGTTAGTATGTTAATCTGTACAGGGAGTACAGAGAAGGTTCACCAGACTGATTCCTGGGATGGCAGGACTTTCATATGAAGAAAGACTGGATAGACTCGGCTTGTACTCGCTAGAATTTAGAAGATTGAGGGGGGATTGGACAGGGGTTGGACAGGCTAGATGCAGGAAGATTGTTCCCGATGTTGGGGAAGTCCAGAACAAGGGGTCACAGTTTAAGGATAAGGGGGAAGTCTTTTAGGACCGAGATGAGAAAAACATGTTTCACACCGAGAGTGGTGAATCTGTGGAATTCTTTGCCACAGAAGGTAGTTGAGGCCAGTTCATTGGCTATATTTAAGAGGGAGTTGTGGCTAAAGGGATCAGGGGGTATGGAGAGAAGGCAGGTACAGGATACTGAGTTGGATGATCAGCCATGATCATATTGAATGGCGGTGCAGGCTCGAAGGGCCGAATGGCCTATTCCTGCACCTATTTTCTATGTTTCTACGTATATTGAACATTAGAAATGATGAGCCATTTTACTTTGCCACTGTGCAGTGGAACCGTTGGTGTGGATTTACCAACAACAAAGGAAAGGTTGTTTAAAATCTACTTTTAAATGAAGCAATTAGTTTAATGCCTGGTCTTTCCAAACTTTTTCAAAATACCTTAAATATTCAAGAATCTCAATATAACAGCACTATCTTTAGTTCAAAGAGTACCTGTTACTGAAAAGGGCATACAGTCAAAATATATTTGGTTAGAAGAAGTAAGTCAACCTTTAAATTGAAAACTATCTTTTACATAAGCAAAGATGCTGACATAATTTCTAGTTTGGTAGCACGGTGGAGCAGCAGTAGAGTTGCTGCCTTACAGTGCCAGAGACCCGGGTTTGATCCCGAGTACGGGAGCTGTCCGTGTGGAATTTGTACGGTCTCCCTGTGACCACGAGGGTTTCCTCCCACATCCTAAAGACGTGCAGGTTTAGTAGGTTAATTGGCTTCTATAAAATCTGTCCCTAGTATGTAGGGTGATCGCAGACTGTGGACCAAAGAGCCTGTTGCCACACTATATCGCTAAACTAAACAAAGTGGTATTTAGTTGGGCCAGCAATCATTTTGGGTGAGAAAATAGGATAACGGCTCTAGTGTGAACGGGTGATCCGTGTGGGTCGAAGTGCCTGATTCCATGCTGTATCTCTAAACTAAACTAGGCGACCGATAGAGAAATAAATATGCTATCAAATGATGAAATGCAAGTCGGAAAATACCAATCTGAGAAAACACATTTATTGCACAGTCCAAGACAAATGAATAATGTTTGATTGATGTCGGAAGGAACTGCAGATGCTAGTTTACACTGAAGATAGACACAATATGCTGAAGTAACTCAGCGGGACAGGCAGCATCTCTGGAGGGAATGAATGGGTGACGTTTCAGGTCGAGACACTCTTCAGACAGTTGACAAATGAATAGTGTTTGATTTATTTTTGAGAGCGAACTCCTCCCTAGCCCTGTTCATAATTACATCAAAAAAATATCGTGGCAGAAATTAGTTCAATAGGATGGGGTTGAATTCTCTAGTTTGTTACCACATGACGGCCAGTGTACTCCAGAGATACTAAACGGAGCCCATTGCTCTTTAAATACTATTTCTGTCGTTGGAATCCAAAAACATTATCCATAAGCGCTGCAAATTTTTCAGGGTGCCCTGAAGGAAATGGTTTCAAAGATGTGAAGTCTGATTTCTGTAATGTTTTACAAAGTGTGCTGGGGGAAAAAAAAGAAGCAAAAACAAAGTTAATAATCTGATTAGAAACCCAAAGTAACAATTTCTACTTCCTAAAATCTCTCTGCAATGTACTGGGCCAAGACATAGCGGCACCTTTTGGCAGAGCTGAATTAATGCTTGGCCTACAAAGTAACAGATTGAATGGACACGTTCTCAGAAAGAACATTATGTCTGGATAAACCAACCGTACATTTAAATAGACAATAGGTGCAGGAGTAGGCCATTCGAGCCTCAATGTGATCATGGCTGATCAACCCTAATCAGTGCCCCGTTCCTGCCTTCTCCCCATATCCCATGACTTCGCTATCTTTAAGAGCCCTATCTAGCTCTCTCTTGCTAGTTAATATAATTGTGAGTGTGCATTTTGAATGAGACTGCCGCAGAGGTCCGGCTGCTGAACCCGCCTAATTAATGGGTGAGGGCAGTTCCTGTGGGTTCCTCCGTTTACTGAACCCCACTGACTGCCAGTGTGCAGAGTGGGCGTCACGGCCATAGTGTGACTGGGGAAAGGCTAAGGCATCTTCCACTGACAGGAAAATGCCTAATCCTAACCCTAACTCGCCCCCCCCCCCTTCCAGAGCTGCCCACGGCTGGAGCTAGAGCCGCTTTGGGACCGGTTGCGGGCTCCGTACGAGTGGCCCTGCAGCGCGTCCACTTCGCCAGCATGCCCTTCTCGATCATCGTGGTGATGATGGTGGGGAGCAGTAGCCTGGGCCACCTTCAGCACCCCCCCCATAGCGCCGCCCGGGCCACCTTCAGCACCGCCACACCTCGGTGCAACACCGGCCTACCGACAGCCCGACCGACCACTCTCACCACCCACCGGTGGCCCGGCCCGGCCAACGATTCTCAAGACCCACCCGACGGCCCGACCGATCCTCCACAGCATCCATCGGCCTACCGACAGACTGACCCTGACCTTTACATTTGTTATTTATCATTTTTATTTAACAGTTCACATCATACTTTATACAGATAAAACAATTGAAAAACAAAATTATCAACAACATTTTCATGTTGTTCTGAGACGTGGGTCACGAAATTTGATTTCTAGACACATTTTTGATGCTAGGCCCACACCCTATACAGCGTAAAGCTTTCTTGTTGCCACAGAATTAAAAGGACGTTATTTTAGGAAGGAGATGAGGAGACCAATGATCGCCTTTATACTAGTTCTATCCTACATCTTAGGGACAACTTACAGAAGCCAATTAACTTACAAACCAACACGTCTTTGGAGTGTGGAAGGAAACCTAAGCAGCCGGAGAAAACCCACGCGGTCACAAGGAGAACGTACAAACGCCGTACAGACAGCACCCGTAGTCAGGATCGAACCCGGGTCTCTGGTGCTGGAAGGCAGCAACTCTACCTCTGCATCATTGTGCCACCCTGTGATTAGAAGAATGAGGGGGGACCTCATTAAAACATACCAAATAGTGAATGGCCTGGATAGAGTGTATGTGGAGAGGATGTTTCCACTAGCAGGAGAGTCTAGGCCAGAGGTCAAAGCCTCAGAATTAAAGAATGCTCTTTTAGGAAGGAGATGAGGAGGAATTTCTTTAGTCCGAGGGTAGTGAATCTGTGGAATTCATTGCCACAGAAGGATGTGGAGGCCAAGTCAATGGATATTTTATGGCAGCGATTGATAGATTCTTGATTAGTACAAGGCTGGAGAATGGGGTTAGGAGGGACAGATAGATCAGCCAAGATTGAATGGTGGAGTAGACTTGATGGGCCGAGTGGCCTAATTCTGCTCCTATCACATAAAATCCAGTGGTTCTATAGAGGATTGACTCTACCTGCAAGTACAGTACAGGAGATGTCCATCACGGTGTAGCTGTTTGGCCAGTTCCAACTGGTGATTGTTCATCAACTTCTCATTAATAACAACTATGAGAGGCTTCCCTGCTTCAAGGATTTCAAGACAACTTCCAGCACCTGTATTAGGGAACAATCACACCACCATAAAAATCAATCCAAAGGAACTTATTTCACACTCCACTGCATGCTCAGGAGAGAAACAAACCATCTGCTGTAAGTACCATATTTACATTTGATATATAACCAGTGATAATATATAATCGAGGCAGCCGACAAGGTCACAAATATATTAATTAATGAGCAATTGGTTTTATGACAATAGTGATATATAATTTCCTCCAATTATAACTGCAGTTAAAATTTGGTACAAAACGGAGATCGAGTTTTATTCACCAATAAATAAAGTCACTAATCAGAAGAGATTGGGGTTTTTAAACCGGCTGATTTGTTTCTGATCTTACACACGGGCGGCATGGTGGCACAGAGATAGAGTTGGTGCCTTACAGCGCCAGAGACCCAAGTTCGATCCCGACTACAGGTGCTGTCTGTACAGAGTTTGTACCTTCTCCCCATGAGGTGTGCGGGTTTTCTCCGGGTGCTCCGGTTTCTTCCAACACTCCAAAGACGTACAGGTTTGTAGGCTAATTGGCTTGGTATGAATGTAAAATCGTTCCTAGTGTGTGTAGGATAGTGCTAATGTGCGGGGATCGCTGCCCAGTGCGGACTCGGTGGGGCAAAGGGCTTGTTTCAGCGCTGAATCTCTAAACCAAACATAAGGGCGTGCAAAAACATATGGACAATATAAATAAATAAATCTACTTGTATAATCTTTTGTCTACTTTTGCTGACCACTGCATTTTTTTACAAGTACAGTTTAAACAATTTTTTTAATTGAAATATATGGGTGTTTTGTTAACGAAAGATGTCAAAGATCAGGTGAAAAGTCATGTATGTGCAATAGGTCGCATGGTGTTGGATTTGCAAGTCTTGCGAACTGCTCAAAGCAGCCAACTTCAACAATCCATGTTCTTCGGAGATGCTGCTTAACCTGCTAATCTACTTCATCATTTTGTGCCTTTTCATTTTGTGAACCAGCATCTGTATCTTGTATCTCTTAGAATGCCAGAGGTTGAGAGGAGGCTTACACAGAGGGCAGTGGGGGGGCTGGAATGAATTGCCTGGGGTAGTGGTGGAGGCTGTTACGATAGTGACGTTTAAGAGGCTTTTAGATAAGCACATGGTAGTGCAGGGAATAGAGAGATTTGGATCGTATACAGGCAGATGAGATCAGTTCAGCTGGGCATCATGTTCAACACAAACACTGAGGGTGGAAGGGTCTATTCCTGTCCTGTGCCGTACTGTTCAATATAAAACTATGAGGGGCATAGATAGGGTAGACAGTCAGAACCTTTTGTCCCAGGACAGAAATATCAGAAATTAGAGGGAAAGTTTAAAGGAGATGTGCGGAACACCATAGACGGTGGTGACATCAGGAACACGCAACTAGGGGTGGTGGTGGAGGCAGATAAGATAGTGGTCCGTAGGATATCATTAACATAGGCACATTTACATGGAGGAATATGGATTATGTGCAGGCAGGTAAAAGTTGGTCTTGGCATCGTGGACAACACAGTCATTGTGGGCTGAAGGGCCTGTTCCTGTGCTGCACTGTTCTCTAAACAGAAATTGCTGGAGTAACTCAGCGAGTCAGACAGCATCTCCGAAGAAAAGGAATAGGTGACGTTTTTGGTCGAGACCCTTCGTCAAAGTCAGGGGAGAGGGAAACTAGAGGTATGAAAAGATTAAGAACAAATCAGAGTCGGCACTGATAACCCAGGAAAGGCGGAGCCCACAATGGTCCATTGTTTGCTGTGGAAGAGGTGATAACGAAGTGATATGAAGTTACTCCAGCATTTTGCGTCTATCTTCAGTGTAAACCAGCATCTGCAGTTCCTTCCTACACACTGTACTGTTCTAGGTTCCATTCCCAGACTATACCGTTCACGGTTCAGAATACTTCACTGAGAGAGGGATAGGAAATGTTGCCATGATTCCGTTTGACAATCAAGATGTTCTGTGTATTTTGGGTCGGGACAAGAAAAACAAATTCAACGAAGAATGTCCTGCCTCGTGACAAAAGGTGTTGTGCTTTACTGAGCGAACAACAAACAGCTCTAATAGTTTAGTTCAGAGATACAGCGCTGAAACAGGCCCTACGGCCCACCAAGTCCTCAACGACCAGCGATCCCCGCGTATTAACACACACTAGGGATAATTTATACATTTATACCAAGCCAATTAACCTACAAATCTGTACATCTTTGGAGTATGGGAGGAAACCGAAGATCTTGGAGAAAACTCATGTGGTCATGGGGAGAACATACAAACTCGGTACAGACAGCACCCCTAGTCAGTATCGAACCTGGGTCTCTGGCACTTAGCTATAAGGGAGCAACTCTACCGCTGTACCACCGTGCCGCCCCAAATACTGCATGTTTCATCCATTAAGGTGCCATACGTACCAGCATGACTAATAACAAGAGTAGCGTTCCGAATGTCATCTGCTATGCTGTCCTTGAACCTATAAACCTCAATAGCAAAGTCTGTTCCGATAGAAGACTTTGGCTCAACAAATCCACGGCCAATCTGAAGAATAAGCTTCCTGTAGCCCAGGTCTTTAAGAATCTAAGGATAAATAATAAAGAATGAAGATAGCTCGCTAACAAATCTGAACAGGATGGGAAATGGCAACAAACCAAACTTACACCGAAGGCAGACACAAAATGCTGGAGTAACTCAACAGGCCGGGCAGCATCTCTGGAGAGGAGGAATGGCTGACGTTTCGGGTCGAGACCCTTCTTCAGCCTCTACAGTTTAGGTTACAGATACAGCGTGGAAGCAGGCCCTTCAGCCCACTGAGTCTACGTTGACGTGTAGGAGGAAACTGCAGATGCTGGTTTAAACCAAAGATAGACACAAATGCTGGAGTAACTCAGCGGGACGGTCAGCATCTCTGGATAGAAGGAATGAGTGCCTGTCCCACTTAGTTTTGGGTCTGAAGAAGCGGCTCTCCAGAGATGCTGCCTGTCCCGCTGAGTTACCCCAGCATGTTGTGTCTATCTTAAGTCTACGTTGACTATCGATCACCCAGTTGTTTGTTATCTAAATTTTTCGTTCCCTCCACATTAGGGGCAATTAACCTGCAAATCTGCATGCTTTTGGAATGTGGGATGAAACCGTAGCATCTGGAGGAATCCCATGTGGTCACAGGGAAAACATGCAAACTCCACATAGACAGCACCTAAGGTCAGGTTTAAATCTGGGTCTCTGGTGTTGTGATGAGCACCCATTTCTATCTCTATCAAACCCCTCCTTTCCCCCATCCCCTTCTACCTAAAGAATCCACTTCTACCTCCAGCTTCCCGTTTCACATCTCTTCTCTCCTTATCTCACAGCATTTTGTCTTTTCACTTCTGACCTTTGTCCACTTGTCTGTCCCCCCCCCCCCCACCTGTACCCACCTACAGTGGCTTGCAAAAGTTTTCATACCCCTTGAACTTTTCCACATTTTGTCACGTTACAACCACAAACGTAAATGTGTTTTATTGGGATTTTACGTGATAGACCAACACAAAGTGGCGCATAATTGTGGTGGAAGGAAAATGATACATGGTTTTCAAAGTTTTTTTACAAATAAAAAAACTGAAAAGTGTGGCGTGCAAAAGTATTCAGCCCCCTTTACTCTGATACCCCTAAATAAAATCCAGTGCAACCAATTGCCTTCAGAAGTCACCTAATTAGAAAATAGAGTCCACTTGGGTGTAATCTAATCCTAGTATAAATACAGCTGTTCTGTGAAGGCCTCAGAGGTTTGTTAGAGAACATTAGTGAACAAACAGCATCATGAAGCCCAAGGAACACACCAGACAGGTCAGGGATAAAGTTTAAAGCAGGGTTAGGTTATTAAAAAATATCCCAAGCTTTGAACATCTCACGGAGCACTGTTCAATCCATCATCCGAAAATGGAAAGAGTATGGCACAACTGCAAACCTACCAAGACATGGCCGTCCACCTAAACTGACAGGCCGGGCAAGGAGAGCATTGATCAGAGAAGCAGCCAAGAGGCCCATGGTAACTCTGGAGGAGCTGCAGAGATCCACAGCTCAGGTGGGAGAATCTGTCCACAGGACACCTATTAGTCGTGCACTCCACAAATCGGGCCTTTATGGAAGAGTGGCAAGAAGAAAGACATTGTTGAAACAATGCCATAAGAAGTCCCGTTTGCAGTTTGCCACAAGCCATGTGGAGGACACGGCAAACATGTGGAGGAAGGTGCTCTGGTCTGATGAGACCAAAATTGAAGTTTTTGGCCTAATTGCAAAACGCTATGTGTGGCGGAAAACTAACACTGCACATCACCCTGAACACACCATCCCTCCCCACTGTGAAACATGGTGGTGGCAGCATCATGCTGTGGGGATGCTTTTCTTCAGCAGGGAAGCTGGTCAGAGTTGATGGGAAGATGGATGGATCCAAATATAGGGCAATCTTGGAAGGAAACCGGTTACAGTCTGCAAAAGACTTGAGACTGGGGCGGAGGTTCACCTTCCAGCAGGACAACGACCCTAAACATGCAGCCAGAGCTGGAATGGTTTAGATCAAAGCATATTAATGTGTTAGAATGGCCAAGTCAAAGTCTAGACCTAAATCCAATTGAGAATCTCTGGCAAGACTTGAAAATTGCTGTTCACAGACGCTCTCCATCCAATCTGACTGAGCTTGAGCTATTTTGCAACGAAGAATGGGCACAAATTTCAGTCTCTAGATGTGCAAAGCTGGTAGAGACATACCCCCAAAAGACTTGCAGCTATAATTGCAGCGAAAGGTGGTTCTACAAAGTATTGACTCGGGGGCAGAATACTTTTGCATGCCCCACTTTTCAGATTTTTATTTGTAATAAAATTTGGAAACCATGTATCATTTTCCTTCCACTTCACAATTAAGCACCAGTTTGTGTTGGTCTATCACATAAAATCCCAATAAAATACATTTACGTTTGCGGTTGTAACATGACAAAATGTGGAAAAGTTCAAGGGGTATGAAAACTTTTGCAAGCCACTGTGTCACTTGTCAGACTTGGTCCCATCGCCACCTATCATGAATAAATGAATGTCACCCATTCTTTCTCTCCAGAGAAGCCGCCTGACCCGCTGGGTTACTCCAGCACTCAGTGTCTATCTAGCAGCATTGTTGAGTCAAGAGAGAGAGGATTCATTGACATATGAACCGGAACTGAAGAATGAATCGTCTTCATGTTCCATGCAAATTTACTTGATCAATTTTTTCCTTTCTTCGTCTGTGTTGGAAGGAGCTGCAGATGCTGGTTTACACCAAAGATAGACACAAAATGCTGGAGTAACTCAGCGGGGCCAGCAGCATCTCTGAAGATAAGGAACGGGTGACGTTTTGGGTCTGAAGAAGAGTCTCGACCCGAAATGTCATCCATTCATTCTCTCCAGAGATGTTGCTTGTCCCGCTGAGTTCAACATTTTGTGTATGTCTTCTTTTCTTAGTCACTTTTGCTCAACTCTGAATACTGACCTTTAAGGGCCTGTCCCACCAGCATGCAACTCTATGCGATGAACGCGATCAAACTAGAAGCGGGGGCTGCGCGGAGGTCGGGTGATCCCCTGTACAGGGCCGTTCCCACCAGCATGCGCCTGCACGCGGCAAGCGCAACCAAACCGGCAGTAGGGGCCGTGCGGAGGTCGGGTGAGTGGCGCAAAGTGAGGCGAACTTGGAGCGAAGTCTAAGGTAAGTTCGCCAGGACAGAGAGGGGCACACAGAGAGGGGCACCGAGGCACTCACACACAGAGGGCCACGGAGCCACACACATAGAGGGTCACGGAGGCACCTACAGATAGGTTCACGGAGGCACGATGTCGGGGCGGTGTGTAAACGTCGAGGCGACTGCGAGCCGACAAGCCGTTGCCGTGCGGAAATTTTGGACCTAGTCAGTTTTTCGGAGCCCCACGCGGTCTCGGGACGAACTCGGGACGAACGCCGCACAATTCCGCACGGCTCCGGCGATCGAAGTGGGACCAGCCCCGCGACGCCGGACGGCTCAAGCGACCACATTAGGTCGCGCTAATCGCATAGAGTTGCATGCTGGTGGGACAGGCCCTTTACAGTAACTTTATATATGATATGACACCTGTTTGGATCTCTTAAAATGCTTAATTTCCTTTTGTAGGCCATGCTTTAGAATCTTTTTCCAATTTGTGTTTGTTCTGCCAGATTAGCTACTCTTGGAGAAACTATCAGACTCTTGGTGGCTGAATGGATAAAGGTGAATTTGTCCCTCTCCCATCCCGCGAGGGGTCACAGAAGTGTGAAAACGCACACCTCCAGAATCGGGGACAATTTCTTCCCAGTTGTTATCAGGCAACTGAATCATCCCACCAACAACCAGAGAGCAGTCCTGAACTACTATCTACCTCATTGGTGATCCTCGGACTATCCTTGATCGGACGTTGCCGGCTTTACCTTGCACTAGATGTTACTCCCTTTATCATGTATCTTTACACTGTGGACAGCTCGATTGTAATTGTGTGTTGTCTTTTCCGCTGACTGGATAGCACGCAACAAAAAAGCTTTTCACTGTACCTCGGCACATGTGACAATAAACTAAAACTGAATATTTCTACTAAAGGTAGGCCTGAAGTGCTGGAGTGACTCAACGGGACAGGGCAGCGCCTGTGGAGAGAAGGAAGGGGGCCACGTTTTCGGGTCGAGACCCCCTTCTTCCTCTGACTGATGTCGGAGCTGAACCGGACTGGGAACGCGGCCCGAGCCCGTTATCGAGGCGCCGCTGTCTCGATGCCTCCCGGATTGCCGCGTGGAAGCCCGGATCAGGGCCTAGTACGAGGGTAGAAGCCCGGATTGGGGTGAAGCGGCCGACAAAGCTTGCAGCTGGAGCCCGGGTCGGCACCACGGAGGTGTAGAGTGGGGCGTGAGACCGCAGCGAGGCCTCTTGGCGGGTGGCAGGGGTGAAGCTTCGCAACGATGGGGCCTCGGCGGTGGCGAACCCTCCCTAAGGTGGCGGCGATGAGGGTAAGGAGGAGAGGAAGAACAATGGAGCACCTGGCGTGGGGGGGGGGGAGAAAGGATGACAAAAGGGGGAGCCGGCCTGCTTTGTAACTTTGGCAGCACCGTAGGTGGTCGCTATTTGTGTACATTGCGTAGGCAAGCAAAGAATTCCTAATCCTACTACTATCCCAACCCCAATGATGGGCGGAGTGGCCGCACAGTTCCCGCCCTCTCCTCAGGGCTGAAGGGCGCCCCCACCCGGCCGTTGTCAGGCAGCGGCAGCAGCGCCCCCACCCGGCCGTTGTCAGGCAGCGGCAGCAGCAGCAGCGCCCCCACCCGGCCGTTGTCAGGCAGCGGCAGCGCCCCCACCCGGCCGTTGTCAGGCAGCAGCAGCAGCAGCGCCCCCACCCGGCCGTTGTCAGGCGGCGGCAGCGGCAGCAGCAGCGCCCCCACCCGGCCGTTGTCAGGCGGCGGCAGCAGCAGCGCCCCCACCCGGCCGTTGTCAGGCAGCGGCAGCAGCAGCGCCCCCACCCGGCCGTTGTCAGGCGGCGGCAGCGGCAGCAGCAGCGCCCCCACCCGGCCGTTGTCAGGCGGCGGCAGCGGCAGCAGCAGCGCCCCCACCCGGCCGTTGTCAAGCGGCAGCAGCAGCGCCCCCACCCGGCCGTTGTCAGGCAGCGGCAGCAGCAGCAGCGCCCCCACCCGGCCGTTGTCAGGCAGCGGCAGCGGCAGCAGCAGCGCCCCCACCCGGCCGTTGTCAGGCGGCGGCAGCAGCAGCGCCCCCACCCGGCCGTTGTCAGGCAGCGGCAGCAGCAGCGCCCCCACCCGGCCGTTGTCAGGCGGCGGCAGCGGCAGCAGCAGCGCCCCCACCCGGCCGTTGTCAGGCGGCGGCAGCGGCGGCAGCAGCAGCAGCAGCGCCCCCACCCGGCCGTTGTCAAGCGGCAGCAGCAGCGCCCCCACCCGGCCGTTGTCAGGCAGCGGCAGCAGCAGCAGCGCCCCCACCCGGCCGTTGTCAGGCGGCGGCAGCGGCAGCAGCAGCGCCCCCACCCGGCCGTTGTCAGGCGGCGGCAGCGGCGGCGGCAGCAGCAGCGCCCCCACCCGGCCGTTGTCAGGCGGCGGCAGCGGCAGCAGCAGCGCCCCCACCCGGCCGTTGTCAGGCAGCGGCAGCAGCGCCCCCACCCGGCCGTTGTCAGGCGGCGGCAGCGGCAGCGGCAGCGCCCCCACCCGGCCGTTGCCAGGCAGCGCGGTCCCGTCTACCCGCCGCGGGAGGGAGTCGGGATCAATGGCGGCCCCGTCTCTCCCTCACTCCTCTCCCTCGCCCTCACACCCGGCCTCTGCGGCAATGGCGGTCCCGTCCCGTCCTCCGCCGCCGCCGCCATTGCGACAACTCACCCTCACGGCCCTCTCGGAGGAGATCTCCTCCACCAGCTCGTCGAAACTCGTGGTGCCCACCGTGACGAACACCGACGCCATCCTCGCCCACCCCGCGGCCCGGAGGCGGCGGCAGCAGCGGGCAGGTGGGTGGGCAGGGCGGGGACGGGCCGAGCGGCAGCAGCGGGCAGGTGGGTGGGCAGGGCGGGGACGGGCCGAGCGGCAGCAGCGGGCAGGTGGGTGGGCAGGGCGGGGACGGGCCGAGCAGCGGCTGATCCGGAGTGGGCAGAGTCCCGGTTGCAGCCAGGGTGGCCGGCGAGCAGTTTGCCCGGAGTTTGAGTAACACACACACACACACACACACACACACACACACGATCTAAACCACAGCCAACAATGAATGACCTGTGGAGGAAAGAACCAAAGGAAAGAACTGCTGATGCTGCTTTAAACCGAAGATAGACACAAAATGCTGCAGTATGGAGCAATCTGAAGAAGGGTCTCGCCCCAGAAAAAAATCACCCATTCTCTCCAGAGATGCAGCCTGTCCCACTAACAATAACCTGTTTCCTTTATCATCGTTACTTTTTTGCATATGTTTCATTCATTTGTTTTATATCTCTCTACATATCAAGGGATCACGGAATCAAGGGATATTATGGGGAGAGAAAACATAGAAACATGGAAAATGGGTGCAGGAGGAGGCCATTCGGCCCTTCGAGCCAGCACCGCCATTCATTGTGATCATGGCTGATCATCCTCAATCAATAACCCGTGCCTGTCTTCTCCCCATATCCCTTGATTCCACTAGCCCCGAGAGCTCTATCTGAATCTCTCTTAAATCCATCCAGTGATTTGGCCTCCACTGCCCTCTGTGGCAGGGAATTCCACAAATTCACAACTCTCTGGGTGAAAATGTTTTTTCTCACCTCAGTCTTAAATGGCTTCCCCTTTATTCTGAGACTGTGGCCCCTGGTTCTGGAACAGGGTACTGACTTTGGATGATCAGCAGCCATTATCATGTTGAATGGTGGTGCTGCCTCCAATGGCAAACTCCTGCACCTATTTTCTATGTTTCCATATCACCGTCTGTGTCTCGAGTTTCCCTTTCCCCTGACTCAGTTTGAAGAAGGGTCTCGACCTGAAACACCACCCATTCCTTCTCTCCAGAGATGCGGCCTGTCCCGCTGAGTTACTCCAGCATATTGTGTCTATCTTCGGTTTGAGCCAGCTTCTGCAGTTCCTTCCTACACAGAATATGATTCTTACTTTGCAGCAACATAACAAATCTGTAAACACAATGATACCAATGGATATTATATAATAAGTGATAGACTGTAATAAACAATTGGTATGGAGGAAGGAACTGCAGATGTTGGTTTGGGGGCAGGGGTCAGGTCAACAGAATCAAGGAAGGTAGGCCTCCTCCATGGCCAGAGTGAGCACCACTGGAAATTGGAGGAGCAGCACCTCATATTCCGCTTGGGCTGTTTGCACCCTAGCGGCATAACCATTGACTTCTCCAATTTCCGGTAGCCCTTGCTGTCTCCTCCCCTTCTCAGCTCTCCCTCAGCCCTCGGGCTCCTCCTCTTCCTTTCTCCTTTCTTCTCCCCCCCCCCCCCCCCCCACCCTACAGTCTGAAGAAGGGTTTTCGGCCCGAAATGTTGCCTATTTCCTTCGCTCCATAGATGCTGCTGCACCCGCTGAGTTTCTCCAGCACTTTTGTCTACCTTCAACAGAATCAAGTTCTTGGAGCAGCATAACCAGTCTGTATGCACAATAAGACACAACACAATAATAAACAATAGATTAGAAACAATATAAGCAATAATATACAAATGTTTATTGTGTAGGAAGGAACTGCAGATTCTGATTTACATCGAAGATAGACACAAAATGCTGATGTAACTCAGCGGGTTAGAAAGCATCTCTGGATAGAAGGAATGGGCGACCATTGTGTCAAGGCCCTTCATCAAACACTCAGAGATGAGGGAAACGGGATATGGAGCATGTTAGGAACAAGATATTTATTTGTTGTAAACAATAAGTAATATATAAGCAAAAAAATGAATAACCACCATGCATGTTCACAAGTTATTGGAGCAGAAATAGGCCATTCGGTCCATCAAACCCACTCCGCCATTCAATCATGACTGATCTATCTTTCCCTCTCAACTCCATTCTCCTGCCTTCTCCCCATAACCCCTGACACCCTTACGAATCAAAAAACTATCAATCTGCATCTTAAATATATCTATTGATTTGCTCTCGACCGCCGTCTGTGACATCAAATTCCACAGATTCACCACCACCCCTGACTAAAATTCCTCCTCATCTCTTTTTTTTAAAGTTACATCCTTTTAAATGCTGGTCTTTCTGCTGACTGGCTAGCACGCAACAAGAGCTTTTCACTGTACCTTGGTACACGTGACAATAAACTAAATTGAGCAAAAAAAGCTCCTGGTCCTTGGTGTAAACAAAGTCAATCCAGTGAAATTCATGGATCCTCATTATCAATTCATTCATTATGAATCATGCTTTTTTTTTTCCGTGTCATCACACAACTGTTTGCCAATAGCGAGCAAATTTTAGTGCCACGCCGTTGGCCTCTGCAAGGTCCTTTACAGTACATGTGTCATGCAGCATGTCACATCTCAGGAGATGTTCCATAGTCTGGAGGCCCCATCCGCACTCGCAGTCTGCTGCATCTTCAGTATATCCTCACTGCAGCATGTTCGATTTGCTGCTGTACACAAAAGAACTCAAAGTGTTGGAGTAACTGAACCTGTCCGGCAGAATCTCAGGAGAACAAGGACAGGTGACGTTTTGGGTTTGTACCCTTGGTCTGAAGACGGGTCTCAACCCAAAAATGTCACCTATCCATTTTCTCCAGATATGTTCCCTGACCCGCTGAATTACTCTTTGTGCCTTTTACGGGTATTGGTATAGGTCTATTATTGTCATGTGGATGCAGTGAGAAACCTTGTTTCACATGCTGTACTAGCAGCTCAGACCGTACATATGCACACCAGGTAGCACAAACAGAGACAGGAAACAGAGTGCCGAATATAAGGTAGGCACAAAAGGCTAGGGTAACTCAGCGGGTCAGGCAACATCTCTGGAGCTGGATGTTACAGCTGCAGAGAAAGCGCTGATTTTTTTTTTAAAGTGCAAGGGCTGTAACAATATTGGAAAATCAGGAAAACATCCTTAGCATAACAGAGGTACTTTCAGGAGTCTGACCAGCAGGTAAGAAACTGTTCTTTAATCTGTTTCTTCTGCCCAGCAGGAGAGAAAATGACAGAGGTTGGATCATCTTTGATAACGTTGGCTGCTTTCCTGAGGCAGAGTGAAGTGTAGATGGAGTCCACGGGGGGGGGGGAGAGACTGGCTTGCAAAATGGACTGGGATGCGTTAATAACTCTGTGAAATTTCTTGCGGCCCTGGGCTGTTGACATACCGAGCTGTGATGCATCACGACAGGATGCTTTCTGTGGTGCCACTGTCGAAACTGGCAGGAGTATTTCCAGCATTTGCTGTTCTTGTGCTGACAGATGACTTAAGAGAACCATGGACTGATTCTGAAGCCGTATCTGTTTGAGTTTACTCAGCTTCATAAGAAACATTTATCCACGATTGTTATTTTAATCCCACAGGAAAATAAGATGGTCTGATTATAACTGGCTGAAAAGACACAAAATGCTGGAGTAACCATATAACAATAACCATATAACAATTACAGCACAGAAACAGGCCTTCTCGGCCCTTCCAGTCCGTGCCGAACATTTATTTTCCCCTAGTCCCATCTACCTGCACTCAGACCATACCCCTCCATTCCCTTCCCGTCCATATACCTATCCACTTTACTTTTAAATGTTACAATCGATCCTGCCTCCACCACTTCTGCTGGAAGATCATTCCACACAGCCACCACTCTCTGAGTAAAGAAGTTCCCCCTCATGTTACCCCTAAACCTCTGTCCCTTAATTCTCATGTTTGAACCCTCTTGTTTGAATCTTCCCTACCCTCAATGGGAAAAGCTTATCCACGTCAACTCTGTCTATCCCTTTCATCATTTTAAAGACCTCAATCAAGTTCCCCCTTAACCTTCTGCGCTCCAAACAATAAAGACCCAACTTGTTCAACCATTCTCTGTAACTGAGTTGCTGGAACCCAGGCAACACGCTAGTAAATCTCCTCTGTACTCTCTCTATTTTGTTGACATCCTTCCTATAATTAGGCGACCAAAATTGTACACCATACTCCAGAATTGGTCTCACCAATGCCTTGTACAATTTTAACATTACTTCCCTACTCCTATATTCAATGCTCTGATTTATAAAGGCCAGCACACCAAAGGCTTTCTTTACCACCCAATCTACATGCGATTCCACCTTCAAGGAACTATGCACAGTTATTCCTAGATCCCTCTGTTCCACAGCATTCCTCAATTCCCTACCATTTACCATGTACATCCTATTTTGATTTGTCCTGCCAAGATGTAGCACCTCACACTTATCAGCATTAAACTCCATCTGCCATCTTTCAGCCCACTCTTCCAAATGGCCCAAATCTCTCTGTAGACTTTGAAAATCTACCTCATTATCCACAGCACCACCTATCTTAGTATCATCTGCATACTTACTTATCCAATTTTCCACCCCATCATCTAGATCATTGATGTACATGACAAACAACAGTGGACCCAACACAGATCCCTGAGGCACCCCACTGGCACCGGCTTCCAACCTGACAAACAGCCATCCACCATTACTCTCTGGCATCTCCCATTCAGCCACTGTTGAATCCATCTTGCTACTCCGCCATTAACACCCAAAGATTGAACCTTCTTAACCAACCTTCCATGAGGAACCTTGTCAAAGGCCTTACTGAGTAACTCTGTTATCTCTACAGTATCTCTGGAGAAAAATAATAGGTGACGTTTTGGGTCGGAACCTTTCTTCAGACTGCCTCAAGTGTGGTTCAGACTTGAAACCTCATCTGTTCTTTTTCTCCAGAGATGCTGCCTGACCCGCTGAGTTACTCCAGGATTCTGTGTCTATCTTTTGTAAAAAAACAGCATCTGCAGTTCCTTCCTGCATATCTTGGCTATAAAATAATATTGTAAACATACTTTATGAAATTATTAGGGATGTATGTGGATATGGTAGTTAGGGGGTAGAATTCTAGAATTCATTCTGATATCCAAGCAGTAGTTCTTCATATCTGTTTACTTTAGAGAATTAGCAAGGAAAACAGGCCCTTCGGCCCAACGAGAACGGCAACGATCGATCGCCCGTTCACACTAGTTCTATGTTATCTCACTTTCTTATCCAGTCCCAACACACTAGGGGCAATTTTACAGAGTCTAATTAACCTACAACCTCACACATCTTTGGGATGTGGGAAGAAACCGGAGCACCCAGATGAAATCCATACGGTCACAGGAAGAACAAGCAAACTACACACAGGTGGCACCCAAGGTCCGGATTGAACCCGTGTCTCTGGTACAGTGAGGCAGCAACTTTTATCAGCTCCACCTCTGTACCATCCACATTCATTTTGTGGCTGGATTTTTTTCCTTGTGTGAGGAAGGGTCTCGGTGTCTGAAGAAGGGTCTCAACCCGAAGCGTCACCTATCCGTGTTCTCCACGGATGCTGCCTGGCCGGCTGAGTAACTCCAGCATTTTGTCTCCTTTTACTCCTGAAATTTATCGGGGCCTCATTCCCCCACTTCCTTTTAAATTTTGTTTCTTAAGTTCCCTTTAAACCTGCCAGGCTCAAACTGGAAAAGTTATTATATCACAAAATATCTACAAAAACTAAATTAAAAATGTTCTGTGACATCAATATGAATAAAAACCAGTCTTCCAGTCTAGCACCACCAGAGTCCCAATGGTGTCAGATTATACAAGATTTAACTGTAATTAATCCGTCGTCTCTCGCTGTCAGACTTGAGTGTCTGCCCTCTTCCAGTGTTATCTCAGACCCATCTGTCATCCTTACACTTAACGCTTCAACAAATATTAACAAATAACACTGAAATGGTTTCAATTAACCCATAGAAATCACAATGCAATTATAAGAGACACAAAAAGCCAGAGTAACTCAGCGGGTCAGACAGCAACTCTGAGAGTTCCATTCTATTCCTTTAGAGACAAGGAATAGGTGATGTTTCGGGTCGAGACCCTTCTTCAGACTGAGAGTCAGGGGAAAGGGAAACGAGAGATAGAGACGGTGATATAGAACAAATGAATGCAAAAAAGTAATGACAATAAAGAAAACAGGCCATTGTTCGCTGTGAGCTAGGTGAAAACGAGTTACAGACAATGAGACTACCATATTTTGGTTAACAGACATATTTTGGTTCCACTGTAAGGAGCATATTGACCGGCTATATCACGGTCTGGTTCAGCAACTCAAATGTCTAGGAATGAAGAAGACTGCAGAAAGTGGGGAACATCACGGGTACTGACCTCCCCACCGTCGACGGCATCTATAAGAGTCGCTGCGTCAATTACAGACCAGTTAGTCTAACATCGGTAGTGGGGAAACTGCTAGAGTCAGTTATTAAAGATGGGATAGCAGCGCATTTGGAAAGTGGTGAAATCATTGGACAAAGTCAGCATGGATTTACGAAAGGTAAATCATGTCTGACAAATCTGATCGAATTTTTCAAGGATGTAACTAGTAGAGTGGATAAGGGAGAACCAGTGGATGTGTTATATCTAGACTTTCAGAAGGCTTTCGACAAGGTCCCGCATAAGAGATTAGCATACAAACTTAAAGCACACGGTATTGGGGGTTCAGTATTGATGTGGATAGAGAACTGGCTAGCAGACAGGAGGCAAAGGGTAGGAGTAAACGGGTCCTTTTCAGAATGGCAGGCAGTGACTAGTGGGGTGCCACAAGGCTCAGTGCTGGGACCCCAGCTATTTACAATATATATTAATGATTTGGACGAGGGAATTCAATGCAACATCTCCAAATTTGCAGATGATACCAAGCTGGGGGGTATAGTTAAGTGTGAGGAGGATGCTTGGAGGCTGCAGGGTGATTTGGATAGGCTGAGTGAATGGGCAGATGCATGGCAGATGCAGTATAATGTGGATAAATGTGAGGTTATCCACTTTGGTGGCAAAAACATGAGGGTAGACTATTATCTGAATGGTGGCAGATTAGGAAAGGGGGAGATGCAACGAGACCTGGGTGTCATGGTACACCAGTCATTGAAAGTAGGCATGCAGGTGCAGCAGGCAGTGAAGAAAGCAAATGGTATGTTAGCATTCATAGCGAAAGGATTTGAGTATAGGGGCAGGGAGGTTCTACTGCAGTTGTACAGGGTTTTGGTGAGGCCACACCTGGAGTATTGCGTACAGTTTTGGTCTCCAAATCTGAGGAAAGACATCCTTGCCATAGAGGGGGTACAGAGAAGATTCACCAGACTGATTCCTGGGATGTCAGGACTTTCATATGAGGAAAGATTGGATAGACTCGGCTTGTACTCGCTGGAATTTAGAAGATTGAGGGGGGATCTTATAGAAACTTACAAAATTCTTAAGGGGTTGGACAAGCTAGATGCTGGAAGATTGTTCCCGATGTTGGGGGAGTCCAGAACAAGGGGTCACAGTCTAAGGATAAGGGGGAATTCCTTTAGGACCGAAATGAGGAAAACATTCTTTACACAGAGAGTCGTGAGTCTCTGGAATTCTCTGCCACAGAAGGTAGTTGAGGCCAGTTCATTGGCTATATTTAAGAGGGCGTTAGATGTGGCGCTTGTGGCTAAAGGGATCAGGGGGTATGGAGAGAAGGCAGGTACGGGATACTGAGTTGGATGATCAGCCATGATCACATTGAATGACGGTGCAGGCTCGAAGGGCCGAATGGCCTACTCCTGCACCTATTTTCTATGTTTCTAAAAGGCAGCCAGCATCATCAGAGACCCACACCACCCTGGCCACGCTCTCAATTTATTCCTGCCATCGGGAAAAAGGCATTGTAGCCTGAAAACTGTAACATACAGGTTCAGGAGCAGCTTCCCTACAACATCAGGCTATTAAACACTCGTCCTCCAAATAGGCTCTAATGACTTAGGGACATTAATGAACTATAATGATTTAGGGATATTATTTTTGACTTTGCACTACTATTCTCTATTTATTTGTTTTCTTTAATATATACTGAATTTTTTTTGTTATTGTGGATTTTACAGAGTAATATGTTTGTATTCCTGTGCTGATGCTGCAAGTAAGAATATCATTGTTCTGTTTCAAGAACATATGACAATAAAACACTCATGGCTCTTAACTCCTCTCGACCTTTTAAACTCTCTCTCTCTCTCTTTTTTTTTTTTCCTTTTCCAAAAACTTTATTCAACACAATCATATAATACAACACATCAAAACATAATCAAAAAATCACACTATAACAAACAAATCATTGTAGTACAACAGTACATTCATTATTTATAATAGCCTCAACCCTACGCGGTGACCAGCGTTGACGGAAGGCCTCCAGAGTCCCCGTGGACACCGCATGTTTCCTCTCCAGGGACACACGTGCACAAACGTAGGCCCGAAAGAGGGGCAGGCAGCCGACTCTAGCCTGACCATCGACCGCCCGCTGCCTGGACCCGCGAATGGCCATCTTAGCCAGGCCGAGGAGCAAACAGACAGGTAAGTCCCCCCCCCCCCCACACTCGGCTCTCCCCACTCCCTGCCTTGTGTCCGAACACCAGGATTTTGGGGCTAAAATGCAGCCAAAACCTGAGGAACAACCCCTTCAGATACTGGTACAGGGGCAGTAACCTCTCACACTCCATATACACATGGAACACGGTCTCCTCCTCGCCGCAGAAAATACATGCGGCGGACGAGCCCGTGAACCGGCTCAAAAGTGTATTACAAACCACCGCTCCATGCAACACTCTCCACCCCAGGTCCCCAATATAAAGGGGTACGACTCCTTTATAGAAGGACCCCCACTGGGGACCCCCCCTGCCTTCGGATGGTAACACCGTCCGCCATGGTGAGTCGGGATCTCTCTCTCTCTCTCTCTATCTCTCTCTCTTTTTTTTTTTTTTTTTTTTTCATTTCAAAAACTTTATTCAACACAAATCATAAAATACAACACATCAAAACACAATCAAAAATCACACTATAATGAACAGATCATTGTAGTACAGCAGTACATTCATTTATAATCGCCTCAACCCCACGCGGCGACCAGCGCTGACGGAAGGCCTCCAGAGTCCCCGTGAACACCGCGTGTTCCCTCTCCAGGGACACACGTGCACGGACGTAGGCCCGAAAGAGGGGCAGGCAGCCGACTCTCGCCAGACCGTCGACCGCCCGCTGCCTGGACCCACGAATGGCCATCTTGGCCAGGCCAAGGAGCAAACCGACAGGTAAGTCCCCCCCCCACACTCGGCTCTCCCCACTCCCCGCCTTGTGTCCAAACACCAGGATTGTGGGGCTAAAATGCAGCCAGAACTTGAGGAACAACCCCTTCAGATATTGGTACAGGGGCAGTAACCTCACACACTCCACATACACATGGAATACGGTCTCCTCCTCTCCGCAGAAAATACATGCGGCAGACGAGCCCGTGAACCGACTCAAAAGTTTATTACAAACCACCGCTCCATGCAGCACTCTCCACCCCAGGTCCCCAATATAAAGGGGTACAACTCCCTTATAGAAGGACCCCCACTGGGGCCCCCCCCCGCCTTCGGATGGTAACACCGTCCTCCATGGTGAGTCAGGACGGGAGACGAAGGCACGGTGGTTCAGAATGTGCAGGAGCATCCTGTACAGTGCGCGTCTCCTTGCATCACAAAATGGCATGCTGGTCATCTCAGAAAGGCAGCTCAGATTATGCGGAGCCGGAGGCCGAGAAATATCCCGAAGCCTAGGCCCGATGAGCAGATCTGACGGAGCAGGGGTAAGCTCTATCTGAACCACTCTAGGCCCGCGCCTCTCCTCGACAACCACCATGACAGGATGAGGACCAGCCACACCCGCAGCCACAACATCCCCCTCTCCTCGTGGAACAACACTCTGGCTGAACACCACCAAATTCCTCACTCTTAACACATCCCTATAGAAAACAGGCAAGCCCCTTAGAGCGGGTCGACTGACACCCGCCACCGGGAGCCGCGAGACCCCCCTTAGGCAACGACCCTGACGAAAAAAATACGTGGCCAGAGCGTGCCATCTGGGAGGGTTCTCTACATACATGTATCTCCGCAGAGTCCTGAGACGGAGAGCCGCCACCTGGGTGCGCACGCACACCAAGGACTGGCCGCCCTCCTCTAACGGGAGACTCAGGACCGCCGCGGAAATCCAATGCTTCCTATTTCCCCAAAAGAAATCCACCAGCTTCTTCTGTATAGCAGTTACAAATATAGAGGGCGGGACAAGAGTAGCCAGCCGGTACCATAACATAGAGGCCACCAGCTGGTTTATGACCAGCACCCTCCCCCGAAAGGAGAGAACTCCAAGCAGGCCTGACCAGCGCCCCAGCCGAGCAACCACCTTCGTCTCCAACTCTTGCCAGTTTGCCGGCCAAACATCCTCAGTGGGACTCAGGTACACCCCCAGATAGAGGAGGTGCGTGGTACTCCACGCATACAATGCCATCTCCTCCGGCAGGGAGTCTACCCGCCACTGACCCACCAAAAGTCCAGAGCACTTACTCCAGTTAATCCTAGCAGAAGATGCAGCCGAGAATATCTCCTGGCAGTCACGCATCCTCCGCAGGTCACCAGGATCAGTGAACATAAGAAGTACGTCATCGGCATACGCCGATAGAATCACCTCAACCCGCGGGCCAGGTAGGGCCAGGCCTGTCAACCTCCTCCGAAGAAGACACAGGAACGGCTCCACACAGACCGAATACAACTGGCCCGACATAGGGCACCCCTGGCGGACCCCCCTCCCAAAATGAAAAGGAGATAGCACCGCGCCATTAACCTTTACAAGACACTCCGCAGCAGCGTACAAAAGCCGGACCCGGGCCACGAAGTGTGGTCCAAACCCAAACGCTTGCAACGTCCCAAATAGGTATTCATGCTCTACCCTATCAAAAGCCATCTCCTGATCAAGAGACAGAAAAGCAGCTGACTCACCAGTACCCTGGACTAAATGAATCAGGTCCCTAACCAGGTGGATGTTATCCTGGATGGACCAGCCAGGGACTGTATAAGATTGATCAGGATGAATCACTTGATGCAGCACGGAGCCCAGGCGATTTGCCATTGCCCGTGCAAAAATTTTATATTCTGTGCAAAGGAGAGAGACTGGACGCCAGTTCTTCAACAAACGGAGTTCGCCCTTCTTAGGCAGCAAGACAACAACCGTCCTACGCCACGAGAGAGGCATCACTCCAGTCGCCAGGCTCTCCCCCAAAACCAACATATAGTCACCCCCTAGGACGTCCCAGAATGCTCTAACAAACTCCACCGTCAACCCATCCAGCCCGGGGGACTTACCCCTCCTGAGCTGATGCAAGGCGCGAGTCAACTCCTCCAAAGATAAGGGGCCATCAAGAAGATCAGCCTCCCCCCTATCTACGGTCGGTAGACCCTCCCACAGATCTTGCTGAGCCTCCACACTGAATCCTTCCGCAGAGAACAGGGTCCCATAAAAGGACCTAACCAAGGCATTAATAGTAAGATTAAATGAGAACTTACCAGTTCGAAGGTTGATCTTTATTTTATGAGGAGTTGCGATGAGGGATTTTGTGAAGACCCCGCCAACACGCATGCGCGGCATCCTTCAAAGCAGCGGTGTGGAATCACAGACTCGACGAAAAGTAAGGATATTAAGATTAAACTGCGAACTAACCAGCTGAACATAATGATCGAGGGTTGGGAGCGGAGGGCACGAAATCCCTCATCGCAACTCCTCATAAAATAAAGATCAACCTTCGAACTGGTAAGTTCTCGTTTAATCTTACTATTTTACTTCGGAGTCACGTGAGTGACTTCGTGAAGACTTCAAAGCTCTGTGATTACACGCCCTGGACAACGCCCATGCTACCACACTGCCGCAATCCTGATGGAGGAAGTTTGTTAAAGCCATCCAGACTGGACAATCTGAAAATAATGAACATTTATTAAACACAAATCATAAACAAACCCCCTGACTGGGGACAAATGATATTAGGGAGCAGCCCTGAGTACTGCATCCGCATATGTTGCAGGTCCGGCCAATGGCTTATGGTAGAACCGTTGAAAGGTTGACTCACTGGCCCATCCTGCCGTAGCGAGGACGTGATCCATGGGCACCTCCATGGCCCTCGCTGTTGATGTGGATGCAGCCCTGGTGGAATGAGATTTAAACAAGTTAGTGTCAATACCCGCTGCATCCAACACTTCCCTGAGCCACCTGGAGATCGTCTGCACTGTCACCCGGCGATGTGGTTTTTTGTGGCTTATAAGCAGTCCTTGTTCCGAATTCCTGATCGACCGGGTCAACTCAATGTAGCAACGGAGATGGGTGACTGTGCAGAGTGTGGCATCAGAGGGGTACGCCTGGAATTCCAACTGCAGCCCCAAAGATCCGGGTCGATGCTGCTTCAGCAGGTCTGCAACGTAAAACGTTATTTTCCCAGGGGTAGAGAGCATATTGTCAATGCGCAACTTTTGAAGCGCCTGTACCCGCTGAGCAGACGTGAGCGCCATCAACATGACCAACTTCAGGGTGAGCTGGTGAAGAGGTAACCCCGCCATGGGGGACCATGATCTTAACAGGGACAGGACCACTCCTGCATCCCAGACAACGTTATATCTGGGCCGTGGAGGGTTTGTGTTAAATACACCCCTCATAAACTTCGACACCAGATTGTTGGTCCCCACTCCTACCGGAAGGTACGAGGACAGCGCACTCCTGGCGCTATTGATGGTACTATAGCTGAGCCCTTCATCATAGTGGAGGCCCGCCAGGAATTCCAGGACGTCAGGTATTGTGGCAGAATCATAGGTAACACTCTTCCTTAAACAGAATAGTTCCCATTTCCTGATCTGGGTCAGGTACTGCCGCCTTGTAGATGCTCTGCATGATGCAGCGATTAAATCCATGGCCCTCGGTGAGATCCCCGTGTTCAGCAAAGGCCTTTTCAGAACCTGCAGACCAACAGGTTTAAATAGGCGTGGCACGGATGCGGCTCGCCAGTGACGGGATTAGTAACCAATTGTGGGTTGTTTCCTATTCGCACCCACGGGCGCTTCAGCATCTGAGAGACCACCGGGTACCACGGTTGTGTCGGCCAGTCGGGTATTACCAGAATGCCTGATGCAGAGTCTAATTTAATCTTCTGTAATACCCGACTGATGAGGCAGAATGGGGGAAAAGCGTAGCAACACCATTTCCCCCAGTGGAGCGAAAAAGCATCCAAAGCCACTGCCCCAGGATCTGGTTCCCACGATACATATGTTGGTATCTGATGGTTCAGTCTAGACGCAAATAGGTCAATATCTGGCATACCAAATTTTGTCACAATTTCAGCAAACACAAGAGGATTCAGCATCCACTCAATGTTATCATTAAAAACTCGTGACCTGGTGTCCGCCACCGTATTGAGTATCCCCGGAAGGTACGTTGCTGATATCCAAATACCCCTTTTGATGCACCAGAGCCAAATTGTATTTGCCAAATCATTACAAGATACTGACCTGATACCACCCATATGATTTATATAGGCTACCACCGTGGTGTTATCGATTTGAAGGCGGACATGTGCATGACGCAAATTACTGCAATATGCCCGCAGTCCATGAAAGACCCCCAGCATTTCCAAATAATTAATGCCTTGCACTTGGAGAAGCGTGAACTCATGAGCGTCCCATCTGCCACCACAGCTGGTTACAGTGTCAGTTGCCCCCCAGCCTTGTGCACTCGCATCAGTTTGCAACAGAACCGTGGGATTCGGGAGAATGATGGGTTTGGAACTTACTCCAATATTATGAACCCACCATTCCAGCTCAGTTTGCTCCCCTATGCCTAAGCGCATAGGTCTGTCAAAATGTCCGGTATTCAATTTTAACGCCAGAATTTTACTTTTTTGTAAGTTTTGGTAATGCAACGGACCATAGTTTACGGCCGGGAATGTGGCAACCAGCTTGCCAATTACCTTAGCAACCTGCCGAATGGTTGGCCTGTTGTTGTCAAGTAAACTGATGCATGCTTGTTGAACGTCCACCACTTTGTCAACTGGGACCGTGATTTCCATCTGGTTAGTGTCTATAGTGAACCCCAAATAGTCCATGACCTGCGAAGGGTTGAGCTTGGATTTGTCTGGATGGATTACAAACCCCATTCTTTGAAACAAAGATATAGCGGCCGAGACTGCCAACTGGGCGTGCTCTAGGGTTTTCCCTGCTATGAAAATGTCATCTAAATATGCCATTATAATATGGTTTTGTTTCCTGAGATGTGCCAATAAAGGTTTGACAATTTTAGTAAATAGTCTCGGCGCTGTTGTAATCCCATTAGGCAAAGCCATATATTGCCATAATTGACCTTCCCAGACAAATTTCAAGAACCTTCGATGTTGTTTAGCAATAGGGACTGTATAGTACGCATCCTTCAGGTCAATGCAAGCCATAAAGTACCCATGACTAACCAACTGCTTGGCCGTCTCAAATGTCTCCATCTTAAAATGGGTATATTGTACGAAAGCATTCAACTGGGTTAAGTCGATGATAATCCGACAGCCTCCATCCTTCTTAACCCTAGTAAAGATGTTGGAAACAAACTCCAATGGCTCGTGCATCGTTTTTTGTATCACCCCTTTCTTTTCTAATCGTAGTATTTCAACATGAGCCCGCTCCTTCTCTGACTGAGAGAGTGCAAATCTGCGACTAGGCTCATGTTGCGAAGGGGGATCTCTGCCATTAATAAACTCTATCTCATAACCCTGAATGCTTTGTAAAATAAAAGGATCCGTAGTTAGGGTATCCCAAGCAGACCGGAAACCCCGAAGCCGTCCCCCCACCGGTGAGGTTACTAAAGCTACGTTGTGGACGGACCCAAGCCCCCTTACCTCCAAGGTTAGCGCCGGGGTCTGGACTGTGGTGTCTTCGCTCCTCGTGTGGCGCGGCCCTGTTGCCGCATCTTCCAAGCTGGCTTGGGCTGGCCTTGGAATAAAAAAGGCCTCTGCTGTTGGGCCCCCGCCGAGGAATATGTTTGGGAATATGTTCTGGGGCCTTGGTCCACCGAAGTGTGGGGCCTGAACGAGGAACGTGGCTGCTGCCTGGTGTAACCGGGAGTTTTGGATGAATAAGACTGTCTCATCATCCCCACAGTCTTGGCTTCCTCGTCCAGTTCCTTTACGCGTTTAGGCAGGTCTTCCCCAAACAACTGCCTTGGTGGTGGTGGTGCGGTGGAGGTGCTGCATAATCCCGCAAATTTGGGATTCAAATTTGGCCGGATGGAGCTCTTCCTGAAACAGTTTATCTCAAACTGTGTGGTGCACAGAAGTGCTAGCGCATCCTGCTGCTCCTCGGACACATTCGTGGCATCCAGCGACCGAGCAAAAGCCGTGATACCTGCTGTCAGCAGCTTTAAGATTTTCTGGAGCTTGCCCTCCTTGACCCTTGTGTTCGCCGACATATTCCCCCATATTGCTGCATTCACTTTCGGTACGTTGAGGGAGTTACAGTTTGCTGGTGCCTTATACTTCCCCACTGTTTCCGAGAGCACGGTATCCTGGAGCTGGTGCGTAGTCAGGAAATCGATTGACGCCGCTATTTTGGGATGTAGTGGTCCTCCTGCCGCCGCAGGTGACCCAAATTTTGATACCGCCTCCAACATTTCCTGTGGGTTCTGGACCTCTTCTCCCTCCTCAGGCTCACCCATACTTCCTTGCTGGCTCTCAAGCGACGGGGAGATAGAAGGTGGCGGCTGCATGTAGCTCCCAGACCTCTGGGATTCCCGTTCCTGACGCTCCAGGTCCCGCTGATATAGCACCTCCACCATATGCTCCAACCGGCCGATACGACCGTCACCGCTGTACGCGGGCCACTGGTCGTCTTCCCCAGCCTCTCCAGAGGAACCGGGGCTTCCAGCAGTTGTCAACACCCCCACGGAATGTACTGCCGGGAAGTCGCCAGCTCCCACTCCAGCGGGGCTGTGCGACTCCCACACGGACACACCGCTGGTCCGCCGTCGTTTGGACAGCAGCGGCCCCTCTGTCTGATGGGAGGGAAGAGGGCTAGAGTCAGTACTTGCACCAGAAACTGGACTCTCTGATGTCCGTGCGGGCTTACCACCACAACGTTCCACATATAAACGGGACTGTGGCGGCGCATGGTCTGCTTTACCCGCCTCAGCAGGGGCGCTGGACCGTACTTTGCTGCCACCGGCCCGCACTACGGCAGCCTGTTCCGGTGGTGTGCCGGTACATCCTGCCCCCACAGGGATCCTCGGCACGCCAGCATTGCCACTGGTCTGCTTCCTTGCAGGTTTCCCCAGTGGCTTGTCCCTGCCTGCCGTACCGACAAGGCTGGACTTTAGCGAGGCTTCCCCCCTGTTCTGCCCGCGAGGGACCTTTAAAGGGGGGGATGCACTCGCGGACACGCTTGCTCCAAGAGCCCCACGTGCCTTACCTCCAGCCCTGGTCTTGGGCACTGGAGTTCTAGAGTCAGGGTCTCCCAGCCCCTGCTCCTGCGCGGACACCCTCTTCTTGGCCAGAGGGGTTGTGCCGGGTCTGGTCAGCTGCTCAGAGCTCCCCGACTGCCGCGACTTCTTCCTCGGTGGTGTCTCAGCTGCTCCCGATGTAGCGGGCAGCTCCGAGGACTTTACTCGCTGAACGCGACTCCCACTCCTTCCTCCTTCCATGGCTCTGTAAACACAACACAGACCACACAAAAACGACAAACCAGCTTAAGGTTAACTTACCTGCAGCTGCTTACCTTTTTGAAGGAGCCGGTTGAGGGAGCGCACTCCCCCCCCCCAGCTGCCGTGAGCAAATGCGCGCGACGATATGCCGCGCATGCGTGTTGGCGGGGTCTTCACGAAGTCACTCACGTGACTCCGAAGTAAAATCCTCTCTGGATCAGTGACAGAGGAGCCGTCATCTGCAAGCAACTCCACGAGCTGTTTTCGAGCTCCCCGCCCCTTCTCCAAAGAGAAAAAGAAAGGCGACGCTCGGTCCAGCTCGTGCAGCATCTGGACCCGAGACCTCACATAAGCGCCTCGAGATCGCTCAAGCAGCAGACTCCTCAAAACCTCCTTCTTCCTCTGAAACTCTCCCCATTCGCTGGAGTCTTCACCAAACTGACCCAGGCGAGACTCAGCGTCCTGTATCTCCCTCTCCAGCTTCTCGACCGCTGAGTCCCGCCTCCCAGTCGACCCCCATGTATATTCCTTACAAAAGAGACGGATGTGAGCTTTACCCACATCCCACCACTGCCTAAGGGAAGAGAAGCACCTCTGCCTCTCTCTCCACTTCACCCAAAACCGAGTGAATGACTCCCGGAAACACCGGTCCTCCAGCAGCCTGTTGTTAAAGTGCCAGTACGCGGACCCAGCCCGAGCGCACGCTGGATTGAAATCCACACGCACCAGACAATGGTCCGAGCACGGCACCAGCCGCATTGAGGCCGCTGAGACACGGGAAACAAACGCTCGGGAAATATAAAACCGATCAATGCGGGAACCACCGCCCTCAGACCTCCGCGAAAAAGCAGTGGAATCAGGGTGAAGGTCCCTCCAAACATCAACCAACTCAAAGGAGTCAATCAAGCCTCTCAGCTTCTTCGCTACAGCAGGCGCACACTGAGTACCAGAACGGTCCCGCACCTCAAGTGTGCAATTAAAGTCCCCACCAAGGAAGACACACTCTCCCCTATCAATAGTGCCCAACAGAGCAATCACCTCCCGAAGCAGGCCGGCCTGCATCGTGCTGGAGCTAGGGGCATACACGTTAATGAAATGCAACGGCATGCCATCCAGGCTCACGGCCAGATGGAGCAAACGTCCTGGCACCACTTCCTGCACTTTTAAAATGCTTGGCAGAAAATTTGGGGCCAACAGAAAAGCCACCCCACTCGAATTTGAGCTGAGATGGCTCATATAAACCCTCCCTTCCCACTCCAGTTGCCAGGTAGGTTCATCACTAGCAACGGTATGTGTCTCTTGCAGATAACAAACTGCAAATCTCCCCTCCCTTAGGGCTGATAAGAGCTGAAATCTTCGAAAACTCGCTCTACTCCCATTTAAATTTAATGTAGCTACTGTGAATGTGTAGACACATTAGATTGTGACCCTCACACTCCCTGTAGTCACAGGAGGTCCTTTTCTGAGGACCTTCAACAAACCCCAAAACTGCCCCAAATCCGAGTCAGAAAGACCACTATCCTTGTTACTAAGGATAGCCTCGAGACTCTCCCGCACATCTAGCCAATCCTCCCATCTCCTTGTAACGGCCCACCATAATGTTTTGGGAGCACGACTTATTTTTAAGAACTCTCGCACCTCAACAATAAGCTTCGCCTCAGACACGGCCTTGGAGTCTGGGCTCTCAGCCAACCCGCTCGCACCTGAATCAACAACCTCAGAAAGACCAGAACTGTCTGACACAACACTCTCTGAGCCCCCCCCACTGGCCGCATCGCTATCCTCCTCCACAGCCATGACACGACCACCCGGATCAATGCTGGGGGTGGGTCCCAACACCCCTACCTGAGACTCGCAGCCCTCTGAATGGCTGGGCTCCTGCACGCTACCATCACCCTCCTCCTCTGGGCCTGGGGAAGCAACAACAAGAGGCATCCCCAGGGCCTGTGGAACACTGGCACCCTCGGAGTCTGAAAGAGGATCACGTCCCATAACAGCCCTGACCTCCACATCATCCAGAGTGCCCTCTCCACAGGCATCACCCAGAGAATCACCACCTGCCATTAACCTCACCCCAGACAACTCATCCGGTGAGGCCTCCCGCCCCCCAGCACCTCCACTGGCACTGATATGGAGCACAGACTTGAACGACAACACCCCCGAAACTCCCCCCTCAGCCTGACTCTGCACATCCCCCGTCACAGAGGGCACACTACCAGAGGAGCCAACCACGTCACCTACCGTGCTAGCACCCTCAGTAGGCCTCTGAAACGAGGGGACCTCATCCGACCCAGAGGGTACACACCCAAGGGAGCTAACCACAGCATCCGCCGAGATAACTCCCTCAGAGGGCCCCTGAGATGAAGGGACAGACTCCCGCCCAGTGGACACAACTCCACCGGAATCAACTTCAGCACCCAGTCCGGTGACACCCGCTGTAGATCCATGAAGAGAAGGCCCAACCACCGACCCAGAAGACACCGGGTCAAGACCACTTTCAGCCACCTCAGTGGTGGAAAGCCCGGAGAAAGACATCCCCTTCGCTCTGGACCCACGCCCTTCCTCCTCTTCACCAGGCAAATGCCTCCTTTTAGTCCCACTCGCATGCGGAGGTGCGGTAACCTCCATAAGGGAAGGGTCATCCGCCTCCACATTACCCCCAACCACTTTGCCACCCACACGTTTAGACTTCTTTCCCCCCTTCCGAGCCACCACAACTCCCCCCTGGGCCCCAGCAGGTGCAGTCTGCACCACACTGAAGCTAAACTCACCCGATTGCACTTTCTTCGCTCGGGCAGCCCTATCCCTCTCCTTCTTCTTATTATGCTTCCCCTGCTTCTCCCAAAACCCCCCCTCAACACTCCCCTCCTCCTGCGCCCCACCTCCATCCACCGCCACAGGCGCAAGACGTAGGGGACGTGGGGGGCTTGGGCTCTCACTGCCCAGGGTCCCCAAAGCGGAACCTCTGGACCCAGAAGGCTTAGCACTGCCGCCCCGGGTCACCAAGGCAGAACTGGCAACCTCAGCCGGGTCAGCAGTACCACCCCGCGCCGCTGAGGTTTGACCAGCCACCCCAGATGGGCCAGCAGCGCTTTCCTGGGCCACTGCACTAGAACCTCTAGCAGTGCCCCCGCGAAAAAGACACTCCCTACGGAGATGTCCAAATTCGCCGCAGGCATGACACCGTGCCTTGCCCCAACTCCAACGCACGGTTCTGGGTACACCCTTATGCACCACCTCAAAACTCCCCTCGGCACCATCCCCCTCACCCACCTTCATGAACACCCTCCTCTTGAAACTGAAGACCCCTTTTTCCTCCGGGTCCCCCCCGGGATGCAAGAGACGAAAACATTTAGACCGCACCTCCCCGAACTTGGACAGGTGTGGAATAAGCACTGCATCCGAAAAATAAGTGGGGCAGCTCCGCAGGAGAACCGGTCTCACCCTGGATACCCACGGATCCACCTGTACGTGGACCCCCCCCCACTGAGATCCCCTCCTCCAACGCTCGGGCCACACACTCCCGGGTCTTAAGTATCATCTCCACCTTTCCCCTTTCGAGCTCAGAAGAGACAATAGCCCCCCTCCCAAGAAGTTCATTCATGGCCTTCGTAATTACCCCCCTCGACAACAAAGGCCCAGTTTGAACAGAAATACCAAAACTGTCCCCATCCAAGTCAACATGAGGCTCAAGCTCAGATGGCCTCGCACCCGCCACTGATGCCGTCGCTGCGTAGGTCCGGACCTTCGGCCGCGCCCCTTCCATCGCCATCCTCACAGAGGCACAAACCAGCTCCAAGCCCCTCAGCAGCACAGCTCCAAGTTAAGTCCCAGAGACAGTCACAGTCAAAGACAGGCAGCAGAAAACAGAAACCTCCAGCTGAAGCAGGAAAGTCCCCAGGTTCGTCCACAGCCAAGAGCAGCTTACGGGAAACTCGATCCCAGTCGCGCTGGACGCAAAAGTACCTTCTTCACATTAAGCCAGGCAGCCGCACTGAGCAAAATGACTTTAGGGCAGAGAAGCGGAGCCAAAAACGACAAAGACACCGCACAACTTCAGCCCACGGAGATCACAGGCACTCTTGGCAATCCGCCAACGCCAACCGCACCCTCGACAATGTGGAGAAACTCAGGAATCTTCACACAGATGGAGGCTCCCCAGACCAGAGAAAAGCTTCAACAGCCCAACAATAAGTTGAACTATGAAGCCCCCCTGGGTCTGTGCCCTCTCCAACGGCAAAATCCTGGAAAGGCTGCTCCAATCCTTCTCAACTGCAGAGCTGAGAAGAAAACACGACCTCTCTCTCTCTCTCTCTCTCTCTCTCTCTCTCTCTCTCTCTCTCTCAATCTCTCAATCTCTCAATAGACAATAGGTGCAGAGCAGGCCATTTGGCCCCTCGAGCCAGCACCGCTATTCAATGTGATCATGGCTGATTATCCACAATCAGTACCCCGTTCCTGCCTTCTCCCCATATCCCCTGACTCCGCTATCTTTAGGAGCTCTATCGAACTCTCTCTCTTGAAAGCATCCAGAGAATTGGCCTCCACTGCTTTCTGAGGCAGAGAATTCCACAGATACACAACTCTGGATGAAAATTGTTTTCCTCATCTCCTGGAACTGAGGTCCACATACATGAATGCGGAGCAGGAAGTCTTGGGATGAGGGAGCAATTCTACTGCTGCGTCACTAAGCCGCCATCAGAGATTGAAAATAAATCATTGGGTATTAACACATACGTGGGTGAATTTGGCTATTTTTGAGTGAGTGAATGAAAGGTTGCATTTATTATTTTCATTTTTTTCCCTCCCACTTCATAACATGGATCCAGCTGAACATGTCATATATATATATGTGTGTGTGTGCGTGTTTATATATGTATATACACACACACACACATATATATATATATATATACACACACACACACACACACACATATATATAAACACACACACACACACACACATGGCAAAATAAGCATATGCTTGCAAATTCTTTATTGATAGAATCAACTTAACTAGGATAATTCCACATTATGAGATGCAATTTATAGCAAGACTGAATTGCAAACATCTGGTGCTGAGAGCAGCTAAATGTTGTTCCATGCCACATCGCTGATTGTTAATTTACCCTTCACTTGTAATTCAGAAAATGTGTATTAAAATCCAGCAATATGCTCATTTTCCCCCAGTAAAATATTCATCCAATGCAGTAGGCATCACTGTCAACCTGGCGTTACCCTGTGGGTAGAATTATTAACAGCTTGCTAGAAGCACAGTTATAACATTCCCTGAACAAAGCACACATGTGATGAAGCAGAAGTGATGATGAGGAATTGCATTGTATGTCTTATATATATTTTGGAATCCAAAGATAATAGCCCTGAATGGTGCCCCCTGGTCATTCTTATCCTTGGTTGCCAGCCAAGTATATAATACTCTAAAGTCACATTTGCTGAAATGTGCTAGAGAAAACTTGCAGAGAAAATTCTATTAAGTTATTAACCATTGAAAATCCCTAAACAAAAATGAGTTACTCCAGCATTTTGTGTCTATCTTCGGTGTAAACCAGCACCTGCAGTTCCTTCCTACACATTTCATCTGCTCCACTGAGAAATCTCCTCAAGGTATGCCTATTTTGAAGAAGTTCTCCTCCTCTCTCCGACGAGAGTTATGCAACATCATCTTTTACTGCCCCCCCCCTGTTGATGTCTCATTTTCACACCTTACCCTTCCTTATCTCAATGTCTCCCTCTCCCCTGACACTCAGTCTGAAAAAGGGTCTCGACCCAAAATGTCACCCATTCCTTGTATCCAGAGATAATGCCTGTCCCGCTGAGTTACTCCAGCATGTTGCATCTATCTTCGGTGTAAACCAGCATCTGCAGTTCCTTCCTACACAATAATCCAGCTCTACAAGTAGATTTGGTACAAATATTTGATGGAAATATCAAAATCTAGATGGCATAGATATGGCAAGAGGGGCAAAATTTGTAGATGTGCAGGACAGTTTTTTACACAGGATGGTGTGTACCAGGAACACGCTGCCAGAGATGGTGGTGGAGGCGGATACGTTAGTATTTAAGAGACTTTTGGATAGACACATGGATATGCAGGGGATGGATAGGTATGGATTGTGTGCAGGCACATAAGAATTGATCTTGCCATCATGTACAGAACAGACATTGTGGGCCGAATAGCCTGTTCTCGTGCTGTTCTTTGTTTTACGTTGCCATCTGTATATCTAACTCCACAGATGATGCCTGACTCGGTGAGTTCCTCCAGCATTTTACATTTTATTCAAGATTCCAGCGTCAGCAGTCTCTTGCGCTTCTGAGTTAATTTATGGATGAGATTACGCAAATATTTTATAAAGGATGGATGAAAAGTAATTAAAATGCTAATAAGTTTTTTTTTAAATGAATTCCCTAAAGGCTCTTAGCGATTTATGCGTATATCGTATTCCTGGAAATCTACAGTAGGTTGCAAGACAATAACCTTTCATCACGCTGGGACCAGTTGTTTTTTAACTCTAGTGGCATCTATGGTTTAGAGATACAATGCAGAAACAAGCCCTTTGTCCACCAAGTCGGTGCCAACCAGCGATCACCCTGTACACTCTTCTTCTTAAGACATTGACAAATGTCCTCCATCTCTCTCGGTTGTTGGCAGTTCTTTCGCGATCTCCCCAGTTGAGCCCACTCTCAGACATTTCTGTCTTGACACCTCTTCTCCAGCTGTTCCTGGGACGACCTATTTTTCCCTTTTCCTCGGGGGTTCCATTTCAGGGCTTGCCGGGTGATGTTTGCGGCAGGTTTCCTGAGGATGTGTCCAATCCAACTCCATTTTCTCCTTCGAATTTGTAAGTCAGTGGGCTCCTTGCTTGTTCTTCTCCACAGGTCCACATTGCTTACTTTGTCTCTCCACCAGATGCTAAGTATTCTCCTGAGGCAGGTGGTAATGAATGTTTGCAGCCTGTTTGTCGTGTGTTTTGTGGTTTTCCATGTCTCTGATCCGTACAGCATCACCTGTTTCACATTTGAGGTAAAAAGATGTGTATTTTGGTGTTGATTGAGATGTGTTTTGAGCTCCAGATCTTCCCTGTACACCAGCAGTATCCTACACACAATTTACAAATTGGGAGGCAATGAACCTACAAACCTATTCATCTTTGGAGTGTGGGAGGAAACCAAAGCACCCGCAAAAATCCCATGCAGTCACGGGGGGGAACGTACAAACTCTGTAAGGCAGCACCCGTAGGCAGGATTGAACCCGGGGCTCTGGGGCTGTGAGGCAACGACTCTACCACTGCACCACTGCGTCACCGAAAGCAATTTCTCTGCATTGTTGGAAGGAACTGCAGATGCCTGTTTCCTTTATCATTGTTACTTTTTTGCATATCTTTCAATCATTTGTTCTGTATCTCTCTACATCACCGTCTATATCTCTCATTTCCCTTTCCCCTGACAGCCTGAAGAAGGCTCTGAAGAAGGGTCACCTCTTCCTTTTCTCCAGAGATGCTGCCTGACCCGCTGAGTTAAGGGCCTGTCCTACAAGCATGCAACTCTATGCGATGAACGCGATCAAACTAGAAGCGGGGGCCGCGCGGAGGTCGGGTGATCCCCTGTACAGGGCCGTTCCCAACAGCATGCGCCACCAAACCGGCAGTAGGGGCCGCGCGGAGGTCGGGTGAGTGGCGCAACGCGGCGCAAAGTGAGGCGAACTTGGAGCTAAGCCTAAGGTAAGTTCGCCAGGACAGAGAGGGGCACAGAGGCACACACACACACAGGGCCACGGAGCCACACACATAGAGGGTCACGGAGGCACCTACAGAGAGGCTCACGGAGGCACGATGTCGGGGCGGTGTGTAATGCGTTGACGCGACTGCGAGCCGACAAGCCGTTGCCGCGTGGAATTTTTGGACATAGTCAGTTTTTCAGAGCCCCGCGCGGTGTCGGGACGAACTCGGGATGAACTCCGCGCAATTCCGCACGGCTCCGGCGATCGGAGTGGGACCGGCCCCGCGACGCCGGACGGCTCAAGCGACCACGTTAGGTCGCGCTAATCGCATAGAGTTGCATGCTTGTAGGACAGGCCCTTTACTCCAGCATTTGGTGTCCATCTCCTGTATGGCTGTTGAGCAAAGGTAGTGACAAGAATATTGATTCCATCTGGACATCCTACAGCAGTGGCTGAATCAGCAATCTGCCAAAGGTTTTGGATAACACTCCAACGACTACATCGACTTACTTTTAATTCACTTTATTGAGATGTTTTCTCGTAGCGTCATACACCTTGCCAGTGAATCGGGTGAGATTAAAGAGAGCGTGGGAAAGAGCAACAGTGAGAAACAGGATGTCAGTGAGCTTAAAGGGAACATAGGTAGCAGGGTCCTGTATGTAGCAATGTTACAAAATTTTGAGATAAAAAAAAATCAAGTCTGCACTTTATCCCATCAGATAACGCATAAAAGGAAGTTTAATCTGACACCTAAATTCACTTTCATATCTTCAGTATTAAGAAAGTTATGACCATTTTCATACTCGGAAATTAGCATCTTGTTCCCCATTGACTTTCAATTGACTTAACTCAAAAGCTGTGATCTAGAACAGTCAAAAGCCCATAACTTTCTTAAAAATTAAGAGAACTCAATGAATTTTTCAGTTATTATAGATTGAAGCATTCTGAAACAAATATGAAACAATCTTACTTGGATGACCTGAAATTGAAGCACATAATTAGTTAGTTATCTAATTGTACCTAATTACAAAATTCAATGAGTAGATCTAAACATCTATCCATTTCTTAAGAAAAGATAAACTTTTTTAAAATTGCCTAAGTGTCCAAATAACATTCACACAATAATCCACAATATAACATCATTTTTAAATCTCATTTTCATGAATTTATAGGCCAAAGGGAAGGAATTTAGTGTTTAACGCCTGTAAATTAATGGCCATTTAAATCAACTAGCGAGTGGGTTTTAGTGGAATGTGGTGGATTGGAACGTTGCAGTTTGCGGTGAAGTCAGTATGAAAAATACAGCCGGTTCATACATTTTTTTTTGTCCCCTTTTCGCAACATGAAAATATGATTAAAGCCTTCCTAAAAACCAACTTTTTATGTAAAAATAAACTGTGTAGCTTATTTTATCGCCTACCTTAAGTCCGTTCCGCTGTTACCATTCAGAGCTTTAGAAGATGATTTTTAAACTACTCTAGTTAATAAATAATCTAGCGTAGTTTAAAAAAACCTTTATCAATGAAATGTCGGAGCGATTTATCTTTAGCGATGAAATCGCCCGACATGGATTGATTTGGACTGCCTAGAAAAAATCGGCATTTTAAACCCGTCCTCCTCTGAAAGGCGCCAAAGTCGCGCACACGAGGAGCGGCAGAACTGCAGCGCTGCTAAAGGTAGGTATTGTAACATACCTACTGTATGTTTAAAGGGAGTACCTGAAGCAGAGACTCTGTGTGTGTATAAATGGATATGGGAGGAGAACAGCTGGACAGGCAGCATCTCTGGTGAGAAGGAATGGGTGATGTTTCGAGACGTGACCCTTCTTCGGACTGAGAGTCGGGGAAGAGGAAAACGAGAGGTATAGCTGTATCATTAAAGTAGCTGCAAATGCTGGAATCTTGAGTAAAACACACAAGTGCCGGAGGAACTCAGCAGGTCAGGCAGCATCTGCGGAGGGGGAATGGACAGGCAACTTTTAGGTGAGGACCTCTCTTCGAACTGTACTGGGGTGGGGGAGAATGCTGGAGAGGATGAAGGCTGGCAAGTGATAGGTAGAAATAGACACAAAATATTAGGTAGATAAAAATGCTGGAGAAACTCAGAGGGTGAGGCAGCATCTCCGCTCGGCTCGCAATAACCAACCTGATCTCCTGGCGGCCCAGCACTTCAACTCCCCCTCCCATTCTGAGTCCGACCTTTCTGTCCTGGTCCTCCTCCATGGCTAGAGTGAGGCCCACCTCAAATTGGAGGAGCTGCACCTCATATTTCGCTTGGGTAGTTTACACCCCAGCGGTATGAACATTGACCTCAAATTTCAGGGAGTCCCTGCTTTCTCCTTCTTTCCCCTCCCCTTCCCAGCTCTCCTCAGCCCATTGTCTCCGCTGCTTCATTTCTTCTTCCCACCCCCCCTCCACACCCTCACATCAGTCTGAAGAAGGGTCTCGATCCGAAACGTCGCCTATTTCCCTCGCTCCATAGATGCTGCCTCACCTGCTGAGTTTCTCCAGCATTTTTGTCTACCTTCGATTGTCCAGCATCTGCAGTTCCTTCTTAAACACAAAATATTAGAGTAACTCAGCGGGACAGGCAGCTTCTCTGGGAAAAGGAATGGGTGACGTTTTGGGTCAAGACCCTTTTTTGGACTGAGTGTCAGGGGAGAGGACCTCGGTCACTCCCTCTTCTCCCCTCTCCCATCAGACAAAAGGTACAGAAGTGTGAAAACGCACACCTCCAGATTAAGGGACAGTTTATTCCCTGCTGTTATCAGGCAACTGGATCATCCTACCACAACCAGAGAGCAGTGCTGAACTACTATCTACCTTGTTGGTGACCCTCGGACTATCCTTGATCGGACTTTGCTGGCTTTACCTTGCACTAAACGTTATTCCCTTACCATGCACACTAAATGACTCAATTGTAATTATGTTTTGTCTTCTCTGGACTGGATAGCATGCAACAAAAGCTTTTCACTGAAGATAGACACAAATAGGTGGAGTAACTCAGTGGATCAGGCAGCATCTCTGGAGAGAAGGAATGGGTGACGTTTCTGGTCGAGACCCTTCAACATCACCCATTCCTTCTCTCCAGAGATGCTGCCTGTCCCGCTGAGTTACTCCAGCTTTTTGTGTCTACGGTTTACATGCATCCACAGTTCCTTCCTATGCAAAAGTGTTTCACTGTTCCTCGGTACACGTGACAACAAACTAAACAACTGAAACTGAAGAAAACTAGAGATGTGGAAGGATACAAACAACTTGTGAGCTGTGAAAAGGACAGATCAAAGCAGACGATGTTTAAGGAAATGTACAATGGTTCATTGTTGGATGGGTGGGGGGGGGGAGGAATGGGAGGTAACAACTAGGCATAGGTCGATACAGGTGAGGGGGGGGGGGTGGATTGGCAGATGAGTGGAGTAAGTGGCAAAGGCTTGAGATGAACCTGGAGACAAAACCAATCTCCCATTCAGCTGGGTAATTAATTACATGACAGAGCACTTTATTTTAAACCTAACCTGTAAACACATTTTTATGAGATATATTGATTGATTCAGGAACAATGTGTCTTCCGTCACAATAGCCGATATTATAGGAGCAGCAGATCCATCTTAAACCATTTCCCTCCATCTCTCTTAATCAATGTCCTTCGGAATCGGACTCCTGTAAATGGATCGACTGTAATCATGGATAGGAAAGAACTGCAGATGCTGGTTTAAATCGAAGGCAGACACAAAGTGCTGGAGTAACTCAGCAGGTCAGGCAGCATCTCTGGAGAAAATGGATGGGTGACGATTCGGGTCGAGACGCTTCTTCAGACCTGATGCTTTGGTGCGTTTTAATGGACTGTTTCTGGAAGTATTTTGGTAATCCTACCCATTCATCCTATAAAAGATACCAGTCCATTGCAGTCCCTACGACTAGCTATCTCTCAGCAGCAAGTGAATATTGCAGGATGAAAATTATGGTGGGGATCAGGCAGTAAGATGTTCCAAAGTCTCTGCACAGAGACTCCAAAGTAGATGCACTTTAAAAAGTAGATGCACAAAGTAGAGTCCCTTGCCCAGAATACGGGAATCGAGGACCAGAAGACATAGGTTCAAAGTGAAGGGGAAACGATTTAATAGGAATATGAGGGGTAACTTTTTCATGCAAACTTTTTCACGGGTGTATGGAACAAGCTGCCAGAGAAGGTAGTTGAGACTGGGACTATCCCATCGTTTATGAAACAGTTAGACAGGTACATGGATAGTACAGGTTTGGAAGGATATGGGCCAAGCGTAGGCAGGTGGGACTAGTATAGATGGGACATGTTGGCCGGTGTCGGCAAGTTGGGTCGAAGGGCCTGTTTCCACACTGTATCATTCTATGACTCTAAAACACAAAGTACTGGAGGATTGTCATGTATTGTCTTTCCGCTGACTGGATAGCACACAACAATAGCTGTTAACTGTACCTCGATACACGTGACAATAAACTGAAATTGATAGAGGTCAGACCTGAAACCCCGCCTGTTCAAGCCCTCCAAAGATGCTGCCTGATCCCCTGAGTTCCTCCAGCACTTTCTATTTTGCTCAAGATTCCAACATCTGCAGTTCTTTTTGTCTCCTGTAAGTGTACCATCTTGCTTAGTTTAATTTAGGTTAGTTTATTGTCACGTGGACATTGAAATGCTTTTAGTTGCGTGCTATCCAGTCAGCAAAAGACTACATGATTACAATCAATCCGTCCACAGTGTACAGATACGTGATCAAGGGAATAATGTTTAGTGCAAAGTCCGAGGGTCTCCAATGAGGAAGATGGCAGTTCAGGACCACTCTGCAGTTGGTGATAGGATGGTTCAGTTGCTTGAACTCTTCTCTCAATCCAGCACTCTCAAGGTCATAAGTGATAGGAGCCGAATTAGGCCATTCGGCCCATCGGCTACTCTGCCATTCGATCATGGCTGATCTATCTCTCCCTCCTAACCCCATTCTCCTGCCCTCTCCCCATCACCACTGACACACATACTAATCAAGAATCTATCTATGCCTTAAAAATGTCCATTGACTTGGCCTCGATAGCTGTCTGTGGCAATGAATTCCACAGATTCACCACCTTCTGACTAAAGAAATTCCCCCTCATCTCCATCCCAAAGGAACATCCTTTAATTCCGATGCTGACCTCTAGTCCTAGACTCTGCCACTAGTGAAAACATCCTTTCCACTCTATCCAAGCCTCTCATTGTACCAAATTATCCAATTTAAAATTCTGGTCATAAAATATATGGTAAGTATTATGACTGATATCACAGTTTGCACTTGGAAGCCAATTTCTTGATTGAATGCAACACTGAGATTCCAAATAGCTCCATTTATAAAGCAAATATTAATAGTTTTACTGACCTTATCTTCATAATGGAGACATACTGCACGGAATCAGGCCCTTTCACCCAACTTGCCAATATCGACCAAAATATCCCATCTACATTAGTCCCACCTGCTTGCATTTGGCCCATACCCCTCAAAACCTTCCCTATCCATGTAGTCTGAAGAAGGGTCTCGACCCGAAACATCACCCATTCCCTCTATCCAGAGATGCTGCCTGCCCCGCTGAGTTACTCCAGCATTTTGTGTCGACGGAATCCATCTGCAGTTCCTTCCTACACATGTACCTGTCCAAATGTCTGTTAAATGGTATAATGGTACATGTGATGGTGGTCTAGTAATTTTCTTCCTTGGATTAACAAAAGTAAGCAGTTTCAAAAAACACACTTTTAATTTGTATTATTGCATAGTTATTCTTAAAATATGTCTAGCATTCCCTACTGAAGTATATAGCTCAATAACTACCCAAATTAATATTTTTCAATTGTGTGTTGAAAATGCAGATTTTAAACAAATAAATGCCAGCAAGAACAGAGGATTGCTTGTGTACTTTTCCTGCATGCATTGAATGATTGATTGAAAGAGACTGCATGGATAAAGGCCCTTCTGCCCACCGGGGCCACGCTGACCATCTATCACCCATTCACAATAGCTCTATGTTACCCCATTTTCTCACACACCAACGGCAATTTGCAGAGGACGATTAACCTACAAATCCGCACGTCTTTGGGATATAGGAGAAAACCGGAGCACCCGGAGGAAACCCACACAGTCAAGATAGTCTTGATGTATTCAAGAGAGAGTTAGATTTAGCTCTTGGGGCTAACAAAATCCAGGGATATGGGGGGGAAGCAGGAACGGGGGACATTTTGGATGATCAGCCATGATCATATTGAATGGTAGTGCTGGCTCGAAGGGCCTAATGGCCTACTCCAGCAACTACTTTTTATGTATCTCCCTACTCTTTCTCTCTCCCATCTCCCGCTACCTCTCCGCCTCTCCCATTCTTTCTTTCCCCCTTTCCCCTCGCTCTCTCTCTCTCTCTCTCTCTTTTTCTCTCTCTCCCCCCCTCTCCTCCCATTTTTGCCCCCTCTCCCATACACAACTCCTCTAGCCTTCCCATCACCCATTTTCTTCCCCTCACCCTTCTGGTTCCAATTACCTGCTACCTATCTAGTTGTCCCACTGGTGTGCCCCCACTCCTCATGTGTAGGCCGACAATCGATCACCTGTTCACACTAGTTCTATATTATCCCACTTTTGCATCCACTCCCTACACACAATGTAGGGAAACCATTTAACCTACAAACTTGCACGTCTTTGGGATTTGGGAGGAAACCAGAGCACCCAGTGCAAACCAATGCAGGCACAGGGAGTACGTGCAAACTCCTTACAGACAGCATCTGAGGTCATGATCAAACCAGGATCTCTGGTGCTGTGAGGCAGCAGCTCTACCCGTTGAGCCAATGTGTTTTGACAGTTGCAGTCCATTAGCTTTGATGTACTTTTACTTGAAGAGTGATTTCATCCGCAACAATAATTGAATTGAATCTCCTCAGCAATCAGTAGCCAAGTCCACTATCTCTAACTGGGCCATTGAACTTCAATAGTTCTTTATCATCACATGTACAGAGGCACAGCGAAATTATTTTTTTGTAAACAGTTCAGTGATGTATTGCCATAGCTAAACGCAATCCCCAATGAGTACAACGTGCGTAGAAATAGTCCACTGAGATCGTGCCATTTGGCGCCGTTTTCAATGTCGCCCATTCTTTCTCTCCAGAGATGCTGCCTGTCCCGTTGGGTTACCACAGTATTTTGTGTCTATCTTCGGTGTAAACCAGCATCTACGGTTCCCCCCTACACATTTTGAAAGTCCGGTCCGCGTGCTGGGTGCCAGATCCAGGCAAGCCTCAGGCTGCTGCAGGGCCTCAAGCCGTCAGCCTTGTCCGTATCGTCCAGCAAGCCGTTGTCCCTCTCCTCGCCCGGTCATGCTTCAGCCTTCGTACCCCAGGGGCGCCTCCCGCAGCCGACCTTGAGGGTGTGGAAGGTAGGAGTTAGCATCGTCAGGCTGGATATTAACTGAACTGTTCATTCTCCATCTTTAGCCAGAGCGTGGTGAATCTGTGGAATTCATTGCCGCAAACGGCTGTGCAGGCCAAGTCAGTGGATATTTGTAGGCGAATATTGACAGATTTGTGATTAGTACGGGTGTCAGGGGAGATAGCAGGAGAATGGGGTTGAGAAGGAAAGATAGATCAGCCATGATTGAATGACACAGTAGACTTGATGGGCTGAATGGCCTAATTCTGCACCTATGAACTTACGAAGTATCCCTTATGTATTTTTGTTTACCTTATTATGAGATGCATCATGCCATTACAGAAGGCAGAACAGATTCAGTGATTATGGATTGAAATGATTTTAGTGTTAATTATCAATGAATAATTCTTTGGTGATCATCGTTTCTGTTTCATTTCCTGATCTAATTTCTGACACAGCACTTTCCAAATGGAATATCGAATTTACTAATCTTGAATTATCTATTCGGTAGATCTCAGTGGAGATAATATCTCAGCCTTTCTTAATTCCATGTCAGGTAAGATTTCCTGAGATTTCCATATATCTGTGGAGCATCACTGATGAATAGATGACTAATAATTTTCAACGGTTGATTTGTGTATCTAGAAACTACCTTGAATATACAATTCTGGCACGGTGGCACAGCGGTAGAGTCGCTGCCTTACAGCGATTGCAGCGCCGGTGACCCGGGTTCGATCCCGCCTACGGGTGCTGGCTGCACGGAGTTTGTACGTTCACCCCGTGACAGCGTGGGTTTTCGCCAGATATCTTCGGTTTCCTTCCACACTCCAAAGACATACAGGGTTAGTTGGCTTGGTATAAGTGTAAATTGTTCCTAGTGTGTTTAGGATAGTGTTGGTGTGCGGGGATCGTTGGTCCGTGGGGACTCAATGGGCCGAAGAGCCTGTTTTCATACTGTATCTCTAAACTAAACTATACCAGAGTGTTTGTTTTTATGTGTGCATATTTGCGTGTGTGTGCACATACACACACTGAACTTTTTTTCTCGTTTATTATATTGTTTACAGCGTACTATGTTTACACGTTCTGTTGTGCTGCTTCAAGTAAGAATTTAATTGTTGTATCTGGGACAATATGACAATAAAACACTCTTGACTCTCTTGATTCTAATAGGGCCAAAACTAGATGCAAATAATACCATGGTTCCTTGTACCCTCTACCTGGCTAAATCCTGTGAAACCACTTCAGTGCTATCACACACTATATCCTCGCAAATTGAAGGAACAGCATCTCATATTTCGCTTGGGCAGCTCACAGCCCAGTGGTATGAATATTGATTTCTCCAGTAACCCCGGCATTCCCCCTCTCGCTGTCCCTCCACCACCCAAGTTGCACCAGCTTCTCGTTTTCACCCAATAAACAGCCTGTATCCTTTATCATTGCTACTTTTTTGCATATCTTTCATTCATCGTTCTTTATCTCTTTACATCATCGTCTATATCTCTTGTTTCCTTTTCCCCTAACTAGTCTGATCTCGACCCGAAACGTCACCCATTCCTTCTCTCCAGAGATGCTGCCTGACCCGCTGTGTTATTTCAGCCTTTTATTGAATTGATCATGGGGAACAAGGACATGGCAGACCAATTGAATAACTACTTTGGTTCTGTCTTACTAAGGAAGACATAAATAATCTGCCGGAAATAGCAGTGGAACGGGGGTCAAATAAGATGGAGGAACTGAGTGAAATCCAGGTTAGCCGGGAGGTGGTGTTGGGTAAATTGAACGGATTGAAGGCCGATAAATCCCCAGGGCCAGATAGTCTGCATCCCAGAGTACTCAAGGAGGTAGCCACAGAAATAGTGGATGCATTAGTGATAATTTTTCAAAATTCCTTAGATTCTGGAGTAGTTCCTGAGGATTGGAGGGTAGCTAATGTAACCCCACTTTTTAAAAAAGGAGGGAGAGAGAAAGCGGGGAATTACAGACCAGTTAGTCTAACATCGGTAGTGGGGAAACTGCTAGAGTCAGTTATTAAAGATGGGATAGCAGCGCATTTGGAAAGTGGTGAAATCATTGGACAAAGTCAGCATGGATTTACGAAAGGTAAATCATGTCTGACAAATCTGATAGAATTTTTCGAGGATGTAACTAGTAGAGTGGATAAGGGAGAACCAGTGGATGTGTTATATCTAGACTTTCAGAAGGCTTTCGACAAGGTCCCGCATAAGAGATTAGCATACAAACTTAAAGCACACGGTATTGGGGGTTCAGTATTGATGTGGATAGAGAACTGGCTAGCAGACAGGAGGCAAAGGGTAGGAGTAAACGGGTCCTTTTCAGAATGGCAGGCAGTGACTAGTGGGGTGCCGCAAGGCTCAGTGCTGGGACCCCAGCTATTTACAATATATATTAATGATTTGGACGAGGGAATTCAATGCAACATCTCCAAATTTGCAGATGATACCAAGCTGGGGGGTATAGTTAGGTGTGAGGAGGATGCTTGGAGGCTGCAGGGTGATTTGGATAGGCTGAGTGAATGGGCAGATGCATGGCAGATGCAGTACAATGTGGATAAATGTGAGGTTATCCACTTTGGTGGCAAAAACATGAGGGTAGACTATTATCTGAATGGTGGCAGATTAGGTAAGGGGGAGATGCAACGAGACCTGGGTGTCATGGTACACCAGTCATTGAAAGTAGGCATGCAGGTGCAGCAGGCAGTGAAGAAAGCAAATGGTATGTTAGCATTCATAGCGAAAGGATTTGAGTATAGGAGCAGGGAGGTTCTACTGCAGTTGTACAGGGTTTTGGTGAGGCCACACCTGGAGTACTGCGTACAGTTTTGGTCTCCAAATCTGAGGAAAGACATCCTTGCCATAGAGGGGGTACAGAGAAGATTCACCAGACTGATTCCTGGGATGTCAGGACTTTCATATGAGGAAAGATTGGATAGACTCGGTTTGTACTCGATGGAATTTAGAAGATTGAGGGGGGATCTTATAGAAACCTACAAAATTCTTAAGGGGTTGGACAAGCTAGATGCTGGAAGATTGTTCCCGATGTTGGGGGAGTCCAGAACAAGGGGTCACAGTCTAAGGATAAGGGGGAATTCCTTTAGGACCGAAATGAGGAAAACATTATTTACACAGAGAGTGGTGAGTCTCTGGAATTCTCTGCCACAGAAGGTAGTTGAGGCCAGTTCATTGGCTATATTTAAGAGGGCGTTAGATGTGGCACTTGTGGCTAAAGGGATCAGGGGGTATGGAGAGAAGGCAGGTACGGGATACTGAGTTGGATGATCAGCCATGATCACATTGAATGGCGGTGCAGGCTCGAAGGGCCGAATGGCCTACTCCTGCACCTATTTTCTATGTTTCTATGTTTCTATGTCTTAAATGGGTGTAAAGAACATGCACTAATCATCTACAATGGGTTAAACCAACATCTGCTGTTCCTTCCTACACACTCTATCCTCAATTGTCATCTGGTGCCTTCAGGGAACCAGTGACTTCAGGAATGGTATCCAATTGTGTCTTAATGGTGACTGACATTTAATCTGGTGTAAATTGGAAAAGAGATACTTAATAAGTTACAGAAATTAAAAAAATATTATGACTGGGAGGCAAAAGCCAGCTTGTTGGCCTCTGGGAATCCAAGTGACGCCTGTTTATAGCTCTCTTGGGTGAGGTGGACAAATAAGTAAAATAACGAGATGTCCGTAAGACCGTTAACGTGCAGGATCAGTAATGTTCCCACCTTCACTTTCATCGTTGGCAGTTTATTTATAGAAGTAATGGTTGCTACCTTCTTAAAAACTATAAACTATGTATATGAGGCAACGTGTTCCTGCCAAAACAATTATCTTGCTCGAACTCTCCGAATGCCACAGGAAGTTTATACAACTGATGGAAAAAGAAAAGAAATACTAATTTAAATTTAAAATAAGGAAAAAAAAGTAAATTTAAAAATGTCCTTTTGGTTCTTGGTTTCCTGGTCCTCCAAAAATATTCTAAATGGAATTTAAACTATAGGTAATAGAAAAATTCCAGGAGTTACTCATGTTGTCCTGTGACTCTTTATTCCTTGGAGAGCAGGAGGATATAGGGTGATCTTACAGCGGTGTATATTATCATGAGGGGGATAGATAGTGTAAAGGCACAGGCTTTTACCAAGAGTAGGGGAACCAAGAACCAGACATCGGTTTAAGGTGAGAGGTGATAGATTTAATTGGAATCTGAGGGGCAACCATTTTACACAAAAGTTGAATGGTACAAGGAACGAGCTGCCAGTGTAGGTGGATGAGGCAGGTGCTATCACAACATTTAAGAAACATTTAGATAGGTAGATGGATAGGATAGGGGCTGAACGCAAGCAGATGGGACATGTTGGTTGGTGTGGGCAAGTTGGGCTGAAGGCCCTGTTTCCACACTGAATGACTCAATCTGGAAGAGGGAATAAATGCCAGATCAGTAATGTCAGTATTGACATGCCAACGTTTTGAGGTATTTGCCAATCTACAAAATGTCCCAGGCATTGTAGCCTACTGGAATTCTAGCGATAAATGTTTTTTCTGCATGGAGTAACTTGAACAACTTCTTTGTTGCTGTTGACGTTTTGGGTCATTGACAGAATCTTCACAGCGCCAGAGACCCGGGCTTAATCCTGACCATGGGTGCTGTCTGGTGCACGTTTGTAGGTTAATTGGCTTCCGTAAATTGTCCCTAGCATGTGTAGGATAGTGTTAATGTGCGGGGATCGCTGGTCAGTGCGGACTTGGTGGGCTGAAGGGCCTGTTTCCACACTGTATCTCTAAACTAAACTAAACTAAACTAAAAAGTGTTTAGTTTAGTTTTCGAGGTACAGCGTGGAAACAGGCCCTTCAGCCCACCAAGTCCGCACTGACCAGCGATCCCCGCACATTAACACTATCCTACACTAGGGACAGTTTCTACATTTATACCAATGCAATGAACCTACAAACCTGTACGTCTTTGGAGTGTGGGAGGAAACGAAGATCTCGGAGAAAACCCACGCAGGTCACGGGGCGAACGTACAAACTGCGTACAGAAAAGCACCCGTAGTCAGGATTGAACCCGGGTGCCTGGCGTGGTAAGCGTTGTAGGGCAGCAACTCTACCGCTGCGCTACCGTGCCGCACGGTGACGAACTGAAGCCTCAGCAGTTCATCCGTTACAGGGAGCAAGTATAACTCTTTCTGAGGGTAAATGGCATCGTGGAAGTCCCAAAAAAAGACAAAGAATAGAGCCATGTGCGAGAGGCAGACGGTGGTACTGTTGTTGGTGGCAGGACTCGAGTTAAATGAAAGAGTGGTGAAGTGGTGGGGAAGAAGGATATCACCTGACAGCTTGGCATTATTGTGGCCAGCGCCATTAATACTGTATGAGCAGCTCGATCAATGTTATGGATGACTGTGCCTGGGTTAATCATAATTTAAATAAATATGAAAATGCCCAGAACACTCAGCCTCAGTGGAAAGCAATTCAGAATTAATGTTTTGTGTCAGGACTCCTCATCGGAACTGGGAAACCTGGACGTGAAAAGTTAACCCTTTATTGGTGTAGGAAGGAACTGCAGATGCTGGTTTACACGGATGTTATGCAGTACACAAAGATCTGGAGTCATTCGGGCAGCATCTCTGGGGAGAAGGACTAGGTGTCAATTTGGGTCGAGGCCTTTCTTCAGACTGAGAGTCAGGGGAGAGGGAAACGAGAGAAATGAAAAGGTACAAAGAACAAATGAAAGGTATGTAAATGCACAAATCAAAGCCAGCAACATTGATCAAGGTATCGGTTTATAATTGTCACTGAATATTATTATGTGTATTATATTTATTATGTGTAGTGAATAAACTTTGATTTGCTTACTATCCAGTCAAATCATATCACACATGTCAGTGCAATCAACTCAGAATTGGATAGACACAAAAAGCTGGAGTAACTCAGCGGGACAGCCAGCATCTCTAGAGAGAAAGAATGGGTGACGTCTCGGGTCGAGACCCTTCATCAAGACCTGCTGACTCACTCCAGTACTCTCTGCCTTCTTTTTGTAAACAGCACCTGCAGTTCCTTGTGTCGAAGTGTTGCAAATTCCTCAATGTTAGCCCTAAAGTTTCAGCTCAGTTTTTATTATCATTTCTTGATACCACAGCTAGACCTTTCACACAGTTGTCTTTATTTTCCATTTAATTTCATTTCAATTTCGCGAGAAGATTCAAATCCACTATGATTAAATTAATAATGAGCGACATTTCGGGTCCAGACCCTTCTTCATTCAGAATGAAGACGGGTCTCGACCCGAAACATCACCCGTTCCTTCTCTCCAGAGCTGCCACCTGTCCCGCTGAGTTACACCAGCATTTTGTCGATCTTCGGTTTAACTGTGCATGTGCACACGGCATCTTTTGATAATCTGTTCAACTCTTTTTTGATCATCGTCATCCATGTGAATCTTAATCTCTGTCTAATTGCATGCTCGTAATGCTGCTGTATAGTTTTGTGTGGGAAGTAGCCTGAGCTGTCTTAAGACAGAGAGCTCCCGCGGGGCTCCAAAAACAGAATGCAAATCACAGGCCTCTCACATTTATCCAACACTGATCACTCTCCACCTCTGGGCAAGGGTAATCGCATTTCCACTGACATCTCTGTTGCTGCCGTGTTATTTTCCGTTTTATGGTTGTGCCCTCTTGCCCTTCTCTCATTAAGATATGTGAGCTAGCTGCTCATTTCTCTCACCGCGTTCTCCCTGTGTCGACATAACGATCCATCACTAATTCTTTCTAGCCTGACACTGCAATTTCCACCCACATTCTTGCCTCTTGCTTCACGATTCGCAACTCCTCAACCCTTATCTCAAACCATTTGTCATTTCATCTCTGGCCTTGATTAGTGTGGGTGCCAGAGGTTATGGGGAGAAGGCAGGAGAATGGGATTAGGAGGGAGAGATAGATCAGCCATGATTGAGTGCCAGAGTAGACTTGATGGGCCGAATGGCCTAATTTTACTCCTCTTCCTTATGACCTTATGTGTAAGAAGGAACTGGTTTAAACCGAAGATAGACACACAAAGCTGGAGTAACTCAGCGGGACAGGCAGCATCTCCGGAGGGAAGGAATGGGTGACGTTTCGGGTTGAGACCCGTCCATCTGCCTATCTGAAACCCTCCCCACCCGTATCCACCTATCACTTGCTGGAGTAATTCAGCGGGACAGGCAGCATCTCTGGAGAGAAGTAAATGGTGACGTTTTGGGTCGAGACCCTTCTTCAGAACGTAACCCATTCCTTCTCTCCCCGTTCATAAGTTATAGGAGTAGAATTAGGCCATTCAACCCATTGAATCTACTTCACCATTCAATCATGGCTGATCTATCTCTCCTTCATAACCCCATTCTCCTGCCTTCTCCCCATATCCCCTGACACCTGCACTAATCAAGAATCTCAATCTCTGCCTTAAAAATACCCACTGACTTGGCCTCCACAGTCTTCTGCGGCAATGAATTCCACACATTCACCACCCTCTGACTAATAAATTCCTCCTCATCTCCGTCCTAAAGGTACGTCCTTTTATTCAGAGGCTGTGGCCTCTGCTCCTAGACTCTCCAACTAGTGGAAACATCCTCTCCACATCCACTCTATCCAGGCTTTTCCCTATTCAGAACTGGCCCTTCGGCCCACAATGTCTGTGCTGATCATAATGCCAAGACCATCACTTACTTACCTGCACGTGATCCATATCCCTCCATTCCCTGCATATCCATATGCCTATCCAAAAATGTTTTAAATGCCAATAACGTATAATGCCACTACCACCCCTGGCAGCGCGTGCGTTCCTGGCACTCACCACCCTCTGTGTAACAAAAACCTTTCCCCCGCACATCTCCTTTAAACTGTGCCACTCTCACCTCAAAGCTAAGCCCTCTAGTATTTGATTTTTCCAACCTGGGGAAAGGTTTTGACTGTCTACTCTATCTAATACCTCTCATAATTTGATAGACTTCTATCAAGTCTCCCAGCAACCTCCAGTGTTATAGAGAAAACAATCCGAGTCTGTCCAACCTCTCCCCCTAGCTAAATACCCACCTGATCCAGGCATCATTCTGGCAAACCTCCTCTGCATCCTTTCCAAAGACTCCACGTCCTTCCTGTAATGAGGCGACCAGAGCTGCACACAATACTCTAAACGCTGCCTGACCAAAGCCCTATAGAGCTGCATCATGACTTCCGAAGATAGATACAGAAGCTGGAGTAACTCAGCGGGTCAGACAGCATCTCTGGAGAAAAGGAATAGGACACTTTTCGGGTCGGGGAAAAAAGGGTCTCGACCTGAAACATCACCCATTCCTTTTCTCCAGAGATGCTGTCTGACCCGCTGAGTTACTCTAGCTTTTTGTGTCTCTCTTCGGTTTAAACCAGCATCTGCAGTTCCTTCCTACACACTCATTACTTCCTAAAGGGCATGTCCCACTTGGGCATAATTTGCGCGTCACTTACGCGACATCATATACGTGTCACGACGTGCGCATTACGTGCGCTTGGTGCGTGGTGACGTAGGCAGTCGCGCGCGGCGCCCCAGGGTTTTGGGATGTACAAAATTTTTGTGCGCCATCTGCGTGACACGCAAATGACGCCCAAGTCTCCCAAGTGGGACAGGCCCTTAACTCTTATATTCAATGCCCAACCTATGAAAGCAAGCATACCATATGCCTCCCTCATTACATAAGGCCAAATCCAACCTAGCCCATTCATAATTCATAGATAGCTTCCATAATATTATTGTTCTAAAAAGCAAACACTTTCTACAGATGTGCCGTAGGAAGCGTTTTATCGGGATGCATCACAGCTTGGTTTGGGAACAGCTCCACCAAAGACCGCACAAAATTGCAGAGCCTTGTGGACGCAGCCCAGACCATTACGCAAACCAACCTCCCTTCCATTGACTCCATTTATACCTCGCTCTGCGTTGGAAAGGCCAGCAGCATAATCCAGGACCAGTCGCACCCTGGCCACTCGCTCTTCCCTCCTTTCCCATCAGGCAATAGGTACAGAAGTGTGAAAACGCACACCTCCAGATTCAGGGACGGTGTCTTCCCAGCTGTTTTCCGGCAACTGAATTATCCTAGCAAATTAACTAGAAAGCTGATCTGAACTACGATCTACCTCATTGGAGACCCTTGGACTATCTTTGATTGGACTTTACTGGCTTTATCTTGCACTAAATGTTATTCATGCTATTTCCTTTATCATGCATCTGTACACCAACGCCTCTCCTATCTACTGAACCACTGAACTACTATCTACCTCATTGGTGACCCTTGGCCTATCCTTCATTGGCTTTACCTTGCACTAACGTTATTCCCTTACCATGTATCTATACACTGTAAGTGACTCGGTTGTAATCATGCATTTTCTTTCCGCTGACTGGTTAGCACGCAACAAAAGCTTTCCACTGTACCTCGGTACACGTGACAATAAACTAAACTCAATCTGACGGGGTGATTATCATCAGTAGTGAAAGAGTTAACAACGGCACTGAATCTCCTTGTTGCGATTCAGCTCCCATTTCTCTTCTGCCCAGCGAATGGTTTTGTCAGCCGTATAAGGTCTGCGTCTCTTTGGAAAGAAATCTTCTCCATTTTTGTTATAACCTCAATTTGACATTTAATCTTTCTTGAGATAACGAGCACAACTTTTTCCTGAGCAGCAATGTCAACAGTTCCAGAGATTGTTTAGGCTGTTGTGATAAAATGACTATAATACTGTGCAAAGAGCAGATGCTTATAAAGGAAGCTTCAGATCGTGCGTGGAATGTGATTAGAGTCCTCTCTTCCCCTCTCCCAGCCTCCTCACCTCTCCTCATTGCTCTGTCAGAGAGCAGCAGCACGGTGGCGCAGCGGTAGAGTTGCTGCCTTACAGTGCAAGAGACCCGGGTTCGATCCTGACCATGGGTACTGTCTGTACGGAGTTTGTACCTTCTCCCCGTGAGCCGCGTGGGTTTTCTCCGGGAGCTCTGGTTTCCTCCAGCATTCCAAAGACGTACAGGTTTGTAGGTTGATTGGCCTCTGTAAATTGTAACTTGTAAAGTGTGCGTAGGATATTGCTAGTGTACGCTGGTCGGTGCAGATTTGGTGGGAGGCAGGGCCTGTTTCTGTGATGTATTTCTATACTAATCTCTACCCCCGTCCCCTCTCCCCCCTTCCCTCGCCCCCCTTCCCTATCCCCCCCTTCCCTCTCCTCCCCTCTCTCCCCCCTTCTCCCCTTCCCTGATTCACACCCATGTAAATAGCAATTTCAAGCAAGCACCATCAAATCATGCAGCAAATGCCATTTGATACTCCAGCACAATTCCCCATGCTTCTATTCATGAGCTCAGCAGAAGCACAGAGTACCAGAGGCAAGTTAACATCCTCTCAATCTGCAAAAACATATTTGGTTGTTTTTAATGATACCATTTTGATTCACTTTGTATGTGGACAGGATGTTTCCCTTCGAGGGAGAGTCTAGGACTAGAGGTCATAGCCTCAGCATTAAAGGACGTTCTTTTAGGAAGGAGATGAGGAGGAATTTCTTTAGTCAGAGGGTGGTGAATCGGTGGAATTCTTTGCTGCAGACGGCTGTGGAGGCCAAGTCAGTGGATATTTTTTAAGGCGGAGATAGATAGATTCCTGATAAGTACGGATGTGTAAATGTTAAGGGGAGGAGACAGGAGAATGGGGTTAGGAGGGAGAGATAGATCAGCCGTGATTCAATGGCAGAGTAGACTTGATGGGTCGAATGGCCTAATACTACTATCACTCATGACCTTGTGACTTTCATTGCAGACAAATAGAAATGTTGCTCTTTGCCTAATATGTTCCTAACCTCTGTCGCTGACTCAAGTGACACTCATTCATAATGATTTGTGGACTATCCGGCCGTGGGACGTGTCACTGCCGAGACTGATTATGTTCATGTCTGTCCATATCTGCATCTTTCCATTAGGAATTACTTGATAACAAGCTAGGAGTGATAGTCCCGAAAATTGCATCGACCGAATCAGAGCAAATTCCATCATCTACTGCCACAAGCGATGGCTCCCACTAATTGTCGCCAGAAGCTCGCGTCCTTTTCAGGACGGATGATGACAGTGATGTCAACATTTGAAACATGGAAGATGGACACGAAAGAAGAAGATTGTCCTTCAAATGATACAATAAAAAACGTGGCTTATTATTTTATACTATAATTGTTGCACTATTATTGTTCGTTTTTTTACATGTACCTATGTATGCATACATGTATATATATATATATATATATATATCTGTATATGTGGGTTTGTGTATATCTACACACTAACTTTCTTATTTATTATATTGTCCACAGAGTACCACTATGTGTACATATTCAGTTGTGCTGCCACAAGTAAGTATTTCCTTGTTCTATCTGGGACACATGACAATAAACCACTCCTGACCCTCTTGACTCTTGAATCATTATGACCTATCTTTATTCCAGGGTTGCTGAACCTGAAACCTATCTGAACAGCTTTGTATCTATACAGAGGGAAGGTATGGCAAGCAGTTTTGGGTCCCGTATCTGAGGAAGGATGTGCTGGTGTTAGAGTGGGCCCAGAGGAGGTTTACCAGAATGATCCTGAGAATGAGTGGGTTAACGTATGATGAATGTTTGACGGCACTGGGGTTGTACTCGCTGGAGTTTAGAAGGATGAGAGGAGACCTCATTGATTCTTACCGAATAGTGAAAGGCCTGGGTAGAGTGGATGTGGAGAGGATGTTTCCACTAGTGGAAGAGTCTAGGATTAGACTCAGAATAAGAAGACGTACCTGTAGAAAGGAGCGATTTCTTTAGTCAGGGTTGTGATCTGTGGAATTCATTGCCACAGACGGCAATGGAGGCCATCAATGGATATTTGTAAGCCAGAGATTGACTGATTCTTGATTAGTGTGGGTGTCAGGGGTTATGGGGAGAAGGCAGGAGAATCGGGTTGAGAGGGAGAGATAGATCAGCTACGATTGAATGGCGGAGTAGGCTTGATGGGCCGAATGGCCTAATTCTGCTCCTATAATGAGTACATGAGTAGTTTGGGATGTGTCAAAGCACCTTTGTCTTGAAGAAGTCTAGTTGCGAACTCAGTGAAAAAAACTGCTTTATGGATGAATATTTGAATATTTTATAGAATGCTGACTGGCTGATACGATGAGTGCAATAACATTGCATTTTTTTTAAACCATATTACTTTCACAAGAGTCTTGATCCGAATCGTCACCCATTCCTTCTCTCCAGAGATGCTGCCTGTCCCGCTGAGTTACTCCAGCATTTGTGGAATTTTCACTTCTGTGAAATAAAGTACAGGTCAGGAATATTGGTCGGGGATTTGGATTTCAGATGGTTTCACAGAAAATTGAGAATTGATTGAAAAACGCAGCATGAAAATAGGCCCTTCGGCCCACCCAGTCCACACTGACCCTTTCACACTAGGTCTGTGTTATCGCACGGCCTGCACACTAGGGGCAAGTTACAGAGGGCCAATTGACCTACAAGCCCGCACGTCTCTTCGATGTGGAAGGAAACCAGAATACCTGGAGGAAACCCACGTGTTCACAGGGAGAAGGTGCAAACTCACCACAGACAGCACCCGAGGTCAGGATTGAACCAGGGTCTCCAGTGTAGTGAGGCAGCAACTCTAACAGCTGCGCCACTGTGCCGCCCAAGTAGCTTTTTTACATGGGACTATAAGTTTTCAATTGAATTTACTTCATTGATAGTTGTAAACCCCTTCAGACTTTCAGAGACAGCTGCTCATAAAAGCATTGTTGGGAGATAAGAGTTTTGATAAGTTATGATACTTGCATTAGTGGGACAGTTTTCTGTTATGCCAGGCTTTTCGTCTGCAGTCAACATTATGCTATGAATGACTTAATTTCCAGAAGCACTTTGCAGAGATTTTTCTCAAGACTCCTACAAAAGCAAGAAAACTTCACCTACCTCTTTGCAGGTGCCTCCGTGACCCTCTCTGCGTGTGGCTCCGTGACCCTCTGTGTGTGTGTGTGTGCCTCTGTGCCCCTCTCTGTGTGCCCCTCTCTGTCGTGGCGAACTTACCTTTGAGACTTCGCTCCAGGTTCGCCTCACTTTGCGCCGCGTTGCGCCACTCACCCGACCTCCGCGCGGCCCCTGCTGCCGGTTTGGTCGCGCTTGCCGCATGCAGGCGCATGCTGGCGAGACGGGCCCTGTACGGGGATCACCCGACCTCCACGCGGCCCCCGCTGCCGGTTTGGTCGCGATCACCGTATGGAGTCGCATGCTGGTGGGACAGATCCTTTAGGAGCCGAATTAGGCCATTATGTCCATCAGGTCTACTCCACTGTTCAATCATGGTTGATCTATCTCTCCCTCCTAACCCCATTCTCCCGCCTTCTCCCCATAAGCCCTGACACCCGTACTATTCAAGAATCTATCTATCCCTGCCTTCGTCTGCTATTCCACAGATTCACCACCCTCTGACTAAATGACTAAATAAATTCCACCTCATTTTCTTCCTGAAGGAATAAAATTTAATTCTGAGGCTATGAACCTAGACTCTCCCACTAGTGGAAACATCCTCTCCACATCCACTCTATGCAGGCCTTTCACTATTCGGTAAGTTTCAATTCGGTGGCCCCTCATCCTTCTAAACTCCAGCATTTTGTGTCTGTTTGATATACTGTTTAATATATATTTGTATCTCAACTGGGGAATTCTCTGCCTCAGAGTGCGGTGGAGGCGGGTTCTCTCGAAGCTTGTAAGAGAGAGCTAGATAGGGCTCTTAAAAATAGCGGAGTCAGTGGATATGGGAAGAAGACAGGAACGGGGCACTGATTGTGGATGATGAGCCATGATCACATTGAATGGCGGTGCTGGCTCGAAGGGCCGAATGGCCCACTCCTGCACCTATTGTCTATTGTATCTGTTGTATTGTAACTAAATTCTGATAAAGCTGGCTTAAAGAAATGTGAAACAGAATCAAAATATATAATTATTTAGTATAACTTCATTTTAGATTATGTTTTTTGATAGTTTCATAAATAAGTTTGTTTCAAGTAAATATTAATTTAATATAAATATTAATATAAATATTAATTTAATTAATTAATATTTTATTAATTGATATTAATTTATAACAGTGTAGGTAGGAACTGCAGATGCTGGTTTAAATCAAAGATAGATACAAAACTGGAGTAACTCAGATATTATTGCCTTGCTGAAGCAATCACTGTTAAATCTAGATGTAGATTTAATCTGTTTACGGCATTACATTTGATTAACTGCAATCCATCTGTAACGGACTATAAAGATCAAACGTGGATCAGGAGTGTTAAGTGGCAGCAGAGTTGCAACACTGAAAGGGACCCCTGTGTATTTTTATAAACATACCCGGCAAAGAAAGTCATGCTGACATTGGCAGAGCCAAAGCCTCAGAAGACATCGCTGGTGAAGACCTCTGGCTTGCCGGCACTATCCACGGGAGACGGGGCGGGGACGATGGCATGCTTTAATCTGTACAACACAGTGACCATGATGAGAAGCAGGAGCAGCAGGAGACTGAGAAATATCGCCAGGTAGGTGTAAATACTAGTCGGGTTACCCGCCGAGTCCTCCACAACCGGGGCCACAGTCGGCTGCTGGAGTATCAGCCCAGAGGTGACATTTGCAGATTGCCTGAAGTCAAAGTCAGACATAGTCGGCGGTCGAGTTTCTGCTTTGCAGCGCCGCACACGCGGGTTCGATCCCGGCCACCGACTCTGCTGCCTGTACACAGTCTGTACCTTCTCCCTCTGTGACCAGCGTGGATGGCTTTTCTCCGAGTTCTTCCGTTTTCTCCCACACTCCAAAGACGTACCGGTTTGAAGGTTAATTGGCTTGGTAAAATTGCAAACTTGTCTCTGGTATCTCTAAAACCTATGCAAAAATAACTGTGCACTATATAAAAAAAAAATCCAAGTTTAAATCCAAATGTTGTCTGCTCACACAGGCAGCTCACCAGCTGGCATGCTGAAACGACCTAGGGGATGAAGTTTGAGACTCTTCTGAACACAGACACTCGCACTCACGTTTGGCCCAACTTTCTGACCAGTGGGCGCGTTTGAAGATTGAGGTATATTTTCCAAGTGTGTGTCAGGGGTAGCCGTCTTCACAACGTCTGTGCAAACCTACTCTTCTGCTTGGCAGATATACACAGAGATGCCAGAGCTCAGGAGAGCAGCTGCGTTTGAAAGGACACCCTTTGCTATTAGCCTGAAACAGATGATTTCCCTCCGGTGGATGTCTGCTGACAACCACTCTACCTGTTTGACAGGCAGCTTGCAATGCTTCTGACACATTCCTCCCCACAGCCAGCAGGCTATTAAACACTATAACCTCAATTAAGCTCTGAACTACAATAGAGTATAATTGTTTTTATTGCACGATTATTGTGTTTTTGTGTGTGTTATGTATTTATATATATATATTAATAAACGAGAGTAAGATATACACTTACTCAAATATCATACTGTATATATGTGTATTTGTGAGTTTGTATATATATATATATCATACTGTATATATATGTATTTGTGAGAGTGTGTGTGTGTATATATATACATATTATACTGTACATATGTGTATTTGTGAGTATGTGTGTATATATATATATATATATATATACACAAAGGTAGACACAAATGCTGGACAAACTCCGGGTGAGGCAGCATCTATGGAGCGAAGGAAATAGGCAACGTTTTGGGCCGAAACCCTTCTTCAGACTATATATATATACACATACATATATATTATATATATATATATATACACATATATGTGCATTTGTGAGTGCGCGTGTGTGTATATACACATATATATATATCATACTGTATATATGTGTATTTGCATGTATATATATATATATACACTATATATATATGTGTAGGGTTACACAAAAAGCTGGTGCAGCAGCATCTAAGGAGCGAAGGAGATAGGCAACGTTTCGGGTCGAGACCCTTCTTCAGACATATATACACATACTCACAAATACACATATATATATAGTATGATCTATATGTGTATTTGTGAGTATGTGGAGATATACACACACTGAACTTTTTTTTCTTTCTCGTTTATTATCTTGTTTACAGTGTAGTATGTTTACACATTCTGTTGTGCTGCTGCAAGTAAGAATTTCATTTTTCTATCCAGAACATATGACGATAAAACACTCTTCTCATTCGATGAGGTGAAATCACCAGTATCATCCCCGAAGCTGCCAAATGGACTCATCGGCTGAGATCTCTTTGAACCCATCTCTCCTGTCCTTGCCCTGTCGCCTGAGCAGCTTCCAACCCAGTCTAACAAATGGTCTCCACCCGAAAACATCACCTGTTCCTTCTCTCCAGAGTTGCTATGTGGCCTGCTGAGTTACTCCAGCTATTTGTGTCTATCTTCAGTATGAATATTGATTCCCCTAACTTCAAGTAGCCCCTGCATGCCCTCTCTCTCTACCCCTCCCCACCCTGGTCATCATACTAGTTTCACTGTCATCCTGGTGAATCACATTGTCTGTAACATTTTCACGTAGCCCGCAGCTAACAATGGCCTGTTTCCTTTATCATCGTTAAACCTTTTTGCATATCTTTCATTGTTCTACATCTCTCTACATCCCCGTCTATATCTCTCCTTTCCCTTTCCCCTGACTCTCAGTCTGAGAAAAAGATCTTGACCCGAGACATCACCCATCCCTTTTCTCCCAGAGATGCTGCCTGACCCGCTGAGTTACTCCGGCATTTTGTGTCCGTCTCCTGTCCCAGTTCCTTGCAAATAACAGCCTCTCCCCTAATTGACTCCCTCTCTCTCTCTGCAGCCCGTTAGCAATAAAGGAGCTCGTCAGTGAGTTAAATATAATTTGCCTAATCAGCAGCATCACAGCTTAAGAGGAAAATTGTCATATTCGTATAAAGTTAGATTAATTTATCAGACAATTGATGTCTGCACAGACTGGGTAGGAATCATTAAGATTGTCAAGTCTCTACATGGTGCCGTTAACATGCCACATACAATTCTCTGGGCAGAGGTTTGATTGTGGTTTCCCAGTTATCCTTCTTTTATTCCTGATCAGTGCATTTTACTCCTGCTGCTAATTTCAATGAAAAGCACAGACATTTGCGTTGGGTTCGATCCTGCCTGTATGGAGTTTATACTGGGAATGGGCGGGGTTAGCTCCCAGGAATGAGTGGGTTAACATATGATGAGCGTTTGACAGCACTGGGCCTGTACTCGTTGGAGTTTACAAGGATGAGGGGGGACCCTCATTGAAACTTACCGAATAGTGAAAGGCCTGGATAGAGTAGATATGGAGAGGATGTTTCCACTAGTGGGTGAATCTAGGACCAGAGGTCATAGCCTCAGAATTAAAGGACATTCCTTTTGGAGGTGAGGAGGAATTTCTTTAGTCAGAGGGTGGTGAATCTGTGGAATTCATTGCCACAGAAGGCTGTGGAAGCCAATGGATATTTTTAAGGCAGAGATAGATAGATTGTTGATTAGTGCGGGTGTCAAGGGTTATGGGGAGAAGACAGGAGAATGGGGTTAGGAGGGAGAGATAGATCAGCCATGATTGAATGGCAGAGTATACTTATTGGGCCGAATGCCCTAATTATGCTCTTATCACTTATGACCTTATGCATTCTCCCCATGACCACACGAGTTTTCTCCGGGTGCTCCGGTAAATTGGCTTCGGTAAAAATTGTAAACTGTCCGTCTAGTTTGTGTAGGATAGTGCTAGTGTACGGGGATCGCTGGTCAGCACGGACTCGGTGGGCCGAAGGGCTTATTTCCGCTCTGTATCTCTAAACTAAGCTAAACTAAATTTGAAAAGCAAATCTGAAGAAGACTGGAACCTATTTTCTGAAGCTAGTCTGTGCATTGGACCAAAGGGCGGGGGGCACACAAAGGACAATGGGGATCCGCTGTGGGGGAGGAGGGAACCAAAGGAAGAGCTGCCGTGTTTTGTAACTTTAGGTGGCCACTATTTGTATACATTGGGTATGCCAGCAAAGAATCTGACTGTGCCTAGTCCATAAAGTGTTCCATTCCATTAGTTTTTGATGATCTTTTATCTGTGGGCGGTTGTTCAACTAACAGATTAATGAACAGATTATTATTTTTTAAATCATAAAAGGAATTATAAAATTAGAAACGTCTGGATCAACCTGATCATCTAAAATCAGTAAATTGTCACATTTATGTCTTTATCTTTCAATAAACTTTTTGTTTGAACTGGGGTTTGCAAATGACAGGAAAGCATTCATGCCGAATGTCTGCGGGGGCCATTAAAAAAATAACACTTTCACACAGAAATGTTAATATGCTTCGCCTGATACTTGGTTTGCTATTAAAAGATAAGTCACTTTAATGCTGATAGGATTTTCATGAGAGAAAAAACATTGGAAGCCTCATAACAACTTTATGGTGTCAATAGACCAAGTACCCTTTACAGGCATTTGATTTCCAATAATCAGAATAAATTCCTCGGCAAATAGCTATGTGAATTAACTATCTAATTTAGCTCAAAGTTACGAGCTCAAGCCTGTCTCCGGAGATGAAGTTAAAAACTGAGAGAGGAATTATTTTTGATAGGGTGGTCACGATGGCGCAGCGGTAGAGTTGCTGCCTTACAGCGAATGCAGCGCCGGAGACCCGGGTTCGATGCCGACTGCGGGTGCTTGTCTGTACGGAGTTTGTACGTTCTCCCCGTGACCTGCATCGGTTTTCTCCGAGATCTTCGGTTTCCACCCACACTCCAAAGACGTACAGGTTTGTAGGTTAATTGGTTTGGTAAATGTAGAAATTGTCCCTAGTGGGTGTAGGATAGTGTTAATGTGCGGGGATCGCTGGTCGGCACGGGTCTGTTTCCACACTGTATCTCCAAACTAAACTAAAAAAAATGTGACAAATATAAATGGTAGTAGAATTAAACAGTTTCATTGTTTAGTTTAAAGGTACAGCATGGAAACAGGCCCTTCAGCCCACTGCGTCTGCCTCAACCAGCAATCTGCGTACTCCAGCACTATCCTACACACACAAGGGACAGTTTACAATTTTACCAAGCCAAATAATCTACAAACATGTAAGCCTTTGGAGTGTGGGAAGAAACCGGAACAGCGGGAGAAAACCCACGCAGGTCACGGAGAGAACGTACAAACTCCATACAGACAGCATCCGTAGTCGGGATCGAACCCGGATCTCTGGCGTTGTAAGGTAGCAAAGCATGGGTGATCGCTGGTTGGCACGGACTTGGTGGGCCAAAGGGTCTGTTGCAGCAAACAATGGCCTGTTCCCACGCTGTATCTCTGAACTAAACTAAACTCAGATTTAAAGAGCGCTCTTTTACAAAGGAGGTGAGGAGGAACTTCTTTAGTCAGACGCTAGTTAATCTGTGGAACTCATTGCCACAGAGGGCTGTGGAGGCCAAGTCAGTGGATATTGTTAAGGCAGATAGACAAATTTTGATCAAAAATGGTGTCTAGGGTTATGGGTAGAAGGCAGGAAAATGGGATTCGGAGGCAGAGATCAGCCATGATTGAATGGCGGAGTAGACTTGATGGGCCGAATGGCCTGATTCTGCTCCTATAACCTATGAACTTACAAAGTATCCTTTATGTATTTTTATTTACCTTATTATGAGATGCATCATGCCATGACTGAAGGCAGAACAGATTCAGTGATTATGGATTGAAATGATTTTAGTGTTAATTATCTACGATTAATTCTTTGCTGATTTATTTCCTGATCTAGTTTCTGACACAGCACTTTCAAAATGGAATATCGATTTTACTAATAATGTTATCTATTCCGTAGATCTCAGCGGAGATAATATCTCAGCCTTTCTTAATTCCATGTCAGGTAAGATTTCCTGAGATTTCCATATATCTGTGCAGCAGCAGTGATGAATAGATGACTCATTATTTTCAACTGTTGATTTGTTTAGAATGGGCCGAATGGCCTAATTCTACTCCTATAACGTGAACTTGTAAACTAAACTAAATTAAACTAAACCAATCAGTGCAGTGATAAGTGGCACCATCTTGCGACTTTACATGAAGTGCCATTCACTACACTTCTAGTCTGTGTTACTTGGTCACTGGTTGTTAAATGCTAAAGTCCACTGACGGTCAGGGATAAAGAAAATCTTGCGGTGTTGGAAGGAACTGCAGATGCTGGTTTAAACGGAAGGTAGACATGAAATGCTGGAGTAACTCAACAGGACAGACTGGGGAGAAGGAATGGGCGGCATTTTGGGTGAAGAACAGCGGAAGAGTTTGCTGCCTCACAGTGCCAGTGACCCATGTTCGATCCTGACTACCATATATAACCATATAACAATTACAGCATGGAAACAGGCTTACTCGGTCCTTCCAGTCCGTGCCGACCATTTATTTTCCCCTAGTCTCATCTACCTGCACTCAGACCATACCCCTCCATTCCCTTCCCGTCCATATACCTATCCACTTTGCTTTTAAATGTTAAAATCGATCCTGCCTCCACCACTTCGGCAGGAAGATCATTCCACACAGCCACCACTCTCTGAGTAAAGAAGTTCCCCCTCATGTTACCCCTAAACTTCTGTCCCTTAATGCTCATGTCATGCCCTCTTGTTTGAATCTTTCCTACCCTCAATGGGAAAAGCTTATCCACGTCAACTCTGTCTATCCCTTTCATCATTTTAAAGACCTCAATCAAGTCCCCCCTTAACCTTCTGCATTCCAAAGAATAAAGACCTAACTTGTTCAACCTTTCTCTGTAACTTAGTTGCTGGAACCCAGGCAACATTCTAGTAAATCTCCTCTGTACTCTCTCTATTTTGTTGACATCCTTCCTATAATTAGGCGACCAAAATTGTACACCATACTCCAGAATTGGTCTCACCAATGCCTTGTACAATTTTAACATTACCTCCCTACTCCTATATTCAATGCTCTGATTTATAAAGGCCAGCACACCAAAAGCTTTCTTTACCACCCTATCTACATGCGATTCCACCTTCAGGGAACTATGCACAGTTATTCCTAGATCCCTCTGTTCCACAGCATTCCTCAATTCCCTACCATTTACCATGTACGTCCTATTTTGATTTGTCCTGCGGGCGCTGTCTGCACGGAGTATGTGCGTTCTCCCCGTGACCTGCGTGGGTTTTCTCTAGGTGCTCCGGTTTCCTCCCACACTCCAGAGCAGTACAGGTTTGTAGGCTAATTGGCTTGTTGTAAATGTAAAATTGTCCTGAGTGTGTGCAGGGTAGTGTTAATGTGTGGGGATCGCTGGTCACCGTGGACTTGGTGGGCTGAAGGTGCTGTATCTCTAAACTAAACTAAACTGGAAACAGGAAACTACCATGGTATTATTTTGCAAATCACATCAGATAGGTATGTTACAAAACGTACCTTTACCGGCGCTGCACTTCTGCCGCTCCCCGTGTGCGCGACTTTCGCGCCTTGCAGAGGGGGGCGGGCTTAAAGTGCCGTTTTTCCACAGGCCTGGATAATCTATGAATGTCGGGCGATTTGGTTGCTGAAGAAAAATTGCTCCGACATTTCATGAATGGTGGTATTTTTAAATTACTCTAGATTATTTATTAACTCGAGTAATTTAAAAATCACCTTCAAAAGCCGTGAGCGCAGACAACCGGAAGCATTTTGCGTAGGGGAGAAAAAAAGGTAAATACTTTATTTTTATATTAAAAGTTGGTTTTTCGGGAGGCATTAATAATATTTTTATGTTGCGAAATGGGGTCCCCAAAAAATGTATGAACCCCCAGTATTTTTCCCCCCGACTTCACTGCTAACCGCAACGTTCCAATCCACCGCATTCCACTAAAACCCACTCGCTAGTTGATTTAAATGGCCATTAATTTACAGGAATAAAACACTAAATTCCTTCCATTTGGCCCAGAAATTCATGAAAATGAGATTTTAAAATTATGTTATATTGTGGATTATTGTGTGAATGTTATTTGGACACTTAGGCAATTTTTAAAAAGTTTATCTTTTCTTAAGAAATTGATAGATGTTTAGATCTACTCATTGAATTTTGTAATTAGCTACAATTAGATAACTAACTAATTATATGCTTTAATTTCAGGTAATCCAAGTAAGATTGTTTAATATTTGTTTCAGAATGCTTCAATCTATAATAACTGAAAATTTCATTGAGTTCTCTTAATTTTTAAGAATGTTATGGACTTTTAACTTTTCCAGATCACAGCTTTTGAGTTAAGTCAATTGAAAGGCAATGGGAAGCAAGATGCTCATTTCCGAGTATGAAAATGGCCATAACTTTCTTAATACTGAAGATATGAAAGTAAATTGGGTGTCAAATTAAACTTCTTTTTATGCTTTATCTGATGGGATAAATTGCAGACTTGATTTTTAAAATCTCAAAATTTTGTAACATTGCTACAGCAGAGGCCTAACAGATTGCTGAATAAAGCTCTTTAACTTGTATGATTTTGTGGAGGCTTGTGGATAATATAATTCAGTCTCCCTCCTAATGGGAAGGTGTAATTAATGCTTCATTTTTTGAGATGCGTGGCCCATGGAATAGATGAGGTGGGTGTTTGAATGCTCATCTTCCTTGGAACTTACTTAGAGCTACAGCATAGAGACAGGCCCTTCCGCCCGCCGAGTCCATGCTGACCAACATCATTGAGGGTACACAAAATGCTGGAGAAACTCAGCGGGTGCAGCAGCATCTATGGAGCGAAGGAGATAGGCACCGTTTCGGGCCGAAACCCTTCTTCAGACTGATGGGGGGGTGGGGGGAGGCGGGGGGAAGAAAGGAAAAAGGAGGAGGAGGAGGAGCCCGAGGGCTGAGGGAGAGGTAGGAAGGGGAGGAGACAACAAGGGTTAACAGAATTGAGAGAATTCAATGTTCATGCCAAGAGGATGCAGACTCCCTAAGCGGAATATGAGGTGCTGTTCCTCCAATTTCCGGCGTTGCTCACTCTGGCCATGGAGGAGGCCCAGGACAGAGAGGTCGGATACGGAATGGGAGGGAGAGTTGAAGTGCTGAGCCACCGGGAGGTCGGGTTGGTTATTGCGGACCGAGCGGAGGTGTTCGGCGAAACGATCGCCAAGCCTACGCTTGGTCTCACCGATATAGATCAGCTGACATCTAGAGCAGCGGATGCAATAGATGAGGTTGGAGGAGGTGCAGGTGAACTTCTGTTGGACCTGGAACGGCTGCTTGGGTCCTTGAATGGAGTGGAGGGGGGGAGGTAAAGCGACAAACACCATTGACCATTCACACTAGTTCTGTGTTATCCCACTTTTACAGCCACTCCTGAAACACTAGGGGCAAATTACAGAGGGCCAATTAAGCTCCAAACCCGCATGTCTTCGGGATGTGGGAGGAAACCAGAGCACCCGGAGGAAACCCACGCGGTCAACGTACAAACTCCACACAGACAGCACCCGAGGTCAGGATCGAACCTGGGTCTCTGGCGCTGCGAGGCAGCGGCTCTGCCATTGCTCACTTTCAAATAAGGCTGCAGATTCTTTAACTCATTGCTCCAGCACGATTATGTGCAACACCTTGAATCATGATCAGCCATGATCATATTGAATGGCGGTGCAGGCTCGAAGGGCCGAATGGCCTACTCCTGCACCTATTTTCTATTATTCTATGCAGCAACATCATTTGGCACAGAGCTTGATGGGAAAGAGACCAAGTATGGAAATGCTGCCACATCAGGTGAGCATTGGTAAATGTCAATAGCAACGGGACAAAAGGATGTTTAACACCTCCAGATTCAGGGACAGTTTCTTCCCAGCTGTTATCAGGCAACTGAATCATCCTACCACAACCAGACAGCAGTGCAGCCTCATTGGTCACCCTCGGGCTATCCTCGATCGGACTTTGCTCTCTTTACCTTGCGCTAAACATTATTCCCTAATCATGTATCTGTACAATGTAAACGGCTCGATTGGATTATCTTTCCGCTGAATGGATAACACGCATCAAAAGCGTTTAACTGGAGAGAAGGAATGGGTGACGCTTTGGGTCGAGACCCTTCTTCAGCATCTCGACCCAAAACGTCACCCATTCCTTCTCTGCAGAGATGCTGCCTGTCCCGCTGAGTTACTCCAGCCTTTTGTGTCTATCTTCGGTTTAAACCAGCATCCGCAGTCCCTTCTTACACAAAAGCTTTTTACTGTACAGTACACATGACAATAAACTAAACTAACCTAATATCTCGAAAGGCCACTCAGCTGAAGCCAACAAACAGTTTCCAAAGAGGCAAAGACAAAGGAACAAAGATTGAATAATAAATGATAGGATAAGGATGTGGATCTCAGAGGTTAGTTGAACGGAAGGGCAGAACATTGGGTGATTAGATCAGCCTGAGTCACTGTGATGTTATTATGAACCATCTATTCTAATTTACAAAGCAAGGAGGAAATCAACAAATTAAATTAGGCCGGCATGGAGGCGCAGCGGTCGAGTTGCTGCCTTACAGTGCCAGAGACCCGGGTTCGATCCTGATTATGGGCGCAGTGTGTATGGTTTGTACGTTCACCCCGTGACCTGCGTGGGTTTTCTCTGGGTGCTCCAGTTTCCTCCCACACTCCAAAGACATGCAGGTTTTTAGGTTCATTGGCTTGGTAAAAATTGTAAATTGTCCCTAGTGCGTGCAGGATAGTGCTCGTGTACGGGGTTGATTGGTAACCAGCGCGGACTCGCACGTGATGTACCTCCAAAGTCTAAAGTAAAATCTAAAGGCGTCAAACGATCAACAGAAAATGATTGATACAAGGGTCTGCAGATCTGGAATCTTGTACAGAACACAGTGTAGTGTCTGAAGAAGGATCTCGACCCGAAACGTCGCCTATCTCCTTCGCTCCTTAGATGCTGCTGCACCCGCTGAGTTTCTCCAGCCTTTTGTGTACCCTCGATTCTCCAGCATCTGCAGTTCCTTCTTTAACACAGTGCTGGAGTAGCTCTGTGGGTCCGGCAGCATATCTGGAGGACGTGGTAGGTGGCGTTTTTGGTCAAGACCTTTCTTCAGACAGAAAGCTGTGCCCAGGGTCCAAAGTGCAGCAGGTGAGGCAGCATCTGTGAACTGTCATAAGGTCATAAGGAATATAAGTAGAATTACGCCATTAGGCCCTTCAAATTTACTTCCCATTCAATCATAGTTGATCTGTCCCTCCTAACCTCATTCTCCTGCCTTCTCCCCATAACCTCTGACACCTGTACTAATCAAGAATAGTAAGATTGAACGAGAACTTACCAGTTCGAAGGTTGATCTTTATTTCATGAGGAGTCGAAGTGAGGGATTTCGTGAAGAGCCCGCCGGCGCGCATGCTCGACATACTTCAAAGTAGCGGCGTGGAATCACAGAACCAACAATAGAAATGACTTCGCATAGTATGATTGAATTGACTAAGATTACCAGATGAAGGTGATTGAGGGTTGGGCGAGGAGGGCACGAAATCCCTCACTTCGACTCCTCATGAAATAAAGATCAACCTTCGAACTGGTAAGTTCTCGTTCAATCTTACTATTTCATTTCGGAGTCACGTGAGTGACTTCGTGAAGACTTCAAAGCTTCTGTGATTACACGCCCTGGACCACGTCCATGCTGACACACCACTACCAGGGATGGATGGGAGGAACAAACTGGCTCAATAGCTCATACTGCAAAACAAAAGCATATTTATTAATAACAAATCAAAAACCCCTCATGCGGGGACATCTCCACGTTCTTGACCTGCATTCAGCACGGCTTCTGCGAACTGTAGAGGAGCAGCAACAGGCTTGTTATAAAAACGCTGGAACACAGCTTCATTCGCCCATCCTGCTGTGGCGAGAATTTGGTCCATGGGCACCTCCATGACCCTCGCCGCTGACGTCGATGCAGCCCTGGTGGAATGAGACTTGAACACATTAGTGTCGATACCTGACTTACCCAAGACGACTCGAAGCCACCTGGATATCGTCTGGACTGTCACTCGATGATGAGGTCTCTTATGAGTGACAAGCAGGTATCTCTCCATTCCTCTGATGCGTGCCGTCACCTTGACATAGTGGCGGATATGTGAGGCTAAACATAGCCTAGCATCTGCGGGGTATGCCGGGAACTTCAGCTGCAGCCCTGTGCACCCAGGTCTATGCTGCTTTAGTAGCTCGTCAACGAAAAAGACTACTTCTGTAGGGGTAGATGTCATTCTGTCGACACGCAGTTTGTGTAGTGTCTGTACCCTCTGAGCTGAAGTCAGCGCTAGTAACATCACCAGCTTCATGGTGAGTTGGTCCAGTTGGAGCCCTTCCATGGGAGACCACGTCCTGAGCAGGGTTAATACGTCCCTGACATCCCAGGTGATATTATAGCGTGGTGTAGGCGGATTCATATTGAATATACCCCGCATGAGTCTGGACACTAGCCTGTTGGATCCTACCCCAATCTTGAGGTAGAATGATAGCGCACTTCTGGCGCTGTTGATGGCACTGTAACTTAAGTGTTCATCATGGTGCAACCCCGCGAGGAATTCCAGGACGTCGGTTATTGTCACGTCATCGTACGTGATGCGAGAGCGGCTGCAGTAGGCTTCCCACTTCTTAATATGCGAGCGGTATCTTCGCCTTGTGGACTCTCGACACAACGCCCCGATGGTATCCATGGTCCGAGCCGAGAGGCCGTATTGGACTAACGGCCTGTTCAGAACCTGCAAGCCAACAAATTTAAATAGCCATGGCAGGGATGTGGCTCCCCTGACACAGGGTGAGTAACCAATTGTGGGCAACCCTTCAAAAGGACCCAAGGTTCGTTGAGCATGTCAAAGACCACCGGATACCAAGGCTGTGTGGGCCAGTCGGGTATAATAAGGATGCCCTTGGCAGCATCTGCCTGAATCTTTCGCAATACCCGACTGATGAGGCAAAACGGAGGGAAGGCATAGAAAACCCAATTCCCCCAGTCCAGCGAGAATGCATCTAGCGCTATTGCCCCAGGATCTGGTTCCCATGAGACGTAGGCTGGTACCTGATGGTTCAACCGTGACGCAAAAAGGTCAATGTCCGGTTTACCAAATTTGGCTGTGACTTTAGCAAAAATCTCAGGATGCAACATCCATTCAATGTTGTCATTAAATTTGCGTGACCTGGTGTCCGCCACAGTATTAAGCTCACCTGGCAAATAGGTAGCTGAAATCCAAATGTCTCTTTGAATACACCAGAGCCAAATTGAGTTAGCCAATTTGTCACACGAAACTGACCTGGTACCACCCATATGGTTTAAATATGCCACAGCTGTGGTGTTGTCTATTTGGAGACGGACGTGTGCTCCAACAAGCTTGGAACAATATGCACGAAGTCCGTGGAATGCTGCCAGCAACTCCAAATAGTTAATCCCTTGAGTCAACAACATCGATGCCTCAAGGGTGTCCCATCTACCCCCACAACTAGAGCAATTATCAGTAGCTCCCCAGCCATTGGAGCTTGCATCAGTCTGTAAATATACCACCGGATTAGCCTCCCTGACAGGCTTAAATGAGTTGCTAATGTGACACACCCACCATTGCAACTCAGTTATCGCTTCGGACGGCAGCTGCATAGATCGATCGTAATGACCAGCGTTCCATTTTAACGCAGTAATTTTAGCTCTTTGCAAATTCTGATAATGCAAAGGTCCATATCGTGCTGCCGGAAACAAAGCCACTAACTTGCCAATTACTGTGGCTGTATGCCGAATCGATGGTATATTGGTGCCAATTAAATCTCTGCACACCTTAGTGACTTCCTCAATTTTGTTAATTGGTATAGTTATCCTCATGCTCATTGAGTTCACCGTGAACCCTAGGTAATTAATTACCTGGGCAGGGCAGAACTTTGATTTCTCTGGATGGACAATGAATCCTAATTGTTGAAATATATTGACAGCAGCTGCAACACCCTGTTCAGCCAATTGCAGGGTGTGGCCCACAATAAAGACATCATCTAAATAGGCCATAACTATATGATGTCGTTGTCTCAAATAAGCCATGATTGGCTTCACCAATTTAGTGAACAATCTAGGGGCTGTAGTAAGCCCATTAGGCAAAGCCTTATACTGCCAAAGTTGCCCCATCCAGATAAATTTCAAAAACCTTCTATCATCTTTCTGGATGGATACTGAATAATATGCATCCCTCAAATCAATGCATGCCATAAAGCAGCCATGAGAAATCAATGATTTGGCTGTTTCAAACGTATCCATTTTAAAATGAGTATATGTTACAAACGTATTCAAACGGGTTAGATCAATAATGACACGACAGCCTCCATCCTTCTTAGGTCTAGTAAATATGTTCGAAACAAATTCAATCGGCTCATGCACTGTTTTCTCAATCACACCCTTCTGTTCCAAACTTAAAATTTCCTTGTAACCTGCTGCCTGTTCTGCAGCAGACAATTTGAACGTACGACCAGGCATGTGCTGGGATGGAGGAATGTCGCCATTAATAAACTCAATTTTATGCCCCTGAATATTCCGCAACACATACTCATCACCAGTAAAATTACCCCATGCATCCAAAAACAACCGTAAACGACCACCAACATGGGAAGTTAAACAGAGAGAAAAGAGAGAACCAGACCCCCTCACCTCCGTGGTTACCGGCGGTCCTTGACACGTGTGGGTGGCCGTGGAGGTGCTGGGTTGGCTTGAGGGCGCGGCGTCTTCGATTTCCAAAAAGGTCTCTGCCGACCCTGTCCTAAAAAAGACCCTTGGTGCTGGTTCTGGTGTTGTTGTCGTTGTGGAGCTAGAGGGTGAGTCCTCGTCGAGGCACTGGCCGACCCTCGTGAGCGAATGTATGGAGCTTTTGAGCCGGACGGTGTGGGGGCACTCTTAGAGCGCATGATCCCCACCGTTTTGGCTTGTTCGTCAAGCTCTTTGACTCTCTTCGAGAGGTCCTCACCAAAGAGCTGACGGGGCGGCGGCGGCGGCGGTGGTTTGCACAATCCTGCAAACTTCGGGTTGAGTGCTGGGCGGATGCTGTTTTTGCGAAACCCGTTGATTTCGTGCTGGGTCGCGCACAATAAGGCCAGAGCATCTTCCTGGTCCAAATTCAGCTCGTCCTCGTCCACCGACCGCGCAAAGGCGGTAATACCGGCCGTGAGGAGTTTCAGGATCCGCTGCAATTGTAGCTCTTGTTGACGGATAGCCGCACTGATGTTGCCCCATATTGGCGTATTGACCACAGGCACGTTGAGGGAGTTGCAGTTTGATGGAGCCTTGTGACGGCTCATAGCCTGGATGAGGACTTCTTCCTGCAGCACCTGATTATTAAGAAAGTCCACTGTGGCTGCCAGCTTTGAATTGAGAGGAAGACCAGCCGTATGTGGGGCCGCGAATTTGGTCGCCACATCCAAAAGTTCCTCCGCTGGCACCTCCACCGGAGGTGGTACGGGATCCACCAGAACCTCCTCCTCGTGCTGCTCCAGGCTGATAGTAGATGTTGGTGAAGACGCCCTGTGCCTGTTGCTGCCCTGCTGTTGTTGACGTTGAAGCAGGAGCTCCAGCAGCCGCTCCATACGGTCAATACGCCCTTCACCCTGAACACTCAGGTGGTCGGAGTCCTCCGGCTCTGAAAAGAAAACCGGGCTCCTGTCATCGGCCCGCACCTCGTCGAGGCCCTGCCGGTGCCGGTAGTTGTCGCTAACAGCCGCCGAGGCGAAACTGCGCGATTCCTGCGCGGGCGTGTTCAATCGCCTCCGTTTAGCGAGAGCTGAAGCCGCTGCCACTAAGGGCACATGCGGCGAGGTGTCGGCCCCAGCCGAAGCATGGCTGCCTGGGGCCCGCGCAGTCTTGCCGGCTGCCCACATCGTGGACGTTGCCGACGCATGGTGCCGCCCACCCATCCATGGGGGGCTCGGCGACCGCGACGAGACCCGACCCAACCGACCCGTCCCGGCGTCGAGAGTCGGGGTGTACCGGCTGGACCTCACAGCCGCCCCGGGTCTCGCCCTGGAACCTGACCGCTCCTCCGCGACAGGCAATGCCTTAACCCTAACAGGGTTAGGCTTCTGGGCTCCTCCCCTCCCCCTTCTCGGAGGGCTGAGTGGAACAGGCCGTGCAACGGCACGCGCCCTGCTCGAGGTCGCCAGCGAGCCCGCTGACAACCTGACTGCCATGGCAGGGCCCCCCTGCTCTGGCGGCACACCACACTCCTCCTCGTCGAACTCCTCCGAGCTGTGGTGTGCTGGCGGATCTGGACCTGTGAACACAGGGCTTACCCACATCTCCGCCTGAGTCCCGGCCTGCGCTGCAGGTACTGCCGATGGTAAAGGCCCCGGAACTGTTGACCGGCGAACTCGTCCTGACGTCCTCCGGCCCTTCGAACTCCCATCCATGTCCTTGCTGCAAGACATAATCAGACAACAAGGACCACCAACTAAAGGTGGAATACTCACCTCCGTGGCCCCTTATGAAGGGCTGGCGAGGAGCGCGCTCCACCGCCAGCCGTCGCAGCAACGCGTTACGACGATATGTCGAGCATGCGCGCCGGCGGGCTCTTCACGAAGTCACTCACGTGACTCCGAAATGAAATCTATCTCTCTCTGCCTATGCAGAGATGCTGCCTGTCCCACTGAGTTACTCCAGCATTTTGTTTCTATCTTCAGCTCAAACCAGCATCTGCAGTTCCTTCCTACACATAGAACCCTTCGGCCCACAATGTCCATACTGAACATGATACCCCGTTCCTGCCTTCTCCCCATATCCTCTGACTCCGCTATCTTTAAGAGCTATCTAGCTCTATCTTGAAAGTATCCAGAACCGTCCTCCGCCGCCCTCTGAGGCAGAGAATTCCACAGACTCACAACTCTCTGTGTGAAAAAGTGTTTCCTCATCTCCGTTCTAAACGGCTTGCCCCTTATTCTTGATCTGTGGCCCTGGTTCTGGACTCCCCCAACATCGGGAACATGCTCTGGTTGCCTCCCACATCCCGAAGATGTGTGGGTTTGGAGGTTAAATTTTCCCTCTGTAAATTGCTTCTAGTGTGTAGGGAGTGGATGTGAAAGTGGGAAAACATACAACTAGTGTGAATGGGTGGTCGATGGTCGGCGCGGACTGGGTGGGCCGGAGGGCCTGTTTCCATGCTGTGTCTCTAAACTAAACCAATCATTTCCACAAGTAATCTTTAATCAAACTTAGATCCACTCCATCACTTGAGATGTTATTCACATCTTTCTACAAATCTAGGTATTAAAATTGCACACCAGACAGGGAGAATTTGATCATTTAACATCATATTTTTATGATACTATTTTAAATATAGATATACCTTCGACTGAAGGTATAAGAAAAGATTGGGAACAAGAATTGTAAGATTAAACGAGAACTTACCAGTTTGAAGTTTGATCTTTATTTTATGAGGAGTTACGATGAGGGATTACGTGAAGACCCCGCCAGCACGCATGCGCGACATTCTTCAAAGCAGTGGTGTGAAATCACAGACAGTCACAATGACTAATATAGTAAGATAAGAGAGAACTTTCATACCAGGTGATCTTTATGTTAGAGGGTTGGGAGCGGAGGGCACGTAATCCCTCATCGTAACTCCTCATAAAATAAAGATCAAACTTCAAACTGGTAAGTTCTCGTTTAATCTTACTATTTTATTTCGGTAGTCACGTGAGTGACTACGTGAAGATTTCAAAGCTCTGTGATTTCATGCCCTGGAAGCTCCATGCTCACACACCGCTAAAGTTGGGATAAGAGGATGAGCGTAATTCAGACAAGACACTGGCTGAAAAACAAAAATAGGTATTTATTCATACCAAAACAATATAGTGTCCCATAAGGGTAAACTATCTGGCAGCACTCAAAATCCTCCCTGCATAAGTGTCAGGGGAGGTCACGGGTTTATAGTAAAAGCGGTGAAAAGTCTTTTCGTTACTCCAACCCGCTGTGGCCAGGATGTGGTCCAATGGTACTTCCATCCTCCTAGCCGCCGAGGTGGATGCCGCCCTGGTGGAGTGAGATTTGAATATGTTAGCGTCCACCCCCGCCGCATCCAGTACCACCCTTAACCATCTAGAAATGGTTTGCACCGTGACTTTATGATGGGGCTTCTTGTGACTAATGAGTAATGCTGTCTCCGTGCCCCTTAGATTTTTGGTGACTGTGATGTATCGTGAAATTAACGTGATGATACAGAGACGAGAGTCTGCTGGATAAGCCAGAAATTCCAAAGTATGACCAGACACTCCGGGTCGATCTTGTTTCAACAGTCCCTGCACATAAAAAATGATTTTGTCATTGGTGATTGTCATAGCATCCAGATTAAGTTTGTGCAGGGACTGGACCCGTTGAGCCGTGATAAGTGCCATGATCATTACCATTTTGTAAGTGAGTTTTGCCAGAGTGAGTCCTGAGTTAGGTGTCCATCCTCTCAGCATAGTCAAGACTGTGCTGATATCCCAAGTATGGCTATATCTGGCCCTGGGGGGATTGGAATTGAATATTCCCCTCCTAAGTTTTGATACTAAAGGATGTGATCCAATTCCCAATTGGTCACTCCCCCGGCCCAAGTAGGATGATAGGGCACTCCTGGCACTGTTTATGGCACTGCAGCTCAATCCCTCATCGAAGTGAAGGGTAGCCAAGAATTCCAGCACTTCCGTTATGGTGGCGGTTTCATATGTGGTGTTGGCTGTGATGCAGAATCCTTCCCATTTCCTGATGTAGGTCAGGTACTGCTTCCTTGTGGACTCTCTGCAAGCTGCTGTGATGGTGTCTTTGGTCCTGTTGGTGAGTCCGAATCCGCAAAGAGGCCGTTTTAAAATCTGCAAATTAACAGGTCCATGCGGTCATGACATGGGTGATGTTCTCCTGTTACGGGGTGAATGAGCAGACTTGGTCTTTTATTGACCCGGATGCAAGGTTCTGTGGCCATCTTCTGTACCATAGGGAACCATGGTTGGGTAGGCCAGTCGGGCACCACCAAAATCCCCGATGCGGAATCTTGTTTTATTTTCTGCAAGACCCGACTGATGAGGCAGAAAGGGGGAAATGCATAGCAAAACAAATCCCCCCAATGTAGCGTGAAGGCATCCATCGCTACTGCCCCCGGGTCTGGTTCCCAAGCAACATATGTTGGTAGTTGGTGATTTAACCTAGACGCGAAAAGGTCGATATCTGGTGTCCCATAACGTTCTACAATATCTGAAAACACATTCCGATCCAACATCCATTCTATGTTGTCGTTGAATTTGCGTGACCTGGTGTCTGCCACTGTGTTTAGCTTACCTGGAAGGTAAGTGGCTGAAATCCAAATTTCCCTTTGCAGACACCAGTGCCAGATATTGTTAGCCAATTCATCACACGATATCGACTTTATACCGCCCATGTGGTTAATATAGGCCACCACCGTGGTGTTGTCAATTTGTATTCTAACATGAACTTTGTGCATATTTGTGCAGTATGCTTTAAGGCCGTGAAATGCTGCCAGCATTTCTGAATAGTTAATCCCCAAGTTTTTGAATTGGGTTAACTCTGGTGCACTCCATCTACCTCCACAACTAGTGGTAGTGTTAGTAGCTCCCCACCCTTTGGCAATGGCATCCGTTTGTAAGATGATCAAGGGATTGATGATAGTGATCGGTTTAGAACAATTTTGGGCATTACCCATCCACCAATATAATTCGGCTTTCGCCTTTTCCAGTATTTTCATAGGCCTATCGAAATGGCCTGCATGACTTTTGAGCGCTGTAATTTTGGCTCTTTGTAAGTTTTGGTAATGTAAAGGCCCAAATTGTGCTGCAGGAAATGCAGCCACTATCTTCCCAATCACCCTGGCCACCTGCCGAATGGATGGGTCCTTAATGCCAATGAGGCTCCTGCAAGCCTTTATAAAGTCCTCCACCTTGCTTGGTGGCAACGTGATAGACATTTGCACTGAGTCAATAATGAACCCTAGGTATTTCATGGTGGTAGAGGGTTCTAATATTGATTTATCTGGATGTATAATGAAACCCAGCTTCTGAAAGAGATGTTTCGTGGCTGTAACTGCCAATGTAGCCATTTCCAAATTTTCCCCCACAATGAGGATGTCATCAAGATAGGCCATAACAGTATGATTCTGTTTCCTTAAGTAGGCCAAAGCTGGTTTTAATATCTTGGTAAACAATCTGGGTGCTGACGATAACCCATTAGGTAAGGCTTTGTATTGCCATAATTGTCCCATCCAGATAAATTTTAAGTATTTCCTATGATCCTTGTGTATTGGTACTGAATAGTATGCATCTTTGAGGTCAATGCATGCCATGTAGTACCCATCGGCTATTAACTGTATAGCAGTGTCGAAGGTGTCCACTGAATACTCCTGAGTATGTAAGGATCAGAGGTAAAAGTGAACCAATTCTCGTAGAACATGTGCAACCGGCCCCCTACATAAAGTGAATTTAGGCAAGATGTGTTTCTGGGGAACCCAGACCCACCTACCTCCATGGTTACTGCCGGTGTTGTGGTTTCTGTCCTTGTTTCCTTGGTTGGTTCGTTGTGTTGTAGGAGTGGCGCATCTTCCAAGAAGGCCGGGCTGGGCCATGGCCTAAAAAAGACCGCTGTGCAGGATTGCCGGCCTTCGAGCTTTCACCACCGGCAGACCTGTTATGGTAACTCTGTCCGGTGGGTGTGTAGGGGTGCTGTCTTTGTGGGTAGTGAGGCTTGGTGTAGCCAGGAACCTTGATCAGGCCTAAGGCCTTGGCCTCCTCATCAAGGTCTTTAACCTGCTTGGGGAGATCATCCCCGAACAGCAGGCTTGGAGGCTGAGTCTTCCCAGGCTTACACAACCCCACAAACTTGGGGTTAAGCGCCGGCTTTATGATGCTTTTTCTGAAATTATTGATCTCATACTGGGTATTGCACAGTAGAGCCAAGGCATCTTGCAGTTCTTCCGGCATCTCAATACCCACTGCAGTTCTGGCCACTGCCATAATCCCGGCGGTTAGGAGCTTCAGGATCCTTTGAAGTTTTATCTCCTGCCCTCTGCTCGAGGGGCTCATGTTCCCCCATATAGGGTTGTTTACCGCAGGGACATTTAGCGAGTTGCAGTTTTCAGGTGCCATATATCTGTCTGCAGTTGCATTAATGGCCTGTTCCTGCAACTGGTTAGTTGCCATGTAGTTAATGCTGGCAGCCAGCTTTGGGTGGATTGGTAGGCCCTTCTGGTTGGGCATTGCATGTTTGCTTACCATATCCATGTAGTCTTCACACACCCCTGACACAGATGGTTGTTCAGCCAGCTCCCCTTCTTCTGGGTCAGCCCAGTTCTGACCCTCAATGCTCCCCTGCAAGGAGGGTGAGACATTAGGCAGTCCTCGGTAGGAACCTGCCGTGGGCCTGTTAAAAGGCCCACTGTGACTCTGCCCCTGCATTAGCAGGTCACGTTGGAGCAATTGCTCCATCATCCGCTCCATGCGGGTTAGACGTACTCCGTCGCTATCTGCGAACGGGGTGTCCTCGGGACCGGACTCCGCTGAGTCGGCGGCCCCGTCCGACTTCCGGGTGGGTTTGCCGCCCGACCGTGGCGTCCCAACGGCCCCTATGGGCGAGAAGTCGGGAGCTGCAGGTAGATCCTGTAGCTCTGGAGAGGCGGCTCGCTGCTGGCTGCTCTCCTTGGCAGCTGCTTTGGCCGTAGCTCTTTTAGATTTCCGTGATTCCATTGTACTATGTCGTCGACTCACTCCTCCGGTGAGACTTACCTGGCGTAAGCTATTTAAACTTACGCTGGAGGAGCCCCGCTCCTCCCGACCGTCGCTTCCGCATGCGTACGACGATATGTCGCGCATGCGTGCTGGCGGGGTCTTCACGTAGTCACTCACGTGACTACCGAAATAAAATTGACTATGGAAATAGAGAGAGTACAGAGGAGATTTACTAGAATGTTGCCTGGGTTCCAGCAACTAAGTTACAGAAAAAGGTTGAACAAGTTAGGTCTTTATTCTTTGGAGCGCAGAAGGTTAAGGGGGGACTTGATTGAGGTCTTTAAAATGATGAAAGGGATAGACAGAGTTGACGTGGATAAGCTTTTCCCATTGAGGGTAGGAAAGATTCAAACAAGAGGGCATGACATGATAATTAAGGGACAGAAGTTTAGGGGTAACATGAGGGGGAACTTCTTTACTCAGAGAGTGGTGGCTGTGTGGAATGATCTTCCTGCAGAAGTGGTGGAGGCAGGATCAATTTTAACATTTAAAAGTAAAGCGGATAGGTATATGGACGAGAAGGGAATGGAGGGGTATGGTCTGAGTGCAGGTAGATGGGACTAGTGGAAAATAAATGGTCGGCACGGACTGGAAGGGCCGAGAAGGCCTGTTTCCGTGCTGGAAATTGTTATATGGTTATATGGTTATATAATTCCCAAGAACAGATGGGAAGATTATATATCATATGGACATAAATGTTTGATTAACGTTAGACATACACTGATCCAATTTAAAATTGTACACAGATTATATTACTCAAAAACAAAACTAAATGAAATCTTTCCAAACGTCTCTCCCTTCTGTGATAAGTGCCTAACTAAAGAGGCAACAATAGCACACTCATTTGTTTCCTGTGCAAAACGTCAGAATTTTTGGAAGGAAACCTTTGAAAGCTTTTCAAAAATATTTAAATTAAGACTGGACCCAAACACATAATTGATTATCTTTGAAGCAAGGGAAGCCTGTTCTGAACTAACCATATTTCAAAAGATGTTTCCTAAACTACGGTTTGATACCGGCAAAAAAACGTATACTTAAATTCTGGAATAACGCACCTATCCCAACGTTTAAAATGTGGATCGCAAATATGTCGGAAATATTACATCTCGAGGAAATGAGACTCGTTCTAGCAGGAAAACAAGAACAATTCTTAAGAATGATGCAGCATAACCCTAGTAAGATTGTTTTTGAACGAGGTGACGGGTGTGAATCATTATGAGTTAGGCACATTCCCTTTCTTTTTTGTTTAGCCCTACCTTCTTTGGATTTTTTTACTTATTTCCTTTCTCAAGGCCCTCTTTTCTTTGGGGCCTTGTTTTCTTTTCTTTTTTCTTTCTTTCTGTTTTTCACATTCTCAAGCACGCAGTCTACTTAACCATCATCATTCAGCTAACGCCAACCACTGCGGACTACACTTCACCACTATTCTCATTCTTCTCTTCTTTCTCTTTTCTATTATAGGTGAATAAAAGAAAAAAAAAGAGAAGTTGTACTCGAAATGTATTATGTTGCATATCGTGATTAAGATGTATGTACAATGCTTCTAATTTAAAAAAAAATTATACTGCACAGAAACAGGCCCTTCGGCCCAACGGGTTCATGCTGACCAAGATGCCCCATCTATGCCAGTCCCATTTGGCCCATATCCTTCTCAACCTTTCTCATCCATGTGCTTGTCCAACTATCTTCTAAATGTTGTTATTGTGCCTGCCTCAACTACCTCCTCCGGCAGCTCGTTCCATACACCCACCCCCCTCCGATTGAAAAAGCCGCCACTCAGATCGCTAGTAACTTAAAGGTAGACACAAAATGCTGGAGTAACTCAGCGGGACAGGCAGCATCTCTGGAGAGAAGGAATGGGTGACGTTTCCGGTCGAGACCCTTCAACATCACCCATACCTTCTCTCTAGAGATGCTGCCTGTCCCGCTGAGTTACTTCTTCAGACTGATGTCAGGGGAGTGGGCGGGACAGAGATAGATTGTAGTCGGAGTCAGTAAGACTGGCGGGGGAACTGGGAAAGGGGAGGGGGTGGAGAGAGAAGTCGTCTCCGTCTCCTTCCTATTAACTTACCTTCTCAACTGAAACCTATGTCCTCTGACTTAGTTTAGTTTAGTTTCATTCAGAGATACAGCGTGGAAGCACATCCTCCAGCCCACCAGGTCCGTGCCGACCAGCGATCCCCGCCTACTAACACTATTCTACACGATAGGAACAAATTACAATTTTACCAGCCAATTAGCCTGTAAAACCCCCGCAAGTCTCGGGGAGAAGGTACAAACTCTGTACAGGCCGCACCTGTAGTCGGGATGGAACCTGGATCTCTGGTGCTGTAACTACCATCGTGCCGCCATTTTGTTTCTCTGGTTTTTGATGCCCGTTTTGTATGAAAGATTTCCCGTATTTATTCCTCTCATGATTCCGATTCCGATCAGTGAAATAGTGCAAAAGTTATGAAGGTTTAAAAATTGTAAAAGCCGCCCCTTCCGGAACCCGCTGTCAATACTGCGGCGAGGAGAATAAAAAGCTGACGGGGGGCAGTGTGTTGATAAGCTGGCGGGGAGTCAGCAGCTGGTGGGGAGTGAACAGCTCGCGGAGAGCGTGCAGCCTGTGGGCTGCTTCTGCGACGACCACCACGACCAGCCGGAAGCTGCTGAGTTGAACCGGAAGCCTCTGAGTGAAGCCGGAGTGGGACCGGGATCTGCTGCGTGAGGCCGAAAGCTGAAGGTGCGGGGTGAGCAGAGTGTGAGCTGCGTCTGCCGCGACCACACCCCCCTCCCCACACCCCCCTTACCCCTCCCCCCCCACACCCCTTTCCCCACCCCCTCCCTTTCCCCTCACTCCCCTTCCCCCACACCCCCCCCTCCCCCACACCCCTCTCTTCCCCACACCCCCTCCCCTGAGTGGTGGGATATTGCTTTGGGGGAATGGATTGCGTTGGGAATGAGAAGCTAGTGCGACTGGGGTGGGGGGGGGGGGGGGGGAGATGGAGAAAGAATGTCAGGGCCTGAGGGCTGAGGGAGAGGTGGGGAGAGGGAGGAGGCAGTCTGGGTTAACAGAATTGAGAAAATTCAATGTTTAAGCCCAGAGGATGCAGACTCCCCAAGCGGAATATGAGGTGCTGTTCATCCAACTTGCGGTGTTGCTCACTCTGGCCGTGGAGGAGGCCTAGGACCGAGAGGTCGGATACGGAATGGGACGGGGAGTTGAAGTGCTGAGCCACCGGGAGGTCGGGTTGGTTATTGCGGACCGAGCGGAGGTGTTCGGCGAAACGATCGCCCAGCCTCCGCTTGGTCTCACCGATGTAGATCAGCTGGCATCTGGAACAACGGATGCAGTAGATGAGGTTGGAGGAGGTGCAGGTGAACCTCTGTCGGACTTGGAAGGACTGCTTGGGTCCCTGAAAGGAGTGGATGGGGGAGGTGAAGGGACAAGTGTAGCATCCTAGTCATTGACGTAAAAAGTTGGAGTAACTCAGCGGGACGGGCAGCATCTCTGGGGAGAAGGATTAGGTGACGTGTCGGGTCGAGACACTTCTTCAGACTGGAAAGGGAATCGAGAAATATAGACGATGATGTAGAGAGATAAAGAACCATGATATGCAAAAAAGTAATGATGAAAAAGGAAACAGGATTTTGTTAGCTGTTTGTAGGGTGAAAACGAGAAGCTGATGTGACTTGGGTGGGGCATCTGCAGTTCCTTCATATACACTTAGTACCTATCCATGTTCTCCAGGGAGGCTGCCTGACCCGCTGAGATACCCGAGCACTTTGTGTCTTTTTTGTAAGGATAAGGCAGGCAGAATACTAATGTAGTACAACAGAAATGACAGTTTTTGTGTTAAATAACAAGTACTTTAATTGAAACGTTGAACATGTGAGTTTGGGCAATTCAGTTAAAAACCTTTCATGAAATGCTGCCATTTAGATTTAAATGGGGTGCATTTGTTACTTGATGGTAATTATTGTATGGGTAGCATTTAAGCTTTGAACATCTTCTTACTCCTCGTGAGTCATGACCGTTTTTGTTGAGGTGGAACGAATCAGTGGCGTACAATTCTAGAAAAAGGACCAGCACCGACACTTCCTTTGTTAATCGGACATAAAGGCCAAGTAAAAGCATATGACAACAATTAGCAAGCTGTTATACACCAACGTCGAGACAATTCGTACTTCGGTGACTTTCAAGTTAGTGTTGTACATTTATAAAATGCCCCATAAGGGCTGATAATTAGGTACCATTCTCTGGTCTATGTCTTATGGGCCTGTCCCACTCACGCAACTTTTTCGGCGACTGCTGGCACCCGTCATAGGTCGTTGCAGGTCGCCGAACATTTTCAACATGTTGAAAATCCAGCGGCGACCAGAAAGACGCTACGACTCATTGGGCGACTGAGGAGACGACTCACGACTATACAGTCGACATGTCGCGGGGTGAGTCGTGAGTAGTCGCCCAAAGAGTCGTACCTTGTTCTGGTCGCCGCTGGATTTTCAATATGTTGAAAACTTTCTGCGACCTGCAACGCCCTGTGACGAGAGCCGGCAGTCGCCGAAAAAGTCGTGTAAGTGGGACAGGCCCATTAGACTTGCACGAGTCAACGTTGGGGGGTGAACCAGGGTAATGCCTCCAGCGCCTTTGACGTCTGGGACCCTTCTTCAGATTGAACTAAAGCCATTTAAGTAAGGATAAGGATAGTCTGAAGAAGGGTCCCGACCAGAAACGTCAAATCTCCATATTCTCCAGAGATGCTGCCTGACCTGTTGAATTACTCCAGCACTTTGTGTCTATCTTTGCTACAAACCAGCATCTGCAGTTCCTTCTTTTTACAGCATAGGAACAGGCCATTCAGCCCACCTTGCCTGAGGCCAAGATAAGCCAATCTCTTCTGCCCACATATGAGCAATACCCATCCATTCCCTGCACTTCCATGTGACAGTCTAAAAGCCTCTTAAATGCCACTATGGTATCTGCCTCCATCACCCCCTCTTGTCAATGCATTTCCAGGTCCCTCACCAGACTCTGTAAATTGATGGCGCACCGGTAGAATTGCTGCCTTACAGCGAATGCGGCACTGGAGACCCGGGTTCGATCCCGACTATGGGTGCTTTCTGTACGGAGTTTGCACGTTCTCCCCGAGTCCTGCGTGGGTTTTCTCCGAGATCTTCGGTTTCCTCCCACACTCCAAAGATGTACAGGTATGTAAGTTAATTGGCTTGGTAAATGTAAAAATTGTCCCTAGTGGGTGTACATCTCATAATGTAGTTCAGTTTACTTCAGATTCAGATTTAGATTCAATTTTAATTGTCATTGTCAGTGTACAGTACAGAGACAACGAAATGCATTTAGCATCTCCCTGGAAGAGCGACACAGCAAATGATTTGAATAAATAACAATAAGTGTCCGGGGGGGGGGGGGGTGATTGGCAGTCACCGAGGTACGTTGTTGAGTAGCGTGACAGCCGCCGGAAAGAAGCTGTTCCTGGACCTGCTGGTTCGGCAACGGCAGCAGTACTTTAGAGATACAGCGCGGAAACAGGCCCTTCGGCCCACCGAGTCCGCACGACCAGCGATCCCCGCACATTAACACTGTCCTACACACACACACACACACACTAGGGACAATTTTACATTTTTACCAAAGCCAATTAGCTACAAACCTGTACGTGTTTCGAGTCTGGGAGAAAACCGGAGAACCTGGAGAAAACCCACATGGTCACGGGCAGAACATACAAACTCCGTACGGACCGCACCCGTAGTCAGGATCGAACCCGGGTCTCAGGCTCTGTAAGGCAGCAACTCTACCGCTGCGCCACGTGCCGTCGTGTAATACACTTCTATCAGGTGACATGCTAACTCGATGATACAGCTCCATCATTTTGTCAATGCAATTTAATCAAATTTATGAAAAAATGTATTCATTTTTCACCTGCTAATTCCCCAAGAGGATCTTATTGAAACATATAAGATTATTAAGGGTTTGGACACGCTAGAGGCAGGAAACATGTTCCCGATGTTGGAGGAGTCCGGACCCAGGGGCCACCGTTTAGGAATAAGGGGTAAGCCATTTAGAACGGAGACGAGGAAACACCTTTTAACACGGAGAGTTGTGAGTCTGCACCTATTGTCTATTGTCCATAGTCTAAGACCAGGCCTGAACACAGCAAAATGAAAGGACAGATATTCCACAGTGAAACTATACAAACACTTGTTCCAAAAGACATGGCAATGATAGAATAATCTCTTAAATTTAGTTTTAGCAACATCTGGTAGGAAGATTACCTACCAGAAGATCTGATATTTGGATTTCACGGATGGGATTGGGACCAGCATAGTTGGGGCATCTTTGCTTGGCATGGGCAAGTTTGAGGTGGAATATCTTTAGTCAGAGGGTGGTGAAACTGTGGAATTCATTGCCACAGACGGCCGTGGAGGCCAGGTCAGGGGATATGTTTATGGTGGAGATTGACAGACTCTTGAGCTTCTTCTTCTTGTGTGTGGAGTGCACAGCCTAAAGTTGGAGGACAACTTGTTCTATTTGATCTAATTGATTGTGCACACCAGGTTGATTGCATTTGTCGAAACAGGGCAGACCTGTTGCAATCTCCCACCCAGACTCTTGATTAGTACGGGTGTCAGAGGTTTCTGGGGAGAAAGTAGACGAATGGGGTTGCGAGGGAAAGATAGATCAGCCTTGTATGAATGGCAGACTAGACTCGATGGGCCGAATGGCCCAATTCTGGTCCTATGGTTTGTGAACATGTGAAATTGGGTCAAATGGCCTATTTCCGTGCTATGTTACTCCATAACTCTAAGTGGCATGCGAATATGCAGTGAATGGAGGGATATGGATGACATGTCCGTGGTGGCACGGTGGCGTAGCGGTTGAGTTGCAGCCTCACAGCGCCAGAGACCCGGGTTCCATCCTGACTACGGGTGCTGTCTGTACGCAGTTTGTATGTTTTCCACGTGACCTGCGTGGGTTTTCTCCGGGTGCTCCGGTTTCCTCCCACTCTCTCACGACGTGCAGGTCTGTAGGTTCATTGGCTTGTTAAAATTGTAAATTGTCCCCAGTGTGTGTAGGATAGTGTTAGTGCGTGAGCATCGCTGGGCAGAACGGACCCAGTGGGCCGAAGGGACTGTTTATGTGCTGTATCTCTAAACTAAACTAAACTAAACTAAATTCCCCGAAGAACTAACATTGGGTTAGGAAGTCTGAAGAAGAGTCTCGACCCGAAACGTCGCCTAGCTCCTTCGCTCCTTAGATGCTGCTGCATCCGCTGAGTTTCTCCAGCCTTTTGTGTACCCCCCATTTGGATAGGAAACATCACTCCACCATTCAATCATGGCTGATCAACCTTAACCTCTTGCATTCTCCCCGTAAGTTTTGACGCCAATTACTAATCAAGAACCTAACAGTCTCCACTTCTAAAATATCCATTGACTTGGCCTCCTCAGCCGTCTGTGACAATGAATTCCACAGATTCACCACCCTCTGGCGAAAGAAATTCCTACTCATCTTCTTTCAAAAGGTACGTCCTTTTATTCTGAGGCTGTGGCCTCTTGTCCTCCAGTCCCTCTCACCAGTGGAAACTTCTTCTCCACATCCACTCTGTCCAGGCCCGGAGGACAGGAGATTGTGATCGAACCAGTGAATAGGGATGCAAAGTGGCAGCGCTACCAGTTGTGAATGGGAGCAGCATAGTTGGGGCATCTTGGTCGGCATGAGCAGGTTGGGCCGAATGGCCTATTTCCATGCTGTATGACTCTATGACTCTAAGTGACACATGAATATACAGGGAATAGCGGGATATAGGTCACGTGCATGTGTTCCATGCACATGATCCATATCCAGGTGATGGTGGGACTGTCATATGCTGAGAGAATGGAGCGGCTGGGCTTGTATACTCTGGAGTTTAGAAGGATGAGAGGGGATTTTATTGAAACATATAAGATTATTAAGGGTTTGGACATGCTAGAGGCAGGAAACATGTTCCCGATATTGGGGGAGTCCAGAACCAGGGACCACAGTTTAAGAATAAGGGGTAAGCCATTTAGAACGGAGACGAGGAAACACTTTTTCTCACAGAGAGTTGTGAGTCTGTGGAATTCTCTGCCTCAGAGGGCGGTGGAGGCCGGTTCTCTGGATACTTTGAGCTAGATAGAGCTCTTAAAGATAGAGGAGTCAGGGGATATGGGGAGAAGGCAGGAACGGGGTACTGATTGGGGATGATCAGCCATGATCACATTGAATGGCGGTGCTGGCTCGAAGGGCCGAATGGCCTACTCCTGCACCTATTGTCTGTTGTCTGTTGTCTATTGTGCATGCAGAGGAGATTAGTTGACCTTGCAATCATGTTCGGCACAGACATAGTCGGCCGAAGGGTCTGCTGCCGTGCTGTAACGTTGTGCCTCCTCTGTTCTATGACTGCTCCCATCAAACACGCCGGCTTACAATCAGACAGAGACTGTTCCCACAGACTCAGACTAACATGTTAATGCCAAATCATCCTTGTTGTCTTCAACAAACACAAGTCATTTGCACTCAAGCGTTGCTTTGATGTAGAAAAATATCCCAAGGCACCTCAGCGATGCGCCCAAATCTGACAGCACTGTTTACACGAACATTAATCATTAATCGGTAACAAAAGGATAATGAAATCGTTAGGTTGTAGCAGGAGGCGACATTCATCCCATAAATCTAAGTGGAACTGCGCCCTTAGTCTGAGATGTTTGAAAAAGCAGCGGTTTCCATACATCTGTCATTCATGTAGATCTTTGTCACGGCAAATTTGTAAACATCTTCTATCAATTGGGTCTGATAAACAGCCCACAGTCTTACCGCATAATGTGTTTACTCATAATCTGCCAGTGCTCCAGTCAAAAGCAGTGGGACCTTGGGATTTGCCTTGCCCATGTTTTGATTTTGAGTTTAGTTTATTGTCTCGTGTACTGGGGTCCAGTGAAAAACCTTTGTCACATGCTATCCAGTCAGCGGAAAGGGCTACGGTAGTGTTGCTGCCCTACGGCACCAGAGACCCGGGTTCGATCCTGACTACGGGCGCTGTCCGTACGGAGTTTGTACGTTCTCCCCGTGACCTGTGTGGGTTTTCGCCGGGATCTGGGGTTTTCTCCCACACTCCAAATGCGTACAGGTTTGTAGGTTAATTGGCTTGATAAAATTGTACATTGTCTCTAGTGTGTGTAGGATAGTGTTAGTGCTGTATCTCTCAACTAAACTAAACGATACATGATTACAATCGACGGGAATGAGGGGAATAAAGTGAATAACGTTTAGTACAAGATAAAGTCCAGTAAAATCTGATCAAAGATAGTCCGAGGGTCTCCAATGAGGTAAATGGTAGCTCAGGACTGCTCTCTGGTTGTGGTAGGATGGTTCAGTTGCTTGATAACAGACGGGAAGAAACTGTCCCTGAATCTGGAGGTGTGCGTTTTCACACTTCTGTACCTCTTGCCCGATGGGAGAGGGGAGAAGAGAGAGTGGGCAGGGTGAGACTGGTCCTTGATTATGTTGCTGGCCTTGCCGAGGCAGCGTGAGGTATAAATGGAGTCAATGGAAGGGAGGTAGTTTTGTGTGATGGTCTGGGCTGCGTCCACAATTCTCTGCAATTTCTTGCAGTCTTGGATGGATGTTTCCAAACCAAGCTGTGATGCATCCTGACATTACAGTATTATTACAGATTAATTCCAATGTTTGAATGTCACCCTCACCAGCCCTGTTTAGTTTAGAGATGCAGCGCAGAAACAGGCTCTTCGGCTTATCGAGTCCGCACCAACCAGCGATCCCCGCACGTTAACACTATCCTACACACACTAGTGACAATTTTACATTTACACCAAGCCAATTAACCTACAAACCTGCACGTCTTTGGAGTGTGGGAGGAAACCAGAAGATCTTGGAGAAAACCCACGCAGGTCAAGATTGAACACGGGTCTCTGGCACACAGCTACCACTCTCCGAGTAAAAAAAGTTCCTCCTCATGCTAACCCTAAACTTCTGTCCCTTAATTCTCAAATCATGTCCTCTTGTTTGAATCTTCCCAACTCTCAATGGGAAAAGCTTATCCACGTCAACTCTGTCTATCCCTTTCATCATTTTAAAGACCTCTATCAAGTCCCCCCTTAACCTTCTGCGCTCCAAGGAATAAAGACCTAACTTGTTCAACCTTTCTCTGTAACTTAGGTGCTGGAACCCAGGCAACATTCTAGTAAATCTCCTCTGTACTCTCTCTATTTTGTTGACATCTTTCCTATAATTTAGGGACCAAAAATTGTGCACCATACTCCAGAATTGGTCTCACCAATGGCTTGTACAATTTTAACATTACATCCCAACAGGATCAGGTTTGAACGTGGTCAGGATTGAACCCGGGTCTCCATCCCAGTAAAGGGGCTGTCCCACCAGCATGCAAATCTATGCGATGAGCGCGACCTAACGTGGTCGCTTGAGCCGTCCAGCGTCACGGGGCCGGTCCCACTTCGATCGCCGGAGCCGTGCGGAATTGTGCAGAGTTCGTCCCGACATCGCGCGGGGCTCCGAATCACTATGTTCAAAAATTCCGCTCGGCAACGGCTTGTCGGCTCGCAGTCGCCTCGACGCATTACACACCGCCTCAACGTCGTGCCTCCGTGACCCTCTCTGTAGGTGGCTCCGTGGCCCTCTGTGTGTGTGCCTCTGTGCCCCTCTCCGTGTGCCCCTCTCTGTCCTGGCGAACTTACCTTTAGACTTCGCTCCAAGTTCGCCTCACTTTGCACCGTGTTGCGCCATTCGCCCGACCTCCGCGCGGCCCCCGCTTCTAGTTTGATCGCGTTCATCGCATGGATTCGGATGCTGGTAGGACAGGCCCTTAAGGCAGCGATTCTACCTCTGCGCCACCATGCCGTTCTAAAAGGCCCTAATGCCCCAATAGTGTCGATGGGGAGGTTCAGGTAGACTGTGATGTGAAAGCTTTTCATTGTACCTCAGAATACGTGACAATAAAATAAACTCATGATAAACTCATAGTATTTGCTCAGTTTATTGCATCATGAGAACTGTATGAAAAAGTAGTCCTCCCCCTCTTCAGAATATAAATCCTTCAACATCTGCAGCCATTCCGCATAAGAGTTTAGGAAAGGAATTCACTGTTTAAGTTGAAGATAGACACAAAAAGCTGGAGTAACTCAGCAGGACAGAAAGCATAAGGTCATAAGAATTAGACCATTTGGCCCATCATGTCTACTCCGCCATTCAATCATGGCTGATCTATCTCTCCCTCCTAACCACATTCTACTGCCCTCTCCCCTTAACCCCTGACACCCTTACTAATCAAGAATCTTTAAGAAGGAACTGCAGATGCTGGAAAATCGAAGGTAGACAAAAATGCTGGAGAAACTCAGCGGGTGAGGCAGCATCTATGGAGCAAAGGAAATAGGCAACATTTCGGGTCGAAACCCTTCTTCAGAATCTATCTACCTCTGCCTTAAAAAATATCCATTGACTTGACCTCCACAGCCTTCTGTGGCAAAGAATTCCACAGATTCAACATCCACTGACTAAAGAAATTTCTCCTTGTCTCCTTCCAAAAAGAATGTCCTTTAATTCTGAGGCTACGACCTCTAGTCCTGGACTCTCCCACTAGTAGAGACATCTTCTCCAGGAGATGTGCGGTGCGAGTTTTTTACACAGAGGGTGGTGGGGGCCGGAACTTGCTGCCGGGGCTGGTGGTGGATCTCTGCAGAGATTCCAGCATCTGCAGTTCCTTCTTTAACAACTGTTTAATTTGTGTAGGTTTGCAAAGTCATACAATGACAAAGACATTTTATTTGGCATTGTGTGTCACTGGTACAACAGTGTCACCAACAGCAAGCTCTTGTCACTGCAGGCAGTGCTGGAGCAACTCAGCAGGTCAGGCAGCATCTCTGCAGTATAAGTTCAGAAGGATGAGGGGGGATCGTATAGAAACATATAAAATTATAAAAGGACTGGACAAGCTAGATGCAGGAAAAATGTTTCCAATATTGGGCGAGTCCAGAACCAGGGGCCACAGTCTTAGAATAAAGGGGAGGCCATTTAAGAATGAGGTGGGAGGTTTTTTTTTCACCCGGAGAATTTGTGAATTTGTGGAATTCCCTGCCACAGAGGGCAGTGGAGGCCAAATCACTGGATGGATTTAAGAGAGAGTTAGACAGAGCTCTAGGGGCTAGTGGAATCAAGGGATACGGGGAGAAGGCAGGCACGGGTTATTGATTGGGCACGATCAGCCATGATTACAAAGAAAGGCGATGCTGGCTTGAAGGGCCGAATGGCCTCCTCCTGCACCTATTTTCTATGTTTCTATGTTGCTAAGTTCCAGGGATGCTGCCTGACTTACTGAGTTACTCCAGCATTTTGCGTCTATCTTTGGTGTAAACAAGCATCTGCAGTTCCTTCTTAATACTACAGGTCTAATGTACGTGTCACTACAGGTCTAATGTACAGGAATAATCTCCTTCCCCCGACTACTCGAGAGTAGAGAAGGTTTTTTTATTTAGAAAGATACAGCAAGGAAACAGGCCCTTCGGCTCGCCGAGTCCATGCTGACCAGCAATCGCCCGTTCAACTCGATCCATGTTATCCCACTATCTCATTTCTTCCCTACACATGAGGGGCAATTTTACAGAGGTATACCTAATCCTTTTCTCCAGAGAAAACTGGAGCACCTGGAGGAAACCCACATGGTCATATGGATGTGGGTGGTAATGAGACCACAGAGCCCTGCGTGTATGGTAGAAGAAGAGGGCCAGCTCACTACTCACGTACAACTCTTTGAGAAGGCTCCGCTCCTTCAACATCTGCAATAAGATGCTGCAGATGTTATACCAATCGGTGGTAGCCAGTGCCATCTTCTTCGCCAGGGCAACAGGGCGAAGGCTGTAGACTCCAATAGGATCAATAAACTCATCAGGAAGGCTGGCTCCGTCCTGGGGGCGGTGTTGGATTCATGGGAGGTTGGTCTTGGAGGGGAGAATGCTCCTCAAACTGCGGAGCATCCTGGACAATACAGCTCACCCCCTCCATGACACACTGGTCAACCTGAGGAGCACCTTCAGCAACAGACTGGTTCCACCAAGATGCAGCACGGAACGTCACAGGAGATCCTTCTTCCCTGTGGCTATCAAACTGTTAACTCCTTCCCCTTCTGTCATGGGGTAGACTGACACCCCCCCCCCCCCCCAATATTTGCACATCCCCAATCTTTTCCACTCGTCACTTTAATTTCATGTTTCATGCAATTTGTGTTTTTATAGCTGTTGGCGGACCAATTTCCCTCCTGGCATAAATAAAATTCTATTGTATCGAATCGTATCATACTTTCCACATCAATGCCATTCCCCCACTTCATTCTAAATTGATCTCATTGATACAGGAGCCTGAGTCACTGACCACCAGTTTCAAGAACAGCTTCTGTTTTAGCTTAGTTTAGTTGATCTTATTGTCACTTGTACCGAGGTTCAGCAAATTGCGTCGTTTTGTGCCTCCCGCACTCCAAAGACGTACAGGTTTGTAGGTTAATTGGCTTGGTGTAAATGAAAATAAAAGAAACTTCTAAAAAGATGCTGCCTGGCCCGCTGTCAAAGCTGCCACAGCCAGACATAAAAACAGCTCTCCCACCGCCCACTGTCTCGGCCTCTTCCGTCCTTCTTCCCACCTCCCCCCACCCCCACATCAGTCTGAAGAAGGGTCTCGACCCGAAACGTCACCCATTCTTTCGCTCCATAGATGTCGCCTCACCCGCTGAGTTTCTCCAGCATTTTTGTCTTCCTTCGCTTTTTCCACGAGAAAATCGGTAGCCTCCCTTTGCCCTGGTATTTTATTTAATTCACATGTTTAATCAATAATGTTTTATTATTAATGTTTAATGTGCCATTCCTAACTGTCACTGTATGTCATGTGGTCACTTGCGGGCGGAGCACCGAGGCAAATTCCTTGTATTTGAATACTTGGCCAATAAACGTATTAATTACTCCAGTGTTTTGTGCCTATCTTTGGTGTAAAGCAGCATCTGCAGTTCCTTGCTGCACATTAGCTCTAGCAGCTGCACCACTGTGCCGCCAGGGACCAGCTTCTTGCTCTTTAATCTTTCATCAGCAGCTGGTCAATGGGCCTGGCGATGGTGTCAGTCGGCTGATGGGGAAGACCGCATTGATTGACCCGATTTCTTCAGTCAGAGCGTACAATGATGGATGACATGTGCACCCGGGCATGTGAATGGATTGACTGCGTAATCCCTCTGTGACCTTTGACACCAGCACTCGCCCCCGTTGGTTTGGCTGACAGAAGGTGACCCCATGCAGTGGGTTCAGGGGGAGTGGTACTCCTCATATTCTGGAGCCTGTCCTGCTGTCAGCTGCCTGCCTGTCTCTTATTAACACATGCGTAACAACCCAGCGCAGGAACAATTAAAAAAATCGCAAAACAAGTGACTGGTAGAAGATGCAAACAGACCCAGCTGCTCATGGGAGTCGAACGCATTAATTCAATATGAACCACAAGTCCTAGTTATTCTCGTTAATCAGACGTTGCTGCCTCAAAAAGGCAGCCAGCATCGTCAGACACCCACACCACCCTGGCCACACACTCATCTCACCCCTGCCATCGGGAAGAAGGTACAGGAGCCTGAGAACTGTAACGTCCAGGTTCAGGAACAGCCTCTTCCCTGCAGCCATCAGGCTATTAAACACTACAACCTCCAAATAGGCTCTGAACTACATAGACTTGGGGGCATTGGTTTTGTCTTTGAGTACTATTATTGTTTATTTGCTTTTTATGTGTATGTATGTGTGTGTATATACATATATATATATGTATGTGTGCGTGTGTGTATATCGGTGGTCACTCGAAACGAGTATGACTGTCCTCTCATGGAGGACGCCTGTGTGTGACTTTGTTTAACGTGGGGAGACTGGTGCACAGACAGCCACCCCCACGGTCCTTGACAGATCTGGGTCAGGATCCAGTGGCATGGAGTCCAAGATGACCGGAGACCCTTTTCTGCTGCAGCCTTCATCCGCCTTCCCAGCCGCTGTGACGCTCCACTAAGGTCAGACATCGACCTCCGCCTGTTCCACCGTTGAGGTCTTGGTTGGATTCCTCTATGTCAGGGACCTCCCCCTCGACCTTACCGCCATGGATGGCCCTACCAGGAGCATAGCTCCAGACGGCATTGCTCTCATGCCCCTGTCCCACTTAGGAAGCCTGAACGGAAACCTCTGGAGACTTTGCGCCCCACCCAAGGGTTCCGTGCGGTTTCCGGAGGTTTTTGTCAGTCTCCATAATGTTCGAAAGTGGTTTCCACTTCTTCTATGTTCCAGCGATTATTTCAAAAAATTCAAAACCGGCCGCGACTAAAAATAGGTTGCCATTTTAAAAATCGGTAATTTTTTAGTCGAAGCTGGTTGCGATGCTAGTTGAAGGTGGTTGCCGGAGGTTGCAGGTAGTGGAAGGTAAGACCTTTTTTTCACCCAGTTTTATTCCACCAGGGAGGTCTTACCCTCCACTACCTGCAACCTCCGGCAACCACCTTCAACTAGCATCGCAACCAGCTTCGACTAAAATATTACCGATTTTTAAAACGGCAACCTATTTTTAGTCCTCGCCGGTTTTGAGTTTTTTGAAATAATTGCCGGAACATAGAAGCGGAAACCACTTTCGACCATTAGGGAGACTGACAAAAACCTCCGGGAACCGCACGGAAACCTTGGGTGGGGCACAAAGTCTCCAGAGGTTTCCGTTCAGGTTTCCTAAGTGGGACAGGGGCATCAGGATCTCAGGTCCACACATGTTTCTCCACCACGACAAGGTGACAATCCACGGAGAAGATATATATGTGTGTGCATACACACACACTGAACTTTTCTTCTCGTTTATTATATTGTTTACAGTGTACTATGTTTATATATTCTCTCGTGCTGCTGCAAGACAGAATATGTTTGTTTGATCTGGGACAAATGGCAATAAAACACTCTTCTTTCTTGACTCGTTTTCACTCATTTACCCATCCCATCACCAAAACACGATGAACTGCATATCACCTCACTGTTCAAGTTTTGAATAAAGATCTCCCTCTTGGAAACCTTATCATTTAAAGAAGTACAGGTTCACTTCCGATTTTCCTGCACCCTTGGTTCCAGAGCCTTGCTGGACTCTCTGTCCCAACAGAGGCCACATAATAATCAGAGTCATAGAGTCATAGAGTGATACTATGGGGAAACAGGCCCTTCGACCCAACTTGCCCACACTGGCCAACAATGTCCCAGGTACACTAGTCCCACCTGCCTGCGCTTGGTCCATATACCTCCAAAACTGTCCTATCCATATACCTGTCCAACTGTTTCTTAAACGATGGGATAGTCCCTGCCTCAACTACCTCCTCTGGCAGCTCGTTCCATTCACCCACCACCCTTTGTGTGAAAACGTTACCCCTCGGATTCCTATTAAATCTTTCCCTCCGCCTTGAACCTATGTCCTCTGATTATCCTACTGGGCAAAAGACCCGATCTATTCCTCTCATGATGTTGTAAACCTCTATAAGGTCTCCCCTCATCCTCCTACGCTCAATGGAATAGAGACCCAGCCTACTCAACCTCTCCCTGTAGCTCACACTCTCTAGTCCAGGCACCATCCTCGTAAATCTTTTCTGAACCCGTTCAAGCTTGCAATTGTACAACAATACATGACTGACCCACTAATTATGCCCCTCCCATGTCTCTAAAGAACCTTGGATTGCTAGAAACGTAAATAAAACAAATATTGGGGCGGTACGGTGGCGCAGCGGTAGAGTTGTTGCCTCACAGCGCCAGAGACCCGGGTTCAATCCTGACTACGGCTGCTGTCTGTACAGAGTTTGACAAGCAGCTATTTTCCTTGTGGTCCACGTGGGTTTTCTCCTGGAGCTCTGGTTTCCTCCCACACTCCAAAGACATACATGTTTGTGGGTTAATTGGCTTAGGTAAAAGTGTAAATTGTCCCTGGTGTATAGGATAGTGCTTGTGTACAGGATCACTGGTCGGCACGGACACGGCGGGCTGAAGTTTACATCCTGTATCATAGTTCATACGTGATAGGGGTAGAATTAGGTCATTCCCCCATCAGGTCTAGTCTGCCATTCAATCATGGCTGATCTATCTCTCCCTCCTAACCACATTCTCCTGCCTTCTCCCCATAACCTCTGACACCTGTGCTAATCAAGATTCTATCTATCGCTTAAAAATATCCACCAAAAGCCTCCATAACCTTCTGTGGCAATGAATAGTAAGATTAAATGAGAACTTACCAGTTTGAAGTTTGATCTTTATTTTATGAGACGTTACGATGAGGGATTATGTGAAGACCCCGCCAGCACGCATGCGCGACATTCTTCAAAGCAGCGGTGTGAAATCACAGATACCAGAGTTGTCTAACATAGTAAGATAAGAGAACTAGCATACCAGTTGAACTTTATAATAGAGGGTTTGGGAGCGGAGGGCACGTAATCCCTCATCGTAACTGCTCTTAAACTAAAGATCAAACTTCAAACTGGTAAGTTCTCATTTAATCTTACTATTTTACTTCGGAGTCACGTGAGTGACTACGTGAAGATTTCAAAGCTCTGTGATTTCATGCCCTGGAATGAATCCATGCTCACACACTGCCATTATAAGAAATGGAGGAAGTATGTTAACGTATTTCAGACATGAAACAGTGCTGAAAAACAAAAAGGTATTTATTTCACAATACCAAATAATAATACCCCTACATCAGGGAGATTATAAAACAGAACTTAATATTTTTTCCGCATACGTATTAGGTGCGGCCACGGGTTTATTGTAAAACCGCTGAAAGGTTTTTTCATTTGTCCAACCCGCTGTTGCAAGGATGTGGTCCATTGGAATTTCCATCATCCTAGCCGCCGATGTGGATACAGCCCTGGTGGAGTGAGATTTAACTACGTTAGTGTCCACCCCCGCTGCACCCAATACCACCCTTAACCATCTTGAAATGGTTTGCACGGTGACTCTATGATGAGGGCATTTGTGGCTTATGAGCAAAGCCCTCTCCGTGCCCCTGAGACTCTAGGTGACCTCTATATAGCGTAAAATGTGGGTCACGATACATAGACGGCTGTCTACGGGATAGGCCAGGAAATCCAAGTTTTTGCCAGATGATCCAGGCCTGTCTTGTTTGAGTAACCCCTGAATAAAGAAAGTTACCTTATTGTTGGTTGTAACCATGGCGTCCATACTTAGCTTGTGTAGGGACTGGACCCGTTGCGCCGTCACGAGTGCCATCAGCATTACCATTTTATATGTCAATTGGACTAGGGAAAGAGACGTTACTGGTGCCCACCCTCGGAGCATGGTTAGTACTATGCCAATATCCCAGGTCTGGGAATATCTAGGCCTGGGGGGATTTGAATTAAAAATTCCCCTCATTAGTTTAGACACCAAGGGGTGAGACCCCACTGCAAGATGATCGAAACCTTGTCCGAGATATGAGGATAGGGCACTCCTGCCACAGTTGATGGCACTGTAGCTCAAACCTTCATCAAAATGAAGGCTTGCCAGGAACTCCAGATCCTCCGTAATGGTGGCTGTGCCATATGTGGTGTTTGTCTTGGTACAAAACACCTCCCAATTCTTCACGTAAGGTACTGTCTCCTGGTGGACTCCCTGCACGATGCTGTGATGATATTCATTGTTCGGTCCGAGAGTCCAAAATCCAGAAGTGGAGTTTTCAAATCCTGCTAACCAATAGGTTCATCCGGTCATGGCATGGGTGACTCTCCCCTGTCACAGGATGTACCAGTAAACCCGGATGTGTGGGTATTGGAATGCATGGTTCTGAGACCATGTCCAGTACCACAGGGAACCATGGCTGAGTAGGCCAGACGGGCACAACCAGAATACCCGATGCAGAGTCCTGTTGAATTTTCTGCAAGACCCGACTGATGAGGCAGAAGGGGGGAAAATGCATAGAAAAACAAATCCCCCTAGTGTAGCGAGAAAGCGTCCATCGCTACTGCCCCAGGGTCTGGTTCCCATGCAACATATGTTGGTATTTGGCGATTAAGTCTGGATGCAGAAAAGGTTGATATCTTGTGTTCCATACCGATTTATAACATCGGCAAACACTTTGCGGTCCAACATCCATTCGGTGTTGTCTTTAAACTTGCGTGACCTGGTGTCCGCCACTGTATTTAGCCTACCTGGAAGGTAAGTGGCTGATATCCAAATGTTCCTTTCTAAGCACGTGCCAGATTGTATTGACCAATTCATCACAAGATATCGACTTTATTCCCCCCATATGATTGATATAAGCCACCACAGTAGTATTATCAATTTGTAAGCGTACATGCAGATGGTGCATGTCCGAACAATAAGCGCGGAGTCCATGAAATGCTCCCAGCATTTCTAGATAATTAATTCCCAGTGCCGGGAGTAAGGTTAATTAATGTGCATTCCATCTACCACCGCAACTGGAGGTGGTATTAGTTGCTCCCCAGCCTTGAGTGCTGCCGTCAGTTTGTAGTATAACCGAGGGATTTGTGATTGTAATGGGATTAGAGCAATGTCGACCTTTGTCTATCCACCATTGTAATTCCAATTTTGCTTTTGCCGATAATTGCATTGGACTGTCAAAATGGCCAGCATGGTGTTTGGTGCTGCAATTTTGCCCTTTGTAGGTTTTGGTAATGCAAGGGCCCAAATTGTGTGGCCGGGAAGGCAGCCACAAGCTTCCCAATTACCCTGGCAACTTGCCGAATAGACAGTTTACTGATGCTAGCAAGTTGCATGCTTCTATCAAGTCTGATGCTTTGTTCGGTGGCAAAGTGACAGGCATATGAACAGAGTCAATTGTGAATCCCAAATAGTCCATAGTGGTAGAAGGCATTAATTTTGATTTGTCTGGATGGATGATAAACCCCAGTTTTTGAAATAAGTGCTCAGTGGCTGAGACAGCCAATTTTGCCAACTCCAAGGTTTTCCCCACAATTAAAATGTCATCGAGGTGTGCCATTACCTGTTTTTGTTTTCTGAGACACGCTAAAACTGGTTTCAATAATTTGGTAAACAGTCTGGGTGTTGATAATAATCCATTAGGCAGCGCTTTATACTGCCGGAGCTGCCCCATCCAGCCAAATTTCAAATATCTGCGATGATCTTTGTCTATTGATACTGAATAGTATGCATCTTTTAGATCGATGCAAGCCATGAAGTATCTCTTGGAAACTAGTTGTTTGGCAGTAACAAAAGTTTCCATTTTGAAGTGGGCGTATTGCACGAAAGTATTCAGTTCTGTCAAATCAATAATGATGCGGCATCCGCCGTCTTTTTTATTTTTAGTGTTCGATACAAACTCATGAGACTCACTTTTGGTTTTCTCAATTACCCCTTTTGTATGTAGTCTTAAGAGTTCAGCATGACCTTCTGTCTTTTCTTTCTGTGAAAGTACAAACCTTCAACTAGGTGTATGCTGAACAGGAAGGGGGAGTTTGTGAACAAATTCAATTTTGTATCCCTGAATACTTTGCAGTATGAAAGGATCAGAAGTTATAGAACTCCATGCATCCCCGAAACAAGTGCAACCGTCCCCCAATCCGTGAAGAATTTAAACATGCGATGTTCCTGAGGCAACCTGCCTCTGTCCTTGTTTCCTGGGAGGTGGAGGCACCGTGGTGTGGGGGTGGCGCATCTTCCAAGAAGGCTGTGCTGGGCCACGGTCTAAAAAAGACTGTTGAGCAGGTTGGACGGCCTTCGAGCTTTCACCAGCAGGTGTTCTGTCGCTGTGGTAGTGTGGTCTGCTGGTGGATGCATAGGGGTGCTGTCGCCACAGGTATGAGGACTTGGTGACAGTCGGCACTTTGATCATGCCTATTGCCTTTGCCTCTTCATCAAGGTCTTTTACCTGTTTAGGCAGGTTGTCCCCGAATAGTAATGTAGGCGGCTGTGCACTGCTGGGTCTGCACAACCCTGCGAACTTGGGGTTCAGTGCAGGCCGGATGACACTCTTCATGTAACAGTTGATTTCAAACTGAGTGTTACAGAGGAGTGCCAGAGCATCCTGTAGCTCTTCCGACATCTCCACTCCATCCACTGACTTGGCAACGGCCGTAATCCCAGAAGCCAGTAGTTTTAGGATTTTCTGGAGTTTTACTTCCTGACTTCTGATGCCAGGGCTCATGTTACCCCAGATGGGGTTGTTGACTGCAGGCACGTTGAGGGGGACACAATTCTCAGGAGCTAGGTATTTGGCTGCAGTGTCATTAATGGTCTGTTCCTGAAGTTGATTCGTTGCCATGTAGTTTATACTGGCTGCCAACTTCGGTTGCAACGGCAGCCCTTTTTGGGTAGGCATCGCAAATTTGGAAACCAAGCCCAATAGCTCCTCTTCTGGCACCCCTAGCATTAGTGTTTCTTCAGCCACACTCCCCTCTTCAGAGTCAGACCAGTTCTGACTCCTTATGCTCCCCTGCGAGGAGGGTGAGACATTTGGCAGCCCTGTAAAGGGTGCTGCCGTGGGTTTGCGAGGAGACCCACTGTGACCATACCCCTGCTGTAGCAGGTCACGTTGGAGCAACTGCTCCACCATCCGCTCCATGCGGGATAGTCGACCCCTGTCGCTTCCTGCGGGCAGTGTGTCCTCCAGCCTGGACCCAGCCGAGTCAGCGGACCTGCCCGACTTCCGGGTGGATTTGCCACCAGTCCGAGGAGTACCTGCGGGTTATAGTGGCGTGAAGCCGGGGCCTGCAGTTTGAATCAGCAGCTCTGGAGAACTCGACCGCTGCTGGCGGCCTCCTTCACGGTCCTCAGCAGCAAGTTTGGCAGCGGCTCGTTTGGACTTCATACTCGATTCCATCTTGGTGCGCTCCGTAAGACAAATATTTAACAGAGCCGACAACGATCTCAGGAATGGTAAGTACTTACCTGCGGACCGTTTTTAAACTTACGCTGGAGAAGCGACGCTCCCCCTGCCTGTGGCTTCGCAATGCGTTCGACGATATGTCGCGCGTGCGTGCTGGCAGGGTCTTCACGTAGTTACTCACGTGACTCCGAAGTAAAATAAAGTAATTACATGTCAATTAAATGTGTTTACGCTTGACATCACCACTATCAGGTGGACCTTGCTTGGAAGCCATGGCCTGGGTTAAATTTAAGCAAAATAAAGTAAGATTGTACAAAACCCAGGGATCACCTCTAACAACTGCAGATGTAAACAAATGACTCGAAGATAGATGCAAAAAGCTGGAGTAACTCAGCGGGACAGGCAGCATCTCTGGAGAGAAGGAATGGGTGCTGTTTCGGTGCAGGGCCCTTCTTCAGACCCGAAAAATGTCACTCCTGAGATGCTGCCTGTCCCGCTGAGTTACTCCAGCTTTTTGTGTCTATCTTCGGTTAAAACCAGCACCTGCAGTTCCTTCCCAAATAAATAACTATCTCGCCCTATAGAGCGCACGCCACATGCAGCGCCATCTGTGGCCACCCAAGGGATTTCAAGAGACCATCAGTTGCCGGAAAATCGATCATGGACCTGCAGATCGAAACTGTCAAACATTGATAATTTCAAAGTATTCACAATAGAATTAGCATCATGACTCTGCCATAACTTCCTGTATTTACATCCTTATAAAGTGCCATTGTAACATTACCCTTCGGTTAAAGTCAACCTTTCATATTAAGTGTGAATGTGTCAGTGAAATAATGGGGTCAAGGAAAGAGCGTTCACGTCGCGGCCCTATTTCCACCAATCTTTCCACCACCACGCACAAGAAGCGACAAGACAGACACTATTGTATGCAGATGCCGAGATGTGTGTTCACCTCTGGCTGAACAACTTCTAATCTTGTGTGTGGACTCGATAAAAAGAAATGAAATAATACCAGCACTACGTTTTGGAGCATCACGTACACCATGCAAAGGGAGCAGAGAAGATTTGCAAGAATGTTGCCAGGACTCGAGGGTCTGAGCTAAAGGGAGAGGTTGAGCAGGCTGGTACTGTATTTCTTGGAGCGCAGGAGGATAAGGGCTGATCTTACAGAGGTGTACAAAATCATGACAGGAATAGATCGGGTAGATGCACAGAGTCTCTTGCCCAGAGTAGGGGAATCGAGGACCCGAGGACATAGGTGTAAGGAGAGATGGGGGAAGATTTGATTTGAACCTGAAGGGTAACCTTTTCACACAAAGGGTGGTGGGTGTATGGAACGAGCTGCCGGAGGAGGCAGTTGAGGCTGGGACTATCTCAACGTTTAAGAAACAGTTAGACAGGTACATGGATAGGACAGGTGTAGAGGGATATGGGCCAAACGCAGGCAAGTGCGACTAATGTAAATGGGGCATGTTGGCCGGTGTGGGCAAGTTGGGACGAAGGGCCGTTTCCACACTGTATCACCCCATGACTCATTGACTCTATTGCACAGGATGAACAAATGTGAGATTTAATAGTTTCTTCAAATCCAAGAGACAGATGACTTCTGCTGTGGTAGTGTAAGCCTTGTGGGACCTCACTGGTGGGTCTCACTGTGATATGGGCTGATGTATTAAGTAGCGGGCTACTTCACTACAGCAGCTGCCACAGCTGATGCTTCTTACAAAGCTCCACTGCCTGATCTGACACCAGGCATGAGTCAGTCAGATACAGGTCGTGGATAAAACATAAAACATAGAACAGTACAGCACAGGAACATGCACTTTGGTCCATGGTGTCTGCTCCAAACAAGTTAACCCTGTCTGCACATGACCCATACCCCTCCGTTCCCTGCATATCAAGAGCCACGCTTTATCTCTTGAAAAAAAATCAATTCTCTTCTCTGCAGCTTTACCTCCATGCATCCCATGAAGTCGACTGGGATAATTGAAAAGTAGAGAAAAAAATGTCTCACCAACCGAGGCGGCGCGGTGGCACAGCGGTAGAGTTGCTGCCTCACGGCCCTTCCAGCGCCAGAGAACCGGGTTCAATCCTGACTACGGGTGCTGTCTGTACGGCGTTTGCACGTTCTCCCCGTGACCTGCGTGGGTTTTCTCCGAGATCTTCGGTTTCCTCCCACACTCCAAAGACGTGCAAGTTTGTAGGTTAATTGGCTTGGAGTAAATGTAAAAATTGTCCCTAGTGGGACTTACAGTGAGTTTCCACCAAGCCAATTTACCTGCACACCTGTACACCTTTGGAGTGTGGGAGGAAACCGGAGATCTTGGAGAAAACCCACGCAGGTCACCGGGAGAACGTGCAAACTCTGCACAGACAGCACCCGTAGTCGGGATCGAACCCGGGCCTCCGCCGCTGTAAGCAGCAACTCTACCTCCAATATAAATTAAACCTCATTATATTTCTACGGTTATGTGGTATCTGACATGATTAACAGCAGCCACCACATGGTCTGCGGACTTTGGAGGTATAGTGTGGAAACAGGCCCTTCAGCCCATCGAGTCCACGTTGACCAGTGATCACCCTAGTACACTAGCACTAACCGACACACTAATGTCACCAAAGCCAATTAACCTACAAACCACTACGTCTTTGGAGTGCGGGAGGAAACCGGAGCACCCGGAGAAAACCCAAGCGGTCACAGGGATAGGATAGCTTTAGAGGGAGATGGGCCAAACTCAGGCAGGTGGGTCTAGTGCAGCTGGTCGATGTTGGTTGATGTGGGCAAGTTGGGCTGAAGGGCCTGATTCCACGCTGTATCACTCTATGACCCCGTGACTAATATGTACGCTGCTCCTGGTCCTTACAGGGCCGCACTCGTTTGTGGAACTGGCCTTCGTGGGAAAACAAGCGGGGCCGGAAAATAGATTGTGCCAACAACTGAAAACCCTTGAAAATCATGGCTATGTGCCAGAGGTGGAGTCGGGAGAGTTTGTTTGCCATGGAGGGAGATTTACTACAGACGGACTACAAGACCGCGGCCACTCATGGTGATACCGACCAAAATCCAGTGTTTGTACTCTTTGACCTTTTAATTACACGAAACCAAGTTTGGTTCCCACCAGAGATCTCACCCCAGCAAGAATCCGAGATGACTTGCTGGATATAAATAACCATCCTTCATATCCTCTTAAAGCTTTACAAAAGAAGGCAACAATTTTCAAGATATTTACAAACCCTTGGCTTAGCTCCAAAATAAGTGTGGGGACACCATCAATATTGGACTCAGAAAACAGAAATGCCCTTTCAAAGGGCATTTATATCTTACTTAAGTGAAACACAAAGTGTTGAAGTAACTCAGCAGGCCAGGCAGCATCTCTGGAGGACATGGGTAATTTAGTTTAGTTTATTTTAGTTTAGTTTAGTAAAACAGCGTGGAATTGGGCCCTTCGGCCCACCGGGTTTTTACTCGTGGACATTTTTCAACATGCTGAAAAAATGTCCTGAGTTACCTGATGCCCTGAGTACCTACGGCTGGCATTACGAGCCGCTACGATACATCTACGGACTCCTACGGCCTCTTACGGACTCCTACGGACTCGCTACGGACATTCTCCGAGTTTGAATCAAGGGGAAAACTCGGGAGAATTCGTGAGTAACTCGGGAAAGTGGGACAGGGCCTTTAGCAATAAAGGAGCTCGTCAGTGAGTTAAATATCATTTGCCTAATCAGCAGCATCACAACTTAAGAGGGAAATTGTCATATCCGTATAAAATAGTAAGATTAAACGAGAACTTACCAGTTTGAAGTTTGGTCGTTATTTTATGAAGAGTTACGATGAGCTACGATGAAGAGTTACATGAAGAAGGCTGTCCCCACGCATGCGCCGTCAATCTTAAAAGCAGCGGTGTGAAATCACAGAAAAGTTGTTGAACTATGTGAAAAATATACATCGTCTAGATGCGCTGGGACGCATCCTTAGTGATGTGACCTGGGGTCATCGGGTGTTTCGGGTCTCACAACATCAGACACCCTTGCCCAGGCGACCCAGCCGGGGTTGATCAGGCCCCGACTTGCGTCCCAGCAGCAACCGCCCACGGATCCGCCATCTTAATAACTACTCTGCAGGGGTTGGGAGATTCTAGTGCGGGAGGGACTGGGCTCTGTGGGGTGACTCCCGGCCGGGCTCCTCCTGCGCCTCACCAGGTTCAAGGCCTGTGCGCTGCACCTCTTTTTCCTTCTCCGTGCATTTCATTCTCGCCTGATGGATGTTTAGGCCACGATGGTTCATTAGGCCTTTCCGTAGCTTTGTTGGGTGTCTTTCTCACGAAAGACACAGACTGGGGTGCTAACCCAGCCTTTCCCGGGTGCCGTCTTTCCGTGCCGTCAACTGTCTCTCCAGTAGTCTGGATAATAAGACTATAGTTAACTAGAACTTACAGAAAGATCGTTATGTTGCGAGGGTAGGGAGCGGAGGGCACGTAATCCCTCATCGTAACTCCTCATAAAATAACGATTTTCTCGTTTGGTAAGTTCTCGTTTGATCTTACTATTTTACTTCGGAGTCACGGGAGTGACTACGTGAAGATTTTGAAGCTCTGTGATTTCATGCCGAGGAATGAGTCCACGCGTCACAATTGCATCAATTGACCAGGACAAGTGAGAAAATTAATGCATTCAAAACATGACATGTTTAACAATACTAATGCTATAATAACAAGAAAGAAAATAAACAGTGACCCCTCTCACCTAGGGGGAAACTGTGAAACAGAACTTAAAACAGAATCAGCAAAAATCCCCGGTCTGGCGATAGACATTATAAAACCTCTGGTACGTCCTCTCATTCGACCATCTCGCAGCCACTAGAATGTGGTCAAGAGGGACGTCCATATCCCTTGCTGCTGATGTCGATGCAGCCCTGGTGGAATGAGGTTTAAAAATGTCAGTGTCCACTCCTGCACACGCCAGACCCTGTTTAATCCATCTAGAGATGGTCTGCACCGTAACGTCTTTGTGAGGTTTGGTATAGCTAACAAAGAAGGAGAGATCCGAGCCTCTCAGGCTCTTAGTGACCTTGATGTATTGGTTTATGTGTGACACTACACACACTCGTGGATCTGAGGGGAATGCCATAAAACTCAATTTGAGCTCCTGTACCCCTGGCCTGCTCGGCTTGACGAGGACATGAACGAAAAAGGTGATGTTATTACAGGAAGTACCCATACTGTCCAGTCTGAGATTTTGTAACGTCTGGGCCCGTTGTGCTGAGGCCAGCGCCATGAGCATGACTACTTTGAGTGTAAGATAGTGCAGTGAGAGATGAAGCTGGTGCCCACTGACGGACCAGCGTGAGGACCACGCTCACATCCCATATATGTGTGTACCTGGGCCTAGGTGGAGTGGAGTTAAAAATGCCCTTCATAAGCTTGGTAATTAAAGGGTGAGACCCTACCATGTGGTTCACTGGCCCCAGCCTTAAATAATTTGACAAAGCACTCTGGGCACTGTTAATGGCACTGTAACTGAGCTTGTTATCGTGAAAAAGTGACAAAAGAAATTCCAAAACATCCGTAATAGAAGCTGTGTCATATGAAATGTTAGAGCGAGAACAGTACATCTCCCATTTCCTTATGTGAGAGATATACTGTTTCTGTGTGCTCTTCCTCCGGCCGCAGTGATGACATCTATGGTACGCTCTGAAAGCCCGAGCCCCAGGAACGGTCTCCTCAGAATCTGCAAATCAACAAATCTATACGGTCATGAAGAGGGTGGCTTTCCCCTGTCACTGGGTGTACCAGCAGATTTCTGCTCTTGGGCACTGCCATAAAAAGCTGTGTAATTAAGGCTAGAACCAGAGGGAACCAATGCTGAGTAGATCAGTCTGGCACTACCGATATGCCAGTGGTGGAGTCTTGCTGAATATTTGCCACACATCGAGTAATGAGGCAGAATGGGGGATAAACATACACAAATTTTCCACCTCAGTGTAGCGAGAATGCATCCACCGCTACTGCCCCTGGGTCTGGCTCCTATGACACGTAAATTGGTAACTGATGATTAAGCCTGGAAGCAAACAGATCAATGTCCAGTACACCATAACGAAGGACAATATCATTAAACACTTCGTGATTTAACATCCATTCTGTGTTGTCATTGAACTCTCGTGACCTGGTGTCTGCCACCATGTTATATCTACCTGGTAAATAAATAGCTGAAACCCAGATGCTTCTTGCAATTCAACAGTGCCAGATGAGATTAGACAATCTATCACAGGATACAGACTTACTTCCACCCATGTGATTAATGTACGCTACTGCGGTAGTGTTGTCAATCTGAAGTTGGACATACACATGATGCCTGTTGGTACAAAAAGCCTTTAACCCATAGAGTACTCCCAACAACTCTAAGTAGTTAATGCCGTGTGACTGAAACATCGATGATTCCTGCCGGTCCCATCCACCACCGCAGCTCGAGACGGCATCGGTAGCAATCCATCCTAGTGCACTGGCATCAGTCTGCAGGATAACTGATGGTGTATCGACTAAAATAGTACTAGAACAACACTGAATATTGGTAATCCACCATTGTAACTCAGCCAGGGCTTCAGCTGGCAATTGCATGAGTCTATCGAAACAACCTCTCTGAAGCTTGAGTGCCTGTTCCTTTGCATGCTGTAAGTTTTGGTAGTGCAAAGGCCCGAATTGAGCAGCTGGAAACGCTGCCACTAATTTTCCAATTATACGAGCCACATGTCTAATAGAAGGTTGATTATCAACAATGAGTTTCCTGCAGGTTTCAATTAACTCTAATTGCTTACCCCGAGGCAGAGTCACTGACATGTGTACTGAGTTAATGGTGAATCCAAAATAGTCAATTATCATAGATGGCACCAATTTAGACTTAACTGAATGGATTAAAAACCCTAGCTTTTCAAAAACAAGTTTTGCAGCTGACACAGATAGCTCAACTAATTCCAAAGTCCTCCCAATGACTAAGATGTCATCCAAATATGCCATGATAATATGTTTCTGTGCCCTGAGTAACCCCAGGACTGGTTTTAGCAATTATGTGAATAGTCTGGGAGCTGAGTCTTAGGCAATGCCTTAAACCACCACAACTGATCCATCCAGTTAAACATCAAAAATTTCCTGTGATCTTCATGAATGGCCACTGAATAGTAAGCATCTTTGAGGTCAATGCTCGACATATAACATCCCTTGGAGAGCAGTTGTTTGGCAGTGACAAATGTTTCCATACTGCACAAAGGTGTTAAGCTCTGTCAAATCAAGGATAATTCGACATCCTCCATCCTTCTTTTGCCTACTAAACATGTTGGACACAAACTGGTGAGACTCACGACTCGACCTCTCAATTACCCCTTTCTTGAACAAAGAATCAAGTTCTCTTTGTGCACTCATACACTCCTGTTGTGAAAACACAAACGTGCGACAGGTGTATGCTGAGTGTGTGGAGGTGAGTCAGAAATGAACTCAATTTGGAAACCTTGTATACTGTGCAGTATAAACAGGTCAGATGTTATCCAATGCCATTCATGTAAGAAAAATTGCAATCTCCCCCCAACTTGTAATGGATCCATCGCAGGCTCACTTACCTTAGAGGCTACCGGCGGTAAGATCTCTGCTTCTGCCCCCGAGGTCTGGGGAGTAGGGCTGTTGGAGGGCGCCGCATCTTGAACATGGCCCGGCTCAGGTCCTGCCCTAAAAAAGGCCTCTGTGCCTGTTGCTCGACACCATGTCCACCATATCCGGCGAACCGTCTGGTATGGAGAGGAGGGCAGGGGTACAGTCTCCGGAAAGACGATACCTTTGGAGGTGCCTTCATGAGGCCAACAGTTTTGGCCACCTCATCAAGCTCTTTTACCTGTTTAGACAGGTCTTCTCCGAACAGGATGTTTGGGTGTTGCACATTCCCCGGCTTACACAGCCCAGGAAATTTAGGGTTTAGAGCAGGACGGATGGCATTCTTCCTGAGCCAATTGATTTCAAAATGTGCATTGCACATTAATGACATTAACGCGTCCTGCTGAGTATCAGAGAGGGGCGCCCCCTCCACAGACCTGGCAAAGGCCGTGATGCCCGAGGCGAGTAGCCGGAGTACTCTTTGGAGTTTAACCTCTTGGGCTCGGACACCCCCTCCAATGTGTCCCCGGACACTAAGTGAGGCACAGTTTAGTGGAGTATGATACCTGGCAGTTTCCTCCTCCATCGTTTGTTCTTGGAGTTGATGGGAAGCCAGATAATTTATGTTCATTGCGAGCTCTTCATCCAATGGTTCCCCTGTAAGGGCAGGGATCGCAAATTTGGATGCCATAGATGGTACACCCGATGTTCCCTCATGCCCTGAAGCATGCTGCCCAACTGTGCCTCCGTACTCTGGGTCAGTACAGCACTGACCTCGTACGCTCCCCTCATCTGAGAGGGAGATATTCTGCAGCCCTGACACAGGCGCTGCTGCCTCAGGTTCTCTGTAATCCCCGGGCTCCAATAGCTCCGTCCTTTGGAGCATATCGCTCTGGAGTAACCTCTCCACTCGGTTCTCCATGTGGGCCAGCCTGCTAATAACACTGCCCATAGAAGGAGGGGAAAATTCCACCTCCTGGCCCGACTCATCTGCTCTGCCAGTGGCCCTGAAGGCGAATTCGGCGGCCTCACGCTGCCCGCAGACCCGTGGTCTTCCGCAGCCGGTTTCGTCGCGGCTCGCCTCTTTACTTTCGACATGTCTCCCGCAATCCGAAGCTGAAAAAACGGTAAGCAAAACACACTCCGGACCGGGAGCAACGACCTCAGCTAAGTTTTAAACACTTACCTGAGCCTTTAAACTTACCCGCTGGAAGGAGCGACGCGCCCACCAGCCAATCGTTGCGCAATGCGCCAGACGTAATGACGCGCATGCGTGGGGACGGCCTTCTTCAAGTAGTCACTCACGTGACTCAGAAGTAAAATTAGATTAATTTATCTTTCAATCAATGTCTGCACAGACTGGGCAGGAATCATTTATATTTCCCATTATTTTGAAGAGAGTTTTCAAATGTGTCTTTTCTGAGTTAAATGCTGCATTGCAGAGTTTTATTGAAAGATGTCATCTTGGGTTTTGCCTGTTTCTGATATCAATCTACTTGATATAGACCTGAGCACCAAAATATGGTTAGAATTTGCAGGAGGTCTCATTGATTTGCAGAGGCACAAGACTGGGAACCTGCTTTGCAGCTGCAGTTTAGCAATAGGGCCAGCAGATGGCAGTGGACTCAGCAGAACTCGAGCCTGAGTAACAAATGACACAAAGTGCTGGAGCCTGTCCCACTTAGACAATTTTTTAGGTGGCTACAGGCGACTAGGCTGTCGCCACATGGTCGCTAGGGTGTCGTCTGTATGGTCGTGAGTCGTCTCCTCAGTCGCCCAAAGAGTCGTAGCGTCTTTCTGGTCGCCAACATGGATTTTTAACATGTAGCAATGTTACAAAATTTTGAGATTTTAAAAATCAAGTCTGCAATTTATCTCATCAGATAAAGCATAAAAAGAAGTTTAATTTGACACCTAATTCACTTTCATATCTTCAGTATTAAGAAAGTTATGGCCATTTTCATACTCGGATATCAGCATCTTGTTCCCTATTGCTTTTCCATTGACTTAACACAAAAGCTGTGATCGAGGACAGTCAAAAGCCCATAACTTTCTTAAAAATTAAGAGAACTAAAATAAATTTTCAGTTATTATAGATTGAAGCATTCTGAAACTAATATGAAACAATCTTACTTGGATGACCTGAAATTAAAGCATATAATTAGTTAGTTACCCAATTGTAGCAAATTACAAAATTCAATTACTAGATCGATCAACATCTATCCATTTCTTAAGAAAATATTATCATTTTTTTTAAAGCCTAAGTGTCCAAATAACAGTCACACAAGAATTCATGATTATAACATGATTTTTAAATCTCATTGTTATGAATTTATAGGCCAAATTGAAGGAATTTTGTGTTAATGCCCATAAATTAATGGGCATTTTAAACAGTTTGCGAGTGGGATTTTCTGGAACGCGCTGTATTGGAACGTTGCGGTTGCAGTGAATTTAAACCCCATATCAGCAGGAAAAATTCTGCCAGTTCATATAGGGAATAAATCACCATTTCGCAACATGAAATATTGATTAAAGTAACCTAAACAAGCAGGTTTATATGAAAAAATAAACAGCTTTCACTTACCTGTCCCCTACGTAAAATCAGTCCCCGTTGTCGGTGTTCACGGCATTAGCAGCTAATTTTTATTTTACTGCAGAGCTGAAATAGTCGGGCGATTAAAAAAAAATATTAACTTACCGGCAGTCAGAACGAATCTCCAGAAATAGCTCGCACTCCGACAAAATATAATTCTGGTGACAAGGGGGAAACTGCATTTTAACCCCGCCCCCCCCCCTTAAAGGCGCCAAAGTCACGCACACGGCCAGCAACAAAACTGCAGCACCGCTGAAGGTAAGTTTTGTAACATACCTACAACATGTTGAACATTTTACGTCAACAGCGGCGGTCGTGGGTTTGACGCCAATGAGCGTAGCTTGACGAAGGTGCTGTCGTAGGTTGTCGCCAGGATGACGCAGGTTGTCGCCGGTGCTGACTTTGGTGCATTCCATTGTCGTAGTCGCCGGCGGTCGCTTAGAAAATCGCCTAACAGGCCCGTAACTCAGCGGGTCAGGCAGCATCTCTGGAGAACATGGATTGGTGACGTTTCTGGTCGGGATGCTTCTTCGGAAGTGAATTACTGAGTTACTCCAACACTATGCGTTTTTTTTTAGTAAACCAGCATCTGCAATTGATTGCTTCTACAAAAAAAAGTCAAAGTGCTGGAATAACTCAGCAGGTCAGGCAGCATCTGTGGGGAATTATGAGCGACATCGAGAGGCAGACAGCTGGAACCTTTTCCCTCAGGTGGAATAGTTATAAGGTGAGGGGGAAAAAGTTTAATGGAGATTTGGTGGGTGCCTGGAATGTGCTGCCAGGGGTGGTGGTGGAGGCAGACATGATAGTGGTGTTTAATAGGCTTTTAGATAGGCACACGGAAGTGCGGAGGTTAGTGGGAAACGGATCATGTATAGGCAGAGGAGATCAGCAGCTTGGCGTCATGTTCCACACAAACATTGTGGGCCGAAGGGCCTGTTCCTGTGCTGTACTGTTCTATGTTCTATGTTCTAACATGGATAGAGGACATTTCGGATCGGGATCCTTCTGCAATGTAGTGTCCGCTACGTTGATGTCCAATGTTGGGCAGTATAATGGCGCAGCGGTAGAGTTGCTGCCTTATAGCGCAAGAGACCCGACTATGGGTGCTGCCTGTACGGAGTTTGCACGTTCTCCCCGTCACGTGCGTGGGTTTTCTCCGGGTGCTCCGGTTTCCTCCCACACTACAAAGACTCCAAAGGTTTGTGGGTTAATTGGCTTGGTATAAAATGTACAATTGTCCCTAGTGTGTGTCGCGGTAGTCATGGTGTACGGGGTGATCGCTGGTCGGCGCGGTCTCGGTGGGTCAAAGGGCCTGTTTTCACGCTGTATTTCTAAAGTCTGATGTCTGTATAATAAACTCCCCTGGAAAATAAGAGGAGGATATAACTGTTATCAAAATCAGTGGCAGAAGGGATTAGTTAACAAAAATATTCAACACAGGACTGGGATTATTTTAATATTCCACGAAACAAATTTTGTTAAAACATAACAAACCAGGAAGCAACAAAATCCCAGTTGCCACAACAAACTTCCCCATTGATGGCTCATCAGTCATTTGCATCCTTGTAAATGTTATCTCATGTGTTCTGTCACATGTGAGAAAATATTGTGGAGGTTCCTTGCTTATCAGTGCACTGGCCTGATTCAAATCCACAGTTACATCTCCGGGTAAACAAATGTGACTAAACACAGAAATAAGGACACAAAGAGCTGGAGTGACTCAGCGGGTCAGGCCGCATCGTTTCGCTAGTTTAGTTTAGAGATACAGCGCAGAAACAGGCCCTTCAGACCACCGAGTCCGCGCCGACCAGCGATCCCCACACACTAAGAATAAGGGGTAAGCCATTTAGAACAGAGATGAGGAAACACTTTTTCACGCAGAGAGTTGTGAGTCTGTACCTCAGAGGGCGGTGGAGGCCGATTCTCTGGATACTTTCAAGAGGGAGCTAGATAGGGCTCTTAAAGATAGCGGAGTTAGGGGATATGGGGAGAAGGCAGGAACGGGGTACTGATTGGGGATTACACAAAAAGCAGGAGAAACTCAGCGGGTGCAGCAGTATCTAAGGAGCGAAGGACATAGGCGACGTTTCGGGTCGAGACCCTTCCTCATACTGATTGGGGATGGTCAGCCATGATCACGTTGAGAGGTCACGGGGAGAACGTACATACTCCATACAGACAAGCACCCATGGTCAGGATTGAACCATGGTCTCCGGCGCTGTGAGGCAGCAACTCTACCGCCGCACCACCATGCCGTTCGGTGAAGATGGATCGGTGACGAACCACCATCCCCAGTTCCTTGTGTCTACGGTTTCGAACAAAACACAAAGTGCTGGAGTAACTCAGCGGGTCAAGCAGAATAGTAAATGATGTGGATAGGTAACGTTTTGGGTTGGAATCTTTAGACTGATTGTTGTAAGGGGGAGAAAGCTAGAAAAGAGAGGTGAGTGATAGGTGGATACAGGTGAGGGGGGGTTGATGGCAGATGGGTGGGCAAAGGCCAGAGGTGAAAATGAAACAAAAGGGTGGAGTCTCATGAGTTAAGGAGGGGAGACATGAATTGTGAGGCCAGAGGAAGGGATGTAGATCGAAGGGGATGGTGACAATAAGTGATAGGTGGATACAGGTGAAGGGGTTTGGATTGGCAGATGCGCGGACAAAGGCTAGAGGTTTGTGAAAAAGCAAACAAAATGGTACCAGATAAAGAGAGAAGGTGAGTGAATTGTGAAGCCAGTGGAAAGGAGATAGATGGAAGGGGGAAGGGGAACTGGATACTGAAAGAATGTGGTTGCACCTAGGTGGGGCACAGGGAAGAGGGGGGGGGGGGAAAGAGAGGGCGTTCGGCTCGCTATTTTGGATGAATTTTGCATTTCTTATTTCCTTTAGTTGTTGCTAACGTACATTGTGGTCACTGAACCCAAAACCCATCATTGGCACAAAAAGCTGGAGTAACTCAGCGGGACAGACTGCATCTCTGGTGACGTTTCGGGTCGAGACCCTTCTTCAGACTGAGAGTCACGGCAGAGGGAGTCTAGAGATATACGGTAGAAGGGTAAGGTGTGAAAATGACAGATCAAAGCAGAGGATGACAAAAGGAATTGTAGAATGGTCTGTTGTTAGTTCGCTGAGGGGAAGGTGACAACGAGGTGAACAAACAGTAACATTTAATCAGGAGGACTGTGAAACTAGTCGGAGAATTAGCATGGGGGAGCAATGGAGAGAGAGGGAAAGCAAGGGTTACTTGAAGTTAGAGAAGTCAATGTTCGTACCGCTGGGGTGTGAGCTGCCCAAGCGAAATATGAGGTGCTGTTCCTCCAATTTGTGCTGGGCCTCACTCTGACAGTGGAGGAGGCCCAGGACAGAAATGTCAGTGTGGGAATGGGAGGGGGAGTTAAAGTGTTTAGCAACCAGGAGATCAGGTAGGTTTAGGCCGACTGAACGGAGGTGTTCAGCGAAACGATCGCCGAGCCTGCGCTTGGTCTCGCCGATATATAGAAGTAAAAAAACCCGATTTTGTACTCAATTTAACATTTTCTCAGTACATCACAGACAATTAAGTACATTAAATTAGAGAAGATAATATTCTTACCATCTGGAAACATTAAAACAGCAGGTGAACTCAGGGAAGAGTGGAGAGGAGGTGTTGATGTTGACATGTGAAGAGATTTCATGAACATAATGTTTGAAATTCAGTTTACAACTGAACATGACGTCCGAGACTAGAAACAGCCTTCGACAAAGACACAGAGTGCTGGAGTAACTCAGCGGGTCAGGCAGCATCTCTGGAGAACAGGGAGAGTTGATGTCTTGGGTCAGGACCCTTCTTCAGACTGGTTTTACAAACGGAAGATTGACACAAAAAGCCAAAGTGACTGAGAGGGACAGGCAGCATCTCTGGAGGAAAGGAACGGGTGACGTTTTCGGGTCGAGACCCTTCTTCAGACTGAGATTCAGGGGAGGGGGAAAGGAGAGATATAGACGGTGATATGGGGAAATGTAGAACAAATGAATGAAAGATATGCAAAAAAGTAACAATGACAAAGGGAACAGGCCATTGTTAAATGTAGACTGGGCGATCGTTTTGCTCAGCCCTCCTCAAAAGTGAAAATGAACTAGTGGCCTTGTTCCAATTCAGATGATTGTCAGTGTGTGGGATGGATTTACTGATGTGTGTTCAGATTTTAAAGTTAATGAGCTCATGACCCTTCCAAGGTGGGACCTTTGGCTCCAGACTGAGTCAGTTCGGCCCATCGAGTCTACTCCGCCATTCAATCACACTATTCTATCTCTCCCTCCTAACTCTATTCTCGTGTCTTCTACCCGTAACCCCTGACACCTGCACTAATCAAGAATCAATCTATCTTTGCCTTAAAAATACCCACTGACTTGGTCTCCAAAGAATTCCACCGATTCACCACCCTCTGACTAAAGAAATTCCTCCTCGTCTTCTTGTAATGTTTTGTTATTGATGTTAATGTTTCATGTGTCATTCTTAATCCGGTGTGTCGTGCTGTTACTTGCGAGCGGAGCACCAAGGCAAATTCCTTGTATGTGTACGTACTTGGCCAATAGACTTGCCAATTTCTAATTTCCTAAAAGAGCGTCCTTTAATTCTGTCTATCTATCCCTGCCTTAAATATATCCACTGACTTGGCCTCCACAGCCTTCTGTGGCAAAGAATTCCACAGATTCACTACCCTCTGACTATATATCAGAGTTAGTGATGGGGATCAGAGGTCATTCCCAATAAAGGCAAGAGATTAATGTTTAAAAGATACTGCGTCCTGCTGCCAGTGGAATATTAGATAATGTTCTCCGAGACGAGCATCGGTGGGAGAAATATTCTGACAATGTCATTTATTATATGAAATACTTTGAAATGTTTCAGAGAGCACTCACACTTTTTTACTTCTTTAATAAATTTTAAAATGATGTAGTAAAGGTATATCAATATTTTGAAAGATTGGTTTAAAAGTCTTGGCTTTTAATCATGCTATGACCTTTTTTTTGCTTTTCCCTGACGTAAGGCTGGCACTGGCTCAGCGGCAGTTGAGGCCTTCCAGCTCCGGAGACCCAGGTTTAGTTTTGTTTCGAGATGCAGCATAGAAACAGGCCGCTCGGCCCACAGAGTCTGCACCGCCCAGCGATCCCCAACAATAACACTACCCTGCACACACCAGGGACAATTTTATATTTATACCAAGCCAATTAATCTGCAAACCTGTGCGTCTTTGGAGTGTGGGAGGAAACCAAAGATCCTGGAGAGAAACCACGCAGGTCACGGGGAGAGCGTTCAAACTCCGTACAGACAGCACCCGTAGTCAGGATCGAACCCGGGTCTCTGGCGCTGTGAGGCAGCAACTCTACCGCTGCGCCACAGTGCTGGCTACTTTGGACTGTTTCAATGAAGCTCTCACACTGTTATTTTTTTACTACTTTTAACAAATGTGAACACTGATATTGTAAAGGTGTATCAATATTTTGGAAGACAGGCTTGAAAGTCTTGGCGTTAAAGAATGCAGTGACCAACCTTTGGAATAAGTGAGGTGTAAGATATAAACAGGGTGACATACATTCTACGTAAAATGGCAACTCGGCACAACTGGGGCTTCCAGACACTTTCTTGACCCTAACTAGAGGGGCAGCACGGTGGCGCAGCGGTAGAGTTGCTGCCACACAGCGCCAGAGACCCGGGTTCGATCCTGAACACGGGTGCTGTCCGTACGGAGTTTGTACGTTCTCTCTGCGACAGCGTGGGTTTTCTCTGGGTGCTCCGGTTTACGCCCACGTCCCAAAGACCTACAGGTTTGTAGGTGAATTGACTTTGCTAAAATTGCCCCTCGTCTCTATGATAGAACCAGCATGAAAGGGTGGTCACTGGTTGGCACGGACTCGGTGGGCCGAAGGGCCTGTTTCCATGCTTTATCTCTAATCTAAACTAATTGTTGCATGTTCTGCCTTTATTATCATTTGCTGATAGCTGACTCAGTCCCACTCATTATTAGTAAATACATAAATATCTGATGTCATTGTGGCTTTTGCAAGCGAAGATAAGTACAGTATTTACTGCAGGATTTCTTACAAAGTTTATGAATTTAGTTTAGTTTAGGGACACAACGTGGAAACAGGCCCTTTGGACACTCTTTAGAAAAACAGCATAGAAACAGGCCCATCTTAGAAAAGAAGGGTTGGGAAGAAGGGCTCCAGCCCAAGAGGCCACATATCCATGTTCTCCAGAGATACTGCCAGACCCACTGAGTTACTCCAACACTTTGTGTCCCTTTGTGTAAACCAGCATCTGCAATTCCTTGTTTCTATTTTCTGCAAAGACTCCACCCCAGGACATCAATTCCACTCAATGTAACAATATAACCATATAACAATTACAGCACGGAAACAGGCCCTCTCGGCCCTTCCAGTCCGTGCCGACCATTTATTTTCCCCTAGTCCCATCTACCTGCACTCAGACCATACCCCTCCATTCCCTTCCCGTCCATATACCTATCCACTTTACTTTTAAATGTTAAAATCGATCCTGCCTCCACCACTTCTGCAGGAAGATCATTCCACACAGCCACCACTCTCTGAGTAAAGAAGTTCCCCCTCATGTTACCCCTAAACTTCTGTCCCTTAATTCTCATGTCATGCCCTCTTGCTTGAATCTTCCCTACCCTCAATGGGAAAATCTTATCCATGTCAACTCTGTCTATCCCTTTCATCATTTTAAAGACCTCTATCAAGTCCCCCCTTAACCTTCTGCGCTCCAAAGAATAAAGACCTAACTTGTTCAACCTTTCTCTGTAACTTAGTTGCTGGAACCCAGGCAACATTCTAGTAAATCTCCTCTGTACTCTCTCTATTTTGTTGACATCCTTCCTATAATTAGGCGACCAAAATTGTACACCATACTCCAGAATTGGTCTCACCAATGCCTTGTACTTCATATTGAATCCTCCCTTATTGTTCCAAAGAATCTCACACTGAACCATTCATTAGAACTTTTCTCTCCCAGGAAATATCAAAAACTGCAAGGCACACCTTTAAGCTGAGACGGTCAAATTTTAAATCTCACTCTATCCCCCACTCTCCGTCCTCACCTCCCTCACTTTCCCGTCCCTCTCCCCTCCCGACCCCTCTCCTCTCCCTCTATCCCCCTGCTCCCCCACTCCCCCCTATCTCACCTCCTCACAATGAAAATTGGAATGTTTTTTTTAATGAAACATTTCCCCTATCCCAGCCCCTAGCACAAAAATTGAGATTTTTCTTTAAATAGCCTAAACACAATGTTAGCTGTTAATGAAAATGGATTTTGATTAAAACTGAGGTTTTTTTAAAAATCACGATATTTTAATATAAAAACCGACAAACAAGTGGGTAGTTGCAACTGACCGTCAGAAGAAATGACCACATCACCAATGAGGTAAGAAGGACCAAGGAGGGGACGCTGAGGCAGGCCGTAACTGGTTCTCATCCCTAGTTAAAGCCTACAAGTTCATTCCAAGAGTTCTCCCGAGTTTGCCCTGATTCGAACTCGGAGATTTACGGTAATGGCCGCTCGTCGGTACTCGGGGCTCTCGTGGACATTTTTCAACATTTTCTGCCTTTTCTGTCTTCCCGAGCTTACTTGCCATTAGCGAGTCTTCCCGAGTACCTGCCGTTAGCGTTACGAGCCGCTAAGAGACGTCCCCGAGCTCCGATGTGCCAGCTACGTCCAATCTCCGTGCTTACCATACGTTTGATTTTTTGTTTAACTCGGGAGAGCTCTTGAATGAACTCTCATCGTGGGACAGGGCCATAAGTTTCCACACGATGATAGATTTATCACTGTTCCGTCATGGTGAGTGGATGCGGAGAATTCGCTGAGCCGATGGAGACTGATTGCGGTGCAGCCTTGGCCTCAGCAAAGCCCCCTTCTCCACCGGCGCAGAGAAAGATTGATTTTATTGTGAGGCCGTGCCTCTAGTCCTGCACTCTCCCACTGGTGGAAATATCCTCTCTACAGCCACTCTATCCGGGCCTTTCACTAGTCGGTATATTTCTGTGACTTGGGATATTGCTCACATAATGGTAACAGTGTCCTCAGCTGAATTTCCTGATCCTAATCCTAGACCTGCAAGGTGGCGCAGCGGTAGAGTTGCTGCCTCGCAGCTCCAGAGACCTGGGTTCAATCCCGACTACGGGTGCTGTCTGTATGGAGTTTGTACGTTCTCCCTGTGACCTGCGTGGATTTTCTCTGGGATCTTCGGTTTCCTCCCACACTCCAAAGATCTACAGGTTTACAGGTTAATTAGCTTGGTATAAGTATAAAACAATTGTCTCGAGTGTCTGTAGGATAGTGTTAATGTGCTAATGGGGATCGCTGGTCAGTGCGGACTCGGTGGGCTGAAGGGCCTGTTTCAACACTATCTGTAAACTAAACTAAATCTACAGGCATGAATATAAACATTAAAAGAAAACAGAAGAAAACAAATATAAGGATATAAAAGAATGGAAGAAATGATTAAATGCCACCGTCTGAGGCTTTGACTTTAGAAAACTAATAAAAATGTCAATAAATTAATTTAAAAGACAGGTTAACGTTGGGCCATCTATCTTATGGTTAGGAAAACATACAGACAATGGCATTATGACTTCATTATCTAATAACAGTATTTTTGGGGGGTTAAATAGATATTGATCGCTGTGTGAATGAAAAGCCACCCCTTTAGGGCCTCGTTGGTTGAAACCAAATAAACAAAATGAAAAATCTTCACTGCTGCCACTGCTGCAGTCAGAGATTTCTTTGTAAGGAATTTCACAGGGGGGAAAAAAGACCCACGTTCCCTTAGCATTTCACGCAATGCATGCATATTTCATGTATGTAATTCTGCCATTGGAAATCTGTTTACAATTAGAGATGAAAATCTGACACATGGTGGGAATTGTTTCTCGATATCAGGCCACACCTGCATTACAATGTCTTTAATCGCCGGGCTGCATTTTCTCAGAGATTTGGTCCATTTCTGCCTCTCCAGGGTCCCAAAGCCCACCTCTCATGGAACGAGCTGCCCGAGGACGTAATTGAGGCAGGTACTATAACAGCATTTAAAAGACACTTGGACAGGTGCACAGACAGGAAAGGTTTAGACGGATATGGGCCAAACATGGTCAAATGGGACTAACTTAGATGGGGCATAGACATAGAAACATAGAAATTAGGTGCAGGAGTAGGCCATTCGGCCCTTCGAGCCTGCACCGCCATTCAATATGATCATGGCTGATCATCCAACTCAGTATCCCGTACCTGCCTTCTCTCCATACCCTCTGATCCCCTTAGCCACAAGGGCCACATCTAACTCCCTCTTAAATATAGCCAACGAACTGGCCTCAACTCCCCTCTGTGGCAGAGAGTTCCAGAGACCCACCACTCTCTATGTGAAAAAAGTCCTTCTCATCTCGGTCCTAAAGGATTTCCCCCTTATCCTTAAGCTGAGACCCCTTGTCCTGGACCTCCCCAACATTGGGAACAATCTTCCTGCATCAAGCCTGTCCAACCCCTTAAGGTTAGCTAACCTCTTAGCTAAGATGGTCTGGTTGGGTGGAAGGGCCTGTTTGCAGGCGATATAACTATATGACAAATAGCATTCCAGCCCATGAGAATTATTTTGAATTAAATAAACGATAGTTATTCTGAAGGTAGAGTTAACCAGTTGAGTTTTCTATATCTTGCTTTGTTTGTTTATATTGTGCAATATCATGATAGATGTTTTCACACAGAACAGCACCAGCAAAGTATAATCAATACTAGAAATATGAAATCAAACTAATAGCCAATAGATTAGACTTTGGAAACAAGGTTCCTGATGAAAGCTGATCGATCTTAAATGCAAACTCTGTTTCCCTTTCTGCAGATACGTTCGTCAGTGACAGGAGCAGAATGAGACCATTCGGCCCATCAAGTCTACCCCACCATTCAATCATGGCTGATCTATCTCTGCCTCCTAACCCCATTATCCTGCCTTCTTTCCATAAACTCTCCCACCGCAAATTGGAGGAGCAGCACCTCATATTTCGCTTGGGCAGTTTACACCCCAGCGGTGTGAACATTGACTTCTCCAATTTCAGGTAGTCCTTGCTTTCTCCCTCCTTCCCCTCCCCTTCCCAGCTCTCCCACAGCCCAATGTCTCTGCCTCTTCCTTTGCTTTTCCTGCCTCCCCCCCCCATCAGTCTGAAGAAGTGTCTCGACGCGAAACGTCGCCTATTCCTTCGCTACATAGATGCTGCCTCACCCGCTGAGTTTCTCCAGCATTTTTGTCTACCCCTGTACTAATCAAGAATACTTATGCTGCTTTTTCAAGAGTGTTTCATTGTCATAGGCCCCAAAACAGAACAATGAAATTCTTACTTGCAGCGACTCAACAGATAATGTATCCATCATGTATGTAAAATCCATAATAAATGATAAAGGAAAGTTCAGTAAAGTGTATATATACCATTATATATATAACAGAATTTGGAAAATCTCACATATATATATATATGTGTGTGTTTACATATACATATAACTGTACATGTGTAGGCAGATGCTGGTTTAAATTGAAGGTAGACATAAAGAGTAACTCAGTGGGACAGGCAGCATCTCTGGAGAGAAGGAATGGGTGATGTTTTGGGTCGAGACCCTTCTTCAGACTCTTTCACACCTCTAGTTTCCCTCTCCCCTGACTCTCAGTCTGAAGAAGGGTCTCGCGTGTGTGTAGGGAGCAGTGAGGTTCTACTTCAGTTGTATAGGGTCTTGGTGAGACCACACCTGGAGTATTGCATACAGTTCTGGTCTCCAAATCTGAGGAAGGACATTATTGCCATGGAGGGAGTGCAGAGAAGGTTCACCAGACTGATTCCTGGGATGTCAGGACTGTCTTATGAACAAAGACTGCATAGACTCGGTTTATATTCTCCAGAATTTAGGAGATTGAGAGGGGATCTTATAGAAACTTACAAAATTCTTAAGGGGTTGGACAGGCTAGATGCAGGAAGATTGTTCCCGATGTTGGGGAGGTCCAGGACAAGGGGTCACAGCTTAAGGATAAGGGGGAAATCCTTTCGGACCGAGATGAGAAGGACTTTTTTCACACAGAGAGTGGTGGGTCTCTGGAACTCTCTGCCACAGAGGGTAGTTGAGGCCAGTTCATTGGCTATATTTAAGAGGGAGTTAGATGTGGCCCTTGTGGCTAAGGGGATCAAAGGGTATGGAGAGAAGGCAGGTACAGGATACTGAGTTGGATGATCAGCCATGATCATATTGAATGGTGGTGCAGGCTCGAAGGGCCGAATGGCCTACTCCTGCACCTAATTTCTATGTTTCTATGTTTCTATGTTCTATGTTTCTATGTTTCTATGTTCTGTGTTTCTATGTATGTGTAAACCTGCATCTGCAGTTCCTTTCCTACAGACAAAAAGTGCTGGAGTAACTGAGCGGGGTCAGGCAGCATCTCTGGAGATAGGGAATAGATGTCATTTTGGGTCGAGTCAAGAGTTTATTGTCATGTGTCCCAGATAGGACAATGAAATTCTTGCTTTGCTGCAGCACAACAGAGTATTGGAAGCAAAAATACAGAACCGTTCAGTTCAATATTCACTTAAACAAGCAGATAAAGTGCACTAGCTGTTACAGTTCAGAGTCTGTTTGTTGGTGAGTTTAAGAGCCTGATGGCTGTGGGGAAGAAGCTGTTCCTGAACCTGGATGTACTGAGAGTCAGGGGAGAGGGACACTAGAGGTGCAGAACAAATCAGAGCCGGCACCGATGACCAAAGGAAAGGTGGAGCCCACAATGGTCTATTGTTGGCTGTGGAAGAGGCTACAAAGAAGGGATACATGTATGCAAATTTGTGTGTGCATAAAGTGTTTGCTTTATTTATATTGGTCTGTGGGCTAGTTTGAGTATTCCTGCTTGATGAATATATTAAGCAATCTGTCCCCCCCCCCCCCTCTCTGGTTGAGGGAACGCCTGCGTGGGCTTGGCATTGGATGAAGAACCCCCTGGGATGGACTGGGTTGTTTCAGACCAACCTAACTCGCGCTAGGACCCGGAGAATCATTCTCTTGCTCGGTGGAGGGTCTGGCTGCCGGAACGTAGACAACAAAAGCAGACTTGAATTGTCTCCCTCTCTCTCTCGCTCTCTCTCTGCCTGCATCCACACCCTACCATACACAGTTTCTGGTGAGTTGCTTATTTGCTTTTTAAAAGGAAAAAAAGAAAAGACAGGAGCAGGGGGGGAAATGTGTAATGCGTCTCACATTTCTGTGAGTAAATGTGTGTGAACACTGTTGCTGTAACCCTTTTTTTAAAAATCGAGCTGGGGGTTGCTGTCCTGCAGCGATTGACACGATGCGAATTGATTCATTTCACTGTCCCTGCATCTGATGCATGGAGACAGTGAGATTTTTTTCCCAAATTCTGTCCTACAAAGCAAAGCCGTGCTCCCTTTCAGACGGCTTGTGCTTTAAAACGCAGTGGGTTTTTTTGTGTGTGAGAGTATCTATTAAAATGATACATTTCCCATTCAGCCCATTGTGGATACATTCTGGCAATTGAGAACAATGATACTCTCTCTCTCTCTCTCCCGCTTGCTTCTCCTCCGCCTTTCAACTCTGTTGCAATACTATTTTATGTCACATAATTGTAAGAGGGATTGTATCTAATCGTGCATCATCCGCCTTTTTTAAGTGGAAGTCACATCTTTCTTCCTGGACCTAGCCGGCGTCTGATAAACCGTATCCACGTAATCCCTTTGTTAGCGGGTCTTTGACAGCAACTGTTCGCGGGGCTTTTTAATGGTTCATTTGTCGAGCCTTTTGTTAACAAGTGTGAGTCTTGCACTGCGCCCGCTCTGCTTATTCGCCACCGTTACACAGCAGTTTTACAAACGGTGTCCTTTCTTTCATCCCTCCCGTTGTGCCCACCGTGCATATACATGCAGTCTTCATTGCAAGGAATAGCCACTCCTCAAATCCTTGTGTTACCTAAAGAGACATGAGGTCAGAATCGCCGTTAGTGTTGGAGGTTTCTGCTTGGACAAGGACTGACTAAACGTTATGTTTCAGTGTTGTGTTCTCCCCCCCCCCCCCCCCCCCCTCTCACACACGCACACATATATATGTAATCCTGTTTCACTATTTGGTTAATTTTGAAGGTCTGTCAGGGGCTGGAATAAATACCGGTTGGAGCAGTGATTTTTTTTGTTGTAAAGACGGGATGATGTCATATAGGGACTAGTTGTACCTCCCCTGTCTGTCTGTCAGTCTGTCTGTGTCAAATTTGGTGTCGTGCGGGTCAGCTCATGCATGCCTCTTTATCGGTGTTACCGTGGCTCCCACCTCACATCAGAATCCCCCCCCCCATCTCTCTTACCCCCCCTCCTCCCCATCTCATCCCCCCTCCTCCCCATCTCACCCCCCCTCCTCCCCATCTCACCCCCCCCCCCTCCTCCCCATCTCACCCCCCCCCTCCTCCCCATCTCATCCCCCCCTCCCCCCATCTCACCCCCCCCCCCTCCTCCCCATCTCACCCCCCCCCCTCCTCCCCATCTCATCCCCCCCCCTCCTCCCCATCTCACCCCCCTCCTCCCCATCTCACCCCCCCTCCTCCCCATCTCATCCCCCCCCTCCTCCCCATCTCATCCCCCCCTCCTCCCCATCTCATCCCCCCCTCCTCCCCATCTCATCCCCCCCTCCTCCCCATCTCATCCCCCCCTCCTCCCCATCTCATCCCCCCTCCTCCCCATCTCATCCCCCCTCCTCCCCATCTCATCCCCCCTCCTCCCCATCTCATCCCCCCTCCTCCCCATCTCATCCCCCCTCCTCCCCATCTCATCCCCCCTCCTCCCCATCTCATCCCCCCTCCTCCCCATCTCATCCCCCCTCCTCCCCATCTCATCCCCCCTCCTCCCCATCTCATCCCCCCTCCTCCCCATCTCATCCCCCCCTCCTCCCCATCTCATCCCCCCCCTCCTCCCCATCTCATCCCCCCTCCTCCCCATCTCATCCCCCCTCCTCCCCATCTCATCCCCCCCCTCCTCCCCATCTCATCCCCCCCCCTCCTCCCCATCTCATCCCCCCCCCTCCTCCCCATCTCATCCCCCCCCCTCCTCCCCATCTCATCCCCCCCCTCCCCATCTCATCCCCCCTCCTCCCCATCTCATCCCCCCCTCCTCCCCATCTCATCCCCCCTCCTCCCCATCTCATCCCCCCCCCCTCCCCATCTCATCCCCCCCTCCCCATCTCATCCCCCCCTCCCCATCTCATCCCCCCCTCCCCATCTCATCCCCTCCTCCCCATCTCATCCCCCCCTCCTCCCCATCTCATCCCCCCTCCTCCCCATCTCATCCCCTCCTCCCCATCTCACCCCCTCCTCCCCATCTCATCCCCCCCTCCTCCCCATCTCATCCCCCCCTCCTCCCCATCTCATCCCCCCCTCCTCCCCATCTCATCCCCCCCCTCCTCCCCATCTCATCCCCCCCTCCTCCCCATCTCATCCCCCCCTCCTCCCCATCTCATCCCCCCCTCCTCCCCATCTCATCCCCCCCTCCTCCCCATCTCATCCCCCCCTCCTCCCCATCTCATCCCCCCCCTCCTCCCCATCTCATCCCCCCCTCCTCCCCATCTCATCCCCCCCTCCTCCCCATCTCATCCCCCCCTCCTCCCCATCTCATCCCCCCTCCTCCCCATCTCATCCCCCCTCCTCCCCATCTCATCCCCCCTCCTCCCCATCTCATCCCCCCTCCTCCCCATCTCATCCCCCCCTCCCCATCTCATCCCCCCTCCTCCCCATCTCATCCCCCCCTCCCCATCTCATCCCCCCCTCCCCATCTCATCCCCCCCTCCCCATCTCATCCCCCCTCCTCCCCATCTCATCCCCCCTCCTCCCCATCTCATCCCCCCTCCTCCCCATCTCATCCCCCCCCTCCTCCCCATCTCATCCCCCCCCTCCTCCCCATCTCATCCCCCCCTCCCCATCTCATCCCCCCCCTCCCCATCTCATCCCCCCCTCCCCATCTCATCCCCCCCTCCCCATCTCATCCCCCCCTCCTCCCCATCTCATCCCCCCCTCCTCCCCATCTCATCCCCCCCTCCTCCCCATCTCATCCCCCCCTCCTCCCCATCTCATCCCCCCCTCCTCCCCATCTCATCCCCCCCTCCTCCCCATCTCATCCCCCCTCCTCCCCATCTCATCCCCCCCTCCTCCCCATCTCATCCCCCCCCTCCTCCCCATCTCATCCCCCCCTCCTCCCCATCTCATCCCCCCCTCCTCCCCATCTCATCCCCCCCTCCTCCCCATCTCATCCCCCCCCTCCTCCCCATCTCATCCCCCCCCTCCTCCCCATCTCATCCCCCCTCCTCCCCATCTCATCCCCCCTCCTCCCCATCTCATCCCCCCCTCCTCCCCATCTCATCCCCCCCTCCTCCCCATCTCATCCCCCCCTCCCCATCTCATCCCCCCCCTCCTCCCCATCTCATCCCCCCCTCCTCCCCATCTCACCCCCCCCCTCCTCCCCATCTCATCCCCCCCATCTCATCCCCCCCCCTCCTCCCCATCTCATCCCCCCCTCCTCCCCATCTCATCCCCCCCCTCCTCCCCATCTCATCCCCCCTCCTCCCCATCTCATCCCCCCTCCTCCCCATCTCATCCCCCCCTCCTCCCCATCTCATCCCCCCCTCCTCCCCATCTCATCCCCCCCTCCCCATCTCATCCCCCCCCTCCTCCCCATCTCATCCCCCCCCTCCTCCCCATCTCATCCCCCCTCCTCCCCATCTCATCCCCCCATCTCCCCTCCCCATCCTCATCTCTGCCCCTCCCCCTCCCCATCCTCATATCCTCCCCCCTCATCTCTCCTCCCCTCCCCATCACATCTCTCCTCCCCTCCCCCAACTCATCTCTCCCTCCTCTCCACATCTCTCCCTCCCCGCCATCTCATCCCCCCTCCTCATCTCCCCCCTCCTCATCTCTCCCCCCTCCTCACTCCCCACCCTCATCTCCCCCATCTCATCTCCTCCCACCCTCATTTCATTTCCTGCCCCTCCTCCCATCTCTCCCCCCTCCTTTCCCCCCCATCCCCCCATCCTTGTCTCCCTCCCTCCCACGGTGCATTAGTCTGACATCGCCCACATCTCAGTGAGCGGTGTCTCAGTGGACCCACAGCACCACATTATATGTTTGAGGGTTTAATGGTCATTTGGAAGTAAGTGGGTCTCTCTGCACTGGTGATAGTGTGTGCGTGTGTGTACATACACACATACATACGCGCACACACACGTCTATACATGTATGTGTATATGTACATATATGTGTGCAAGCATGCACGCGTGTGTGTGTGTATATATATATATATATACACATGTCTGTCTGCACAGAGACACACACACAATCAAAGATGGACATACTCAGCAGGACAGGCAGCATCTCTGGGGAGAAGTAATGCCAGTCTTTTTGCGTATCTTGTGTACATGCTAAAGTTGTAGGACAACTTTTTCTACTCGACCTTATTCGATTGTGCACGCCAGGTTGATTGCATTTGTCGAAACAGGGCGGACCACGTGAAGGTTGCAATCTCCCACCCCCATGTGGGGGTCGATGACGTTTTGGGTTGAGACCTTTATATTACATATATAACCTTTTTCTCCTTGTATATTATTTACAGAGTACTATGATACATATTCTGCTGTGCTGCTGCAAGTAAGAATTTCATTGTTCCATCTGAGACGCATCACAATAAAATACTCTTGACTTGGCCATGTAATCTTGCTGTGGATTGAAGTCTCTTTATTTCTCCTGCCCGCAAGTTGAAAGATGCAGCATTTTTCTGAATCATTCATTGAATTTATTGCGTTTTTGCTTATTGTGTAACATCTCTGCGTGGTGTTCAGAGGCCTCTTGAGCTGCTGCAAGTAAGCAGTTCGTTGTTCCTTTTTTGGTACATATGACAATGAAACACCAGATAGAAACATAGAAATTAGGTGCAGGAGTAGGCCATTCGGCCCTTCGAGCCTGCACCGCCATTCAATATGATCATGGCTGATCATCCAACTCAGTATCCCGTACCTGCCTTCTCTCCATACCCTCTGATCCCCTTAGCCACAAGGGCCACATCTAACTCCCTCTTAAATATAGCCAATGAACTGGCCTCAACTACCCTCTGTGGCAGAGAGTTCCAGAGACCCACCACTCTCTGTGTGAAAATAGTCCTTCTCATCTCGGTCCTAAAGGATTTCCCCCTTATCCTTAAGGTGTGACCCCTTGTCCTGGACCTCCCCAACATCGGGAACAATCTTCCTGCATCTAGCCTGTCCAACCCCTTAAGAATTTTGTAAGTTTCTAAGATAGACACAAAATGCTGGAGTAACTCAGCGGGTCGGGCAGCATCCCTGGAGAGAAGGAATGGGTGAGAGAAACATAGAAACATAGGAAATAGGTGCAGGAGGAGGCCATTTGGCCCTTCGAGCCAGCACCGCCATTCATTGTGATCATGGCTGATCATCCACAATCAGTAACCCATGCCTGCCTTCTCCCCATATCCCTTGATTCCACTAGCCCCTAGAGCTGTATCAGACTAAAGAAGGGTCTCGACCCGGAACGTCACCCATTCCTTCTCTCCCGAGATGCTGCCTGTCCTGCTGAGTTACACCAGCTTTTTTGTGTCTACCTTCAGTTTAAACCAGCATCTGCCGTTCCTTCCTACACAATTAAACACTATCTTGACAATCATGCAATCTGTAGTCCAGCACTTTGTGTCTTGTTTTGTAAGCCAGCATCTGCGGTTCCTTGTGTCTACCTTCTCCAGCTTCACTCCAAAATCTCCTCATTGAATCGGTCTGAAGAAGGATCCCGAACCCAAAACATTGCCTATCCGTGTTTAGATAAGTTTAGAGATACAGCGAGGAAGCAGGCCCTTCGGCTCAACGGCTCCGCGCGGACCAGGGAACACCCCGCACACTAACGCTATCCTACACCCACTAGGGACAATTTACAATATTACCAACCCAATTAGCCTACAAACCTGTACACGTCTTTGGAGTGTGGGAGGAAACCGGAGCACCCGGAGAAAACCCACGCAGGTCACGGGGAGAGCGTGCAAACTCCGTACAGACAGCACCCGTAGTTAGAACAACCCGCAGTTATTCTGGTCCTTTTGCGTCTTCTTTGTAAACAAGCATCTGCAGTTCCTTGTATCTACATTTGTCTGGAGTCCTCTAATCCAGGTAACATCGTTGTGAATCTTATCTGCATCCACCCTAGTTTAAATACTTCCTTCTTTTAATGTGATGGCCAGAACTGCACACAATCCATTACTAGTGGGAGTAAATAATGATTATGTTTTAGTTATTTGGATATTACTAACACTGATTTTCCCCTTTCTATTCTGAGGCGTCATTAATATGAATGTAATTGTTCTGTCTGGGGCGAATGACAATAAAGCACTCTTGGCTCTCGTATGAAATGTCAACTTCCTCCCTCCGCAGATGCTGCCTGAACTGCTGAGTGTTTTCAAGGTTCTGTTTTTATTTCAGGATTTTTAGCATCTGCTTTTCTGTTTTTTTTTCTTTAAATATATAAAAAGGAAATCCCAGACAAAGTTGAAATTATTTTTTACACAAAAGGTGGTGGGTGTATGGAACGAGGTCCCGGAGGAGGTAGTTGAGGCAGGGACTATCACAACATTTAAAAAAACATTTGGATAGGTACATGGAAAGGATAGGTTTCATAGGTCCACAAGTGATACAATACAATAATACTTTATTAGCCAAGTATGATTTGCAACATACGAGGAATTTAATTTGCCAAGTCAGTCGTACAAATAAAAAGCAACAGAACACACAAAATACATTTTAACATAAACATCCACCACAGTTACCCCTCCACATTCCTCACTGTGATGGAAGGCGAAAAAAAGTTCAATCTCTTCACAAGCTCACAAGTGATAGGAGCAGAATTAGGCCTTTCGGCCCATCAAGTCTACTCCGCTAATCAATCGAGCCCATTCTCCAGTCTTCTTCCCTAAAACCCACGACACCCGTACTGATCAGGAATCAATCTATCTCACCACATCCACTCTATTCAGGCCTTTCACTACTCTATAGGTTTGAGGTTGGTATGGTTTAGAGGGATATGGGCCCAAAGCAGCCAGGTGGGACAGGTGTAGGTGGGACATGTTGGTTGACCTGTGCAAGTTGGGCCGAAGAACCTGTATAACCCTATGGCCAACATTTCCAGTTTAGATGGGAAGTAATATCACCTAGAATATAATTTTGTATGTTTGGTGAGAGGAAGACCACAGTTGTGCTTCCAATTCACTAATTATTCAACCTTTCACTATGAATTGACACTGGAATGTTGTAAGAAGAATATTCCGTTCTAATAAAATCCAATTAGTGATCTATGGGGATCTTCAGACTGATTGTAATAGGGGCAAGAAAGCTGGAAAAGAGCAGTTGGGTGGGGTGGGAAAATGCCTAGCGAGTGATGGGTGGACACAGGTGAGGTGGGGTTGATTGGAAGATGGGTGGAGTAAATGACAAAGGCTAGAGATGAAAAAGAGACATAAGAAGAGTGAAATGTCCATCTGGGAAGAATATAGGTGGAAGTGGGAGGGGACAGGATAGTGAGAGCAATGGGCGGGATGAGGGATACACAGGGTAGGGCAAAAGTGGGTATTTAAAATTGGAGATGTCATGATTTTGTGCACCCTTATAAGATCACCCATCATCCTTCTGTGCTCCAAGGAATCGATTTCAAATTGCTGCCTTCCTTGCTTAGTGCTGTGAAATATACGCAATGCCCTTGGGACTGGCCAATAAATGATGGGTTTTTTTTTGCTAAAGTGGGATTACTGTAATAGATACCTTTCATGAAATGGCATTTTTTTTTTGAGAGAGCAATTCTGTGTCCAGATTAATGAGGGTCGTGTTGGATAAAACTCAGGGTTGGAAACTTTTTGGATACACAAGGGGCTGCAGAAGTTGGAACCCAAACATCTGGGGAATCTCAGATGGTCAGGCAGCATCCGTGGCGGGAGATGAACGTACAATATTTTGTATTGCGTGCTTCTTAAAGATGTCTAGTTAGTTTAATTTAGTTTATTATCTATGTTTATTGGCAAATGTGCGTCCATATGTCCAATAATTGTTGAGTTTAGTGATTGTCCCATGTATCGAGGTACAGTGAAAAGCTTTTGTGTGCTAACCAGTCAGCGGAATGATGATACATGATTCCAATTGAGCCATCAGCAGTGTACAAATACATGATAAAGGGAATAACATTTAGTGCAAGATAGATTCCAAGCAAAGATTGGCCGACAGCCTCCAATGAGGTAGCTAGCAGCTGGGAAGAAACTGTCCCTGAATCTGGAGGTGTGCCTTTTCACACTTCTGTACCTCTTGACAGGCAGCATCTCTGGAGAGAAGGAATGGGTGATGTTTTGGGTCGAGACCCTTCTTCAGACTGGAGAAGGGTCTCTACCCAAAACGTCGCCCATTCCTTCTCTCAAGAGATGCTGCCAGTCCCGCTGAGTTACTCCAGCTTTTAGTGTCTATCTTGGGTATAAATGGATGATGGATGCTGGGTACAGATGTGTATCCATATTCAAAGATGTCCCTGATTGTCCAGTAAATAATTATTTATTAATGTTGGTGAATCAGAGATGTGAGATATTGTAATTTTAGACTGGCTAGTGTGGGTGTAGGTGTACTATAGAGTGCTTGGAGACTGATAATGGATTGCTCCAATTCCCTGAGGTTTGAATATTGAGTCAAAGATTCGCCCAGAGATTCAGTCCCGTCACTCATTCAATTCTGCACTTTCATCACTATAGCAAAAACCACTCAGAAAGAACCTATTTTTTTTTTCCCAATTTATCTCCCGACCAGCCACTGAGTTAATTGTAATTTTCTGAATCACAAGATGACACTTTGCAGGGTAGAACTAATAAGTTTTTCTTTAAACTTAAAAATGATTTTAAAAAGAGTTGGATCGACACAAAAAGCTGGAGTTACTCAGCAGGTCAGACAGCCTCTCTGGAGAAAAGGGAAAGGTGACTCTGTCTGACCCGCTGAGTTATTCCAGCTTTTTGTGTCTGTCTTTGGTTTAAACCAACATCTGCAGTTCCATCCAACACAAAGAAAGTTAGACAAATGGCCAGAAGAGCACTCGGGAATGAAGGCGGTAACAGTGAATGGTGGACATCAGCCAGTCCGTCATGGGTACTGACCTCCCAACCATCGAAGAGATATATAGGAGCTGCTGACTCAAACAGCCATACTTTAGACTTTAGAGATATAGCGTGGACTGTAAACAGGCCCTTCGGCCCACCGAGTCGGCGCCGACCATTGATCACTCCGTACACTGGCGCTATCCAACACGCACAAGTGGGCAATTTTTACCAAAGCCAATTAACTTCCAAACCTGCACGTCTTTAGGATGTGGGAGGAAACTGGAGCACCGGGGGAAAACCTACGCAGTCACAGACAGCACTTGTGGTCAGGGTGGTATCTGGATCTCTGGTGCTGTGAGGCAGCGACTCTATCACCTATGTCATCATACAGAATAGTGAAAGACTTGGATAGGGTGGATGTGGTGAGGATGTTTCCACTAGTGGGAGAGTCTAGGACTAGAGGTCACAGCCACGGAATTAATGGACGTTCTTTTAGGAAGGAGATGAGGAGGAATTTCTTGAGTCATAGGGTGGGTGAATCTGTGGAATTCTTTGGCTGTGGAGGCCAAGTCAGTGGATACCAAGGCAGAGATAGATAGATTCTTGATTAGTACAGGTGTCAGGGGTTATGGGGAGAAGGCAGGAGAATGGGGTTAGGAGGGAGAGATAGATCAGCCATGATTGAATGGCGGAGTAGACTTGATGGGCCGAATGACCTTATTCTGCACTTATGACCTTATGATCAAGGACCCATGCTCTTATTTCACTCCTACCATCGGGAAGAAGGTACAGGGGTGTGAAAGCCATGACCTCCAGGTTCAGGAACAGCTTCTTTCTCACAATGATCAGGCTCTTGAACACTAGACAACCCAAACCTCAGCAACTTTGATCTTTTATGGACCTTGTCTTTGGTTGTACTGGAGACTTCGCTTTCAGCACTATTATGGTTACCTAGTATTACAGTTATTAATTTAATGATTTAAAATAAATTATTATACTTGGTGTATATTTTATCTACGGGCCTGTTAAGCTGCCCTTCCCTGAGCCCCACCTGGATACATAGTAATTTCTCCCATAATCCCTCTCCCTTTCCAGTGATATCCTTTCCTCTGGCTTCACTTTTCACGTCTCTTGTCTCTGTCTTTTGTCTTTTCATCTCCGACCATTGTCCAATCATCTGTCAATAAAACCCATCTCACCTGCATCCACCTATCACTTATCCCGCCCCCACCACTCTTCCAGCTTTCTCCCCCCCCCCCCCCCCATAGAAGGGTTAGAGCCAAAACATCGCCTGTTCATGTTCCCCAGAGAGGCTGCCCCAACGGCTGAGTTACTCCAGCACTTTGTCATTTTTTAATGTAAATCAGCATCTGCAGTTCCTTGTGTTCTAAAAGCTTCCTTCATTGTTTGCCAACAGAATAAGTCCAACCCATTGCTCCCGTATGAAGTAATCTTACTAATTCCAGCCTATTGTAGTTATTGAGTAAGGTGATTTTTTTTTCTTAATGTATGGATCACATTAGGCTTATGAATGCATAATGGTGATGGTGGGTGTACGGAACAGGCTGCCAGAGGAGGGAGTTGAAGCTGGGACTATCCCATCCTTTAAGAAGCAGTTAGACAGGTACATGGATAGGACTGGTTTGGAGGGATATGAACCAAGCGCAGGCAGGTGGGACTAGTGTAGCTGGGACATTGTTGGCCGGTGTGGGCAAGTTGGACCGAAGGACCCGTTTCCACACTGTATCACTCTATGACTCTAATGTTCACCTATTCTTGACAAGGACACAAAAAGCTGGAGTAACTCGTGGGTCAGGCAGCATCTCTGGAGAAAAGGATTGGGTCAGAACCCTTCTTCCGACTGAAAGGTCCCGACACAGAACCATTTCCTTCTCTCCAGAGTTGCTGCCTGTGCCGTTGAGTTACCACAGCATTTTGTGTTGATCTTCGGTGTAAACCAGCATCTGCAGTTCCTTCTTACACGAGTAAATGGACATCATGGGTGAATAAAATTGGGTCCAACGACCCTTCCCCAACTTTAACATGTTCTTAGACACAAAATACTGGAGTAACTCAGCGGGACTTCAGATTGAAAGGTTCCGACCCAGAATGTCACCTATTCCTTTTTTCCAGAGATAGATTGAGAGATAGATAGATTCTTGATTAGTACGGGTGTCAGAGGTTATGGGGACCAGGCAGGAGAATGGGGTTAGGAGGGAAAAATAGATCCGCCATGGTAGACTTGGTGGGCTGAATGGCCTAATTCTACTCCTATTATGACCTTATGAGATGCTACCTGTCCCGCTGAGTTACTCCAGCATTTTGTTTCTATCTTTGGTTTATACCAACATCTGCAGTTCCTTCCTACACATTTAATATGTTCTTGGTGGATGGAAAGTGTACGCTTAAATTGGTGTTATGAATGAGACGTAGCAGGATTGTCCTCTGCTTTTGGAGGCTGAAGGCGGGATGTTTTCTCTATCTCAATGACCCTTGTTGTGTTTCAGGTCTGTTGGCCTTCCTCTCTGTCCAGTTGACTGAAGCATGTTCCAAGACAAAGAGCTGGATTTTGGCCACTTTGACGAGCGGGACAAGTCTCGTTACTCGAAGGGCTCCAGGATGAATGGCCTGCCCAGCCCCACCCACAGCGCCCACTGCAGCTTCTACCGCACGCGCACCTTGCAGGCCCTCACCACCGAGAAGAAAGCCAAGAAGGTCCGCTTCTACCGCAACGGCGACCGCTACTTCAAGGGCATCGTCTACGCCATCTCCGGCGACCGCTTCCGCTCCTTCGAGGCCCTGCTCGCCGACCTGACCCGAACCCTGTCGGATAACGTCAACCTTCCCCAGGGAGTCCGCATTATCTTCAACATTGATGGACTTGGGAAGGTCAGCAGCCTTGATGAACTGGAGGAAGGTTAGTACCTCACTGGTTCAAAGCTTCTTTATTAAGGCCATGAGGAATAGACAATAGGCAATAGGTGCAGGAGTAGGCCATTCGGCCCTTCGAGTCAGTGATCATGGCTGATCATCCACAATCAGTGCCCCATTCCTGCCTTCTCCCCATATCCCCTGACTCCGCTCTCTTTAAGAGCCCTATCTAATTCTCTCTTGAAAGCATCCAGAGAACCAGCCTCCTCTGCCTTCTGAGGCAGAGAATTCCACAGCTTCACAACCCTTTGTGTGAAATAGTTTTTACTCATCTCCGTTCTAAATGGCTTACCCCTTATTCTTAAACTGTGGCCCCTTGTTCTGGACTCCCCCAACATCGGTAACATGTTTCCTGCCTCTAGCGTGTCCAAACCCTTAATAATCTTATATGTTTCAATAAGATCCCCTCTCATCCTGTTAAACTCCAGAGTGTACAAGCCCAACCGCTCCATTCTATCAACATATGACAGTGCCGCCATCCCGGGAATTAACCTTGTAGCGGTAGAATTAGGCCATTTGGCCCTTCAAGTCCACTCCGCCATTAAATCATGGCTGATCTATCTCTCCTTCCTAACCTCATTCTCCTGCCTTCTCCCCATAACCTCTGACACCCGAACTAATCAAGAATCTATCTATCTCTTCCTTAAAAATATCCACTGACTTTGCCTCCACAGTCTTCTGTGGCAAAGAATTCCAGAGATTCACCGCCCTCTGACAAAATACATTTCTCCTCATCTCCTTCCTACAAGAAAGTCCTTTAATTCTAAGGCTATGACCTCTGGTCCTAGACTCTCCCACTAGTGGAAACATCCTCTCCACATCCAATCTATCCAAGCCTTTCACTATATTTTATGTTCCTCTCTCCTGTTCATTTACATCTTTCAGTTTGCTTCTCATTTGTTGGACCCCGTGAATGTTATTGTGAGGTGTTAACTCTACCATTCTACATCGCATAACACTGTGACGGATGAATGGACGTATGGAAATCTGGTCTTGTGGTTTGTTTTTTATTTTGATTAAGATTTCACCATTCAAATAAATATATTTAACTAAACAAAATCTATTGGCTTGAATTTGAAAGGCAAAGCTCACGTGGAGGTGAGTGGACCAGGCAGCATCTCTGGAGAACCTGGATTGGTGACGTTTCGGGTCGAGACCCTACTTCAGAAGATGGCTCCTGCTCAGTGCCACCTAGCCATGTTCTTCAGAGATGCCGCCTGACCCGTTGAGTTACTCCAGCACTTTTATGTAAACCAGCATCTGCAGTTCCTTCTTTGTAAAGTGTGGGTAGCACGGCCAGCTTGTGGAAAAATTGATAGTGCTTCTTTGACGACACAAAGGACTGTGGATGTTAGAGTTGTTCTATACTATAATGCTTCCTTACCGTGCGATTCTTTGACTGGTCTTCTCCCCGAGTTAAGAACCATTCCTTGCCTGACTATTCTTTTGAACAAGTTCCTTTCATTTTTGATTACTTGTAACATAATTGCCAATCTCCTCAGTAGAATCATCGGCAGGAAGGAGCGTGGGGGGAGAATAGTCAGGAGATTAAGGGCGGTGCAGCTGATAGAGTTGCTGCCTCATAGCGCCACAGATTGTGGGTTCAATCCTCACCTGAATTGCTGTCTGTGTGGAGTTTGCATGTTCTCCCTGCGATGTGTGGCTTTCGTCCGGGTGCTCCAATTTCCTCCCACACCCCAAGGACGTGCGGGTTTGTAGGTCAATTGGCTTCTGTAGAATTGTCCCCAGTGCGGAGGGAGTGTGTGAGAAAGTGGGATAACTAGTATGAATCGATGGTCAGCATGGTGGGCCAAAGGGCCTGTTTCCATGCTGATTCTCTAAACTAAACTTAAGGTCATAAGGCCACATAAGGAATAGGCATAGAATAAGGACATTTGGTCCATCAAGTCTACTCTGCCATTCAATCATGGTTCATCTATCTCTCCCAACCCCATTCTCCTGCCTTCTCCCCATAACCTCTGACACCTGTGCTAATCAAGAATCTATCTTAAGTTGTGCATGTATTAATCCTTTCTATAATATTGGATTTGGCAAAGGCATTTATTTCTTAGAGTTATACAGCGCGGAAACAGGCCCTTCGGTCCAACTTGCTCACACCAACCAACATGTCCCATCTACACTAGTCCCACCTGCCTGTGTTTGGCCCACACCCCTCCAAACCATGAACTGGTACAAATGTTTTTTTAAAAAGTTGTTGCAGTTTCTGCCTCATCTACGTCCTCTGGCAACTCATATCCACCTACTGCCTCTAATCTCCTAATAGATTTAGAAATCTGCATTACATTTTAAACTGCGTGTGCTGGAAATTCGCTAAAGTAATTTTGACACTTTTACTTTAGACTTTCAATATACAGTGTGGACACGTGCCCTTCAGCCAACGAGGTCGAGGCCGACCAGCGACCACCCTGTACACTGGCACTATCCTCTACACTAGGGACAATTTACAATGACACTCAAAGCCAATTAACGGGCAAACCTGGTCGTCTTTGGATTTTCTAAAGCATTTAAAATGATCACTGTTGGAGTTAACTCAGCTGGACAGCCAGCATCCCGGGAGAGAAGGAATGGGTGACGTTTCGGGTCGAGACCCTTCAGTCTGAAGAAGGGTCTCGACCAGAAGCAAGATCAGTCTGAAGAAGGGTCTCGACCTGAAACGTCACCCATTCCTTCTCTCCAGAGATGCTGACTGTCCAACCGAGTTACTCCAGATTTTTGTGTCTACACTTTAAACCAGCATCTGCAGTTTCTTCCTACATATTGTTGGTGTTCACCTGCCAGCTCTATTTCTTATTCCTATCATTGTGGAGTTAGTTGGCGATAGTGGCTTGATAGTCTCTTTGGTTGCATATAGAAGAATATGTTGGAGTGAGACTCGTATCACATCATTTACCATTTAGGCAACTAATCCACCCTTATACACCCTCTAGCAGCTGTGAAATAATTCCTTTCCATGCACGGCCCTGCCCAATACATTCCTCACTGTTAGTTAGCAGAAATATTAATAGCCCTCCTTCATAAACCTACCCCAGAATTTGATGGTTACGGTTGAAGAAAAGTTACCGGCTGTATGATTTAGTTTTTTAAATTCTCACCAAAGCCTGGAAACTAATTATCTCAAATAGTTCCATGTAGGAAAGAACTGCAGATGCCTGTTTAAACCAAAGGTAGACACAAAATGCTGGAGTAACTCAGCGGGGCAGGCAGCAGCTCTGGAGAGAAGGAATGGGTGACGATTCGGGTCAAGGCATCAGTCTGAAAAATGGTCTCGAGCCAAAACGTCACCCATTCCTTCTCTCCAGAGATGCTGCCTGTCGCGCTGAGTTACTCCATCATTTTGTGTCTATAATCTCAAATAATGCACTTGGGTCCACTGAGAGTGTCCAGAAACTCATTGAATTTAACCACACTTCAGGCACCAAAGACAACCCTTCGGCCTTATTTCACTTGGAGCTGCCGATTTTAATTCCTCGAAGTAATAGAGAACGCACAGGGCAAGATTAGCAAGTTCGCTGATGATTCAAAAGTGGGTGGTCTTGCTGATTGTTTAAGAAAGAACTGCAGATGCTGGAAAAATCTTGGGCGGTTTACACCCCCAGCAGTGTGAACATTAACTTCTCCAATTTCAGGTGGTCCTTGCTTTCTCCCTCCTTCCCCTCCCTATCCCAGCTCTCCCACAGCCCACTGTCTCCGCCTCTTCCTTTCTTCTTCCCACCACCCCCCCCCCCCCCCATCTCCACTGACGTCTGAAGAAGGGTCTCGACCCGAAAACGTCACCTATTCCTTCGCCCCATAGATGCTGCCTCACCCGCTGAGTTTCTCCAGCATTTTTGTCCACCTATGGTTTTGCTGATAGTGAAGATGGTTGAGCAGTAATTGTAGCAGGATCGTGGTTGGTTGGCCAGGTGGGCGGAGGAATGGTCGATGGAATTTAATGCAGAGAAATGTTGCATTTTGGGACGTCTAATGTGGGCGGAAGCCACACAGTGAATGGTAGGCCTCTGGGGAGTGTTGCAGAGCAGAGGGATCTAGGAGCGCGGGTACATAGTCCCTTGAAAGTTACATCGCAGGAAGGTAGGGTGGGTAAAAAAGCTTTTCCCAACATTGGCCCTCATCAGTCGGGGTATTGCATCAGATGTTGGTGAGGCCGCATTTAGAGTATTGTGTCCAGTTCTGGGCACCATGTTGTGGAAATGATGTTGTCAAGCTGGAATGGGTGCAGAGAAGATTTGAAAGGATGTTGCCAGGGCTCGAGGGCCTGAACTATAGGGAGAGGTTGAGCAGGCTGGGACTCATGCAGGGGGATGAGGGGTGGCCTTATAGAGGTGTACAAAATCGGGTAGATGCACAGAGTCTCTTACCCAGAGTAGGGGAGTCGAGAACCAGAGGATATAAGTTTAAGGTGAGGGGGGAAAGATTTAATAGGAACCTAAGGGGTAACTATTTTTACACAAAGGGTGGTGGATGTATGGGATGAGCCGCCAGAGGAGGTAGTTGAGGCAGGGACTATCGCAACATTTTTAGAAGCAGTTAGACAGGTACATGGATAGGACAGGTTTTGGAGGGATATGGACCAAACGCAGGCAGGTTGGACTAGTGTAGATGAGACACAATAGACAAGAGACGCAGGAGTAGGCCATTTGGTTCTTCGAACCAGCACTGCCATTCAATGTGATCAAGGCTGATCATCCCCAATCAGTACCCCGTTCCTGCCTTCTCCCCAAATCCCCTGACTCCACTTTATTTAAGAGCCCTATCTAGCTCTCTCTTGAAAGTATCCAGAGAACCGGCCTCCACCTCCCTCTGAGGCAGAGGATTCCACAGACTCACAACTCTCTGTGAGAAAAAAGTGTTTCCTCATCTCCATTTTAAATCGTTTACCCCTTATTCTTAAACTGCGGCCCCTGGTTCTGGACTCCCCCAACATCGGGAACATGTTTCCTGCCCCCAGCATGTCCACACGTTGGTTAGTGCGGGCAAGTTGGACCGAAGGGCCTGTTTCCACACTGTATCACTCTGTGGCACTATCTTGAACTTTTCCTTGGGGTGAGCTGGGAGCGTCCGGAACAACTTTGAATTTGCACTCTCCTTCGGGCAACAAAGCTGCTCCTTCTGTCTCATTTTACTTGAGGCAGAACTTCCCCATTTCATTCCTCCAGGTAATAATATGACGCCTGTTTAAGCTCACGGTCTTGCGCACTTGCTGCTGCAAGTTTATTTAGAGTATTGTGTTCAGTTCTGGGCACCGCGTTGCAGGAAAGATGTTGTAAACCTGGGAGGATTTACGAGGATATTTAGCTGGGACGTGTTGGCCGGTGTGGGCAAGTTCGGCTGAGGTGCCTAGTTTCCACACTGTATCACTCTATGACTGTATAAATCATGCGAGCAGAAGTGGGCCATTGGGGCCCCATCGAGCCTACTCCGCCTTTCAATCGGGGCTGATCTATCTCTCCCTCTCAACCCCATTCTCCTGCCGTCTCCCCATTACTCTGACACCCGCACTAATCAAGAGTCTTGTCACTCTCTGCTTTAAAATACCGATTGACTTGATTTCCACAGCCATCTGTAGCAATGAATTCCAGAGATTCACCACCCCCTGACTGAAGAAATTCCTCCTCATCTCCTTTCTAAAGATACTTTTTACTCTGAGGAATATAATTGACTGCCACATGTACCGAGGTAAAAATGAAATTCATTTTTTTAAAATCATTTCGTTCATTAAAAATTATATTATGCATAGACACAATCACACTTGTGTACAAGAGTGTAATAATTGTGGATTATGCTGAGGCAGTACACAGGTGTAATCCATCAAGTATAGTTGCTGCCTCATATCCCCGGGGTTCGATCCTGATCTCGGGTGCTGCCTGTGTGGAGTTTGCACATTCACCCTCTGTCCGCGTGGGTTTCCTCCGGGCGCTCCGGCTTCGTCCCACATCCCAACGAAATGCGGGTTTGTCGGTTAAATGATCTCTGTAGCAATGTCCCTGGTGTGCCAGGAGTGGATGTAAGGTGGGATAGTATAGCACTGGGGTGAATGGATGATTGCTGGTCGGCGCGGACTCAGTGGGCCGAATGGCCTGTTTCCATGCCGGATCTCTAAACGAAACTAAACTGAACTAAAGGTAGACAAAAATGCTGGAGACACTCAGCGGGTGAGGCAGCATCTATGGAGAGAAGGAATCTATGGTAGACGAATAGCTGCCGCACCCGCTGAGTTTCTCCAGCATTTATGTCCACCTTCGATTTTTCCAGCATCTGCAGTTCCTTCCTAAACTAAACTAAATGTCAGCTGTGCATTAATAACCGTTAATCTCATGTGGTAAAAATATCCTAGTAATTACAGGCCATTTGATTTAAATTTGGGCTTCTCATTTCACTTGATAATTAATTGAAGTTCTAAACAAAGGCATGGCCATCACAGTTTGCCGTCTATTCTAAGATACAATGAATCCTAGTGTGACCTGTACATGTCATAATGCCATAAGTCTTATTATATTTGGCTTGCTATGTAGGGAGTGCTGGCTCGGAGCCCAAATACTACTTCTTTGCCAAGTCTTTAGAATTTATTTTTCTGATGAGCCCTTAACCTATGTCTGTGCACTAGTTTCATATAGATAAGAAACTAAAGTATAAACAGGATATGAATTTGTAAACAGCACACTGCGATTCGTATTAACCTGATTTTATTAGCTAATTCTTCATCATAGAGTCATTCAACATGGAAACAGGCCCTTCAGCCAACTTGCCCATGCTGACCAAGATGCTCCGTGTTCGACGGTTCGACGGTCCTTTATTGTCACGTGTACAAAAGCAACAAGACACACAACTACATTAAAGTTAACATAAACATCCACCACAGTGGATTCCCCACATTCCTCACTGTGATGGAAGGCAATAAAGTCTAATCTTCTTCCCTCTTTATTCTCCCGCGGTCGGGGCAGTCGAACCTTCCGCGGTCGGGGCAGTCGAACCTTCCGTGGTCGGGGCGGTCGAAGCTCCTGCGGCTTGGAGCTCCCGAAGTCGGTCCCTAATCGAGGGACCGCGAGCTCCATGATGTTAAAGTCTGCAGGCTCACAATTGGAGCTCACAAAGTCGGTCCCCAGCAAGAGGCCGCCAGCTCCTTGATGTTGGGCCGCAGTGCAGACGGAGATACGGTACGGAATAAATCGCATCTCCGTCGAGGTAAGAGATTAAAAAGAGTTTCCCACAACCCCCCCCCCCCCCCAACATAAAACAAAGCTGAAGAACACTAAAACATACATTTAACACATACTTAAAAAACAACAAAAAGAAAAGGATGAGACGGATTGTTGGCGAGGCAGCCATCACGGCGCCACCTATGTACACTTTAGTTTAGAGGTACAGCGCGGAAACAGGCCCTTGGGTCCACTGGGTCTGAGCCAAACAGCAATCCCCGCACATTAACACTATCTCACACACACTATGGATAATTTACAATTTTTTCAAGCCAATTAGCCCGCCAACCTGCACGTCTTTGGAGTGTGGGAGGAAACCGGAGATTCTGGAGAAAACCCTCGCAGGTCACGGGGAGAACGTACAAACTCCGTATAGACAGCGCCCGTAGTTTGGATCGAACCCGGGTCTCTGACGCTGTAAGGCAGCAAATCTACCGCCGTGCCACCTGTAGATATAACTAGTCCCATCATTTGCAAGTTATTTGATTAGTATCTATATTCTATTCAGTTAGGTGTACATTGGTTCCTATTAAATCTTTTCCCCCCTCACCTTAAACCTATGTTCTCTGGTTCTCGATTCCCCTACTCTGAGTAAGAGACTCTGTGCGTCTACGCACCGCCTGGAGTGATGTGAAATGAGTTAGACACACAATGCTGGAGTAACTCAGCGGGACAGGCAGCATCAGTGGGTGGAAGGAGATACTGCCCGACCCGCTGAGTTACTCCAGCATTTTGTGTGTCTCTATCTTCGGTGTAAAGCCAGCATCTGCCGTTCCTTCCTACACATAATGCGAGATGAGTCGGGGATGGTTGATATCACATTTCACGTCCAAGTTCCACTTCGAATCGTGTGCCACTGAAATGAACAGGGTTAAGTGATTTAACTTCTGGGCCATTGTTCACATTTAACATGGGAGCTCTGGATATGGACTCTCTCAAATCTGTCACACCCTGGAGATGAAAGGTAGACCACAATGAACAGCGGGCTTGATGTGGCCATGAGCCACAACAAGAAGAGAAATTATGCCTTATTAGTGGACTCCTATCTGTTTCTATTTTGCTGGCTGGCTTAAAGCAAAAAGCAGGGCGTAGAATGTGTTTGGAGCTGATAGGTTTGTGAGTATTTATTTAATGGCAGCAGTGTATGTGAGCTACACTCAATGTTTAATTGTTTGCCTTTCATTTGGTGTTTGCTTATTTATGTGACAGCAATTCACTTTGTTAGTTATCTCATTATTAATGTATTTCCTTTGGAGACGGGGATTCATTTTATGGGCATATTCAGCGTTTAATGTGGGAAGCTACAAGTGCCGGGACTCGATGCCTACATTTTTTGATTTTTTTGCCCATGCTGCCATAGACATTTTATATCATTTTTGCTTTTTGCTGAACAAGGTTTGATGAGCGACGGCATCATTGACTGACGTATCGAGTCACTGAAAAATTCGCAGCATGACGCGGCGGAGAGGCGCGGTGTTTTTTCGAGTGTCGCAACATTTTTTTTGTTGCCGCTGGAGTTTGAAATGTTCAAAATCTTTTAGCGACACTGATATGACGCCGGCAGTTGCCGAAAAAAATCGCCAAGTGGGACAGGCCCTTTAACTCAGCGGGACAGGCAGCATCTCTGGATAGAAGGAATGGGTGAGGTTTCGGGTCGAGACCCTTCTTCAGAGTGAGAGCCAAGGGGGAGAGAGAGACACAGAGATAAGGAAGGCTGAGGTGTGAAAACGAGACATCAAAAGAATTAGAGATCAAGGAAAATGTGGAATAGATCACTGTTAGCTCGGAGAAGGTGACAATAAAGCAAACAGAGGTAAAATGGGTTCAGGGGGGCAGTCACACTGGTCGGAGAACTGTGAAGGTGGAGGTATGGAGAGAGAGAGAGAGTTCAGCTTTTTGTGTCTATCTTCAGTTTAAACCAGCATCTGCAGTTCCATCCTACACATTTGATGCATGTTAATGGTTCACACTGGCATTGGAATGATTTACAAGCAAGCACCGCCGGTTAAATGAGGAAATGCAGCAGGTTAATTGACACAGTTACCATGGCTTCGGTTTTCATAGACTCTTCCAGTGTGGATACAATCCCTTCGGCCCAACTTGCCCACACCGGCCAACATGCCCCATCTACACTAGTCCCACCTGCCTGCGCTCGGTCCATATCCCTCTAAAGCTGTCCTATCCATGTACCTGTCCAAATGTTTCTTAAACGTTGCGATAGTACCTGCCTCAACTCCCTCCTCTGGCAGCTCGTTCCATACCCCCACCGCCCTGCCTGACCCACCGAGTTACTCCAGCATTCTGTGTTCCAAGCAAAATTCCAGCATTCGTCGAAACAAAGAACTGCAGATGCCGGTTTATGCCAAAATAAACACAAAGTGCTGGAGTAACTCAGCGGGTCAGGCAGCATCTCTGGAGAACAAAAGATGGGTGACGTTTTGGTTTAGAACACTTCTTCAGATTGAAGGTGGGTTCGGACCTGAATTGTCACCTATCCATGTTCTCCAGAGATGCTGCCTGACCTGTTGTCTTTTAGGCAGGATTTCAACATTATAACAATGAAGTCCAATTAACAATTGGGACAAAATGCCTGATCTTGCTGGAAACTTTGCTGAATATTCATGGAATACCATGTATTTATGAATTAAATTAATCTCTTTTGTACATTTTTCTGAACTTTGGGATTGCAATATTATTATTCTTCTGTTACCATCCCCAAAAGGCAAGAGCGAACCTTAGCTCAAATGTTTTTTAATTAATTGAATAAAAGTAGACATTAGTGCGTTTTTAGTTTAGCTCTTTAAGTGTGAAGTTACACAAGGCTTTTAACTCGATGTCTCAACTGGGATCAAAAGCAAAGAGAGAAGCAATTAAGAATCTGACGGAACAAAGTGCGTACTGCACCCGTTCATAAAACTGTGCGTAGGTAGGAACTGCAGATGCTGGTTAACGTCAAAGATAGACACAAAACGCTGGAGTAACTCAGCGGGTCAGGCAGCATCTCTGGAGAAAAGGAATAGGTGACATTTCGGGTCAAGACCCTTCATCAGAGTCGGGGAAGGGGAAACTAGAAGGTACAGACCTAAGCAGAGCCTGCTTTGAGGATTCGGGAAAGGTGAAGCCCACAATGGTCCATTGTTGGCTGGCGACAAGGTGATAACAAAGTCATAGAGTGATGCAGCGCGGAAACAGGCCCTTCGGCCCAACGTGGCCACACCGGCCAACGTGTCCCAGCTACACTAGTCCCACCTGTCCGCCGCTTGGCCCATATCCCTCCAAACCTGTCCTCTCCATGTATCTGTCTAACTGTTTCTTAAACGTTGGGATAGTCCATGCCTCATCTACCACCTGTGGAATTTTGTTCCATACACCCACCACATCTGTGTGAAAAAGTGATGCCTCAGATTCCTATTAAGGAATACAGATGGGGAAGGAGAGAGGGGGAGAGAACCAGGGACATGGGTTCGAACCTGATCTTGGGTGCTGTTTGTATGGTGTTGGCTCGTTCTCCCTGTGACTGCGTGGGTTTCCTCCGGTTTCCTCCCACACTCCAAAGACGTGCAGGTTAATTGGCCCTCTCCAAATTGTTAGAGTGTTGGGAGTTGGTGACAAAGTGGGAGAACGTAGAACTAGTGTGATCAGGAGATCGATGGTCGGCATGGACTCGGTGGGCTGAAGGGCCTGATTTCCATGCTGTGTCTTTCAATCTTTCAGTGAATATTCTTCGGAGTGTACATGGTTGCCACGTACAAGGTGTTGAGTGGATTGTGTGCATGGCCTCTCTCGCATTGTAAATAACTCCCAAATGTGCATAGACTGTGTCAAAATCACCATGAGTGGCCAAGAAGGGTCCTGACCCAAAACATCACCCCATCCATGTTCTCTATAGATGCTGCCTGGACTGCTGAGTTACTCCAGCACTTTTATTTGTAAACCAGCATCTGCAGTTCATTATGTTCCACTTGCAACCCTAATGTATGAATATTGATTTCTCCACTTTTAGATGGCTAAGCACACTCCCTTCTCTCCCTGTCCCCCACCTGGACTCACACCTATCTCTACCTGTCTCCCACCTGGACTCACACCTATCTCTCCCCTCCTTCTCCCCCTTCTGCCGACATTCCCTCAGGGAGGTTGTGTTCCAGTTCAGCTTATCGTCACGTGTACCGAGATCTTGTTGCAAGCTATGCAGCCCCTCTGGGTTGAATTCTATGTTTATTTTGTTATAAAGTATTTCAAAGTACCCGGAGGAAACCCACGCGGTCACAAGGAGAACGTACCAACTCTGTACGGACATCACCCGTGGTCAGAATCAAACCCGCATCTCTGGTGTTGTAAGGCAGCAAATCTACCGCTGCGCCACTGTGCCGCCCAAGATTTTAGTTTAGTTTAGTGCGGAAACAGGCCCTTCAGCCCACTGATTTTGTGCCGAGCAGTGATCCCCGCACACTAACACTATCCAACACACACTAGGGACAATTTACATTGATGCTAAGCCAATTAGCCGGCAAACCTGTACGTCTTTAGAGTGTGGGAGGAAACCGGAGCACCCAGAGAAAACTCACGGTGAGAACGTACAGACTCCGTACAGACAGCACCCGTGGCCAGGATCCAACCCGGGTTTCTTGCGTCGTGAGGCAGCAACTCTACCAACGTGCCGCCAAATTCTACCTTGTATTTTATTTTTCTTCTGTTTAGGAGAGAGCTATGTTTGCTCCTCGCATGACATCTTCAAGAAGGTGGACTACACCAAGAACGTGAATCCCAACTGGTCGGTGAACGTCAAAACCTCTGGAACCACAAAGGTCCCCCAGTCGCTGGCCAGCGCCAAGCACATGACCGAGGTCAAGGAGACCAAGGACTTTGTCCGTCCCAAGCTGGTGACTGTCATCCGCAGCGGCGTCAAGCCCCGCAAAGCCGTCAGGGTCCTGCTCAACAAGAAGACCGCGCACTCCTTCGAGCAGGTCCTGACCGACATCACCGAGGCCATCAAGCTGGAGACGGGGGTCGTGAAGAAGCTCTACACCTTGGATGGCAAACAGGTGAGTCTTTCTGCTCCTCCAGCTGCAAGGTGAGATATAATGTCTGTGCCTGTACGAGTCCTGAACAACTGATGATGGGTCTGTCCGTTGAAACCTGTGATCTATCTAAATGACTGACGGTCCCAATGTTCCTACTTTATTGTGTATGTGTGTAATGGTGACACACTGGTCAACCTGAGGAGCACCTTCAGCAACAGACTTGTCCACCAAGATGCAGTACAGAATGCCACAGGAGATCCTTCTTCCCTGTGGCTACCAAACTGTGCAACCCCTCCTCCTTCTGTGGTGGGGTAGACTGACTCCCCCCCCCCCCCCCCCCCCCCAACCACACACATCCTCCCCAATCTTTGCACATCCCCAATCCTTTCCACTCGTCACTTTAGAAACATGAAACATGTGCAACATGTGCAGGAGTAAGCCATTCGGCCCTTCGTGCCAGCACCGCCATTCAATGTGATCATGGCTGATCATCCAAAATCAGTACCCCGTTCCTGTTTTCTCCCCATATCCCTTAATACCGTAATTTCATGGTTGAATGAATGAATAGTTTATTTCGGTCATACATTAAAAAGAACAAAACTTTACAATCTGTGTGAATATGAACCAACACTGTGTCCATTTCACACATCCTTCACATATTCAATGACCGAAAAAGGAATAGGCTGAAGCCACAAAGCTTATTTTTGCCTTTCCTATATCCTAGCTTATTTTTTGCCTATTTCAAGTATCTTGTGTGTTTTATGACTGTTGGCAGATCAATTTCCCTCCTGGGATGAATAAAGTTATATCGTATATATTCGTTACATATAACGTCAGATAAATCATTATGACACCGATGCTGTTTGTTACAAATCATCAACTAGTCTCATACCTAGTCCTAGTAGTGTTGTCAGATCGACACAAAGCTGGAGTAACTCAGCGGGACAGGCAGCATCTCTGGAGAGATGGAATGGGTGATGTTTCGGGTCGAGAGCCGTTCTCAGACCCATCGGTGTTATCCAAAGTTGGACTTGGGTAATTAAGTTTACTCCAGTCATTGTTGATGTGGGAAAATATAGTGAACTAGTTTAGTTTAGAGAAACAGTATGGAAACGGGCCCCACAGTTTTAGTTTAGAGGTACAGCAGGAAACAGGCCCTACCGTTCAGCGATCACCCTGTGCACAAGTTCCATCCTACACACTCTAGGGACAATTTACAATTTAAAAAAAAAAAATGTTTTTTTGTAAATACCAAAGCCAATTACCCTACAAACCTGCACGTCTTTGGAGTGTGGGAGGAAATAGGAGTGTTTGAGTGTAGGAGCAGGGAGGTTCTACTTCAGTTGTATAGGGTCTTGGTGAGACCACACCTGGAGTATTGCGTACAGTTCTGGTCTCCAAATCTGAGGAAGGACATTATTGCCATACAGGGAGTGCAGAGAAGGTTCACCAGACTGATTCCTGGGATGTCAGGACTGTCTTATGAACAAAGACTGCATAGACTCGGTTTATACTCTCTAGAATTTAGGAGATTGAGAGGGGATCTTATAGAAACTTACAAAATTCTTAAGGGGTTGGACAGGCAAGATGCAGGAAGATTGTTCCCGATGTTGGGGAAGGTCCAGGACAAGGGGTCACAGCTTAAGGATAAGGGGGAAATCCATTAGGACCGAGATGAGAAGGACTTTTTTCACACAGAGAGTGGCGGTCTCTGGAACTCTCTGCCACAGAGGGTAGTTGAGGCCAGTTCATTGGCTATATTTAAGAGGGAGTTAGATGTGGCCCTTGTGGCTAAGGGGATCAGAGGGAATGGAGAGAAGGCAGGTGCGGGATACTGAGTTGGATGATCAGCCATGATCATATTGAATGGTGGTGCAGGCTTGAAGGGCCGAATGGCCTACTCCTGCACCTAATTTCTATGTTTCTAAACCAGAGCACCCGGAGAAAACCCACGTGGTCACAGAGAGAATGGGAAAACTGCATACGGACGCCACCCGTAGTCAGGATCGAACTCGGGTCTCTGGTGCTGTAGGGCAGCAACGCTAATAAAAACTCCCTGGGTACAGGCTGATTGAGGGAGCGTTAGATCGGCCCCACCTGAATTCCTCCCTTCCCTTGTACAGTAGTCTTATCCAGCTTTGTGCTTGAGTAATGAGATTGGTCCATAATTTGGTTGGAGCACCATAATGAATAGTTGTATCAGTTGATGCAGGAAAATGGAGTGAAGAACTTGATATACGGGATCATTAGTAGAATTCGAAATGGTGACAGATCACCTGAGGAAGGGTGTGCTGGCGCTGGAGAGAGTCCTGAGGAGGTTTACGAGAATGATCCCAGAGATGTGTGGGTTAACATGTGTTTAAGAAAGGACTGCAGGTGCTGGAAAAATCGAGGGTAGACAAAAATGCTGGAGAAACTCAGCGGGTGAGGCAGCATCTATGGAGCAAAGGAAATAGGTGCCGTTTCGGGTCGAGACCCTTCTTCAGACAATGATGAGCGTTTGACAGCACTGGGCCTGTCCTCGCTGGAGTCTAGAAGGATGAGGGGGGACCTCGTTGAAATGTACCGAATAGTGTAAGGTTTGGATAGAGTGGATGTTGGGAGGATGTTTCCATTTTCGGGAGAGTCTAGGACTGGAGGCCATGGCCTCAAATAAAAGGGCGTACCTTTAGAATGGAGATGAGGAGGAATTATTTTAGTCAGGGGGCGGTGAATCTGTGGAATTCATTGTCACAGATGGAGGCCAAGTCAATGGGTATTTTAAAAGTTGAGATTGGCAGATTCTTGACTAGTGAAGCATGTCAAAGGTTACAGGGAGAAGGCAGGCAAATGGGGTTAGGAGGGAGGGGTAGGTCAGCCATGATTGAATGGTGGAGCAGACTTGATGGGCCGAATGGCCTAATTCTACCCCTATCACTTATGAATGATCAAATACAACAACAAAGAAATTGTCCACATGGAGAAGATAACATCACAGGTGAGGACCATCTGACTTTTTAATGAGGCTACATCTCTGGAGAAAAGGTATAGGTGACGTTTTGGGTCAAGTCTTCATCAGACAGCGTCTGGGATGGGGAAACTCGAGCATTTTGTGACTATCTTAGGTGTGTCAGCATCTGCAGTTCCTTCCTACACATTATTAGATTGCATACAGTGGTGCAGCGGTAGAGTGGCTGCCTTACAGCGCCAGAGACCCGGGTTCGATCCCGATTACGGGTGCTGTCTGTACGCAGTTTGTACACTAGATAGACACAAAAAGCTGGAGTAACTCAGCGGAACAGGCAGCATCCCTTGAGAGAAGGAATGGGTGAAGTTTTGGGTCGAGACCCTTCTTCAGTCTAGAAACAGTTTTGGCCACAGCAACGTCTGAAGAAGGGTCTTGACCCGAAACATCACCCATTCCTTCTCTCCAGAGATGCTGCCTGTCCCGCTGAGTTGCTCCAACTTTTTGTGTCTATCCTCGGTTTAAACCAGCATCTGCAGTTCCTTGGTAGACACAAAATGCTGGAGTAACTCAGTGGGTGAGGCAGCATCTCTGAAGAGAAGGAATGGGCGATGTTTCGGGTCGAGACCCTTCTTCAGACTGATCCGGATTTCCTTCCTGCACACTGTTTGTACGTTCTCCCTGTGACCAAGTGGGTTTCCTCCAGGTGCTCTGGTTTCCTCCCACAATCCAAAAGGTTTTTTAGGTTAATGATTCAGCAAAAATTGTAAATTGTTCCTAGTGTGTAGGATAGTGCTGGTGTACGGGGTGTTCACTGGTGGGCACGGACTCGATGGGCTGAAGGGCCTGTTTCCACGCTGTATCATTAAAGTGTAAAGTCTTTATTCAAAATGGATCTAAGGCCTTCCACTGATTTCTGAAACATTGTCTGTGGTTTATGTGTTTAAAAAAAAAAAAAATAGTGGTATGCCTTCTCCAAATATTTCCAAGGCCACGAGCCACCAAGAGACATGTGTGAAAGGTGGGTTTGATGCAGTCTCTTCTGATACACTATTGTGTAAATTCATTTTTTAAATGGCTCACGTCGAATCCCTTCTTCAGACTCGGTTGGGAGAGGGGAGATCCAGTTGATCCAAGTTGTTATGTGGGAATAAACCGCAGATGCTGGCTGTCAAGTGAAGTTACAGACTGACTTAACCAAGATGCACGGCCCATGACCGCATCTCCCGATATAGAATGACTCGTTGAAGTGGAGTCTTTGCAGCTTTGTCCTTGAGGCTCTGTTCGGATGTGGGCGAGGATTGTCAGCCATTCAGGGCAGTGTTGAAGATAACAAATTGTCATCGTTAAGGAGGGTCCATGAGTTATTCTGACCTTGCAATCTAGTTTGAAGACTTGGCCCCAGTAGAAGTAACTGTTTAATTTAGTTTAGCTTATATGCTGTGGAAACAGGCCCTTCGGCCCACCGAGTCCATGCCCGCCAGCGATCCCCGCACATTTACGCACTATCCTACGCGCACAAGGGGCAACTTACAATTTTACCAAGCCAATTAGCCTACAAACCTGTACATCTTTGGAGAGTGGGTGGAAACCAGAGCTCCCGGAGAGAACCCACGCAGGTCATGGGGAGAACGTACAAACTCCGTACAGACATGCACCCGTAGTCGGGATCGAACCCGGGTCTCTGACGCTGTAAGGCAGCAACACTACCGCTGCGCCACCGTGCCGTTCCAAGTCTTCAGTAGTTTGAATTAAGAAAGATCCATTGAGTTTTGCAATGAGTCTACAGTGCTTTTTGTCCACTCGTATGAAGCAGACATCTCATTGCCCTCTATCAGTCCGAATGTTGAGTGTGGAAGTTGCAATTATAGAAGCCTCTGGTGAGGTTGCATTTGGAGGATTGTGTTCAGTTTTGGGCACCCTCTTGCATTGGACAGATGTTGTCGAGCTGGAAAGGTTGCAGGGAAGGTTTATGAGGATGTTGCCAGGACTCGAGGGGCCTGAACAACAGGGAGAGGTTGAACAGGCTGGGACTCTATTCCTTGGAGCACAGGAGGATGAGGGGTGATCTTATAGGTGTGTACAAAATCATGAGAGGAATAGATCGGGTAAACACACAGTCTCTGCCAGGTGTTGGGGAATCGACAACCAGAGGACAAAGGATTAAGATGAGGGGGGGACAGATTTAAAAGGAATCTGAGGGGTTGCTAATTTACACAAATGGTGCTGGGTGCATGGAACAAGCTGCCAGAGGAGGTAGTTGAGGCAGGTACTATCGCAACATTTAAGAAACATTCAGACCGATACTTGGATAGGATAGGTTGCGGTGCTGGCTCGAAGGGCCGAATGTCCTACTCCTAAAACCTATTATCTATTGAGAGGGAAATGGGCCAAACCTAGGCAGATGGGACTGGTATAGATGGGGCATGTTGGTCAGTGTTGAGAAGTTGGACCGAAGAGTCTGTTTCGTCGTGCTATGACTCTGATCAGATGGAAATGGGAGCTCAGCTTCAAAGAGAAATCAAACTCTTATCACATGTGGCCAATGCAAAAGTTCACATCTAACGTTAACATTAGTTCATTGGGCTCAATTGGCTCTGCCGTTTCCTGGAGGTCGTGTGATTGGGATGACCAGGAGCAACGAGGAAATTGAGGACTTCACATGAAGGAAGCAGGTATGTCAATGTTCTTTCCACGTGTCAATGGTGTCTCTTCAATAAACGCATATGCTTGCATCAAAGGGCGGTCACGGTGGCGCAGCGGTAGAGTTGCTGCTTTACAGCGAATGCGGCGCCGGAGACCAGGGTTTGAGCTTGACCTCGGTAGCAACGTTACAAATTTTGAGATTTAAAAAATCAAGTCTGCAATTTATCCCATCAGAAAAGCATAAAAAGAAGTTTAATTTGACACCTAATTCACTTTCATATCTTCAGTATTAAAAAAGTTATGTCCATTTTCATACTCGGAAATTAGCATCTTGCTTTTCCCCCTATTGCCCCTATTGCTTTTCCATTGATTTAACTCAAAGCTGTGATCGAGGACAGTCAAAAGCCCATAACTATCTTAAAAACTAAGAAACTGAGTGAAATTTTCAGTTATTATAGATTAAAGCATTCTGAAACAAATATGAAACGATCTTACTCGGATGACCTGAAATTGAAGCGTATAATTAGTTAGTTACCTAATTGTAGCTAATTACAAAATTCAATTACTAGATCTAAACATCTATCCATTTCTTAAGAAAAGGTTAACATTTTTAAATAGCCTGTGTCCAAATAACATTCACACAAGAATTCACAATATAACATGATTTTTAAATCTTATTGTCATGAATTTATAGGCTAAATGGAAGGAATCTAGTGTTTAATTCCCGTATATTAAAGGCCATTTAAATCATCTTGCGAGTGAGATTTTGTGGAACGCGATCGTTTAGAAAGTTGTGGTGAATTTAAACCCCATATTGGCATGAAAAACGCTGCTGGTTCGTATATTTACATAATCAAATTTTCGCCAATGAAATTTTGATTAAAGTAATCCTAAGAAGCAAGTTTATATGTAAAATAAACGACTTGCCTTATGTTTTGTCCCGTACATGAGATCTGTCCCGTTGTCGGCGTTGACGGCATTAGAAGTAGATTTTTATTTTACTCCACCAATTAAATTGTCCCGCGATTTAAAAAAAAAAAAAAACCTCAGAGAACGGCAGTCGGAACGATTTTTCAGCAACAGGTAGTAGCCCGAGAAAATATATCTCGGGCAGGCAGGAGAAAACGGCATTTTAATCCCACCCCCCCACCCCCCCCCCTCAAAGGCAACAAAGTCGTGCACACGGCCAGTGACAGAACTGCAGCGCCGCTGAAGGTAAGTTTTGTAACATACCTACATACGGGTGCTTGTCTGTACAGAGTTTGTACGTTCTCCCCGTGACCTGCGTGGGTTTTCTCTAAGATCTTCGGTTTCCTCCCACACTCCCAAAGACGTACAGGTTTGTAGGTTAATTGGCTTGTTAAATGTAAAAATTGTCCCTAGTGGGTATAGGATAGTGTTAATGTGCGGGGATCGTTGGTTGGCGCGGACCCAGTGTTTCCGCGCTGTATCTCTAAACTAAAGTCTTCATGTTGCTCACTTCTTCAAGACATGTCATTTAGTACTTAATGGAATCTGTGACAGATGCTGGAAAATTAATGTGTGGGAAGGAACTGCAGATGCGGTTTACACCGAAGATAGACACAAAAAGCTGGAGTGACTCGGCGGGTCAGGCAGCATCTCTGGAGAAAAGGAATAGTTGACGTTTGGGGTCGAGACCCTTCAGAGTCTAAAGAAGGGACTCGTCCCGAAACGTCACCCATTCCTTTTCCCCAGTGATGCTGCCTGACCCGCCGAGTTATTCCAGTTTTATTGTGTCTACCTTTGCTGTTTATTAAGCACAAGTATATCGAATGTGAAGATGGACACAAAGTGCTGGAGTAACTCAGCGGCTCAGGCAGCATCTGTGGAGAATATATGGAATTTGAATACTAATCAATGCCAAGATATGTCGGTTGGTAATCTGCCATATCTGTACTTTATCTTTGGCAGGAATTAGTTTTTTTTGCATACTTGTAGATTAACATCCAGCATAGTCACAGGCTGGTGCGGGAGGGCCGTCTGAAAGCCTTTCCAGACTATTTTGCTTAACTTCCAACCGGGCCATTTAAATCACTAGTCGTTGCTGGTTTCCACTAATATCCTTCAGTAGTATGGGATGATGGAGTCGGCGTGGGTTCCCAGCATGGGGCTCTGAGTTTGCATGCTTCCACTCTCTGCCAGCCGTCTGCACTTGCACCCCCCACCGAGTCCGTTTCCGTACTCTTGTGGAAAGTTATTTCACGTGTTTAGAGGAAATAAAGCTCAGAGTGAAGTTCTTGCCCGAGATTTTTATGGCTCATACCACAGAACGTCGTTAAACATGAGTTTGTGACCTCTTAAGACATTAGAGGTCATAAGACATACCTGTGACCTTGTGTGTTTTAGATTGTAGGTATCTGCTTGTTCTTAGCTTAGATCAGCCACCATTGAATGGCGGAGTAGACTTGATGGGCTGAATGGCCTAATTCTGCTCCTAGAACCTACGAGCTTATGATCTGAGAAGTCGCTCGATATCGTGGTTCACTTTATCTCACTGATATAAATGATGCTTCGAAATTCAACAAAAGGGCAAATTGTACTTTTCAAGAAACATGAAATGTGACAAGTTGCAAGTGTATAGTTTTTAATCTTGCTTTGATACAGAAAAATGTGAACAGTTTGATATTATTTCCCAATGAAAGCTGCCAGACATATTTTCTGTAAATTCTAGGCAATTTATTTTGGCAGCTAGGGTGTCGCCACATGGTCGCCAGGGGTGTCGCCTGTATGGCCGTGAGTCGTCTCCTCAGTCGCCCAAAGAGTCGTAGTGTCTTTCTGGGCGCCGCTGGATTTTCAACATTTTTTTTGTTGTTAAAGTAATGATTCTATTTCAAATTTTATGTCGAAGGGAGGGTCCAGTAGCAGATTTTTTGGCGACCTGCTACGACTGTGACAGTCGCCGGCAGTCGCCTAAACATAGCCTAATTGGGACAGGCCCTTAAAGGATGTGACATTGTGAGAATAATTGCTTATTCAATGATTCCATGGAAACATTTTCTCCACTGAAGTGATTGTAATCAGTCCAAAACTGACCAGTGATTGATTTGAAGACCATCCTTGGTGTGTTTATTCAGTCTTGCATCTGGTGATGTCCTTACTCTTTGATTTAAAAAAAAAACCCATATATATTCACCACTGTATAGTTTTACAAGATGACTTTAAATCTGCATTAGTCAAAGAGAGGAAGGAATATTTTAAGTACACTTTAGTCTCTGGCAGAGATCCATGCACATAAAAAATTGCAGCTTAATGGACGAGAACATCCAAGGTCTTGGATAGGTAGCAATTAGTGCGGTTGCAATAAAGATTTCAAGACAGTTCTGTGGTAAATCGAGAGCAAAAAGTGATAATTAAAATTCTAAGCAGGAACTTGAACGTCATTCGATTCTCTGTTGCAGATTGTGTGTGATTTTAGGGTGATAGACAATAAACAATAGGTGCAGGAGTAGGCCATTCGGCCCATCGAGCCAGCACCGCCATTCAATGTGATCATGGCTGATCATCCCCAATCAGTGCCCTGTTCCTGCCTTCTCCCCATATCCCCTGACTTGTCTATCTTTAAGAGCCCTATCTAGCTCTCTCTTGAAAGTATCCAGAGTTCCACCGCCTCCACCGCCCTCTGAGGCAGAGAATTCCACAGCTCTCTGTGAGAAAAAGTGTTTCCTCGTCTCCGTTCTAAATGGCTTACCCCTTATTCTTAAACTGTGTGACCCCTGGTTCTCAACTCCCCCAACATTGGGTACATTCTTACATTCTTACATCGGGAAATATTCTTACATTTTAATTTTTGTAAGCAAATGCTCGTTAGACCTATTCAAAAGAGTCAAGAGTGTTTTGTTGTCCTACTAGGGAGGGGGGGGGTGGGGGAGAGGGGTGTGTGTGTGGGTGGGTGGGGGGATTTGTGGGTGTGGGGGAGGGGGGGGTGTGGGGGAGGGGGGTGGGGGGGGGAGCACACATGTATACATGCACACATACTCAATAAATAACAATGATAGTGCAATAATAATGATAAGTCTGTTGCAGATCAGAGCTTATTTGTTGTAGTGTTTAATAGCCTGTTGGCTGTAGGGAAGAAGCTGTTCCTGAACCTGGCCATTCCAGTTTTCAGGCTCCTGTACCTCCTTCCTGATGGAAGTGATGAAATGAGCGTGTGGCCAGGATGGTGTGGGTCCCTGATGATGTTGGCGGCCTTTTTGAGGCAGCGACTACGATCGATCCCATCGATGGTGGGGAGGTCAGAGCCGGTGATGGACTTTATCGATACAGCGTGGAAACAGGACCTTCGTCAGACTGAGTATGAGCCAATCAGGTATTTGAAGGTACATGAAGAAGTGTCTCGACCCAAAACGTCACCCATTCCTTCACTTCAGGGATGCTGCCTGACCCACTGAGTTACTCCAGACTTTTGTGTCCACCTTCGAATTAAACCAGCATCTGCAGTACTTTGCAGCTCGGGTATTTATTATCTAAATGGTGGCCGATTAGGAAAAGGGGAGATGCAGCGCGACCTGGGTGTCATGGTACACCAGTCATTGAAAGTAGGCATGCAGGTGCAGCAGGCAGTGAAGAAAGCCAATGGTATGTTGGCTTTCATAGCAAAAGGATTTGAGTATAGGAGCAGGGAGATTCTACTTCAGTTGTATAGGGTCTTGGTGAGACCACACCTGGAGTATTGCGTACAGTTCTGGTCTCCAAATTTAAAGAAGGACATTATTGCCATAAAGGGAGTGCAGAGAAGATTCACCAGATTGATTCCTGGGATGTCAGGACTGTCTTATGAAGAAAGACTGGATAGACACGGTTTATACTCTCTTAGAATTTAGGAGATTGAGAGGGAATCTTATAGAAACTTACAAAATTCTTAAGGGGTTGGATAGGCTAGATGCAGGAAGATTGTTCCCGATGTTGGGGAGGTCCAGGACATGGGGTCAAGGATAAGGGGGAAATCCTTTAGGACCAAGATGAGAAGGACTTTTTTCACACAGAGAATGGTGGGTCTCTGGAACTCTCTGCCTCAGAGGGTAGTTGAAGCCAGTTCATTGGCTATATTTAAGAGGGAGATAGATGTGGCCCTTGTGGCTAAAGGGATCAGAGGGTATGGAGAGAAGGCAGGTACGGGATACTGAATTGGATGATCAGCCATGATCATATTGAATGGCGGTGCAGGCTCGAAGGGCCGAATGGCCTACTCCTGCACCTAATTTCTATGTTTCTATGTATTTATCTGAACTCTGCCCACAGTGTTCAGTGTTTCAACTAAGTTACCTGTTATTAAACATAAACTTTGTTCTACATTAATATTCTGCCTGCCTTATCCTTAAAACAAAAGGCTGGTGTGTGCTTAAAACAATGTGCTGGAGTGACTGCAGGTCAGATAATATCTCTGGAGAAAATGGTTAGGCGACATTTCGGATTGGAGCCTTTCTTCAGCCTATCCTTATTAGATTTTAGAGTTAGCTTTAAAGATACAGCATTGAAACGGGCCCTTCGGCCCACTGAGCCCACAACGACCGGTGATCACCTCGTACATTGGGACTATCCGACACGCACTAGGAACAATTTACAGAAGTCAATTAATTCTACAAAACTGCACATCTTTTGACTGTGGGAGGAAACCGGAGCACCCGGAGAAAAACCCACGCAGGTCACGGGGGGGAAAGGTACAAACTCCTCACAGACAGACCCGTAGTCGGGATCGAACCCGGGTCACTGGATCTGTAATTTTACCCACTGCGCCACCGTGCCGTCCAAATACTTGGCTTGTTCCTACCTAGAGACGGCAATCTGTCCACAGCATAGAACAAACTTCCACTTAAAGCTGTGGAAAAGAATGTTTTATGGAATTGCTGGGCAATTTTGAAAAGCTATCAAGGGAGGAATCTGTACAGTTATGGCTTTTGCTGCTGCCAGATTTAATAGTTTGAATTGCAGACTGGAGAACTCTGAGAGGACAAACAGAATCATTGCCGCTGATCTGGTTAGGTTGTACCTTCTCATGTTATTATCCTTATGTCAATTTTTAGTTTTAGTTCACAAGTTATAGCAGTAGAATTAGGCCATTCGGCCCATCGAGTCGACTCCTCCATTCAATCATGGCTGACCTATCCCTCCCTCCTAACCCCATTCGCCTGCCTTCTCCCTGTAACCTTTGACATGCTTCACTAGTCAAGAATCTGCCAATCTCAACTTTTAAAATACCCATTGACTTGGCCTCCATCTGTGGCAATGAATTCCACAGATTCACCGCCCTCTGACTAAAATAATTCCTCCTCATCTCCATTCTAAAGGTACGCCCTTTTATTTGAGGCCATGGCCTCCAGTCCTAGACTCTCGGTCTCCTAATCCTATTTCTCAGCCTTCTCCCCGTAACCTTTGACAACGTTCTAATCAAGAATGCGTCTATCTCATCCTTAAAAATATTCACTGACTTGGCCTCCTCAGCCCTCTGTGGCAATGAGTGCCACAGATTCACCACCCTCTGACAGTTCATCCTCACCTCCTTTCTAAAAGATCCTTTTCACATCCTTTTCACATCCACGCTATCTATGCCTTTCATTATTCGGTAAGTTTCAATGAGGTCCCCCCTCAACCTTCTAAACTCCAGCGAGTACAGGCCCAGTGCTGTCAAACGCTCATCACCTGCTAACCCACTCATTCCTGGGATCATTCTTGTAAACCTTCTCTGGATCGTCTCCAAAGCCAGGGAATCCTTCCTCAGATATGAGGCCCAAATTTGCTCACAGTTTCAGAGATACGGTGTGGAAACAGGCCCTTTGGCCCACTGAGTCCATGCTGACCAAACGATCACCCTTACACTAGCGTTATCCTACACACTGGGGACAGTTTACAATTTTGTCCCAACCAACCTGTATGTCTTTGGAATGTGGGAGGAAACCAGAGCACCCCCGGAGAAAACCCACGCAGTCGCATGCAAACTCCACACAGACAGCACCCGGGTCTCTGGCGTCGTAAGACTGCAACACTACCGCTGAGCCACTGTATAGTTTTGTGTAGTGCACTCTAATGGGGGCTGGCTCGAAGGGCCGAATGGCCTTCTCCTGCAGCTAGCTTCTATGTTTAGGAAGGAACTGCAGATGCTGGTTTAAACCAAAGATAGACACAAAAATCTGGAGTAACTCAGCGGGTCGATATCTCGCGTTTCTCTCGCCCCTGACTCTCGATCGGAAGGAGGGTCTCGATCCGGAACGTCACCTATACCTTCTCTCCAGGGATGCTGCCCTGACCCGCTGAGTTACCCCAGCTTTTTGTGTCTACCTCCTATGGTTTTTATGTAAGGTGAGTGATTTTGGGCATGAGAGCCGTCTACACACAGGGTCGCTGTCGTTGCTCTCGGTGTTTGTGAGTAAGTATTGTGATTGTTTGGCACTAGTCCCAAACCCTGTGTTTTACAAAGTAGTGCAGAATGATTAGTGGTTCTTGCAACTCAGCCAAGAGTTAACAGCTCCTTGTAAGTGGTTTGAACGCACTCTATTGCTCTGAAATTGGGGAGTAATAAGGAAAGGCTGAGCCTGCTCTCTCCCCTCGGGCTTTTGGTGACCCTCAGCTAATCCGCAGGTAGCAAATAATCAACATTTAGACGCCAAACCGCAATGTGTGGATTTGATGGACTGCAGGCAGAATGTCAGTGAAAGGCTGCTATTGAGGGAGTGCAGCGTAGGTTCACCAAGTTAATTCCCGGGATGGCGGGGACTGTCATATGGAGCGGCTGGGCTTGTACACTCTGGAATTTAAACGGATGAGAGGGGATCTTATTAAGGGTTTGGACACGCTAGAGGCAGGTAACATGTTCCCGATGTTGGGGGAGTCCAGAACCAGGGGCCACAGTTTAAGAATAAATTGGTGAGCCATTTGGAACGGAGATGAGGAAAACACTTTTTCACACCGAGAGTTGTGGGTCTGTGGAATTCTTTGCCTCAGAGGGCGGTGGAGGCCAGTTCTCTGGATACTTTCAAGAGGGAGCTAGATAGAGCTCTTAAAGATAGCAGAGTCAGTGGATATGGGGAGGGCAGGAATGGGGTACTGATTGTGGATGATCAGCCATGATCACATTGAATGGCAGTGCTGGCTCGAGGGGCCGAATGGCCTACTCCTGCACCAGTTGTCTATTTTGAGAAGATTCTGGATAGTAAAACTTCCTTATTTCACACTGAAGCTTATTATGTTTTGTTCGTGTGGGTTCTCCCATCTACTTTTAACACAAGGAACTGCAGATGCTGCTTTAAACCATGGGCGGCATGGTGGCGCAGCGGTAGAGTTGCTGTCTCCCAGCCACAGGGACCCAGGTTCGATCCTGACTACGGGTGCTGTCCGTACGGAGTTTGTACGTTCTCCCCGTGACCTGCGAGGGTTTCCTCCTTGTGCTCCGGTGTCCACCCGCAGCGTGCGGGGATCGCTGGTTGGCGGGGCCTCGGTGGGCCGAAGGGCCTGTTTCCTCCCCCCCCCCCCCCCCCCCAAAAACCCACAATCAGTCCGATGAAAGGTCCCTCCCCGAAACATCACCTATCCATATTCTCCAGAGATGTTGCCTGACCCGCTGCGTTACTCCAGCACTCTGTGTTTCTAAACCTATCACATATTAAGTAGTGGAGCTGGTGGGGGTGAGGCAAAACTTAGCGAGTGATAGGTGGATACATGTGAGGGGGGGGGGGGGGGGCGTTCCTCCAGCAATTAGATATTAGAAATCTTTTGACTTATAGACATTCAGCGCGGAAACAGGCCCTTCAGCCCACCGTATCCGCACCGACCCGCGATCCCCGCACACTGACGCTATCCTACACCCACTAGGGACAATTTACAATTTTTGTCAAAGCCAATTAGCCTACAAACCTGCACGTCTTTGGAGTGTGGGAGGAAACCGGAGCACCCGGAGAAAACCCACGCAGGTCACGGGGTGAAAGTTCGAGCTCGGTACAGGCAGCGCCCGTGGTCAGGATCGAACCTCGTGGTCAGGGTGTCTGGTGCTGTGAGGCAGCAACTCTACCGCTGTGCCACCGTGCCGCCCAGGAACCTCGCCGATTCCCTCACAGATGAGCAGTGTTGTTGCGATTTTCTGGGTTGTCCTTTTCTATGTCGTTGCTCATTCATTGTGTGTCATGTTAACAATGGGCAGGGACACGGCTTGTCTCAAAAGGTGGCCGTGTTAGTGTAAGGATCCTGCTGAGATCGCCTACCCGTGGAGTGTTCATTATCCAGGGTCCCCGTTGCTGTGTCAATACTGCATTCCTGTGCGCACAGTGTGACCGGCTCGTCACATTTGTAGAAGGCTGTCTCCAGCATGGGGAGCGACTGTCTTGCCTCGCACAGTCAACAGTCACAAGTCGTGGTCCATCAGTGGCAACTCTTTCAACAACTCTTAACACCTATAATATCTCAGGAACATTTATAGCTTTGTAAAATCAATGTCATAAACGGGGCGGCCATGGTGGCGCAGCGGTAGAGTCGCTGCCTTGCAGCGAATGCAGCGCCGGAGACCCGGGTTCGATCCCGACTACAGGCGCTGTCTGTACGGAGTTTGTACGTTCTCCCCATGACCTGCGAGGGGTCTTCTCCGTGATCTTTGGTTTCCTCCCACACTCCTAAGATGTGCAGGTTTGTAGGTTAATTGGCTTGGTAAATGTAAAAAGTGTCCCGAGTGGGTGTAGGATAGTGTTCATGTGCGGGGATCACTGGTTGGTGTGGGCCGAAGGGCCTGTTGCCTGTTTCCGTGCTGTATCTCTAAGACTTAAAAGCTCTTTGAGTATTAAACGGTACTCTTCTAAGTATTGCTAACGTATACTGCTGTGCTGAAAGTACTCCATTTAATTAGTGGTTTTAATGATGATTGTGAAATCATATGCTAATTGATGCACACATCTAAGGTCTGATTACTGTGCTGAATGCACAGCCAGACTTAAAATATCTTGCTTCCTTTGAAGGGAAATGAAATGATTTAAACGCTGTATCCCTAGCATTCCCACCAAGATCCTTCCTTTAATATGATTCATTTTGTAGGTTCCTTATTAATCGAGACAAATGGGATTAGTGTGGATGGGGCATCTTGGTCGGCATGGGCGAGATGGGTCGAACGGCCTATTTCCACACTGTGTAACTCTATGACTAATGTAATTCGAGTATTGCTGTACCTTAATTGGTACGTGACAATAAAATTACCTTGAGACCTTGAAGCCTTGAAAGCTAATGAAGTGAGTCAAACAGTTAAGTAGAATCATATGAGTAATGCAATGTGGAAACAGGGCCTTTGGCCCAACTTGCCCACATCGGCCAACATGTCCCAGCTACACTAGTCCCACCTGCCTGCGCTTGGTCCATATCCCTCCAAACTTGTCCTATCCATGTACCTGTTTCTTAAACATTGGAATAGTCCCAGCCTCAACCACCTCCTCTGGCAGCTTGTTCCATACACCCACCACCCGTTGTGTGAAAAAGTTACCCCTCAGATTCCTATTAAATCTTTACCCCCTCACCTTGAACCTATGTCCTCTGGTCTTCGATTCCTCTACTCTGGGTATGTACCGGATCTCTTCCTCTCGGGACTTTGAAGTTGAATGTTCCCGGGCTGGAAGCTAACCAAAGAAACGGTCAAATTGCCTATCCAAAAGTACCTCAAATGCAACTGTTATATCTGCCTCCATCACCACCCCAGGCAGCAAGTGCCAGGCACCCATTGATTTAAAAAAAAACTTGCCTTGCTCATCTCCTTTAAACATTTCCACTCACATTTTAAAGTTGAGCCCTTCATTGTTGGATTTTTCAACCTGGAGAAAAGGTTCTGACTGTCTACCCTATCAGTGCCTCTCATAATTTAATATACTTCTATCAGTTCTCCCTTCAACCTCTCATTTCCCCACCTCCCTTTTCTCCATTTTAAAGCTAGCCATTGACTTGGCCTCCACAGCTGTCCCTGGCAATGGTTCCTTTCGCCCACTGAGTTAACCGACCAGCGATCGCCCCGTGCACTCGCACTATCCTACACACCAGAGACAATTTACAATTTTACGAAAGCCAATCGGCCCACAAATTGGTGTGGAGGAAACTGGAGCACCCGGAGAAAACCCACGCAGGTCACAGAGAGAACGCAAAAACTCCGTACAGACAGCACCCATGGTCGGGATGGAACCCGGGTCTCTGGCGCTGCGAGGCAGCAACTCTACCGCTGCGCCACCGTGCCGCTCTGCAAACTGGACTTTAACTTTTGTAAATGGCGACGGATGAGCCAATGTTATCGCACGGGGCGTACGTGACTATAATCAATCATTGACCCATTGAGAAGTTGGGGGGTGGGGGGTGGGGGGGGGGGGGCGCGTAGAATAAGCTGCCTTGTGGCTCCCAGAAAGGTGCGGAGAAATGCTCGCAGCTATTTGGAGACGGGAACAGCCATCAATATCTTCCCCCCCCCCCCCCCCCATCTACACAGTGGCGGCGCTGGTACAGCCGGGGGATTGGGTTGAATGCGACGCTGCACCACACCAGACAGCTGGCTGCAGAAACCAGCGACTAGACCCAGATGCAACACGATCCTGAACAGCAGCAGCCTCTTCCCTACAGCCATCAAGCTATTATACACTACAGCCTCCAAACAAGCTCCGAACCGCATAGACTTGGGGGCATTGGTCTTGTCTTCTTGCACTGTTATTGTTTGTATTTATATGTGTGTGTGTATTTTACGCTCACTCGCTCACACTCTCACTCTCACACGTGTATCTGTGTGTGTGTGTGTGTGTATATATGTGTACATGTAGATACACACACTGATTTCTTTTTCTCATTTATTATATTGTTGACAGTGTACTATGTTTACATATTCTGTTGTGCTGCTGCTGGTAAGAATGTCATTCGTCTATCTGGGACATACGACAATAAAACAGTCTTGACTCTTGGTCTCCCCAGTTGCAGCTTCTGCATTAGTCAAGGGGAGGTGAAGGGGCGGAAATGAGATGTAAAACGTGTGTATCTGACACCTGCCGCTGTATTGTGCGGAGCAGCTGCGCCCGTTCCTCCATAATCGCTCATTCCACTCACTTCCCCAACTCCCATCACCACCTCGCCCTGTGGCAGCGTGAATCTTGTCCGTGGATCGAGCTCGCGCAATCAGCCGCATTGATTATTGCCGCCAAACACGCACAGACATGTGCGCAGGCACACACACACCTGCACACACACACACATTCACGCACACGTACACACCTGCGCACATATACGCGCACACACACATACAAACGCACAGACATACACATACACATTAGGTATATGCGCACACACACGCACACAAACACACAGACATACACATACACATTAGGTCTATGCGCACACATACACACATACATGGTCGATCCGAAATGCCACCCATTCCTTCTCTCCAGAGATGCTGCCCGTCCCGCTGAGTTACTCCAGCATTTTGTGTCTATCTTCAGTGTAAACCAGCATCTGCAGTTCCTTCCCACACACATGGTCCACAAGGTATTGGGAAGCTGCCTTATTGCAGGAGATTGCCGTAATTAGTTGCTTAAGAAGCAGCATGAGCGGAGGTGGGGAAAGGCGCGATTGAAACAAATTGCATCATCTGGTCCTGGCGACTGTTTCTTGCCGGTTTTCCCAGATTGGATCCCGGGGGAGTTTGATGGGGAGTGGGAGAGATCGGGAACTCTGGGCCGTGCTGTCTGCTCTCGGCAGGCATGGTGGGTTTGATTTTGTGCATTGCGGCTTTGAAACAAGACAAGGCAGCTGCCCCTCCCTCCCTCCCTCTCTCTCTCCTGCCTGGCTCATTGTGCTGGTATCACCCCCTCCCCGCCATGCCCCGCTTCCAGCTCCTGCAATTATTATTTTTTCTCCTCTGATGAGTGCAGACTGGCTGCTGGTAAAAGCTTGTTGCTAGGAGACTGCATCGGTAGAACAGAGCTCTGAGAACGAGGAAGATGCCTTCTGTGTGTTGGCTGGTGTCTGTGTTTCACAAGTTCATAAGTTCCAGGAGCAGAATTAGACCATTCGACACATCAAGTTTACTTCGCTATCCAATCATGGCTGATCTATCTCTCCCTGCCTCCCCATAACCCCTGACACCTGTACTAATCAAAAATCTATCTATCTCTGCCTTAAAATATCCATTGACTTGGCCTCTACAGCTTTCTGTGGAAATGAATTCCGTGTGTGTCTCTCTCTGCCTCTCTCGGTCTGACATTGGAGCGGACTTAGGCCATTTCAGCCCATTGAGTTCACTTAGCGACTCTTTGCATACCTTGTGTATTGTCTGCAAAACAAAGATTTTAACTACAGTGACTACAGTTTCAATCACTCCGCAATGTTTGAAAGGCCACAAAGTGCTGGAGTAACACAGCGGGGTCAGGCAGCATCTCTGGAGAACTTGGATAGGTGATATTTCAGGTCGACACGTAGAACTTGACTCAAAATGTAACCGATCCATGTTCATAACATCATAATTTCATTAGTCACAACTGCAGAATTAGGCCTTTTGGCCCATCGAGTCTACCCCGCCAATCAATCATGGCTGATCGATTTTCCCCTCTCAACCCCATTCTCCTGCCTTCTCCCCATAACCCTTGACACCCGTTTTAATCAAGAATCTATCAATTTTTAGTTTTAGCGATGCAGCATGGAAACAGGCCCGACAAACTCAGTTCAGGCAGCAGCTGTAGTTTAGGATGGAACCCGGGTCTCTGGCGCTGTGAGGCAGCAACTCTACCGCTGCGCCACCGTGCCGCATTATATTCTGTTCATGCAGTCTCACCGACCAGCAGAGTTTGTCTGGAGCGCCCATCCACCCATCCCATCAGTTACAGTACTTAGTGTTTATTTTATATGCATACTTAAAGAAAAATGAATGGCGTAAAGCCAAGAATTGCACTTTGATAATGCTGTGGAGCACTGAAGATTGGGGAAAAGGTCCCCAAGGACGGTGTGGATTTGCCTGCTTCCCGCTGTGGCCCTGAATGCCGAGCAAAATGCTTCTCCACTTACAGATACAGAAAACAAAATTGATTACCCTGCCATGAAATATGATCTATTACAGCCGCATTTAATAAAGTACTGAAATATATTTTACAACCATTAATTAGATATTTGTGCCAACACAGACATCATTTTGAAGGAATGGATGCAACGTTCAAGTGGGCCACTGTTATGCAAACCAAGGGTTCAGACTTTAGAGATTCAGAGCGAGGAAACAGGCCCTTCGGCCCACCGAGTCCGTGCTGACCTGCGATTCCCGTACGCTAGCCCTATCCTACACACGAGGGTCAATTTACACTTTTTACCGAAGCCAATTAACCTACAAACCCGCAGGTCTTTACAGTGTGGGACCTACACAGGCCCCCGTAGTCAGGATCATCAGTGTGCTTTCTACCTAACGTAACTTCAGATTGTGAGCTTCGTGGAACACAAACTCCTGCAGTAACTCAGCGGGTCTGGAGGCATCGGTGGAGAACATGTATAGGTGAGGTTTTGGGTCGGGACCCTTCTTCGGGTGAAGTCTGAGGCAGAGCCAGAGGCACTCACATGGGCTGAAGACATCGTGTGGAATAACTCAGCGGGTCAGGCAGCAGGTTCACCAGGTTAATACCCGGGATAGCGGGAGTGTCATATGTTGAAAGAATGGAGCGACTGGGCTTGTGTACTCTGGAATTTAGAAGGATTAGAGGGGGGCGCTTATTGAAACATATAAGATTATTAAGGGATTGGACATGCTAGAGGCAGGAAACATGTTCCTGATGCTGGGGGAGTCCAGAACCAGGGGCCACAGTTTAAGAATAAGGGGTAGGCCATTTAGAACGGAGATGAGGAAAAACAATTTCACCCAGAGAGTTGTGAATCTGGAAATCTCTGCCTCAGAGGGCAGTGGAGGCCAATTCTCTAGATGCTCTCAAGAGAGAGTTAGATAGAGCTCTTAAAGATAGCGCAGTCAAGGGATCTGGGGAGAAGGCAGGAACGGGGTACTGATTGGGGATGATCAGCCATGACCACAGTGAATGGCGGTGCTGGCTCAAAGGGCTGAATGGCCTACTCCTGCACCTATTGTCTATTGTCATCTGTGGAATATATAGCTAGGTGGCATTTTGGGACGGGACCCTTCTTCACACTGATTATAGGAGAGTGGGCAGAGGGGAGAAGGCTGGCAAGTGTCGGGTGGTACAGCTGAGGGGGGGAGGGGTCTCTCGACCTGAAACGTCACCCATTCCTTCCCTCGGGAGATGCTGCCTGTTCCGCTGCCTGTCCCGCTGAGTTCCTCCTGCATTTTGAGTCCATCTTGGGGTTATCTCCGGGAGTTCTGGTTTCCTCCCACACTCCAAAGACGTGCAGGTTTGTCGGTTCATTGTCTTCTGTAAATTGTCCCTATTGTGTAGGAAATGGGAATATGTAGGAAGGAACTGTAGATGCTGGTTTACACTGAAGATAGACACTAAATGCTGGAGTAACTCAGCGGGACAGGCGGCATCTCTGGAGAGAAGGAATGGGTTATGTTTCGGGTCGGGACCCTTCTTCAGACTGAGAGTCAGGGGAGAGGGAAACTGGAGATATGGATGGGTCCAAAGAGAATGCAAGGGCTGGTCGGCATGGTCCAAAGGCCCTGTCTCCACACTGTATCTTTAAACTAAAATAAACTAAATAGACATGAACTGAATGGGAACTGGGGTCTGTCTGTGACATAGCATAGACGAACAAGGCTGAAAACCCTTGTGTGTTGTAATTAGAGACATATAGTCATAGATTGATACAGTGTGGATGCAGGCCGTTCGGCCCAACTTGCCCACACCGGCCAGCTACCCTAATCACTCCTGCCTGCGCTTGGTCCATAAACCTGTCCTATCCATGTACCTGTCCAACTGTTTCTTAAACATTGGGATAGTCCCAGCCTCAACAACCTCCTCCGGCAGCTTGTTCCATGCACCCATCACCCTATGTGTGGAAAATCTACCCCTCAGATTCCTATTGAATCTTTTCCCCCTTCACCCCGAACCTATGTCCTCTGGTCCTCGATTCCTCTAACTCTGAGCAAGAGATTCTGTGCACCGACCCGATCTATTCCTCTCATGATTTTATACACAATCTTAAATAAGGGGAAACATTTTTTTTTAATGGGTCAGGAACAATCCTTGCGCATGTGGCTCCCATGCTCAGCCCAATCCAATTTCAACACCACATCTTTCCAGTTGAATGTATTAGTAAAATACAGAAGCCAGTTTGGACTGGGGAAACGTTGCCAACAGTTGACTTAGTTCTGCTGAGAAATCTCGACTGGAGGCTTGGCTTTGGCACGGGCCGTTGGAACTGTAGCCGGCGGAGCACAGTGCCGCGGGAGGCAAAGTTGGCACAGGGAATAGTGTTGAGCATTTTCTCCGAGCGATGTCAATGTGCACAAGCTCTGAACGGGAGCCAGATGCTCTTACAAGAAGGGGAAGAAGAGGAAATTAGCTCTAGAATGGCCCGTAGGAAGCAAAAGCATTGTAGCTGGCAAGAGCCTTGGAGATGTTTGGCTTTCTAATCTCCCTGTTGTGAATGGCAAGGAAGCGTTCTTGTTGTTCAAAATGGAATTGATTGAAGATGTATAATGCTGCCATTATTTTACTTCCGAGCGCTTTTTCAAAATGATTCTCCAGTTCCAGTCTGATCTCCCTTCAGAGATCAGTTCAGTTTATTGTCACGTGACCCGAGGTACAGTGAAAAGGTTTTGTTGCGTGCTTGGCTCTACGGCGCAGTGGTGGAGTTGCTGCCGTAAGGGTCTGTCCCACTTGGCCGTTTTTTCGGCGACTGCCGGCGTCCAATCAGTGTCGCCAAAAGATTTGGCGACAAAGAAATGTTGCGACACTTGAAAAAACACCGCGTGTCATACGTCATCACGCCACGTCACGCCGCAAATTTTTCGGTGACCTGATACATCAGTCAATGATGCTGGCAGTCGCCGAAAAGATTGCCACGTGGGACAGGCCCTTTACAGCGCCGGAGACTACAGCGGGTTCGATCCCGACAGCGGGTGCTTGTCTGTACGTAGTTTGTACGTTCTCCCCGTCACCTGCGTGCGGTTTCGCCGAGATCTTCGGTTTCCTCAGCAGTGCTGAACTACTATCTACCTCATTGGTGACCCATGGACTATCCTTGATCGGACTTTGCTGTCTTTAACTTGCACTAATTGTGATTCCTTTTGCATGGATCTATACACTGTAAACGGATCGATTGTTTTCATGTATTGTCTTTCCGCTAACTGGTTAGCGCGGGACAAAAAGCTTTTCACTGGACGTCGGTGCACGTGACAATAAACTAAACTGAAACCAAATTTAGATTCTAAAAGAATTTCGAATTGGGGCAATATTTCGACTTCTCACAGCTGTTAGCTGTTGGATCTATTAATATGTGAGTTAATTTTCCTTTAGTCATTTACCAATGTGTCTTCATTGATCACATCCTTCAGCCCTTTCATGTGATTGACCACACTCTGTGATATTGATTTTTGAACCAATACTGCTTGTATTGGTGGTATTAGCTTGTGGGTGGCGGGTGTATGGAATGAGCTGCCAGATGAGGTAGTTGAGGCAGATACTATAACAACATTTAAAAGACAGTAGGAGAGGCACGGTGGCACAGGGATAGAGTTCCCACCTCACTGCTCCAGACACCCGGGTTCGATCCTGACTACAGGTACTGTCTGTACGGAGTTTGCACGTTCTCCCCATGGCCCGCGGGGGTTTTCTCCGAGATCTTTCGTTTCCTCACACACTCCAAAGACGTAGTTTGTAGGTTAAATGGCCTGGTGTAACCTGTAAATTGTCCCTAGTGTGTGTAGGATAGTGTTATTGTGGGGGGATCGCTGGTCAGTGCGGACTCGGTGGGTCGAAGGGACTGTTTCCACGATGTGTCTCTAAACTAAACTAAACATTTGTGCAGGGAGGAACTGCAGATGCTGGTTTATACTGAAGATAGACACAAAATGCCGGAGTAACTCAGCGGGTCAGGCAGCATCTCTGGAGAAAAAGAATAGGTGGCATTTTGGGTTGAAGCACCTTCTTCAGACCAAGACACTGGGATGGGTACATGGATAGAAAGGTTTTAGAGGGCTGTGCGCCAAACACAGGCCAAAGGGGCGAGCTTAGATGGGTATCTTGGTTGATATTGTCGAATTGGGCCGAAGGGCCTGTTTCAGTGCTATGTGACTATGACTTCACTGTGTCGAATAGGAAGAACATTGTCTTTGCTTCAGAGACTAATTTCAGGAATTTAATGGAATTGGCAACCAATACTGAATTTGTAATTTGAATTGTCTTAAAAAGGGTCTTGACTCAAAAGATTGCCTGTCCATTCCATCCCAAGATGCTGCCTGACTAGCTGAGATCCTCCGGCACTTTGTCATAAATTCATAAGTCATAGGAGCAGAATGAGACCATTCGGCCCATCGAGTCTACTCTGCCTTTCAACCATCTCTCCCTCCTAACCCCATTCTCCTGCCTTCTCCCCGTAACTCCTGACACCCGTACTAATCAAGAATCTATCCATCGCTGCCTTAAAAAATATCCATTGACTTGGCCTCCACAGCCGTCTGTGGCAATGAATTCCACAGATTCACCACCCTCTGCCCAAATAAATTCCTCCTTATCTCCAATGTAAAGGGATGTCCTTTTATACTGAGGTTGTGCCCTCTGGTCCTAGACTCTCCCACTAGTGGAAACATCCTCTCCACATCCACTCTATCCGGGCCTTTGTGTTTTACTCACTATTCCATCATCTGCGGTGGACAAAAATGCTGGAGAAACTCAGCGGGTGAGGCAGCATCTATGGAACGCAGGAATAGGTGACGTTTCGGGTCGAGACCCTTCTTCATACAGTTCCTTGTATTATCACCACTGACACCTGGCTTTGTTGCTGATGACTAAGAATAATTTTTCGCTCAATATTTCTTCAGTGACATCCCTGGTTCGATTAATAGTCATGATTCAATCATTTGTCCTTTAGTCTGCCTGATTTTGCATATTAGTTTAGAGATACAGTGTGGAAGCAGGCCCTTCGACCCATCGAGTCCGCACCGACCAGCGATCCCCGCGCGCTAACACTATCCTACACACAATAGGGACAATTTATATTTACACCAAAGCCAATTAACCTACAAACCTGCACGCCCTTGGAGTGTGGGGGGAAATTGAAGATCTCGGAGAAAGCCCACGCTGGTCACGGGGTGAACGTACAAACTCCGTGCAGACAGCACCCGTAGTCGGGACCGAACCCGGGTCTCTGGCGCTGTGAGGCAGCGACTCTACCGCTGCGCCACCGTGTTGTCCGGATGAGGAAGATTTCAAAGGTTGCTGGTTGAAGATCATTTGGCGGTGTAGGCCGGACGAAAGAACCAAAGGATCCACGCTGCAGTTTAGTTTAGTTTATTGTCGGGTTGCTCACTAATCACTCAGCGGAGAGATTACAATCGAGCTCTCGGACTCAAATTGAGCCATCAGCCGACACATACAGGATAAAGGGAATAACGTTTAATGCAAGATAAACTCTGATAAAAGATGACCCAACCGTCTCCAATGAGATAGATGGGAGATCAGGTCCGCTCTCCAGTTGGTGGTAGGATGGTTCAATTGCCTGATAACAGCTGGGAAGAAACTGTCCCTGAATCTGGAGATGTGCGTTTTCATATTCTTTACATAATCGTTACATATTCATGCACATATTGTTTATATAATTCTGTTGTGCTGCTGCAAGTAAGGATGTCATTGTTCTATCTGGGACATAAGGCAACAAAACACTCTTGATTCATAACTCTTGACCTGAATTCATAATTCTGTGCAGGAAAGAACTGCAGATGCCTGTTTAAATTTAAGCACTAATTCTGCTGTCCCGTTGAGTTCTCCAGCATTGTGTGTCTATCTTCAAACTCCTGTGCCTTTTTCCCGATGGGAGAGAGGAGAAGAGGGGGCATCCGGGGTGAGACTTGGCCCTTCATCGTGCTGCTGGCCTTGCCGAGGCAGCGTGTGGTGTGGATGGAGTCAATGGAAGCAAGGCCTGGCTTTGGAAGAGATTTCAAGGCTTGTAATCCAACCATACCTTCTCGGGTTAATTAACAGCTTGAGTTTTGCTCGTTGATTTATGTCGTAATCCGATGATTTAAATTCGTGGAGCCCATTGTTCTCCATTTAAAATTGGGCTGTTACTCTGGATAAACCAATTATAAGGCTTTCAAGACTTGACCAAGTATGGTTGATTGCCAATTTGATTGTCTTGGTGATTATCACCACCCCTGTCCATTCTTTATTCGGCTTAAAGCGCTCATTACAGCAATTATATTGGCGATTGTAGTGTGGTTTTATGCCCACAGCTAACATCGACGAGATTTAGATTTTCTTTCTAAACCAGTCCATTATCTGCCTAAATCCTTCCTCAATGCTGGTGGCAGTACCCCTTCAAATTTGCATTGGGACCAACTTATGAGTTGCGGCACGGTGGCGCAGCGGTAGAGTCGCTGCCTCACAGCGCCAGAGTCCCAGGTTCGATCCTGACTACGGGTGCTGTCTGTACGGAGTTTGTACGTTTTCCCCGTGACGGTATGGGCCTTCTCCAGGTGCTCCATGCTCCTCCCATGTACAGGTTTGTGGATTAATTGGCTTTGGTAAAAATCTGAAAATTGTCCCTCGATTGTAGGATTGTCCTGGTGTACGGGGATCGCTGGCCAGCATGGACTCGGTGGGCGTGTGGTGTAGGTTGTGTCAACGGAAGGGAGGTTGGTTTGTGTGATGGACTGGGTTGAGTCCACAATCGACTCTATCCACTCAGTTGCTGGTTTCCAATGAAGATAGACACAAAGTGCTGGAGTAACTCAGCGGGGCAGGCAACATCTCTGGAGAGAAGGGACGGGTGAGGTTTCGGGTGAGGACCCTTCTTCAGACTGAGAGTCAGGGAAAGGGGAAACGAGAGATGTACAAGGGTAAGATGTGAAAACGAGAGATCAAAGGGGATTAAGGAAAATGTAGAGTAGATCGTTGTTAGCTAGGGGAAGGTGACAACGAGACGTACAATGTAAAATATAATCAGGACAGTCAGGAGAACTAGGAATACGGAGGAATGGAGAGCGAGGGAAAGCAAGGGCTACTTGAAGTTAGAGAAGTCAATGTTCACACCGCTGGGGTGTGAGCTGCTCCAAGAGAAAGAGGTGCCGTTCCTCCACTCTGGGCCTCACTCTGACAGTGGAAGAGGCCCAGGACAGAAAGCTCAGTGTTGTAGTGGGAGGGGGTGGTAAAGTGGTTAGCAACCGGGATATCATGTAGGTCTAAGCGGACTGAGCGGAGGTGTTCAGCGAAACGATCGCCGAGCCAGCGCTGGGTATCTAACTCTTCAAGAGAGAGTTAGATTTAGCTCTTAGTACTAACGGAATCAAGGGATATGGGGAGAAAACAGGAACGGGGTACTGATTTTGGATGATCAGCCATGATCATATTGAATGGCAGTGCTGGCTCGAAGGGCCGAATGGCCTACTCCTGCACATGTTGTCTATATTTCTACGGGTCTCGCCGAGAATGGAACCTTCTTCCAAGCCACCTGACCGCAGTGCCAGGTGGACAAAAATGCTGGAGTAAATCAGCGGGTGAGGCAGCATCTATGAGCGAAGGAATAGGTGTTGTTTCGGGTCGAGACCCTTCCAAGCTAGTTCCAGTCGGCATTTGACTCTGTCAGCAGAGCCTCTGTATCGGTCAAAGCACTAATCTAAACGAACAGTTCATCATCATGATCGCAACGAGAGTTCATCTGTTTCATTTTCTGCTTGATTGAAGTCTCTCTCTCTCTCGAGACAGAATACCCGTTCAACTCTCTGGAAAAGCTACAGCTTTTTGTCATGCATATTAATAAGTTGGATGAAAGATCAGAGAGTTTTTTTTAAATCCAAGGTTAGCGAATGACTTTAAGCTGGGGAACACGACATGGTGTGGACATAAAGAGATGTGGACATCAAGCAAGTTTAGTTTAGAGAATACAGCATGGAAACAGCCCCTTCGGCCCACTGAGTCAGTGAGTCATACCGGACAGCTTTGGCCCACATTAACACTACCTTACACAAGGGACTATTTTTACATTTACCAAGACAATTAATCTACAAACCTGTACCTCTTTGGAGTGTGGGAAGTAACCAAAGTTCTCGGAGAAAACCCACGCAGGTCATGGGGAGAACGTACAAACTCCGTACAGACAGATAAAATTGTAAAAGGACTGGACAAGCTAGATGCAGGAAAAATGTTCCCAATGTTGGGCAAGTCCAGAACCGGGGCCACAGTCTTCGAATAAAGGGGAGGTCATTTAAGACTGAGGTGAGAAAAAACTTTTTCATCCAGAGAGTTGTGAATTTGTGGAATTCCCTGCCACAGAGGGCAGTGAAGGCCAAATCACTGGAAGGATTTAAGCGAGAGTTAGAGCTCTAGGGGTTAGTGGAGTCAAGGGATATGGGGAGAAGGCAGGCACGGGTTATTGATTGGGGACGATCAGCCATGATCACAATGAATGGCGGTGCTGGCTCGAAGGGCCAAATGGCCTCCTCCTGCACCTATTTTCTATGTTTCTAGACAGCACCCGTAGTCGGGATCGAACCTGGGTCTCTTGCGCTGTGCGGCAGCAACTCTACCGCTGCGCTGGCGTTCACAAGTGAAAGAGGTGCCTCTGCGGGTAATGTGAAGATGGCCATTTTTTACCTGAAACTGATACAATTATGAGGGGATTAGATTGGGTGAATTCACAGCATTTTTTACCCTGGTTAGGGAAACCAAGAACCAGATGACATAGGCGTAAGGTGAGGGGGGGAAAGATGTAATCGGAACATGAGGGGTAATTTTCCCACACAGAGGGTGATGAGTGTATGGAACGAGCTGCCGTAGGAGGTGGCTGAGGCAGGGACTATAACAACATTTAAAAGATTTAATTAGACGGGTACGTGAATAGGACGGGTTTGGAGAGATATGGGCCAAATGCAAGCAGGTAGGGCTAGTGTAGATGGGGCATCTTGATCAGCATGGGCCGAAGGGCCTATTTCTGTGCTGTATAAATTGTAATTGATATATTTTTGCAATGGTGAGAAAGCAGAGGGCGGAAGCAGAAAGATATTTCGCTCTCATAGGCAAATCACTAAACGAGGGGATGAGATAATAGCTGGCTTTACCTCAAAGAGATTTGAATCCAAACGTTGTACAAAGTCTGAGAACCATTCTGGACTCCATGTTTGCACACTGCATTTTATTGGGTACAGTGCAGGGTCCTCAGAATGGTGCCAGGATTTGAAGGATTAAATTAGGAAAGCTCACAAGGCAGTGGCCAATTCTCTGGATGCTTTCAAGATAGAGTTAAGGGCCTGTCCCACTTTCACGAGTCATTCACGAAGTCTCCCGAATTTTCCCCTTGATTCCCCTTGGACGGGAAGGGAATGGAGGGGTATGGTCTGAGTGTAGGTAGATGGGACTAGGGTAAAATAAATGGTCGGCACGGACTGGAAGGGCTGAGAAGGCCTGTTTCCGTGCTGTAATTGTTATATGGTTATTCAAACGCGCAGAATGTTCATAACAAGTCCGTAGGAGGTCATAGGAGTTCGGAGATATATCGTAGCGGCTCGTTATGCCGTCCGTAGGTACTCGGGACATCAGGTAAGTCTGGACGTTTTTCCGAGCCAGATAAAAAATGTCCACGAGTAAAGAAAATGGTCGGGATGAAAGAAATTGCAACTTTTTATTCGTAAGGAGGGCATCGAAATAGTCGTGGGAATTCGTAGACATACTCGTAGGAGGTCGTAGGAGTTCATGAACATAGTCGTGGAAGGTCGTAGGAGTTCGTAGATTACCACGATCTTGATTTTTTATTAAAGTCCTTTAAACTGCAGAGGTTTTGAATTAAGTCCTGAAAGTGGGACAGGGTCTTTAGATAGAGCTCTTGAAGATAGCGGAGTCAAGGGAAATGGGGAGATGGCTGGAACAGGGTACTGATTGTGGATGATCAGCCATGATCACAGTGAATGGCGGTGCTGGCTCAAATGGCTGAATGGCCTACTCCTGCACCTATTGTCTATTGTGGAATGGAAGGAGATGGATCTTGTCCAGGCAGAAGAGATTAGAGAGTCCTAGAGTGATACAGCGTAGAAACAGGCCCTTTGGCCCAACATACCCAAACTGGCCAACACGTCCCAGCTACACTAGTCCCACCCGCCTGCGTTTGGCACAGACCCCTCCAAACCTGTCCTATCCAGGTACCTGTCTGACTGTTTCTTAAAATTTGGGGTAGTCCCAGCCTCAACTACCTCCTCCGGCAGCTCGTTCCAGACGCCCACCACCCTTTGTGTGAAAATGTTACCCCTCAAATTCCATTTAAATCCTCTTGTGCCTCTGGTCCTCGATTCCCCTACTCTGGGCAAGAGACTCTTTGCATCTACCCGATCTATTCCTCTCATGATTATATACACCTCCATCAGATCACCCCTCATCCTCCTAGATTAGTTGAAGGTCAAAGAGTAAAAGGCATGGCTCGAAGGCGAGAGGGGCAAAATTTAAGGGAGAAGTTTTTTGTTACGCCGAGGGGTGGGTCCCTGGAAAACTGTGCCGGGCGGGGGGGGGGCAGATATGACAGCAGGGTTTACAAATCTTTTATTTAGGTACATGGATATACAGGGAACGAGGGGGGGATGAGGACATTGATCACGTGCTGGACGACGAGATTAACTTGGCCTCACAGTTGCCACGGACATTATGGGCCGAAGGGCCTTGGACCTGCGCTGTACTGCCCCATGTTCCCGTTCCAAGTTAAATGGGCAGCCTAATCTAATTAGAGTGTGGCTTAACGGTTGAATGGCTGAATTAGTTCCAGCTGAAATGAAGTGGAGAAAGTGCGGAATTGAGTTCGTAACGCTGATCGAACCGCTCCCCTACCCTTCCGGCTTCCGCGCCGACTGCTTTAAGAAAAGATCGAATGTGTTTGAAATGAAAATCTTCTTAATTTCATTACACCACAAAGCCTGGCGCTGAACAGGGCTTCACACTTGAATTGCCTTTAGGGACTGTGTCTAAATCATTTCTCTTTAGCTTGGCTGGGCAAGCATCAACCCCCAGGAAGGTTGTAAAATGAGTCATTGTCGACATTGCTGTCCTGCCAACACAGTACAATACACTGCCCTGTTCTCACAAAGATATAATGCTTTTGTAGCAGTTTAAGATTATTCTGTTCATTTCAACGGAAATTCTGTATTTCATTAAAACTTTTTTTTTTTTGTTTTTGTCAAAAAATGTTGACTTGTCAAAGAGTCTGACAAGGGACCCGACAAGTTCCTTAAGAGTCTGAAGAAGGGTCGACAAGGAAACATGTCGATGGGTACATGGATAGGACAGGTTTAGAGGGATATGGGCCAAACGCAGGCAGGTGGGACTAGAAGATAGACACAAAAAGATTGAGTAACTCAGCGGGTTAGATAGCATCTCTGGAGAAAAGGAATAAGTGACGTTTTTGGTCGAGACCCTTCCTTCAGACTTGTGGGCATTTTGGTCAGCATTGGTAAGTTGGGCCAAAGGGCCTGTTGCCACGCTGTGTCACTCTGTTACTCTCCGACCCAAAATGTCACCCGTCCATGTTCTCCAGTGATGTTTCCTGGCCTGTCGATTTACGTCAGCACCTTGTGTTTTGAATTGGTGAACCAGCATCTGTAGTTCCTTGTCTAGTTTAGTTTAGAGATATAGTGTAGAAACAGGCCCTTCGGTCCACCAAGCCTGCACCGCCCAGCGATCCCCTCACACTAACACTACCCTACACACGCTAGGGACAATTTACAATTTTTATCGAAGCCTATTAAACCTACACACCTGCACGTCTTTGGAGTGTGGGAGGAAACTGGAGCACCCGGAGAAAACCCACGCAGATCACGGGGAGAACGTACAAACTCCGTACAAGCGGCACCAGTAGTCAGGATGGAACCCGGGTCTCTGGCGCTGTGAGGCAGCAACTCTACCACTGCGCCACCGTGCCGACCCTGCACACCTCCAGAATCAGGGACAGTTTGTTCCCAGCTGTTATCAGGCAACTGAACCATCCTATCACCACCTGGAGAGCGGTCCTGACCTCCCATCTACCTCATCAGAAACCTTTGAACTGGGCTTATTCGGACTTTTGCAGACTTTACCTCATAGCAACTCTACCGCTGCACGTGATTCAATGTGTTTGATTTTCTTTCTCCCCCCCCCCTCCAACCCCATTCCCTCATTATTTTCACCCAACTCCAACTCAAAACCTGGTGACTAGATTAGTTTAGTTTGGAGATACAGCGCGGAAACAGGCCGTTCAGCCCACCGTGTCTGCACCAGCCGACGACCTCTGCACATTAACACTACCCTATACACACTAGGGTCCATTTATATTTATACCAAGCTGATTAACCTGCAAATCCCGGAGAAAACCCACGCAGGTCACGGGGAGAACGTACAAACTCCGCACAGACAGCACCCGTAGTCGAGATTGAACCCGGGATTCTGGCGCTGTGAGGCAGCAACTCTGCCGCTGCGTCACTGTGCGGGCCCTTGCACGTTGGTGTGCATCTCGTCTGGTGCAAGTCACCGTTGTGAATACATGCCAACTGGTGCTGTGTCAAACCAGGCATCCACTCTTTGTAATTAAAGGACATGTCTGATTGGCGGGCAGCAATTAAACAGCGTGAGGCAGTTCAGACAGACTATGAATCATCACCTTTTGTGGAGCCGGATAAAAAAAAAAAATGAAGAGTTGATTCTTAACAAACTCACTGGGTGACCTTTGTGGATGTGCGGAGAGAAAGCCAATTCCAATCACTGCTACTGGGTTCAGTGAGCTGACAACAGGGCTGTGTGAATGCAGGCTCAGGAATAATGAGCAGTCAGCAAATTTATAAACCACAGGGCGCTCACGGGTGTTGCAGCGGTAGAGTTTCCGCCTTACAGCGCTTGCAGCGCCTGCAGCGCCAGAGACCCGCGTTCCATCCCGGCTGCAGCTGCTGTCTGTACGGAGTTTGTACGTTCTCCCCGTGACCTGCGTGGGTTTCCTCCCCCACTAGCCCTCTGAGAGGTTAATTGACTTTGGTATAAATGTAAATTCTCCCGAGTGTGTGTGTGTTGGGTAGTGTTAGTGTGCGGGGATCGCTGGTCGGCGCGGACGCGGTGGGCCGAAGGGTCTGTTTCCGTGCTGTATCTCCAAACTAAACAGTACAGCACAGGAGCAGACTCTTTGACCCACAATGTCTGTGCCAAACATGATGCCAAGCCCAACTCTAGTCTGCCTTTATATAATGCAGATCCCTCCATATCCATATCAATGTCCATATCCAAAAGTCTCTGAAACGCCACGATCGTATCCGCCTCCACCACTGACAACAGTTCCAGGCATTCATCACCCTCTGTATCATAAGAAACATAGAAATCGCCCCAAATCCCTTGATTCCATTAAAAAAAATTCAAATAATTGATTCAATTATTAAACAAATAATATGACACTACAATAAAAGAAACCAGATCCCACCACCATAATACAATACGAGCAAATATCCTTAATAAGCGACTGTACAATTAACTCACACTCCTTATCAAGGATGCATTCTACACCCTGCGGAGCCCAGCGGTCCCGGAACTCCCTCAGGGTGCCCGTGGACAGGGCGTATTCCCTTTCTAACCCCTCCCGGTCACGGACGTAGCCCCGGAAAAGGGGCAGGTAAAGCCCTCCACTGCCAGGCGCCTTGCCTCGCGGATTTCCCAGGCCCAGGAGCAACCCAACCCTTGATTGCATTAGCCCTAAGAGCTAAATCTAACTCTCTCATGAAAACATCCAGTGAACCGGCCTCCACTGCCTTCAGTGGCAGAGAATTCCACAGATTCACAACTCTCTGGGTGAAAAAGTTTTTCCTCATCTCGGTCCAAAATGGCCTCCATAACATTTGCCCCCTCCTACTTTAAAGCTGGGGGCGGCACGGTGGCGCAGCGGTAGAGTTGCTGCCTTACAGCGCCAGAGATCCGGGTTGGATCCTGACCACGGGTGCTGTCCGTACAGAGTTTACACGTTCTCCCTGGGACCTGTGTGGAATGGGGTACTGCGTGGAATGGGGTACTGCAATTAGGAAGATTTTCCTCATCGCAGTCCTAAATGGCCTAACCCTGATTCTGGATTCCCCTAACATCGGGAACATGTTTCCTGCATCTAGCCTGTCCAAGCCTTTAAGGATTTTATAAGTTTCTATCTATAAGATCCTCTCTCATCCTTCTAAATTCCAGTGAATACAAGCCCAGTCAACCCATCATTCTTTCATCATATGTCAGTCCCGCCATCCCAGCAAGACTTCTAGGTGAGCGCAAGTTTGTCAGTGAATTCGGCCCATCGATTCTACTGCGACGAGGAAAATCTTTTTCACCCAGAGAGTTGTGAATCTGTGGAATTCTCTGCTGGCCGCAGAAGGCAGTGGAGGCCAATTCACTGGATATATTCACGAAAGAGTTAGATTTAGCTCTTGGGGCTAAAGGAATCAAGGGATTTCGGGAGAAAGCGGGAATGGGGTACTGATTTTAGACGATCAGCCATGATGATATTGAATGGCGGTGCTGGCTCGTAACCCTCTAAACCTGCGCTATCCACGTACGTCCCAATGTTATTTCAGATCCTTCTTCAGACTCTTTGACGAGGCAAAATTTCTTGACAAAAATAAAAATGCTCTTTGGCAAATATGGCTTTTAAATAATTCAAACGCTGCTTTTCTGTTGAAATGAACAGAATAATCCTAAACTGATAAAAAAGCATTATATCTTTGAGTGAACAGTGCTGTCTTATCGTTATGTGAAAGAGTTTTATCAAACCTACGTATGGCATTTTTCCCAGTGGTAGTTAGTGAGGTTTCCGGTCATAGAGGCGGCACAGTGGCGCAGCAGTAGAGGTGCTATCTGGAATGAGCTGCCAGAGGAAGCTATCGAAGCCATTGGGACAGATATTTGAACTGGAAGCATTTAGAGATATTTGATTTAGGAAGGATTAAGGGATTTATGAGACAATAATGGAATGCAGAATACCAAGCTGGTCAACATGCACAAGGTGGGCCGAATGGCCTTTTTCCATGCTGTACAACTCTCTGACCCTTTCACTCCATTTCTCTAAGAGATCATTTGAAGGCCATTTTTTTAAACCAGGGCGGCTCGGTGGCGCAGCGGTAGAGTTGCTGCCTCACAGCGCCAGAGACCCAGGTTCGTTCCTTTGTACGTTCTCCCCGCGACCTGCGTGGGTTTTCTCCGAGATCTTCGGTTTCCTACCACACGCCAAAGACGTACAGGTTTTGTAGGTTAATTGGCTCGACAAATGTAATAATTATCCCTCGTGGGTGTAGGGTAGTGTTAGTGTGGGGGATCGCTGGTCGACACGGACCAGGTGGGCCGAAGGGCCTGTTTCCGCACTGTATCTCTAAACTAAACTAACCTAAACCACTTCACATTTACTAGATGCTTTCAATGCAAACAGGCCCACAGCTCTATCTTGCTTTGCCAGTGGAGATCCCTTCAAATTATATACACGTTTGCTATTGCCTGTGTATATTGGTACATTTATCCCGATTAAAGACAACCTGCCTGTTTGCAGTCGACCTACGCAATTGTTTCTGTCTGTAAACTGGACAAGCTTCCAACCTCTCACAGCAAGCCCACGTAAGTTTAGTGTCAGCAAATTTAATGAAAGTATTGACGTCCTATAACATTCACAAACGGCATGAATGACAAGAAAGCAGACATTGGCTCAAGAAACACAGGGTCAGTTTTTATTTTTGCCGAGCCAAGCGGTTTCCATTTTTGCTATTGTCTTTTAAGTCAAATTTCAACCTTTAGACATTTAGACTCTCGGCCTGAAGAAGGATCTCGACCCGAAACGTCACCCGTTCCTTCTCTCCAGAGATGCTGCCTGTCCCGCTGAGTTACTCCAGCATTTTGTGTCTATCTTTGGTGTAAACCAGCATCTGCAGTTCCTTCCTACGCATATAGACTTCAGTTCAGTTTAGTTTATTGTCACGTGTGCCGAGGTACAGTGAAAAGCTTTGCTTGCGTGCTAACCAGTCAGCGGAAAGACAATACACGATTAAGACTTTGGAGACGCATCGTGGAAACAGGCCTTTCGGCCCACCGAGTCTGTGCCAACCAACGATCACCCTGTACACGAGTACTACCCTACACATTAGAGTTCAAGAGACATTTATTATCACGTGCACCAATTGGTACAGTGAGATTTGAATTAGTATACAGCCATACGAATAAAAATAACACAATGCACGATAGAGTTTAACATGAACATCCCCACACATCCCCACACATCCCCACAATCAACGTTTCCCACTGTGAGGGAAGGCAGTAAAGTTCAGTCCTCTTCCTCTTTGTTCACCCGTGGTCGGGGCCTGAGAGGTCTCCGCAGTCGCCGCTACGGATGGCCTGATGTTCAGGCCCTCTCGCCGGGATGATCGGAACTCCGACGTCGGAACGGAGAACACTCTCAGTGGCTTGGAGTTTCGGAATCGGGCCACTTCCTACCGGAGACCGCGGTTCCCGAAGTCCACAGGCCGAGCTGGGTGGAGATTCAACGCTGGCAACCACCGGCAAGAGGATCCCAGGACCCCGCGATGTTGAAGTCAGCGCCGCCCGCGGCTGGAAGCTCCGCAAACCACAGCTCCACGGAGTTAAAGCAGCAGGCCCAACACTCCGGAGCTCCAACATGGCGATCCCCGGTGAGGCATCGCCCGCTCCACGATGGAATCCAGTGCTGCGATCCCCGCTGCTGAAGCTCTGGCCAGTCTCCGGCAGGAAAGGCCGCGCCAATCCAGATGGTAGACCGCGAGGGGGGGTGGGGGAGGGTGGTGAAGATGCGACTCGGAGCAAAGACACATCCCGACCAGGAAGTGACTGGAAACAGATTCCCCCTTCGCCTCCACACCTCCCCTACATAAAAAAAGAGGAAGAAACCTGCAGGAACATAGTTTTAAACAGACTAAAAATAACAAAAAAGGATGAAAAGACGGACAGACTGTTGGCGAGGCTGCCACGCACAATGCCACCCGCCACACCACTAGTTTGTATTTATGTGTGTACTACATGGTAAATAGTCGGGAATTGAGGAATGCTGTGGAACAGAGGGATCTAGGAATAACTGTGCATAGTTCCCTGAAGGTGGAATCGCATGTAGATAGGGTGGTAAAGAAAGCTTTTGGTGTGCTGGCCTTTATAAATCAGAGCATTGAATATAGGAGTAGGGAAGTAATGTTAAACTTGTACAAGGCATTGGTAAGACCAATTCTGGAGTATGGTGTACAATTTTGGTCGCCTAATTATAGGAAGGATGTCAAAGTCAAGTCAAACAAACTTTATTGTCATTTAGAAATACATTGGTATATGCAGTTCCAAACGAAATTCCGTTGCATTTGGCTCCCTGTGCAACACGATAATTAACAGAAGGATAAACATGGATAAAATGGATAAAAAGGACAAAATGATAAATAGACAATGGTGGCAGCCCATTACATTACCATCACAAAATAGAGAGAGTACAGAGGAGATTTACTAGAATGTTGCCTGGGTTCCAGCAATTAAGTTACAGAGAAAGGTTGAACGTTAGGTCTTTATTCTTTGGAGCACAGAAGGTTAAAGGGGGACTTGATTGAGGTCTTTAAAATGATGAAAGGGATAGACAGAGTTGACGTGGATAGGTTTTTCCCATTGAGGGTAGGGAAGATTCAAACAAGAGGGCATGACATGAGAATTAAGGGACAGAAGTTTAGGGGTAACATGAGGGGGAACTTCTTTACTCAGAGAGTGGTGGCTGTGTGGAATGATCTTCCAGCAGAAGTGGTGGAGGCAGGATCGATTTTAACATTTAAAAGTAAAGTGGATAGGTATATGGATGGGAAGGGAATTGAGGGGTATGGTCTGAGTGCAGGTAGACTGGACTAGGGGAAAATAAATGGTCGGCACGGACTGGAAGGGCCGAGAAGGCCTGTTTCCGTGCTGTAATTGTTATATGGTTATATGTTATATCTGACCTGTATGGATGGCATTAATAACAAAGCTTTTCACTGTACCTCGGTGCAGGTGACCATAATAAACCTGAGCCTTGTTTTCACACTGGCTGCCTGGTGTTTTTACGTTCATGCTCAAGTTCCCTATTATCCAGAAGTCAAATTGATTTACTTTGCTAAAAGATGGAAGAGTATCCTTGGGCGTTGGATGTATTTATAGCCCAGCGATTTTCTTTTGAGCCTTGTTGTCATATTTTTTCTTTACAGTCTGCTGTCAAATATCTGGAGAGCAGTGTTTAGATTTTATTTGATCATTAACCTTTTTCCTCGACCAGCTTACTTGCTTGCAAGGTCACCATCGGCCGCGTCACTCAACTCATCATTATTTGACTGTGTTTCGTTTAGTTAAGTGTGGAGATACAACGCCGAAACAGGCCCTTCAGCCCACCGAGTCCGTGCCGACCAGCGATCTCCGTACATTAACACTAACCCACCTACACTGGAGAGAATTTTATATTCATACCGAGCCAATTAACCTGCAAACTTGTACGTCTTTGGAGTGCTGGGGTTCATTCATTATCGTTGAAGACATTAGTGGTGCTGGTCTCCAACGGGAACGGTGACGGACGCACCACACATTTCCGTCCTCCAGTTCCTGTGGACTTCCGCCGCTGGAAGTATAGGATTCTGGTGTGTGTGTGTGTGCGTTATCATCGTTCCTTACAATGCTGCGTACGACAGTGATCGCAACTTCTACTGAAGTGTGGATGGCCGTCGGCTCGCTAGAAGCTCATCCGCCCTTTGACAGGTCTTGTTTTTGGTCCTGCTGGGGGTCCACAGCCCCCTCCTCACCTGGCAAACCAGGTGGGGGGAGACGGTTTAGTCGCCGACTATCCAACCACGGAGCAGGTAGCACGGGATCACATGGTGGTACCCGTGGCGGGGGGAACTCCCCCTGACCTGACCTGACATGAAAGGACAGGAAACATGAAGATCTCGTCGGAAAACCACGCAGGTCACGGGGAGAACGTGCAAACTCCGTACAGGCAGCACCCGTAGTCAGGATCGAACCCGGGTCTCTGGCGCTGTGAGGCGGCAACTCTACCGCTGCGCCACCGTGCCGCCCTATTCATGGATATCTGTGTGTGGCTTTCTTTACCGTCTTTTGTATAGGAAGGTGTATGACATTTTTGTAATGAACAGACTGACTAAGTGCACAGTTATTTTACTTCAGTCAAAAGTATTCTTTCAAGAAGGGCCTCAGTAACCCGGTAAATAAATTAGATGACGAGCAAAATGTTGCAGTTGCTGGAAACATGAAAGAAAGATCAGGAGTCTAGAGCCACAAGCCAAGTGGTTTATTGTATATGTCCCAGATAGAACAATGCAATTCTTACTAGACACAAAATGCTGGAGCAACTCAGCGGGACAGGCAGCATCTCTGGGGAGAAGGAATGGGTGTCGTTTCGGGTGGAAGTGTGGGAGGAAGCCCAACATCTCTGAGACAACCCATGCAGGTCACGGGGAGAACGTACACACTACGTACAGACAGCACCCGTAGTCAGGATCGAACCTGGGTCTCTGGTGCTGTAAGGCAGCAACTCTACCTTGCCGCCCTATTGTGTCTCTTGTTTGAGTTCCTGGTTTGTGCATGAGAACAGATGCTTTGGGTGTACTTCTTGGGATTCCTCTTCTTCTTGCTTATGGCGTGCACAGCCGAAAGTTGTAGGCCAACTTGTTCTATTCGACCTGTTTGTTTCCGCACGTTGGGTTGGTTGCATTAGTCGAAACAGGGCGGACCACGTGAAGGTTGCATTGTCCCACCCCACTTCTTGGGCGTAAAATGCGTTCATTAAAATGGACATTTATGGACTTCTTATATTGGGTCAAGTGGAAAAAATGGACAAAATGGTTGCGAGTGTGTTAAACGTCGATTCCAGATTGTAGAATTTCTATATCGTCCCCTTTGCTCGATTGTACTTGAGGGTGAACTGATCGTGTCCAGCTATGGTGGACAAAAATGCTGGAGGAACTCAGCGGGTGAGGCAGCATCTACGGAGAGAAGGAATGGGCGACGTATCTTACCTGTTTGGACACATCGAAAAGCAAAGCTTCACCCTGCACCATGGTACATGTGATGATAATAAACCTCAATCTATTTCAGGGTCTGTGGCCCAAGTGTTCGACCATCTGGCACATCATCTAACACTGTGTGTTAAGAGAATGGAATTGTGCAATTTTGCGTTGATGATAGCCCACTATGTGGAGCAACGTGCCACATGTGACATACACACAGTGGCATAAAAAATGTAATTGGAACCTGAGGAACAACCTTTTTTTGCACAAAGGATGGTGGGTGCATGGAACGAGCTGCCGGAGGATGTAATTGTGGCAGGTACGATCGCAATGTTTAAGAAACATTTAGACAGGTAAATGGTTGGGATAGGTTTGGAGGGATAAGGGGCAAACTCAGGCAGGTGGGACCAGTGTCGATGGGGCATGTTGGTCGGCGTGGGCAAGTTGGGCTGAAGGGCCCTTTTTAACGCTGTATCACTATATATATACATATAACTCTATTGCGAGTTTGAGGAAGGACATTCTTGCTATTGAGGGAGTGCAGCATAGGTTTACAAGGTTAATTCCCGGGATGGCGGGACTGTCATATGCTGAGAGAATGGAGCGGCTGGGCTTGTACACTCTGGAGTTTAGAAGGATGAGAGGGGATCTCATTGAAACATATAAGATTGTTAAGAGGCAGGAAACATGTTCCCGATGTTGAGGGAGTCCAGAACCAGGGGCCACAGTTTAAGAATAAGGAGTAAGCCATTTAGAACAGAGACGAGGAAACACTTTTTCTCACAGTGAGTTGTGAGTCTGTGGAATTCTCTGCCTCAGAGGGCGGTGGAGACAGGTTCTCTGGATGCTTTCAAGAGATTGCTAGATAGGGCTCTTAAAAATAGCGGAGTCAGGGGATATGGGGAGAAGGAAGGAACGGGTTACTGATCGGGGATGATCAGCCATGATCACATTGAATGGCGGTGCTGGCTCGAGGGGCCGAATGGCCTACTCCTGCACCTATTGTCTATCGAGTGCACACATACATGACAGTGTTTACGCTGCATTGGAGTGCTTCTTCAAAAGCAGATCCCATCAATTACACTTGCAGTCAGTGTAGGTTCTTGTCGGAACTGCAGATGCGGGTTTACACTGAAGATAGACACAAAAAGCTGGAGTAACTCAGCGGGACAGGCTGCATCCCTGGATAGAAGGAATGGGAGATGTTTCGGATCGAGACCCTTCTTCAGACATTGCTGTGGCCAAAACTCTTTATTTCTACCCAGTTAATTTCAACGCCTCTGTTGGGAGCTGTTGGTGGTGCTGAAAGGGTGATTGATTCCATTAATTTATTACCAGTGGTTCTGGCGCTAAGATGTAACTATTTCCACTGGCAATATTTATGTGCTATCTTCTGACTCACCTAAGGACCAGTCTTATCCGTATCCAAAACTATCTTAACTTATGGAATTATAGGTGGTGAATGGTCCCACGACGTGCTGGCATTGAGCTTGATGCATTAACAGCGCATGAGGAGGTAAATCCCTCCTTTCCTGAGATGCTGCCTGTCCCGCTGAGTTACTCCAGCACTGAGGATTCAGTAGTCAGGATCGAACCCGGGTCTCTGGCACTGTAAGGCAGCAACTCTACCGCTGTGCCACCGGGCCGCCCGTTGATGTAACAAGTCCCATCGTTTGCAAGTGAATTGGTTAGTATCTATATTAGGTGTACAATGGTTCCTATTAAATCTTTCCCCCCTCACCTTAAACCTATGTTCTCTGGTTCTCGATTCCCCTACTGTGAGCAAGAGACGCTGTGCGTCTACCTCAGGGGTTCCGCAACCAACGGCCCCCGTAACGTGAAATCATCCGGCCAGCAGACAGATTTTTTCCCCCATAGTCATCCGGCCCGCCGGGCGCCCCGAGCGCGGTCGAGCTCTGGCTGTACCGCTTCCTGCGCAAAGCCGCCGGCATGGCTGCGCACTTTCTATGAAGATTCTTCTGCTGGAAAGATCGAAGGTAGACAACAATGCTGGAAAAACACAGCGGGTGAGACATGCAAGGATTGCATGCGGCTGCCTCATCCGCTGAGTTTCTCCAGCATTTTTGTCTACCTTTTGTGAACACGTGATTTGATGCCTGCCATCCGGGGTGGGATGGGGGCGGGATCCGCGTGTACACGTGATAGATGTGGCCCGCCATCCGCTCACAGACGTGTGTCCCAGCCCCGATGCAGAACAAGGTTGCCCACCCCTGGTCTACGTAACGGCTGGAGTAATGTGAAATGAGATAGACACACAATGCTGGAGTAACTCAGCGAGACAGGCAGCATCTCTGTGTGGAAGGAGATACTGCCTGACCCGCTGAGTTACTCCAGCATTTTATGTCTGTCTTCGGTGTGAACCAGCATCTGCAGTTCCCTCCTGCACAGACATTCCTTATAATGGTTCAATCGTGTTTTATGTGCGAAGTGCAAACACAAAGTGAAATTATTGTCTTATAATCAGTCCGGTAGAGTCTTGTCAAAACCCAGCACATCCCCTTTTAGCAAGGTGTTCAGGAATAGTCTCCTGACCCCGCGTGCAAGATATGCCAGGTTTTGGGCCATTTTCAGAGTCCAATCCGCACTCTAGGTTTCATGAGTGGTGCTTGCAGAGCCAGGCGAGCCCCAGGCTGCTGCAGGACCTCCAGCCATCACCTTCCCATGTACGTGTGGGTTGGTCTATGACCATCAGGGGGCTGGGCGGCCTCCATCTGCACCGATCCTGACCCAGGAGATCCAGCAGTATGAGGAGCGCGCTGAGTTACCTCCCCACTCTCTGGAAAACCCCGTTATATTACTGAAAATAGACACAAAGTACTGAAGTAACTCAGCAGCTCAGGCAGCATCTACTGGAGAAGGAAGATGGGATCCTTCTTCAGATTCTGGACTCAGTGACAAAATGTCACCCAGCCTTGTGCTTGCGTGCGTGTGTGTGTATATATATATTTGTGTGTGTCTACATATATATAGTCTGAAGAAAGGTCTCGACCCAAAACGTCACCCATTCCTTCTCTCCAGAGATGTTGCCTGTCCCGCTGAGTTACTCCAGCTTTTTATGTCTACCTTCAGTTTAAACCAGCATCTGCAGTTCCTTCCTACACATGTTGCCTGACCTGCGATGTTACTCCAGCACTTTGTCCCTATAAACCAGCATCTGCAGTTCCATAGTATTACTGTCCATCTTATCCAATGTGTCAGAACTATTTGTGGCCGGCGTTACTTTATCATCTCGCTGTGATGATTTTTCCCTGTCGTTTTGCCTCATACAGTCCAATTAAAGGTGACAGTATGAAAAATAACGGCGGCTTAATTTCAACACATGTCCTTCCTTATTCCATGGGTCATTGGTCGCATGCACAGCTCCTGTTTAACTCTTGTCAAGTTTACGTACGGATTCGGGGACTGATTTATTCGGGCATTAATACTCAGCAGCCATTGGAACATAGAGTCATAGAGTGATACAGTGTGGATACAGACCCTTCAGCCCAACTTGCCCACGCCGGCCAACATGCCCAATCTATACTAGTCCCACCTGCCAGCGTTTGGCCCATATCCCTCCAAACCTGTCCCATCCATGTGCCTGTCTAACTGCTTCTTAAACGTTGGGGTAGTCCCTGCCTCAACTGCCTCCTCTGGCAGCTTGTTCCATACACCCACTACCCTTTGTGTGAAAAAGTTACCCCTCAGATTCCTATGCAATCTTTTCCCCTTCACCTCAAACTTGTGTCCTCTGGTCCTTGATTCCCCTACTCTGGGCAAGAGACCCTGTGCATCCACCTGGTCTATTCCTCTCATGATTTTATAATATAGAACACTACAGCACAAGAACAGGCCCAGTGGCCCACAGTGGCCGTGCTGAACAAGACCGAGGCCAAGGCAATGGATATTTTTAAGGTGGAGATTGCCAAATTCTTGATTAGTACGGGTGTCAGGGGTTACGGGAAGAAGGCAGGAGAATAGCAAAAGGATTTGAGTATAGGAGCAGGGAGGTTCTACTTCAGTTGTATAGGGTCTTGGTGAGACCACACCTGGAGTATTGCGTACAGTTCTGGTCTCCAAATCTGAGGAAGGACATTATTGACATAGAGGGAGTGCAGAGAAGGTTCACCAGACTGATTCCTGGGATGTCAGGACTGTCTTATGAAGAAAGACTGGATAGACTCGGTTTATACTCTCTAGAATTTAGGAGATTGAGAGGGGATCTTATAGAAACTTACAAAATTCTTAAGGGGTTGGACAGGCTAGATGCAGGAAGATTGTTCCCGATGTTGGGTAGGTCCAGGACAAGGGGTCACAGGTTAAGGATAAGGGGGAAATCCTTTAGAACCGAGATGAGAAGGACTTTTTTCACACACAGAGTGGTGGGTGTCTGGAACTCTCTGCCACAGAGGGTAGTTGAGGCCAGTTCATTGGCTATATTTAAGAGGGAGTTAGATGTGGCCCTTGTGGCTAAGGGGATCAGAGGGTATGGAGAGAAGGCAGGTACGGGATACTGAGTTGGATGATCAGCCATGATCATATTGAATGGTGGTGCAGGCTCGAAGGGCCGAATGGCCTACTCCTGCACCTAATTTCTATGTTTCTATGTTTCTACGAATGGGGTTGAGAGGGGAAGATAGATCAGCCATGATTGAATGGTGGAGTAGACTTTCAGTTTGAGTTTAGTTTGGAGATACAGTGTGGAAACAGGCCCTTCGGCACAGCGAGATATTAAACCATGAATCACCACATGTGGATGACTAACAATTCCTGCCTCTCTGCTGTAAAAAATATGTAAGATATGCTTGAAGTAAAACCACTGTTTATGTGGATTTGGCAATGTTTACATTTGCAGTGCAATCCTTATACTTTATCTTTAGCCTTAAAACAAAATATCCTCTCAGAGAAGATAGAACATAATGGTTCAAAGGATATTAATTGTCACGCATGCAATTAATGAAACATTGCATGGTCATCTTCTTCTTATCAAGTCCACACACAAGATTAGAAGTTGTTCAGCCAGAGCTGAACACACATCTCGGCGTCTGCATGCAATGGTGTCTGTCTTGTCGCTTCTTGTGCTTCTTGTGCGTGGTGGTGGAAAGATTGGTGGAAACATGGCCGCGACGTGAACGCTCTTTCCTTGGCCCCGTCACATGGCGGTATTCATTTTGCATATATAAGAATGCCGCTGCCGCCATATTTGGCGCCATTTCACCAAATTCAAAGTCTGGATTCCCGTGTGTTCGTTCCACCGCCTCCCGATCCCGTCCGTCGATCCACAACCGGCTCAGCCCGTGAACCGTCATCCCTCCCTAAACTGTGCAGCACAGGAACAGGCCCTTCGGCCCACAATATCATGCGGTCATAAGTGATAGGATTAGAATTAGTCCATTTGGCCCATCAAGTCTACTCCGCCATTCAATCGTGGCTGATCTATCTCTCCCTCCTAACCCCATTCTCCTGCCTTCTCCCCATAACCTCTGACACCCGCACTAATCAAGAATCTATCTATCTCTGCCTTAAAAATATCAACCGACGCGGCCTCCACAGCCTTCCGTGGCAAAGAATTCCACAGATTCACCACCCTTTGAACAAAGAAATTCATCCTCATCTCCTTCCTAAAATAACGTCCTTTAATTCTGAGGCTATGACCTCTAGTCTTAGACTCTCCCACAAGTGGAAACATCCTCTCCACATCCACTCTATCCAAGCCTTTCACTATTCTGTATGTTCCCCCTCATTCTTGTAAACTCCAGCAAGTACAGGCCCAGTGCCGACAAACGCTCATCATAGGTTAACCTACTCAAATCTTTGCTGAACGTAATGCCACATTAAACTAATCTCTGCCTGCATGCAATCCATGTCCCTCCATTCCCTGCATACCCACGTGCCTACCTACCACCCCTGGCTGCTCCGTTCCATGCACCCACCAGCTTCAGTGGGGCAATACTTGCCCGGCACATCTCCATGAAACGTTGCCCCTCTCACCTTAAAGCCATGCTCTGCAGTCTTTGACATTTCCATCCTGGGGGAAAAGGCTCTGACTGTCTACCACATCTATGCCTCTCAGAATTTTGCATACTTTCCTCAGATCTCTCCTTGACCTCTGACATTCCAGGGAAAACGTTAGTCAGAGGGAGGTGAATCTGTGGAATTCTTTGCCACAGAAGGCTGTGGAGGCCAAGTCGGAAGATGTCTTTAAGGCGGAGATAGATAGATTCTTGATTAGTACGGGTGTCAGAGGTTATGGGGGGGAAGGCAGGAGAATGGGGTTAGGAGGGAGAGATAGATCAGCCACGATTGAATGGCGGAGTAGACTTGATGGGCCGAATGGCCTAATTCTGCTCCAATGTTTGATCTCATGATCCCTGTTCCGCACCCTCTCCAAAGCCTCCACCACATCCTTCCTGTAATGGGGCGACCAGACCTCACATCATCAAGGTGATTTCATCAATAATACCTTTACAGACATTTAGTTTTAGTTTAGTTTTGAGATACAACGTAGAAGCAGGCCCTTCGGCCCACCGAGCCCACACCGACAAACGAACGCTCGTACACTAGTTCTATTCTGCACCCCAGGGACAATTTATAGAAGCCAATCAACCTACACACCTCCACGTCTTTGTAGTGCGGGAGGGAACCGGAGCACCCGGAGAAAACCCACGCAGGTCGCGGGGAGAACTCCGTGCAAACTCCGTACAGACAGCACCCGTAGTCAGGATTGAACCTCCGGGTCTCTACGCAACCTTTCATGTTGAAAATTCAGCGGCGACCAGAAAGACGCTACGACTCTTCGGAGACCTCTCACGACCGTAGGAGACCTCTCACGGCCATACAGGCGACCCCTGGCAACATGTCGCGGGTGACCTATAGTTTCCTATGGTCGTGAGAGGTCTCTAAAGAGTCGTATCGTCTTTCTGGTATTGCCTGTAAAGGTCGCGCAAGTGGGACAGGCCCTGAAGGCTGCAACACTACCGCTGTGCCATGGTTCAACCACTCTGGAGAACATGGCCAGGTAACATTTTGGGTCGGGGCCCTTCTCCAATGGAGAGTCCCACTACTTCAGTCTCTGGACAACGAACCTGGCTGGAAAATAGAGCTGCTTCTTAAGTCTAACATTTTATGTTGATCGTTAATTCATGTTCGGCAGAAGAGCTCGGAATTGACGTCAAATGCGGGAAATTCTAGCCGTTTGATTTATAAGAAGCAAATTGAAAGATGCTGTTCTGATGCGGTACTTCGAGATCTTTCTTGTGATAGCTAGGCAAATGAATAAACAGTGGGAATCTTTTCCTTTGATGTACACATGTAAAGAGGGGAGTTCACACACGTGCAGCTTATAAACCAGCCAAGCACATGAAACCATAAATGTTAACTCTGTTTCTCTTCACTGTGGCGGCCCGGTGGCGCAGTTTGTAGAGTTGCTGCCTCCTAGCACCAGAAACCCAGGATTGATCCTGACCTCAGGTGCTGTCTGTGTGGAGTTTGTACGTTCTCCCTGTGACCGCGTGGGTTTCCTCCGGGTGCTCTGGTTTCCTCCCACATTCCAAAGCATGCGGGTTTGAAGGCTAATTAGCTTCTGCAAGTTGTCCCTAGTGTTTAGTTTAGTTTAGAGATACAGCACGGAAACAGGCCCTTCGGCCCATTGTGTCTGCACCGACCAGCGATCCCCGTACATTAACTCCATCTGGCACACACTAGGGCCAATTTACAGTTATACCAAGCCGATTAACCTACAAACCTTTGGAGTGTGGGAGGAAACCGAAGATCTCGGGGAAAACCCACGCGGGTCACGGGGAGAACGTACAAACTCCGTACAGACAGCGCCCGTAGTCGGGATCGAACCTGGGTCTCCGGTGCTGCAAGCGCTGTAAGGCAGGAACTCTACCGCTGTGCCACCATGACCACCCACAAATGTGCAGAATAGAACATGTGCACAAGCTGTGGACTCCGCTATGAATCGTACAATACCTGGATGAATACCACTCCTGACCAAATTTGGAAAAGCTGATACGCCCTCAAAGGAACAATCATTTTTGTATAAATAGAATTCTGTAGCAAATGCACTTAGGAATTTTCTGTGCGTTTGGGGAACACATTCCCAAGTTTGGCTTTCTGGACTTGGGGAAAGTAAGAAAAATATGTTGGACCCTGAATTAGACATGACTTCAACTGAATGTCTGACACATGCTCCATTTTCTTGGACCATAAAAGGAAACAAAATGATTTTTTCGGGATTCTTTTAGAAAAATGCTTTTTGCTGAATCTTCAACGTCTATGATGAGATTTATTTCGAGAGTTTGTGAACGGGGGTGCAAGGTGGTATTTGCATTAACAGAGGTAATGGTATCTGTTCAGTGAGGTCGCTGCCCTGCACTGGAGTCATAGAGCGATACAGTGTGGAAACAGGCCCTTTGGCCCAACTTGCCCATAACGGTCACACATGTCCCAGCTACACTAGTCCTACTAGCCTGTGCTTGGTCCATATCCCTCCAAATCTGTCCTATCCATGTAGCTGTCCAACTGTTTTTTAAACATTGGGTTAGTCCCTCCTCTGGCAGCTTGTTCCATTCACCCACCACCCTCTGTGTGAAAAAGTTACCCCTCAGATTCCTATTAAATCTTTTCCCCTTCACCTTAAACCTATATCCCTCCAAACGTTATTCACGATTGTCCCCTTATCATGTATCTGTACACCGTGGGTGGCTCGATTATAATCACGTATTGTCTTTCCACTGTCTTAGTTTTGGCTTAGTTCCGTCTATTGTCCGAGGTGCAGTGCTAACCAGCCAGCAGAAAGTCGGAACGTGGTTACAATCGAGCCATTTACCGTGTGCAGATACGTGATAAGGGGATAACGCTTAATGCAAGGTACAGCCAGCAATCTCCGATAGTCCGTGGGTTCACCAATGTGGTGGATAGGAGTTCAGCACTGCTCTCTGGGTATTGTGACAATATACTCAACACTAACTCAAACCCTTGGACGCGGCTATAGTCTGCAAAGTCGACAGTGATCTTAATGTCACAACGCTGTGACCCTTGTGTTTGTTTATTATTGCCACCGGCTCTTGACCTCCCCACCATCGAGGGGATCTATCGCAGTCGCTGCCTCAAAAAGGCAGCCAACATCATCAGAGACCCACACCACCATCCTGGCCACACGCTCATCTCACCACTGCCATCGGGAGGAAGGTTCAGGAGCCCGAGAACTGTAACGTCCAGGTTCAGGGACAGCTTCTTCTCTACAGCCATCAGGCTATTAAACCCTCGAACAAATATGCTCTGAACTACAACAGACTATTATCATTATTGCACTATATTTGTATATTTATTTATTTATTTATTGAGTATCAGATGTGTCAATGGAAACAAGCGCACACCAGTTTCGTGACTTCACCTGGAAAATATTAGTTCACTTTAGTTTGGATATACAGCGGAGAAACAGGCCCTTTGGCCCACCGAGTCCGCGCCGACCAGCGATCCCCGCACACTAACACTATCCTACACAATTTACATTCACACCAAGCCAATTAACCTACAAACCTGTACGTCTTTGGAGTGTGGGAGGAAACCAAAGATCTCGGAGAAAACCCACGCAGGTCAGGGGGGAGAACATACAAACTCCGCAAAGGCAGCACCCGTAGTTGGGGGTCGACACAAAATGCTGGAGTAACTCAGCGGGTGAGGCAGCATCTCTGGAGGGAAGACATGGGCGACATTTTGGGTCGAGTCCCTTCTTCAGGCCCGAAACGTCGCCCATTCCTTCCCTCCAGAGATGCTGCCTCACCCGCTGAGTTACTCCAGCGTTTTGGGTCTACCTTTGATTTAAACCAGCATCTGCAGTTCTTTCTCACCCGTCATCGGGATCGCCCACGGGTCTCTGGCGCTGTGAGGCAGCGACTCTACCGCTGCGCCACCGTGCCGCCCTAATTGTTCTTGTGTTCGGTGCTCTGGCCCAAACTGATCTTTGCACCACTGGCACAGATGGCTAATTTATCAGACCTCCAGGTGCTTATTCTTCTGTGACACGAGCTATCGCTGCAACCAACAACATGTTCCAAAGCACTTTGTCACCAAGGCAACCAGAGTTTTAATAATAGACGTTTTCTTACATCATCTCGGCAAATGGTTGGCTATTCCCGAGAGAGAGCAAATTAAGTGCCTAAAATTGAATTGGTTATGATCTTATAAAGTTATAAAGCATTAACAAATGATGCTGGCTATACACATATAAATATGTCCAATGGGACTGCAATAGTCGTGCCTTCTTATTAGTTTTGTGTAATTATTTATATACGGTGGCACGGTGGCGCAGTGGTAAAGTTGCTGCCTTATAGTGCTTGCAGCGCCAGAGACCCAGGTTCGATCGTGGCTACGGGTGCTGTCTGTACCAAGGTTAATTGGCTTCCTATAAGTGTAAATTGTTCCTAGTGTGTGTAGGATAGTGTTAGTGCGTGGGGATCGCTCGTCAGTGCAGACTCAGTGGGCTGAAGGGCCTGTTTCCACGCTGTATCTTTAAACTAAACTAAACTATTTGTAGCTTTCCCTTGATGTTGAAGTTTATTATTGTCACCTGTGTGTTTTATTCAGAGCTCTGGTAAGCCGAGGGACCGTGAAAGGCTTTGTTTTAGGGTCATAGTTTTCGTGATGCAGTGAAACAGGCCCACCGAGTCCGCGCCGACCAGCGATCCCCGCACACTAACGCTCTCCTACACGCACCAGGGACTTCTTCTTCTTCTTGCGTATGGAGTGCACAGCCTAAAGTTGGAGGGCAACTTGTTCTATTTGATCTTATTCCATTGTGCACGGCGGGTTGATTGCATTCGTCGAAACAGGGCGGACCACGTGAAGGTTGCAATCTTCCCGCCCCACACTGGGGACAGTTTACATTTATACCAAGCCGATTAATCTACAAACTCGTACGCCTTTGGAGTGTGGGAGGAAACCGAAGATCTCGGAGGAAACCCACTCGGGTCACGAGGAGAACGTACCTTCTGCCGGACGGGAGAGGGGAGAAGAATGAATGACTGGGGTGGGACAAGTCTTTGATTCCGTTGACTGCATAATGTAATATAAGATTATGTTTCCTGAGATCTGATATGTACAGCATCATAAAAATCTCTGTGAGAAGTGCCTGTGAATGATCCAGCAATATTTCCATCCTTAACAATATGCAGTGCCCCTCGCTTATGCACGGCCTATCAATACACGGCTGATATCATTCTTTTGTGTATCTGTTGAAATCCCACACTTACACCAGGCAATCTTGAGTCTGTGTTCTTGCAAATGTGCCTGCAGGCTTGTAATATAGTGTGGCAGCGGGTAGAGCCACTGCGCCAAAGACCCGGGTTTGATCCTGACTCCGGTTCTGTCTGTGTGGAGTTTGTACGTTTTTCCCGGTGACCACGTGGGTTTCCTCTGGGTGCTCCGGTTTCCTCCCATATCCCAAAGACAAAGGTTTGTTGGTTAATTTGCCCTTGTAGATTGCCCCCTCGTGTTTAGGGAGTGGAATAACAGAGAGAGTAGTGTACAAATGATCGATGGTTGGCATGGCCCCGGTGGGCAAAAGGGCCTGTTACCACACTGTATCTCTAAACTTGAGGTAGTTTGTCCCTAGTGGTGGGTTGCGGATGTGAGAGTGCAGTAACATCGAACCAGTGCACTGAAGGGTCTGTTTCCGTGCTATATCTATTAACGAATTACGTTCTCTTTCAGCCCCTTCCAGCTCTGCAATCATCCCATCAGTCCCATTATTTGTCTCAGGTTGTCCCAGTGCAAGCCAACTGCAGATGCTGGTTTATACCAAAGATAGACACAAAACACTGGAGTAGCTCAGGGAGCATCTCTGGAGAACATGGATAGGTGACGTTTCAGGTCTGGTCTGAAGAAGGGTCCTGACCCGAAATGACACCTATCTATAAATTCATATGTGATAGGAGCAGAACTAGGCCCTTCGGCCCATCACGTCTACTTCGCCATTCAATCATGGCTAATCTATCTTTCCCTCCGAACCCCATTCTCCTGCCTTCTCCCCATAACCCCTGACACCCATGCTAATCTAGAATCCATCTATCGCTACATTAAAAATATCCACTCTTGGCCTCCACAGCCTTCTGTGGCAATGAATTCCACAGGTTCACCACCCTCTGTTCTACAGAGAAGCTGCCTGACTCGCAGAGTTATTCTAGCATTTTGTGTTTATCCCAAGCAAGAGAATTGGGTTTACAGGGACATTAATTTTCTTTATGTTTTCAAAGAGTTATCCCTGAGCTGCTTTTCATCAGCTACAAGAGGATTAATAGTCTGTCCACTTCAATAAATATCTCTGATACTACTGATTGGATTCAGTGATCCTAATTTTTAATGTCAGTAGTTTCAACAACGTACCTCCCTGTGTTTGGTATGTGCAACGAGCTTCCAGAGGAGGTGGTTGAGGCATATAGAATAACAATGGCGGCACGGTGGCGCAGCGGTAGAGCTGCTGCCTCAGAGCGCCAGAGACCCAAGTTCGATCCTGACCACGGGTGCTGTCTGTATGTAGTTTGTACATTTTTCCCGTGACCCGTGTGGGATTTCTCTGAGATCTTCGGTTTCCTCCCACACTCCAGAGACGTACAGGTCATTGGTGTGGGGTAATCGGCTCTGTATAAATGTAAATTGTCCCTAGTGTGTGTAGGATAGTGTTACTGTGCAGGGATCGCTGGTCGCTGTGGACTCGGATGGATGAAGGGCCTGTTTCCGCGCTGTATCTCCATACTAAAGTAAACTAAACTAAACTAAAACTGAACAACATTTAAGAGACATTTGGACAGAACATGCGTAGGAAAGATTTAGAGAGATGTGGACCAAATGTGGATAAATGGGACTAGCTTAGATGGGGCATCTTGGTGGCCATGGCCATGTTAGGCCAAAGGCCTGCTTCTGTACCGTATGGCTCGATGACCCCATGACTTTCTGAGCCTAACCCTAAAGGGCCTGTCCCACTTACGCAACCTTTTTGGCCACTGCCGGCACCGGCCACAGGTTGCTGAAAATTTTCAACATGTTGAAAATTCAGCGGCGACCAGAAAGACACTACGACTCTCTGGGTGACTGGGAGACCTCTCACTGTCACACAGGCGACCCCTGGCGACCCTGGTGTCACCCGCGACATGTCGCCAAGGGGTCACCAGTATGGTCGTGAGTAGTTTCCCAGTCACCCACTGAGTTTTTCTGGTCGCCGCTAAATTTTCAACATTTCAACCCATGACGGGTGCCGGCAGTCGCCGAAAGGGTCGCGTAAGTGGGACAGGCCCTCAACTCCTGCCTGCGATCCAAATAACATGTTTAGTTCAGAGATACTGCATGGAAACCAGCCCTTTGGCCCACCGTGTCCACGCCAACAACCATCGATCATCCGATTACACTAGTTCTCTGTTAGTGTTAGTGTGGGTGGGGACGCCGTCTAGTGGGGGTGGGGGGCGCCATCCTGTACGGGTATGGCTGCCCAGCCTGCAGCTGTCCGTCTTTTCTCTCTTTTTTTTATTTTTAGTTAGTTGAGTTTTTTGATTTTCGGAGTCCTAGCCTTTTTTCATGTGGGGGTGGAGGGGGAGAAGGGGGAAATTGCTTTCTAGGGACCCTACCTGGTCGGAGAGGCAGCTTTTCTCCGGGCTGCACCGTCGACCCGTCCTCGCGGCCTACCAGCGGGCCTGGAGCGGCGTTTCCTGGGGGGACCGCCAACAACCTCGGCAGCAGCGCAGCGCTGGAGCGCCATCGTGGATGCCTTGCCTGGGTCGCCGCACTGGAGCTCCGGTGAACTGAAGACCGCAGGTGAACATCGCGGAGCTGCGGGGCGGCCAGCCTCGGGCGGCGGCGCTGAAATTTAAATCGGGAGCCTGGGATCTCTCGGCGAGATCACCAGTTGTGGAGCTCCATCCAGCACGGCCTGTTGGCCTCCAGCAAGGAAGCGGCCGTTTCAGGCACCCTGAGCCGCTGAGAGGGTTCTCCCGTCGCCGGAGCACCATCACCCGGCGAAGAAGGGCCTGGAACATCGGCCCCCATAGAGGCGACTGTTGGGGCCTCAATAGGCCCGACTATGGGAGAACTGGGGATGGGGTCTGGACTTTGTGCCTTCCCTCATAATGGGAACCATTGTGGGGGGATGTTTTTTTTTATGTTTATGTTAAATTCTTTAATGTTATGTCTTATCTTTACCTGTGTGCTGCACGGCAAGACAAATTTCACTACACCAATTGGTGTATGTGACAATAAATGTCCTTTGTCCTTTGTCCCGCCCTTTCATCCACTCCCTGCAAACTGCCCACCATCAGCACGGTGGCGCAACGGTAGAGTTGTTGCTTTGCAGAGCCAGAGACCCGGGTTCGATCCTGACTACCGGTGAGTGGAAGCAGGCCCTTCAGCCCACCGAGTCCGCACCGACCAGCGATCCCCGCACATTGACACCATCCTACACACACTAGGGAAATTTTTGTAAGGCCGCAACTCTACCGCAGCTGTAGATAATAGTGGTGAAAATGACAAAATGTGTGATTAATTAGGTGCCATAATCAGCTTTAAACTGTACAATGGTTTAAAGTAAATCCTCTTAATGTTTCATTTCTTACAAAGTAAATTAGAATGCATTTACAACAGGGAAGGTATTATCACGCTCCAGCCAAAGGCAGGTTCCCGGTGATATAAATAACATTGATTTCTCATATTACTTGGAATGGAGAAGTACCCTAAAAAAAAATATTGAGTTGGAAACAGCAAGGCTAATAAATCAGCTCAGGTCATTCCGGAGATGCTGGCCGTAGTTTCATCTGGTGGGGTGTTAGAGTAACACAATACGACGTGTTCACGTGCAGGCTGGAATGACGTGGGCACCAGCTGGTTCAATTTCAGTCCAGAGCAAATTGTAACCAGGTTTAATGTAACTGGTTTAATGGAGAGTCTAGGACCAGAGGTCACGGCCTCAGAATTAAAGGACGTTCCTTACGGAAGGAGATGAGGAGAAATGTCTCTGGTCCGAGGGTGGTGAATCTGTGGAACTCATTGCCACAGAAGGCGGTGGAGGCCAAGTCAATGGATATTTTTAAGGCAGAAATAGATAGGTAGACAGATAGATTCTTGATTAGTACGGGTGTCAGGGGTTATGGTGAGAAGGCAGGAGAATGGGGTTCGGAGGGAGAGAGAGATCAGCCATGATTGAATGGCGGAGTAGACTTGATAGGTCAAGTGGACTAATTCTAATCCTATCACTTTATGCGACAAATTCTGCTCCTGTCGCTTATGAATTTATGAACTCATGAATTAACAGAATTGAGTATCAGAAACACGCCATTGAGTTAGCTGGATTGTGAGCCATACAACTTTGTATTTGAGTTTAGTTTATTGTCATGTGTACAGAAGTACAGTGCAATGCTTTTGTTGCGTGCTAACCAGTCAGCGGAAAGACAACACACGAATACAATCGAGCCATCCACAATGTACAGATACATGATAAAGGTAATAATGTGAATAACGTTTAATGCAAGATAAAGTCCAGTAAATCCTGATCAAAATAGTCCGAGGGTCTCCAATGAGGTAGACAGTAGCTCAGGACTGTTCTCTAGCTAGTCATAGGATGGTTCAGTTGCCTGATAACGGCTGGGAAGTATCTGTAGGTGTGCGTTTTCACACTTCTATACCCTTTGCCCCATGGGGAGGGGAAACGTGGGATTGGCCGGGGTATTGCAGTTACTCCAGCACTTTGCGTCTTCTTTTCCAAACCAGCACCTGCAGTTCTTTGTATCTCAATCATTCAAGAAGTTTAGCTGTGCAAACAGCCGAGACATTTTTAGTTTATGGGGAGACCAATGTTTAATTGTCCTCAGGGTTTTGTGAAAGGCATAAACGCTCTCAGTCACAGACTAGGGCAGCACGGTGGCGCAGCGGTAGAGTTGCTTCCTTACAGCAGCAGAGACCCGGGCTCCATCCTGACTACGGGTGCTGTCTGTACGGAGTTTGTACGTTCTCCCCGTGACCTGCGTGGGTTTTCTCTGAGATCTTCGATTTCCTCCCACGCTCCAAAGACGTGCAGGTTTATTGGCTCGGTATAAATGTAACTTGTCGGGGTACTGATTGGGCCACATTGAATGGCGGTGCTGGCTCGAAGGGCCGAATGGCCTACTCCTGCACCTATTGTCTATTGTCTATTGTCCTTAATGTGCGTAGGATAGTGTTAATGTGCGGGGATCGCTGGTCGGCACGGACTTGGTTGTCCGAAGGGCCTGTTTGCACGCTGTAGCTCTAAACTAAACTAGGCGTGTGCAAGATGCTACTTGTGAATTAGTCTCTCTGCACCTTTTTGGCAACGTGTAATACAGCCCGCTGTCTTAACAATGACTTACAACTGTTGCCTGGGAAACCGTGTTGGATATTTAGCGATCTGCCATGCCTACTTGCCTTTTTATTATGTTCTGTATCCATCCAAAGGTGTTGCTTGCTGGAGATCATTGAAAATATGCTGCATCAAATCAAACTCCAGCTTGTTATAAAAAATAGTGAGAAAATGCTCGCAAGCTTCCTTCCTTCTGCTTCATCACAGACTGTGCAGTGGTAATATTTAACTGCAAAGGAAGACCTGTATATCATTTCTGCTTCTATTCCTAATGTTGCTCTCTCCGTTCCTTGCAAACAAAGGCAGCCACTGAGCTCAACATGGAAGTATGCCCTTTGGACGAGTGGCGATGCCAAAAGATGCCAACATTACAATGAAAGATCCTAAACTTAAGGGAAAATCACTTAACTCCACGAAAGACCAAATCAATATCAGAAATGGAAATCGATACAGTAAACAACACCCATGGAAAGACTGAGTTCCAATTAAAATGTATTTGTTACCTCATGAAATTTGCTGATAATATTAATATAAACGACTGGGTTTGAAATAAGGGAAATTAATAAGAATATTTGCAGACAATAGGCAATAGGTGCAGGAGTAGGCCATTCGGCCCTTCGAGCCAGCACCGCCATTCAATGTGATCATGGCTGATCATCCCCAATCAGTACCCCGTTCCTGCCTTTTCCCCATATCCCCTGACTCCGCTATTTTTAAGAGCCCTATCTAGCTCTCTCTTGAAAGTGTCCAGAGAACTGGCCTCCACCGCCCTCTGAGGCAGAGAATTCCACAGACTCACAACTCTCTGTTCTACTTTAATTAACTACTCTGATCTACTTTAGGTAGGCATAGCTACTGCCTTGCAGCGGCCAAGACCCGGGTTCGATCCTGACAACGGGTGCTGTCTGTACGGAGTTTGTATGTTCTCCCCGTGACCTGCGTGAGTTTTTTCCGGAATGTTCGGTTTCCCCCCGCACTACAAAGTTTGTACAGGTTTGTAGGTTAATTGGCTTGGTATGAATGTAAAATTGCCCCTAGTGTGTGTGTGTGTAGGGTAGTGTTAATGTGCGGGGATCGCTGGTCGGTGCGGACTCGGTGGGCCGAAGTGCCTATTCCTGCGCTATATCTCTTAACTAAATTAAAACTAAACTTCAAGGGTCTCGACCCAACACGTCACCCATTCTTTCTCTCCAGAGATGCTGCCCGTCCTGCTGAGTTACTCCAGCTTTTTGTGTCTGCCTTAAAACTAAATTTCTCCAGCAGTGCGTTCCAGGCACCCACCACTCTGTGTAAAAACTAAATCTAGTTCTTGCTGTACCTTCGTGATGAAGGTTCTCCCGATCCTTTGCGTGTAGTGAAATAATGTTCACGGTCTATCCACAAAATCAATCCAGGTGCAAACGGACTTCCATAAAGCCAGCGGGGTGTCGGGAAAGGGAAGAAGAGAATTGCCAAAGAAAGAATAAAGTTTGGAGTAGCATGTATGCATAATGTTGGCACGTAACAATTATTGGAAATGAGGGTTGCATTTGAGCGATGAGGACAAGGAACTGGAATTACTTCCAGATGCTTGGAGATGATTCAAGTTTTGGCTGGTCTCCTTACTATAACTAGATTATTACATAGTGGGCTTGATCACTTTTGTGGCATCAAATAAATTCTGCCTCGTCCACAGCTGCCAGTTGCTAACGTTTGCAAAATTTATTGGTTTCCTTCTTGCCGTCAGCCGAGGCAGTTTCTCGATTGAAAGCAGAAGACTCCTTGTAGGGCAGCACGGTGGCGCAGCGGTAGAGTTGCTGCCTCACAGCGCCAGAGACCCGGGTTCAATCCTGACTGCGAGTTCTCTCTGTATGTAGTTGGTAGGTTCTCTCCGTGACTTGCGTGGGTTTTCTCCAAGATCTTCGGTTTCCTCCCACACTCCAAAGACCTACAGGTTTGTAGGTTAATTGGCTTGGTAAAATTGTAAGTAATCATTAGTGTGTGTAGGGTAGTGTCTGTGTGTGGGGATCGCTGGTCGGCGCACTTAGTGGGCCGAAGGGCCTGTTTCTGCACTGTAGCTCTAATTTGGTTCAATTTCGAGATACAGCATGGAAACAGGCCCTTTGGCCCACCAAGTCCATGCCAACCAGCGATCCCCGTACATTCACACTGGGGACAAATTACAATTTTTTACGGCAGCCAATTAACCTACAAATCTGTAAGCCTTTGGAGATTGGGAGGAACCGGAGCATCCGGAGAAAACAATAACAACAATATAATAACAATCACTTGAAGTTAAATTGCAAGTGAAATGAATTTGCCAACAGCGGTTAGGGCCTGTCCCACCAGCATGCGACTCCATGCGGTGAGCGCGATCAAACTAGAAGCGGGGGCCGCGCGGAGGTCGGGTGATCCTCTGTACAGGGCCGTTCCCACCAGCATGCGCCTGCATGCGAAGAGCGCGACCAAACCGGCAGCGGGGGCTGCGCAGAGGTCGGGTGAGTGGCGCGACGCGGCACGAAGTGAGGCGAACTTGGAGCGAAGTCTTAAAGGTAAGTTCGCCAGGACAGAGAGGGGCACAGAGGCACACGCAGAGAGGGCCATGGATCCACACACAGAGAGGGTCATAGAGGCACCTACAGAGAGGGTCACGGAGGCATGATGTCGAGGCGGTGCGTAATGCGTTGAGGCAACTGCGAGCCGACAAGCCGTTGCCGCGCGGAATTTTTGAACATGGTCAGTTTTTCCGAGCCCCGCGCGATGTCGGGACGAACTCCGCACAACTCCGGCGATGGAAGTAGGACCGGCCCCGCGACGCCGGACGGCTCAAGCGACCACGTTAGGTCGCGCTCATCGCATGGAGTTGCATGCTGGTGGGACACGCCCTGTACAATGAAAAACAACACACAAAAACACAATAAAAAATGTAAAACAAATCCACCACAGGATTCATCACCGTGGTTGAAGGCACAAAGTTTGACAGTCCTCCTCCATTTCCCCCCATGGTCGGGACCTGAACCCTCTGCAGCCGCCGCTGCGGGCGTCCAGATGAGTAAAAGTCCAGGTAAGTCCTGAATCGGTGCCTCCCCCGCCGGAGACCGCGGCTTCAAGATGGTGTAGGCCGCAGGCCGGTGGGCGAAGATTTAAAGTTCCCGCCGCGCCCCAGCCAGAAGCACCGCAGACCGCAGGGCCGGCGGTCGAAGCTCCCCTCCAGGGGTCCCCACGCAGGTCACGGGGAGAACGTACAAACTCCGTACAGACAGCATCAGTAGTTAGGATCGAACCCGGGTCTCTGGCGCTGTAAGGCAGCAACTCCACCGCTGCGCCACCGTGTCACCCTTATCTCTAAACGAAACCGTAGCTACAAACTGAACTAAAAGAGTCAGGGATGGATGAGTGTTCACTGCAGATGCGTCAGCCCTGCTGGATAATGCAAGGCCAGCACATCCCTGCCACTTTGTGGCGCTCCAGGGAAGATTTGTTGGACTGCCAGAATGGTAATTACCAATGCCACAAGACTGCGTACAAATGTTGGCTGCTTCCAATGCGACCACATCTCCAGGTCCGCTGCATGTCCTGTTGGCACAGCGACTGGAACATGGTCTTGTCTCATCGCCAAAGCTACAAATCTAATTGGAAAGATTTCCTAGCAGTTAATGCTGCATGTATGGGATGGCGGAGTCATGTTGTCATCATTATCTTTATATCATCATCTTTGACCGGCAAGCAGGAGTAATATTGCCAATAATTGCCCGTCTCTCTCCGGTAAAAAACGCTGAAGGAGGTGGTGGCGGACGCAGAGACGAAAGCGGCGCTGACGAGGCTTTTGGATGGGCGCACGGCTATGGAGGGATACGGAACATGTGCAGGCAGATTGGATTGGTCTCGCTGTCATGGTTGGCACTGACTTTGTGGGCCAAAGGGCCAGTTCTGAATAGTGAAACGCCTGGATACAGTGGATGTGGAGAGGATGTTTCCACTAGTTGGAGGGAGTCTAAGACCAGTCTGAATAAAAGGACGTACCTTAAGGAAAGAGATGAGGAGGAATTTCTTTAGTCAAAGAGTGGTGAATCTGTGTAATTCTGTGCCACATAAGATTGTGGAGGCCAAGTCAATGGCTGTTTTTAAAGCAGAGATTGACAGATTCTTGATTAGTACGGTTGTCAGGGGTTAGGGGGAGAAGGCAGGAGAATGGGGTTAGGGGGGCGAGGTAGATCAGCCATGATTGAATGTTGGAGTAGGTTCAATGGGCCGAATGGCCTAATTCTGCTCCTGTAACTAATGAACTTGTGAACTTAAATTCCTGTGCTGTACTGTTCTATGTTTTATAGAGGAAGGAATGTAGGCGGGAGGGGGAGGGGAGAAATAGGTGCCAATCTATGTGGGGCACAGGGGGAGGGGGGGAGGGAGGAAGGGGGGTGGGGAAGACAGAGTGGGGGAGAGGGGGAGGTAGGTGGGTGATGGGGATGGGAGGGGGGGAGGGAAGGGTGGAGGAGGGGGAGGGGAGGGGGGAGGAGGAGGGGAAGGGGGGAGGGGAGGGGGAGAGGAGGGGGGGGAGTAGGGGGGGGGGGAGGGGGGAGGACTGAGGGGAGGACAGGGGGGAGGGGGGCTAGCTTACAACCCATGGTTTGAAAATGGAGTTCCCCAATTTTAAATAACTACAAAACTCTCCCCATCTCCTTCTCCCGCATGCCCCGCCTGGACTCGCACACATTCTTCCCCCCCCAAACCCCCCCCCCCCCCCCCCTCTACCTACATTCGTTCCTCTGGCTCCACAACTGGCAACTCTTCAATCCTTTTGTCTCACAAGTTCTGTCTTTGTTTTAATCTCTGGCCTTTGTCCAACTGTCTGCCTATCAAATGCCCCGTCACCTGTACCTACCTGTGACCCAACAGACTTTTTCCTGTCCCTCGTCTCTCCCAGCTTACTCTCTCCCCTCCCCTCCCCCACCATTACAATCAGTCTGAAGAAGTGTCCAGAGCCTAAACGTCTCCAGATATGCTGCCTGACCCGCTGAGCCTTGTGCGGAGCTGACCTGCTGAGTTCCTCCAGCGCTTTGTGCCATTCTTTTTATTGTTTATTTTGATTATATTATCTTTCAGTGATGCGTTTACAGATTTGTTCCTCTGCTGCACGTAAGAATTTAGCTTTTGGTTATAGAGACACAGCACAGAAACAGGCCCCTTCGGTTCACCGAGACCACACCGACCAACGACCCCTGTACACTAACACTATCCTACACACACAAACTGTTTAGTTCTGGTCTCCAAATCTGAGGAAGGACATTATTGCCATAGAGGGAGTGCAGAGAAGGTTCACCAGACTAATTCCTGGGATGTCAGGACTGTCTTATGAACAAAGACTGCATAGACTCGGTTTATACTCTCTAGAATTTAGGAGATTGAGAGGGGATCTTATAGAAACTTACAACATTCTTAAGGGGTTGGACAGGCTAGATGCAGGAAGATTGTTCCCGATGTTGGGGAGGTCCAGGACAAAGGGTCACAGCTTAAGGATAAGGGGGAAATCCTTTAGGACCGAGATGAGAAGGACTTTTTTCACACAGAGAGTGGTGGGTCTCTGGAACTCTCTGCCACAGAGGGTAGTTGAGGCCAGTTCATTGGCTATATTTAAGAGGGAGTTAGATGTGGCCCTTGTGGTTAAGGGGATCAGAGGGTATGGAGAGAAGGCAGGTACGGGATACTGAGTTGGATGATCAGCCATGATCATATTGAATGGCGGTGCAGGCTCAAAGGGCCGAATGGCCTACTCCTGCACCTAATTTCTATGTTTCTATGTTTCTAAACACACACACACTAGAGACAATCTACAACCTTTATCGAAGCCAATTAAGCCTTTGGCGTTTTGGAGGAAACCAGAGCACCCGGGGAAAACCCACGCAGTTCGCAGGGAGAACCTACAGACAGCACCCGTTGTCAGGATTGAACCCTGGTTTCTGGTGTTCTAAAGCAGCAACCTTATCGCTGCGCCACCGTGCTCCCGATGTTCTGCTTCGGTACATATTAAACACTCTTAATTCTTAACTCTCTTGAACGCCACAGAATGGTGGTGGTGGAGGATGAATGTCTAAATATAATTTATTTGAAGCTTTCTTTGCAGTGATAGACGGCACAGTGGCGCAGCGGTAGAGTCACTGCCTCGCGGCACCAGAGTACCAAAGCATTCTGGTCAGAGTTATAGAGATGCATTGTCTTCACATTAAGAATTTCTCGACAGCAATACCGTCAGGAAAGAAAATGCTCATGTCAGTCTGAAGAAGGGTCTCGACCCGAAATGTCGCCCATTCCTCCTCTGCACATATCCAGCCTGTCCCGTTGAGTTACTCCGGCATTTTGTGTCTATCTTCGGTGTAAACCAGCATCTGCAGTTCCTTTCTGTACAATGCTATTCAGTATGTTTAGTGTAGGTTAGCGGTACAGCACGGAATCAGGCTCTTCGGCCCACCAAGTCCACGTCAATCAGCGATCCCCGCACACTAACACTATCCCACACACACACTAGCGACAATTTACAATTTTACCGAAGCTGACTAGCCTACAAACCTGCACGTCTTTGGAGTGTGGGAGGAAACCGGAGCACCCGGAGAAAACTCACCCAGGTCACGGGGAGAACGTACAAACTCCGTACAGACAGCGCCCCTAGTCAGGATCAAACCTGGGTCTTTGGCGCTGTGAGGCAGCAACTCTACCGCTGCGCCACAGTGCCACCCATCAGTACTTTCTGACCTTCCTTGGTAAACCGGTAAACACAAAAAGAATCTCTCTCCTGACCGACCATTCCATTGAAAATGTAGCAAAGGGCTGCTGTACTTTATCAACTGTGGTGACTGATTTGTCAACAGTACGTGGGAAGAGTCTATCTGTGTTCGTGCTAAATGCTGAGGCGCGCTACATATCGGGACAGCTGGGTCAGTTTATTGTCACGTGTACCGAGGTACAATGAAATGCTTTTCTTGCGTGCTAACCAGTCAGCGGAAAGACAACACGTGATTATAATTAAGCCATTTACAGTGTACTGATACATGATAAGGGAATAACGTTTAGCACAAAATAAAGCCAATCAAAGATAGTCCGAGGGTCTCCAATGAGGTCGATCGTAGTTCAGCACCGCTCTCTGGTTGTGGTAGGATGATTCAGTTGCCTGATAACAGCTGGGAAGAAACTGTCCCTGAATCTGGAGGTGTGCCTTTTCACACTTCTGTACCTCTTGCTTGATGAGAGAGGGTTAGAAGAGGGAGTGGCCGGGGTGCGACCCTTCCTAGATTACGCTGCTGACCTTGCCGAGGCAGCGTGAGGTGTAAATGGAGTCAACGGAAGGGAGGTCGGTTTGTGTGACTGTCTGGGCTGCGTCCACAATTCGCAGCGATTTCTTGCGGTCTTGGATGGAGCTGTTCCCAAACCAAGCTGTGATGATCACTGACAAAGGCGCCCGGCCTTTGTTGCCTTGCGGCAGCTGCCGCTGTGGGGAGGGTTTGCCGGAGTTGGCGGTGGGGGGCAGGGACATTCTGAAGCACATTGTTCTGTGTGGTGGTGGGGGGGGGGAAGCTCTTTGGAGTTATTAGCAGCTGCTTGCTTCAGCTCTCCCTCCTGAAGCATTTGCCACTGTCTAATGTTATATGCGGAGACTGCACATACACCAGCACTGCCACACACTCTCATCCCTCTCCCTACTGTACGGTCAGCACTATGCTAATCTCCATTCCAGCGTTCACTGTGGACACCATCTTAATCCTCAGCTTCCTCCCCCTTAACCAATTCTGCAGGAATAAATGAATCCCTGCACTAACCCTTGCAGCTGACTGCAAATTGGAGGAACAGCACCTCATATTTCGCTTGGGCAGCTTACAATTATGAATATTGATTTCTCTAACCAAGTATCCCCCCACTCTCTCTCTCTCACCGTCCCTCCCCACCCTAGTTCTCCAAATAGTTTCACTGTCCTCCTGATTAATTTTACTGATTGTAAGCCCCGTTGTCACCTTCCCCTCAAGCTCTACGTTTCCCTTGAGCAGCTTCCCCTTTGCTGTCTCGTTTTCACACCTTATCCCTCCATATCTCTATGTCTCCCTCTCCCCTGTCTGAAGAAGGGTCTCGACCCGAAACATCACCCGTCCCTTCTCTCCAGAGACGCTGCCTGTCCCCGCTGAGTTACTCCAGCATGTTGTGTCTACCTTTGGTGTAAACCAGCACCTGCAGTTCCTTCCTGTTGCAAAAAAACTGATTACAGGCTCATGAAAAATAAATCATCGATATTCAATATTGATAAATGAACACACCGATCAATAAACCTCTGTCTTGCCTTGAGTGTTTACTTACATCCACATCTGTGGTAGCTACTTTTGTGAATGAGTAAGCCTGCTCCGTGCTTGTCAATTGAATCTTGCTGCAATATAAACTTCAAAGTGCTTTCTACCAGGAAGACAGATTTTCAATTATGAAATTCACATCACGTTCTCACTGCAGATCTTTTGAATAAAAGATTGAAACCATCTCTTTTTGCTGCAATCGATCATTTTCATTTGCCAGGAACTAAATTGGACTGATGCTTTTGAGGATTATTTGAGAAATTATGCTAAGGGCATTGAAGTAAAAAAATATATTTCTGTTGGGGTGACTGGTCATATTTCAATATAATATTTTATTTGCACTACATATCCCATGCTACATTTGAATCTACCTTGTTCTCTGAGCTCTGAAGGGCCTGTCCCACTTGGCCGTCATTTGCGCCTCATTTACGCGTCATATGTAAAACGGGTCGACGCGTCGTTACGTGCAACGTCGCGCGCAAATCACACGTCATCATGCCGTCTGGTGCGTGTGGCCTCATTAGAATACCCGGCGGCGCGCGGCGACGCATGGTTGCGCACGGTGACGTAACCATGCGACACTACGCGACACACGTGAGACGTCGGGACGACAATACATAGCAATGTTACAAAATTTTGAGATTTTAAAAATCAAGTCTGCAATTTATTCCATCAGATAAAGCATAAAAATAATTTTCATTTGACACCTAATTGACTTTCATATCTTCAGTATTAAAAACGTTATGGCCATTTTCATACTCGGAAATTAGCATCTTGTTCCCCATTGCCTTTCCATTGACTTAACACAAAAGCTGTGATCTAGGACAGTCAAAAGCCCATAACTTTCTTAAAAATTAAGAGAACTGAAATACATTTTCAGTTATTATAGATTGAAGCATTCTGAAACAAATATGAAACAATCTTACTTGGATGACCTGAAATTAAAGCATATAATTAGTTAGTTACCCAATTGTAGCTAATTACAAAATTCAATTACTAGATCTAAACATCTATCCATTTCTTAAGAAAAAATTAACATTTTTTTTAAAGCCTAAGTGTCCAATTAACATTAACACAATAATTCACAATATAACATGATTTTTAAATCTCATTGTCATTAATTTGTAGGCTAAATTGAAGGAATTTAGTGTTTAATGCCCATAAATTAATGGCCATTTTAAACAGTTTGCGAGTGGGATTTTCTGGAACGCGCTGTATTGGAACGTTGCGGTTGCGGTGAATTTAAACCCAATATCGGCAGGAAAAATTCTGCCGGTTCGTATGGGGAATAAATCACCGTTTCGCAACATGAAAGTTTGATTGAGGTCATCTAAACAAGCAGGTTTATATGTAAAAATAAACAGCTCTCACTTACCTGTCCCTTATGTGAAATCGGTCCCTGTTCACGGCATTAGGAGCTAATTTTTATTTTACTCCAGCGCTGAAATAGTTGGGCTATTTATTTTAAAAAATGAGCTTACCGGCAGTCTGAATGAATCTCCAGAAATAGATCGCACTCTGACAAAAGAAAGCTCTGGATGGCATGGGGAAAACCGCATTTTAACCCTCCCCCCCCCCCCCTTAAAGGCGCCAACGTCGCGCGAACGGCCAATGACAGAACTGCAGCACCGCTAAAGGTAAGTTTTGTAACATACCTACAGTACATAGCGTGCATACCCAATGTGTCGGCGTATGTATGCGATACGTCACGCAGGTGGCGCGCGAGGGTTTCGTGCAGCATACCGCACGTGCGATACCGCGAGCAACTCCACCCTCCTCCACACCTCTCCATGTACCCGTCCCACACGCCACCCTGCATCACAACGCGACAAGCACATTTTCGGAGGTTGCGTAAATGGCGTGCAAATGACGGCTAAGTGGGACAGGCCCTTGATCTCAAGAATCTCGACTTCAAGTGTAAGCTTGTTTTAGAAGGAGCTACAGATGCTGGTTTACACCGAAGATAGGTGCAACATGCTGGAGTAACTCAAGGGTAATTTTTAGGGCGCAACGGTAGAGGTGCTACCTCACAGCGTCAGAGACCCGGGTTCGATCCTGACTACGGGTGCTGTCCTGCATGTTCTCCCTGGGAACGCGTGGGTTTTCTCCGAGTGCTCAGATTTCTTCCCACATCCCAAAGACGTGCAGGTTTGTAGGTTAATTGGCTTCGGTAAAAATTGTACATTTTCCCTAATGTGTGTAGGATAGTGTTAGTGTGCGGGGCCCGTTTCCACGCTGTGTCTCTAAACTAAGCTCAGAGGGTCAGGCACACCTTCCCCAACCAACAGTGGGCAGCATGGTGGCGCAGCGGTAGAGTTGCTGCCTCACTGCGTCAGAGACCCGGGTTCGATCCTGACTACGGGCGCTGTCTGTACAAAGTTTGTACGTTCTCCCCGTGACCCGCGTGAGTTTGTCGCTGAGATCTTCGGTTTCTTCGGTTACTTCCCGCACTCCAAACACGCACAGGTTTGTAGGTTAATTGGCTTGACGTATGTGCAAATAATTGTCCTAGTTTGTGAAGGATAGTGTTAACATGCGGGGATCGTGGATCAGCACGGACCTGATGGGCCGAAGGGCCTGTTTCCACACCGCATCTCTAAAACTAAACAAGAAAATGATGGACTCCACCCTTCCTGAGGTGATTCGTTGCTGACTCTTCAGTTCAGGCCTTTTCTCACCTCCAGTTCTCCTCCTCTATCTTTCCGTCTGAATAAGGGTTCCGACCCGAAACGTCCAACATTTTGTGTCCATGTACTTCGTAAGATTGTTTTTCTGTGGCTCCGACATGATTTCCAACATGTCTAGTTTCTGCTTGCAAGGAAGGCACAAGAAACTGCAGATGCTGGAATCTTTCGTAGAGCACTGGATGACACAGCAGGTCGAGCTGCTGCCTCACGGAGCCAGACCCAGGTTCGATCCTGACCAGGGTTGCCAACTTTCTCACTCCCAAATAAGGGAGAAAAGGTCAAAATAAGGGACAAATTCCTGACGGCAATTCATTTTTACCGACTCGGTCATGGTTGGGTGAATGATGAGTTGGCCCGGGCACAAGCCCAGCCGGAGGGCCAGCTGAGGAGTTTTGGCCCGGGCCGCGCGACGTCGAATGCAAAGTCCGGCGCCCCATCCAACACTTGAACCGATGATCGGCCATGAGAAGGGAGGGTGGTGGTGACGGTGGTAAGCGAAGGTCCGAAGGCCGGGCTGCCGACCGACGGGACCACGGGCGAGGCGCTGCTGCTGCTGCACTCCATGGGCTGCACTACGTCGGGACGGGTGAGGCGGGGCTGGACGTGGCGCTCCGACCCGACCCGACATTCCCCTCAACCCAAGTAGTAGCGGTCAAATACAGGACAAGGGCGGTCCCATACGGGACAAACCAATTTAGCCCAATATACGGGATGTCCCAGCTAATACGGGACAGTTTGCAACCCTAATCCTGACCTCGGGTGCTGAAGTTTGGACGTAGTGGGCCACAAGGCCTGTTTCCATGCATTGTCCCTAAATTCTAATTTGGAATGGAGTTTACTACAGACAGATTGTATCGGAAGGAACTGCAGATGCTGGTTTAAACCAAAGGTAGACACAAAGTGCTGGAGTCTTCTTCTAGCGTATGGCGTGCACAGCCTAAAGTAAGATAACTTGTTCTGTTTGATCTGCTGTTTGTGCACGCCAGGTTGATTGCATTCGTCGAAACAGGGTGGACCACGTGAAGGTTGCAATCTCCCACCCCAATGCTGGAGTAACTCAGCAGGACAGGCAGCATCTCCGGAGGGAAGAAATGGGTGACGTTTCGGGTCGAGGTCTTTCTTCAGACTCGGTCCCATTAACTCCTCACCTTAAACCTATGTCCTCTGGTTCCCCATTCCCCTAATCTGGGCAATAGACGATCCAAAACGTTCACCCATTCCTTCTCTCCAGAGATGCTGCCTGTCCCGCTGAGTTCCTCCAGCATCTTATGACACACAGAGATCGATGTGGCATCGTGCCTTACGACTGCCGATCTCTCCACTAATTGGAAGATTTTCCCTCAGATCTTCAACAGGATAACGCTGCTCCTTCTCGTAATCTTCAATTGGCTAAAGGGGATTAAATGATGAAGTAAATTGAGGGGCAGATGGTGCATGGTTTTCACGCTGTATTAGGCACTGCATCGAGAGATTCAGGGCTGAAGTCTGTTGGGCTTGCCTTCTCTATATAGCTCAACAATGTCTGTCTGGGTATTGTGGTCACTACCTACACCTGCATAGAACCATACAAAATAGGTGCAGGAGGAGGCCATTCGGCCCTTCGAGCCAGCACCGCCATTCATTGTGATTATGGCTGATCGTCCCCAATCAATAACCCGTGCCTGCCTTCTCCACACATCCCTTGACTCCACTAGCCCCTAGAGCTCTATCTAACTCTCTCTTAAATCCATCCAGTGATTTGGCTTCCACTGCCCCCTGTGGCAGGGAATTCCACAAATTCACAACTCTCTGGGTGAAAACGCTTTTTCTCACCTCAGTCCTAAATGGCCTCCTCTTTATTCTAAGACTGTGGCCCCTGTCCAGTCCTTTTATCCAGTCACCGCTGAAGAATGCTTCTCCAACCAATCTGTCCCAAACTAGTCTAAGCAGCAGTTTCCATCTACACTTCACGCTGCCTCAGCAAGGCCACCAACATAATCAAGGACCAGTCGCAACCCCAGTCACTCCCTCTTCTCCCCTCTCCCATCGGGCAAGTGGTACAGAAGTGTGAAAACGCACATCTCCAGATTCAGGGACAGTTTCTTCCCAGCGGTTATCAGGCAACTGGCCCGTCCTATGAACCAACTAGAGAGCGGTCCTGACTGACGTTTTGCTGACTGGATAGCATGCAACAAAAGCTTTTCACTGTACCTCGGTACACGTGACAGTAATAAACTAGACTAATCTACCCAGGCCCTTCGGCCCTCCGTGTCCATTGCCGAACAATTATGACTAGTACACTAGTATAGGGCAGCACGGTGGTACAGCTGGTAGAGTTGCTGCCTTATAGCGCCAGAGACCCGGGTTCAACCCTGACTGCGGGGGCTGTCTGTGCAGAGTTTCTACGTTCTCCCTGTGACCGCGTGGGTTTTCTCCGGGCGCTCTAGTTTCCTCCTACGTTAAAAAGACGTGTGCGTTTGTAGGTTAATTGGCTCCTGTAAAGTGCCCCTAATGTGTAGGATAGAATTTGTATATTAGTGATCTATGGTCGATGTGGACTTGGTGGGCCAAAGGCCTGCTATAAACCATAAACTAAACTATAGCACAGGAACAGGCCAACGAATTCCATGACGTACATGATGTCAAGTTAAACAGATCTTCACTGCCTGCATATGATCTGTATCCCACCATTCCCTGCATGTTCATGTACCTATTCAAAAGCCACTTAAAAGCCACCGTCGTATCTGCCTCCACCACTTCCGCTGGCAGTGCATTCACGGCACCACCACCCTCGGTGGCAAAAAAACCTTGCCCCGCACGTCACCTTTAAACTTTGCCCCTCTCACCTCTGACCTCTTCCAAATCAGTGGGGTTGAGCTAACCACGTCTTGGTAAATTATAGGTTTTGCTGTTCCAAGACAGCAGTTTTACAAAGCTTTTCTTCCATGTGTGTGTTCACCTATGAATGAAAACAACTTTGAGAAATGCTTAGACATCAAAATGCTGGAGCAACTCAGCGGGGCAGGCAGCATCTCTGGAGGGAAGGAATTGGATGGCGTTTCGGGTCGAGGTCCTCCTTCAGTCAGGGGAAAAGGGAAACGAGAGATATACACGTTGATGTAGAGAGATATAGAAAAAAAATGAATGAACGATATGCAAAATAGTAACGATGATAAAGGGAAACAGGTCATTGTTAACGGTGGGCTGGGTGAAAATGAGTTACAGACAATTGGACTCAACAAGATGTCTTTGAAGCGTGAATAAGGACTTGGGTGAGGGAGGGACAGAGAAATGCTTGTTCTGATTACAGCTCTGTGTGTGTGCACAATGTTATATCATTAAACATTACTCCAGAAGACGGAAGGGATTCACCCCTGACTGTACGGTGCTGACATCGTTTCCTGCGCACCACTCTCCGAATAGAGAATTATTGTTTATTTTTCACGAAGATCTTTCCAGGTTTAACATGGAGCAGCATGCATGCACTGTTGCACGGGCAATCGAGAACCAGAGTTTTAAGGTGAAGGGGGAAAAAATTTAATAGGAATCTGGGGGGTAACTTTTTCACACAAAAGGTGTTGGGTGCATGGAATGAACTGCCAGAGGAGGTAGTTGAGGCTGGGACTATCCCAACGTTTAAGAAACTGTTAGACAGGTACATGGATTGGACAGGTTTGGGGGGGATATGGGCCAAATGCAGGCAGGTTGGTGGGACATGTTGGTCGGTGTGGGCAAGTTGGGCCAAAGGGCCTGTTTCCGCACTGTGTCACTCTATGACTCCATGCGGGCGGCACGGTAGCGTAGCAGTAGATTTGTTGCCTCATTGCGCCAGAGAACCGGGTTCGATCCTGACTACCAGTGGTGCCTGTACGGAGTTTGTACATTCCCCCCGTGACCACCTGCGTTTTCTCCGGGATCTCTGGTTTCCCCCCAATCTCCAAAAATGTACAAGTTTACAGGCTAATTGACTTGGTAAAATTGTAAATTGTCCCTTGCATGTAGGGTAGTGTTAGTGTGCGGGGATCGCTGGTCGGCGCGGACTCAGCGGACCGATGAGCCTGTTTCCGCGCTGTACCTCTAAACTAAACTAAAAAGGATGGGTGGACGTTTTGGGTCGGGAACGGTCGCGCCCGAAATGTCACGCGCTGCCGGACCCGCTGAGTTATTCCAACACTTCCCTGAAGATAGCTTGAACGATGGTATCACCCCAAAGTCACCGTGTTAAGTCAAACGGAAGGTTTTCTGAGGACAACGTTGCAGGAGGTAGATTGTTGCTTTTCATAGTACAGTTATTAGCAGGACAGATGAGGTGTCTGTATTTACAAACATTTGCATGTGCAAATTTGTGTGTTGGAATTCACGGTTCAGAAATAGAATAATCAAATAAAGACTAATGAAGAGGTATGATTTATGACTGAGGCAAATGTGTTTTCAAGGCTTATGAATTAATTTTTTATAATGCATTGGTTTTACATGGTCGGCCAACATCTAATGCTCATCACTAATTTAGCTTGAACTGAGGACTCGTGAAGTGTCTTCAGGGGGGAATTTAAAATCTAACCACATTGATGTGCCTTGAGTAAAATGCACAGGATAAAGGCGTCAGATTTCATCCCCTGAAGGATTTCAGTGAAGCAGATGGGGTTTTGCAGCAAGCTGGTGGCTTGTGACATTACTAACAGACATTTACTATGTAGAGCAAAACACAAAGTGCTGGAGGAACTCAGCGACTCAGGCACCCTCTTTAGTTCAGTTCGGAGATACATCGTGGAAACAGGCCTTTCGGCCCACCGAGTCCGCGACGACCGGCGATCCCCGCACATTAACACTATCCTACACACCCGAAGGACAATTTACACTTATGCCAAAACAAATAACCTTCAAACCCGTATGTTTTTGGAGTGTGGGAGGTAACCAAAGATCTCGGAGAAAACCCTCGCAGGTCGCGGGAGGAACGTACAAACTCCGTACAGACAGCACCCGTAGTCAGGATCGAACCTAGCCTCCGTGATCTTCTCACGAAGTAGAGGCGCTGATGAGCTTTCTTAATAATTGCATCTGTGTTCTCGGACCAGGAAAGATCTTCAGAGATGTGCACGCCCAGGAATTTGAAGCTCTTGACCCTTTCAACCATCGACCCGTTGATATAAACGGGACTGTGGGTCCCCATCCTACTCCTTCCAAGGTCCACAATCAGTTCCTTGGTTTTGCTGGTGTTGAGGGCCAGGTTGTTGTGCTGGCACCATGTGGACAGTCGCTCGATCTTTCTTCTACACTCTGACTCATCCCCATCAGTGGTACGTCCCACAACAGTCATGAGTGTAGAGTGAGTACAGCAGGGGGCTGAGCACGCAGCCTTGAGGTGCTCCCGTGCTGATTGTTATCGAGTCTGACACATTTCCACCAATACGAACAGACTGTGGTCTGTGGATATGGAAGTCGAGGATCCAATTGCAGAGGGATGTGCAGAGACCCAGTTCTGCGAGTTTGGTAACCAGCTTGGAGGGGATGATGGTATTAAATGCCGAGCTGTAATCGATGAATAACAGCCTGACATATGAGTTTTTGTTGTCCAAGTGGTCCAGAGTGGAGTGGAGAGCCAGCGAGATCGCATCCACCGTTGATCTGTTGTGGCGGTAAGCGAACTGCAGTGGGTCCAGGTTTTTGTCGAGGTAGGAGTTGATTTTCGCCATGATCAACCTCTCGAAGCACTTCATCACCACAGGCGTTAGTGCCACAGGTCGATAGTCATTGAGGCACGTCACCTTGCTCTTCTTGGGCACCGGTATAATTGATGCCCTTTTAAAGCAGGTGGGAACCTCAGACCTCAGAAGTGACAGGTTGAAAATGTCCGTAAAAACTCCAGCCAGTTGGTCCGCACAGGTTTTTAGGACACGACCAGGTATGCCATCAGGTCCAGACGCTTTTCGAGGGTTCACCCCTCTGAAGGATTTCCTGACGTCGGCCTATGAGACTGAGACTGAAATACCATCACAGCGAATGGGGGCTTGGGAAGGCACATCGGTGTTCTCCCTATCAAAGCGTGCGTAAAACGCATTGAGCTCGTCAGGGAGTGATATATCGCCGACATTCAAGCTGCCTCCTGGTTTGGCCTTGTAGGAGGTGATTGCATTCAGTCCCCGCCACAGCTGCCGACCATCTGTCTCATCCTCCAGCTTGGAGCAGAACTCCCTTTTGGCCTTTGTGATGGCCTTACCAAGGTCGTATCTGGACTTCGTGTAGACCACTGTATCATCAGACATGACGTAGGTTGTCGCAGGTTTCTTGGCAACCTGCTACGACTATGACAGTCACCGGCACTCGCCTAAAAAATCGCCAAGTGGGACAGGCCCATTAGTCTTAGTTCTAGATATACAGCGTGGAAACAGGCCCTTCAGCCCACCGAATCAGAGCTGACCAGCGATCACCCTTACAGTAGTTCTATCATACACACTAGGGACACTTTACAGAAGCCATTTAACGTACAAATCTGCACATTTGTTGAGATGTGCCCAATCTGAGAAAACCCACACGGTCACAGGGAGAGTTTACAACCACCGTACAGACAGCACCTGTGGTCAGGATCGAACCCGGGTCTCTGACGCTGTGAGGCAGCAACTACCGCTGCACCACCGCGTATTATCTGTTTCGGACTGGAGGATAGGAATCCAAAGATCGACGCAAAATGCTGGAGTAACTCAGCGGAACAGGCTGCATCCCTGGAGAGAAGGAATGGGTGACGTTTGGGGTCGAGACCCTTCTTCAGTCTGAAAGAAGGTCTCGACCCGAAACGTTACCCATTCCTTCTCTCCAGAGATGCTGCCTGTCCCGCTGAGTTACTCCAACGTTTTGCGTCTACCTTCGGTTTAAACCAGCATCTGCAGTTCCTTCCTGCAGCAATGCCCGTTGCTGCTTGCAACTACAAAAAGTCACGCTTTTGCTGAGATGCCAAGATCATTTTGTATTTTAATAAGTGTACATTTGCTTCAATGCCAAAATCACGACCTTGTTTCGTAGCTTGTGTTTGGAAAGCTTGAATTCATTTATCTAATCATCGCTGCTGCCAGGTTTGAGTCTGGCGTGCAGTGGGACACGAGATCCTGTTTCATTGCAATGGCTTTGATCAAATGCGCTTGCACTAATGTGCAAAATAATAATGATATCATGAGTTGCTGCAGCAGGTTGACTGAGGGTTGGTCTGTCTGTCTCCAACTTCTGGCGGCTCAGGGAGTGGGACAGTTTAAGAGTTTTTCTTTCCAGTGGGACCTCACCTGAAACATAAAAATATGTGACACTTCACATTCATGAGGTCATAAGGTCATCGGTGATACGAGCAGAATTAGGCCATTTGGCCCATTAAGTCAGTCTGAAGATGGGTCCGAACCCGAAACGTCACCTATCCATGTTCTTCAGAGATGCTGCCTGATCCGCCCAGTTACTCCAGCACTCCAGCGCTTTTATTTAATAATTGCATTGCCAGGGTTGAAAGGTGTTGAAGGCCAAGATGTTCATAAGTGATTGGAGCACAATTAGGCCATTCGGCCCATCAAGTCTACTCTGCCATTCAATCACAACTGATCTATCTCTTCCCCCTAAACCTATTCTCCTGTCCTTTCCCCATAACATCTGAGACCGACACTAATCAGTAATCTATCTATCTCTGCCTTAAAAATATCCATTGACTTGGCCTCCACAGCTGTCAGTGGCAATGAATTCCACAGATTCACCACCCTCTGACTGAAGAAATTCCTCCTCATCTCCTTTCTAAAGGAATGCCCTTTAATTCTGAGACTATGACCTCTAGTCTTAGACTCTCCCACTAGTGGAAACATCCTCTCCACACCCACTCTATCAAAGCCTTTCACTATTCGGTAAGTTTCAATGAAGTTCCCCTCATCCTTCTAGTATAGAAGTATAGTATATTCTAGTATAGTATACTAATATAGTATATTCTAGTATATTCCAGCGAGTATAGAACCCAGTGCCGTCAAACGCTCATCATTGGTTAATCAGATTGTACTTGGGATCATTCTTGTAAACCTCCTCTGGACCCTCTCCAAGGCCAGCACATTCACAAGAAGGTGTACTGTCACAGTATGGGTCTGTTTATATGCATTTAATTAAAAAACATGTTTGTTACTTGGTTTGATTAAACTTTATAAAGTAACATAGTTTATAAAGTATTGTACTTTATAAAGTTTTGCACTTCATAAAAGAGTGAAGCCACCGCAGATGGTAATCTGGAGAAACACCATGTGATTTGTGATAGTTGACAATGAATAGTTAGAGTTTGTCAACTGTTAATTGTCACAGTCACATCACAATTAAATGTGGAAATCAAAAAAAAAATCTGCAGATGCTAGAAATGGGCGGCACGGTGGTGCAGCGGTAGAGTTGCTGCCTTACAGCGCTTGCGGCGCCGGAGAACCGGGTTCGATCCTGACTACGGTTGCTGTCTGTAAGGAGTTTGCACGTTCTCCCCGTGACCTGCGTGGGTTTTCTCCGAGATCTTCGGTTTCCTCCCACACTCCAAAGACGTACAGGTTTGTAGGTTAATTGGCTTGGGGTAAATGTAACATGTCCCTAGTGTGTGCAGGATTGTGTTAATGAGCGGGGATGGCTGGTCGGTGTGGACTCGCTGGGCTGAAGGGCCTGTTTCCGCTCTGTATCTCTACATTAAACTAAACCAAACTAAATCTAATTAAGAATGAAAAGTGCTGGAAATACTCAGCAAGTCAGTCTGCATCTGCGCAAGGAGATGAGGATTGGCGTTTCAGGTCAAAGATTCGTCACCAATAAGTTCATAAGCGATAGGGGATTGTCACCTTGTCGTGGTGGAGAAGCTTGTGTGGATCTGAGATCCTGAGAGCGATGCCGTCTGGAGCTACGCTACTGGTAGGGCCACCCATGGCAGTAAGGTCGATGGGGAGGTCTCTGACAAAGAGCGATCCAACCAAGTCCTCAACGGTGGAACAGGCGGAGGACGATGGCTGACCTTAGTGGAGCGTCACAACGGCCGGGAAGGCGGATGAAGGCTGCAGCAGAAAAGGGTCTCCGGTCGTCTTGGACTCCATGTCACTGGATCCTGACCCAGATCTGTCAAGGACCGTAGGGTGGCTGTCTGTGCACCAGTCTCCCCACGTTAAACAAAGTCACGCACCGCGGGCAAGAAGGGTCCCGACCCGAAACATCACCCGACCTTTTTCTCCCGAGATGCAGCCTGACCCGCTGAGTTACTCCCAACGGCCACGCTCGGCCAGGCCGACCCTGCAACGCCGCCAGGACAAAACACCTTCACGGTCAGGTCAAGATCCCGACACCTACAACAAGGGCACCAAACTGTCGACTGTCTACATGGTTTCAGTGCACCACTGCTGCACACTCGTACTGTGTCTGAGATGCTAATTCAAGACGTATTTAGGTGCTTAGTCATAGTGACACAGCTGCTCCTCGACCTACGATGGGGTTACGATCCGATAAACCCATCGTAAACCGAAAATATCGCGTACAAAACGCATATAATACATTGCAGTCACGTTCCCCGAAGTGACGAGCGTTTGTCAATGGTAGAGTCGAAATATCACAAGTCGAAGCATCGTATATCGGGGAGCACGTGAACATGTACTGAACTGTGTACACAAATGAATTTCACTGTACCTTGGTACACGTGACAAATGAAAACAAGTCACGCCAGCACTTTATGTACCAAAAAGACATTTGGTACATAAATAGGACAGGTTTCGAGGGATATGGGCTGCATGTGGCAAATGAGAATCCTTGCGTTATAAACACTTGGTCTTGCGCAGTCTGTTTCTTCCTGTGCAGCTTAATCCCAGAACCAGCCTCACCAAAGTGATGGTAATTCCCTTGTAAAGGGGCCCTTCAAAAGTTAAAAGCCCATGTTTATGTTCATAAGGAATAGGAGCAGAATTCGGCCATTTGCCCCATAAAGTCCACTCCGCCATTCAATCATGGCTGATCTATCTCTTCCTCCTAACCCCATTCTCCTGCCTTCTCCCCATAACCCCTGACACCCGCACTAATCAAGAATCTATGTATCTCTGCCTTAAAAATAACCACTCACTTGGCCTCCACAGCCGTCTGTGGCAAATTATTCCACAGATTCACCACCCTCTGACTAAAGAAATTCCTCCTCATCTGCTTCCTAAAGGAACATCCTTAAAAATATCCATCTTCCTTAAAAATATCCATCGGTCTCCACAGCCTTCTGACCTGACAAAGACTCAACAAGCTGGAGTAACTCGGCGGGTCAGGCAGCATCTCTGGAGAAAAGTATTTACGGGGTAGGGACCCTTCTTCAGACCTGAAGCGTTAACCTGCTCCTCTTCCCCCAGAGATGCTGCCCGTCCCGCTGAATGACTCCAGCTTCGTGTGTCTGTCTTGGGTTTAAACCGGCATCTGCCGTTCCTTCGTACACAGCATGTCTAACCTTCATGTATGACTGACTGGTTTGGCTGCCGCTTGAGGTGAAAAAGCCAGCCAGCCAACGAGTCTCACCCTCGGGACTGGGAATTGAATGCGTCAGGGCTGTGAGATACGGCAAATGCAATTATTCACTCAACACATGATCTGTCTGTGACCCTGCTTTCAAGCGACTGCTGAGCAATAACAGGCATCAATGCTCTCTCTGTGGAAAGAATGTAGACTTACAGTAAGTCACAATGTTTAGGCTTTCGCTAATGCCGGGGAATTAAAAACTCACGTCATGTTCAAATCAAATTGCATAGATTTTCTTTTGCCTCATCTTGATTGAAAGACAGTTGAGTAGGGGATCCGTGAACAAGAGGACATGCTGTGCTGGCATTTATTTCAAGAGGGCTTGTTTCCAAAAAAACAGGGATGTAATACTGAGGTTCTATAAGGTGCTGGTCAGGCTGCAATTGGAGTATTGTGAGCAGTTTTGGGCACCATATCTGAGGAAGGATGTTCTGGCTCTGGAGAGGGTCCAGAGGAGGTTTACAAGAATGATCCCAGGAATGAGCATTTGGCAGCATTGGGCCTGTACTCGCTGGAGTTTAGAAGGATGAGTGGGAACCTCATTAAAACTTGCCGTACAGTAAAAGGCTTGGATAGAGTGGATGTGGAGAGGATGTTTCCACTAGTTGGAGAGTCTGGGACCAGAGGTCATAGCCTCAGAATTAAAGGGCGTTCCTTTAGAAAGGAGAGTGTTCACCACCATTTTGCAGTCTTCTCCACTCACATGTTACATCAGAATTGAACAGTCGATGGTGTACAGATACAGGATAAAGGGAATAACGTCTAGTGCAAGATAAAGTCCATTGAAGTCCAATTAAAGACAGTCCGAGCGTCTCCAATGAGGTGGATTGTAGTTCAGATAACAAACGACTTAACGAGATGCCTGTGGGCACTGCCCGGTCCATCACCGGCTCCGACCTCCCCACCATCGAAGAGATTTATCGGAGTTGCTGCCTCAGAAAGGCAGCCAGCATCATCAAAGACGCACACCACCCTGGCCACACTCATTTCACCACCGCCATCAGGAAGAAGGTACAGGAGCCTGAAAACTGTAACGTCCAAACAGCTTCTTCCTTACAGCCGTCAGGCCATTAAACACTACAACCTCCAAATAAGCTCTAAACTACAATAGACTTATTATTATTATTATTATTATTATTATTGCATTACTAGTGTTTGTTTTTTGAGTGTGTGTGTGTGTGTATATATATATATATATATACATATATATATTTGTGTGTGTACTTGTGAGTATGTGTCTCTCTGACCCCTCTAATCATCTCCGACCCCTCTCACCCTGGTCACAAACTCTTTGAATCACTTCCCTCTGGAAGGCGACTCCGGACCGTCAAACATAAAAAAAGCTTTTTTTCCACAAGTAGTAGCTCTACTCAATAACCAAAAGTCTGTAGCCTCGTTTTTGCTCTGGTATTTTATTTAATTCACATGTTTAATCGATAATGTTTTATTATTAATGTTTAATGTTTTATGTGTCATTCCTAACTGTCACTGTATGTCATGTTGTCACTTGCGGGTGGAGCACTAAGGCAAATTCCTTGTATGTGAATACTTGGCCAATACACTTATTCATTCATATATATATATATATATATATATATACACACACTGAACTTTTTTTTCTCTCTCTCGTTTATCCTATTGTTTACAGTGTATTATGTTTACACGTTCTGTTGTGCTGCAGCAAGTGAGAATGTTGTTGTTCTATCTGGGATATACAACAATAAAACACTTTTGACTCTTGTGTAGCCCCCAATTGTAAGAGCGCTTGGACTTGCACGCATTTGGTTTCAAAATGCGAATGCTCCGCAAATGAGCTGAGCGTCGCTGGTACCGAGTGACAAAGGCACCAGCTCTTCATCTGACAATGAAGCCTTGGTGTGGCATTTAGCTTCGCCGCTGGGGACCACAGAATTCTCGAGTCGCCCACTGGGCAGAGATATTGGAAACTGTCACGTTGCTTGTCTGGAAGTTCAACAACTGTGATTAACTAGGCAGCATGGGTTCTGTGATTTAAAACAGAAATTATGTTAAAAATAGCTATTCCGCACAGCTTCTAATGGTTATGTAAGTGATGTTATTGCTTTTAGGGCATAGAGTGATACAGCGTGGAAACAGTCCCCTCGACCCAGCTTGCCCGCACCGGCCAACATGTCCCGGCTACACTAGTCCCACCCGCCCGCGTTTGGCCCATATCCCTCCAAATCCGTATATGACCTCTTTCCATTTTCTGATAAATATTCTTAGTTTGTGTTTGTCAGTGGCTACAGTCAGAGTGATAGGGTTACGGACTCGTGGAGTGGTACGGCACAGAAATAGGCCCTTCGGCCCAACTTACCAATGCTGGCCTTTAGGCTTTGGAGATGCAGCATGGAAACAGGCCAATCGGCCCACCGAGTCCGCTCCGCACCTTACACGAGAGGGACAATTTACAATTAACCTACAAACGTGTACGTCTTTGGCGTGTGGGAGAAAACCCATGCGGACACGGGGAGGACGTACAACCACTGTACAGACAGCACCCGTAGTCAGGATCGAACCCGGGGCTCTGGCGCTGTGAGGCAGCAACTCTGCCGCTGCGCCACCGTGCCAACCATTGTTTATCTTTTACTAGACGTTATTCAGGTTATTCCCATTATCCTGTACCTGCACACTGTGGACGGCTCGATTGTAATCTTGTATTGTCTTTCCGCTGACTGGACAGCTCGCACCAAAAGAGCTTTTCACTGCACCTCGATGTAGGTGACAATCAACAAAACTAAACTAAACTAAATGCTAGGTAGACAAAAATGCGGGAGAAACTCAGCGGGTGAGGCAGCATCTATGGAGCGAAGGAACAGGTGACGTTTCGGGTCGAGACCCTTCTTCATACTTGACCCGAAACGTCACCTATTCCTTCGCTCCATAGATGCTGCCTCACCCGCTGAGTTTCTCCAGCATTTTTGTCTACTTTCGATTTTTCCAGCATCTGCAGTTCTTTCTTAAACTAACTGCTATTCCCTTTATCCTGTATGTGTACACAGTGGAGCACTTGTTAGACAATAGGTGCAGGAGTAGGCCATTCGGCCCTTTGAGCCAGCACCGCCATTCAATGTGATCATGGCTGATCATCCACAATCAGTGCCCCGTTCCTGCCTTCTCCCCATATCCCTTGACTCCGCTATCTTTAAGAGCTCTGTCTAGTTCTCTCTTGAAAGCATGCAGAGAACCGGCCTCTACTGCCCTCTGAGGCAGAAAATTCCACAGACTCACCACTCTCTGTGTGAAAAAGTTTTTCCTCATCTCCGTTCTAAATGGCTTACCCCTTATTCTTAAACTGTGGCCCTTGGTTCTGGACTCCCCCAACATCGGGAACATGTTTCCTGCCTCTAGCGTGTCCAAACCCCTAATAATCTTATATGTTTCAATAAGATACCCTCTCATCCTTCTAAATTCCAGAGTGTACAAGCCCAGCCCGCTCCATTCTATCAACATATGACAGTCCCGCCGTCCTGGGAATTAACCTCGTGAACCTACGCTGCACTCCCTCAATAGCAAGAATGTCCTTCCTATGATGATAACCATGTCTTTTCCCTGGCTGGATAGCACACAAGAAAAAAGCCTTTCAATGTACCACGGTTGATGCAATATTAATAAATTAAACTAGTTTACAACAACAACATTGATACCCCTCCTGTGATACCATCCATAGATTCACGGCTCAATATCTGGGACTCTTTGCACTTAACATGCAACGCGGGTACCTCTTACGAAATGTTTCTCATATGATGTCCCATTACCTGCGGCTTGTAAGTGTCGAGATAAAATGGTTTAGAAACTGGCAATTCTTTTGAAATCAATATCTCGTCTATTTTCATTATTACTGCATGTAACAAGATGAGGTGCACTCTAGATTAAAAAGAGATCAATCTAGTACATCAGCAGTATTAATAGTCAGACGATCCGTCTCTCTTTAACTCTGCCACTTTCTCAGCCTCTCCCTACACACTAGGGGGCAATTTTACTGAGGGCCAATTAACCTACAAACCGGCACGTCTTTGGAATGTGGGAGGAAACGGGAGCACCCGGATAAACGCACACAGTCATAGGGAGAATGTGCAAAACCCACACAGACAGCGCCTGTGGTCAGGATCGAACTCGCGTCTCTAGAGCTGTGAGGCAGCAACTCCACCTCTGCGCCACCGTGCCGCCTCTTGGAAATCTTGGTGAAAGCCTATCTAGGCAAAGTAAAAGCTGAAGTGATTGAGAGAAAATGAGAGCTTGATAAGCTCTCATTAGGGTGGCACAGCGGTAGAGTTGCTGCCTTACAGCGCCAGAGACACGGGTTCGATCGTGACTACAGAGAGCTGTCTGTACGGAGTTTGTTCCCCGTGACCGGCGTGGGTTTTCTCCGAGAGCTTCGGTTTCCTCCCACACTCCAAAGATGTACAGGTTTGTTGGTTCATTGGCTTGGCAAATGTAAAAAATGTCCCTAGTGTGTGTAGGATAGTGATAGTGTTGGGGGATCGCTGGTCGGCGTGGACTCGGTGGGCCGAAGGGCCTGTTTCCGTGCTCTATCTCCAGACTAAACTATCTAGGCACATTAAAAGCTGAAGAGATTGAGAGAAACTGAGAGCTTGATCATTTAGGTTGGCTCACTAACAACTGCACAATGACTCAGAGCTGAGGACACTTTGTTAATAGTCTCTTTACTGATTTTAAACCCTGGTCAGGTTTTGACAGCTGCTCTGACATATAATTATTGACCGCATTAGTTGTGCATCCAAATTGTAGCACTATTATTTTTCAACCTCTTTAAGGGCGTCACGGTGGCACAGCGGTAGCGCTGCCGCCTCACAGCGCCAGAGACCCGGGTTCAATCCTGACCTCAGGTGCTGTCTATGTGGTGTTTGTACGCTCTCCCCGTGACCTGTGAGGGTTTTCTCTGGGTGCTCCGGTTTCCTCCCACACTCCAAAGACGTACAGGTCTGTAGGTTAATTGGCCTCAGTAAAATTGTAAATTGTCCCCAGTGTGTGTAGGATCGTGCTCTTGTGCGGGGCGATCGCTGGTCAGTGCAGGCTCGATGGGCCGAAGGGCCTGTTTCCGCGCTGTTTCTCTAAAGTCTGCAGTCTCTCTTTAACCAGGTGGATGGATGCCAGCCAGTATTATAATTGGTTCATTAATTAGCATTTTATAACATATTTTTTACTGGCAATGAAGGCCAGCTAGGTCGGCTAATGTGATTTTTTTCCTTGCAATCAGTTTAGGTTTGGTTGAGGAAAATTAATTTCTAAGTGTACTGTAATATTTAATTGACTCTGTGGTGAGGATTTCTTGGAAATATGTTGGAAGATTTTATTGTAATAGCTGTTGGGAAATAATTCCTTTTGACCGTACGTGATAGATTCACTGGGAATGTCATTGGGACAGTGTAGATAATATGTGCGGGGATCGCTGGTCGGCACGGACTCGGTGGGCGGAAGGGCCTGTTTCCGCGCTGTGTCCCCAAACTGAACTAAACTATTTGTCGGAGGTTCCTCCTTGGTCCCCACCTTGGAGCTCCTCCCGTGGGCTCAGCACGGAGCTCCCCCTGTGGTCTCAGCACGGAGCTCCCCCCGTGGTCTCTTTGCAGAGCTCCCCCCCCCCCCCCGTGGTCCTCACCTTGGAGGTCCCCCTGTGGGCTCCACATCAGAGTTCCCTCCGTGGTCTTCTGGCCTATGTAGCATCTGACTTAGGCAATGGTTTGGAAGGATATGGACCAAATGCTGGCAGGCTGTACTAGTGCAGCTGGGACATGTTGGCTGGTGTGGGCAAATTGGGCCAAAGGGCCTGTTCCACACTGAGATTCTATGACCAGAAAACAAGGTAGTGATCATAAACCAATCCACATGCACAGCAATTACTTTTCTGTGAAAATCTTTGCATTCATTTTCAGCAGAGAAATACTGAAGAATGCGAGGAATTTTTAAACAAAATACAAATAGACATATTCAAATTCAAATCTCCTTCAAACAGATTTGCTTTGTAGCAGAATGTGGTCCTTATTTTAATACTCCAGAAAGTAAAATGTTTCTTATGGTGGAGGATTAATGACCTTATGACCTAATGACCTATGACTCCTCAACCCTCATGGAGCCACAAGGAACTGCAGATGCTGGAATTTTGCCAAGAACACAAAATGATGGAGTAACTCGGAGGACTAGGCATGGATAGGTGATGTTTTCGGTCAGGACCCTTAACGCACGAATGCAAGGATTTTTAAACAAAATACAGGTAGACATATTCAATTTCAAATCTCCTTCAAACAGATTTGCTTTATAGCAAAATTTGGTCCTTATTTTAATACTGTACTCCAGAAAGTAAAATGTAGCTTATTGGTGGAGGATTAATGACCCAACCACGAATCCATGTCTATCCAGGTCCTTCAGACATGCTCCCTGGTCCGCTGAGTTACTCCGGCAATTTGTGTTCCGTCAACCTTCACAATCGTATCGTAACCCGGTTTATTGTTAGCTCAGTTTATTATTGTCACGTTTACCGAGGTACACTGAAAAGCTTTTGTTGCGTGCTAATCAGCCAGTGAAAAGGCAATATATGATTACAATCGAGCAATCATGTAGGGGGAGAACATAAAGTTATAGGAGTAGAATTAGGCCATTCGGCCCATCAAGTCTACTCCACCATTCAATCATGGCTGATCTATATCTTCCTCCTAACCCCATTCTCCTGCCTTCTCCCCTTAATCTCTGACACCCCGAACTAATCAAGAATCTATCTACCTCTACATTAAAAATATCCACTGACTTGGCCTCCACAGCCTTCTGTGGCAATGAATTCCACAGATTCACCACCCTCTGACTAAAGAAATTCCTCCTCATCTCCTTCCTAAAAGCACTTAGTTTAATTCTGAGGATATATGATTTCTGGTCCTGGACTCTCCCACTAGTGGAAACATCCTCTCCACATCCACCCTATCCTGTCCTTTCACTTGGAGGGGGGGAGAACAAAAGGGGACCTGGCACGGGGGTGCTTTGTAACTTGCCTGCGCCCTTTACATGGTGACTATTTGCATACCGTGGGTGTGCGAGCAAAGAGTTTCACCGTGACTGGTCACATGTGACAATAAAGTATTCATTCATTCATTCATTCATACGTACTGAGATACCGTGAAAAGCTTTGCACTCCATCCAGGCAGAGCACAATATGGCAGCGCAAAAGAGAAAAACAGACAAATACAGTCTGTCGTGACACAAGTTATTATTCTCACCATTGTTTTGATCTTTCGCAGATCCGATCTATATCAGAGGAAAAACATTTTCACCCAGTGAGTTGTGAATCGGTTGAATTCTCTGCCACATGGCAGTGGAGGCCAATTCACTGGATGTTTTCAAACGAGAGTTAGATATAGCTTTATAGGCATTCATGATCACAATGAATGGTGGTGCTGGCTCAAAGGGCTGAACGGCCACCTCCTGCACCTATTTTCTATATTTCTATGTTTCTTAGAGCTAAAGGAATCAACCGATATGGGGAGAAAGCAGGAACGGGGGTACTGATTTGGGATGATTAGCCATTATCATATTGAATGGCGGTGCTGGCTCGAAGGGCCAACTCCTGCACCTAGTTTCCTTACATATCATCGGATGTGTTGGGGGTTACTCTGTTAGAGTGTGTCATTCCATCCATAGGTTGACATTTGGAAGCATTTCCATTCCGTATTCAACCATATTCATTATTCAGCCCTGAAATGGGAAACGGGATTTTCCTGACACACGTTTGGGTTCCTGTTGTTGGCTGCAATCACCAAACATCTGTTTCCCATATTCTGACACTTTCTCTCTCTCTCTCTCTCTCTCTCTCCCAACAAAGGCTCAAACAAGGTGATCCCCGCACATTAACACTATCCTACACCCACTGGGGACAATTTTTACATTTATACCAAGCCAATTAAGCTACAAACCTGTACGTCTTTGGAATGTGCGTGGAAACCGAAGTTCTTGGAGGAAACCCACGCAGGTCACGGGGAGAACGTACAAACTCAGTACAGACAGCACCCGTAGTCGGGATCGAACCCGGGTCTCCGGCGCTGTAAGGCAGCAACTCTACCGCTGTGCCACCGTGACCGCCCTTTGTACTCTAAGGCTCTGTGCCCAATTACTCAGTGGTCACTGAATTGGAATGCTCGTGAATTTCTTTGGCATTTAAGCCTTCAAAACAGTCTGGGAATTATTAAAATAAAAGGTAATATTAAAGTGCGCTGACATGCATGTACAACCATTCAGTACATCCTGGGATGTCAGGACTTTCATATGAGGAAAGACTGGATAGACTCGGCTTGTACTCGCTGGAATTTAGAAGATTGAGGGGGGATCTTATAGAAACTTACAAAATTCTTAAGGGGTTGGACAAGCTAGATGCTGGAAGATTGTTCCCGATGTTGGGGGAGTCCAGAACAAGGGGTCACAGTCTAAGGATAAGGGGGAATTCCTTTAGGACCGAAATGAGGAAAACATTCTTTACACAGAGAGTGGTGAGTCTGTGGAATTCTCTGCCACAGAAGGTAGTTGAGGCCAGTTCATTGGCTATATTTAAGAGGGCGTTAGATGTGGCACTTGTGGCTAAAGGGATCAGGGGGTATGGAGAGAAGGCAGCTACGGGATACTGAGTTGGATGATCAGCCATGATCATATTGAATGGCGGTGCAGGCTCGAAGGGCCGAATGGCCTACTCCTGCACCTATTTTCTATGTTTCTAAAAGCTGCTGAAAAATCATGTAAAACAAACTCTTATAGCAGCTGTCTCCTTGTGGCCTCCACGATGCACTTGGACCACCACTTTTATCTGTTGAAAGGTCCCCCTGGTTCATAAGTTCTAGAAGCAGAATTAGTCCATTCGGCCCATGACATCTACTCCGCCATTCAATCATGGCTAATCTATTTTTCACTCTCAACCCCATTCTCCTGCCTTCTCTCCATTACCCCTGACTCCCTTCTTCTTCTTGTCTCGGCATCTGCATGCAATGGTGTCTGTCTTGTCGCTTCTTGTGCTTCTTGTGCGTGGTGGTGGAAAGATTGGTGGAAACATGGCCGTGACGTGAACGCTCTTTCCTTGACCCCTCCTGACTCCCTTAATAATCAAGAATCTGGCTATCTCCACCTTAAAAATATTAATTGATTTTCATTGTATAAAATCATGAGAGGAATAGATCGGGTAGATGCACAGTGTCTCTTGCCCAGAGTAAGTGAATCGAGGACCAGAGGGCATAGGTTAAAGGTGAAGGGGAAAAGATTTAATAGGAATCTGAGGGGTAACTTTTTCACACCAAGGTTGGTGGGTGTATGGAACGACCTGCCAGAGGAGGTAGTTGAGGTAGTTGTGGCAGGGACTATCCCAACGTTTAAGAAACAGTTGGGCAGGTTCATGGATAAGACAGGTTTAGAGGGATAGGGACCAAGCGCAGGCAGGTGGGACTAGTATATCTGGAACATGTTGGCCCGTGTGGGCAAGTTGGGCCGAAGGGCCTGCTGCACACTGTATCACTCTATGCCTATGACTTGGCCTCCACAGCCCTATGTGGCAATGAATTACACAGATTCACCACCCTCTGGCTAAAGAAGTTCCTCCTCATCTCCTTTTTAAAGGAATGTCCTTCCATTCTGAGGCTGTGACCTCTGGTCCTAGACTCTCCCACTAGTGGAAACATCCTCTCCAGTCTGAAGTAGGGTCTCGACCCGAAACGTCGCCTATCTCCTTCGCTCCTTAGATGCTGCTGCACCTGCTGAGTTTCTCCAGCTTTTTGTGTAACCCTCTCCACACACACTCTATCCAGGCCTTTCACGATTCGAGAAGTTTCATAACAGCTTTTGTGTCTGATTAAGCAGAAATGCTTGCCTCCATAACCAAATTAAGATACATTTTTATATTATTTGAACAAAAATTATTAGCACAGTCAAAACCTCAGTGACAGATGTCTGCATTTCCCATTGTTGAACACACATAAACGATACCTGTAGCTGTTCATGTAAGAGCTGTGCGGCACGGTGGTGCAGCGGTAGAGTTGCTGCCTTACAGTGCTTGCAGCGCCTGACACCCGGATTCGATCCTGACTACGGGCGCCGTCTGTACAGAGTTTGTGCCGTGACCACGTGGGTTTTCTCCGAGATCTTTGGTTTCCTCCCACTCTCCAAAGATGTACAGGTTTGTAGGTTAATTGGCTTGGTACAGGAGTAAATTGTCCCTAGTTTGCGTTGGATAGTGTTAATGTGCGGGGATCGCTGGTCGGCACGGATTAGGGGGCGATGAAGGGCCTGTTTATTCGTTGTATTTCTAAACTAAACTAAACTAAAAGGGTTTTGATTGATTGCAAGGTACAGCATGGAAACAGGCCCTTCAGCCCACTGATCCCTTTCCGGCCATCGATCACCCATTCACACGAGTTCTATCTTGTCCCACCTACGCATCCATTTCCTACACACTCGGAGAAATCTACAGAGGCCAATGTGCGGGGGTCGCTGGTTGGTGCGGACCCGGTGGGCCGAAGGGCCTGTTTCCGTGCTGTATCACTAAACTAAGATCAACCCGCAAATACACACATCTTTGGGATGTGGGAGGAAACCGGAGCACCCGGAGAAAACCCACGTGGTCACAGGGAGAACGTGCAGTCTCCACACAGACTGCACCCGAGGTCAGAATCGAACCGGGGCCTCTGGTGCGGTGAGGCAGCAGCTCTATCCGCTGTGCCTCTGTGGCGCTGATTAAAGGCGTTCGTTGTTAGGGGTGGTGGTGGATGTAGATACGATTGGGGGATTTAAGAAGGTTTTAGACATGTAGTCATAGTGATACAGCGCAGCAACAGGCCATTCAGCCCAACACGTCCCAGCTACACTAGTCCGACCTGCCTGCGTTTGGCCCATATCCCTCTAAACCTGTCCGTCGATATAGTCAGTGAAGGCACATGGTTGCCGTGCAGGCAGAAGAGATGAATGTAAATTGTAACCCATTCCTTCCTTCTTTCCTTCTCTCCAGGGATGCTGCCTGTCCCGCTGAGTTACTCCAGCATTTTGTGTCTACCTTCGAAACCAGTACCTGCAGTTCTTAACAATATAAATTGGTACCAAGGTTCAGCATCGGCATGTAGGTGCTGAATAACCTCTTCCCGTGCTGCACTGTTCTAAGTTAGGTTTCCACCTGCAGTCCTTAGGCAAGAGTAGGAATCAAACCATTCGCAGTTCTGATAGGGAAAGAGAAAAAAAAAAGGAACTGCTGATGCTGGTTTACACAAAAAAAAGTGCTGGAGTAACTCATCTTTGGAGGAAATGGATAGGTCACGTTTTGGATCGGGTCCCTTCTTCAAGAAGGGATCCAATCCAAAATGTTACCTATCCATGTCCTCCAGAGATGCTGTCTGACCCACTGAGTTACTCCGGAGCAAAGGAATAGGCGACCTTTCGGGTCGAGACCCTTCTTCTAAAGGGTCTGATGACGTTTGAAGAAGGGTTTCGACCAGAAACATCACCTATTCCTTCGCTCCGTAGGTGCGGCCTCACCCGCTGAGTTTCTCCAGCATTTTTGTCTACCCTCGATTTTTCCAGCATCTGAGTTCCTTCTTAAAGACTGAGTTAGTCCAGCACTTTGTGACTTTGAAAGTGAAAGAGAAAACTAAGGGGTGGCTCGGTGGCAGAGCGGTAGAGTTGCTGCTTTACAGCGCCAGACACCCGGGTTCGATTCTGGCTACGGGTGCTGTCTATACGGAGTTTGTACGTTCTCTCTGTAACCATGTGGGTTTTCTCCAGGTTCCACCCACTCACCAAAGATATATACAGGTATGTAGGTTAATTGGCTTTGGTTGAAACATTGTAAATTGTCCCTAATGTGTGTAGGATAGTGCGCGTGTACGGGTTGATCAGTGTGGACTCGGTGGGCTGAAGGGCCTGTTTCAACGTTGTGTCTCGAGAACCTAAGATATCAGATGGATTGTGTGGTATTTCTAATTAGTTCAGTTTAGTTTATTGTCACGTGTACCGAGGTACAGTGAAAAGCTTTTGTTGCGTGCTAACGAGGTCAGCCGAAGGACAATACATGATTACAATCGAGCCATTCACAGTGATGGGACAATAATGTGACCAAGGATTGTCCGAGGGTCACCAATGAGGTAGATAATAGTTCAGGACCGCTCTCTGGTTGTGGTAGGATGGTTCCGTTGCCTGATAACCGCTGGGAAGAAACTGTCCCTGAACCGGGTCGAGACTTTGTACGATTCCTCCTACTCAATGGAAGGGAGGTTGATTTCATAGCAAAAGGATTTGAGTATAGGAGCAGGGAGGTTCTACTTCAGTTGTATAGGGTCTTGGTGAGACCACACCTGGAGTATTGTGTACAGTTCTGGTCTCCAAATCTGAGGAAGGACATTATTGCCATAGAGGGAGTGCAGAGAAGGTTCACCAGACTGATTCCTGGGATGTCAGGACTGTCTTATGAAGAAAGACTGTATAGGCTCAGTTTATACTCTCTAGAATTTAGGAGATTGAGAGGGGATCTTATAGAACCTTACAAAATTCTTAAGGGGTTGGACAGGCTAGATGCAGGTAGATTTTTCCCGATGTTGGGGAGGTCCAGGACAAGGGGTCACAGCTTAAGGATAAGGGGGAAATCCTTTAGGACCGAAATGAGAAGGACATTTTTCACACAGAGAGTGGTGGGTCTCTGGAACTCTCTGCCACAGAGGGTAGTTGAGGCCAGTTCATTGGCTATACTTAAGAGGGAGTTAGATGTGACCCTTGTGGCTAAGGGGATCAGAGGGTATGGAGAGAAAGCAGGTACGGGATACTGAGTTGGATGATCAGCCATGATCATATTGAATGGCGGTGCAGGCTCGAAGGACCGAATGGCCTACTCCTGCACCTAATTTCTATGTTTCTGTGGTTTGCGTGATGGGTCCACAACTGGCTGCCATTACTTGCAGTCTTGGATGGAGCTACATGATGGGACTGTAAAGGGCCTGGTCCCATTTGCCGATTTTGTTCGGCGACTGCCGGCATCATTGACTGATATATTAGGTCACTGAACAATTAGCAGTGTGACACGGCGGTGATGACGTATGACGCGTTTTTTTTTTCAAGTGTTGCAACATTTTTTTTGTCGCCGCTGGATTTTGAAATATTCAAAATCTTTTGGAGACTGATATGACGCAGTCGGCGAAAAAAATTGCCAAGTGGGACGGACCCTTTAGTGTGCGTTAGGCATTGGTGTTCTACCACAAAGACTAAACCTTCACGTACATATTTCTGGTGATGCAGTATCTGGAAATCCCAAAACATTTTTGTTCCCTTATTTAACTCAAAGACCAAAACTCACATGATATGATGTTTTTCCGCTCTGAAGCAAGAATTTTACATCGAATGTTTGTCCCACGACGTTTTTTTTCCCCTCTCTGCTTGAAGCAGCTCTCAAAGTGAACAGAAATAGCTGCTTTGCTGGCTGTGAAACACACAGGATGCCCTGAAGCCATGTAACATGCCACATAAATCCAAGCTGTTGCCTGCTCTCAAAGGAGCCAAATGAGAAAAATACACTGAACTTTTTTATTTTGATAACAGTTTACTTTTAAAACAGGGCCTGATGATTAAAGTCTTAGTGTAAGACTGATAAGACTTTGAGAAACAGCGTGGAAACAGGCCCTTTGGCCCACCGAGTCGTGTTCATAAGTTCTAGGAGAAGAATGAGGCCATTTGGCCCATTAATTTCCATGGTGATCCGTTAGGGCAACAATAGAGTTTCTGCCTGACAGCACTTGCAGAGCCGGAGACCCGGCGTTTTATCCCGACCACGGGTGCTGTCAGTATGGAGTTTGCACGTTCTCCCTGTGACCACGTGGGTTCCCACCAGGTGGGATGTGGGTGGTTCCCTCCCACATCGCAAAGACGTGCGGGTTTGTAGGCTAATAAGTAGAATGGGGTTGAGAGGGAAAGATAGATCAGCCTTGATTGAATGGCGGAGTAGACTTGATGGGCCGAACGGCCTAATTCTGCTCCTAGAAAGCTATGAACTTAATTAGCCTCTGTAGATTGCCTCGAGTGTGTAGAGAGTGGATGAGAAAATGGAATAATAGTGTGCGATCACTCTTATTCCACTTGGGGTGGACCCGGTGGGCCGAAAGGCCTGTTTCCATGCTGTGCTTCTAAACTGAACTAAAACACAAACTAATCTATGGACTGGCGTAGTTGCATTAAGAGCTTTGGGCTTTTTTGCACTCGTATTGGGAGTTACCGATTTTTTGAATATTTTTCTGGTTATTATATATTATCTATGAGTATTTGTATTAAGCTGCTGCAAATAAGAAGTTCATCGTTCCATTGTCGGAACATATGACAATTAAACCTTCTCAACTCATTATGTGACATAATCCTGCAGATTGCAATGCTCAGGGGATGTGGGGAGAAGGCAGGAACGGGGTACTGATCAGCCATGGTCATCATAGTGAATGGCGGTACTGGCTCGAAGGGCCGAATGGCCTGCACCTGTTGTCTGTTGTCTTTTGGACTTGGTTTAATGGTTCATTTTGTGTTTTATTTGTCACGTATGCAACTGCCCAGTGAAATTCTTTTTGCCTATATTACACATGCGGGCGCCGACATTTTGGCCGCCATTGTTCAAAGTTCAAAGTTCAAAGTTCGGTCAGCCCGCGTGCTTGATATACTGGAGCAGTTCCCGCGAACCAACGTCCTTCTCCTCTCCTCGCCCGGCCATATTTGTGTCCAGGGGGCGCCTCCTGCAGCCGGCCTTGAATGTTATGGAGGCGTTATCCCGGCTCACCCTCCCACTGACCCTCGCTCATCGCAGCCAACGTCTCCAGCGGCTCCTTCCCGGTTACGCCGACCGACGAGCCTTCGGGCGGGTTTCAGGTACCAACCATCAACGTGCCTTTGGGTGGGCACCTGAAGAAGGTCGCTCTCATTGTACTAGAAGATCCGAAGAAGGGTCTCAACCCGAACGTCACCCATTCCTTCTCATCAGAGGTGCTGCCGGAGTTACACCAGCATTTTGTGTCTATCTTCGGTTTAAATCAGCATCTGCAGTTCCTTCCTGCGCAGTACTAGAAGATTGATTGGTTTTGGGTATCACCAAAGTGTGCCTTTCACCTATCCATGTTCTCCAGAGATGCTGCCTGCCTCGCTGAGTTACACCAGCATTTTGTGCCTATCCTTGGTTCCACATTAAAAAAAAAATGTAATCAAAAATGTTTATTCAAATATTAAAATAATATTTACAGTACAGTAAAAAACAAAACCGAACCCATCACCATAATACATGACAAAGATAAACTATTATACAATGGCTGGAGGAACTCAGCGGGTGAGGCAGCATCTATGGACTGACGGGATAGGTGACGTCAGTATGGAGTTTGCACATTCTCCCTGTGACCACGTGGGTTTCCACAGCATTTTTGTCTACCTTTTCCAGCATCTGATGTTCTTTCTTGAACTATTACACAACTATCTTACACTCCTTGTCCAGGATGCATTCCACCCCCCGTGGTGCCCAGTGGTCCCGGAAATCCCCCAGGGAGCCTGTGGACAGCGCGTAGTCCCTCTCTAACACCATCCGGGTGCGGACGTAACCCCGGAAAAGGGGTGGGCAGCTGGCTCGGGCAGCAGGCATGGAAATCACTATCAAAACATCGGGGGGACACAATTTCTTGGCTGCCGCGCGCGCATGCGCACACTCATAAAGCGAGAGAGGTGGCGGAGCGAGCACTCGGTGCTGGTGATTGATCTGGTCGGCAGCAAGGGTGAGGTCAACATCAGACAAGGTGTAGCAATGTTCCAAAATTTTGAGATTTTAAAAATCAAGTCTGCAATTTATCCCATCAGATAAAGCATAAAAAGAAGTTAATTTGACACCTAATTCACTTTCATATCTTCAGTATTAAGAAAGTTATGACCATTCTCATACACGGAAATTAGCATCTTGTTCCCCATTGCCTTTCAATTGACTTAACTCAAAAGCTGTGATCTAGAACCGTTAAAAGCCCATAACTTTCTTAAAAATTAAGAGAACTCAATGAAATTTTCAGTTATTATAGATTGAAGCATTCTGAAACAAATATGAAACAATCTTACTTGGATGACCTGAAATTAAAGCACATAATTAGTTAGTTATCTAATTGTAACAAATTACAAAATTCAATGAGTAGATCTAAACATCTATCCATTTCTTAAGAAAAGATAAACTTTTTTTTAATTGCCTAAGTGTCCAAATAAGAATCACACAATAATCCACAATATAACATAATTTTAAAATCTAATTTTCATGAGTTTCTGGGCCAAATGGAAGGAATTTAGTGTTTAATGCCTGTAAATTAATGGCCAACTAGCGAGTGGGTTTTAGTGGAATGCGGTGGATTGGAACATTGCGGTTTGCGGTGAAGTCGGGAGGAAAAATACTGTTGGTGCATACATTTTTTTTGCACCCCATTTCGCAACATGGAAATATGATTAAAGCCTCCATAAAAACCAACTTTTAATATAAAAATAAACTGTGTACCATTTTTTCTCCCCTACGCAAAATCCTTCCCGTTGTCGGCGCTCACGGCTTTTGAAGGTGATTTTTAAATTACTCTAGATAATAAATAATCTAGCATAATTTAAAAATACCTTCATTAATGAAATGTCGAAGCGAGTTTTCTTCCGCAACGAAATCGCCCGACATGGATCGATTTTCACAGTCTGTAGAAAAACGGAACTTTAAGCCCGCCCCCCTCTGAAATGCGCCAAAGTCACGCACACGGGGAGCGGCAGCACTGCAGCGCTGCTCAAGGTAAGTTTTGTAACATACCTACAAGGTGCTAGTGGGGAGAAAAAGACTCCATACAGGCAGCGCCTGGAGACAGGATCTAAACCCGTGTCCCTGGCGCTGTGAGGCAGCAGCAACGTGCAGGCTGAGTGGCCTCTCTCTCTCTCTCTCTCTGTACCTTCCAGCAGCCACAGCAGACCCTCCACCTTCCAGATAGAGAAGTGCTTCCCTGCCGGTGACCCGGTTCCCGGTTTCCTCTGCTCATCGGGCGCTGACTCCACGCTGAACTGAATCACCCCCGAGTCAAGCGGTGCGCTGGGCTGGAGGAGAGAGCGAGATGCATTAGTGCGAGGCTTCGGCCGTGGGCTTGATTTGGCCCGTTCACGGGGTCTTTCACCGGCCGGCGGGGGCTTCAACATCGGGAGCCTTGATCGCCTCGATGCAGCAGTTTGATTTTAAGCCGTGACTGGCGGATGGCCAGCTTGGCCAGGCCCAGGAGCAACCCAACCAGGACATCCTCGGCCCTACCCACTCCCCTACCCACAGGGTGTCCAAAGTCTGGTTTCCACATTGATACAAATGTTGTCTTGTCTCTTAGTGTTTCCAATTGAACACACTGAGATCTACGAAGTGAATGAAATCACCAGTTCATTCCCCTGCAGTGATCTCATCTGTCGGATAATTTAAAATGCAAATGACTGTAAATCCCTGGTACAGGTTCCCATTTGTCTCGCGCTCACTGCAGCATCTAATTGCATTAATTTGGACAGCTTCTTCGTATTTGCATAAAATTCATGTAAGATTTTTGTTTAGGGTGCAATTTGATGCACAACTTTTAATTAATTAACATATATTGAGAATATTTGGAGCTGTCTTCAGCCAGTAGTGAAAGTCAGTTTGACTTTTAGTTTAATTTTTTCAGCGGTGATTATATTTTGTGTGGCAAGAGAGAGCAGAAGAGGTTTAACAGAATGGTGCCTGGATTAGAGGGTATTACGTATTAGACGAGGTTGGATTGTTTTCTCCGGAACGTCGGAGGTTGAGGGGAGACCTGATCGAACTATATCAAATGATAAACAGCGTCGTGAGAGTAGACAGTCAGAACCTTTTCCCCAGGGTGGAAATGTCAAAGACTAGAGGGCATAGATTTGAGGAAAAAGTTTAAAAGGGCAGGTTTTTCACTCAGAGGCCTGGAACACGCTGCCAGTGGTGGTGGTGGAGGCAGATACTAGGCTTTTAGATAGGCCCATGGATATGAGATCAAAAGCCATTCGGCCCATCAAGTCTACCCTGCCAATCAACCATGGATGATCTATCTCTCCCTCCAAACCCCAAATCCCAAGGAACAGCACCTCATATTTCACTTGGGTAGTTTACACCCCAGCAGTATAAACGTTGACTTCTCCAATTTCAGGTAGTCCCTGCTTTCTCCCTCCTTCCCCTCCTCCTTTCCCAGTTCTCCTACAAGCCCTACTGTCTCCGCCCACTTTCCATCTTTCACCCTCCCCCGCCCGACATCAGTCTGAACAAGGGTCTCGACCCAAAACATCACCCATTCCTCCTCTCCATAGGCGCTGCCTCACCCGCTGAGTTACTCCAGCATTTTGTGTCAACCTTCGATTTTATCCAGCATCTGCAGTTCTTTCTCACCCTTTCTCCTGCCTTCTCCCCATAACCCCTGGCACCCGTACTAATCAAAAATCTGCCTATCTCTGCCGTAAAAATATTGACCGGGAGTGGAGGGATATGGATCACGTGGCAGAGATTAGATTAACTTGGCATCATGTTCGGCCCAGACATTGTGGGCCGAAGGGCCTGTTCCTGTTGCATGTTCTCTCTCCAGAGTTAGTCAATGAAACAATGGCTTGCAAACAGGCGACTGGTTTTATTTTTATTCTGAGTCGTACACCTGGTAAGCAGGCCCTTCAGCCCAACATGTCCATGCCACCCAAGATGCCACTTGGCACTTCAAGCCTACCCCGCTATTCAGTATGATCGCGGTTGGTCAAACAGGGGCCTCAACTCCTCTTCTCTGTCCCAGTTCCCCATAACTCCTGGCACGGGATGGGCGGCGCGGTGGCGCAGCGGTAGAGTTGCTGCCTTACAGTCACAGAGACCCGGGTTCCATCCCAACTACAGGTGCTGTCTGTACGGAGTTGGTCGGCATAACCGGGCGGGAGTCGCTGGAGACGTCGGGCGAGAGGATTGAGGGCCGGTGGGAGGGTGAGCCGGGGTAATGCCTCCAGCGCCTTCAAGGTTGCTGCAGGAGGAGCCCTCAGTACACACAGATGGCCGGGTGAGGAGAGGAGGGGGACGTCGACTCACGGGAACTGCTCCAGTACATCGAGCACACGGGCCGACCGGACTTTGGACTTTGAATCATGGCTCCAAAAATGGTGGCGCCCACATGTTTAGTTTAGTTTAGAGCTTCAGCACGGTAACAGGCCCTTCGGCCCACCGAGTCCGCACCATCCAGCGATCTTCTGCTCATTAACACCATCCTACACACTCTGGGGACAATTTACATTTATACCAAGCCAATGAACCTAAAAACCTGTACGACTCGGGAGTGTGGGAAGAAACCGGAGATGTCAGAGAAAATCCACGCAGTCACACGGAGAACGTACAAACTCCGTACAAACAGCTCCCACAGTCAGGATCGAACCAGGGTCTCTGGCGCTGTAAGGCAGCCATCTAGCGCTGCACCACCACGCCGTCCTGCGCATGTATAATATATGCTGAAATAATTTCTCTGTGCAGTTCAATACCTGACAAATGAAGCACTATTGACTATGAGAAGAACAGGCAGCATCTCTGGAGCGAAGGAATGGGTGACGTTTCGGGTCGAGACCCGTCAAAACCAAAACGTCACCCATTCCTTCTCTCCAGTGATGCTGCCCGTCACGCTGAGTTACTCCAGCTTTTTGTGTCTATCATCGGTTTAAATCAGCATCTGCAGTTCCTTCCTACACTCTTGACTGTTGACTATGTTGTGGCGTAGCACGCTAATGGATTGTTGTTTGCTTGTTCCAGGTATCTTGCCTGCAGGATTTCTTTGGAGATGATGATGTCTTCATAGCTTGCGGGCCAGAAAAGTTTCGCTATGCCCAAGACGACTTCTCATTGGATGAAAATGGTAAACTCTGTTTGGATTAAGACTGTGAATAACGTACGCACCCATACTAATCATTCTGGCCCCAAGAACCTATGTCTGGAACCAAATTATTCTAGTGAAACGTTTCACCGCTTTAAAAACTGCCCGATAGGACATGAATTCCAATGTGCAAAGATTTTTGACATTCTATGGAAGATTTTTCAATATTTTAATTTAATTTAGAGATACAGCGCGGAAACAGGCCCATCGACCCACCGAGTCCGCGCCGACCAGCGATCACCCCGTACACTAACACTATCCCTACACTAGGGACAATTTACAATTGCACCAAGCCAATTAACCTACAAACCTATACGTCTTTGGAGAGTGGGAGGAAACCAGAAATCTCGGAGAAAACCCACACAGGTCACGGGGAGAACGAAGAAACTCCGTACAGACAGCGCCCGTAGTCAGGATCGGACCCGGGTCTCTGGCGCTGTGAGGCAGCAACTCTACCGCTGCACCACAGTGCCACCTTGATCCAGCTGTAAGACTGTGCACACACACAGGCACACACCCAGGGAGTGCAGGCATTAGAGCCATCACCCTCATTCACGTTCCTATTGGTAAGAAACATAGAAACATAGAAACATAGAAAATAGGCCCTTCGAGCCAGCACCGCCATTCAATATGATCATGGCTGATCATCCAACTCGGTATCCTGTACCTGCCTTCTCTCCATACCCCCTGATCCCTTTAGCCACAAGGGCCACATCTAACTCCCTCTTAAATATAGCCAATGAACTGGCCTCAACTACCCTCTGTGGCAGAGAATTCCACAGATTCACCACTCTCTGTGTGATAAATGTTTGTCTCATCTCGGTCCTAAAAGACTTCCCCCTTATCCTTAAACTGTGACCCCTTGTTCTGGACTTCCCCAACATCGGGAACAATCTTCCTGCATCTAGCCTGTCCAACCCCTTAAGAATTTTGTAAGTTTCTATAAGATCCCGGCTCAATCTTCTAAATTCTAGTGCATGAATGTTATCTGACTTTGAGAGGATGTTTAAATTGGTTGGAAACTTCCTCTGATTTATCAGATGGGCATGACTGAAGAATGCTTCCTGACGTTGAAAACTTTCTTTTCTCGTAAATTAAGCAAAATAAATTGCAGCCAAACAGAAACGGCTGGAAATGCTCAGTGGGTCAGGCAGCATTTGTAGAGACGACAATGGAATTAATGTTTTAGGTTGATGAGGTTTCATCAGAACTAAGGAAAAGTTAGAAATCAAACACGTTACACAGATACTGTAGATGGACAGGATGAATCTCTCTCTCTCTCTCTCTCTAGAAACATAGAAAATAGGTGCAGGAGTAGGCCATTCGGCCCTTCGAGCCTGCACCGCCATTCAATATGATCATGGCTGATCATTCAACTCAGTATCCTGTACCTGCCTTCTCTCCATACCCCCTGATCCCTTTAGCCACAAGGGCCACATCTAACTCCCTCTTAAATATAGCCAATGAACTGGCCTCAACTACCTTCTGTGGCAGAGAGTTCCAGAGACTCACCACTCTCTGTGTGAAAATTGTTTTCCTCATCTCCGTCCTAAAGGAATTCCCCCTTATCCTTAAACTGTCACCCATTGTTCTGGACATCCCCAACATCGGGAACAATCTTCCTGCATCTAGACTTCCAACCCCTTAAGAATTTTGTAAGTTTCTATAAGATCCCCCCTCAATCTTCTAAATTCTAGCGAGTACAAGCCGAGTCTATCCAGTCTTTCCTCATATGAAAGTCCTGACATCCCAGGAATCAATCTGGTGAACCTTCTCTGTGGCACGAATGTCTTTCCTCAGATTTGGAGACCAAAACTGTACGCAATACTCCAGGTGTGGTCTCACCATAACCCTGTACAACTGCAGTAGAACCTCCCTGCTCCTATACTCAAATCCTTTCGCTATGAATGCTAACATACCATTCGCTTTCTTCACTGCCTGCTGCACCTGCATGCCTACTTTCAATGACTGGTGTACCATGACACCCAGGTCTCGTTGCATCTCCCCTTTTCCTAATCGGGCACCATTCAGATAATAGTCTACCCTCCTGTTTTTGCCACCAAAGTGGATAACCTCACATTTATCCACATTATACTGCATCTGCCAAGCATTTGCCCACTCACTCAGCCTATCCAAGTCACCTTACAGCCTCCTAGCATCCTCCTCACACCCAACACTGCCCCCCAGCTTCGTGTCATCCGCAAACTTGGCGATGTTGCATTCAATTCTGACGTCCACATCATTAATATATATTGTAAATAGCTGGGGTCCCAGCACTGAGCCTTGCGGTACCCCACTAGTCACTGCCTGCCATCCTGAAAAGGACCGGTTTACTCCTACCCTTTGCTTCCTGTCTGCCAGCCAGTTCTCTATCCACATCAATACTGAACCCCCAATACCGTGTGCTTTAATGTATATATATATATTATATATTATATTATATATATATATATATATATATATATCTTCTAGTGGAGGTGAAACGAGCAAGGAATAACAAAGTTGTTTCAGAAACACTAAAATGTTTCTTGTACCTCTCAGTTTGCATTATAATAAATTTTTTCCTCCTGTCCGACATCATTCATCTCTCATTTATATCTTAGGTTAGTTTAGTTTTATGTTGCAGCGTGAAAACAGGCCCTTCAGCCCACCGACCAGCGATCCCCGCACATTCACACGACCCTTCACACACTGGGCACAAGTTTTACACATACACAAGCCAATTAACCTACAAACCTGTAGATCTTGGGAGTGTGGGAGGAAACCGGATATCTCTGAGAAAATCCACGCAGGTCATGGGGAGAATGTACAACCTCTATACAAACACCCTTAATCAGGATCGAACACGGGTCTCTGCCGCTATAAGGCAGCAACTCTACCGCTGCGCCACCGTTCCGCCCATATCTCTCATCAAATATGATTGAGCGTGTACCACACACTCAGGGCGGACGCCATAACTAATTGTGTTGCGCCCTCTCATTGGCTCCTCCCTTTCTCTACCACTTCAAACGTGTTTGATTTTTTTATGTTCCTTGATAGTGCTGAAAGGTCATCATCTTGAAAGAATAAGTCAGTGTCTCTTCCCGCAGATGCTGCCTGACCTGATGAGTGTTTCTGCCAATTCCTGCTTTGAATTTCTCTTTCTAGACCATTTGGTGTCTGATCTTCAGTGAAAACTTGTCTCATCGACACTTATCCAAAATGAAAATCCATCAAGAAACAAGCGTAAACGTTCACCTGTCATACCTTCTGTGATATCAGGAGTAATTTCTTCTTTCACACTTTAAAATGTCTCAAGTCCTCATTTGCTTATGGGGTCAGCTTTTGGTTGACCGAGATATTGTAACACAGACAATCTAGCTTGAAGCCTGGAAAATTAATGCCTGCCCCAACACGGAGTCTTTCAGTGTCCAGTCTCCATAAACGCCAGTTAGTATAATTTGGATCATTTCCATGTGGCTCGTAAGGTCATAAGTGATAGGAGCAGAATTAGGCCATTCAGCCCAACAAGCCCATAAGCCATTCAATCATGGTTGATCGATCTCTCCCTCCTAACCCCATTCTCCTGCCATCTCCCCATAACCCCTGATACCCGAACTATTTAAGAATCTATCTATCTCTGCCTTAAAAATATCCACTCACTTGGCCTCCACAGCCTTCTGTGGCAATGAATTCCACAGATTCTCCACCCTCCGACTGAAGAAATTCCTCCTCATCTCCTTCCTAAAGGAACGTCCTTTAATTCTAAGGCCATGACCTCTGGTCCTAGACTCTCCCATTACTGAAAACATCCTCTCCACATCCACTCTATTCAAGCCTTTCACTCTTCGGTAAGTTTCAATGAGGTCCCCCCCTCATTCTTCTAAACTCCAGCGAGTACAGGCCCAGTGCCGACAAACGCTCTTATGTCAGTTTCCGAATGCAGTTCTTCAAAGTATTGAGCATGGCTCTCTCAACTCCCCGAAGATAGACACAAAATGCTGGAGTAACTCAGCGGGTCAGGCAGCATCTCTGGAGTGAAGGAATGGGTGACGCTTCGGGTCGAGACCCTGCTCTGAAAAACGGTCTTGACCTGAAGCGTCCACCCATTCCTTCTCTCCAGAGATGCTGCCTGTCCCGCTGAGGTGCTCCAGTGTCTATCTTTGGTGTAAACCAGCATCTGCAGTTCCTTCCTACATGCTCTCATCTCCCCATTCCCCCCGACTACCATTTGCTTCGTTGAGTTTGCTAGATCACGTGAAGACGTTTGACTATCATTTTAGATGTTCAATCTAGTTTTTTTTTCTTGGCGTACGCATTTGACATTTCATATCCCATGCAGGAGTTAAGGCCATTAGTCATGGTTCATTTCTTTCATTTACTTTACGGGACATCTCCCCTGAATCGTTAACTCAGATGTTATTGTCAGAACAAAAAGACTGCAGACTTTAGGCTTTAGAGACACGGCGCGGAAACAGGCCCTTCCCCGCACGATGGATCAGGATCGAACCCGGGTCTCTGCCACGGTCTAGTCATTAGTTTATTGTCATCTGTACCAAAGTACAGTGAAAAGCTTTTACAATAGACAATAGGTGCAGGAGTAGGCCATTCAGCCCTATGAGCCAACATCATCTCCAACGGAACCCTCTCCAAGACAGACGTGAAGCTCACCGTTTTACCTGTTTTTACAAAATGTTAAATGGTCAGCTAGACATAGACATAGATTCACAAGACCTACACCAACCCCAAACCAATTAGGAGCAGACGAGGGCATTCAATGCAATTTGTGGTCCCAGCCACAAAGACAGATGTGTGCAGCAATTTGTTCTTCCCACGCACTATTAAAGCATGGAATAATCTCCACCAAGCCACGGTTGCCCAGCCAGATGCAACTAAATTTAAAGTGGCACTTTCTTCCCAATAACCCTCTCTGGCTAAACCCCTCCCTTCACCACCTCCAGTTTAAATTCCAGTTGGAATATTTTGGAGGACCAAGTAACCAGGAACCAAGAACCAAGAACCATCATTCAATGTGATCGTGGCTGATCATCCTCAATCAGCACAAATCACAATTTGTTGCGTGCTAACCAGTCAGTGGAAAGACAATACATGATTACAATCCAGCCATCCACAGTGGACAGATGCAGGATAAAGGGAATAATGTGAAAATCGTTTAGTGCAAGATAAAGCCCGCAAAGTCCGATCAATGATAGTCCAAGGGTTCCCAATGAGGAAGATTATTCTTCAGGACTGCTTGCTTGTTGCTGATAAGATGATAACAGCTGGTAAAAAACTGTCCCTGAATCTGGAGGTGTGTGTTTTCATATTTCTATACCTATTGCTCGATGGGAGAGGGGAAAAGAGGGAGTGGCCAGATTGTGACTATGTCCTTGATGATGCTGCTGGCCTTGCCGAGGCAGCGTGTGGTGTAAATTGATTTAATAGAAGGGAGATTGGTTTGTGTGATGGCTTGGGCTGTGTCCACAATTCCCTGCCATTTCTTGCGGTCTTGGATGGAGCTGTTCCCAAACCATGCATCCCAATAAAATGATTTCTAAGGCGCATCTGTGGAAGTTGGTGAGAGTTGCTGGAGACATGCCAAACCTCTTCAGCCTTCTTAGGACTTGATCGGACTTTGCTGGCTTTACCTCGCACTGAAGGTTATTCCCTTATCATGTATCTGTACAGAGTAGATGGATCGATTGTGATCATGTAATGTCTGTCTGCTGACTGGTTAGAACGCAACACCACCTTGGTACACATGACAACAAACTAAACTAAACTAAATTAAATTAGAAAGCAGAGGGATTGGTATTGTGTACTTTCTTCAATATGTGTGGGCCAGGAGAAGGTGTTGGTGATATTTCTCCTTGGAACTGGAAGGTGAAGCAATAACTCTACCAACCTCACCACTGTGCTGCCCTAATCTGCACATAACTAAGTCAAACTCCTTCAGAACCTCAGAAGACTAGGCTGTCCTCCCACCTGCCCAATGGTATCGCTGCATCACGTTCGTACGCATATTTTGTCTTTAGAATGACTTCTGATTGCTGCCTTCCCGCTTGTTTGTATGTTACGCTGGACTACCTCCATTCCTCGAGAGCTGGCCGTTTCCTGAAACCCTCCTCCTCTTGTTTCATTCAGGAAGAAAGCCATTCCACCGCGCACCACAGGCAGGGGTCCACGATTAAAGAAAGTGACCAGAAACCAGATCCACAACAACTCACGCTCCCCACCCCCCCCCCCCCCCCAATACCTCTGTAACCCACAGCCACTCACTCACTCACTCTTGCCTACAATTAGTATGGAACTCACGTGGAGAAGTCCATCGATTTTTACAAGCGTTGATAGCTTTGTTAAGCTCATCTTGAATAAATATTCTTCTTTTCAATCACATATTTCAGCGTGTTTTGTTTTGGACTACATGGTTTCAACATAAGTGAAAGCACAAATCATTATTTTCAAGCTTCTGGCTTGGCAATTCTAATTACCTGCATAGTTTCATATGCAAAGATTGTGGGACTGTATTGTGTGACAGCTTCAAGCTAATATACTATTAATGTAAAGGCTATATGGGACTGTATTGTATTGGGCAAATATCATACCATTTACATGCCATGCTTTTGATTAATCTTTGATTCATTTCTCAGTGCTCCTGAACAATGTCTATAAAGTTGGATTCATAAGTGATAGGAGCAGAATTAGGCCATTCGGCCCATCAAGTCTACTCCGCCATTCACTCATGGTTGATCCAATATTTAGGATTTAAGATGCAGCTCATCTTCCATCTTTATTTACAAGCAGATTGGTTTAATTTACTACATTGTATGCTTAACCTTTGTTCAAACCTTGCTTTGAAATTGAGCATAGAATTTGCAGAATGATCCAATTATCAGTGAACCTAAACAAAAAGAGACGTTCTCCGCGACTAAATAGCAGCAAGTCAAGCACTTTTTTCCAGATTAAGAGAAAGTGTTTTCCCCCCGACAACCATTTAGTGATGTTTGGAATCTCTTTGTAACACTCTGTAGGGAAACTCAACCATCTTGCCACATTCACCTTTCACACCCATTGGTTACATGGATGGAACTCCCATGCTTAAGTATATAGGATGGGGTAGTAACCCTTGCTCTCCCTCTCTCTCCAACCCTCCACCATCCTAGTTCTTCGACCAGTGTGACTGTCCTCCTGATTAAATTTTATATTGTACGCCTCGTTGTCACCTTCCCTTAGCTAACTATGGTCCATTCTCCATTTTCCTTGAACTTAGTCCCCTTTAATTTCTCGTTTTCACACCTTACCCTTCCATATCGCTCGCCTTGCTCTCCCCTGACACTCAGTCTGACGAAGGGTCTAGACCCGAACCATCACCCATTCTTTCTGTCCACAGATGCTGCCTGTCCCGCTGAGTTACTCCAGTATTTTGTGTCTATTTTTGGATTTGTTTACCATATATAACCATATAACAATTACAGCATGGAAACAGGCCTTCTCGGCCCTTCCAGTCCGTGCCGAACATTTATTTTCCCCTTGTCCCATCTACCTGCACTCAGACCATACCCCTCCATTCCCTTCCCGTCCATATACCTATCCACTTTACTTTTAAATGTTAAAATCGATCCTGCCTCCACCACTTCTGCTGGAAGATCATTCCACACACCCACCATTCTCTGAGTAAAGAAGTTCCCCCTCATGTTACCCCTAAACTTCTGTCCCTTAATTCTCATGTCATGCCCTCTTGTTTGAATCTTCCCTACCCTCAATGGGAAAAGCTTATCCACGTCAACTCTGTCTATCCCTTTCATCATTTTAAAGACCTCAATCAAGTCCCCCCTTAACCTTCTGCGCTCCAAAGAATAAAGACCTAACTTGTTCAACCTTTCTCTGTAACTTAGTTGCTGGAACCCAGGCAACATTCTAGTAAATCTCCTCTGTACTCTCTCTATTTTGTTGACATCCTTCCTATAATTTAGTTTATAATGGAGTTTAGTTTAATTTAGAGATACAGCAAGGAAACAGGCCCTGCAGCTCACACAGGGTCCGCGCCAACCAGCTATTTCCGAACACTAACACTATCCTATACACACGAAGGACAATTTACAATTTTACCAAAGCCAATTAACTAACAAACCTGCACATCTTTGGAGTGAGGGAGGAAACTGAAGATCTCTGAGAAAACCCACGCGTTCATGGGGAGAATGTACAAACTCCGTACAGACAGCAGCCATAGTCAGGATCGAACCTGGGTCACTGGCGCTGTAAGTTTATAAGTGATAGGTGCCGAATTTGGCCATTCGTCCCACCAAGTCAACTCCGCCATCCAATCATGGCTGATCTATCTCTCCCTCCTAACCCCATTCTCCTGCCTTCTCCCCATGACCTCCGACACCAGCACTCTTTTTTGTTTTCAAAGAGCTATCACTGAACATGCTTTTCATCAGCCCCAAGTGGATCAACAGTCTATCCCCTTCTATAAATATCTCTATAACATTACTGATTGGATTGAGTGAGCTTAATTTTTTCATTTCAGTGTTTTCAACAATGTATTCCTCCACATTAGGTCTGTGGAACGAGCTGCCAGAGTAATCTCTGAACGAAACTACAATAAAGGAAGACATTATGTAATTGGGTTTGGTGCTGCTCTTAAGCCAAAGTATAGCCTGAACCAAACACAAATTTTGAAGGACCCATTCTGTATTATTTTATGTACAGGGGCATCTTAGAAAATGGGTCAGTATTCTAAGGTTGGGTTCAGTTTGCAAATCCTCTCTATGAATTTTATACATGACTATAAATATTATTTTTTTGTTCCTGCATAAAGCTCAAGGAATAATTACAAGGATAAAGTCATAGAGTGATACAGCGTGGAAACAGGCCCTTCGGCCCAACTTGTCCACACCAGCCAAAATGTCCCAGCTACACTAATCCCATCTGCCTATGTTTGCTCCATATCCCTCCAAACCCGTCCCATCCAAGTACCTGTCTAACTGCTACATAAAGGGTGGGATAGTCCCTGCCTCAACCTCCTCCTGTGGCAGCTTGTTTCATACCCCCACCACAGTTTGTGTGAAAAAGTTACCCCTCAGATTCCTGTTAAATCTTTTCCTCCTCACCTTAAACCTATGTCCCTCTGGTCCTTGATTCACCTACTCTGGGCAAGAGACTCTACCCGATCTATTCCTCTCATGATCTGATGCACCTCTATAAAATCAGTATCAGAAAGTGCTGCACTATCTCATCACGTGGCCAAGATATTCTTGTCAATGTCAATGCCTGCAAAAGGAAACTAGGAGGAGGTCTAAGAGATTGACAGACCAACATGCTGAAAATTAAAGGTGATTCATGACTTAACACTCATTTCTAGACCAACCAGCATGTTAAAGCTGATAAATGTGTCTCTAATTGTCTGTCTGAGTCCTTTTATTTTCTGCTTTTTAAATGACAAAAATTAAACTATATTAATATATCAACTCAGCCATTTCTACGCCAACATTTAATCCAGGGAATTGAAGACAATTCTGGTGATTAGATGCTAATGTTTGATTTTCATAAGTTCATAAGTGATAAGGGCATAATTAGGCCATTCGGCCCATCGAGTCTACTCCGCCATTCAATCATGGCAGATCCATCTCTCCCTCCCAACCACGTTCTCCTGCCTTCTCCCCATAAACACTGACACCCGCACTAATCAATTGCTTATTTAAATTGCTCTAAGAACACTTCAACCATTGAAAAAGTGGCAGAATCCCAACCTTTCTAAGTGACCACCCATGCTGTGCAAGTTTTCGATTGCATTAGTGATTACTAGAAGTACAATACTGAGTAATAGAAACATGGAAATATAGAAAATTGGTGCAGGAGTAGGCTATTCGGCCCTTCGAGCCTGCAGCGCCATTCAATATGATCATAGCTGATCATCCAACTAAGTATCCCTTACCTGCCTTCTCTCCATACCCTCTGATCCCTTCAGCCACAAGGGCCACATCTAACTCCCTCTTAAATATAGCCAATGAACTGGCCTCAACTACCTTCTGTGGCAGAGAATTCCAGAGATTTACCACTCTCTGTGTGAAAAATGTTTTTCTCTAATAGTTACGAGTTGTCAGGGCGTTAGCGTATAGAGCTCTGTGTTGTGAAATTCAATTGCATTTGGAACCATCATATTGGAAACTAAGGGTTGGTGCAAATTTGCTTTATAAGGATAATGCCATTTGATTAACTGATTTCCATGTTTATAACTGTCTCATTAAGTTTCAGGAACGCAAAGCCCTTGTGAAAAAAAAATTAACTCCGGTTTGCTCCCACATGCCAAAGACGTGCGGATTTGTAAATTAATTGTCCTCTGTAAATTGCCCTCTAGTGTGTAGGAGTGGAATTAATATGTATGGGTGATCGATGGTCGATGTCGACTCGGGGGCAGGGCTGGGTGGGGTGGGGGGGGGGGGGGGGGGGGAAGGGCCTGTTTCCATGCTGTGTGTCTGAACTAAAATTAGGGGTGGCACAATGGCGCAAGCGCGGCACGGCGCCAGAGACCCGGGTTCGATCCCGACTACGGGTGCTGTCTCCCCGTGACCGCCTGGGTTTTCTCCGAGATCTCCGGTTTCCTCCCACACTCCAAAGACGTGCAGGTTTGTAGGTTCATTGGCTTGGTGTCAAATGTAAAAACAAATTGTCCATCGTGTGTAGGGTAGTGTTAATGTACGGGGATCGCAGGTCGGCGCGGAATCGGTGGGCCGAAGGGCCTGTTTCCGCACTGTATCTCTAAACCAATGAAATATAAATATCCCTGAGAGAAAACAATTACACTAAGTGTGGAATCAAGGGGTATGGGGAGAAGGCAGGAACGGGGTACTGATTGTGGATGATCAGCCATGATCACAGTGAATGGCGGTGCTGGCTTGAAGGGCCGAATGGCCTACTCCTGCACCTATTGTCTATGTTTCTATGTTTATACAGTGCCCTCCATAATGTTTGAGACAAAGTCCCATCATTTATTTATTTGCCTCTGTACTCCACAATTTGAGATTTGTAATAGAAAATATCACATGTGGTTAAAGTGCACATTGTCAGATTTTATTAAAGGGCATTTTTATACATTTTGGTTTCACCATGTAGAAATTACAGCTGTGTTTGTCCCCCCATTTCAGGGCACCATAATGTTTGGGACACATGGCTTCATAGGTGTTTGTAATTGCTCAGGTGTGTTTAAATGCCTCTTTAATGCAGGTATAAGAGAGCTCTCTGCACCTAGTCTTTCCTCCAGTCTTTCCATCTTTGGAAACTTTTATTGCTGTTTATCAACATGAGGACCAAAGTTGTGCCAATGAAAGTCAAAGCAGCCGTTATGAGTGAAAAACAAGAATAAAACTGCCAAACCTTAGGCTTATCAAAATCAACCACGTGGAACATCATTAAGAAGAAAGAGAGCACTGGTGAGCTTACTAATCGCAAAGGGACTGGCAGGCCAAGGAAGACCTCCACAGCTGATGACAGAAGAATTCTCTCTACAGTAAAGAAAAATCCCCAAACACCTGTCCGACGGATAAGAAACACTCTTCAGGAGTCAGGTGTGGATTTGTCAATGACCACTGTCTGCAGAAAACTTCATGAACAGAAACACAGAGGCTACACTGCAAGATGCAAACCACTGGTTAGCTGCAAAAATAGGATGGCCAGGTTACAGTTTGCCAAGAAGTACTTAAAAGAGCAACCACAGTTCTGGAAAATAGGCTTGTGGACAGATGAGATGAAGATTAATATATCAGAGTGATGGCAAGAGCAACGTATGGAGGAGAGAAGAAACTGCCCAAGATCTAAAGCATACCACCTCATCTGTGAAACACGGTGGTGGGGGTGTTATGGCCTGGGCATGTATGGCTGCTGAAGGTACTGGCTCACTTATCTTCATTGATGATACAACTGCCGATGGTAGTAGCATAATGAATTCTGAAGTGTATAGACACATCCTATCTGCTCGAGTTCAAACAAATGCGTCAAAACTCATTGGCCGGCGATTCATTCTACAGCAAGACAATGATCCCAAACATACTGCTAAAGCAACAAAGGAGTTTTTCAAAGCTAAAAAATGGTCAATTCTTGAGTGGCCAAATCAATCACCCGACCTGAACCCAATTGAGCATGCCTTTTATATGCTGAAGAGAAAACTGAAGGGGACTAGCTCCCAAAACAAGCATAAGCTAAAGATGGCTGCAATACAGGCCTGGCAGAGCATCACCAGGGAAGACACCTAGCAACTGGTGATGTCCATGAATTGCAGACTTCAAGCAGTCAATGCATGCAAAGGATATGCAACAAAATACTAAACATGACTACTTTCATTTACATGACATTGCTGTGTCCCAAACATTATGGTGCCCTGAAATGGGGGGACTGTGTATAAACACTGCTGTAATTTCTACATGGTGAAACCAAAATGTATAAAAATGGCCTTCATTAAAATCTGACAATGTGCACTTTAACCACATGTGATTTTATTCTATTACAAATCTCAAATTGTGGAGTACAGAGGCAAATAAATAAACGATGGGTCTTTGTCCCAAACATTATGGAGGGCACTGTATGTAAGTGGAGGAAGTTAGCTCAGACGTTTTCCAGCTGTTGTGATCTGTTAACTCTCTGATTAAAACTTTTGTACTCTCCAAGAGGTACAGAGAAGTCGGACGCTGGCAGGTTTTGATGTTGGTAAGTAAAGGATTTGCCGCTGCTGGACTTTAAGCAGCAGAAATGTTTGCATTATTGGGGCTGGATACACTGATGAGGATGACGAGATAGCCATTGACCGCAGAAATCCATTAGTGTCACTGATTTAGCCAACTGCTGTCTGCTCACTTTGCAATTGAGACGACTGGATCGTGAACATTTTCAGACGAGTACATTTTAGAGCTATTTTTTTCTCTTTCTCTTGATGTTCAGTGGTTGGCCTGTTTTATTTACTGTTACTATATTTCTCTTCAAAGTCCTAACAGCTCTTTATCTTGCGATGCTACTGTTGAATGTGCTCTATTTTGATTTACGCTTATATGTGATTCTTTTACACTGGCTCTTCAGGCTGCCTATTTGTTAATTGCTGCCGACATTTTATTGTCCAGGTTTGAATATGGCCTCTTCCCTTCCTTGTCGTTTTTGCTATCTTCTCCTTTTCCATTTACATTCTCACTGCTTTATAGTTCATAAGGGATAGGCGCAGGATTCGGCCAGGAAATGCAACACTCCACTTTCTCTGTGGGTCTTGTTTAATTAAATACAAGGTCCAAGGGGAAGGAACGAAAATTGTGCCCAATTTCTTATTTATTAACTTTGCTTGTAGACTCAAAAATGCATCACTGACTCACTGTGTACTTTGGAGGTACAGCGTGGAAACAGGACCTTCAGCCCACCAAGTCCGCACCGACCAGCAATCACCCCGTACACTAGCACTATCCTACACACTAGGGACATTTGACGTTTTTTACCAAAGCCAATTTGACCTACCAACCTGTTTGTACGTTTTTGGAGTGTGAGAGGAAACCGGAGCACCTGGAGAAAACCCACGTGGTCACAGGGAGAACGTTCAGACAGCACCCGTAGTCAGGATTGAGCCCGGGTCTCTGGCGCTGTGAGGCAGCAACTCTACTGCTGCGCCACCGTGCCGTCCAATGGCAGAAACCCATTGAGAAACAGACAAGACAGAATAATTATTAGTTTGGATTAAAAATACGTTATTAAATAGGTGGAAAGGAAACAGATCTGGTAAAATTACGAGTTGCATGTTATGAAGTTAATTTTAACACAATGGGGGAGCAGTGAGAGCTAACTTAGTTAGAAGAAGGGACTCGACAAGAATTGTCACCCGTTCCTTCACTCCAGAGATGCTGCCGGTCCCGCTGAGTTACTCCAGCATTTTGTGTCTATCTAACTTAGTCATCAGTTCTTAGAATGTACCTTCCCTTCTTCTGGACATGTAGTGAGGAGATGTTGTCTGATCCGCTGAGTTACACCAGCACTTTGTGTCTGTCTTGGGTATAAACCAGCATCTGCAGTTCTTTGAGCCGCTGCCTCAAACGCCAGAGTCCCAGGTTCGATCCTGACCTCTGCTGCGGTCTGTGGGTGCAGTTTACACGTTCTCCCTATGACCGTGTGGGTTTTCTCCGGGTACTCCGGTTTCCTCCCACATCCCAAAGACGTGCGGGCTTGTAGGTTAATTGGCTTTAGTAAAAGCTAATTGCGCCTAACGTATAGAAAGTGGTTGAGAAAGTGGGATAACACAGAGCTAGTGTGAACAGATGGTCGGTGCAGACTGGTTGGGCCGAAGGGCCTGTTTCCATGCTGTATCTCTGAACTGAACTCTTGTCATTAATCTGAAAGGGACATTTGGATGCAATATATTTAATCGCGACTTAAATAAATTTTTATCTGTGAAAAAAAATTAGATCTAAAGTTCAATGTAGTTTAATCTTATCTGCCTCGGGCATAATCTTTCCAGCAGATTGCCTGAACTTCATGCACCAGTGACCAAATATTTCAAAATGTTTTCCTGATGATTTGCCAGTAATATCCCACAGATTATAAAATCTAGTTCATATCAAGGTCAGACGGTTTTATTTCTGCCTAGCAGTCATTTGATGTTAGTGCAGCATCTCTGTAGTAATGAATGCACGGAGCCCTTTGGACAGAGAAGCTGCAACATCAGCACAGGGCGGCACGGTGGCGCAGCGGTAGAGTTGCTGCCTCACAGCGCCAGAGACCCGGGTTCCATCCTGCCTATGGGTGCTGTCTGTCTGGAGTTTGTACGTGTGACCTGCGTGGGTTTTCTCTGAGTGCTCTGGTTTCCTCCCAGACGTGCAGGTTTGGAAGTTAATTGGCTTTGGTAAGATTGTAAATTGTCCCTAGTGTGTAGGTTAGTAGGATAGTGTTAGCGCGCGGGGATCGCTGGTCAGCTCGGACTGGGTGGGCTGAAGGGTCTGTTTCCGCGCTGTATCTCTAAAGTAAATCTAAATTGAACTAAACTAAAGGACTTGGGTTTAAGGTGAGAAGGGAAAGATTTAATAGGATCCAGAGGGGCAATCTTTTCACTCAGAGGGTGGAGGGCGTATGGAACGAGATGGTAGAGGAGGTAATTGAGGGACTAGAATAAGGGCGGTGCACTGGCACAGCTGGTAGTGCTGCTGCCTAACAGCGCCAGAGATCTGGGTTCAATCCTGACCTTGGGTGCTATCTGTGTGGAGCTTGCACGTTCTCCCTGTGTGACCGCGTGGGTTTGCTCCGGTTTCCTCCCACATCCCAAAGACCTGTGGCTATATAGGTTAATTGACCTTCTGTAAATTGTAGGGAGTGGATGAGAAACTAGTGTGAATGGGTGATCGACGGTCGTCGTGGACTCAGTGGGCCGAATGGTCGGTTTCCATGCTATCTCCCTAAAGTATAACAGCTTTAAAAAGACATGAGGGCAGGTACGTGGAAAGGAAAGATATGGAGGGATTTGCCAAATGCGGCAAATAGCTTCAGACGGGGCCTGTTGGTCGGTGTGGACGTGTTGGGCCGAAGGGCCTGCTTCCCCGCTTTGTGACTCTATGACTCAAATCGATTTTGGAATGAACGCTGAGTTATGCAACAGCCCCTCATTCGAACTACGTCCAATTGAGGTATTCTGGTGCCATGGATATTGTTTCTGCTGCCCCATTAATTGACAATCATCCTCGTTGCTCCTATATAATGTCTCCTTTAGCAAAGTGCCCATTATGTTGCTTCGGTAAAATGGTGACAGAGACGGTCCTGTTTCATCTAATGAGAAACAGCTGAACCAATCCCAAATGTGCTGTGAGTTGGATTATGGGTTGTGGGAATTTTAACAGATAGGGCATATCAAAGATAACACAGACCTGATAGACGTATATCAAATGATGAGAGGCGTAGATCAATTAGACTGCCAGAACCCTTCTCCCACCACGGAAACATCTCATACTAGAGGGCAGAGCTTTAAGGTGAGAGAGGGGTAGAATTTAAAGGAGATGTGCCGGCAAGTTTTTTTCACGGGCGGTGGTGGGTGCCTGGAACATGTTGCTGGGGGTGGTGATGGAGGCAGATACGATAGTGGCGTTTAACAGACTTTTGGATAGGCACTTAGATATGAAGGGATATAGATTATGTGTAAGCAGATATGAGTTGATCTTAGCATCAACTTCGGCACAGATATTGTGGGCCGAAGGGCCTTATCTGTGCTGTACTGTTCTATGTTCTATCCAAAGGGTAACAACTAATGACAATTGCATGCATTGAGTAAATAAAAATCTCATTAGAGTGTCTTATTTTCCTTAGTTTTCTAAATCCCCACTCAATTAGTCTTTTAGGTTCAGATTAGTTTTTGTCCAACACACCAGGGCGCAATGAGTTTTCTTCCTTGCATGAAGGTCATCGATATAACAGTGTACATGGTAATGATAGATACAATATTTATATGTTGTTTAGAGTAGTGTTACAGTGTTGAAACAGGCCCTTCGGCCTGCAGAGTTCCTCTCCAACCAGCGATCCCCGCATACCAGTTCTATCCTACACCCGAGGGACAATTTTCAGAAGCAATTAACCTGCAAACCTGCACGCCTCTTGGAGTGCGGGAGTAAACCGGAGCACCCGGAGCAAAACCCGCGCTGGTCACGGAGAGAACGTACAAACTCCGTACAGACAGCACCCAACCCCGAGTCTCTGGCGCTGTGAGGCAGCGACTGTACCAGTTTAGAATGAGTCTGAAGAAGGGCCCCGATCCAAAACACCACCCCTCCTTTCTCCTTTCTCTCCAGAGAAGCTCCCCGACCCGCTGAGTTACTCCAGCACGGTGCCTATCAGTGACCCCATTGACTGGCTGGCAGTGGATAGCTTCCATAGTTGGTGTAAGAATAAAAAAACACACAACCCCCCCCCCCCCCCCCCCCCCCCGCCCGGGAGAAAGTCAGATGCCAGTGGCTGTGATGGTGCAGGATATTGGACTGTTATTTGTACCCATTTCTTCATTAACGCACCCTCTTTTGTACTTGAAACCAGAATGCCGTGTGGTGAAGACAACTGCGGGAGGTAAACCAGTCAATGCCACTCAGAGATCAGCGGGCAAGAGCTCTGGAGCTTCACGTCGCAGTAAGTCTCCTGCTGACTCTGGTGAGTGCAACTCGCTGATACCTTCGCAGGCAACGACACGAAACAGAACTACAGATAGTCTCAGAGTGCTGGGGTAACGCAGCGGGTCAGGCAGCATCTCCGGAGAAAAGGCACACGCTGACTTTGTCCGCAGACCGACCCGAAACGTCACCTATTCTTTTCCGATACGATGCGATAGAACCTTATTTATCCCGCGAGGGAAATTGATCACATTTTCTCTGGAGATGCTGCCTGACGCACTGAGTTGCTCCAGCATTTCAAGGCGGCACGGTGGAGCAGCGGTATAGTTAAGGGCCTGTCCCACCAGCATGCAACTCTATGCGATTAGTGCGACCTAACGTGGTCGCTTGAGCCGTCCGGCGTCGCGGGGCCGGTTCCACTTCGATCGCCGGAGCGTGCGGAATTCGTCCCGACATCGCGCGGGGCTCCGAAAAACTGACTATGCCCAAAAATTCAGCGCGGCAACAGCTTGTCGGCTCGCAGTCGCCTCAACGCATTACACACCGCCCCGACATCGTGCCTCCGTGAACCTATCTGTAGGTGCCTCCGTGACCCTCTATGTGTGTGGCTCCGTGGCCCTCTGTGTGTGTGTGCCTCTGTGCCCCTCTCTGTGTGCCCCTCTCTGTCCTGGCGAACTTACCTTAGACTTCGCTCCAAGTTCGCCTCACTTTGCGCCGCGTTGCGCCACTCACCCGACCTCCGTGCGGCCCCTGCTGCCGGTTTGGTCGCGCTTGCCGCATGCAGGCGCATGCTGGTGGGAACGGCCCTGTACAGGGATCACCCGACCTCCGCGCGGCCCCCGCTTCTAGTTTGATCGCGTTCATCGCATAGAGTTGCATGCTTGTAGGACAGGCCCTTTACTGGCTCACAGCGCCGGAGACCCGGGTTCGATCCTGACCACGGGCGCTGTCTGTACGGAGTTTGTATGTTCGCCCTGTGACTAGCGTGAACTAGAGTTTGAATCGAGGGGAAAACTCGGGAGAATTCATGAGTAACTCGGGAAAGTGGGACAGGGCCTTAACCGTCAAACACACTTGGCACAATTTTACAACAAACTCTGTACAGGCAGTGCCCGTAGTCGGGATCAAAACCGGGTCTTTGGCGCTGCAAGGCAGCATCTCTACCGCTGCGCCACCGCGCTGCCCTTAAATATGGATTCATAATGGAGTCAGACAGGACATTCCATGAGTTTCATAGTGAGTGATTTGAAGTTTTCTGGAGTGGAGTCAGTAATATTTTCAATCTTCGCACATGGATTTAATTAAACATTGGTAATATTCATCCAGCTGTCCTTGAATATAAATGTACATCTGGGCAGTAAAAGTCAATAGAAATGTATAATTAAGGATTTATGGTTTGCAAAGGTTGGAGACGGCGTGTGCACGTATTCTTTGATGTTATTTCGAGAGACAAGAGTGGTTAATTGTCAAAAGTTATTTCAAGGCATTTGGAATTGAATACTGTGTGCTGGAAAAGGGCTGGTTCGTTGTTTCCAAATCTGCTGTGGAGTTGTTTTTCATAGCACGGCTATCAACTAACACAGCGGTTAACCATATAACCATAACAATTACAGCACGGAAACAGGCCTTCTCGGCCCTTCCAGTCCGTGCCGACCATTTATTTTCCCCTAGTCCCATCTACCTGCACTCAGACCATACCCCTCCATTCCCTTCCCGTCCATATACTTATCCACTTTACTTTTAAATGTTAAAATCAATCCTGCCTCCACCACTTCTGCTGAAAACTCATTCCACACAGCCACCACTCTCTGAGTAAAGAAGTTCCCCCTCATGTTACCCCTAAACTTCTGTCCCTTAATTCTCATGTCATGCCCTCTTGTTTGAATCTTCCCTACCCTCAATGGGAAAAGCTTATCCACGTCAACTCTGTCTATCCCTTTCATCATTTTAAAGACCTCAATCAAGTCCCCCCTTAACCTTCTGCGCTCCAAAGAATAAAAACTTAACTTGTTCTACCTTTCTCTGTAACTTAGTTGCTGGAACCCAGGCAACATTCTAGTAAATCTCCTCTGTACTCTCTCTTAAAGGTTCTTAACCTTTTTCGCATACATACTCACCTATGCGAACAAGATACTTTATGTGGTGTGTACCGTTGTTAGGTTCCTAAAAATAGGGCTCAACAAATGGATATGTTATTGATGAGACCTTCATGTCCCCCGGTAAAGCCCCAAACGACCCCCCCCCCCAGTGGGGTCCTGACCCCCAGGTTAAGAACCACTGCGCTAAAAAGTAGCAAATAGCAAAAAGTACCAGCAATTGAACGCTGAAAATTCTCACTTGCAGCAGCATAACAGACCTGTAAACGTCGTACGCATAAGTAATGTAATACATAAAAAAGATCGATCTATTAAAAACCCCGATATTTGTGCAGAAACACAGGCCCTTATTGCAACAAAGACCGTTTGTACCTCGAAGAATTCAGACTCTGAAGAAGGGTCTCGACCCGAGACGTCACCCGCTCCTTCCCTCCAGAGATGCTGCCTGCCCCGCTGAGTTACTCCAGCATTTTGTGTCTATCTTTGGTGTAAACCAGCATCTGCAATGTCTTGTTTAAGAAAGAACTGCAGGTGTTGGAAAAATCGAAGGCAGACAAAAATGCTGGAGGAACTCAGCGGGTGAGATAGCATCTATGGAGAGAAGAAATAGGCGACGTTTCAGTCTGAAGAAGGGTCTCGATCCGAAACGTCGCCTATTTCTTCTCTCCATAGATGCTGCCTCACCCGCTGAGTTCCTCCAGCACTTTTGTCTACCTGCAATGCCTTCCTGCACAGTTTGTTGTTCATTGCTTGCTCGTGTTGTGTAGTGTTCAAGTGGTTGTTGGGAAGAAGCTATTATTGAACATGGAGGTTATGGCTTTTAGGCTCCTGTACCTTCTTCCCGAAGGCAGGGGTGAAATGAAAGCGTGGCCAGGGTGGTGTGGGTCTCTGATGATGCTGGCTGTCTTTTTAAGCGAGCAACTCGTTCAGTTCCCTTTGTTGGTTGGGTTCTGTTTCCCTTTTTGTAACGTGCACCGAGGTACAGGGAAAAGCTTTTGTTACGCGCTAACCAGCAGAAAGACAATACACGATTACAATCGAACCATCTGCAGCATTTAGACAGGGGGTCAAGGAAATCATATTTAGAGTGAGATAAAGTCCAGTAAAGTCTGATTAAAGATAGTCTGAGGGTCACCAATGAGGTAGATGGTAGTTCAGGGCTGCTCTCTGGTTGTGGTAGGATGATTCAGTTGCCTGATAACAGCTGGGAAGAAACTGTTCCTGAATCTGGAGGTGTGCGTTTTCACACTTCTGTACCTCTTGCCTCATGGGAGAGGGGAGAAGAGGGAGTGGCCGGGGTGAGACTGGTCCTTGACTATGCTGCTGGCCTTGCCGAGGCAGCGTGAAGTCATGAGAGGAATAGATCGGGCAAATGCACAGAGTCTACAAAATCATGAGAGGAATAGGTCGGGCAGATGCACAGAGTAGGAGAATCGAGGACCGGAGGACATAGGTTCAAGGTGAAGGGGAAAAGATTTAAGAGGAATCTGAGGGGTAACTTTTTCACACAGAGGGTGGTGGGTGAATGGAACCAGCCGCCAGAGGAGGTAGTTGAGGCTGGGCCTATCCCATCGTTTAAGGAACAGTTGGACAGGTACATGGATAGGACGGGTTTGGACCAAGCGCAGACAAGTGGGACTACGGTAGCTGGGACATTGTTGGCCGATGTGGGCGAGTTGGGCCGAAGGGCCTGTTTTTACGCTGTATCGCTCTATTACCCTAAGTGTAGAGGGAGTCTATGGAAGGGGGGTTGGGTTGCGTGATGGTCTGGGCTGCGTCCACAATTCACCACAATTTCTTGCGGTCTTGGGTGGAGCTGTTCCCAAACCATGCTGTGAAACACCCCGATGAAATGGTTTCTATGCCATATCTGTGGAATCTGTTAATGGGGAGGTCAGTGCCAGTGATAGACCGGGCAGTATTCACCTCGTCTTGTAATCTCATTTGTTCCTGGGCGTTCGAGTTGCCGAACCAGTCCGTGATGCAAACAGTCAATATGCTCGCAACCGTACACCTGTAGATGTGCAGGAGAGAATTCAGCAACACATTGAATCTCCTCAATCCTCTGAGCAACTAGAGACATTGACGGTCTTTCTTAATAGACACAAAATGCAGGAGTAACTCAGCGGGTCAGGCAGCATCTCTGGAGAGGAGGAATAGGTGAAGTTTCAGGTCGAGACCCTTCTTCAGAGTGGGCTTTCTTTAAGAGTGCCTTTCGTTTCTTTATTAGTGGCATTTGACCCTTTGCAGCAATATGACTGCTGGCCTGAGAACGAACACCGCTCAATGTCGCCCGTTAAATCGAATCACGGGCTTTGCAGGGGAAATATCAAAATGAACTATTTCGGTAAAATATCAAAATAAACTTTATTGAAGTAAATAAATATGTACACTACAGGAAGATAGACACAAAATGCTGGGGTAACTCAGCGGGACAGGCAGCCTCTGTGGAGAGAAGGAATGGGTGACGTTTCGGGTCGAGACCCTTCATTCAGACTGAGGAAGGGTCTCTTGTCCACGGTAGGGGAACGGAGAACCAGAAGATGTTTCGGTTTAAGGTGATGAGAAGGGTCTCGACCCGAAACGTGTACCCATTCCTTCTCTCCAGGCAACGTCCAGGTTCAGAAACAGCTGCTTCCCCACAGCCATCAGGCTATTGAACTCAACTCAAACAAAACTCTGAACATTAATAGCCCATTATCTGTTTATTTGCACTTTATGTTTTATTTATTCATGTGTGTATATATATATATATAATGGTATAAGGACACACTGATCTGTTCCGTATTCATGCCGTCTATAATTCTGTTGTGCTGAGGCAAAGCATGAATTTCATTGTCCTATCTGGGACATATGACAATAAACTCTCTTGAATCTTGAATCTCCAGAGATGCTGCCTGTCCAGAACAAGGGGTCACAGTTTAAGGATAGGGGGGAATTCCTTTAGGACAGAGATGAGGAAAACATTCTTTACACAGAGAGTGGTGAGTCTCTGGAATTCTCTGCCACAGAAGGTAGTTGAGGCCAGTTCATTGGCTATATTTAAGAGGGCGTTAGATGTGGCACTTGTGGCTAAAGGGATCAGGGGGTATGGAGAGAAGGCAGGTATGGGATACTGAGTTGGATGATCAGCCATGATCACATTGAATGGCGGTGCAGGCTCGAAGGGCCGAATGGCCTACTCCTGCACCTATTTTCTATGTTTCTATGTTTCTATGTCCCACTGAGTTACTCCAGCATTTTGTGTCTATCTTCTGTTTCAACTAGTATCTGCAGTTCCTTCCTGTACAATACATGAACTGTGCAGAAAATACTTCCGACATTTTCGGAGGCTGCACACCGCCGGTTCAATTCGTCTTTCCGTAGTGTTCTGCGGATTTTGGCTCTGACCAGTCTGTAATTGGATTTGATCTGGGAAGACCCGCGATTGTGATAGCTGAATGGCGCCCGCTGAGCTGTAATCTTATTCTCCGACGCTGACTGATTCCGAGACAAAGGAATTGCCTTATGCATGAAGCAGCGGTTGCAGAGCCGGTAAAGGGTTGTCAGTCTCCTCCCACGAGCAGGCGCTGGTCCCAGCAGTCATTAGAAGAGGAAGCCCCAGCAGATGCCTTTCAGTTGTGTTGGATCCCGTTTTGCTGTAAAGTGGGGCTTACAATTAAGTTATGGAATCATAGAGTGACACAGTGTGGAAATGGGTCCTTCGGCCCAACTTGCCCACACCCACCAGCAATGTCCCATCTACACTAGACCCACCTGCCTGCGTTTGGCCGATATCACCTCTAAACCTGTCCTATCCATGTACCTGTCTAACTATTTCTTAAACGTTGGGATAGTCCCTGCCTCAATTACCTCCTATGGCAGCTTGTTCCATACACCCACCACCCTTTGTGTGAAAAAGTTACCCCTCAGATTCCTATTAAATCTTTTCCCCTTCACCTGAAACCTGTGCCCGCTGGTCCTCGATTCACCTACTCTGGCCAACAGTTTTAATTAGATTTTGTCTCAAAAACCATTGATGGCTGGAAATTCAATTGCAAGTTGCAGATTTTTTTTTCCTTCAATGTGATACGAATGAAAATTTATTTTTCAAAAGTTCATGTCATTAGAGCAGAATTAGGCCATTTGGCCATCAAGTCTCCTCCGCCATTCAATCATGGCTGATCTATCTTTCCCTCTCAACCTCATTCTCCTGCCTTCTCCCCATAGCCCCTGACACCCGTACTAATCAAGAATCTGTCAATCTCCACCTTAAAAAATATCCATAGACTTGGCCTCCACAGCCGTCTCTGGCAATGAATACCACAGATTCACCACCCAGTGAAACACTACGATAGAGACACAAGGAACTGCAGATGCTGGTTGACAAAAAGAGATACAAAGTGGTGGAGTAACTCAGTGGGTCAGGCAGCATGCTGGAGTACATGAAGAGGCGACATTTTGGATCAGGACCCCCATTCGGACTCCATTTGGGGAAACCTACCTGGTGACTGGGAGTACATGCAAACTCCACAATGACAGCACCAGGGGTTAGGATTGTACCCTGGTCATTGAAATGTGAGGCAGTGGCTCTACCAGCTGTGTCACTGTAGTCACTCATAGAGAGATAGCATGATACAGCATGGAAAAGGGCCCTTCGGCCCAACTCGCCCACACCAGCCAATAATGTCCCAGCAACACTAGTCCCACCTGCCCGCGTTTGGCCCATATCCTCAGATTCCCATTACAGGTTTATCCTGGTCCCTTGAACTGATGCCTTCATAACCATTGGAAACAGATGGTGGTTCACAAAAATAGGCACAAAGTGCTGGAGTAACTCAGCGGGTCAAGGCAGCATCTCTGGAGAAGAAGAGTAGGTGATGTTTCAGGTCTGGGAACCTTCCACTGACTTTGGGCTGTGGCCTTTTTCCAGACTATTCAGACACTAGAATAAGCTAGACCACTGTTTGGCCAAACATTCACGTTCCGTCCACCAGGACCCGCTCAATCTCCCGGTTGCTAACCATATAAACCATATAACCATATAACAATTACAGCATGGAAACAGGCCTTCTCTGCCCTTCGAGTCCGTGCCGAACATTTATTTTCCCCTAGTCCCATCTACCTGCACTCAGACCCCTCCATTCCCTTCCCTTCCATATACCTATCCACTTTACTTTTAAATGTTAAAATCGATCCTGCCTTCACCACTTCTGCTGGAAGCTCATTCCACACAGCCACCACTCTCTGAGTAAAGAAGTTCCCCCTCATGTTACCCCTAAACTTCTGTCCCTTAATCTCATGTCATGCCCTCTTGTTTGAATCTTCCCTACCCTGAATGGGAAAAGCTTATCCACGTCAACTCTGTCTATCCCTTTCATCATTTTAAAGACCTCAATCAAGTCCCCCCTTAACCTTCTGCGCTCCAAAGAATAAAGACCTAACTTGTTCAACCTAACCATTGTGACTCTCCTCCCCAATCCCATATACCCACCACCATCTGTGTGAAACGTTGCCCCTCAGGTTCCTATTAAACCTTTACCCTCACCACTTAAACCAGGCATCTGAGTTAGAATCTCCATTTAAAAGTAGCTCAAGCCTTTAACTATTACGGACACAAAAAACTTGAGTAACTCCAGTCTGAAGAAGGGTCTCGATCCGAAACGTCACCAATTCCTTCTCTCCAGAGATGCTGTCTGTCCCGCTGAGTTACTCTAGCTTTTTGTGCCTAGGAGCTTAGGTAAAATGGTTTTGGCCATCGTGTCCAAGTGACTATCACCAAGCTCCTTAACTCCCACAGTAAAGCTCGGTAAATTTGCATATTTGCCACATACCCTCTCTCTCCATCCCTCCCCCACACAAGTCGCACTAGCTTCTTGTTTTCATCCAACAAACAGCTAACAATGGCTTGTTTCCTTTACGGACAATAGACAATAGGTGCAGGAGTAGGCCATTTGGCCCTTCAAGCCAGCACCGCCATTCATTGTGATCATGGCTGATCATCCCCAATCAGTACCCCGTTCCTGCCTTCTCCCAATATCCCCTGACTCTGTTATCTTCATGAGCTCTATCTAGCTCTCCCTTGAAAGTATCCAGAGAACCGGCCTCCACCGCCCTCTTTACTAATCAGTATCATGGTTACTTTTTTACATATCTTTCATTCATTTCCTCCATATCTCTCCACATCACCATCTATATCTCTTGTTTCCCTTTCCCCTAACTAGTCTGAAGAACGGTCTCGACCACAAACGTCACCCATTCCTGCTCTCCAGAGATGCTGCCTGACCCACTGAGTTACTCCAGCTTTTGTGTCTACCTTCGGTTTAAACCAACATATGCAGTTCCTTCTTACTTTCCAACGGACCTTACTTATTAAATCTATACGGGGAATATTCAGTACAAATATGCTTCCGGTCTCCTTAAAGGAATTAAGCAAAGATCTGCACATATGTACCTCCATTACATAATCAAATCAAGATGAAAGAAGCTCCGGACCATGTTGGATCAAGCAGCTGAGTTCATTGGCACACAATCCATCACCCTAAATATTTAGAAGATAGACACAAAAGTGCTGGAGTAGCCCAGCAGGTCAGGCAGTATCTCTGAGGAGAAGGCAGGAGAATGGAGTTGAGAGGGAAAGATAGATCAGCCATGATAGAATGGTGGGATGGACTCGATGGGCCGCATGGCCTACTTCTGCTGCGATGACTATGGTATTTACCCAGCAGGTACTATTGCAAAGTTTAAGAAATAATTACACAGGTACATGGATAGACAATAGACAATCGGTGCAAGAGTAGGCCATTCGGCCCTTCGAGCCAACACCACCAGTTCAATGCGATCATGGCTGATCATCCCTGATAAGCTGATATGGCAGGTTTAGAGCCATATGGGCCAAATGCGGGCAGGTGGGACTAGTGTAGCTGGGACATGTTGGCCGGAGTGGGCAATTTGGGCTTGTTTCCATGCTGTAACACTCTATGACTGTATGTATGAACGTATGAGAATTGTAGCAACAAGGAACTGCAGAACCTGCTTTACAATGGAAGACACAGTGCTGGGGGAGCTCAGCAGGTCAGGGGACATGGATAGGAGACGTTTTGAGTCGGGACCCTTCTTCAAACTGATTGAGGGGTTATTCAGATTAAATTATACAATGAGTTGAGTTGAGTGGATACAGGGTGAAGTGTATTAATTGTGTCCAGATTGTATCTTGTGCGAGATTTGGAAAAATACATTTCTACCCCACTAACTTGGCATTTCCCCGTTCAATATAACCATCAAGTGACCTTTCGGTCTAACATCGCCAATTTAGCGAGCTCTGTGATCGCAACTTGGACGCGATGGCCAAAGCCATTGTACCTCAGCTCCTAGACACAAAATGCTGGAGTAACTCAGTGGGACAGGCAGTTTCTCTGGAGAGAAGGAATGGGTGACGTTTCTGGTCAAGACCCTTCGTTCGGACTGAGGAAGGGTCTCTTGCCCAGTGTAGGGGAATGATGAACCAGAGGGCATTGCTTTAAGATGATGAGAAGGGTCTCGACCCGAAATGTCACCCATTCCTTCTCTCCAGAGATGCAGCCTATCCTGCTGAGTTACTCCAGCATTTTGTGTCTACCTTGGGTTTAAACCAGCATCTGAAATTCCTTCAGACACATTACCTGACCTCCTGCTTGGTCAATAGATATGAACATTTCCACAGCAGTCTGGGGGAGATTAATTCAAGCCTCCGGCAACCTGCACTCTCTTCCTGAACCCCCGCTTCTGAGGCCCCAGGGGAGGACTGATTGTTGGTCTTCCAGGCTGGATTGTGCGGTGGTTTCTCCTGATTAGAGAGGTGTGTCAGCTCGCTGCTTGCTCTGCCATGGATGCCAATGCTGGAGCTGTTACTAATTTAGTTCAGTTCCAATTGTATATAAGCCCGATACGCTGAATGCAATTCCATCCTCAGCATTTTTCTCCTTTCAGAGTTCAACGACCTTTGGTGGAGTTGCCAAGTCAAGGATGGTTTTCATTAAAGGCCGATTAATTATACTCTGCTAAGTTTTTACAATGGGCATTGTAAATTTAACTTGTTGGTATTTTGTACGGGATGTCAGGCTGGTAAAAAAAAAAGCACTGTGGAGGAAACAAAGAATTTTAGAGCTCGATTAGTTTACAGAAATGTGGCTGTACTTCTCAAATGTCTGGTTATGAGGCCCTGAGCTACAGGGAGAGGTTGAGCAGGCTAGGACTCTGTTCCTTGGGGCGCAGAAGGCTGAGGGGTGACCTTATAGAGGAGTACAAAATCTTGAGAGGAATCGATCGGGTAGATGCACACAGAGTCTCTTGCCCAGAGTAGGGAAATTGAGGACCAGACATAGGTTTAAGATGAGGTGGGATAGACTCCGTGCAGATAGCACCCGTAGTCAGGATCAAACCCGGGCCTCTTGGGTTGCAAGACGGCAACTTTACCGCTGCGTCACCGTGCCCCCCCAGATATGTGTTTTCTCAACTCCCAATATAGTAAATGGTATAGGAACTTGAGGGGCAACTTTTTTTACACAAAGGGTGGCGGGGTGTATGGAACAAGTTGTTGGAGGAGGCAGTTGAGGTGGAGACCATCACAACGTTTAAGAAATATTTGGACGGGTGCATGGATAGGACAGGTTTAGAGGGAGTGTGGGAGGAAACCGGAACACTTGGAGAAAACCTATACATCCGCAGGGAGAACGTACAAATCCGTACATACAGCACCCGTGGTCAGGATGAAACCCGGGTCTCTGGCGCTGTAAAGCAGCAACTCTATCTACCACTGTCATTACTGTGAAGGACCTGCCCTCTATTTGATTTCCCAAAAAGCACCACCTCACACTTATCTGAATTAAACTCCATTTGCCATTTTTCGGCCCACTTGTCCCACTGCTCAAGATCCATCCCCCGTGTAATTCCGGATGACCATCTTGACTGTCTACGACACCATCTATTTTTGTGACCTCTGCAAACATTCTCATCTAAATCATTGATGATAGATGTCAAACGGCAGTGGTCCTTGCACTGAACCCTGAGGCACACCACTAGTCACAGGCCTCCAACCTTGTGCTTCAGTGTCAAGCATTGTTTACATCAGAAGTTACATCCTGAGCTTGTGCCACAAGTAATTTGTTTTAAATACTTATATCGAAAATTGAGCTCACTTTCTGAGTTTCTGAATCACTGGCATCATCAAGAAAAGGCATCTCCAGGGCGGCACTGTGGCGCAGCGGTAGAGTTGCTGCCTTACGGCGCCAGATACGCATGTTCGATCCCGACTACGGGCGCCATCGATACAGAGTTTGTACGTTCTCCCCATGACCTGCACGGGTTTGCTCCGGGTTTCCTCCCACAATCCAGAGACGTACAGCAGGTCTGTTGGTGAATTGGCTTCGGTAACACTTGTAAATTGGTGCTGTCAGGCAGCAACTCTACCGCTGTGCCACCGTGCATCTCTCTTCATATTCTGATGTGCTGGAGTAATCAGTGGGTCAGGCAACATATGTAGGAAGGAACTGCAGATGCTGGTTTAAACCGAAGGTAGACATAAAAAGCTGGAGTGCCTCAGTGGCAGCATCTCTGGAGAGAAGGAATGGGTGACGTTTTGGGTCGAGACCTTTCTTCAGACTATATATAATATATGTAGACACACACAAATATATATATGTACACACATATATAAGAATATATATATATATCCTTTCTTCAGACTATATATATGTATATATATAGACACACACACACACACATACAGATATATATACACATGCACACGCGCGTACACAATAAAAACAAGCAATAATATTTCAATAAGAACAATAATAGTCTATAGGGCCTGTTCCACGCACATTTTTTTCGGCGAATTCCCGGCACCCGTCATAGTCACAGCAGGTCTCCGAAAAGTTTAAAAATGTTGAGAATCCAGCGGCGACCAGAAACAGGTATGACTCTTTGGGCGACCACTCACGACCACACAGACAACATGTCGTGGGGTGACGACTGGTGGTTGGTCGTGAATAGTCGCCCAAAGAGTCGTACCTTTTTCTGATCGCCGCTAGATTTTCAACGTGTTGAAAATTTTCGGCGACCTGCTGCAACTATGATGGGTGCCGGCAGTCGCCGAAAAAATTGCGTAAGTGGGACAGGCCCTTATGTAGTTCAGAGCTTATTTGTAGTTGTAGTATCTAATGGTGCTCTGATGACATTGATTTTTGGCGCAAGGGGCATTGTTTCTGATATTGTGACAAGGATCAACATGACCTTGCGGTGCTGGCTCGAAGGGCTGAATGGCCTACTCCTGCACCTATTGTCTATTGTCTATTGCATTGTCAGCACTCTACTACTTGTTTGTTGTGTGTGTTTGCAGCTAATGGGACTTCCAGCAGCCAGCTCTCCACCCCAAAGTCAAACAAGTCCCCAGTCTCCACACCCATTTCTACACCCACCAGCCCAGGTTGCCTTCGCAAGCACAAGGTAAGATGTCGACCGTTTGCTCCTTGCCTCTCGTTTGGGTCACAGAAGACTGCCCCTGTAACTCGAAACATCTTTCATAAGTCCACTTGATTAATATCATAAAGAAAATGCACAAAACGCTGGGATTACGGTGGCGCAGCGGTTGAGTTGCTGCCTTACAGCGCTTGCCGCGTCGGAGACCCGGGTTTGAACCCGGACTACGGCTGCTGTCTATACGGAGAGTGTACGTTCTCCCCGTGACCTGCATGGGTTTCCTCAGAGATCATCGGTTTCCTCTCACACTCCAAAGACGTGCAGGTTTGTAGGTTAATTGGCTTGGTATAAATGTGAAAAAAATGTCCCCAGTGTGTGTAGAGTAGTGTTAGTGCGCGGAGATCGCTGGTTGCTGCAGGCTCGATGGGCCGAAGGGCCTGATTCCTCGGTGCATCTCTAAACTAAACTACACAGTGGGTCAGTCAGCATATTTACGGAGAAACGCGTGTTAAAATTTAGATCTAAATCCATACTCAGAATATTGAGCGAATAAACATGTTTTAAGTTGCAAAGAAAAGCAATGATGGGGAAGACGTGCCAGTAATGGTTCATAACTCATAAGTTATAGCAGCAGAATTAGGCCATTCGGCCCATCGTCTATTCCACCATTCAGTCATGGCTGATCTATCTTTCCCTCTTAACCCCATTCTCCTGCCTTCGCCCCATAACGCCCATACTAATCAAAAATCTGCCTTAAAAATATCCATTGACTTGGCCTCCGCTGCCTTCTGCGATCCATTCATTTTAGTCCAGAAATATGTAGGTTTTCGTTTTAGACATACCACGTGAAAACAGGCCCTTCGACCCACTGAGTCTCCGCCACCCAGCGATCACCCCCGTACACTAACTCCATCCTACACACTTAGGACAGTTTACACAAGCCAATTAACCTACAAACCTGCACGTCTTTGGAGTGTGGGTCAAATCCGGAGCACCCGGAGAAAACCCACGTGGTCACAGGGAGAATGTGCAAACTCCGTACAGACGGCACCCGTAGTCAGGATCGAACCCAGGTGTCTGGCGCTGTAAGGCAACGACTCTACCACTGCGCCACCGTGCCGTCATAACCTCTATTATGATCATCCCCTGCATAATAATGGTCCATTAATTTAAAAAAAAATGTTACAGCGTTCTTTCTCTCTCACGCATGCATTTTTTAATTTTAAAGCCCACTGATATTTCAGAGCTGACTCTGAGAGCGTAACGTGGTGGAAATGGCGATTATGTCCGAGTGACGGCTGGAAGGAATTATTGAACTAGTCCAAGTGAGCTAGTTGGATTCGCCTCAGTGGAATCACAGCCATTAGCAAGGCGGGGAGTCTGCTTCAGTAGCACATACCCATACGTGGTCGCACATTAGAAAGATGAGAATTTTTTTGTTAAAATGTGTGGAAACTGATGGTGACATTGCACCTTTGAAGGGAAAAGCTGTAGATTCCAAAATGTTTTCGAGAAGGGTCTCGACCCGAAACGTCACCCATCCCTTCTCTCCAGAGATGCTGCCTGTCCCGCTGAGTTACCACAGCATTTTTTGTATATTTCCGAAATGACTTAACCCAGGAAACAATGGCAAGGGGCGACACAGTGGCACAGTGGTAGAGTTGCTGCAGGAAAAATGTTCCCCATGCTTGGGGAGTCCAGGATGATCCTGGGATGATTCCTGGGATCAGACTGATTCCTGGGATGGCAGGACTTCCATATGAAGAAGGACTGGATAGACTCGGCTTGTACTCGCTGGAATTTAGAAGATTGAGGGGGGATCTCATAGAGACTTACACATTCTTAAGGGGTTGGACAGGCTAGATGCAGGAAGATTGTTACTGATGTTGGGGAAGTCCAGGACAAGGGGTCACTGTTTAAGGACAAGGGGGAAGTCTTTTAGGACCGAGATGAGAAAATCATTTTTCACACAGAGAGTGGTGAATCTGTGGAATTCTCTGCCACAGAAGGTAGTTGAGGCCAGTTCGTTAGCTATATTTAAGAGAGAGTTAGATGTGGCCCTTGTGGCTAAAGGGATCAGAAGATATGGAGAGAAGGCAGGTACAGGATACTGAGTTGGATGATCAGCCATGATCATATTGAATGGCGGCTCGAAGGGCCGAATGGCCTACTCCTGCACCTATTTTCTATGTTTCTATGTTTCTATCACTGGTCGGCACGGACTCGGTGGGCCAAAGGGTCTGTTTTCGCACTGTATCTCTAAAGTCTAAAGCAAACAAAAAGATTCCGAACAGATTCAGAGACGGGAAGATGGGGAAGTGATTCAAGCAAAAAAAATGTAGGAACATTATTGAGCACGTGTGAGCTATTTATAGCATTTGGAACTGAAATTACAAACAGACAGGGTTCCCAACACCTTTAAAGGATTAAATTTACCTGAACCTTTTATGGATTCATTTTGGAAGTTGGGATGTTATGTTACAGTTATACGGGACATTGGTGAAGTTGCATTTGGAATATTGTGTTCAGTTATAGTCAGCTGTCATCAAGCTGGATCGGGTGCAGAGACGATTTACGAGGATGTTGCCAGGACTCGAGGGCCTGAGCTATAGGGAGAGGTTGGGCAGGCTGGGACTCTTGTTCCTTGCAGCGTTGGAGACTGAGGGGTGATCTTAGAAATGTGGATAACATCATAAGGCAAATAGATGGAATAAATAAGATCATGAGGGGAATAGAAAGGATGAAGGCACAGAATATCTTTCCCAGTGTGGGTGAAATAAGAATTAAAGAGGACATAGGTTTAAGGTGAGAGAGGAAAGTTTTAATAGGAACCCGAGGGGCAGTTTTTTACACACAGAAGGTGGTGTCTGAGTTTCAGGTTAGTTTATTGTCACGTGTATCGAGGTACTGTGAAAAGCTTCTGTTGAGTGCAACCAGAGTATATGGAACAAGCTGCCAGAGGAGGTAGTTACATAGAAACATAGACATAGAAATTAGGTGCAGGAGTAGGCCATTCGGCCCTTCGAGCCTGCACCGCCATTCAATATGATCATAGCTGATCATCCAACTCCGTATCCTGTACCTGCCTTCTCTCCATACCCCCTGATCCCCTTAGCCACAAGGGCCACATCTAACTCCCTCTTAAATATAGCCAATGAACTGGCCTCAACTACCCTCTGTGGCAGAGAATTCCAGAGACTCACCACTCTCTGTGTGAGAAAAGAATTTCTCATCTCGGTCTTAAAGGATTTCCCCCTTATCCTTAAGTTGTGACCCCTTGTCCTGGACTTCCCCAACATCGGGAACAATCTTCCTGCATCTAGCCTGTCCAACCCCTTAAGAATTTTGTAAGTTTCTATAAGATCCCCTCTCAATCTCCTAAATTCTAGAGAGTATAAACATAGTCTATCCAGTCTTTCTTCATAAGACAGTCCTGTCATCCCAGGAATCAGTCTGGTGAACCTTCTCTGCACTTCCTCAATGGCAATAATGTCCTTCCTCAGATTTGGAGACCAAAACTGTACGCAATACTCCAGGTGTGGTCTCACCAAGACCCTGTACAACTGAAGTAGAACCTCCCTGCTCCTATACTCAAATCCATTTGCTATGAAAGCTAACATACCATTCGCTTTCTTCACTGCCTGTTGCACCTGCATGCCTACTTTCAATGACTGGTGTACCATGACACCCAGGTCTCGCTGCATCTCCCCTTTTCCTAATCGGCCACCATTTAGATAATAGTCTGCTTTCCTGTTTTTGCCACCAAAGTGGATAACCTCACATTTATCTACATTATACTGCATCTGCCAAACATTTGCCCACTCACCCAGCCTATCCAAGTCACCTTGCAGTCTCCTAGCATCCTCCTCACAGCTAACACTCTCCCCCAGTTTAGTGTCATCCGCAAACTTGGAAATATTGCCTTTAATTCCCTCATCCAGATCATTAATATATATTGTAAATAGCTGGGTTCCCTGCACTGAGCCTTGCAGTGCCCCACTAGTCACTGCCTGCCATTGTGAAAAGGACCCGTTTACTCGTACTCTTTGCTTTCTGTTTGCCAGCCAGTTCTCTATCCACATCAATACTGAACCCCCAAAGCCGTATGCTTTAAGTTTGTACACTAATCTCTTATGTGGGACCTTGTTGAAAGCCTTCTGGAAGTCCAAATACACCACATCCACTGGTTCTCCCTTATCCACGCTACTAGTTACATCCTCGAAAAATTCCACAGGATTCATCAGACATGATTTACCTTTCGTAAATCCATGCTGACTTTGTCCAATGATTTCACCACTTTCCAAATGTGCTGCTATCCCATCTTTAATAATTGACTCTAGCAGTTTCCCCACTACCGATGTTAGACTAACTGGTCTGTAATTCCCCGTTTTCTCTCTCCCTCCCTTCTTAAAAAGAGGGGTTACGTTTGCTACCCGCGAATCCTCAGGAACTACTCCAGAATCTAAAGAGTTTTGAAAGATTATCACTAATGCATCCACTATTTTGGAGCTACTTCCTTAAGTACTCTGGGATGCAGCCTATCTGGCCCTGGGGATTTATTGGCCTTTAATCCATTCAATTTACCCAACACCACTTCCTGACTAACCTGGATTTCACTCAATTCCTCCTTTGACCCGCTGTCCTCTGCTATTTCCGGCAGATTTTTTATGTCTTCCTTAGTGAAGATGGAACCAAAGTAGTTATTCAATTGGTCCACCATATCCTTGTTCCCCATGATCAACTCACCTGTTTCTGACTGCAACGGACCTACATTTGTTTTAACTAATCTCTTTCTCTTCACATATCTATAAAAACTTTTGCAGTCAGTTTTTATGTTCCCTGCCAGTTTTCTTTCATAATCTATTTTTCCTTTCCTAATTAAGCCCTTTGTCCTCCTCTGCTGGTCTCTGAATTTCTCCCAGTCCTCTGGTATGCAGCTTTTTCTGGCTACTTTGTACGCATCATCCTTTGCTTTGATACTATCCCTGATTTCCCTTGTTATCCACGGATGCACTACCTTCCCTGATTTACTCTTTTGCCAAACTGGGATGAACAGTTTTTGTAGTTCATCCATGCAGTCTTTAAATGTCTTCCATTGCATATCCGCTGTCAACCCTTTTCGAATTAATTGCCAGTCAATCTTGGCCAATTCACGTCTCATACCCTCAAAGTTACCTTTCTTTAAGTTCAGAACCATTGTTTCTGAATTAACAATGTCACTCTCCATCCTAATGAAGAACTCGACCATATTATGGCACTCTTGCCCAAGGGGGCACGCACAACAAGACTGCTAACTACCCCTTCCTCATTACTCAAAACAAAGTCTAAAATAGCCTGCTCTCTTGTTGGTTCCTCTACATGTTGATTTAGATAACTATCCCGCATACATTCCAAAAAATCCTCTTCCTCAGCACCCCAGCCAATTTCATTCACCCAATCTATATGTAGATTGAAGTCACCCATTATAACTGTTTTACCCGTGTTGCACGCATTTCTAATTTCCTGTTTGATACCATCCCCAACTTCACTACTACTGTTAGGTGGCCTGTACACAACTCCCACTAGCGTTTTCTGCCCCTTAGTGTTTCGCAGCTCTACCCATACCGATTCCACATCCTCCATGCTAATGTCCTTCCTTTCCATTGCGTTAATCTCCGCTCTAAGCAGCAACGCTACCCCACCTCCTTTTCCTTTCTCTCTATCCCTCCTGAATATTGAATATCCCTGGATGTTCAGCTCCCAGCCTACGTCACCCTGGCACCATGTCTCCGTGATCCCAACTATATCATAATCATTAATAGCTATCTGCACGTTCAACTCATCCACCTTATTACGAATACTCCTTGCATTGAGACACAAAGTCTTCAGGCTTGTTTTTACAATGCTCTTACCCCTTATACAATTTTGTTGAAAAGTGACCCTTTTTGATTTTTGCCCTGGTTTTGTCTGCCTGCAACTTTTACTTTTCACCTGCTCCCTATTGCTTCTACCCTCATTTTACGCCCACCTGCCTCTCTGCTCTTGTACCCATTGAGGTAGTTGAGGCAGGTATGAAAACAACATTTCAAAGCCACATAGGCAGGTACATGGATAAGAAAGGTTTAGAGGGAAATTGGCCAAATATGTGTAAATGGGACTAGCTTAGATGGGGCTTCGGCTGGCATGGACGAGTTGGGCCGAAGGGCCTGTGACTGTGCTACATGACTCTTTTAAAGGGAAGTGAGCATTTATCTGTAATTAAGGTTTGCCTCGACTCGATTACGTTTGAAAAAGAGCAAAAAATGTCACAAGGCAGATTTGCATAATATTTTTCCAAGCAATTAATTATTTTTTGAAGTATGCTCGTTAGGGCATAGAGTTTGATGTAGGGCTGCTTTGGCAGGTGAGAGAGTTGTCACAGATGCAAGCCAAACGTAAACATCAAACAAAATTGTAGGTCTTATTACCATTTTGAATGGACTGCCCTGACCGGAAAATTGTGCCCATGAGACAGATGAACGTTGAGTTTAGATGTGTAGGAAAGAACTGCAGATGCTGGTTTAAACCGAAGATAGACACAAAAATGCTGGAGTAACTCAGCAGGACAGGCGGCATCTATGGAGACAAGGAATGGGTGACGTTCCGGGACGGGAATTTTGCGTTTGTTTGCTACTTGTTATTGGATTTAATTTTTTTTTAATTTTTTAATTCTTATTTTGAAACTTGAGCTCACTTCCTGGGTTTCTGAATCACTGGCATCATCGAGAAAACACATCTCGAGGGTGGCGGGGTTGTGCAGCGGTAGAGTTGCTGCCTTACGGCACCAGATACACAGGTTCGATCCCGACTATGGGCGCCGTCTGTACGGAGTTTGTACCTTCTCCCCGTGACCTGCGTGGGTTTTCTCCGGTTTCGCTCCACAGTCCGAAGGCGTGCGGGTTTGGAGGTGAATTGGCTTCGGTAAAAATTGTGTTTCACGGGGCGACGCCTGTATGGCCGTGAGTAGTCGCCCAAAGAGTCGTACCTTTTTCTGGTCGAGACCCTTCTTCAGACTAGTTATGGAAAAGGGAAACGCGAGGTATCTACGACGATGATGCGCAGAGGGGGATCAGCGAGAGAGGATGTTGAAGAACTCTCGTCGGAGAGAGGAGGAGAACTTCGAGTTGAGATGTGCAAGTTTGCGGGTTAATTGGCCTCTGCAAATTACCCCAAGTGTGTTGGTCGTGGGTATGAATGTGGAATAATACAGAACTAGTGTGAATGGGTTTAGTTTAGTTTTTATAGTTGTCATGTGTGTCAAGGTACAGTGAAAAGCTTTTTGTTACGTGCTAACCAGTTAATTAAGTGTATATCATATAACATTATTACACCAATAGCATTAAGTGAAAGTGGATTCAGTGGGCCAAGGAGCTTGTTTCCTGCTGGTACTTCTAAATTATACTAAACAAGATTTTATAGAATCGCACTGAAAATTGTATTAAGTGGAATTATGAATTCTTTTTTGTTTAAATCAGTTCAGTTTATTGTCACGTGTACCGAGGTACAGTGAAAAACTTTCGTTGTGTGCTAACCAGTTAGCAGAAAGACAATACATGATTGTAGTCGAGCCATTCACAATGTACAGATACACGATAAGGAAATAACGTTTTATGCAAGGTAAAGCCAGCAAAGTCCGATCAAAGATAGTCCGAGGGTCACCAATGAGGTAGATAGTAGCACTGGGCTCTGGTTGTGGTAGGATGATTCAGTTGCCCGATAACAGCTGGGAAGAAACTGTCCCTAAATCTGGAGGTGTGTGTTTTCACACTTCTGAACTTTTTACCCGATTGGAGAGGGGAGAAGAGCGAGTGTCCAGGGTGCGACTTGTCCTTGATTATGCTGCTCACGCCAGCCAACATGTCCCAGCTACACTCATCCCACCTGCCCACTTTTGGTCCATATCCCTCCAAACCTGTCCTATCCATGTCCCTGTCTAACTGTTTCTTAAACGTTGGGATAGTCCCTGCCCTAACTACCTCCTCTGGCAGCTTGTTCCATACACCCAATGCCCACTGTGTGAAAAAGTTGCCCCTCAGATTCCTATTAAATCTTTTCCCCTTCACCTTAAACCTGTGTCCTCTGGTCCTCGATTGCCCCCACTCTGGGCAAGAGTACTCTGCGCATCTACCCGATCTATTCCTCTCACGATTGTGTCTGCTCTTTCTCCTACAGGACCTGTATCTGCCACTTTCTCTGGATGACTCGGACTCTCTGGGTGACTCGATGTAAGACGTCCAAGCGAGCGAGCGGTCGGGCCAGGAAGCGAAGTCCGGAAATCGCCGTGGGAAGTTGTAAGACTTGGGAGTGAAAATCTGCCCGGGCGCAGAAACATTACTATTTGTGCGAAAATCGCCAAGCGACACCGATAAAAAATAAAAAAAAAACCCCATAAAAAAAAATCACCAAAAAGTTGCCCTTTTTTTTAAACGTTTCACCATCCCGTAAGAAATCTAGTATCTTGGAATATCACTGCCTTTTTCTAAACATCAAATATAATGCACTGTGAGAATATTTCATAACGCAAGCAGGTCTCTTGTACATTACACGTCTGGGCAACTTGTGGTAATTTGATTTTCCAATGTCGTCATTGCCCTGTGATGTTCCACCCCCTCCCCCCCCCCCCCCCCATCCCACTTTGATATTGACGTGCTGTCGTTAGACGCGTTCAGTTATCGGGAAAACAAAAACCTCTGCCAGTATTTTCTTTGCACGAGGAAAAAAATGTGCTCTGCTGCGCAGATATGTTTCGACGTCCAATTTGTTTTAAAAAAGGAAAGAGGAAAAAAAAATCCCCCCCCGAAAAAAAAATCCATTGATCCACGTCGATGAATTAAAAGTCGCCTAATAAGAACTAAGCATATTGATTTTCTAACGTTAAATTGGATCATCTTTGTTTCATACCTTTTTTTAAGCAACAAAATAATAATTCCGAATTCTTGCTTTTTATGACATTTTGAATGGATAGAGTTAGATAGCAAATCTGCAATTTACTAGTAAGAACATGGTGTTCTTAAACTTTTTTAATTTGTGAATGTGTTCACTGTGCAATTATCCAAACCTGTTTATAACTAAACTTACTGAATAGAGTTAATAGAATACTTGTAAAATCTGGTGGCGAAGGATTTTCTTTGAAAGAATTGATAGGGAAAAGTGAATGTCAATGTGCTTCTGGGTTAGAATCAGCATGGAATCGATGGCCGCTGTGTAGGAATAATCTTCTTTCTTGGTTGAGAAGGGATATTACAGTTTTGCTTGATTTGGCGTGACATTTAGCTTGCAGGTTGATGTGGAATTCAAATGAAAGTGCACTGTAATGTTTCTTACATAGCACACTCAAAATCTATCTTTCAAAGATTCATGGTGAGTTTTTCTCAGTACTTTATGCCTGCAGAATTTCTTAAGATGCTGCCTCCAGTGTTATATCCACGTTCACGGCAGAATGCCATGCTCTTGTTAAACATGTTAACAAGTTAGATTTAGTAGAGATAGCTGGCTAGTCCTGTTAGCTCCAATTGATTGAATGTTGTGGCTAGCAACTTTATTTTTGGGCTACGAACTCCTGCCAAAAGGATTGCTTGAAAGGAATTTGTCAATAGAAGCCCTCAGAGTGGAAATTCATCCTGCAGGTTGGTTGTATTTGATAAATTCTAGGTCGAAAATTCAGTCCCAAAACAGTGTCTATAAGCTGTGGTCAAAGCTAAGACACAAAATACTGAAGGGTCAGACAGTATCTCTGGAGAAAAGGAATGGGTATCTTTCAATTGTTCGATATCGCTCCAGACATTCATTTGTTTTATATCTCTCGTTTCCCTTTCACAAGAGATAGGAGTAGAATTAGGCCATTCGGCCCATGAAGTCTAGTCCGACATTCAATCATGGCTGATCTATCTCTCCCTCCTAACCCCTGACTCTCAGTCTGAAGAAGGGACTCGACCCGAAATGTCACCCATTCCCTCTCCCCAGAGATGCTGCCTGTCCCGCTGAGATACTCCAGCTTTTTGTGTCTATCTTCGGTTTGAACCAGCATCTGCAGTTCCTTCCTACACATCTCGTCTAAGTCGAGGTGTTCAATAGGTTGCTATGTTGACACATTTAGCAAGCGCCGCAGTGGACAAATCTCAACACCTTGATGTTAAACATTGCCGACCAGAATTGACATCTAAGGGAAAGATGAATTGGGCCAAGGTGTAAAATATATTGCTAGCTTATATTTAAATGCATTCATTATTTAATAGCCATAATCACGGGGAAATAGGGCGGAATGTTAGGCATTTACGTGGCACGGTGGCGCAGCGGTAGAATTGCTGCCTCACGGCGCCAGAGACCCGGGTTCGATCCTGACCACGGGTGCTGTCTGTGCGGAGTTTGTACGCTCTCACCGTGACCTGTGTGGGTTTTCTCTGGGAGCTCCAGTTTCCTCCCACACTCCAAAGATGCACAGGTTTGCAGGCCAATTGGCTTGGTGAAATTGTAAGATAGTGTTTTAACATAATTGTGAGATAGTGTTTGTGTGTGGAGATCGCTGGTCAGCGCAGTTTCCGCACTGTATCTCTAAACTAAACCAATACGGAATGTTTTCAACCAGAGTAACAATTGCAGTACGTGTTAGTAATCCTTTCCTACCAACGTACTTTAATAACATTGATTCATAAGTAATCTTGAGTACATTTTCAGACACCCGCCATTCTTTATCCAGTTTTAGTTAACGTTAATATCACTTCAAATCATGCCTAGGAAATAAATAAGACCTTTTGGTTTGCAGGATAATTGGCTTTGTATTATTATAAGTTGTAAATTGCCCCTGGTGTGTGTAGGATAGTATTGATGTGCGGGGATCGCTGGTCGGTGTGGACTCGGTGGCCCGAAGGGCCTGTTTCCACGCTGTATCGCTAAACCAAACTAAACTAAAAGTAGACTCGATGGGCTGAATGGCCTGATTCTGCTCCTGTATCTTGTGATCTGAAGCTATGTCAGGTTCAGACAAGCTAAGTGTCACTCCATTAATATCAAATACAGTACCAGATTACATGTGGAAGCTGCAGTATACATCATCTGAATAATGTATCTCATCTGCAGGCATCCTGTAAGGTAAAATGATGGCGTGTGTAGGAAGGGACTGCAGATGCTGGTTTAAACAGAAGATCGACACAAAAATGCTGGAGTAACTCAGCGGGCCAGGCAGCATCTCTGGAGAGAAGGAATGGGTGACGTTTCGGGTCAAGATCCTTCCTCTAGCCAGGGAAAAGGGAAATGAGAGATTGCAGGCTGGATCATGTGAATGGTGAAACAACGGAATAGTCTAAACCCCACGCACATGTGGTTATTCAATTGTCTTTTTGTTTAAGAAGGAACTGCAGATGCTGGAAAAATCGAAGGTAGACAAAAATGCTGGAGAAACTCAGCGGGTGAGGCAGCATCTATGGGGCGATGGAATAGGTGACGTTTCGGGTCAAGACCCTTCCTCAGTCTGATGTGGGGGTGGGAAGGAGAAAGGAAGAGGCGGAGACAGTAGGCTGTGGGAGAGCTGGGAAGGGGAGGGGAAGGATGGAGAAAGCAAGGACTACCTGAAATTGGAGAAGTCAATGTTCATACCACTGGGGTGTAAACTATCCAAGCGAAATATAAGGTGCCCTCCTCCAATTTGTGGTGGGACTCACTCTGGCCATAGAGGAGGCCCAGGACAGAAAGGTCAGATTTGGAATGGGAGGGGGAGTTGAAGTGCTGGGCCACTGGGTGATCAGGTTGGTTAATGCAAACTTCAATTGTCTTTGGTCACCATAGGAACAATGTTGTCCAGCTGGAAAGGATGTGGAGAAGGGTGCCAGGACTCGAGGGCCTGAGCTATGGGGAGGTGTTGGGGCAGGTTTGGACTCTCTCCCTTAGAGCGCAGGAGGATGAGGGGTGATCTTATCGAGGTGTACAAAATCGTGAGAGGAATAGATCGGGCAAATGCACAGAAGTAAGAGTTTCTTTGTTCTACCTGGAAAGTATGACAATAAAACACTCTTGTCTCTTCAATCTCTTGCCCAGAGTAGGGGAATCGAGAACCTATTATGGGAAAGATGTTGTCAAGCTGGAAAGGGTGCAGAGAGAAGATTTACAAGAACCCGATGGACTGGGCTACAGGGAGTGGTTGAGCAGGCTAGGACTCTATTCCTTGGTGCACAGGGGGATGAGGGGTGATCTTATAGAAAAGTTGCCCCAAATATTGTAAAAGAATGACCAAATCACAAAAAGATTTTTTTTTAAACCCTTTATAATAGACTCAAGGGTTGTCCACTATGTTCTACATTCAGTTTTCTTTTAGGCATGGCAACATGGGCCTGTTAGCGTTTCCATGGAAACTGATGGACTGTTTTCCGTTGCCATGCATCATGAGAGGAATGGATCGGGTAGATGCACACAGTCTCTTGCACAGAGTAGGGGAATCGAGAACCTGAGGACATAGGTTTAATGTGAAGGGGAAAAGGTTTAACAGGGTTCTGAGTGACAACCTTTACCACAGAGGGTGGTGAGTGTATGGAATGAGCAGCCAGAGGAGGTAGTTGAGAGGGAGTATCCCATCGTTTAAGAAACATTTAGACAGGTCCATGGCTTGGACAGGGCTGGAGGGATATTTCTTCATTAGAACGGGTGTCAACTATTATGGGGAGGAGGCAGGAAAACGGGATCAGGAGGCAGAGATCAGCCATGGTTGAATCGTGGAGTGGACTTGATGGGCCGAATGGCCTAATTCTACTCCTATAACTTGTGATATGGGCCAAACGCAGGCAGGTGGGACTAGTGTAGATGGGATGTGGGCAGGTTGGGCCGAAGGGCCTGTTTCCACGCTGGATGGCTCTATAACTCCCAAGTTCGTTGTATAGTTTATGTTACAATGCTGCCCCTTTGAACAGAGTGTGTAGAGGGACCTCTGGTAGATGAAAGTAATTCAGATTGACAATGACACGCAGTATTTATTGAACAAAGTACAATTACCCTTGGCTGTGAGTGGGGTACAGTGATGTCTTTTATTTTCCATTGAATATGTTAACCAAAGTGGCAGTCGATTTGTGTGTGTCCTTTTAAACCCAGACAAAGACTTGGACAGACTGAAGGCAAACTCTTACTGACGTTTGCCTTAAAAGACCAGCCAAGCATAAAACTGGCGTAAATGTTGCAAAGAAAGACCAAATCACAAAAATATTTAAAAAAAAGAGATCTTTATGATGGACTCAAGCGTTGCCGACAGCATTCTGCTTTGATTTTTCTTTTAATTCATGGCAGAGCAACTTGGGACTGTCAGGGTTCCCATGGAAACAGAAGGACTGCTTTCTGTTGCTATGCAACAAAGGGGCGCGCAAGAATAAAATGACGCCATTTTAATTGGCGGCTGGCGTGTCAGGTGGATGGCACGGTAAAGAAGCAGGAAGATCGTAGGTTCGTAAGTTACAGGAGCAGAATTAGGCCATTCGATCCATCAAGTCTACTCCACCATTCAATCATGACTGATCTATCTCTCCCTCCTAACCCCATTCTCCTGCCTTCTCCCCATAACCTCTGACACGATAGAGTCATCATAAGTCATAAAGTCTTACAGCGTGGAAACAGGCCCTTCGGCCCACGCCGGCCAACATGTCCCAACTACACTGGTCCCACCTGCCTGTATTTGGTCCATATCCCTCTAAACCAGTCCTATCCATGTACCTATCTGATTATTTCTTAAACATTGCGATAGTCCCTGCCTCGACTACCTGCTCTGGCAGCTCGTTCCATACATCCACCACCCTTTGTGTGAAAAAGTTACCCGTCAGATTCCTATTACATTTTTTCCTCTTCAACTTAAACCTATGTCATCTGGTCCTCGATTCATCTCCTCTGGGCAAGAGAATCTGTGCATCTACCCGATCTATTCCTCTCATGATTTGATACACCTCAGTAAGATCTTCCTGTGGCAGTGTGGGTTTTCTCCAGGTGCTCCTGTTTCCTCCCACGTCCCAATGATGTGCGGGTTCATAGATTAATTGTCCCTCTGTGAATTACCCTAGTGTGCAGAGAGTATGCGAAAGTGAGATAACATAGAACTAGTGTGAACGGGTGATGGATGGTCAGCATGGACTCGGTGGGCCGAAGGGCCTGTTTCCACATTGTATCTTTCAATCAAACCTCTCTCTGATCTGCTTTGGGTTTTAAATATTCAATATGTGAGATGGTTGTGTTGGTTTCAGTCCAAGTCCTGGGCAGAAACGCACAGTCACGTTGGTGGGAATCGATAGAAATGTCTCAATGGAAACATTTAGTACAGGAATAGGTGTCATTTTGGGTCGAGAAACTTTTTCAGACACAGACATCTATTCCTTGTCTCCAGAGATGTTGCCTGACCCACTTTGTGTCTTTTGTTTACCTGATGGAGATGGCTCAGAATACGAACACATCCGGCCTTGGATCAGAAAATAGACACAAACAGCTGGATTAACTCAGCGGGCCACGCAGCATCTCTGGTGAGAAGGTCAAAGTCAAAGTCAAAAGAGTTTATTGTCATGTGTCCCTGACAGGACAATGAAAATCTTTCTTTGCATAGCACAACAGAACATAGAAGGCATTGACTACAATTCTATACATAAATACACCCATGAATTAATAAATTAATAAAGTGCAAATAACAGATGGAGGGATATTAATGTTCAGAGTTCCGAGCCAGGTTTAATAGCCTGATGGCTGTGGGGAAGTAGCTATTCCTAAACCGGGTTGTTGCAATCTTCAGGCTCATGTACCTTCTACCTGAAGGTAGCAGGGAGATAAGTGTGTGGCCAGGGTGGTGTGGGTCCTTGATGATGCTGCCAGCCTTTTTGAGGCAGCGACTGTGATAGAAGAATGGTCTCAACCCGAAATGTCACCCATTCCTTCGCTCCAGAGATGCTGCCTGTCCCGCTGAGTTACTCCAGCTTTTGTGTCTACCTTTGGTTTAAACCAGCATCTGCAGTCCCTTCCTAAACTTATTCCTTTTTCTTAGACCACACCAAGTGTCCAGATAACATTGATGTCCCCTCTATTAACGTGTCAGGGGCTACGGGGAGAAGGCAGATGAATGGAGTTGTGAGGGAGAGTTAGATCAGCCATGATCGAATGGCGGAGAAGACTTGATGGGCTTGATGAGCCTAATTCTGCTCCTATAACTTATGAGTTATGAACCATTACCGACACCCCTTCCCCATCACTGCTTTTCTCTGCAACTTAAAACATGCTTAATCCCCCAATGTTCTGATTAAGGACTTAGACCTAAATGTTAACACGTGCTTTTCCCACAGACGCTGCCTGACCCGGTGTGTAATCCCAGCATTTTCTGTCTTTTATTCATGGCATTAAATACATTTGTGATATGTTGTACGCAAAATAGCTCCTCCCTGTAATGTCCCGGAACGTTGTTTAAAGTACGTTGCGTGAACAGCTATGTAATATTCTCATACAAAATTGGATTCAATGGGGCCAAATTACTTTTTAAAATTCTCGGTAGCAACTAAGATCATTTTTTCAAATAATGGGGAAAACCTAATCACTTTCCACATTGCAGAATGTTAATAGGAATATAACAGGGGATAAAAAAAATTGTTTCTGATCTTTGCACATGTTTTACCTTGTCAAAGAGTGTGCGATGGATCCCTAATCTTGGGATGAAGCTGGCTAGGCAAATGCAGGAAATAAATTGAATTTTGAAAGGGCGTAGAGAGGATTCACCAGCATGTTTGTCACCTGGACTAGCGGTCTTCGAGTTACAGGGAGAGGCTGGATAGGCTGGGATTTTTTTCTTTGGCTGAGGGGTGACCTTATTGAACCAAGGCCACAAGAGGCATGGAGGGAGAGAACACTCACTGTTTTTTAGAGGATTCTAAAATAAGAGGGCATAGGGCTTAAGAGCTGGGTTTGAGCTGCCAGAGGAAGGTATAGAAGCCATTTGGACAGATATTTGAACAGGAAGGATTTGGAGATATTCGATTTAGGAAGGATTAAGGGATTTATGAGACAATGATGGAATGCCACAATGCAAAGCTGGTCAACATGGACAAGGTGGGCCGAAGGGCCTGTTTCCATGCCGTAGAACTATGAACCTTTGACTCCATTTCTCTAAGAGATTATTTAAAGGCAATTTTGTAAACCAGGGTGGCACAGAGTTGCTGCCTCACAGAGCCAGAGACTACGGGTGCTGTCTGTACGCAGTTTGTACATTCTCCCCATGACCACCTAGGTTTTTTTTCCGAGATCTTCAGTTTCATCCCACACTCCAGAGACGTACAGGTTTGTAGGTTCATTAGCTTGGTGTAAATGTAAATTGTCTCTAGTGTGTGTAGAATAGTGTTAATGTGCGGGGATCGCCGGTCGGCGCGGACTCGATGGGCTGAAGGGCCTGTTTCCGCGCAGTATCTCTAAACTAAACTAGAAATTAGGAATCAGAGTTCGTCCCACTGCATTTTAACAGAATACCTCCCTGACCCCTTACTTCAATACGTCTCTGATTTAGTCTCGCAAACAGGGACATCGAAACGCATGTTTAAATATCTGGTGCTCTTAACACCATCTTTCTGGCACTTGACGAAAATGTACTGTGGTGTCAAAAGTGTTAATCCTTGTAAATGAGTCAGCAAGTCGATAGAGTGATCTGTTGCCATAAAAAAAAGATGAGAAACATTGTTTAAAAACTGTAATGCATTATTCAAACAGCAATGTTTTCTGTATCCTTTGAAAAGCATTTTCTATAATGGGGTCCCCTGTTTTTCTATGTAATTATCTGCAGTTAACAGCATTTCTCCTCATAGTCACTCCAGAATGCAAACCACTCTCTCAAACCATTCCCAAACTATCTGCCTTACTCTACATATAATCATTCCAAGGTGCCATCTACCTTCGGTGAAGTTGCCAATGTGAATCTTATCCCTCTGTCTGACTTATTGCTGAGCCATTCAGATTGGTTTAGTTCAGTTTATTTATTGTCACGTGTACCGAGGTACAGTGAAAAGCTTTTTGTTGCGTGCTAACCAGTCAGCGGAAAGACAATACATTATCACAATCGAGCCGTCCACAGTGTACAGATAAATGATAAAGGGAATAACGTGAATAACGTTTGGTGCAAGATAAAGCCAGTAAAGTCCGATCAAAGATGGTCCGAGGGTCATCAATGAGGTAGATAGTAGTTCAGGACTGCTCCCTCGTTGTGGTAGGATGGTTCAGTTGCCTGATAACAGCTGGGAAGAAACTGTCTCTGAATCTGGAGGTGTGCGTTTTCACACTTTTGTACCTTTTGCCCGATGGGAGAGGGGAGAAGAGGGAGTGGTCCTTGATTATGCTGCTGGATTTTGGACTGGCTATCGGGCAAAGTACAAAGTGCTGGAGAAACCCAGCATGTCAGGCAGCATCTGCGGAGAGAATGGATAGGCTATGTTTCGGGTCGGGACCCTCTTACCTAGGGCTGTGAGTGAGTGGTGTGTAGCTGGTTCAGAGAGGAGGGTGAGGTTGGAGCGGGTGAGGGGAGTGGAGTGGCCAAGAAAGTTGACGCCACGTTGGCAGTTGGAAATACCAAGGTCTAGAGAGGATAGAAGGGGCGGTAGAAGGAGTCTAGGAAGAGAGAGAATAGAAACGTAGAAACATAGGTGCAGTAGTATATCAGCGTCCTTTATGTGGCAACTATTGGCATACCGTGGGTATCCAGGCAAAGAATTTCACTGTGATGTGTCACGTGACAATAAAGTATTAATTCATTCATTATCTCGGTCACCACAAAGTTGACAACATGAGCAAACAAGGACATGAGACATAGATCTATTCAGATATATTGAAAATAGGTGCAGGAGTAGGCCATTCGGCCCTTCAAGCCAGCACCTCCATTCAATATGATCATGGCTGATCATCCAAAATCAGTACCCCGTTCCCGCTTTTCCCCCATATCTCTTGATTCTGTTCGCCCTAAGAGCTAAATCTCTTGAAAACGTCCAGTGAATTGGCCGCTGCTGCCTTCTGTGGCAAAGAATGGTGTGGATGGGAGAAGGAGGTTGTTACTGGGATCCAAGGACTTCCCTTGCCGGAGAAATTGGCAAGGGAAGCTATGCCAGAGGACACAGGTTCAAGGTGAAGGGGAAAAGATTTAATAGGAATCTGAGGGGTAACTTTTTATGGTAAACGGAACAAGCTTCCAGAGGAGGTAATTGAGGCTGTGACTATCCCATCGTTTAAGAAACAGTTAGAAAGGTACATGGATAGGTATGGTGGGATATGGACCAAGCGCAGGCAAGTGGGACTAGTGTAGCTGGGACATTGTTGGCTGGTGTGGGCGAGTTGGGCAGAAGGGCCTGTTTCCACACTGTCACTCTACGACTCTATGAATATTGGGATACAGAGCAACTATTGGTAAACAGTACACAGTGGCACACCTTTCTGGTAATCAATTATCAGAACACTAACCCCGAACATCAATGAAATCTGTAGAAATAAGTACAAAAAAGCTCAATTGCACCAAAATCTGATTTTGAAAACAAAAAGCCTGCCATCAAGTTGAATATGTAATAGAACCGAGGAAAAGGTTGTTCCGAAATAAAAAGCGTTGATTTCTAAATAGTTTGCTTGCTTGTTTTTTTAATTAAATCAGTGCTATCATTCTTGGAACGTGCATGCTTTCTGCATTCTGTGGTGAAGAGTCCGTTTTATGCTCCTTTCCCGCTGCCTTTTTCTTTTGTGAAATTCTGAATGTACATAAAATTGTTTATTATTGGATTGAACTTTTTAAACTTCTAGTGAATAGATGTAGTTGGAACGCTGTAATGTAGTTTTACAATACGTGCTCACCATTGGGTTTTTAATAATAGAAGTGCTTGCTATTTAGATGAGGTTACAACACGGTGCGTATAGTTTCTCTACTGTGACAAGTCTGAAATGGTTGACCTCTGACCTGGCCTCGATTCAAGCCACCCTTTAAAGTTAGAATTTTTTTTTTCTCTAAAGTCAATAGCGTCAGCTGATGCGGGAGAAAATAAAAATAGCCTTTTCTTGAGGCTCAGCAGTGGAAGATTCCACCTTTCTAGATTGCCGTTGCATTTAAAACAAAGTAGTTATTATTTGGCTGGCATGGCAGTGGATTTTTTTTGCAGTAAAACAAAGTTGAATCATTCCATTCCGCTCAGATCGTTGCAGAGGAGAAACTATCAGCGTGTTTTGTGTCTTCTTTTCACACACTTGTAGTTTGGAGTTGTATTCATTTAAATGTACATTTGCAAGATGTGTGTAATTTAAGAAAAAATACATTTGATGGAAATCTTCGTGTGGTGTTTGTGATTTATTCCGACTAACGCAATCAGAGGACTGAAGTACACTGTTTGAACTTGAAGCTGCCGGCTTTCTTCACCTTCATAAGTGCTCGGAGCAGAATTAGGCCATTCGGCCCATCAAATCTACTCCGCCATTCAATCATGGCTGATCTATCTCTCCCTCCAAAACCCATTCTGCTGCCTTCCCCCCATAACCCCTGACACCTGCACAAGCATCCTCTTCACATCCACTCTATCCAGGCCTATATTTTTATTTCTTTCCAGGAAAATAAGCACTATGCAGTCTAGGTTGTCAGGTATTCAGGGTCTTAACATAACGTCTCTATCCGCGAATCCAAGCTGACATCTGCTGCAGCCACCTCCCACTACTTGGCACTGGATTCCTGCAAATTGACGCAAAGTGCTGCAGTGACACAGCGTGTCAGGGAGCTCCTCTGGAGAGAAGGAATAGGTGACGTTTCGGGCCATGACCCCCTGACTCTCAGTCCGAAGAAGGGTCTCGACCCGAAACGTCACCCATTCCTTTTCTCCAGAGATGCTGCCTGACCCGCTGAGTTACTCCTGCATTTTGTGTCTCCCTTGAGGATTGTTTGGCAGATGGGTAGGGGACAAAAGGACGTCAGTTCCAGCATCTGCAGCTCCTCGAGTCTCTATATGATCACCGAATCTTTTCTCAAAATAAATGGAAAATCCAACTGAACTATCCTTTTCCAGCACGGCAGCACCAACTAATCACTTTCCACTGTGGTGAAAATGTGCCGCTGAGTTACTCCAGCATTTTGTGTCTACCTTCAGTTTAAACCAGCGTCTGCAGTTCCTTCGTACACGCAGCATGTCAACATGACATCTCTATGCATTAGGATGCAGCGAAGGATACAATGGGCAGTGATTGTAGCTTCTGTAACCCGATGGTAACAGCGTAGATTGTTAACCCTCAGGCACTGCACTGCAATTCAGTTCAATTCACTGCATGTTTTAACGTTCAATTTTTTATGAGACCAGTTCATGATAGTAGCCTTTTACAAAAGCGCACCATTAGTGTTGAGAGCACGCTTGACTGAAGTACTTAAGGGATATCGAGTCCACGTTAATCGCCTGAACCAAGATATGGTGAAAGAACAAAGTTACAAGTATTACGGATTAAAATTAGCAGTGACGGCTGGTGCCACTTTTCTGGCACCTATCAGCTGCAAATCTGAATTATAAAGTAAATCGCGGAAATCTTCCCCTCCCCATGTGGATTCAGAATAGGATCAATAGGAAAGGTTATTAGTAATTCTAAGGTTATTAGAAATGGATCAAAAAATACAGGCTACCCTGAGTATTTTAATGAGAAAGACAAGCCAATAAATAATATGGATGATGCGGTTAACAAATTCTTTGTAAATGTGGGGCCAGATTTGACAGAAAAAATTAATGACCCAGAAACAAAAAGAAGGGGCGGATACTGATCTTTGGGATAGAAATACTAGTTCTATCTTCCTTAGAGCAGTCGAAGGAAAATAAATCATAGCCACTGTAAGAAAATGTAAAAGCAAATCTACTACTGATTGGAATGATATTGATATGATTATAAGAAAAAACGTTATTGAAGAAATTGCAGAACCATTAACTCATATCTGTAACATGTCTTTTCAATCCGGTAAATTTCCGAACAAAATGAAAATAGCAGAAGTAATACCATTATTATAAAACTGGGGATGGACACCATTTCACAAATTACAGGCCTATTTCTTTACTCTCCCAATTCTCCAAGATCCTTGGAAAAACCTTTTACAGAGACTTGAAAATTTCATTGGAAAACATAAGCTTTTTGGTCGACAGTCAATATGGATTCCGGACAGACAGATCAACATCTATGGCACTAATGGAACTAATCGAGAAAATCACAAATTGCATAGATAATAAAAAACTTGCAGTGGGAATATTCATAACTTAAAAAAAACATTTGATACTGTAAATCACGACATTTTACTCATGAAACTGGATAGGTATGGCATCAGAGGGGTTGGATTGGATTGGGCGAGAAGCCATTTAAGAAATGGGCAACAATTTGTAGATATAGGTGAACATAAATCAACTTACATGAACATAACTTGTGGAGTACCTCAAGGGTTACACAAAAAGCTGGAGAAACTCAGCGGGTGCAGCAGCATCTAAGGAGCGAAGGAGATAGGCGACGTTTCGGGTCGAGACCCTTCTCTGTGTTAGGGCCAAAGCTTTTCATAATATACATTAACGACATATGCAGCGTATCAAATATACTGAAATTGATTACATTTGCCGATGATACGAATATTTTTTGTTCCGGTGACAATTTGAAGCAGCTTTTGGAGGTCATCACATCAGAAATGAATAAATTAAAACAGTGGTTTGATGTCAACAAATTGTCTCTAAATTTAAGCAAAGATTATGCTATTTGGGAAACGTAAAACAAACCCTCAAGTACAATGAAAATAGATAACATAAGTATAGAAAGAGTAAATGAAAATAAATTTCTTGGTGTGATCTTAGACCACAAAATCTGCTGGAAACCACATATAAACCACGTCAAAGCAAAACTGGCAAAGTCTATAGTAATATTGGGAAAATCAAGACACATTCTGGACCGCAAATCATTACATACTCTGCATAATACACTCATATTGCCATATCTGAGTTACTGCGTGGAGATATGGGGTGACGCCTACAAAACCAACCTACAGCCGATATGCACATTACACAAAAGAGCAATAAGACTCATCAATAACGTTGGATATCTTGAACATACCAATTGATTATTCTTAAAGTCACATACACTGAAGTTCACCGATCTGGTTACATTTAAGACTGCACAAATCATGTACAAAGCAAGAAATAACTTACTTCCGGGAAACATACAAAAACTGTTTATGGAAAGACAGGGCGGGTATAATTTGAGATGGGAACTTAATTAAAAAAAACTCAATGTCAGATCAATTCTTAAAAGTATGTGCAGAGCAATCTGTGGGGTGAATTTGTGGAATGGTTTGGAGCACGAGATAAAACTTAGCACAAACATACTTCAGTTTAATAAGATGCACAAAAACACTTTTTTAAAAGGATATTGGGATGAGGATAGGTGATTGTGAGTGGGGTATTTGTTATACTGGTTGTATTGGGAAGGGTGGTTATAGGGTGATGGGTTGTATATATGGCTAAGATACTGTATAGTACAGGAGGGTTTTTTCTTTTTCCTTTTATATTTTTCCTCTTTATTTTGAATGGCTTTGTAAATATTTGTAAATATTTGATTAGTGTATAAATATAAATAATTTGGTGTACATATGTAAATAGGTGTTTATAGCTGCTAAATTTGTATAGGATAATTATAAGCAGTTGAATAAGGGGTGGGAATTAATAAGCTTTGGCTTCTCCCTGCTCCTTTTCGGACACATACGATATAAATATTGTTTATGACACTTCATAAATGTTCCTGTTTTTTTGTTTTTTTGTATGCTGTTTCATATTTGCTTTTTATTCTTTTATTCTGATCAAAATAAAGAATTAAATAAATTAATAAATGGATCATTCGCAACTTTCTCTCCATCTCCAGAGATGCTGCCTGTCCCGCTGAGTTACTCCAGCCCTTTGTGTCCATCTATGATCTAACCTCATGGCGTGTACCCATTTATAATGAACACATGTATAAGCCCCACTCCTCTCCCCTTCCAAGTCAAGAGTGTTTTATCCTCATATGTCCCAGGCAGAACAATGAAATCCTTACTTACGGCAGCACAACAGAATATGTAAACATAGTACTCTGTAAACGATATAATAATTGAGAAAAAAAGTTCAGTATGTCTGTATATATATATATGTATGAATATGTATGTACACACACACACATATATATACATATACTGTATGTACACACACATACACACACACACACACATATATATGCATATACTGTATGTACACACACATATACATATATACACACACGCACACACATATACATATACACACACACACACATAAAAACAAACTAATATTAATAGTGCAAAATGACAAAAACAACTACAGCACCCATGGGTGAAGTTTCACAGGGAGATCGTGCAAACTCCACAGGGAGACCATGCAAACTCCACATGGACAGCAGCCAAAGTCAGGATCAAACTGTGAAGCTGAAGCAGAATGCCCTGCTGCTGTTTCCATGCTGCTGCCTCACCGAGCCGCCAGAAGAGGAGCAAAAATGAAGAGTAATTTTCCCGATACAGTCGCTAGACTGGGCGGCACGGTGGCACAGTGGTAGAGTTGCTGCCTCACAGCGCCAGAGACCCGGGTTCCATCCTGACTACGGGTGCTTGCCTGTACGGAGTTTGTACGTTCTCCCCGTGACCTGCGTGTGTTTTCTCCGGGTTGCGGTTTCCTCCCACACTCCAAAGACGTACAGGTTTGTAGGTTAATTGGCTTGGTAAAATTATAAGTGATCCTTAGTGAGTGTGTGGGGATCGCTGGTCGGCACGGACTCAGTGGGCCGAAGGGCCAGTTTCTCCGGTGTATCTTTAAACTAAACTGAACTAAAAGTGCTGGAGTAATTCAGCAGGTCAGGCAGCATCTCGGAAGAATATGGATAGGTGACGTTTCGCATCGGGACCCTTCTCCAGACTCTGACTGAGCCAATCCTCTTCCAAGCTGCCATAGAAGATTGAGATGGTTATGAACACGGTAATGCATAACCTGCAGGAGGATATATCATTTCCTCATGTTAATCCTGTAGGATCACCAAAAGTAGGAAATATAAACCTAACATTCATGCAACTTTAATCAATCACCTCACGTTTAAAGCAGCTGAACATGTAATTATAATCCTTGAATCCATCGCTCATTGATTCCACCTTCACAGCTGGTGTTTAAAATAATTGCTTCCATAGGTCTTTCTGATTAATATATCAATTGCAGAACTAGTACAACTCGCTAGCTAACATGCTAAATGTGTAGGAAGGCACTGCAGATGCTGGTTTGAACCAAAGATAGACACAAAATGCTGGAGTAACTCAGCTGGACAGGCAGCATCTCTGGGGAGAAGGGATGGGTGACCTTTCGGGGCGAGACCCTTCTTCGGACTGACATGACCAACCCTAACATGCTAAGTTGTTTTATGCACAAAACGGAAAACGGAGAAATAGTTTGCTGCCTCACAGCGCCAGAGACCCAGGTTCGATCCTGACTCCGGGTGCTGTCTGTATGGAGTTTGTACGTTCTCCCCGTGACCTGCGTGGGTTTTCTCCAGTTGCTGCGGTTTCCTTCCACACTACAAAGACGTACAGGTTTGTAGGCTAATAGACTTTGGTAAAATTGTAAATTGTGCCTAGTGTGTAGAATAGTGCCAGTGTACAGCTGATCGCTGGTCGGCATGGACTTGGTGGGCCGAAGGGCCTGTTTCCGCATGTACCTCTAAAATCTCTAAAGTCTAAAGTAATGTCGTTTCATGCTTTACACACATCATTGTCTGCATTACACGAGGTTGGTCATTTTATCCAAATAGTTTATTTGAAATATTTTGAATGATACGACTTAAATATGACCTATTTTTTTTATGAGTGGATTGTAATTAAATGAACATTGGTTGCTAACTATTATAAAATTATGCATTTCCCATTGTAACTGAATTCTCAGCAGTGGGAGGGACACATATTTACTTTCCACAGCGCCTTTAGTTTAGTTTAGTTTAGTTTAGTTAAGAGATGCAGCATGGAAACAGGCCCTTCGGCCCACCGAGTCCGTGCCGTCCACCGATCACCCCGTACACTAACACTATCCTACACACACTGGGGACAATTTACTATTACACCAAGGCAATTAACCGACAAACCTGCACGTCTTTAGAGTGTTGGAGGAAACCGGAGCACCCGGAGAAAACCCACACGGTCACGGGGAGAACGTACAAACTCCATACAGACAGCATCCATAGTCAGGATCGAACCCGGGTCTCTGGCACTGTGAGGCAGCAACTCTACCGCTGCCCCACAGGCTTGGTCAATTTTTTTATCAACGATATTAATCCTTGCACAAGGTGAGAAATAAAGATGTTCGGGAAATCGGGACTGCACCTCAGCTGGCGGCAAGATCAGACATTCAGTAGTCAGATAACAGAGGGGAAGAAACTGTTCCTGGTAATCCTGCAAATGATCCATATCCCTTACCTGATCTCCCAGTTGCTAAACACGTTAACTCCCCTTCCCATTCCCACACTGACTTTACTGTCCTGGGCCTCCTCCATTGTCAGAGAGAGGCCCAGCGCAAATTGGAGGAACAGCACCTCATATTTTGCTTGGGCAGTGGCGTGAATATCTCTGATTTCTCTGACTTCAAGTAACCCTTGCTTTCCCTCTCTCTCCATCCCTCCCTCCCCCACTCTAGTTCTCCGACCACCCTGCATATCCAAGGAAAATACTTATGTGGTGACTTGGCTGTGATAGCTTTGAGAGCATCTCTATTTACAGCAGATGATGAATGAAAATGTTCGGAAGTGACAAATGTCTGGGTGCTGGTGAGGACTATTTGTCAGACGCGCTGGTCTCCACATTCACCTGCTCGTTCCCTCCCAGCACCAGCAGCTGTTGTGAGTTTCTGTAAATAGACACAGAACGCTGGAGTAACTCAGCGGGACAGGCCGCATCTTGATTAGGACGGGTGTCAGAGGTTATGGGGAGAAGGCAGGAGAATGGGGTTAGGAGGGAGAGGTAGATCAGCCATGATTGAATGGAGTAGACTTGATGGGCCGAATGGCCTAATTCTACTATTCCTTATGACTTTATGTCCTTACGCACATATATCCGGAGAGAAGGAATGGGTGACGCTTCGGGCCGAGACCCTAATCCAGACTGAGGGGTGAGGGAGGCACGTAGAGATATGGAAGGGTTAGGCGTGTAAACGAGAGATCAAATGGCACGAAGCACAAGGAAAATGTAGAATGGTTCGTTGTTAGCGGAGGGGAAGCTACAAGGAGGCATGCAATGTAATCAGGAGGGCAGTCAGACTGGTCGGATAACTAGGATGGAGGAGAAATGGAGAGAGAGGGAAAGCAAGGAGAGAAGAAAATGCATTCAGTTCAGTTTAGTTTATTGTCTCGTGTACCGAGGTACAGTGAAAAGCTTTTGTTGCGTGCTAACCAGCCAGCAGAAAGACAATACATGATTACAATCGAGCCATTCACAGTGCAGATACATAATCATAATCATAATCATACATTATTAACAAAGTATGTTTTGCAACATATGAGGAATTTGATTTGCCATACAGTCGCACCAATAAAAAGCACCAGAACACACAAAACACATTTTAACACAAACATCCACCACAGTGACTCCTCCACATTCCTCACTGTGATGGAAGGCGAAATAAAGTTCAATCTTTCCCCTCTTTGTCCTCCAGTAGTCGGGAGCCTCAGGCCTTCTGTTGACGGGACGATCTTGACTCCCGTAGCCGGCGGCGTTTGGGCCTCCTCGTCGTCAGGGTGATCAAGCTCCTGCATCGTGGGGGGGGGGGGGGGGGGGGGGGGGGGGGGGGGGGGGAAATCTCACCTCCCCTGCGCCGGGCGATCTACCCCGGGTCGGGGCTAGTCGAACGTGGTGTGGCTTTTGGAGCTTCCCGACATCGGTCTCTTACCCGAGAATGCGAGCCCCTCGATGATGAGGGGATAACGGTTAGTGCAACGTAAAGCCAGTAAGGAGCGTGGAGCGTGGAGCGTGGAGCGTGGAGCGTGGAGCGATTGTAATATGAGTTTGTAGATCTGCTTCTGCCGCCGGATTCAAACCCAGAGAGTTGTAAATCTGTGGAATTCTCTGCCACAGAAGGCTGTGCAGCCCAAGTCACTGGATATTTTCAACAGAGATTTAGATTTAACTCTTAGGGCTGAAGGAATCAAAGGACATGGGGAGAAAGCAGGAACAGGGTACTGATTATGGATGATCAGCCATGATCATATTGAATGGCGGTGCTGGCTCGAAGGGCCGAATGGCCTACTCCTGCACCTATTGTCTATGTTTCTATGTTTTTTGGCAAGCTTATAGTCGCATGTTGTATTCTTACATTAGATTTTCAATACGAACTGATTTCTTTCTTTAATCTTTCCTTGCTTTCCCCGTCCCCTCACACACACAGTTGGAGGTTAATTATAAACCATGTCTAACCAACGATGCTAAATGATACGGCTGTGATGTGTTGGGGGATGTGTCGATTTCAATTCTGCTGCAGATCATTCATCGGGGGGAGGGGGGGGGGGAAAACGTACAACGAACGACGCCTTCTTGCGTCGATGTTGGGAAATGCAAATCTTTATAAATCATTTCTTTGACAAGAGGATGCTTTCCTTTCCGTTGGATTCAGCTGGTCACGACCAGGAAGTGATGATCAAAGGGTTGCTCCCCTTTCCTCTCTCTCACTCTCTTTGTTCTCTGTCGCAAGTCCAAGGCTGCAGGACGATCGCAGATCAGGCTGGTTTAAAGAACCGGTTGCCAAACACTTTAACTCCCCCTCCCATTCCCACACTGACCTTTCTGTCCTGGGCCTCCTCCACTGTCAGAGTGAGGCCCAGCTCAAATTGGAGGAACAGCACCTCATATTCCGCTTGGACAGCGAACACCCCAACGGTGTGACATATTGATTCCCCTAACTTCAAGTAAGGGGGTGTGTGGAGTGCATAAGGGGTGGAATTGAGTTCTGAGCCTGGAGAGGAATTGACGTGAATAGTTGGGAGTGCACAGTAAAATAAAATGGCTCGGGGTAGGAGTAGTCTGCTGTAGGTTCTTAATGGTCGATGGGTCAGTGTAGGCATGATGGGCAGAAGGGCCTGTTTTTAGTTTAAGTTGTAGAGATACAGTGCAGAAACAGGCCCTTCGGCCCACCGAGTCCTTGCCGACCAGCGATCATCCCGTATACTAGTTACATCACACACCAGGGACAATTTACAATTTACAGAAGCCAATTGACCAACAAACCCCGTGGGAGGACACCAGAGCACCCGGAGAAAACCCACGTGGTCACAGGGAGAATGTACAGACATCAGCCGCACTTGGGATCAAACCCGTGTCTCTGGCGCTGTGAGGCTGTAATTCCACCGCTGCGCCACAGGCAACATTACTGTGCTATGAATCTCGGTAACTATAAACACACCAATGTCATGGACCTATCCATGTTCTCCAGAGATGCTGGCTAAGTTACTCCAGCTCCCCCCGTTCAGTTTGATTTAGTTTTGTTTGAGATACAGCACGGAAACAGGCCCACCGGGTCCGCGCCGGCCAACGATCCCCGCACATTAACACTATCCTGCACCCACAAGACACCAGGGACAATGTCTACATTCATACAAAACCAATAAACCTACAAACCTGTACGTCTTTGGAGTGTGTGAGGAAACCGAAGATCTCGAAGGAAACCCACGCAAATCATAGAAACATAGAAACATAGAAATTAGGTGCAGGAGTAGGCCATTCGGCCCTTTGAGCCTGCACCGCCATTCAATATGATCATGGCTGATCATCCAACTCATTATCGCGTACCTGCCTTCTCTCCATACCCTCTGATCCCCTTAGCCACAAGGGCCACTTCTAACTCCCTCTTAAATATAGCCAATGAACTGGCCTCAACTACCCTCTGTGGCAGAGAGTTCCAGAGACCCACCACTCTCTGTGTGAAAAAAATTCCTTCTCATCTCGGTCCTAAATGATTTCCCCCTTATCCTTAAATCACGGGGAGAACATGTGAACAAACTCCGTACAGACAGCCCCCGTAGTCGGGATCGAACCCGGGTCTCCGGCGCTGCATTCGCTGTAAGGCAGCAACTCTACTGCTGCGCCACCGTGCCGCCCTACTCCAGCACTCTGTGTCTTTCATTGATAAAAAATATTGAAATGCTTAATGGAACAACAGATAATCAAATCCAGCATTTCTTATAATCGGGATCAGTGAAGGAAAGTTAAATCTTCACTTCAATCGCCAGGAATTTATTTCTTGCTTCATATATTTAATTTTGTCTTGGAACCGATAAAGAACAAAGGAAGATAGACACAAAAAGCTGGAGCAACTCAGCGGGACAGGCAGCATCTCTGGAGAGAAGGAACGGGTGACGTTTCAGGTCGAGACTCTTCTTCAGACTGATCGATGAGAGTCAGGGGAAGAGGGAGACTCGTGATAAGGAAGGGCAAGGTGTGAAAATGTTCATATTGTTGGATTGTAAACTATCCAAGCAGAATATAAAGTCAGTCTGAAGAAGGGTCTCGATTCGAAACGCCACCCACTCGTTCTCTCCAGAAATGCTGCCTGTCCCGCTGAGTTACTCCAGCATTTTGTGTCTATCGTCGGTTTAAACCAGCACCTGCAGTTCCTTCCTGTACACTTCAATAAACCAGCATCTGCAGTTTCTTCCGACACAAAGAACAAAGGACTTTTGGTTGACCCTCAAAAAGCAGATCAATCCTGCCATCTAGTGGGCTGCGGTGGTTTTTCAGGTGTAGCCGTTTCTCAACCTCGACAGTCTCGGGCTGAGATTTCTGCTGCAAATATTATTAAAAGTTGAGTCGCCGCAAGCAAGAGGTTATTCTGTAGTCTCTTTGGATATCAATCTCCGCCTTTAACTATACCCTGTGTCTTGGTCTCCACAGCTGTCTGTGGCGACGAATTCCACAGATTCACCAAATAAATTCTGGCCAAAGAAATTCCTCTTCATCTCCTTTATAAAAGCACGTTTTTTTATTCTGAGACCTCTGCCCCCTGCTTCTAGACATTCCCATTACAGGAAACATCATCTCCACATAGGGTAGCACGGTGGCGCAGTGGTAGGGTTGCTGCCTCACAGCTCCAGAGGCCCGGGGGTTCGATTCTCACTACAGGTCCTGTCAGCCAGCAGCTGTGTGGGGGAATAGAGGGAATCTGAAACATAGAAACATAGAAACATAGACAATAGGTGCAAGAGTAGGCCATTCGGCCCTTCGAGCCAGCCATTCAATATGTTCATGGCCGATCATCCAAAATCAGTACCCCGTTCTAAGAGCTAAATTTAACCCTCTCTTGAAAACATCCAGTGAATTGGCCTCCACTGCCTTCTATGGCTGAGAATTCCACAGATTCACAACTCTCTGGGTGAAAAAGTGTTTCCTCATCTCAGTCCTAAATGGCCAACCCCTTATTCTTAAACTGTGAGTGAAGAAGGGTTCCGACACAAAACATCACCTATCCATTCCCTCTACAGATGTGCTGCAGCAACCCGGGCGGCTGCTGCCTCACAGCGCCAGGTACCCCGGTTCGATCCTGACTACGTGTGCTGTCTGTACGGAGTTTATATGTTCTCCCTGTGACCTGAGTGGATTTTGTCTGAGATCTTCAGTTTCCATCCCACACACCAAAGACGTACAGGTTTGTAAGTTAATTGGTTTGGTATAAATATAAATTTTCCCTAGTGTTTGTAGGATAATGTTAGTGCACAGGGATCGCTGGTCGGCGCAGACTCGGTGGGCCGAAGGGCCCATTTCTGCGCTGCATCTCTAAACTAAATGGGTCGGGCAGAATCTCTGGAGAACACAGATTACAGTTACGGATACAGTAGAGTTTATTGTCACGTGTACCGAGGTACAGTGAATAGCTAACCAGTCAGCGGAAAGACAATCAAGCCATTTACAGTGTACAGATACATGTTATAGGTATGTTACAAAACTTACCTTCAGCGGCGCTGCAGTTTTGCCGCTGGCCGTGTGTGCGACCTTGGCGCCTTTAAGGGGGGGGGGGGGGGGCCGGGGTAAAAATGCGTTTTTTCCGCTTGCCACCACAATTATATTTTCTCGGAGTGCAAGCCATTTCTGGAGATGCGTTCCGAATGTCGGTAAGTTAAATTTTTTTTTTTTTAATTGCCCGATTAGTTCAGCTCTGCAGTAAAATAAAAAATAGCTCCTAATGCCGTGAACGGCAACAACGGGGACGGATTTTACGTAGGGGACAGGTAAGTGAAAGCTGTTTATTTTTACATATAAACTTGCTTTTTTAGGGGACTTTAATCAATATTTCATGTGAAACGGTGATTTATTCCCCATATGAACCGGCAATGTTTTTCCTGCCGATATTGGGTTTAAATTCACCGCAACTGCAACGTTCCAATACATCGCGTTCCAGAAAATCCCACTCGCAAGCTGTTTAAGATGCCCATTAATTTATGGGCATTAAACACTAAATTCCATCAATTTGGCCTATAAGTTAATGACAATTAGATTTAAAAATCATGTTATATTGTGAATTCTTGTGTGAATGTTATTTGGACACTTAGGCTTTTTAAAAAAACGTTAATCTTTTCTTAAAAAATGGATAGATGTTTAGATCTAGTAATTGAATTTTGTAATTAGCTACAATTGGGTAACTAACTAATTATATGCTTTAATTTCAGGTTCTCCAAGTAAGATTGTTTCATATTAGTTTCAGAATGCTTCAATCTATAATAACTGAAAATGTATTTCAGTTCTCGTAATTTTTAAGATAGTTATGGGCTTTTGACTGTCCTCGATCACAACTTTTGTGTTAAGTCAATGGAAAGGCAATGGGGAACACAATGCTAATTTCCGAGTATGAAAACGGCCATAACTTTTTTAATACTGAAGATATGAAAGTGAATTAGGTGTCAAATTAAACTTATTTTTATGCTTTATCTTTTGGGATAACAGACTTGATTTTTAAAATCTCAAAATTTTGTAACATTGCTACATGATAAAGTAATAACGTTTAGTGCAAGGTAAAGCCAGCAAAGTCCGATCAAGGATAGTCCGAGGGTCACCAATGAGGTAGATAGTAGTACAGTACTGCTCTCTGGTTGTGGTAGGATGGTCCAGCTGCCTGATAACAGCTGATACTCATTTTTTGATAGGTGACGTTTCTCGTCTCGACCCAAATTGTCACCTAACCAATATCATGATATGACAGACATTAACAATGAATATAGCAATACTTGTCCCTTCACCTCCCCCATCCACTCCTTTCGGGGACCTAAGCAGTCCTTCCAGGTCTGACAGAGGTTCACCTGCACCTCCTCCAACCTCATCTACTGCATCCGTTGCTCCAGATGCCAGCTGATCTATATCGGTGAGACCAAGCGGAGGCTTGGCGATCGTTTCGCCGAACACCTCTGCTCGGTCCGCAATAACCAACCCGACCTCCCGGTGGCTCAGCACTTCAACTTCTCCTCCCATTCCGTATCCGACCTCTCGGTCCTGGGCCTCCTCCACGGCCAGAGTGATCAACACCGCAAGTTGGAGGAACAGCACCTCATATTCCGCTTGGGCAGTCTGCATCCTCTGGGCTTAAACATTGAATTTTCTCAATTATGTTAACCCTGGCTGTCTCCTCCCCTTCCGACCTCTCCCTCAGCCCTCTGGCCCTGGCATTCCTTCTCTCTCTATCTCTCCCCCACCCAAGTCGCACTAGCTTCTCATTTTCACACTACAAACAGCTTACAATGGCCTGTTTCCTTTATCATCGATACTTTTTTGCATATCTTTCATTCATTGTTCTTTATCTCTCCACATCACCGTCTATATCTCTCGCTTCCCTGATCCCTAACCAGTCTGAAGAAGGGTCTCGACCCGAAACGTCGCCTATCTCCTTCGCTCCTTAGATGCTGCTGCACCCGCTGAGTTTCTCCAGCCTTTTGTGTACCCTAGCAATATCAATATTTGAACTATTTGAAGAAGGGTCCCGATCTGAAAAGTCACCTATCCATGTTCTCCAGAGTTCCTCCAGCACTTTGTGTCTTGTTTAATAGTTGAACGTAACGCACTTTCAGTTTAGTTTATTGTCACGTGTAACGAGGTACAGTGAAATGCTTTTGTTGCATGCTGACCAGTCAGCGGAAAGACAGTACATGATTACAATCGAACCATTCACAGTGTACAGATACATGATAAGGGAATAACAACGAGTGCAAGGTAAAGCCAGTTAAGTCCGATCAAAGACAGTCCGAGGGTCACCGATGAGGTAGATAGTAGTTCAGGACCGCTCTCTGGTTGTGGTAGGGTGGTTCAGTTGCCTGATAACAGCTGTGAAGAAACTGTCCCTGAATCTTATTAACGAGCAAGATCGATTCTTTGCATTTCTTAGTGTGGTGGCAAAGAAACATAGACCAAAACACACTGACTGCACAACTTGTGCATGCAGTTATTGGAATGCATCTATAAAGAGATGCGATATTGCATGAGTTGGCTTCAAAACCACTTGTGGCACTGCACACCACCAAATTCAGGGTTGTTTCTTCCCAGCTGTTATCAGGCAACTGAACCATCCTACCACAACCAGAGAGCGGTCCTGAACTACTATCTACCTCATTGGAGACCCTTGGACTATCTTCAATCGGAATTTACTGGCATTATTTTGCTATTCACGCCTATTGACGCTATTCACGTTTTTCCCCTTATCATGTATCTGTACACAGCGGATGGCTCCATTGTAATCTTGTATTGCCTTTCCACTGTCTGGATAGCAACATCAGAAAATGTGACAATAAACTAATAACCAGACAATGCCACAGACCCGGGTTCGATCCTGATCCATAGTGGGCCGAAGGGTGTGTTTACGTGCCGTGTCTCTAAAGTTTAAAGTCTACAGTCTTTCTGTTCCTGATAATAACATTTGAGTTAACGTTTCAGGAGAGGTCTCACATAAGGTAAATGAAAGAAATGAACCATAACTAATGGCCTTAGCTTCCGGTTGGGATATTAAATGTCAAATGCGTACGCCAAGAAAAAAAACTAGATTGAACGATTAAAATTATAGTAAAACCAAACGTCTGTGGTCACGATAATTCAACTAAGCAAATGTAAGCGGTAGAGAGATGAGAGAGTGTAGAAAGGAACTGTAGATACTGGTTTACACCAAAGATAAACACAAAATGCTGGAGTAACTCAGTGGGACAGGCAGCGTCTCTGGAGAGAAGGAATGGGTGACGTTTAGGGTCAAGACCCTTCTTCAGATTTGTTAGGAAATGTTCCCATTTCCCTAACTTGTCTGAGGAAGGGTCTCGCCCATTCCTTCTCTCCAGAGATGGCACCTGTCCTGCTGAGTTGCTCCATCATGTCTATCTTTGGGGACATGAGGGAGCCATGCCTCATGGGGAACTGTATTCAGAGACTGACATGAAAGATTCAGTGTTGGGGCAGGCATTCATTTTCCAGGCTCCAGGCAAGTTGGCCTGTGGCCAAGTTGGCCCGTGACGTCGGCGAGGCTGAAGATCCCACGGACCGGAACGCTTGGCTGACGGAGCCTGGGTTGGCAGAGCCCGCGGAGGCGTCCGTAGAGGACCCGGCAGCGTTAGTGGAGAGGTCGATGCGGCGGTCGATGATGGCGCCGGCCAACGGACGAGGACAGACACGTGGAAGTGGGGACGCTGCTGCCAAGGGAAGGAACAAAGGAGGACCCGGCGTGGGGGGACCAACGTGAGGAGGGGGGAGGGGGAGATCAAAGGGGGAGTCGGCGCGGATACTGTGCATACTTTGTAACTATGTCAGCGCCCTCTATGTAGCGACTATTGGCAAACCGTGTGTATGCAGGTAAAGAATTTCACTGCCACTTGTCACATGTGACAATAAAGTATTAATTCATTCATTACCTCAATCATCACAAAGTTGACCACATAAGCAAATGAGGACTTGAGACCTAGATACATAAATATATCCAAATTAGTGCAGGATTAGGCCATTTGGCCCTTCGAGCCATGTGATCATGGCTGATCATCCACAATCAATGCCCCGTTCCTGCCTTCTCCCCATACCCCTGATTCTGCTAGCCCTAAGAGCTAAATCTAACTCTCTTTTGAATGCATCTAGTGATTCACTGCCTCCACTGCCCTCTGAGGCAGAGAATTCTCAGATTCACAACTCTCTGACATTTTAAAGAGTGGAGGAAGAAATGACTCCTGATATCGCAGAAGATATGAAAGGTGGGTTTTTACGGTTCTGACTGGCTTATCCTAGTTACAGCTCTTCACTGCACCTTGGTACACGTGACAATAGACTAGTCTCTGCCACAGAGGGTAGTTGAGGCCAGTTCATTGGCTCTATTTAAGAGGGAGTTAGATGTGGCCCTTGTGGCTAAGGGGATCAGCGGGTATGGAGAGAAGGCAGGTACGGGATACTGAGTTGGATGATCAGCCATGATCATATTGAATGGCAGTGCAGGCTCGAAGGGCCGAATGGCCTACTCCTGCACCTAATTTCTATGTTTCTATGTTTCTAAACAGAACTCAAGCCCTTCTGCGTGCAGTTTACAGGTGAGCCACTAGATGTCTTTATAACCATATAACCATATAACAATTACAGCACGGAAACAGGCCTTCTCGGCCCTTCCAGTCCGTGCCGACCATTTATTTTCCCCTACTCCCATCTACCTGCACTCAGACCATACCCCTCCATTCCCTTCCCGTCCATATACCTATCCACTTTACTTTTAAATGTTAAAATCGATCCTGCCTCCACCACTTCTGCTGGAAGATCATTCCACACAGCCACCACTCTCTGAGTAAAGAAGTTCCCCCTCATGTTACCCCTAAGCTTCTGTCCCTTAATTCTCATGTCATGCCCTCTTGTTTGAATCTTCCCTACCCTCAATGGGAAAAGCTTATCCACGTCAACTCTGTCTATCCCTTTCATCATTTTAAAGACCTCAATCAAGTGCCCCCTTAACCTTCTGCACTCCAAAGAATAAAGACCTAAAGACCTTTACATGCTGATCGCTGAAGAGTTTTGCCATTTTATTGATAAATGCATCAGAAAATTAATCGGATTAAAAACCATCTAGGCAATGCTTTTCGGTGATTTAGCAAGGAAGAAGATAATGTTGAAAAGAACACAAAATGCTGGAGTAATTCAGCCGTCAGGCAGCATCTCTGGAGAACATGGATAGGTGACGCTTTCGGTCGGGACAGTTAGAGTTCCAGACTCATAGTCATAGAATCACACAGCACGAAATCAGACCCTTCGGCCCAACTTGCCCACACTGACCAACATGCCCCATCTATAACTCCAACCTGCCTATGTTTGGCCCACATCCGAAACCTGTCCTATCCATGCACCTGTCCAAATGTTTCTTAAACTTTGTGATAGCAATGTTCTTCAGACTCAGGGTCTTTAGTAACTTGTCAGTTTCTTTGTTGAACTAAATTAAGGCGCACGTTGCAATCAAAAGCGCTCGACCCGAAACATCACCCGTCCATGGTCTCCAGAGATGCTGCCTGACCTGCTGAGTTTCTCCAGCACTTTGTGGCCTTTTGTGTGTAAATCGGCATCTGCAGTTCCTTGTTTCTACAAGAAGATAATGTTGCTATATATAGCATGGACAATCACTTACTAAATATGATTCTAATGATCATTAATTCAATGGTTCAATAGTTCTTTATTATCAGATGTACCAAGGTAGAGTGAGACGTGTAGAAAGGAACTGCAGATGCTGGTTTAAACGGAAAATAAACACAAAATGCTGGAGTAACTCAGCAGGACAGGGATTCTGTTTTTGTATGCAGCTCAGTAAGATTATTGCCATGCATAAGTACAATCTCTGATTAAAAGCATAGAGTCATTGAGTGATAGAGCATGGAAACAGGCCCTTCGGCCCAAACTGCCCAACCGGCCAACATGTCCCAGCTACACTAGTCCAACCTGCCCGCGTTTGGACAATATCCCTCCAAACCTGTCCTATCCACGTACAGAAGCAGCCCACTATAGTCTATATACAAGCTTCCATATCCAAGAGTCTGTATACAAGAGTCCGTATACATCCATATACAAGAGTCTGTATACAAAGTCCGTATACAAGTCCGTATACAAGTCCCTGTAAGAGTCCATATACAAGAGTCCGTATACAAGTCACCATGTTTTGGCGCCATTTCTCAGTCCCAGCTGCAGTTGGCCGTAAAGCCCTGTTGCAGCCGTCACCTTTGCCCGGATCATCCCGTGGACCATCGTCCCTCTCCTCGCCCGGACACCCCCAGCCCTCGAGCCCCGGAGACGCCTCCCACAGCCGACCTTCAGGGCGCGGAAGGAAGGAAAGACTAAAGGGCCGTTCCTACCAGCATCCGCCTGCATGCGGCAAGCGCGACCAAACCGGCAGCGAGGGCCAAGCGGAGGTCGGGTGAGTGGTGCAACGCGGCGCAAAGTGAGGCGAACTTGGAGCGAAGTCTTAAAGGTAAGTTCGCCAGGACAGAGAGCGGCACACAGATAGGGGCACAGAGGCACGCATACAGAGGGCCACGGAGCCACACACAGAGAGGGTCACAGAGGCACCTACAGAGAGGGTCACGGAGGCACAACGTCGAGGCGGTGTGTAATGCGTCGAGGCAACTGCGAGCCGACAAGCCGTTGCCGCGCGGAATTTTTGAACATGGTCAGTTTTTCGGAGCCCCGCGTGATGTCGGGACGAACTCCGCACAATTCCGCACGGCTCCGGCGTTCGAAGTGGGACCGGCCCCGCGACGCCGGACGGCTCAAGCGACCACATTAGGTCGCGCTCATCGCATAGAGTTGCATGCTGGTGGGACAGGCCCTTAACTCTGTCCACCACTTTATTAATTGCACTGGGGTGCAGTAGAGTTGTTGAATCCTGTTTAGTTCAGTTTAGTTTGGAGATACAGCGCAGAAACAGGCCCTTCAGCCCACCGAGTCTGCGCCAGCCAGCGATCCCCGCACATTCACACTATCCTACGCACACGAGGGACAATTTACACTTATACCAAACCAATTAACCTCAAAAGCTGGAGAAACTCACCCTTCTTCAGTCTGATGCTGCTGCACCCGCTGAGTCTCTAGCCTTTTGTGTACCCTCGATTTTCCAGCATCTGCAGTTCCTTCTTTAACAATTAACCTCCAAACCTCCACGTCTTTGGAGTGTGGGAGGAAACCGAAGATCTCGGCGAAAACTCACGGTGTCGAGTGGAGAACGTCCAATCTCCGTACAGACAGCACCCATATTCAGGATCGAACCCGGGTCTCTGGCGCTGTGAGGCAGCAACTCTACCACTGCGCCACTGTTCACGTGAAATCTGGATATAACATCACTCTTCACCATCCTTTCGCCCTGATTTACATTTTTGAGAGAGGTTGTGCCAGGTACAAGCACGAAGCTGTTTTGTTTCACATCGAGTGAGTGATAAAATGGGGATTAATCATGGCCCCGTGCCAATACTGGGAAGCTAAAGTCAGCACTCCTCACGATGTTTAATTCCATCAGTTCAAGGGCGGGCACACACTCTCTGCCTCTGCATCCTCTAGGGCTATTTGCAGAGCAATAATCAGTGGATAAGGACGGAAGGTCACCAAGGCAATTATAGACACTTTTATTTTGATCTTGCTCCATAGAGTACAGAGGAGATGATTTATAACGAAGCAAGCACTTTGACTAAGTTACCTGTCTTGTCATTAGCTTTTATCGTTTTTTTTTTAATACATAATCCTCGGGCAGCGCAGCGGTAGAGTTGCTGCCTCACAGCGCCAGAGACTACGGATAATGTCTGTGTGGAGTTTATACGTTCCACCTGGAGCTTTTCTCCGGGTGCTCCGGTTTCCTCCCACACTCCAAAGACGTACAGACGTACAGGTTTGTAGGTTAATTGGCTTCTGTAAATTGTCCCTAGTGTGTGTAGGATACTGTTAGTGTGTGGGGATCGCTGGCGCAGACTCGGTGGCCAAAGGGCCAAGTTTGCACTAGTTCTATCCTGCACACACTAGGGGCAATTTACAATGTTTACCGAAACCAATTAACCTACAAACCTGCACGCCTTTGGAATGTGGGAGGAAACCGGAGCACCAGGAGAAAACCCACGCAGGTCACGGGGAGAACGTACAAACTCCACACAGGCAGCACCCGTAGTCAGGATCAAACCCAGGTCTCTGGCGCTGTGAGGCAGCAACACTACCTGCTGCGCCACCGTGCCAAAATAATGTTATCGAATTAATTGTTATCGAAATAATGACTGGTTGTTTTCTGGAACATGACCAATGATGGCAGATGTACGTTTACGTCAAGATTTTACTGCATTCAATTCTGGACACAGTCAGAGGGTCAAAAGACCCTTCGGCCCCACTCGTTCATGCCGACCATCTGAACTAGTCCCTGTGCCTTGTACCTGTCCAAGTGTCTTTTAAATGTTGTTATAGACCCTGCCTCAACTACCTCCTCTGGCAGCTCATTCCATATACGCACCTCTCTGGGTGCCGTGGTTTCCTCCCACACTCCAAAGACGTGCAGGTTTGTGGGTTAATTCGCTTCCGTAAAATTATAAATTGTCTCTTGTGTGTGTAGGATAGTGTTAGTGTACGAGATGATCGCTGGTCGGCGCGGACTTGGTGGGCCGACGGGCCTGTTTCCACGCTAAAGAATCTCTAAAGAAAATTAAACTAAACATAGAAACATAGAAAATAGGTGCAGGAGTAGGCCATTCGGCCCTTCGAGCCTGCACCGCCATTCAATGTGATCATGGCTGATCATCCAACTCAGTATCCCGTACCTGCGTTCTCTCCATACCCCCTGATCCCTTTAGCCACAAGGGCACATCTAACGCCCTCTTAAATATAGCCAATGAACTGGCCTCAACTACCTTCTGTGGCAGAGAATTCGAGAGACTCACCACTCTCTGTGTAAAGAATGTAAACTAATAAAATGGAATTAATTTCGGATGTCAGAGTCATACAGCATGTAAGCAGGCCCTTCGGCCCAACTTGCCCATGCCGACCAAAATGTCCCACCTAAGCTACCCACGTTTGGCCCATATCCCTCTAAATCTTTCCTATCTATGTACCTGCCAGACCTGTTAAAGTACCTGCCTCAACTGGGAGCTTGTGTAAGAAAGAACTGCAGATGCTGGTTTAAATCGAAGATACACATGAAATGCTGGAGTAACTCAGTCTGAAGAAGGGTCTCGACCCAGAACATCACCCATTCCTTCTCTCCAGAGATGCTGCCTGTCCTGCTGAGTTACTCCAGCATTTTGTGTCTCTCTTCAACTGGGAGTTTGTTCCATACATCCACCACTCACTGTGTGGAAACAATTGCCCCTCAGGTTCCTATTAAATCATTGCCCTCTCACCTTAATCATGGCTTCTGGCCTTTGTTTTCCCCTATAATGAGTAAAATATTCTGTGCATTCACCCTATGTTCCAATCATGAGCTTATACATCTGCTCAGTGCAGAATCGGTGGGCCGAAGAGCCTGTTTCCACACTGTTTCTCTAAAGCCTAAGAACCAAAGATGCTGCCCAACTTGCTGAGAGGGTTGCCAACTTTCTCACTCCCAAATAAGGGACAAAAGGTCGAAATACGGGACAAATTCCCGATGGCAATTCGTTGACCGACTCAGCCGTGGCTGGGTGAATGATGAGTTGGTCCGGGTGCTGGACTGCACACAAAGCCCAGCCGGCGGGCCGGATGAGGATTTGTGGCCCGGGACGCGTGATGTCGCGCGCAAAGTCCGGCGCCCCATCCAACTCGTGAACCGATGATCGGCCATGAGAAGGACGGGTGGTGGTGACGGTGGTAAGCGAAGGTCTGAAGGTCGGACAGCTGGCTGGGCTGCCGACCAACGGGGCGACGGGCGAGGCGCTGCTGCTGTTGCACTCCATGGGCTGCACTACGTCAAGGATGGGTGAGGCGGGGCCGGACGCGGCGCTCCGACCCGACAGTCCCCTTGACCCGCGAAGTAGCGGTCAAATACGGGACATGGGCAGTCCCGTACGGGACAAACCAATTTAGCCCAATATACGGGATGTTCTGGGACAGTTGGCAACCTTACCTGCTGAGGTACTCCAGCACTTTGTGTTATTTTTTTCTAAACCAGCATCCGCTTTTCTCTCTTTCTACGTGATTGTATCTACGAGTGAAGCTTTCAGCTTGGGTCCACCGAGTCATGAACATAGCTCACAAGCTCCAACCATTAATGCAATAATCCTCTTTAAAGATAAAGCCCTTAACGAGCTTAGAGTCAAGATTAAGTGAATTAGTAGAATCAGCCAGGGAGTAGCCCTTTAGTGTTTGACTGGACTGCAACCCCCACTCCCCCTTCTCTGGCCGCCCACTGTGGTGAGGTATGGTCATGGGACAGGTCCACCAAATCAAAGTGTCTGACGTCAGACACAGAATGCTGGAGTAACTCAGCGGGACAGGCAGCATCTCTGGAGAGACGGAATGGGTGACGTTTCGGATCGGGCCCTTCTCTCTAGAGGTCTCTGAGTTACTCCAGCATTTTAGTTTAGTTTAGTTTAGTTTAGAGATACAGCGCGGAAACAGGCCTTTCGGCCCACTGGGTCCGCGCCGACCAGCGATCCCCGCACATTAACACTATCCTACACCCACTAGGGACAATTTTTACATTTATACCAAGCCAATTAACCTACAAACCTCCATGTCTTTGGAGGGTGGGAGGAAACTGAAGATCTTGGAGAAAACACGGTCACGGTCAGGATCGCACCCGGGTCTCTGGCGCTGTGAAGCAGCAACTCTACCGCTGCGCAACTGTGGCACCCTCTAGCCTTTGTCACTAATTTCATACAGCCACAGGCTAGCATAAATGCAAATGGTACCTTAGATTGCTTGTTTTTAATGTGTAGAAAGGAACTGCAGATGCTGGTTTATACCGAATTAGATACAAAATGCTGGGTAACTCGGGCCGGGATGAGATGCTTTTCCAGAGATGCTGCCTGACCCGCTGAGTTACTCAAGCACTTTGGGCCTATCTTCATGCTCAGCTTCAGTGTGTCTTTTATTTTGTAACTTGAAGACATACATTTATAGAGTCATAGAGCGTGGAAACAGGCCCTTCGGCCCAACTAGTCCACACTGGCCAACATGCCCCATCTACACTAGTCCCACCTGCCCGTGTCTGGTCCGTATCCCTCCAAACTTGTCCTATCCATGTAACTCAGCGGGACAGGCAGCATCTCTGGAGAGAAGGAATGGGTGACGTTTTGGGTCGAGACCCTTCTTCAGGTTGGTCAGCGGAGCGGGAGATACACAGATAAGGAAACGTAAGGTGTGAACATAGGGCAACGGCAAGGAGATGAAGGAAAATGTAAAATAGATTATTTCCTTGAACTCCATTCCCTTTGTCCTATTTTCACACCTTACTCTTACTTATCTACCCAAAACCTCACCCATCCCTTCTCCAGCATTTGTTACTCCAGCATTTTGTGTCCATCTTCGGTTTAAACCAGCATCTGCAGTTCCTTCCTACACAGTATCTATGTAACTGTCCAACAGTGGTGTGATAAACTGAACATTTTGGTGAATTTGCAACCAAATCATTCTGATTTGTGACTCCTTAATCTGACTCCCTTTGTCTCCTTTGCACCTCCAGCCTTTGTCATTATTATTCAGCAAGCGTCTTTTAAAACCACCTTTTCATTCTCTACCAGTGCTACTAATGGTTAATCCAAAGGAACTTTTGATAGAAAAGGGAAATGATTGTAGGAACAAGTATTGCATCACGGCAACTCGAACACCCAGGAACGAAAAAGACTGCAAGACCTGCTGGACACTGCCCGGTCCGTCACGGGTACTGACCTCCCCACCATCGATGGGATCTACAGGAGTCGCTGCCTCAAAAAGGCAGCCAGCATCATCACAGACCCACACCACCCTGGCCACACACTCCTTTCAACCCTGCCATCGGAAAGAAGGTACAGGAGCCTGAAAACTGTAACGTCCAGGTTCAGGAACAGCTTCTTCCTTAGAGCAGTCAGGCCATTGATTAAACACTTATTAAATAATACAGCCTCCAAATAAGGCCTGAACTATATATACTTGGGGACATTAGTTTTGTCAATTTGTGCTATTAATATTTGTTTTTTCATGTGTGTGTGTGTGTAAAAACAAATAATAATAGTGCAAAATAAACAAAATAATAGATTTTTGGCACTATTATATGTGTGTGTGTGTATATATATATATATATATATATATATATATATATATAATATATATATATATACACACACACACACACACACACACACACATATAGATATATATATATATTATATATCTATATATATATATATATATCATATATCTATATATCTATATGTGTGTGTGTGTATATATATATATACACACACACACGCATACACACACACGCACACACACACACACTTTTTCATTTATTATATTGTTAACAGAGTATTGTGTTTATATATTAAGTTGTGCTGCTGTAAGTAAGAATGTCATTGTTCCATCTGGGACATATGACAATGAAACATTCTTGACTAGTTTAGACTACAGATGCTAGTTTACAAAAAAAAGACCAAGTTCTGGAATAACTCAGCGGGTCAGGCAGCATCCTCCGGAGAATGCTCATGTTCTCCAGATATGCTGCCAGACCCGCTCCAGCAATTTGTGGGTCCTTTTTAAGTGAAATTATTGCACTGAAATAAATAATGGTAAAACATAGAAAATAGGTGCAGGAGTAGGCCATTCGGCCCTTCGAGCCAGCACCGCCATGCAATATGATCATGGCTGATCATCCCCAATCAGTACCCCGTTCCTGCTTTCTCCCCATATCCCTTGATTCCATTAGCCCTAAGAGCTAAATCTAGCTCTCTCCCTCTCTTGAAAACATCCAGTGAATTGGCCTCCACTGCCGTCTGTGGCAGAGAATTCCACAGATTTACAATGCTCTGGCTGAGAAAGTTTTTCCTCGAAAAAGAGTTCTATTTTTCTGCTCGAGTTCCTCCTAATATGAAACCAGCAGTTCCACGTCTGGTTAACAGGGGGGAATTCCTCGTGACTTTGAGAGCTCCCTGTTCAGCTTTCAGGAATGGTAGAGTCTGCAACATTCAGGTTAAAATGCAAGCAACTTTGCAGGACAGATGAAAAGCTGTTATAGACTTGTTGACTGCTCAGTTTACAAAAGAAAGAAGGCACCCGCCTGATAAGTAAGTATAGTTTCTTGTTCCCCCTTAAAAGCATTATTATTGAGTTATTTCCGAAGTAATAAGGCTAAGTGATGGAAGTAATGGAAAAAGTGAACTTAAGAGTTTGGGGTGGGGGAGATAGTTATGTATGCCACAGACTCTGGCAAGTGTTAACACTGGAGTGTACGTATGAGGTTTACACATTCATTGGTGCTATTTTAGTTTTAGTTTGCGGAGGATGGTCTCCTCAATGAGGTTTTACAAAGATCAGCGGTACTCTGCTCTACAAGAAGAATGCCTTCAAAGCCAGCGGCTGTTTGAAGACCCTCACTTCCCTGCCGCAATCGAGTCGCTGTTTTACACCAACTCCCCACCCGGGGCGATTGAGTGGAGACGGCCAAAGGTAACAATGTGTTTACTGTTTAATGTCTGACGCGACGCAAAGTACGATATCACAGTACGATAGATAGATACAAAATGCTGGCGTAACTCAGCGGGACAGGGCAGCATCTCTGGAGAAAAGGAATGGGTGACGTTTCGGGTCGAGACCCTTCTTCAGACTGAGAGTCACGGTAAAGGGAAACGAGAGATAGAGACGGTACACACTGTAGAACATAGGACGTCACGGTGGCGCAGCGGTAGAGTTGCTGCCTCACAAGCGCCAGAGACCTGGGTTTGATCCTGATTACTGGTGCTGTCTGTGCGGAGTTTGCACGTTCTCCCTGTAACCTGTGTGGGTTTTCTGCGTTTGATTCGCTTTCCTCCAAAGATGTACAGGTTTGTAGGTCAATTGTCTCGGTATAATTGTAACTTGTTCCCAGTGTGTGTAGGGTAGTGTGTGTGCGGGGATCGCTGGTCGGCGTGGAGTCAGTGGGCCAAAGGGCCTGTTTCCGTGCTGTATCTCCAAAACTAAAACTAGTTTAGTTTAGTTTGTTATCAGGTGTAGTGAGGTACAGTGAAAAACCTTTGTTGTGTGCTATCCAATCAGCGGAATGACAATACACGATTACAAACTTAGACTGAAAGATGTGCAAAAGGATATGCAAATAAAATGATGATCAAGGATAGATGGAGCCCACAATGGTCCATTGTTGGCTGTGGGGAAGGTGATAACGAGTGGATACAAACAGAGAAACTAAGCAGGACGACACTGAAACTGGTAGATGACTAGGGTGGGGGAGGAACGGAGAGAGAGGGGATGCAAGGGTTACTTGAAGTTGGAGAAGTCTCGGCTGACGTTGCTCTCATGGCGATGTGCAGAGAGACTTTGTCTTGGTTGTCATAGTAACACAGCAGGGCATTCGTATACAATAAAGTAAAAAAGAGGAATAATTGTAACTGAAAGCTGCTTTTTTGGAGATCCTGCATTTGTATAGCTGGGGCCGAAAATACAAATTCCTGACACTAGCAAACTATTAGTGTAGGAAGGAACTGCAGATGCCGGGTTAAACCAAAGATAGACACACAATGCTGGCGTAACTCAGCGGGACAGGCAGCATCTCTGGAGAGAAGGAACAGGTGAGGTTTCGGGTCGAGACCCTTCTCCAGCCTGAAGGCTGGAAAAGGTCTCCAGTCCATTTTGTTTCTATCCACAAGCAAATAATGACCAAGCTTTGATTTCTGTCCAATCTATGTGTGGTTTGGTAAGCCCCCATTATCAGAAAACGTTGGTTAACTCATTCCAATACGCACATTGACCCGCAGTAAACTGTAGTAAACAGCATTCATACTTTATCAAGTGCCCCCGTCGGTGACCTTCAGGCTTTGTATGCAACAATGAGTTGGATAAACATAAGTGTAAATATATATTAAAACATGTACGTAAATATATATTAAATTGCGTGTGCAAATAGTAGGAGCCTTCAACCATGCATAATGCTCACTGTTGTTCTTTGCTGAAAATGTTTTAACATTTTCCGAAACATCTTTAAAAACATACCAGTCAGAGTTGCGTTTATCCTTTGAATTCAAGCATCCCACTTAAAAAAAAAGGCAAATGCTCTCTGTTTTAATACGTACCTTGTGTTTTAATCCTAAAATGTGAATGCATGTGTTTGATATCTTGTGTGCGCCTCCATCTCTGATTGTGTACATGAACCTCATAAGTTCATGTTCATAAGTTCCAGGAGCAGAATAAGGCCATTCGGCCCATCAAGAATACTTTGCTGTCCAATCATGGCTGATCTACCTTTCTCTCCCAACCTCATTCGCCTGCCTTCTCCCCCTAGCCCCTGACACCCGTACTAATCAAGAATCTTTTTATCGCCATCTTAAAAATAACAAATGAATTCCACAGATCCACCACCCTTTGACTAAGGAAATTCCTCCTCATCTCCTTTCTAAAGGTATGTCCTTTGATTTTGAGGGTATCGCCTCTGGTCCTAGACTTTCCCACCAGTGGAAACATCTTCTCCACATCCATTCTAGCCAGGCCTTTCACTAATCGGCAAGTTTCAATGAAGTCCCCCCGCATCCTAAACCCCTGCGAGTACAGGCTCGGTGCCTTCATATGTTAACCCACTCATTCCTGGGATCATTCTTGTAAACCTCCTCTGAGCCCTCTCCAGGGCCAGCACATCATTCCTCGGATATGGGGCCCAAAACCTCTCACAATACTCCAAATGTGGTCGGACCTGCGCCTTATAAAGCCTCAATATTACATTCCTGTTTTTGTCAAGTCAAGTCACTTTTATTTCTACATTTTATTTATAAAAAACAACTCTCGTTGGCCAAAGTGCTTTACATTGGTGGAGGTACTAACGTCATACAACAGTAGTTCATAGATTAAGTACATACATCACTACATACATATAGCCCTCGCTCAGAGGACGTCAAGAAAGGCTTGGGAGTAGAGATTAGTTTTTAGTCTCGACTTAAAGGAGTCGATGGAGGGGGCAGTTCTGATGGGAAGAGGAACGCTGTTCCACGGTCTAGGAGCTGCAACCGCAAAGGCGCGGTCGATCGCCCCTGAGCTTATGCCTAGACCGCGGGATGTTCAGCAACCCCAAGTCGGCCGATCTGAGGGACCTGGAGGTGGTGCGGTGGGTGAGCAGACTTTTGATGAAGGTGGGGGTGAGCCCGTTAAGGGCTTTGCAGACATGAAGGAGGATCTTGACATTTATTCGGAACCGCACAGGGAGCCAGTGGAGAGAGGCCAGGATCGGGGTGATGTGGCCCCTTTTTCGGGTGCTCGTCAGGAGTCTCGCTGTGGCGTTTTGGACCAGTTGCAGGCGGGACAGGGAAGATTTGGCTGATGCCAGTGTAAAGGGAGTTGCAGTAATCGAGGCGGGAGGAGATAAATGTGTGGATGATCTTTTCGAGGTCGTCAAACTGGAGGAATTGTTTTATTTTAGCTATCGTCCGAAGCTGGAAGAAGCTATCTTTTACCACGGCATTGACTTGTTTGTCAAATTTCAGTGCTGAGTCAAATATCACGCCAAGGTTTTTGATGTGAGGTTTGAGTAGTGGGGTAAGGATTCCAAGGCTGCCTGCTATCGTTTTGATTGAGTCCGAGGGGCCGAGAAGGATGACCTCAGACTTACTCTCGTTTAGTTGGAGGAAGTTCTGGGCCACCCAGCACTTTATATTCTCGAGGCTGCGGATAAGGTGAAGCAAATTTGATTGGTTTTTGGGCTTCAGGGGGAGATAGAGTTGTGTATCGTCTGCGTAGCAATGGAAGGAAATGCCGTGTCTTTGAATGACTTGGCCTAAGGGGAGCATATACAGGGAGAAGAGAATGGGGCCTAGGATGGAACCTTGTGGAACCCCACAGCAGAGGCTAGCTGGGGAGGAGAAAGAGTCGCCTATGTTAGTAGAGAAACTCCTACCTTTTGAGGTAGGAGATGAACCAGCTCAGGGCAGTGCCATCAATACCAACCCCGTACTGGAGACGGTCAATTAGGATGGTGTGGTCGACAGTATCAAATGTTGCGCTGATATCGAGAAGGAGCAGGATTGCACAGTCGCCTGAGTCAATGATGAGCAGAAGGTCATTATTTTTGTATTGTAGACCTCTGCTAGCATTGCACTTGCCTTCCTTACTACTGATTTTACTTCGGAGTCACACGAGTGATTCCGTAAAGAACCCGCCAGTCGGTATGCGCGTCATTACGCCTGACGCATGGTGCAGCGACCGGCTGGGAGGAGCAGCGCTTCTCCAGCGGTAAGTTTCAAAAGTCTCAGGTAAGCGTTTAACTTCTCCGAGGCCTCTGCGTTTGGTTATTCTTATTGCAGAAGGACAAGTACAAACATTAAGGTGAGCCAGGCCGACAATATCTCAACCCCATGGAAAACACTGTGCCTACGCCATAGGGGCGTAAGGCTACCCAAAAGTCTGTCCGGCCGATAGACCCAGACGAGTCCGGCCGAGAGGGTTCGACCCTAGAAATGGATACCACGCAACGGGTATCCAGGATGGAGCTCCTTTTGGAGAGGATGCTCCATCCAGAGCGCCGGCCTCTCCAAGAGTCCGTGCCAGCAGCACCTACCGGGCTGCCAAGTATCTTCCTCCAGGACGAGGAAAGTATACCGGGTCAGATGGAATCTGACGCTGATTCAGAGGGCTCGGTGATGGAGGCTGCCCCACGGGACGAGCTGCAAGCGCCTGAGGTCCCATTCCTGGCAGCAAGGTTTGCCGTCCCTACAGACTCTGGCGAGCCACTTGGAGAGGAGCTGGCTGCCAGCATAAATTACCTGGCTTCCCACCAGTTCCAGGAGCTGGCCATGGACACTACTGCCAGAAAGTATGAGACCCCCGAGAACTGTATCCTGCTGAAGGTGCCGACAGTTAATCATGCCATTTAGGGCCATATGGGGGCAAGCATCCGAGCGCAGGAGATTAAACTGCAGCGGGTGCTCAAGCTCTTGGTGTCTGGAATAATGGCTTTTGGTAGGTCGGTGGATGGTGGGCTCCTGACGGAAGTTCAGCAGGATGCCCTGGCTCTTATGTGCAATGTGCACTTTGAGATTAATTGTCTCAGAAAGAGCGCCATCCGCCCCACCATTAATCCCAGGTTTGCTGCCTTATGGGAGCCTGGCACTGTCCAGCCGCCCAATCTATTATTTGGAGAAGACCTGGCCAAAAGAGTAAAGGAGCTGGACGACAAAGCCAAGACCGTCGGGCTTATCAAGGGGCCAGTAACGAACAGAACTCTCCGACGGCAATACCCCTATAAGCGGTTTGCGGAAACCTGGGCTGGGCAAGGACCAAGCCGACCGTTTAATGTCCGCAACTGGTGTTCCCCAGCAGGAGCAAGGGGAAACATGCCTTTACAACCCAGGACCAGGCAAAGAGCACCGGTAACCATGGAGGTAGGTGGGTCTGGCTCTTGTCGAAACATATTGCCTTGCCTACCAGTTGTGGGAGGTTTACACAGGTTTCTGGGAGAATGGTATAAAATAACCTGGAATGTGTTTATACTGCAGAGTATTCAAGGGTTTAAAATTGAATTTATTCCCAACCTGTGTCCACCCACCCAGCACAAACCAAAACGGGCACTCATCTTCTCACAAAAAGAGAATTTGATGATCCAAGCTGAAATAGCAAAACTATGCCTCAAAGGAGTAATTGAGAAAACAGTCTATCAGACCCATTAATTTGTGTCTAATGTGTTCCCTAGACCAAAGAAGGAAGGTGGGTGTAGAATGATATTGGATTTAACAGGACTTAATTTGTTTATGCAGTATCAACATTTAAAAATGGAAACATTTGTTACTGCCATGCAATCGCTTTCCAGGGAGTGTTATATGGCATGTATAGATCTCCAAGATGTGTATTATTCAGTGCTTGTTTATAAAGACAATTGCAGATATTTGAAATTTAACTGGATGAATTGTGGCAATTTCGAGCTTTACCTAATGGATTAACCTCAGCCCCTCGCCTATTTACAAAATTGCTAAAACCAGTACTTGGGTTATTACGGTCACAAGGTCATATAATCATGGCCTATTTGGATGACATTCTAATCATTGGAAACACCTTTGACGAAGCTGAGTTATCAGTTTCAGCTGTTCAACTCGTGGTGCAGAGGCTAGGTTTCATTGTCCACCCAGTTAAATCGAAATTGGTGCCTGTTAACGTAATTGACTATCTGGGTTTCACAGTTGATTCCAATCACATGTCTGTAACTCTGCCCCAGGGAAAGAGAGTAGATTTAATTGAAGGCTGTATCAACCTCTGAAAGGAAAAATCACCTTCAATTAAACAGGTTGCGAGCTTGATTGGTAAATTGGTAGCAGCCTTTCCAGCAGCCCAATATGGGACCTTTGCATTATCAGCATTTACAGAGAGCAAAGGTATAGGCACTGAGAATACATGCAAACCATTACAACCAGCCCATGCACTTACCATCTGAAGCCATCGCAGAGATACAGTGGTGGATTAGAAACATATTAAATTGTTATGGCACAATTTTGACTGAAGCACCTTCACTTATTTTACAGACTGATGTCAGTGCACTAGGTTGGGGTGCTACAGATACCAGATCTAGTTGTGGAGGTAGATGGGATATGCATGAGGCACAGATTCTCCAATCACATGGAATCAATTATTTAGAACTGTTAGCAGCGTTCTATGGGCTCAAAGCTTATTGTACCACTAAGCATCACTTACATGTTCAGTTGCAGATTAACAACACCATGGCAGTGGCGTATGTCAATCACATGGTGGAATCAAGTCGAAATCATGTGATGGATTGGCTAACATTATTTGGCACTGGTGCAAAAACGAATATTTGGATTTCAGCTGTTTACTTGCCAGGTAGACTCAATATGGTGGCAGACACTAGGTCATGCAAATTCAACGACAACACCGAGTGGATGTTGGATCGTGAAGTATTCGGCGAAATTGTCCTTCGGTATGGGATGCCAGATATCGATTTGTTTGCATCCAGACTTAATCACCAGGTACTGAAGTATGTTTCATGGGAACCAGACTTGGGGGCAGTGGTGGTAAATGCATTCTCACTGCACTGGGGCGGAATATTTTTATATGTTTTTCCCCCCTTCTGCCTCATCAGCCGGTGCCTGACTAAGATCAAGCAGGACACCCCTACAGGGATTCTGGTAGTGCCTGACTGGCCTACGCAGCCATGGTTCCCGCTCATTTCAGAAATAATCACGCACTCTATTGTGCTGGTTCCAAAACGTGTACATTTATTGGTGCACCCTGTGACTGGGGACCCACACGCATTGAATGATCATGTAAATTTGTTGATTTGCAGATTTTAAAAAAGCCGTACCTGGGTTTGGAACTGTCCAATCAGGCTGTGGACACCATCACGCCATTCTGGAGGGATAGCACAAAAAGGCAATACCTCTCCCATATCAGGAAATATATTTGCTTACATGGGAACATCACTTATCACACGGCCTCTATCCCAGATGTGCTAGAATTCCTATCCCACTTTCACTCCAATGAAGGGTTGAGTTACAGTGCCATCTACAGTGCCAGGAGTGCCCTGTCAGCGTGCCGAGGGTCAGATCTCCACCCTTTAGGGTCCCACCCGTTAATATCAGGCACGTGCCGTCAGGGTAGGCAAGGTAGGCACTGCCTTCCCTGACTAAAATTATAACATAGTCATTACTAAATATCAATAGTAAAGGCATGGGAGAATTATGCCTATGTAAGAGACCGATCTCTTAGGTAGGCATAATTCTCCGTGCCTTTCATCCGCAGCGCTTGTAACACGGGAAGGTCTCTGCAGCCCACGTGCCGTCAGTGTTGCCTGAGCCGTCAATGACAAGCGGGGCTGAAGGCAGCAGAAATTCTGGCTTTGCAGCACTGCGCAGGCGCAGCAGCCTACTGTGCATGCACAGCGCTAGTTTCTTGGCGGGGTTTTCAAATATGGTTTGTCAATATTTTAAGTGTATATTAGGTAACAAAGAGAGAAGAATGGAGCTCATGTACCAATGATGTGCTAAGTACATTTCTTGGTGATGTTTTTAAATACCGTATTTCCCGGGGTGTGGGGGTGGGGGGAGAGCTCCTTTCACAGCGTTTGGGAAGTCTGGCCTGGTGTAAAGTTGCGGGGAGGGCACGAATGTTATGAAGGAGGGGATTGGGATAATGCCACGCAATGCTGCTTACACGGAGGCGTGGAATGCCACCGCATTGAGGCTGGTGAGGGAGGGGGGGGGGGGGAGAGAAGTAGCTCAGGTGGCTGAGTGGCCGCCGGGCCGAACAGCGGAACCAGCCGCCACCTTAGCTCCTTCTGCCGGCCCCCGCTCATCTCTGGCAGCTCTCCGTCTAAATACCTCTCTCCTGCCGCTTGCTGGCCTCACTCATGTCCTTAAATTCCGACAGCGAATTACTCGGCTGTGGGAAATTAAGGATTTGCGGGAAGCCGCTGACATGAGTGAAGTTCACGAACAGCAGGTGACAGGTGTTACGACAGAGAGCACTGCCAAAGGTGAGCGGGCCGGCAGAAGGCGCTGAAGTGGCGGCCAGTTCTGCTGTCGGGTCCCGGTGGCCGCTCGCAGCTCCCCGAGCTACTTCTATCCCCAGCTACAGTGCGTGGCTTCGCGCCTGGAGAGCTGCGGCAGCAGTGAATGAGTGAGTTACTGGCAGTATCCCTGACACCCTCCTTCTCAACACTCGTGCCCTCCCCACAACTTTACCCCTGGCACAGACTCTCCACACGCTGTGAAAGGAACTGTTCCCCCAATTGGTCCCTTGAACAAGTGTTGTCATTCAATAAGATGATAACTGATTCAACTATTCCCTGTACTCCCGTTTTTCCCACCATCTCTCCATCTCTCCATCTGCCATCACCCTTCACCCGCCCCCCATTCAGTAATTCAGACTAAACGAGACTAGGAAGCCTTGGGCAAATTGAATTGCCACTGTTTTTATTATTTTATTTATTTAACAGAGAGAACAATCTGCGCATGCGCGGTTTAATTTTTTTTAAGTGGACTGAGTGCCTACCCCGAGTAATCACTCATGGCACGTGCCTGGTTAATATCAAGATTCATGAAGGGCAAGTTTACTTCCAATCCCAGGCCTAGGTACTCTCAAATCTGGGATGTGAGCATGGTGTTCACGGTGCTCCGTCAATGGGGAACAGCCACATCATTGTCCTTACTAAGGATCACCCTCAAACTGGTCATGCTCACAGCGCTTACATCAGCGCAACGGGTTCAGACTCTCCACAAACTGCGTCTGGACAGGATGGTGTCATCACAAAATGACGTTACTTTTCACGTCTATGACTCACTCAAACAGAGCAGGCAGGGGTGTCCGGATACAAGCTTGTATTGTCAGCTTATCCCACAGATTCATGCCTGTGTGTAGTGGAGCACTTGAAGCGTTATATTGACGTTACGAACAGTCTCAGAGGGTCTGAGGTAGCACTACTTATAAGCCACAAAAAGCCACAAAAGCAGGTGTCATCTCAGACCATCTCACTATGGCTGAAGCAAGTCCTGGGATGTGCAGGAGTTAATACTCAAAACTTTAAATCCCACTCCACCAGGGCAGCATCAACGTCAACGGCGAGGGCAATGAATGTCCCTCTAGACCACATCCTCGCGGCCGCAGTATGGTCAAATGAATCGCCTTTTCAGAGGTTCTACAACAAGCCGCTTGTTGAATCCGGGGTGTTTGCCCACTCTGTGTTAAATTTTGTTTCATAGCTTCTCCCTGGGAGAGCGGAGTTGCTGTTGTATATATTTTTGTTAGTTGTGATTTAAAACATTAACATGTTAATCAGTATCATGAATCAATGTTGTTACTAATTCACTCCTCCTGAGTCAACTACTTGCAGTGTGACATACCTGGATTTGGATTGGCGTGAAATTACAGACCTTTAAAGTCTTCACGGAATCACTCACGTGACTCCGAAGTAAAATAGTAAGATTAAATAAGAACTTACCAGTTTGAAGTTTGATCTTTATTTTATGAGGAGTTACGATGAGCGATTACGTGCCCACCGCTCCCAACCCTCATATCATGAAGCTCATCTGGTAGTTCTAGAGTTATAATCTTACTATAATACTTCAATTGGTGTATCTGTGATTTCACACCGCTGCTTTGAAGATTGACGCGCATGCCGACTGGCGGGGTTCTTCACGTGATCGCTCATCGTAACTCCTCATAAAATAAAGATCAAACTTCAAACTGGTAAGTTTTCATTTAATCTTACTATTCTACTTGCCAATTGACCTTTTGGGAATCCTGCACCAGCACTCCCAAGGCCCTTTGCACCCCCCTTTACATCGGGGACCTGGGGTGGAGAGTGTTGCACAAAGCCGTGGCCTGCAACAGGTACTTGAGCCGGTTCACGGACTCCTCTGCCGCCTGTCACTTCTGCGGCGAGGAGGAGTCCGTGTACCAGTTGTACATGCATTGTGAGAGGTTGCAGCCCCTGTACGAGTATCTGAAGGGGCTGCTCCTATTGATTTTTGGGCACACGGTACAGAAGGGGGAGGGTCGGGAGGGAGGAGGGGGTCTCCCTGTCGGTCTGCTCCTGGGCCTGGCCAAGATGGCCATTCGCGGGTCCAGGCAGCGGGCATTCGACGGCCGCACAGCGGTCGACTGCCCGCCCCTTTTCCGGGGTTACGTCCGTGCTCGCGTGTCCCTGGAGAGGGAACACGCGGTGTCCACAGGGACTGTGGAGGCCTTCCGTGAACGCTGGTCACTGCAGGAGGTCGAATGTATTATTGATAAAAATGTTAATATTTTAATTTGATAACTTTCTTTGTAAAATGCCAATATAGGCATTCTCTGATCGTGTTACTATTTTGTATTTGTTTGTTCTGAATAAAAGCATTTTGTAAGGGGGAAAAAAAAGGCCGGGGTTACGTCCGTGCCCGCGTGTCCCTGAAGAGGGAACGCGCGGTGTCCACGGGGACGTGGGAGGTCGATTGTATTATAGACAAGGATGGCGGGATTTGAATTTGAATTATTGTTTTGTTTGTAAACGGCCGATACAGGCAGCTTTTGATATGAATGCAATACTACTTTTTATGTTGATTTTGTTTTTGGAATAAATTATTTGTTTAAAAAAAAAAGGCCGTTTGCACCTCCGATTTCTGAATACTCGCCCCGTTTAGTTTTGCGATACAGTGTGGAAACACATCCTTCGGCCCACCAAGTTCACGCCGACCAGCGATCCCTGCACGTTAATATCCTACACACACTGGGACAGTTTACACTTACACCAAGCCAATTAAACTACATACTTGCACGTCTTTGGAGTGTGGGAAGAAAACCGAAGATCCTGGAGAAAACCCACGTGGGTCACGGGGAGACGTACAAACTCTGTACAGACAGCACCCGCAGTCGGGATTGAACCCGGGTCTCTGGCACTGTGATGTAGTAACTCTACCGTTGCGCCACCGTGCTGCACATCTCTGTGGTCTATTTGGTAATGGGACCCTTGGAGGTGTAACATAGGAAGGATCTGCACGCAAGCAACACATCCGACATGCAGTCCCTCCATCAGTGCAAAGGTCAAACTGAAAGGTGGAAGATCTATAAAATATACTGCCAGTTTAATCTGATAGCAACCTCCAATCCTGCAAAATCCCTCAACAAGAAATGTCTGCACAGTGGCGCAGCAGTAGAGTCGCTGCCACACAGCGCCGGAGACCCGGTTCGATCCTGACTACGGGCGCTGTCTGTACCGATTTTGTACGTTCTCCCCGTGACCTGTGTGGGTTTTCTCAGGGTGCTCAGGTTTCTTCCCACACTCCAAAGATGTACAAGTTTGCAGGTTAATTTGGCTTTGGTGAAAATTGTAAATTGTCCCTAGTGTGTGTAGGATAGAAACATAGAAACATAGAAAATAGGTGCAGGAGTAGGCCATTCGGCCCTTCGAGCCTGCACCGCCATTCAATGTGATCATGGCTGATCATCCAACTCAGTATCCCGTACCTGCCTTCTCTCCATACCCCCTGATCCCTTTAGCCACAAGTGCCACATCTAACGCCCTCTTAAATATAGCCAATGAACTGGCCTCAACTACCTTCTGTGGCAGAGAATTCCAGAGACTCACCACTCTCTGTGTAAAGAATGTTTTCCTCATTTCGGTCCTAAAGGAATTCCCCCTTATCCTTAGACTGTGACCCCTTGTTCTGGACTCCCCCAACATCGGGAACAATCTTCCAGCATCTAGCTTGTCCAACCCCTTAAGAATTTTGTAGGTTTCTATAAGATCCCCCCTCAATCTTCTAAATTCCATCGAGTACAAACCGAGTCTATCCAATCTTTCCTCATATGAAAGTCCTGACATCCCAGGAATCAGTCTGGTGAATCTTCTCTGTACCCCCTCTATGGCAAGGATGTCTTTCCTCAGATTTGGAGACCAAAACTGTACGCAGTACTCCAGGTGTGGCCTCACCAAAACCCTGTACAACTGCAGTAGAACCTCCCTGCTCCTATACTCAAATCCTTTCGCTATGAATGCTAACATACCATTTGCTTTCTTCACTGCCGGATAGTGTTAGTGTGCAGGGATCGCTGGTCGGCACGGACTCGGTGGGCCGATGGGCCTGTTTCCACGATGTATCCCTAAAACTAAACCTAAAACTGAAAACTGGCAAAGAACCTTTGTTTTAGTTTAGAACAAAACAAGTCAGCTCGGAAACAGGCCCTTCGGCCCACCAGGTCCATGCCGACTAGCGATCCCCGAACATTAACACTATCCTACACCCACTAGGGACAATTGTTTTTAAGCATTTACCAAGCCAATTAACTTACAAACTTGTACGTCTTTGGAGTGTGGGAGGAAACCGAAGATCTTAGAAAAAACCCACGTGGGTCTCGGGGAGCAAGTACAAAGTCCGTACGGGCAAGCACCCGTAGTCGGGATCGAACCCGGGTCTCCGGCGCTGCATTCGTTGTAAGGCAACAACTCTACCGCTGCGCCACCGTGAACCTTATTATACAAAGCCAAACTTGGAGACCCTCCAACAGAACATCCTTTATTGCATGAAATAACCTCTCAACTAATAGCCCAGAGGGGTACAACATGGTGTGCTTGGTTCTTGTCGGTACTTTTACCCACGCAGTACAATCCTCCTTAAAAAAAGTAATATGAATACATGAACCATTGACAATCAACCTAAATGTATGCAATACATTTCGTAGTTGCATAAATGAAATCATACAATTGAATTTATAAATGTGTTATAAATATGATCAATACACAGATTTATTCATTTCCCTGAAAAGTGTCGTTAGACCAAAATAAAATCTGAAGAAAATTTGATGTTATTTGAAAAAACTAAACATTTATGCTTCTTCACCACATTGCTTCTCTGTGGGTTGTCACCTTGCCGTGGTGGAGAAGCTTGTGTGGACCTGAGATCCTGAGAGCGATGCCGTCTGGAGCTACACTCCTGGTAGGGCCACCCATGGCGGTAAGGTCGAGGGGGAGGTCTCTGACAAAGAGCATTCCAACCAACACCTCAACGGTGGAACAGGCGGAGGATGATGGCTGACCTTAGTGGAGCTTCACCACGGCTGAGAAGGCGGATGAAGGCTGCAGCTGAAAAGGGTCTCCGGTCGTCTTGGACTCCATGCCTCTGGATCCTGACCCAGATCTGTCAAGGACCGTGGGGTGGCTGTCTGTGCACCAGTCTCCCCACGTTAAACAAAGTCACGCACAGGCGTCCTCCATATAGGGAATAGCACCCTGGAGACACCCATGGTCAGCCATGACTGAAGTGGGGCCTAAGGTCACCACACGGTAGGCTTTGAAGGTTAGTTGGCCATCTGTAAATTGCCTCTAATCTGTAGCGAGATGAGAAAGTGGGATAACCTAGAACCAATGTTTACGGGTGATTATTGGTCGGCATAGACTTGGTGGGCCGAAGGTCCTGTTTCCATGCAGTATCTCCAAACAAAACTAAATAGACCTACGTACTCCTTGGAAGATGGTTACCATGGACTCCATGGGTTGAAGGACCGGTTTCCATGCTGTATCGCTAAACCCGATTAGTTCAATGAGGAATGAACTGCAGAAAACCCAAAATGCTGGAGTAACTCAGCTGGTCAGGCAGCATCTCTGGAGAGAAGGAATAGGTGACGTTTCAGGTCTGAAGAAGGGTCTCGACCCGAAACGCCACCCATTCCTTCTCTCCTGTCCCGCTGAGCTCCTCTGACGTTTTGTGTCCATATTTGATCAGTTCAATGGAATGTCACAATTCATCTGCAGAAGCTAGGCTTGTTTTGTAAAAGAAAGAAACTACGTTGAAAACTGCTGGATGCTCTCGATGATCATACAACAGGAACATCTGCACATTGCCTCTTGGACGTCCAGCATAGGTTTCCAAGCCTACAGTCCTTTTGTTAAGCCCAGGAGATCAGATCTTGGCACATCTAATCACATTGCAATTAAATCCAGCTGCATCCTGTTGATATATTTAAATAACAATGTTTACATTATTGCAAAACGCCAATGATCCTGACAATTAACCAAGTTGAAAAGGTCAGATGCCCTTGGACAGCAAGATGTTTACCACTGCAATGTAGCGGACCAGAAACCTTTTTGGGTAGGAGAGGGGATCTATTGAAAAACATAAGATTATTAAGGGATTGGACACACTAGAGGTAGGAAACATGTTCCCGATGTTGGGGGAGTCCAGAACCAGGGGCCACCGTTTAAGAATAGGCCATTTAGAACGGAGATGAGGGAAAACTTTTCACCTAGAGAGTTGTGAATCTGTAAAATTCTCTGCCTCAGCAGGCAGTGTAGACCAATTCTCTAGATGCTTTCAAGATAGAGTTAGATAGAGCACTTAAAGATAGCAGAGTCAAAGGATATGGGGAGAAGGCAGGAACGGGGTACTGATTGTGGATGATCAGCCATGATCACAGTGAATGGCGGTGCTGGCTCGAAGGGCCGAATAGCCTACTCCTGCATCTATTGTCTGTTGACCTGCAGATGCTGGTTTACATCAAAGACAGACACAAAATGCTGGGGTAACTCAGCGGGACAGGCAGCATCTCTGAAGAGATGGAATAGATGACATTTCAGATCGAGACGTGTATCTGAAGAAGGTTTTCGACCCAAAACGTCACCCATTCCTCCTCTCCAGAGATGTTTTTGGAACATGTCTCTTAAAGACTTTGATATTGGAAGAGAGGGGTAAAATTGGTGGGGTGCCTCATCGAATCCCCGCTGTTCAAGTGCTTGCAGTGCTGTTGGATGGAGAATTCTAATATTTCGTTCAGTGACTATGAAGTTATACAACATGGCAGAAGAATGCGGGGTTCAGTTTAGTTTATTGTCACGTGTACCGAGGTACAGTGGAAAGCTGTTGTTGCGTGCTAACCAGTCAGTGGAAAGACAATACATGATTATAACTGAGCCATTTACAATGTATGGATACATGATAAGGGAATAACGTTTAGTGCAAGGTAAAGCCAGCAAGGTCCAAACAAAGGTAGCCCAAGGGTCCCCGAAGAGGTAGATAGTAGTTCAAGACTGCTCTCTGGTTGTGATGGGATGGTTCAGTTGCCTGATAACAGCTTCCACAGGAACCACCCTCTGTGTGAAAAAGTTGCCCCTCGGGTTCCTATTAAATCTTTCCATAATCATCATCATGGTTGAAACCGTTAGCGACTCAGTGGCGCTGGTTTCCAACAGGAACGGTGACGGACGCACCGCACATCTCTGTCCTCCAGTTCCTGCGGACATCCGCTGCTGGAAGTATAGGATTCTGGTGTGTGTGTGTGCTTTATCATCGTTCCTTACAATGCTGCGTACGACAGTGATCGCAACTTCTACTGAAGTGTGGATGGCCGTTGGCTCGCTAGAAGCTCATCCGCCCTTTGACAGGTCTTGTTTTTGGTCCTGCTGGCGGTCCACAGCCCCCTCCTCACCTGGCAAACCAGGTGGGGGAGACGGTTTAGTCGCCGACTATCCGACCATGGAGCAGGTAGCACGGGATCACATGGAACCTGTGGCGGGGGGGAACTCCCCCCCGAACTGACCCCTCTCACCTTAAACTTATGTCCACTGGTTCTTGATTTCCCTATGAGTAGAAGACTGTGTATCTCTATTCCCTTCATCAGTGGATAATTATTTATTGTCTAATTTTTGGTTCATAATATGGGGTTTTGATGACAATATTTGTACACACCAACTTCTAAAAAGTTCCTGTACTTTACTTCACCTATTTAAAATACATAATATATCGTGGAAGGATATCCTCAAGGAGTTTTTTGTATAAAATTGAAAAATAAAGAGGGACTCCATTCCTTGGAGTGCAGGAGGATGAGGGGTGATCTAATAGGTGTATAAAATCATGAGAGGAATAGATTGGGTAGACGCACAGTCTCTTTCCCTGAACAGGCAAATCGAGGAGCAGAAGACATAGGTTTAAGGTGAGGTGGGGAAAGATTTAATAGGAACCCGAGGGGTAAGTGTTTCACACAGTGGTGGGTGTATGGAACGAGCTGTCAGAGGAGGTAGTTGAGGCTGGGACTCATTTGACATGTACATGGATAAGGTTTACTTACAAAATTCTTAAGGGGTTGGACAGGCTAGGTGCAGGAAGATTGTTCCCGATGTTGGGGTGGTCCAGGACAAGGGGTCACAGCTTAAGGATAAGGGGGAAATCCTTTAGGACCGAGATGAGAAGGACTTTTTTCACACAGAGAGTGGTGGGTCTCTGGAACTCTCTGCCACAGAGGGTAGTTGAGGCCAGTTCATTGGCTATATTTAAGAGGGAGTTAGATGTGGCCCTTGTGGCTAAGGGGATCAGAGGGTATGGAGAGAAGGCAGGTACGGGATACTGAGTTGGATGATCAGCCATGATCATATTGAATGGCGGTGCAGGCTCGAAGGGCCGAATGGCCTAATCCTGTACCTAATTTCTATGTTTCTATGTTAGAGGGATATGGGCCAAAGGCAGGCAGGCGGGACTAGTAGAATTGGGACATTGGTCGGTTTGGGAAGTTGGGCCGAAGGGCCTGTTTCAACGCTGTATCACTCTATGACTCTAAGTAGATGGAAAGCTCTAAAAGAGTTCCAAGATCTAATTTGCAAATCCTTACCCTGAGGACAGGTTGGCTGAAGTCAGTTTGAGCAGCAAGGCAAAGTATCAGTTTGAGAAGAATCCCTTCCTCGTATATCAACAATACAGAACGATAAATGTCTTTCTCTTACTCCCAGGTGAGTTTGAATCTGTGGGACTGCTTGGAGGAAGTGTTTGCTGAACTAGAGAAAATGCTAAGACCAGATGTGCTTCTAAATGGGAAATAAGCTTCCAGTCACAGAGAAAGATGTGTGGGCTGTCAAAATAATCCATCAACCTCTGAAGGCTTTGGCCAATAAATATATAAAATTAGGCATGGACAGTCAGAAACATTTTCCCAGAGTGGACATGTTAACCATCTACCTCACTGGAGACCCTCGGGCTATCTTTAATTGGACTTTACTGGACTTTATCTTGCACCACGGGGTGCTGTCTGTACATAGTTTGCACGTTCTCCCTGTGACCCCGTGGGTTTCCTCCGGGTGCTCCGGTTTCCTCTCACACTCCAAAGACATACTGGTTTGTAGGCTAATTGGCTGCGATAAAATTGTAAATAGTCCCTGTGTGTAGGATAGAGCTAGTGTACGGGGCGATCGCTGGTTGGCGTGGGCTCGGTGGGCCGAAGGGCCTGTTTCCATGCTGAATCTCTAAAGTCTAAAGTTGTGCGTGTGTGAACTATGCAAAAAAGATGTTCACTGTGGAACAGGGCACTGATTGTGGATGATCAGCCATGAGCACAGTGAATGGCGGTGCTGCCTTGAAGGGCCAAATGGCCTACTCCTGCACCTATTGTCTATTGTGCAGTGCATATGTGCATACAATAAAGAACCATTGAACCATTGAAGTAAGAATGTAGTTGTTTAATTGTTGCTACATATGACAATGAAACACGCTTGTGTTTGCAGTGCTGAACTACTATCTACCTCTTTGGTGACCCTTGGACTATCCTTGATCGGGCTTTGCTGGCCTTACCTTGCAGTGACTAAACATCATTCCCTTATCATGTATCTGTACACTGTGAATGGATTGATCGTAATCACGTATTGTCTTTCCGCTGACTGGTTAGCACGCAACAAAAGCTCTTCATTGTACCTCGTGACAATAAACTAAACAGAACTCAACTTGATTCTAGACCAAGAACCTTCTCGTGATCCATCTCCAGGCAATAAATCAAGCCAGTTATTAATAGGAGCCCTTAAGGGCATTGAATGCAGTGAATTACTGCCCACATTCATGGACACAAGATGTCACTTTCTCCTCACTGAAGTCGGGGCCGGGGGGGGGGGGGGGGGGGGGAGAAAAATTAGTTCTTGTGAGAATGAAGAACCTCAATGCCCTTTCTGAGTTGCACTGAACAGCAAAACGCAAATATGATTAAAACAACAAGTATTATCCAATGGCTGGGAAACTGGATTATTGTAATCATTGCCCCTTGGAGAAGTTAGACCAGGGACGGAAGTCTTGTCAAAGTTTACTCTGCAGAATGTCTCTCCGCTATTAGTGTATGTCTATGTACATGTCTATGTTAATCGGTATGAATCTATCCATCTATATCTATCTATTCTATATCTATCTATTCATCTATTTATCTATCCATCTCTCGCTATATTTTCAGTTTAGTTTATTGTCACGTGTACCGAGGTACAGTGAAAAGCTTTTGTCGCGTGCTAACCAGTCAGCGGAAGGACAATACATGATTACAATCGAGTCATTTGCAGTGTTCAGATACATGATAAGGGAATAGCGTTTAGTGCAAGGTAAAGCTGGAAAAGTCCGATCAAGGATAGTCCAAGGGTCACCAAAGAAGAAATAATTTGGGAAGTGCAGATACAAGGGGTTGCACGGTGGCACAGTGCTGCCTCACAGTGTTTAAGATGCGGGTTCGATCCTGACAACGGGTGCTGCCTGTACGGAGTTTGCAGGTTCACCGTATGACCAGCGTGGGTTTTCCCCAAGTGCTCCGGTTTCCTCCCACACTCCAATGACGTGCAGGTTTGTGGGTGAATTGGCTTCCGTAAATTGTCCCCAGTCTGTGTGTTGGATAGAACTAGCATGTGGTGATCGCTGGGTCGGCAGAGACTTGGTGGGCCGAAGGGCCTGCTTCCATGCTGTATCTCCAACCTGAACATGCAGTAGTCAGATACTCCTTTAAAATAAAAGCAGTGAGCTGAGAATAAAAATAAACAGCAGGAAGATAACAGCCCTCAATAATTTTAGGAATTTATTTTGTGGCAGAGGTCACGATTAGAGACGCACGATAAATAACATTTTGGAGAACTTTAACTGATGCTGGTCGAGAGGAGTGAAGTTTATCACTGATCCTTTTAAACATCTAGTAACCCCTGCACGACCCTGAGTGTCTACGATCTAGACATTGCAGACTTGGGTTTAGCTGCAGGAAGGAACTGCAGATGCTGGTTAGACACAAAATGCTGGAGTAACTCAGTGGGACAGGCAGCATCTCTGGAGAGAAAGAATGGGTGATGTTTCGGGTCGAGACCCTTCTTCAGACTAGGTCCCAATCCAAAATGTCACCTGTCTGTTCCTTCCATCACTGCTGCCTGACCCACTGAGTTACTCCAGCACGTTGTTTTATTTAGGATCGAAAACCTTGCTCCAAATGCGTATTGCATTCTGTTTCGGTACCTCTGGTGTGGGAAAGATGTTGTTAAGTTGGAAGGGTGCAGAGAAGATTTACAAGGATGTAGCCAGGACTCAAGGGCCTGAGCTATAGGGGGAGGTTGAGCAGCCTAGGACTTTATTCCTTGGAGCGCAGGAGGATGAGGGGTGATCTTATAGAGGTGTACAAGATCATCATCATCAGCGGTCACTCGACACGAGTATGACTGTCCTCTCATGGAGGACGCCTGTGCGTGACTTTGTTTAACGTGGGGAGACTGGTGCACAGACAGCCACCCCACGGTCCTTGACAGATCTGGGTCAGGATCCAGTGGCATGGAATCCAAGACGACCGGAGACCCTTTTCTGCTGCAGCCTTCATCCGCCTTCCCAGCCGTTGTGACGCTCCACCAAGGTCAGCCATCGTCCTCCGCCTGTTCCACCGTTGAGGTCTTGGTTGGATTGCTCTTTGTTAGAGACCTCCCCCTCGACCTTACCGCCATGGGTGGCCCTACCAGGAGCATAGCTCCAGACGGCATCGCTCTCAGACGTCATGTCCACACAAACTTCTCCACCACGACAAAGAGACAATCCACGGAGAAGTGTACAAGACCGTGAGTGGCATAGATAAGGTAAATGCACAAAGTAGGGGAAATAAGAAGCAGAGGACATAGGTTAAAGATGAGGGGGGAATATATTTAATAGGAACCTGAGGTGCAACGTTTTTACACAAAGGGTGGTATGGAATGAGCTGCCAGAGGAGGTAGTTGAGGCAGGGACTATCGCAATATTTAAACACACATTTGGACAGGCACATGGATAGGAAAAGTTTAGAGGGATTATGGATCTTGTACACTTCTCCGTGGATTGTCACCATGTCGTGGTGGAGAAGCTTGTGTGGTCCTGAGATCCTGAGAGCGATGCCGTCTGGAGCTATGCTCCTGGTAAATGGGACTAGTGTAGATGGGGCATGTTGGTCAGCACGGGCAAGGTGGGCCGAAGGGCCTGTTTCCACACTTTATCACACGATGACTCTAAAACAGGATTGCTGTTTCAGAAACTGGGGAAAAATAAGTTAATTGCGTAACCGATAAGGGACTTATTGAATGTCAATCATCTTCCGGCAGTGTGTGTTTTCCATTATTCAGACTGAGAAGTCCAGATTTTTGTCTTGGCAAGAACATTTAATTCTAAATACGAAGGTTATAGGCTTTCTTAAGGGAGGGTCCAACAGTGAGCCTGGGGCTCAAAATGATGTTCAGTGCGCCAGAGAGGATTTTAGAATAACTCATAACCACACTGCTCAGAGAGAACATTACTCCATAGATTCTAATTTTGAAAAAGGTTTATGTCTTTATTCATGGCATAAAATAATATAGGTACATTCGAGGCAGCGTCAACAAAGGACCCAGATCAGCTTTTATGGTTTGAATGTTGCACTGACTGGTTGACATTTTTAAATTTCGTTGTACATGGTTCATGTTACAATGACCATAAAGAAACTATTCTATTCTATATTCTATTCTAATTGGCTTCTGTAAAGTTTCTCTGTTGTGTGGGCAGTTGCTGTGAAGATGGGATAACATAGATCTAATGTGAACGGGTGATCAATGGTCGGCGTGGCTGACTCACCGACCTGCGTGGGTTTTCTCCGAGATCTCGCCTTCTTCCCACACTCCAAAGATGTACAGGTTGGCAGGTTAATTGGCTTGGTATAAATGTAAAATTGTCCCTGATGTGTGTAGGATAGTGCTGATGTGTGTAGGATAGTGTTAATGTGACATTTCGTGTCAAGACCCTTCTTCGGACTGGTCTGCATGGACTTAGTGGGCCGAAGGGCCTGTTTCCGCGCTGTATCGTTAAACTAAACTGAACTAAAATGAATAAAGATAAATGATTCACATATTACAGTGTCTTCAAAGCCAATATTCAATTAGCAAGGAAGGATATGCTGGAGAAGAAAACAGTTTCATAGCTTCGACTGAGTAAGGATTTCATGCTAAAGTATGTGCAGTAACTGGTTAATAAATTAGAGGTGATGTGTTCATTGCACAAGCTACATTCTTGGTCTGACTGCAAGCAATTATGATAACAACATACACTCATTTAAGGAATTAGCTCCGTCAACACGTTATTCAGGAAGGCATGCAAACCACAGGTGGTTTACAAACTGTTGAAAAATCTGTTCAGCCACAGTGTACTGACACCGTAATGTGACTTGAAGATGTAATTTACTGCAAAAATACACCAAGTGCTGGAGTAACTCAGCGGGTCAGGCAGCAGCATCTCAGGAACACATGGATAGGCGATGTTTCAGGTCCAAAGGAGGGTCCAGACCCAAAATGTTACCTGTCCACAGATAACCACAAAATGCTGGAGTAGCTCAGTGGGACAGGCGGCATCTCTGGAGAGAAGGAATGGGTGACGTTTGGGGTCGAGACCCTTCTTCAGACTAGTTAGGGAAAAAAAGAAATGTCCTTCTCTCCAGAGATGCTGCCTGACACGCTGAGTTACTCTAGCTTTTTGTGGCTTTCTTCGGTTTAAGTTCAGCACTTGCAGTTCCTTCCTACGATGTTATCTGTCCATGTACTCCAGATGCTACCTGACACAGAGGGTGGCGGGGAGCTGGAACGCGCTTCTGAGGATAGTGGTGAGGCAGATATCATCGTGGCACTTAAGAGACTTTTGGATAGGCAACTTGGAGATGCAGGGAATGGCAGGATAAATGACAAATAAATTGGAATTTTGAACTTTGATAGGGATTATGTGCATGTCGATAAAAGATTGTTTAGTCTAGTTCATTGTAATTGAAAAGTTTTTGTTGCGTGCTAACCAGCTAGCGTGAAGACAATACATGATTCCATTCAAACCGTTTACAGTGTATAAATACATGATAAGGGAATAACGTTAAGAGGCGACTGCCGGCGTCATTGACTGACGTATCAGGATCGCCGTAAGATTTGAACATTTCAAACTCCAGCGGAGACAAAGAAAATGTTGCGACACTTGAGGAAACACTGCGCGTCAATACGTCATCACGGCGTGTCATGCCTTGACTTTTAAAGGTGACCTGATACGTCAGTCAATGATGCCGGCCGTTGCCAAAAAAATCGGCAAGTGGGACAGGCCCTTTAGTGCAAGGTAAGCCCAGTAAAGTCCGCTCGAAGGTAGTCCGAGGGTCTCCAATGAGGTGGATGGCAGTTCAACACCGCTCTCTGGTTGTGGTAGGATGGTTCAGTTCCCTGATGCTAGCTGGGAAGAAACTGTCCCTGAATCTGGAGGTGTGCGTTTTCACACTTCTGTACCTCTTGCCCGATGGGAGAGGGATGGTCTTGGTGTCATGTTCGGCACGGACATTGTGGGCTAAAGGATCTGGTCCTGTGCTGCACTGTTTTGTGTTCTAGATCCAAGACCGGATACTAAAACCAGCTTCATGTTTTCGAGAGCCACTGTTCATATCAAAACATTTGTGTCGTCTCCCAAGTTTAGTTCCAGCTGTTTTGATTTAATTTCAAAGCACAGAATACTTGTTATTAGCAGCCTCCCATGTAGAATGTGGTTGGTGCATCATGATGCCACACCAGTGTATTTAACACTAAGAGAAACGGCACGCAGACATTCCACGTCTCTGTCAGTGGTTAATGTATCTGGCTGTTAGAAAATGTAGAGCAAAAAGGAAGTCTCCAGTTTTATTTAACTCTTCCCTGAGGAAGTATCAATCATCCTCTATTCTGGCACAGTTCCACACACCAAAGATGTACAGGTTTGTGGGTCAATTGGCTTGGTATAATTGTAACTTGTTCCTAGTGTGTGTAGGGTAATGTGTGTGCGGGGATCGCTGGTCGGCGTGGAGTCAGTGGGCCGAAGTGCCTGTTGCCGTGCTGTATCTCCAAAACGAAAACTAGTTTAGTTTAGTTTATTGTCATGTGTACCGAGGTACAGTGAAAAACTTTTGTTGCGTGCTATCCAGTCAGCGGAAAGACAATACACGATTACAAACTTAGACTGAAAGATGTGCAAAAGGATATGCAAATAAAATGATGATCAAGGATAGATGAAGCCCACAATGGTCCATTGTTGGCTGTGGGGACGGTGATAACGAGTGGATACAAACAGTGAAACTCAGCAGGACGACAGTGAAACTGGTAGATGACTCGGGTGGGGGAGGGACGGAGAGAGAGGGGAGTCCTCAGTTCCTTTATTTAACTCTTCCCTGAGGAAGTATCTATCATCCTCCATTCTGACACACCTCAGATTAGAAAATGGACATCAAAAGCTGGAGTAACTCAGCAGGTCAGGCAGCATCTCTGGAGAAAAAGAACAGGTGACGTTTCGGGTCGAGACCCTTCTTTAGACTGAGAGTCACGGGAAAGGGAAACGAGAGATATAGACGGTGATAGAGAGATATAAAACAAATGAATGAAAGATATAAAATAAAAAAAGTAACGATGATAAAGGAAGCAGGCTATTGTTAGCTGTGGGCTCGGTGAGAACAAGCCAATGTTAGCTGACAGGTTACTTTAGGTTAGATTAGAGATGCATTATGGAACACTCTGATCCACACTGATCAACGATCACCCATAGTAGTTCTATCCTAATTTAATTTAGGTTAATTTTGTTTATTATCACATGTACCGAGGTACAGCAAAAAGGTATTTTTGTTGCGTGCTATCAAGTCAGCGTAAAGACTATACATGATTACAATCGAGCCGTCCACAGTGTGCAGATACATGATAAAGGGAATAATGTTTAGTGCAAGATAAAGTCCAGTAGAGTCCGATTAAAGGTCTCCCATGGATTAGACAGAAGGTCAGGACTGCTCTCTGGTTGTGGTAGGATGGTTCAGTTGCCTGATAACAGCTGGGAAGAAACTGTCCCTGAATCTGGAGGTGTGTGTTTTCACACTTCTGTACCTCTTGCCTGATGGTAGAGGGGAGAAGAGGGAGTGACCAGGGTCCTTGATTATGCAAAGGTTCAATTTATAGAAACCAATTAATCTCCAGACCTGCGGTTCTTTGGAATGTGGGAGGAAACCAGAGAACCTGGTGAAAACCAACGCTATACCGACAAGCACCCATAGTCAGTTTCTGGCGCTGTAGGATCTGAAATCTGTCCTTTTAGGGAAAATTAGTTATTTACGGCAGCACAATACCACAGCAGTGGAGTTGCTGCATCACAGCGCCAGAGACCCGGGTTCGAGTTTGTATATTCTCCCCATGTCCTGCATGGGTTTTTCCAAAAGCTTTGGATTCTTCCCACACTCCAAAGACGCACAGGTGTGTAGGTTATATGTTGAAGGGCCTGTTCCACTTAGGCTATATTTAGACGACTGCCAGCAACTGTCATAGTCGTAGCAGGTCGCCGAAAAACCGGCGACTGGACCCCCCCTTCGAAAAACAAATTGAAATAGAATCATTACTTTAATAAGAAAAAAAAAACGAAGTCAGTTTACGTCACCTGGTGACAACCTACGTTAACCTGACGACAACTACGACAGCACCTACGTCAGGAGATGTCAAGCTACGCTCATTGGCGTCATACCCACTGTCGCCGACTGTCTCCGAACAATTTTCAACATGTTGCAAATCCAGCTGCGACCAGAAAGACGCTACGACTCTTTGGGCGACTGAGGAGACGACTCACGACCAGACAGGCAACACCCCGGCGACCATGTGGTGACAGCCTTGTGCCTGTAGTCGCCTAAACAATCACTAAGTGGGACAGGCCCTTTAGGAAGAAACCGCAGATGCAGTTTTAAACCGAAGATAGACACAAAAAGCTGGAGTAACTCAGTGAACTAGACAGCAACTCTGGAGAAAAGGAATAGGTGATATTTCGGGTCGTGACATGACGTCCCGACACAGGAAATGTCACCTGAGTCACTCCAGTGTTTTGTGTCTATCCCAGGTTTGTAGGGTTAATTGGCTCGGTATAAATGTAAATTGTCCCTAGTGTGTGTAGGATAGTGTTAGTGTGCGGGGATCACTGGTCGGTGCGGACTCGTGGGGCGAAGGGCCTATTTCCATGCTGTATCTCTAAACTAAACTAAACTACACTGCATTGTGTGTTGGAAATGCAGCAAAAGTCGGCCCCATTGCAAACAACCCTGCACAAGAACCACTTCAATAATTCCATGTAATCCGCCAGAGATTGACAAATGGCTTTAACTTTGCCAATTTAAACTACAGAAATGGGAATTTATCTGAAATTGCTTTCTGCGGCCACTAACTGAATGCCAAGTGAATCTGGCAGACTTCTCAATAATTGTGGTTGTAAAAAATGTCATGACTGACAGACGCTGGTTTAAATTACTCCAGCATTTTGTGTCTGCCTCATGACTGACAGAGCTGTCAACACATACTAAAAATGATGGAGTCAGAGCGATGTTTAAAATACATGGACCCTCTTGAAAGCAATCCCACAAGTTACTTTAGTACAAAGACACACAGTACACGGTGGCGCAACGGTAGAGTCGCTGCCTCACAGCGCTGAGCGCCAGGTTAGATCCTGACAACGGGTGCTGTCTGTACGGAGTTTGTATGTTCTCCCCGTGACCGCGTGGGTTTTCTCCGAGAGCTTCGATTTCCTCCCACACTCCAAAGACGTACAGGTTTGTAGGTTAATTGGCTTGGAATAAATGCAAATTGTCCCTAGTGCGTGTAGTGTTTGTGTGCGGGGACCGCTGGTCGGTGCGGACTCGGTGGGCCGCAGGGCCTGTTTCCGCACTGTATCTCGAACACTAAAGCTAAACTAAACCTAAAACTAAACTACTGGAGTAACTAGACTGTATACAAAAATGGATTTCACTGTACCTCGGTACATGTGGCCAGTACCATACCATAACGTAGCAGGCCAGGCAGCATCTCTCAAGTAACTACATAGATAGGCAACATTTTTGGGTCTATTTATTATTATTATTATTTAATTCTTTATTTTGAACAGAATAAAAGAATAAAAAGCAAGTGTCATAAAGAATATTTATAAATAAATAAATGAAATCGTATGTGTCAGAAAACATAGAAACATAGAAATTAGGTGCAGGAGTAGGCCATTCGGCTCTTCAAGCCTGCACCGCCATTCAATATGATCATGGCTAATCATCCAACTCAGTATCCCGTACCTGCCTTCTTTCCATACCCTCTGATCCCCTTAGCCACAAGGGCCACATCTAACTCCCTCTTAAATATGGCCGATGAACTGGCCTCAACTACCCTCTGTGGCAGAGAGTTCCAGAGACCCACCACTCTCTGTGTGAAAAAAGTCCTTCTCATCTCGGTCCTAAAGGATTTCCCCCTTATCCTTAAGCTGTGACCATTTGTCCTGGAGCTCTCCAACATCTTGAACAATCTTCCTGCATCTAGCCTGTCCAACCCCTTAAGAATTTTGTAAGTTTCTATAAGATCCCCTCTCAATCTCCTAAATTCTAGAGAGTATAAACCGAGTCTATCCAGTCTTTCTTCATAAGACAGTCCTGACATCCCAAGAATCAATCTGGTGAACCTTCTCTGCACTCCCTCCATGGCAATAATGTCCTTCCTCGTTATTCTCCATGGCGCCGCTAATTTTTCAACATGTAGAAAAATTCAGGGCGACCATAATGAGGCCGCGACTAGTTCCCAGAATGCGGGAACTCCTCACGACCATGAAGGCGACTCCCCGGCAACCACCTGCGAACATGTGGCGACCGCATAGTCTCCTGCAGTCGCCTGAAAAGTCGCCTAAGTGGGACAGGCCCATTAGTGTGACAGGGACCCATCACCCTATAATCACCCTTCCCAATACAGACCCATTAGTCAGTAATTGAAAAGGGTTTAGCATTTACGATTGCCATTCTGTTGCTATGATTTTCCCGCTCTCTTTTGCATTGAACATTTACAACCTGGATTACAGCTTCCGATATTATTTACAAAAAATCAATAAAAAATTGTTCGTGCCACATTGAGGATCTGCTCCTTGATATCCTTTGCCTTGTGGACATAACAATAAATCTCCCTCGAGCAATTTGTACATTTGCAAGTGTGGTGACAGGGTGTGGATATTTATTACACCCTCGAGCGATATTCTACCCCTTTTGAAACATCATTAAAAGAGCTTTCGGTTCAGAGAATTTAGTAGGTTTGTGGTTTTTCTTTAAAGAGCTCAATTGACCAATGCTAAAGGGAGAGGAAGAAACTTCTAGACTTTAGAGATACATCACGGAAACAGGCCCTTCGTCCCACCGAGTCCATGCCGACCTGCGATCCCTGTACACTAGTTCTACCCGACAAACTAGGGGCAATTTACAGAAGCCAATTCACCTGCAAACTTGCACGTCTTTGGAGTGTGGGAGGAAACTGGAGCACCCGGAGAAAACCCACACGGTCCATGAGGAGAACGTACACACTCCGTACAGGCAGCACCCGTAGTCAGGATGGAACCCGGCACTGTAGGGCAGCAACTCTACCGCTGCACCACGCTGCTGCCCCGATATGTTTGTAATCATTTCATAATTTAAACTGATAAGATCTGATTGCTCTGAAGTATAAGTTGATGTACTCGGGGGAAGAGACCAAGAGTAATCACAGCATCTACACGTGTCTCTGGACTTCCTCTTGTTTACATTGGAATAAAACACAGAAGTGAATTGTCCAGCCGTTTAGTCGGCATGAAGTTTCTCTTGCACTGCTGTCCACAGACCTGACCCAGACATTGGAAGGGTCTTGGTTCCCAGCCACAGTGTTTTCAGGACTGTTATTGATGCTTAGTTTAATTTTGTTTAAAGATACAGAGTGGAAACAGGCCCGTCGACACTCCGAGTCCGTGCTGAAGCCAAGTAACCTACAAACCTGTATGTCTTTGGAGTGTGGCTGGAAACCGGAGCACCCGTAGAAATCCCACTCAGTCGCGGAGAGAGAACGTATAAATTCCTTACAGAGAGCACCCGTAGTCGGGATTGCTTTAAGGCAGCAACTCTACCGTTGCGCCACCGTGCCGCCCCTTGTCATAAAGCAAAGTTATGTAGAATAGTTCTTGTAATTGCCGCAAATGAAACGAAAAATACCATGACTTAACAAATCAGGAATAAAGTTTCAGAATAACCACACACGCTTTGCCTGCAAAGCCTAAACATATCTTTGGAACGGATAATCCGGCAAGGCTCTGGAACCAAGGCCGGAAAATCAGCGGTGGACCTGTATAGGAAGGAACTGCAGATGTTGGTTTAAAACGAAGAGCGACACAAAAAGCTGGAGTAACTCGGCGGGACAGGCAGCATGTCTGAGGAGAAGGAATGGGTGACGTTTCGGGTCGACACCCTTCTTCAGTCAGAGATGCTCCCTGTCCCGCTGAGTTACTCCAGCTTTTTGTGTCTATCTACGGTGGACCTGCATAACTGAACAATTCCCTTCAGATTCAGACCCATCCACTGTGCCCTTGCTGCAAAACAAACCAGCCAGTTTTAAAAGACGGCCACGGTGAAAAATAATGACATTTATTTATTTTCCTCCCTGCTTGTCTGATAAACAGTCTCTTGGCCAAGAAGGCAAGCAGTGCATCAGCAAGAAGTAGGTCTGTTTTAAAACCGTTCTAAGCTGGAATTAAAGGCACTCCATCTCTGTCTCTATCTGGCACCATTCAAGTGCCAGTTCTTTCAACTTGTCACCCGAACATTTTTCCATTAACAAATAAAACCTTATTTGTACATTTTTAAGCAAAAACCTCTCATTCATTGTCCTCCTTGTCAGTGGCCACTGCACACATCATGATAAGTAGTGGAGTCAAAATCTACATTTCAATTTGCTGCAGGAAAAACAAAATCACCTCCAATTTCAATAGACCATGTTTTAATCTACTATATCTTTCTTTTGTTTGCTTTTCAGAGGCAGTCTCATTTAGCTTTTATTTTAAGAGAAACGGCGCGGAAACAGGCCCTTCGGCCCACCGATTGCGCGCCGGCCGGCGGTCCCCGCGCACGATAACGCTATCCTACACACACACTAGTGCCAATTTACGAATTGCAGCAGCCAACTAGCCGAGAAACCTGTACGTCTTTGGAGCGTGGGAGGAAACCAGAGATGGCGGAGAAAACCCACGTGGGTCACGGGGAGAATGTGCAAACTCCGTGCAGACAGCACCCGTAGTCGGGATGGAACCCGGGTGTCTGGGGCTGTGAGGCAGCAACTCTACCGTTGTGCCACCGTGCCGCACATTTATAAGAGATGTTTTCCCCAGTTTGTGTATGAAGCTGGGCGGAAGGTCAAGTCACAACCATTGCCTGCTTAAAGACACTCACTGTGATTTATGTCAGACTGGTACTGCAGGCAAATCTCAGTCTTTCTTTCTTCTCCCCTCCCCATTATGTGGGGACAAGCAGCTGGTGTTCACTTCCCTGAAGCACTACTTGGTATTTCAATGCCACCATGCTGACTAAGTTCAATCAATCCTCGGAGAGGAATACCTATAACACTCACTGATTATTTTGCCACTGTCACTGGTTTATAGTTTGTGGACCTGTCTCACAATAGTGCCTCTAATACCTAATACAGTTAGGCCCAGAACCATTATGTGGCACGTAATCAAAAAATGTATTTAATCATTAAAAATAATATTTACAGTACAATAAAACACACCAGAACCCACCACCATAATACATGACAAACAAATATACGAAATAAACTATTATACAAATATGTTACAATCCTTGTCAAGGATGCATTCCACCCCCCATGGTGCCCAGCGGTCCCGGAAATCCCTGGGAGCTTTGAAATCTTCACGAAGTCACTCACGTGACTCCGAAGTAAAATAGTAAGATTAAATGAGAACTTACCAGTTCGAAGTTTGATCCTTATTTTATGAGGAGTTACAATGAGGGATTTTGTGCCCTCCGCTCCCAACCCTCTATCATAAGGTGAACTGGTATATGGTTTCTCTTAATCTTACTATCTCCAGTCAGTTCTGCTATCTGTGATTTCACACCGCTGCTTTGAAGAATGTCGCGCATGCGTGCTGGCGGGGTCTTCACGAAATCCCTCATCGTAACTCCTCATAAAATAAGGATCAAACTTCAAACTGGTAAGTTCTCGTTTAATCTTACTATTTTGTTTTGCTTGTTGTTTATTATGGGTTTTACAGAGTTCTATGGTTACATATCCATTGCGCTGCTACACGTGAGATATCATTGTTCTGTTTCGGGACCTATGACAATAAAACACTCTTGACTTTACATCTCTGGAGAGAAGGAATGGGTGACGTTTCGGGTCGGGACCCTTCTTCAGACTGAGAGTCAGGGGAGAGGGAGACACAGGCATTAGCTGTAGGGAAGGTGACAAAGAGGCGTACAATCAGTAAAATTTAATAACAATTTTACATGGCACTTTACAAACTGTAGCCTGTTACATATGCTGATAGAATGGAGTGCCTGGGCTTGTATACTCTGGAATTTAGAAGGATGAGAGGGGATCTTAATGAAACATATATGATTATTAAGGGTTTGGACACTCCAGAGGCAGGAAACAAGTTCCCGATGTTGGGGGGAATCCAGAACCAGGGGCCACAGTTTAAGAATAAGGGATAAGCCATTGAGGACAGAGATGAGGAAACACTTTTTCTCACAGAGAGTTGTGAGTCTGTGGAATTCTCCGCCTCAGAGGGCGGTGGAGGCGGGTTCTCTGGATACTTTCAAGAGAGAGCTAGATAGGGCTCTTAAAGATCGCGGAGTCAGGGGATATGGGGAGAAGGCAGGAATGGGGTACTGATTGGGGATGATCAGCCATGATCACATTGAATGGCGGTGCTGGCTTGAAGGGCCGAATGGCCTACTCCTGCACCTATTGTCTTTTGCCTGCATCGTTCTGACCTTACCAAGTGCACATTCGGCATTGTCGCAACTACAGTATTGTGCAGACTCTGTATCTTACTTTCAAAGCCAAGTGTGGTAATCAATCATTCTATCCTCAGAAGGAACTAATTAAATAGTTATTTGTTTCGTAACATAGCATGACAACTAGACAGGATATTGAGGCATTTTCATGTTCTTTGACTTGCTGAGTGGCTTACTCCTACTCTGGTTTTCATGTTGCCAAGGCTGGCTAGACACATCTTGTCGGGATTAGTCCAAGTGTCTAACAAGTCATGTTCAACATGTAGTCATAAATACGTTGTGAAGGATGTAACTGCAGATGTTGGTTTGAATCAAATTTAGACGCAAAAAGGTGGAGTAACTCAGCAGGACAGGTAGCATCTCCGGAGAGAAGGAATGGGTCTGAAAAAGGGTCTCAACCCGAAACGTCATCTTCGTCACAAATACATTGCTGGCTCGAAACTAAAACAGGCTGCACCTAAAAAGCATAACTGGTAATGAGTGTGCAGGAAGGAACTGCAGATGCTGGTTTAAATTGAAGGTAGACAAAACATGCTGGAGTAACTCAGCGGGTGAGGCAGCATCTCTGGGGAAAAAGGAATGGGGAACATTACGGGTTGAGATATGGAAGGGTAAGGTGTGAAAACACAGATCAAAGGAATGATAAGGAAATGTTTGAAGAAGGGTCTCGACCCGAAACGTCGCCTATCTCCTTCGCTCCTTAGATGCTGCTGCACCCGCTGAGTTTCTCTAGCCTTTTGTGCACCCCCATAAGGAAATGTAGAATGGTTCTTGAGTAGGAAGGAACTGCAGATGCCGGTTTATACTGGAGATAGACCCCCAAATGCTGGAGTAACTCAGCGAGACAGACAGCAACTTTGTAGAGAAGGAATAGGTGACGTTTTGGGTCGAGACCCTTCTTCAGACTGAGAGTCAGGGGAGAGGGAGACACAGAGATAAGGAATGTAAGATGTGAAAATGGGATATCAAAGGGGATGTAGATCAAGGAAAATGTATAATAGATCATTGTTGGCCAGGAGACGGTGACAACGAGGCATACAAAGAGAAAATTTAATTAGGGGGACAGTCAGAGACAAGGAGGCGTACAATCAGTCAAATGTATTAAAAATCAAAGGATATTGGGTGCTGCACTACATTTAATTTCACATGATTATAACCAAGCCGTCCACAGTGTACAGATCAAGAACAATGAGTGCAAGATAAGGTTCGATGAAAGACTAGTTCAAAGATTAGCGGAAAGGTCTTTACTTAATTAGGTCTTGCATTAATATTACGTTCATATTGGGGTTATTAATTTATTGCATTTTTGTTTACCGTTGTCAAAATATATTTACAGACGTGTTAAGCTGCTGCAAGTAAGAATTCCATTGTTTCATTCTCGGTAAATATGACCATGTAAACATTTGTGTGTCTGTCATCATGGTGGCGCAGCGGTAGAGTTGCTGCCTTACAGCGCCAGAGACCCGGGTTGGGATCCTGACTATAGGTGCTGTCTGTACGGAGTTTGTACATTCTCCCTGTGACCACGTGGGTTTTCCCCAGGTGCTCTGGTTTCTTCCCACATTCCAAAGATGTGCAGGTTTGCAGGTTATTTGTCTTCTGTAAACTGTAAATTGTCCGTAGTGGGTAGGATAGTGCTAGTGTACGGAGATCGCTGGTCGGTGCGGACTCGGTGGGCCGAAGGGGCCTGCGTCTGTGCTGTTTCTCTAAAATAAAATAAAAACAGCAGAACATGTCAAGATTAAATCGAACAGTTTTGATCTTGATTACGAAGTAACTCAGCAGGACAGGCAGCATCTCTGGATAGAAGGAATGGGTGCCGTTTCGGGTTGAGCCCCTTCTTCAGACTGGATCTAAATGTCACACATTCCTTCTCTCCAGAGATGCTGTCTAAAAGCTGCAGTTAAAGCCCATCAGGAATTCATTATTTCATTGATTATGCGTTCACCCACCATTGTAACAGAAATATGGATCTACTGTTAATGAATGTAGACTTGCGGGCAATCACCTCATTCTGTTTGGGACCTGATTAAGTCTTTCTGAAGATAGTCACAAAATGCTGGAGTAACTCAGAGAAGGAATGGGCGACAGTCCCTTCTTCAGACTGATCTAAATGTCACACATTCCTTCTCTCCAGAGATGCTGTCTATCCCTCTGCATTACTCCTATCTATCTTTAGAGAAGGATTATTCCTCACCCGTTTTACCTGTTCTACTTTTCTGGGGAAAATGGGAATAAACCATCTTGGTTGTTGCTCAAAAGGAATATACTTAATTTCATCAAGTTCGGCAGAGAAAGTAATTGTAAAGTAATGGTATCATTTGAAGTGTCCCCTGCAGGGTTTGGCAGGCAAGACCTGAAATGAATCCCTTCTGTCATCATTTATAAGTCCAAGCTTATGTTTTCTTAGTAGAGAATAATAAATATAACTGGTGGTTCAAAAGTACATGTGGTGGGTCCTCCTCTCATCTATCAACGTCCATTTAGGCTGATAGACCTCACTGAAACGTACAGAATAGTGAAATGCTTGGATGGAGTGGATGTGGAGAGGATATTTCCACTAGTGGGGGAGTCTAGGACTAGAGGTCACATCCTCAGAATTATAGGACGTTCTTTTAGGAAGGAGATGAGGAGGAATGCCTTTAGTCAAAGGATGGTGACATTGTGGAATTATTTGCCACGGCAGGCTATGGAGGCCAAGTTAGTGGATATTTTCAAGGCAGAGATTGATAGATTCTTGATTAGTACAGATGTCAGGGGTTTGGGGGAGAAGGCAGGAGAATGGGTTTAGAAAGGAGAGATAGATCAGCCATGACTGAATGGCGGAGAAGACCCAATAGGCCGAATGGCCTAATTTGCTTCTATCACTTATGACCTTATGACCTAAAATGCTGGAGCAATGCAACGGGTCAGGCAGCATCTCTGGAGAAAAAGAATAGGTGATGTTTCTGGTTGGGACCCTTCTCTGGTTCACAGGTTCAATCCTGACCACGGGTGCTTTCTGTTCAGAGTTTGTACGTTTTCCCTGTGATCTGTGTGGGTTTCTTCCGGTTGCTCCGGTTTCCTCCCTCATTCCAAAGGCGTAGAGGTTTGGAGGTTAATTGGCTTAGCTAAAAATTGTAAATCATCCCTAATGTGTTTAGGATAGCGATCGTGTGCGGGGATCGCTGGTCGGTGTGGACTCAGTGGGCCGGTCACCAGGGACAATTTACAATTTATAGATTAAGTAGTATGTTGCTGTATGTCTATTGTTCCTTTAGAGTTTATAGAAAAATAAAATTTGGATGGTAAATAAATGAAGTGACATGGTGTTACATTAGCAAAGTCAAGAGTCAAAAGTGTTTCGTTGTCATAAACACTTACTTGTGGCTGCTTACTTTAATTTAGTTTAGAGGTACAGCATGGAAATAGATCCTTCGGCCCATTGTGTCCACGCTGACCAACGATCACCCGTTCCTGCTAGTTCTACGTTATCCCACTTTCTCATCCACTCCCTACACGCATAGAAACATTGAAACATAGAAATTAGGTGCAGGAGTAGGCCATTCGGCCCTTCGAGCCTGCACCGCCATTTAATATGATCTTGGCTGATCATCCAACTCAGTATCCCGTACCTGCCTTCTCTCCATACCCCCTGATCCCTTTAGCCACAAGGGCCACATCTAACTCCCTCTTAAATATAGCCACTGAACTGGCCTCAACTACCCTCTGTGGCAGAGAGTTCCAGAGACCCACCACTCTCTGTGTGAAAAAAGTCACACAGTAAATAGCTGGGGTCCCAGCACTGAGCCTTGCGGTACCCCACTAGTCACTGCCTGCCACTGTGAAAACGACCCGTTTACTCCTACTCTTTGCTTCCTGTTTGCCAGCCAGTTCTCTATCCACATCAATACTGAACCCCCAATGCCGTATGCTTTAAGTTTATATAAAGCTCACAAAGGGATAGGAGAGTATGGCCAAGTGTAATGGGGATCGATGTGAAAGGGGCCACTTGTCAACATAATTGTATAAGGAGTAAGAGTGTTGTAAAAACAAGCCTGAAGGCTTTGTGTCTCAATGCGAGGAGCATTCGTAATAAGGTGGATGAGTTGAAGGTGCAGATAGCGATTAATGACTATGCTATAGTTGGGATCACGGAGACATGGCTCCAGGGTGACCAAGGCTGGGAGCTGAACATCCAGGGATATTCAATATTCAGGAGGGATAGACGAAAAGGAAAAGGAAGTGGGGTAGTGTTGCTGGTGAGAGAGGAGATTAATGCAATAGAAAGGAAGGACATTAGCATGGAGGATGTGGAATCGATATGGGTAGAGCTGCAAAACTCTAAGGGGCAGAAAACGCTAGTGGGAAGTACCCTATACCAACTTATATAGTATTGGGATAGGAGCTGATATTATTAACATCTTTAAATACGGAAGTCGTTAGATTAATGGCCATGTTAGTGTGGCTTTCACCTTCACATACTACACACTATACAAGTGTAGTTTCTTTTTTTTCCGAGCACCTTTCTAACACCCTTTACTTTTTTTTCATTGATATTCTTTATTGTTTTTGTTTTTCTCTGACCTTATATTACATATTATTTGAATATAGATTTGTATGCTATAGTATAATTAGTTTAAAAAGACATCGATACGGATTAATGTGGATAGAAATTCTCATTGGATTGAAGCTCGGGTGCAATGGGGAGCTGAGGGAGCCAAGAGGGCTACTCCAAAAAAAGTCCCCTTAATAGTAAAATGCAGGATATGAAGGTGAAGATTGGGGGTGATGGAGTAACCTTCTGCAGTTGGAATGTAAAAGGAATTAATGAACCAATTAAAAGGGGAAAAGTCTTAGCTCAATTGAACAAATTGAAGGCAGATGTCATTTTTCTCCAAGAAACGCATCTTAGAAAAGATGCTCAACACAGATTAACAGCTAAATGGATTTCTAAGGTGTATCATTCTACATTTATACATAAATCTAGAGGAGTTGCAATAATTATTCGCAAAGGCACACCCTTTATACAAAGTTCTATTATAGAGGATAAAGAAGGTAGATATGTAATAATTACAGGTGAATTACACTCAAAAAAGGTAATTTTAATGAATATATACGCTCCTAATTTTGATAACCCATTATTTTTTAAGAAAATATTTAATAATATTCCCATATGTACTCAACATAATTTAATAATTGGAGGTTATTATTGTACCCTAGATAATTATCTAGACAGATCATCAACAAAAAGGAAAGCCGTCTCGAAATCAAGTAATCTTATAAATACTTTCATTAACACATCTAATATTAAAGATATTTGGAGGATAGATAATCCATCCGGACGAGAATATTCTTTTTTCTCGCCCGTACATGGAACCTATTCGAGGATAGATTATTTTCTAATAGATTCTCAATTACTTCCTTTTGCGTATGATGCAAAATATCATAACATTATTATTTCAGATCACGCGCCATTAACATTTAAGATAAAATTAAAAGATATTTCTAACAAAACTACTACTTGGAGATTTAATCCTCAGATATTAGACAATGATTGTTGCAATCATGTATTGGATCAGATTAAATTATTTTTTGATACTAATGATAATTATGAAACCTCCCCATCATTGCTATGGGACACATTTAAGGCATACACGCGTGGCGCAATAATATCTGCACAAGCTCATTTTAATAAAGAAAATCGAACGATAGAACAAAATTTAGAAAATGAGATAAAACGTTTAGATAGTGAAAATATAAAACATCCTTCCAAAGAGTTAAGTAATAAAATTGCATCAGTAAAATATAAATTAAATAAAATATATTCTAACCAAGTTATTAAACTTTTTCAACAAACAAAACAAGTGCATTTTGAATTTGGAGACAAACCACAAAAACTATTAGCACGACAGCTTAGAAGATTAGAAGAGGAAAAGACGATACATGGAATTAGATGTGAGTATGGAAATATATTGACTACTCCGAAAGATATTAATGCTAGATTTCTACAATACTATAAAAATCTTTATTCGTCAAAATTAACAGGACAAACAGACAGTATGGAAATATTTTTAAAAGAATGTCAAATTAATAGTTTAGACCAGGAAGGTAGAGAATTGTTAAATGCTGAAATAACAGTAAAGGATATTGTAGAGTCGATTAGTTCGTTGAAGAATGGAAAAGCAGCGGGTCCTGATGGCTTAAGTGCTGAATTTTATAAAAAATTTCAGGATTTGATCTCACCAAGACTACAGACTATGTATAGATATGCTTATGATCAAGGTAAATTACCAGAATCATTAAATGAATCTACAATTACACTTATCCCTAAAGCAGATAAGGATTTGGAAGATCCAGGATCAAATAGAGCGATTGCCCTTTTAAATACAGACCAAAAAATATTAATTAAGATTTTATCTAGGAGATTAAGTATAGTGATTTCTAGATTAATACATTATGACCAAACAGGTTTTATCTCAAAGCGTTACTCATCCCATAATCTCAGACGCTTATTTAATATTATATATTCAAAAAGAATACGAGATATGGAATTAGCGGTTATATCACTAGATGCAGAAAAAGCGTTTGATCAGGTGGAATGGTTGTATTTATTTAATATAATGGAAAAATTTCAATTGGGTGATATTTTTTGTAAATGGGTAAGAATTTTATACTCGAATCCTACCGCTAGAATTTTGACTAATCAAATTCTATCATCTAAATTCAAACTCTCTAGGGGATGTAGACAAGGATGTCCATTGTCGCCCTTACTGTTCGCATTGGTAATAGAACCTATGGCGGAAAAAATAAGATCTGAACCTGAAATATATGGTTACACTACTGACACAACAATTAACAAAATCTCTCTATACGCAGATGACGTTTTGATTTATATTACAAAACCGGAAATTAGTATTCCTAATTTACTAAATGTTATAACTAAGTTTGGTGCATTTTCCGGATATAGGATCAATTGGAATAAAAGTGAGATTATGCCAATAACAGGTATAAATTTAAATACATTACAACAATACCCATTAAAGATAGTTACAGATAAATTTAAATATTTAGGGATTAATGTAACATTAACTCATAACTCATTAATAAAATCCAACTATCCTCAACTATTAGATAAACTTAGAAAGAATATTTCATATTGGAAAACACTTCCTATATCTATGATTGGTAGAATAAGTGCTATAAAGATGGTGTTTTTACCACAATTGTTATATTTGTTCCAGGCTATCCCTTTTCTCTTACCAAAAACTTTAAAAAAAAATGATAATATTGTTAATAGTTTTATTTGGGATTATAAAAACCATAGAATAAGTAAAAAACATCTATGTAAATCTAAGATAAACGGAGGTCTAGCACTCCCAAATTTTCTATATTATTTTTGGGCTGTTCAGATTAAAAATATGAATTACTGGTGGGTAAATACGGACCATGCACCAACATGGTTAAATATAGAAAAGGAAGATTGCCTTCCTTTTAACGTAGGTTCGATAATTTTCGCACCAATAGAAGTACAAAAAAAAATCTATAAGGACAACATAATAATTTATAATAATAGACGTATTTGGAAACAAATTGTTAAGACTTTACATTTAGATAATCTCTCATTTAGATTACCAATTAGGAATAACCCATCGTTTAGGCCTCCCATGTTGGATGGGGGGTTTAGACAATGGGATGATTTAGGAATTACAAGAATAGAACACCTTTATAGAAAAGGAACATTTCTTTTATTCCAAGAGGTACAAGATATTTATGGACTATCTCAACAACATTTGTTTAGATATCTACAAATTAGAGATTATATTAAATCAAATACACAAGATTATAAAAATAAAGAAGCAGGATTGTTAGACGATTTATTTAATTTACACCCAAATACAGAAAAATTAATAGCTTATATATATAACATCATTTTGGATAAGGAGAATCCAACAACGGAAACATATCGTCAAGCATGGGAAAATGACATAGGATTAGCTATAACAAAAGAAAACTGGGAAGAAAGTTTACAACGTATACACCGATGTTCATTAAACGCCAGACATATATTGATTCAATTTAAAGTATTATATAGGTTACATTATTCAAAAGTTAAATTAAATAGTATCTTTCCGAAGCTTTCTGCTATCTGTGACAAATGTAAGAAAACAGAGGCAAATTTAATACATAGTTTTGTCACATGTCCTAAATTGAATCATTATTGGACAGAAATTTTTAAAGTTATTTCTGAAGTTATAAAAGTTAAATTGGACCCCAACCCAAAGTCAATAATATTTGGAATTCCGGACTTACAGTTATCACTTACAGTAAATCAAAGAAATTTCTTTGATTATTGTTTGATAATTGGGAAAAAAATTATATTGAAATTTTGGAAGGGAACACTATCCCCCACAACTAAAATGTGGGCAGCAGAGATGATGGAGACGCTACATCTGGAAAGAATTAGATTTGTCCTATTGGACAGGTATAATTCTTTTGAACAGATGTGGTCTCCATATATATTGTATCTAGATAAGTAGCTGTTCTTGGCAACATGGCTCGACGTGCCCCCCCGCGGGATCTGATGAGAATAATGTATTTTTAAAATGGAAGTAACATGTCTTTACTGATACCATCATTTGTAGTAGAGTTATTAATAATACATATTGTGATCTTTTATTGATATATATAATATAGGCAGAGGTTAAAATTTTTTATTTTATTTTTTTTAATATTTTTTTTTATTTTATTTTTTTTATTTTTTTTTAGTTCTTTTCTCTTCTTTTCTTTTTTACAATTATCAAATTATTAGTTAACTATACCCTTATTGATTTATAAGCTACTTTTTCTTTATCTTTATTTCTAAAAAAATAATAGATAAGTATTATTAATGTTTTACATGTATGATAAAATGAATTATCTGATATCTGTAAACTTGTTTAAGGTATCGTAATTGATTATCTTTAATAAAAAAATATTACAAAAAAAGAAAACGCTAGTGGGAGCTGTGTACAGGCCACCTAACAGTAGTATTGGAGTTGGGGATGGCATCAAACAGGAAATTAGAAATGCGTGCAACAAGGGTAACACGGTTATAATGAGTGACTTCAATCTGCATGTAGATTGGGTGAATCAAATTGGCAGGGGTGCTGAGGAAGAGGATTTCTTGGAATGTATGCGGGATAGTTTTCTCAACCAACATGTGGAGGAACCAACGAGAGAGCAGGCTATTCTAGACTGGGTATTGAGTAATGAGGAAGGGTTAGTTAGCAGTCTTGTTGTGCGTGCCCCTTGGGCAAGAGTGACCATAATATGGTTGAGTTCTTCATTAGGATGGAGAGTGACAAAATTAAGTCAGAAACAAGGGTTCTGAACTTGAACAAAGGTAACTTTGAAGGTATGAGATGTGAATTGGCCAAGATAGACTGGCAGGTGATTCTTAAAGGGTTGACAGTGGATGTGCAATGGAAGGTATTTAAAGACTGCATGGATGAAGTACAAAAGTTGTTCATACCAGTTTGGCAAAAGAATAAATCGGGGAAGGTGGTGCATCCATGGATAACAAGGGAAATCAGGGATAGTATAAAAACAAAAGATGAGGCATACAAATTTGCCAGAAAAAGCAGCCTACCGGAGGACTGGGAGAAATTCAGAATCCAGCAGAGGAGGACAAAGGGCTTAATTAGGAAAGGGAAAATAGATTATGAAAGGAAACTGGCAGGGAACATAAAAACTGACTGCAAAAGTTTTTATAGATATGTGAAGAGAAAGAGACTAGTTAAAACAAATGTTGGTCCCTTGCAGTCAGAAACAGGTGAATTGATCATGGGGAACAAGGACATGGCAGACCAATTGAATAACTACTTTGGTTCTGTCTTCACTAAGGAAGACATAAATAATCTGCCGGAAATAGCAGTGGAACGGGGGTCAAATAAGATGGAGGAACTGAGTGAAATCCAGGTTAGCCAGGAGGTGGTGTTGGGTAAAATGAATGGATTGAAGGCCGATAAATCCCCAGGGCCAGATAGTCTGCACCCCAGAGTACTCAAGGAGGTAGCCACAGAAATAGTGGATGCATTAGTGATAATTTTTCAAAATTCCTTAGATTCTGGAGGAGTTCCTGAGGATTGGAGGGTAGCTGATGTAACCCCACTTTTTAAAAAAGGAGGGAGAGAGAAAGTGGGGAATTACAGACCAGTTAGTCTAACATCGGTAGTGGGGAAACTGCTAGAGTCAGTTATTAAAGATGGGATAGCAGCGCATTTGGAAAGTGGTGAAATCATTGGACAAAGTCAGCATGGATTTACGAAAGGTAAATCATGTCTGACAAATCTGATAGAATTTTTCGAGGATGTAACTAGTAGAGTGGATAAGGGAGAACCAGTGGATGTGTTATATCTAGACTTTCAGAAGGCTTTCGACAAGGTCCCGCATAAGAGATTAGCATACAAACTTAAAGCACACGGTACTGGGGGTTCAGTATTGATGTGGGTAGAGAACTGGCTAGCAGACAGGAGGCAAAGGGTAGGCGTAAACGGGTCCTTTTCAGAATGGCAAGCAGTGACTAGTGGGGTGCCGCAAGGCTCAGTGCTGGGACCCCAGCTATTTACAATATAAATTAATGATTTGGACGAGGGAATTCAATGCAACATCTCTAAATTTGCAGATTACACCAAGCTGGGGGGTATAGTTAGGTGTGAGGAGGATGCTTGGAGGCTACAGGGTGATTTGGATAGGCTGAGTGAATGGGCAGATGCATGGCAGATGCAGTATAATTCAGTTTCTATGCTCCACACCTGTGGAACAGGCTCCCCGAATACCTGAGGTGTGCACAGTCCGTAACCACATTTAAGTCAGGCCTAAAGACACTATTGTTTGATGCAGCTTTTTCATGACCCTACATGCGGGTAATTATAATCCTCTTGTATTAACCTTTTTATGTGCTTTTAAATTTGCCTTAATATTTTAGTGATTTTGCTTTTCTATTCATACAATTGGCTTATTGGCTATTTTGTTGTCCTGTGTTGTATTGTGGTTCTGCAATCTTTTTTAAACTAGTTTATTCTCTTGTTTCTTTTGTAAAGCACTATGAATTGCAGCTTGTATGAATGGTGCTATATAAATAAACTTGCCTTGCCTTGCCTATAATGTGGATAAATGTGAGGTTATCCACTTTGGTGGCAAAAACATGAGGGTAGACTATTATCTGAATGGTGGCAGATTAGGAAAAGGGGAGATGCAACGAGACCTGGGTGTCATGGTACACCAGTCATTGAAAGTAGGCATGCAGGTGCAGCAGGCAGTGAAGAAAGCAAATGGTATGTTAGCATTCATAGCGAAAGGATTTGAGTATAGGAGCAGGGAGGTTCTACTGCAGTTGTACAGGGTTTTGGTGAGGCCACACCTGGAGTATTGCGTATAGTTTTGGTCTCCAAATCTGAGGAAAGACATCCTTGCCATAGAGGGGGTACAGAGAAGATTCACCAGACTGATTCCTGGGATGTCAGGACTTTCATATGAGGAAAGATTGGATAGACTCGGCTTGTACTCGCTGGAATTTAGAAGATTGAGGGGGGATCTTATAGAAACTTACAAAATTCTTAAGGGGTTGGACAAGCTAGATGCTGGAAGATTGTTCCCAATGTTGGGGGAGTCCAGAACAAGGGGTCACAGTCTAAGGATAAGGGGGAATTCCTTTAGGACCGAGATGAGGAAAACATTCTTTACACAGAGAGTGGTGAGTCTCTGGAATTCTCTGCCACAGAAGGTAGTTGAGGCCAGTTCATTGGCTATATTTAAGAGGGCGTTAGATGTGGCACGTGGCTAAAGGGATCAGGGGGTATGGAGAGAAGGCAGGTACGGGATACTGAGTTGGATGATCAGCCATGATCATATTGAATGGCGGTGCAGGCTCGAAGGGCCGAATGACCTACTCCTGCACCTATTTTTCTATGTTTCTATACTAATCTCTTATGTGGGACCTTGTCGAAAGCCTTCTGGAAGTCCAGATACACCACATCCACTGGTTCTCCCCTATCCACGCTATTAGTTACATCCTCGAAAAATTCCACAAGATTCGTCAGACATGATTTACCTTTCGTAAATCCATGCTGACTTTGTCCAATGATTTCACCACTTTCCAAATGTGCTTGCTATCCCATCTTTAATAACTGACTCTAGCAGTTTCCCTACTACCGATGTTAGACTAACTAGTCTGTAATTCCCCGTTTTCTCTCTCCCCCCCTTCTTAAAAAGAGGGGTTACGTTTGCTACCTGCCAATCCTCAGGAACTACTCCAGAATCTAAAGAGGGGCAATTTACAGAGGCCAACTAATCTACAAACCTGCACATCTTTGGGATATGGGAGGAAATCGGAGCACCCGGAGGAAACCCACGAGGCCACGAGGAGAACGTACAAAATACGCACCAACCCTTCTTCAATCCTGATCTGAAACATCACCTAGCCATGTTCTCCAGAGTTGCTCCAGCACGTTGCATCTTTTACTGGTCAACGTTCATTTGTCACAAGTGACGCCAAGACGACTTTTAGACTTTAGATATACAATACAGAAACAAATCCTTTGGCACATTGAGTCCGCGCCGACCAGCGATCACCCCGTACACTAGCACTATCCTGCACACTAGGAACAATTTACAATTTTACCGAAGCCAAACAACCTGAAAACCTGCATGCCTCTGGAGTCTGGGAGGAAACCAGAGCACCCGGAGAAAACCCACGCGGTCACGGGGACAACGTACATACTCCCTACAGACTGCACCCGTAGTCAGAATCGAACCTGGGCCTCTGGCGTTGTAAGGCAGCAGCTCTGCCGCTGCGCCGCTATGCCGGCAAACTTCAGACTTCTCCATCTTTTCAGATTCTTTAAAAAATGGTAACACCAATATTAGTATCTTTGAATCACATCACAGATGTACATTTACAAGTAACTTGAGAGCAAGAGACTGGGCTGGGTACTTGGTGCCATGAGGCCTCTTATATTGGATCTGGTGCCTGTTTCACATACACTAAATTCCAATGTTGTATATATAAAAGGGGCAGGACTCTATTGCCACAGCTTTGACGCGAGTTAAGCCTCTCTAGAACCAAACTGTCAAACCTTCTTTAACCTTAATCTGATGCTAATCATAAAAGCCACCCTTTGCTCCTCTTTAAGGGGATGATGTTATTTGAGGCTGGGATATTTCCTCTGGTTATTGCTGCAATTTGACAGGATTTGCTTGTTTTTTTCCACATTGGTCTAATGGGAGTGATCTGGCTTAGGCATGAAATACTTTCTCGGTGACTTAGAGAGTTGCGAATAAATCTTTTAGTTCTGGACATGGGTGGCCTATTAAAGGATCCTCTTGGCATTAAACGTGCTGGAAGACGCAAGAGGGGCCACACAGGAGAGGACCAGTGATTCCAAACGGGAAGGGATATATTTGTGTGTCATCTGGATGCCGAAATATCTAAGCTGGAAAGGGTGTGGAATTTTTTTTACGAGGGTTTATAGGGCAAGTATGGAGGGATATGGACCAAATGCAGGTAGTGGGATTAGTGTAGCTGGGACATGTTGGCCGGTGTGATAAGTTGGGCCGAAGGGCCTCTTTCCACACTGTATCACTCTATGACTCTATGACTATGTTGCCAGGACTCGATGGTTGAGCTATGGGGAGAGGTTAAGCAGGTTAGGACTCTATTCCTTGGCGCGCAGGAGGATGCGGGGTGACAATAGACAATCGGTGCAGGAGCAGGCCATTCGGCCCAACACCACCATTCAATCATGTATCCCGTTTCTGCCTTCTCCCCGTATCCCCTGACTCCGCTATTTTTAAGAGCCCTATCTAGCTCTCTCCTGAAACCATCCAGAGAACCCGCCTCCACCGCCCTCTGAGGCAGAGAATTCCACAGAATTCTCTGCCTCAGGGGTGATCTTATAGAATGTGTACAAGATAATGAGAGGAAAAGATAGGGTAAACGCTCAGAGTCTTTTACCCAGAGTAGGGGAATCGAAAATCAGAGGACATAGGTTTAAGGTGAGAGGGGAAAGCTTTAATAGGAAACCAGAGGGGCATATTGAGGGATAGGGACCAAACGCGGGCAAGTGGGACTAGTGTAGCTGGGACAGGTTGGCCGGTGTGGGCAAGTTGGGCCTAGGAGATGAGGTAGGTACTTTCACAATGTTTAAGAAAAATTGGGCGTGGGCAGGCATTGTGGCGCAGCGGTAGAGTTGTTTGCAGTGCCGGAGACCCGGGTTCAATCTCTACTACGGGTGCTGATGTACGGAGTTTGTACGTTCTCCCCGTGACCTGCGTGGGTTTTCTCCAAGATCTTCGGTTTTCTCCCACACACCAAAGACGTACAGGTATGTAGGTAAATTGGCTTGGTGTAAAAATAAATAGTCCATAGTATGTGTAGGAGAGTGTTGGGGGATCGCTTGTCGGCGCGGACCCGGTTTCGCTGAAGGGCCTGTTTCCACGCTGTATCTCTAGACTAAACTAAACTATACTAAATATTTAGACAGGTAGGGTAGGGTTAGAGGGATATGGGCAAAACACAGGCAGGTGAGAACAATGTAGATGGGGCATGTTGGTCAGTGTGGGCAAGTTGGGCTAATGAGCCTGTTTCCATGCTGGATCACTCTAAGACTATGTCCTATGCTATGCTCTCCACAAGCACAAGCTACAGTATCTTAGGTAGACACAAATGCTGGAGAAACTCAGCGGGTGAGGCAGCATCTTTGGAGAGAAGGCGTAGGCGACGTTTCGGGTCGAGTCCCTTCTTCAGACAGAATAGATCTTTACGTCCAGTTCTTTAACATGCCCAAGTGGTTGCGATTGTGAAGCCCAGTGATAGTCATAAAACTAAACGTCGCTTATATTGAAATCAGATATGTAAAAGGAGCAGACGTGAGATTGAAGTCAGAAGTTGGACACAAAAAGCTGGAGTAACTCAGTGGGACAGACGACATCTCTGGAGAGAAGGAACGGATGGCGTTTCGGTTCGAGACCCTTCGGTTTGCCTTGACATGAGGCATCTTTAGACAATGTCCTTATTTTGTATTATTTCAGCTGCTACTTTAGATTATAATATTGCTCTTGGCAGCAGAGGGAGAGTTAGGCTGAGGCAGTGCATGGCGCAACACAGCTGCAGTGCTGAATGACAGCGTACTAACAACTGCAAAGGAAACATCGAGTTTTTATCTTCATTTTTTTCAGTGTAGTTTAGTTTAGTTACTGAGGTACAGTGAAAAGCTTTTGTTGCGTGCGATCCAGTCAGCGGAAAGACAATGCATGATTACAATCGAGCAATTCAGAGTGTACAGATACATGTTAAGGCGATAACGTTTAATGCAAGGTAAAGCCAGCAAAGTCTGAACAAGGATAGTCCGAGGGTCACCAATGAGGTAGATAATACTTCAGGGCTGCTCTCTGGTTGTGGTAGGATGGTTCAGTTGCCTGATAACAGCTGGGAAGAAACTGTCCCTGAATCTGGAGGTGTGCGTTTTCACACTTCTGTACCTCTTGACTGAGAGGGGAGAAGAGGGAGTGACGGGGTGAGACTCGTTTTTGATTAAGCTGCTGGCCTTGCCGAGACAGCGTGAGGTATAAATGGAGCCAATGGAAGGGGGGTCGGTTTGTGTGATGGTCTGGGCTGCGTCCACAATTCGCTGCAATTACTTGCGGTCTTGGATGGAGCTGTTCCCAAAACCAAGCTGTCATACATCCCGATAAAATGCTTTCTGTGGTGCATTTGTAGAAGTTGAGAGAGTTGGAAGGGCATGCCAAAATTCCTAATCCTCATCCTTCTGAAGTATGTTTGTATCCCATAAGTTATCTTATGTTTATGTTCAGGCTCCATTTATTATTGTCACGTGTATTGAACAATAGTGAAAAGCTATTGTTTGCATGTTATCCAGTCAAAGACTATACATTAATGCAATCAAGCTACCCACAGATAATGGATAGATGGCACCACATTTAGTACAAAGGTATAACATTGCAGTCCGATAAAGTCTAATTAAAGATAGGCACACAGTGCTGGAGTAACTCAGCGGGAGAGGCAGCATCTCCAGAGAAAAGGGATAGGTGACGTTTCAGGTCGAGACCCTTCTTCAGACTGAGAGTGGGGGAGAGGGAAACTAGAGGTATGAAAAGGTTCAGAACAAATCAGACTTGGCACCGATGACCAAGGAAGGTGGAGCCCACAATGGTCCTTTGTTGGCTGTCGAAGAGGTGATATTGAAGGGATGCAAACAGTGAAACTAGCAGGATGACTAGGGTGGGGGAGGGATGGAGAGAGAGGGAATGGTATAGTTCTTCCTACATATAAAGTCCGATTAAAGATGGTTTCCAATGTCCCCAATGAGGTAGATGGGAGGTTAGGACCACATCCTAGCTGAGGCGAGGGCCATAACAGCTGGGAAGAAACTGTATCTGAATCTGGAGGTGTGCGTTTTTAGACTTCTCTACCTCTTGGCTGATGGGAGAGGGCAGAAGAGGGGATTTTCTCCGGGTGCTCCGGTTTCCACCCACACACCAAAGACGTACAGGTTTGTAAGCTAATTGGCTTTGGTAAAATTGTAAATTGTCCCCAGTGTGTGCGGGATAGTGCTAGTGTGTGGGGATCGCTAGTTAGCGCAGACATGGTGGGCTGAAGGGCCTGTTTCCGTGCTGTATATCTAAACTATACTTATCTAAATTGCAGTTTAGACAATAGCTGCAAGGGTAGGCCATTTGGCCCTTCAAGCCAGCACCACCATTCACTGTGATCATGGCTGATCATCCACACTCAGTATCACATCCCAGGAATCAGTCTGGTGAACCTTCTCTGCACTCCCTCTATGGCAATAATGTCCTTCCTCAGATTTGGAGACCAAAACTGTACGCAATACTCCAGGTGTGGTCTCACCAAGACCCTGTACAACTGAAGTAGAATCTCCCTGCTCCTGTACTCAAATCGTTTTGCTATGAAAGCTAACATACCATTCGCTTTCTTCACTGCCTGCTGCACCTGCATGCCTACTTTCAATGACTGGTGTACCATGACACCCAGGTCTCGCTGCATCTCCCCTTTTCCTAATCGGCCCCCATTTAGATAATAGTCTGCTTTCCTGTTTTTGCCACCAAAGTGGATAACCTCACATTTATCCACATTATACTGCATCTGCCAAACATTTGCCCACTCACCCAGCCTATCCAAGTCACCTTGCAGTCTCCTAGCATCCTTCTCACAGCTGACACTGCCCCCCAACTTAGTGTCATCTGCAAACCTTGGAGATATTGCCTTCAATTCCCTCATCCAGATAATTAATATATATTGTAAATAGCTGTGGTCCCAGCACTGAGCCTTGCGGTACCCCACGCGTCACTGCCTGCCATTGTGAAAAGGACCCGGTTACTCCTACTCTTTGCCGCCAATGGTGGTAATTTGCAATTCTGGAATAGTTATTTAGTAAAAGAGTTTGAAAGGAGGTGTGGGGGTGGGGTAATGAAACGGGGTGCTGATTGTGGATGATCAGCCATGATCACAGTGAATGGCAGTGCTGGCTCGAAGGGCCAAATGGCCTACTCCTACATCTATTGTCTATTTGAGAGTGGTGAATGTGGAATTCTCTGCCTCAGAGGGCGGTGGTGGCCGGTTCTCTGGATACTTTCAAGAGAGAGCTAGATCAGGCTCTTAAAGATAGCAGAGTCAGGGGATATGGGGAGAAGGCAGGAACGGGGTACTGATTGGGGATGATCAGCCATGATCACATTGAATGGCGGTGCTGGCTCGAAGGACCGAATGGCCTACTCCTGCACCTATTGCTATTGTGTAAAGTCTGGCCTTTGAGGACGGCACTGTGGTGCTGTGGTAGGGTTGTTGTTGTTGTGTTTTCTACCATTCTGCTTTATTTTTGCTTTGGACTGTCGAACAACTTAACTGCGCCGAAAATGTTGATGTAAACAAGTTTATTAGTGATTATAATTATTATTCCTTCCCCACCCACTAAATTGTTCACCTGACAAGATGGCCTTCTGGGGTGGAAGTTCTTTAGCTTCTCTTATGTACAATGGAGTGATTCTAAGGGGCGGCACGGTGGCGCAGCGGGAGTGTTCCTGCCTTACAGCGCCAGAGACCCGGGTTCGATCCCGACCACGGGTGCTGTCTGTATGAAGTTTGTACGTTCTCCCCATGACCTGCGTGGGTTTTCTCCCACACTCCAAAGGCGTGCAGGTTTGTAGGTTAATTGCCTTCTGTGAATTGTCCTTAGTGTGTAGGATAGTGTTGGTGTATGAGGTGATCGCTGGTTGGTGCAGACTTGGTGGGCTGGAGGGTCTGTTTCCACACTGTATCTCTAAAGTCTAAAGTCTAAATTGATAGGTAGTTACAGATGAGGGGGTGATTGGGCTAAGAATTTCATTGTTCTGTTTTACAACAAGATATGACAAATAAATAGTTTTGCTTCTCTTGTGATGGGACAGTAAATGACAAAGGCTGGAGGTTGAAAGAAATCATTGCCAGAAAGAACGATTTAACAATAAATTAATAAACTAGAGAGGTATCTTTTTATGCTACTTACCAAGAGATTACCAGAGAAATACAAAGCCATTGTCACTCCTCTGCTCATAATTTTTTAGTTTTGTTTAAAGTGGAAACAGGCCCTTCGACCCACCGAGTCCGCGCCAACACTAACACTATCCTACACACACTAGGGGCAATTTACATTTATACCAAGCCAATTATCCTACAAGCCTGTACGTCTTTGGAGTGTGGGAGGAAACCAAAGGTCTCCACGGCAAATACGGGGAGAATGTACAAACTCCGTACAGACCGCACCCGTAGTCAGGATCGAACCCGGATCTCTGGCGCTGAAGGGTAGCAACTCTACCTCTGCGTCAACATGCCGCCCTCCTTAAATTTCATATATTTATCCCATTTTCCTTAACAAATTAATTGGTGCTCTGTCTTGAAGCCTTTCATAATCTCTGATGTTCTGTGTAAATTTATCCAAAGTGGCAACTTCATATTAGTAATCGTTAAAAATCTCTCATTCATTCTTTGGAAGTTTAAAAAGAATGAATTTCAACTGTGGAATTAATTTGAGCCTTGCAAGTTTACTTTCATTGTCATAGTTCCCCACCTTGGCTATCTTCTTGGTGAATCTACGATGAATATTCTTTTAGACTTTAGAGATTCAACGTGAAAACAGGCCCTTCAACCCACCAATTCCGCTCCAACCAACTCATACACTAGCACTATCCTACACACTAGGGATAATTTTACAATTTTACAGAAGCCAATTAAATTCTAAACCTGTATGAGATTGGAATGTGGGAGGAAGGCACAACTCCATGTGTGCTCCACTATGCTCCATGAATTTAACACTTTCTTTCATTCTGAATACCCAAGTTTCAATGTGCAGTTGAGAACTGCTGTATGCTGTTCCAGTGAAACCCAAGTCTAAAAGAGTCTTAGAATTATACAGCATGGAAACAGGCCCTTTGGCACAACCTGTTTGTGCCGACCAAGATGTCCCATCTAAGCTAGTAGATGCCCCATCTAAGCTAGTACTCTTTGACCACAGTTGACCCATATCTCACATCCGTCATGTACCTGTCCAAGTATCTGTTAAAAGTTCACAAAGTGCTGGAGAAACTCAGTGGGCCATGGGGCATCTGTAGAGAACATGCCTTGGGTCGTGACCCTTCTTCAGATCCTAGCCTGAAGAAAGGTTGACCCAAAACATTGCTATCCATGTTCTCCGGAGATGCTACCTGACCCGCCGAGTTACTCCAGTACTTTGGGTCCTTTTGTGAAAACCTGCATCTGCAGTTCCTTGTTTCTATCTTTTAAAATCTGTTATAGTACCAGCCTCAGCTACCTCCTCTGGCAGTTTGTTCCATACACCCACCACCCACTGAGTGAAAAAATTGCCGCTTAGTTTCATGGAGCATCCTGGACAATACAGCTCACCCCCTCCGTGACACACTGGTCGACCTGAGGAGCACCTTCAGCAACAGACTGGTTCCACCAAGATGCAGCACAGAACGCCACAGGAGATCCTTGTTCCTTGTGGCTATCCAACAGTACAACTCCTCCCCCTTGCATCATGGGGTAGACTGACCCCCCCCCCACAATCTGTGCACATCCCCAATCCTTTCCACTCGTCAATTTAATTTCATGTTTCATGTATCTTGTGTTATGACGGTTGGCAGATCAATTTCCCTCCTGGGATAAATAAAGTATCATATCGTATCGTTATTTCCTGTGGTTCTTGATTTTCCCTACTTTGGATAAAACTCTTTGGGCATTCACCCGATCTATTCCATTCATGGTCTGATACACCTCTGAAAGATCACCCTTCATCCTTCTGCCCTCCAAGGAATAATATCCTCGCCTGCCCTACCTCGTGTCCCTTGACTCTTGGCAACATCCTCATGACTCATGATGGTTTGTTTTATGGTAATCCGAGATTCCTTGCAGAACTCCAAGTGGTGAGGTTGACATTCCCGTCTCAGTTTTACAACAGCAATAAACCATATTTCCCAATTCCCCAAAGTCAGCCGTTTCGTGCCAGTCTGAGATCAGAATATATAATACGGCAAAGTTCCACACGCCAGACTTGTTCTGGATCTCTCTGAATGTCAGATTTATTCTGGCATGCATATAGCTGTTCCTCAGTGACCAGAATCAGAAGGCTCCCTTTAGATCACAAGTGATAGGAGCGGAATTAGGCCATTGGGCCCATCAAGTCTATTCCGGCATTCAATCATGGCTCATCCATCTCTCCCTCCAAACCCCATTCTCCTGGCCTTCGCCCCATAACCTCTGACACCCGCACTAATCAAGAATCTATCTATCTCTGCCTTGAATATATCCACTAACTAGGCCTCCACGACCTTCAATGGCAAAGAATTCCACAGATTCACCACCCTAGTAAATCCCACTATCTTTAGTAAACAAATCAACCTCTGTCCCGTGTACATCACACAAACCAACCTCCCTTCCGCTGACTCCATCTACACCTCACTCACGCTGCCTCGGCAAGGCCAGCAGCATAATCAAGGACCAGTCACACCCTGGCCACTCCCTCTTCTCCCCTCTCCCATCAGGCAAAAGGTTAAAACGCACACCTCCAGATTCAGGGACAGTTTATTCCCAGCTGTGATCAGGCAATTGAACCATCCTACCTACTACTCTCTACCTCACCGAGGACCCTCAGATTATCCTTGATCAGACTTTGCTGGCTTTACCTTGCACTAAACGTTATTCCTTTATCGTGTATCTGTGCACTGTAAATGGCTCGATTGTAATCATGTATTGTCTTTCCGCTGACTGGTTAGCACACAACAAAAGCTTTTCTCTGTACCTCAGTACACGTGACAATAAACTAAACTCAACTAAACTACTCTAGTCCTGAGGTACCAAACGCATTCTATGTTCCAACAGCCTCTTATGGTTTTGTGTCAACATTGTATTGCAAGCATTGAATGGACAATTACCAAAATGACGTTTAGCTGAAGCACAGCATACCCACATTTTCTGTTGACTTTAACAAATATTGTTTATTCGGTTTCACCGCATTAAAAATAATATTTTTGTTGAAAATGTAACAAACTCTAATAAATTAAATGTTTGATAAGGTAGACTGGAATGCCCAAGGCCTTATTCATACATACTGTAACCTATTCCTTAACAAACTTAATGTGTAAGAAGGAACTGCAGATGCTGGATAGGGTCTGAAGAAGGGTCTTGACCTGAAATGTCACCCATTCCTTCTCTCCAGAGATGCTGCCTGACCTGCTGAGTTACTTAAGCATTTTGTGTCTAAGAAGCCGGAGTAACTCAGCGGGTCAGGCAGCATCTCTGGAGAGAAGGAATGGGTGACGTATGAATGAGGCCTTGGGCATTTCCGTCTGTGAGCTGAGGAATGACTAGTTTTCTTTCGACACAGTGATAGAGCGGGTGGATTAAGGACATTTATTCTGCCAAAGTCCACAGTTGCTGCATTTATATGTACTTACAGAAAACATGGCTGTAAGTAACCATGTTTTTAAAAGGTAACCAATCTGCTCAGTACAACTAATTGCTTGTTCTAAAAACAACAGACCAATTTTGTTTAATTTCCTTTTTCCTTTTAAGATATCTATTATTATACTAAAAGTCACATCTTGACCACTTCTGGTCTACATTGTATATTGATTTTACAAAAAACGCTACCCTATATCGCTACGATATTTTGCCCATCTTACTCACAGTCCTCCTCCACTCCAGCAACCTCAAGGATTTTTCCGATCGCCGAAAAATAAAAAAATTATAAATGTATAAAAAATCGTAAGATCAGCTGATTGGTCCTCTCGCCTGTCAATCACCATGATGAAGGTAACATCCCTTCCGGGGGGGTCAGGAATATAAAGCCCCGGATTCCGGACATGAGTCAGTCACTCTGGAAGATAGTGAGGGAGAATTCACAACTGTGATTCTAAGCTGTGAGTCAAGTGAACTGTGAGTCTACAATGTGCTTGCAATAAATAACGTGTTAGCCCTTAATAAAATGAAATGACTTGTTTGGCCTGCCCTGTGCTTGAAATTGAAATGGAAATGAAATGAGTTGTTTGGCCTGCTCTGTGCTTGAAATTGAAATGGAAATTGAAATGAAATTAGTTGTTTGGCCTGCCCTGCGCTTGAAATTGAAATGGAAATGGAAATGAGATTAGTTGTTTGGCCTGCCCTGTGCTTGAAATGGAAATGGAAATAAAATGAAATGAGTTGTTTGGCCTGCCTGAAACCACTAATTTCGGCCCACAAGGCCCCTATTAGCCTCAAAGCCTTTTACCCAAAATGCCCGTATTAGCGCAGGAGAAGCATTTTGGCCCAAAAGGCCCATGCCTGGCCAGGAAAAGTCCAAAAAAAGTGCATTTCACTGAGATTTCACTCATTTTTTTTTAAAAAGAGCTTTTGGCCCATCAGGCCTGTACTAGCCCAGCAGGAGTCCCTTTGGCCCATCAGTAAGTATTCCCCCTGCAAGTATTAACCCTCACCCCAGTATTTTCTCCCTCCCTCCATTGGCTCCCTGTGAGATCCAGGCCAGGATAGACTTTCCTCCTTCATTGCTGTGATCTGCAGAAAAATATTAAAAAATGTCTAAAATTGATTCTCCGCCCTCTCCCCCTTCTCTCTCAGAACCTCTCACCTGTTTTGGGCAGCATTTCTGGCAGTTTCTGTGCTGCCAGCCCACCAGGCCTGAGTGACTGAGCTGCCAGCCCACGAGGCCTGAGTGACTGAGCTGCCAGCCCACCTGGCCTGAGTGACTGAGCTGCCAGCCCACCAGGCCTGAGTGACTGAGCTGCCAGCCCACCAGGCCTGAATGACTGAGCTGCCAGCCCAAGAATCCATTTGCCCCACAATGTCCACACTACCCCTCTGGAAGCCAGTCCCTTTGGCCCACAACACCCATACTAGCGCTCCAGAAAGCTCCCCCAACCCCCCCCCCCCCACTGGCCATCAATATTGGAATTGGTGGAGAGGTGGAATATTGCGTTGGGGGACCAGCCCTCCCATGTGAATATGAGACCCAACAGGTCCCACTTAGTCTAGTATATATTTTATACCAAGCAGAGTGCAGGCCACCAAATTCAAATTCAATTTCAGACCATTTCACGCAGAGTGCAGGCCACCAAATTCAAATTCATACCATTTCAAGCAGTGCAGTGCAGAGTGCAGGCCACCACATTCAAATTCATACAATTTCAGAGTGCAGGCCACCAAATTCAAATTAATGTCATGCATTTCAAGTAGCGTGCAGGCCACCAAATTCAAATTCATACCATTTCAAGCAGAGTGCAGGCCACCAAATTCAAATTAATTCCATTTCAAAATGAGTGCAGACCACCAAATTCAAACTCAATTTCATACCATTTCGAGCAGAGTGCAGGCCACCAAATTTAAATTCAATTTCATACCATTTCAAGCAGAGTGCAGGCCACCAAATTCAAATTCAATTTCATACCATTTCAAGGAGTGCAGGCCACCAAATTCATTTCATAGAATTTCAAGCAGAGTGCAGGCTACCAATTCATCTAATTTCAAGCAGAGTTCAGTTCACTCACAGTGTAGACTCACAGTTCTGGACTCAACTCTCACTCAGTTTTCCAGGGAGACTGACTCACGTCCCGCCACCGGGGCTTTATAATCCTGCCCCCCCGGAAGGGGCATTACCTTCATCATGGTGATTGACAGGCGAGTGGACCAATCAGCTGATCTCAACATTTTTTAAATATTCATAACGTTTTTATTTTTCATCCTCGGGGCTGCCTCAGCAGAGGAGGACTGTGAGTAAGATGGCCAAAAAATCATAGCGATATATGGTATAGTTTTTTTCTGAAATAAATATACGGCGCAGACAGGAAGTGGTCAAGATGAAACTTTTAGTTGTATAGATATATACACACGTACACACACAGAGTTAGGCACATGGATATGGATCACATGCAAGCGGATAAGTGTAGTTCATCTTGGCATCATGTTCGGCACAGACACAGCTCTTAAGAGGAGAAAGCAGGAACAGGGTACTGATTGCGGATGATCAGCTATGATCACATTGCATAGCGGTGCTGGCTTGAAGGGCCGAATGGCCTACTCCTGCACCGATTGTCTATTGTGGGCTGCCCCTTGCTGTACAGTTCTATGTTAGTCCATTAACCAGATTGTTCTACAAACATTAGTGTCTATCTTTCGTAATGTGCGCAATGATATGCTGCACATGTTTTACAATAACCATATAACAATTACAGCACGGAAACAGGCCTTCTCGGCCCTTCCAGTCCGTGCCGACCATTATTTTCCCCTAGTCCCATCTACCTGCACTCAGACCATACCCCTCCATTCCCTTCCCGTCCATATACCTTAAATGTTAAAATCGATCCTGCCTCCACCACGCCTGCAGGAAGATCATTCCACACAGCCATCACTCTCTGAGTAAAGAAGTTCCCCCTCATGTTACCCCTAAACTTCTATCCCTTAATTCTCATGTCATGCCCTCTTGTTTGAATCTTCCCTACCCTCAATGGGAAAAGCTTATCCACTACAACTCTGTCTATCCCTTTCATCATTTTAAAGACCTCAATCAATTCCCCCCTTAACCTGTGCTCCAAAGAATAAAGACCTAACTTGTTCAACCTTTCTCTGTAACTTAGTTGCTGGAACCCAGGCAACATTCTAGTAAATCTCCTCTGTACTTTCTCTATTTTGTTGACATCCTTCCTATAATTAGGCAACCAAAATTGTACACCATACTCCAGAATTGGTCTCACCAATGCGTTGTACAATTTTAACATTACTTCCCTACTCCTATATTCAATGCTCTGATTTATAAAGGCCAGCACACCAAAAGCTTTCTTTACCACCCTATCTACATGTGATTCCACCTTCAGGGAACTATGCACAGTTATTCCTAGATCCCTCTGTTCCACAGCATTCCTCAATTCCCTACCATTTACCATGTATGTCCTATTTTGATTTGTCCAGCCACACTTATCAGCATTAAACTCCATCTGCCATCTTTCAGCCCACTCTTCCAAATGGCCCAAATCTCTCTGTAGACTTTGAAAATCTACTTCATTATCCACAGCACCACCTATCTTAGTATCATCTGCATTCTTACTTATCCAATTTTCCACCCCATCATCTAGATCATTGATGTACATGACAAACAACAGTGGACCCAACACAGATCCCTGAGGCACCCCACTGGTCACCGGCTTCCACCCTGACAAACAGCCATCGATTATTACTCTCTGGCATCTCCCATTCAGCCACTGTTGAATCCATCTTGCTACTCCACCATTAACACCCAAAGATTGAACCTTCTTAACCAACCTTCCATGGGGAACCTTGTCAAAGGCCTTACTGAAATCCATATAGACAACATCCACTGCTTTACCCTCATCAATTTCCCTAGTAACCTCATCAAAAAATTCAAGAAGGTTTGTCAAACATGACCTTCCAGGCAGAAATCCATGTTGACTGTTCTTGATCAGACCCTGTTTATCCAGATGCTTATATATATTATCTCCAAGTATCCTTTCCATTAATTTGCTCACCATTGATGTCAAACTAACCGGTCTATAATTGCTAGGTTTATTCTTTTAAACAATGGAACAACATGGGCAGTACCCCAATCCTCCGACACTATTCCCATTTCTAATGACATTTGAAATATTTCTGTCATAGCCCCTGCTATTTCTACACTAACTTCCCTCAATGTCCTAGGGAATATCCTGTCAGGACCTGGAGACTTATCCACTTTTATATTTTCCAAAAGTGTCAGTATTTCCTCCTCTTTGAATCTCATAGTTTCCATAGCTACTCCACTTTTTCCCCCTTACCTCACAGAGTTCAATATCCTCCTTGGTGAATACCGAAGAAAAGAAATTGTTCAATATCTCCCCCATCTTTTTTGTCTCTGCAGATAGCTGTCCATTCTGGTTCTCTAATGGTCCAATTTTATCCCTTGTTATCCTTTTGCTATTAATATAGCTGTAGAAACCCTTTGGATTTACTTTCACCTTTCTTGCCAAAGCAACCTCATATCTTCTTTTAGCTTTCTTATTTCTTTCTTAAGATTCTTTTTACATTATTTATACTCATCTAGCAGCTCATTTACTCCATGCCTCTTATAATTATTGTAGATATCTCTCTTTTTTCGAACCAAGTGTCCAATTTCCCTTGAACACCATGGCTCTTTCTGATTTTTACTATTTCCTTTCAACCAAACAGGGACATAAAGATTCTGTACTCTTACAATTTCCCCTTTAAATGTCCTCCATTTCTCTTCTACATCCTTCCCATAAAACAAAATGTCCCAATTCACTCCTTTTAAATCATTATGCATTCCCTCAAAGTTAGCCTTTCTCCAATCAAAAATCTCAACCCTAGGTCCAGTTCTGACTCTCTCCATAATTATATTGAAACTAATGGTATTGTGATCACTGGTCCCGAAGTGCTCACCAACGCATACCTCGGTCACCTGACCGGCCTCATTTCCTAACAGGAGGTCCAGCACTGCCCCTTCTCTGGTTGATACCTCTATGTATTGCTGCAAAAAACTATCCTGCACACATTTAACAAACTCCAAACCATCCAGCCCATTTACAGAATGTGTTTCCCAGTCTATTTTTGGAAAATTGAAATCTCCCACAATCACTACTTTGTGCTTACTACTAATATCTGCTATCTCTTTAAGGGCCAGTCCTACCAGCATCCGACTCCATGCGATGAGCGCGATGAAACTAGAAGCGGGGGCCGCGCGGAGGTCGGGTGATCCCCTGTACAGGGCCATTCCCACCAGCATGCGCCTTCATGCGGCAAGCGTGACCAAACTGGCAGCGAGGGCTGCGCAGAGGTCGGGTGAGTGGCGCAACGCGGCGCAAAGTGAGGCGAACTTGGAGCAAAGTCTTAAAGGTAAGTTCGCCAGGACAGAGAGGGGCACACAGAGAGGGGCACAGAGGCACACACACGGAGGGTCACGGAGCCACACACATAGAGGGTCACGGAGGCACCTACAGAGAGGGTCATGGAGGCACGACGTCGAGACTGTGTGTAACGCGTCGAGGCGACTGCGAGCTGACAAGCCGTTGCCGCGTGGAATTTTTGAACATAGTCAGTTTTTCGGAGACCCGCGCGATGTCGGGATGAACTTCGCACAATTCCTCACGGCTCCGGCGATCGAAGTGGGACCGGCTCAAGTGACCACATTAGGTCACGCTCATCGCATAGAGTTGCATGCTGGTGGGACAGGCCCTTTACATATTAGCTCTTCCAATTCTCGCTCCCCATTTGGCGGTCTATATTACACCCCGAAAAGTGTTGCTACACCGTTCCCACTTCTCAGTTCCACCCAAATAACCTCCCTAGACGAGCCCTCTAATCTATCCTGCCAAAGCACTGCTGTAATATCTTCTCTGACAAGCAATGCAACCCCTCCACCTCTGGTCCCTCCAATTGTATCACACCTGAAGCAACGAAATCCTGGAATATTTAGTTTCCAATCCTGTGGTTGCAAGTGTCATTTGTTACGCTGTTGTCTGTTGGGGCAACAACATCAGTGCTAAAAACATCAAGAAGTTGTACAAGCTGGTAAAAGGAGCTAGCTCAGTGCTGGGGGGCAGAGTGGACTCTGTGGTGGATGGAGTTGAGAGGCGTATGAGGAGCAAGGTGCTGGTCATCCTCGACAACTCCGGGCATCCCCTCCATATAATTCTGGAGGGTCAAAAGAGCATTCGGAACAACAACCGGCTCCTCTCTCTGCGCTGTGGAATGGAGCAGTTCAGGAGATCCTTCACCCCTGCAGCCATTAGATTTTATAATAAGGACCGCTGGGCTGTATGGGGATGTTTTTGCATTTTTAATTATTGAGTCTTTTTAAGTGTTTATTGCTTTCAGGTATTGTCCATATTGTATTTTATGTATTTTATGTCTGCTTTCGTTCTGAATAGCGTGGGTTTGTTGGTTGTTGGACATCTGAATTTCCCTGTGGATCAATAAAGTATTTATTATAATTATTAAACCAGCATCTGCAGTTCCTTCCCACACATAAAGATCACCTTGGTGATTAAGAGCTCACCATATCAGAGACTTCCCTTTGTCCCGGTCATGTCTCTACCACTCTCTCTGCAACTTAAAACTAACTTTTGTATCTTTCTAAATATATAATCCAGATTTGAAATATATTGTATTTTATTCCTGTAATATAGCAGATATGACGGTGGCATTTAAGAGGCTTTTAGATGGGTATGCAACAAATGGAGGGATGTGGATCATGCGCAGGCAAAGCAGATTATCTTAACTAGGCATTGTGTCTGGCAAGTGCCTGTTTCTGTACTGTAACGTTCAATGTGTAGGAAAGAACTGCAGATGCTGGTTTAAATCGAAGGTAGACATAAAATGCTGGAGTAACTCAGCGGGTAACGCAGTGTCTCTGGAGAGAAGGAATAGGCGACGTTTTGGGTCGAGACCCTTCTTCAGACTCACCTGCTGAGTTACTCCAGAATTTTGTGTCTACCTGTACTGTTCAATGTTCCATCTAAGGTAGTTTGCTCTGTGTACTGTAAATAGAGCCGAATTTGAATAAGATGGCAAATTGGTCATTAGAATAAATTGAGCTCAAGTTAAAAGCAGGATATAATTTTATCCAGAGACACAAGGATCTGCAGATGCTGGAACGTTGAGTAAAACACAAAGTGTTGGAGGAACTGTATGGGTCAGGCAGCATCTGTAGAGGGTCTGGATAGATAATGTTGCAGTTCGGGACTTTTCGGGTCTTTATCCACTTGACCTGGTATTGTTCACATTCCATATTTAATATGGTCTTTGCACAGACATTAAACTTGCATTCTCAATGCAAATTGGAGGAACAACACCTCATATTTTGCTTGGGCAGCTTACAACCCAGCAGTTTTAATATCTCCAACTGAAAATAACCCTTGCTTTCCCTCTCTCCGCCCCTCTCCACCCTAGTTCTCCGACTAGTTCCACTGCCCTCTGATTAAATATTACTGATTGTATGCCTCATTGTCACCTTCCCCTCAGCTAACAATGAACCGTTTTACATTTCCCTGGTCTTCGTCCCCTTTGATGTCTATTTTCACACTTTACCCTTCTATATCTCTATGTGTCCCACTCCCCTGACTCTCAGTCTGAGGAAAGGTCTCGACCCGAAACGTCACCCATTCCTTCTCTCCACAGATGCTACCTGTCACTCCAGCATTTTGTGTCTCACCTCGGTGTAAACCAGCATCTGCAGTTCCTTCCTACAACTTGCACTCTGTGGATGCATCAATGATTTGTTAGCAACTCCTGTATTTACTATGTATGTAGTTAACAAAATAATCACATCCATTGAGGCACAAACACATCTGTCATGACTGAAACTTTTTTTTGTGCATGACTCCATGTTTCATTAACATCTTGTTTGCATTTTTTAAATACTTTTTTCAAACAACCAGCACATTCAGAGTTTCTGCCTCATTAACCACAAACATCAGAAGAATTTTGCAACAAATATATTTCCATGCCTGCTTCGACATTGCTTATGCGTAGTATATTTTTGTACCTACCATTTCTAAGAAGTATTTGTCTGGCTGGTCAGAGATTCACACAACACGGAAACAGGCCCTTCGACTTAACTTTCTCACCCCCCCAGATAGACACAACAAGCTGGAGTAGCTCAGCGGGTCAGGCACCATCTCTGGAGAGAAGGAATGGGTGATGTTTCGGTTCGAGACCCTTCTTCAGATGGAGAGTCCCACTTGTCCATGTTTGGCACATATCCCTCTAAACCTTTCCCAGGCATGCACCTGTCCAGGTGAATTTTAATTGTCTCAACTACTTGTCTCAACTACCTCCTCTGGCAGCCTATTCAATACACTCAATGCACCCTCTATAAGAAGTAAATTGTCCCTCAGGTTCATAAACTTTCCCCTCTTACTTTACACCTAAGTCCTCTGGTTCTTGATTCCCCCACCCTGGATAAAATACCTTCAGTGTTAACCCTATCTATTCCCCTCATTATATTATACACCTAAGATCATCCCTCAGCCTCCTACGTAAGGTTGCCAACTTTCTCATTCCCAAATAAAGGACAAAAGGTCAAAATACGGGACAAATTCCCGACATCCACGTCCAGCGGTGGGGCTCAAAGTCAGTCCCAAGCAAGGCCTCCAGCTCCATGATGTTAGGCAGCAGAGCGACCGGAGATATGATCCGGAAAACAATCGCATCTCCGGCAAGGTAAGAGATTGAAAGTTTCCCCCTTCCCCCTCATAAAACAAACCAGAGAACATTAACTTAAATTTTTAGAACACACTAAAAATAACAAAAAAAAGACGAAAAGGACAGAGATTGTAGGCGAGGCTGTCATCGCTGACGGCGCCACCCGGTGGAATTTATAAATAATATGGAAATAAAGGAAAAAATCTGTTCCCTGAACCTTGTGAACATTAATGTTTATTTTCTTGTCCTTTTGATGTTTCCAACAGGAGCTTTGTGAGTCTCCACACCTCTTTGTGAACGGGATCAGTTCACATGATCTGCATCAGGGTGCTTTGGGGAACTGCTGGTTTGTGGCTGCCTGCTCCTGCTTAGCTCTTCGTGATGGCCAGTGGCAGAAGGTGAGGAATTTGTTTCAATCATCACAATGTCTTGAGATGAATTTGACTCAGACGCAGATAGCTTGGGTCTGCTTGTTGAAGGAGCAGAGAAACCGCTAATAAACACAAAATGCTGGAGTAACTCAGCGGGCCAGGCAGCATCTCTGGAGAGAAGGAATAGGTGATGTTTCAGGTCCAGACCCTTCGCCCATTTCTTCTCTCCAGAGATGCTGCCTGTCCCACTGAGTTACTCCAGCATTTTGTGTCTATCTTCGATTTAAACCTGCATCTGCAGTACTTTCCTAAACATAGAAAACGGATGCAGGAGTAGATCATTCGGCCCTATGAGCCAATATGATCATGGCTGATCATCCAGAATCAGTACCCATTTCCTGCTTTCTCCCAATATGCCTTGATTCCGTTAGCCCTAACAGCTCTATCTAACTCTCTCTTGATTACATCAATGACTAACAGCGGTTCAGCCCACACGATGGGTGGCATTGTTATTGTACAGTGCTGGAACTTCAGTTCGGGAGACTTTCATAACACATCCAGTAATGGGAGGAACAGCAGATTATGCGATGGCTGTGGCTGCTTTGACAAAGCGTTAAGTGGTGCAGACAAATGCTACATTACAACGATAGACACAAAATGCTGGAGTGTGAAAACAGGGCAACAGGAATGCTTTTCTATGTATATTATTTGGTTAAATAAAACGTTTTTTTTTTGGGGGGGGGGGGGGGGGTTGGTTTATCATCACGAAACGTACCGAAGTAGTGTGAAAAGCTTTGTTTTTCATTCCATCCACACAGACCAGACATACTATACATTGATGCAATCAAGCCTCTCAAGTACAATAGGTAGAGCAAAGTGGTAGATACCGAGTGCAGAATATAGTTCCCAGCATTGTAATGCACCAGTCCCAGACACAAACTCCAAGTCAGCAACTAAATCTTAGTGTGTAAGAAGGAACTGCAGACAGTGGTTTACACCGAAGATAGACACAAAATGCTGGAGTAACTCAGCGGGACAGATGGAATGTGTGATGTTTCAGGTCGAGACCCTTCTTCAGACTGATGTCAGGGGAAAGGGAGATACATCGATAAGGAGTGTAAGGTGCGAAAACAGGACAAAGGGAATGGTGATCAAGGAAAATGTAGAATAGATGATTGTTAGCTGGGAGAAGGAAACAACAAAGCAAACAGAGATAAAATGTAGTTGGATACAGTAAGACTGGTGGGAGAACTGGAAAGGGGGTGGGGATGGAGAGGGAGGGACAGTTAGGGGAGAATGGAAATTAGATTTTCAGGGTTCGTGGAAATCATTTCAGTGGAGACAGGAACAGGCAGAAACAATGGGTCTGCCAGGGCAAACACAAAATGCTGGAGTAACTCAGCAGGTGAGGCAGCATCTCTGGAGAGAAGGAATGATGCTTTCTTATTCCGTCTATTTCAGCACCTTCCCTTGTTGTTTCTGGGGTTAGGCTTTCTCAGCCAAGTGCTTCTTTCTATTGTCCCAACTGTGTGAACTCCTTTCCTCTCGTCCCTCTTGCACCTGGTGTCTAGACTGTGACATGGTACGCCATGCTACGGAGTCTGTAAATTGGGGCTTCTCCTTTTCTTTTTTTAGATTGGATGCCTGGGTTGAGTGCACTATCGGTTCCTGATTCTGTCCTAGGTAAATTTGGGTAAATTCCTGTCACCACTGACTGGAGCACGGACTGTGGTGAAGGTGGAGCTTGACCCAGGGGCTGATAGGGAAGTGGAGATGAGCTATGAGCCAAATTCCAATCATTTCCCCATGCTTCCCTTTTGTCTCCCTCTGCTAATGGAAGGCCAACCATTTAAACTGCGCAGTCCTTTTTTTGCCTTTTTCCTTCTCTTTCTCCTGTTGTTTATTCCTTTTGTATGCACACTCTCGTCTCAATACCTCCACGTACTAAATTTATATCTAATTTAACTACATTATCTTGCCAACTGGCCAAATTAATTTTATCTCATTCTTCCTCACGCCACTTTCGCCATTATTCAATCAATTTATTACTACTATATTCACAACCACTTATTCCATACACAGTATTAATATTCTTATACTTTATTCTTACAACAATATAATAATGATGTTAAGGTTTTACTATTTCTTATTTAGCAACCGTGACTTTTCACTGAATTCAATTGTTTTTAATTACTTCTCACCATTCCAAATGGTCGAGATTAATTTAGTACTGTCGGTGTTTAGCCGACCCCGTTTCCAAATCTTTAACTATCTCCTGCCATTCCAAATGATCAGGATAAATTTAGCACTGTCAGTGTTTAGCCGACCCTGTTTCCAAATCTTTAACTGTCTCCTGCCATTCCAAATGATCAGGATAAATGTATCCAGTTCAGCCGTCAGTTACCATTGATCATTCCCAATGACCGAGTCTCTCCATTCCAAATGGCCGAGTTTTTCCATTCCCAATGGACCAGTCTGTTTAAAAGTCTACCTTACCAACAAACCAAGGTTTGTTAGACTGACCTGATTCTGTCTGGATCCCGTTCAACACAAGAACGAAGGGTCGACTACGCAGTAATATACGGAGAAGAGGAAAACAGAGTGGTGTTTAACTACTCACTTCTGCTTGGCCAATTCCTCTGATCCAATCAGTGTGCAGTTTGAATCTTATTTTAGTTCCTCGAGTTGTCAGTGAACCGTCTGAATCGCCATCGTCATCGCCAAATGTTAAACTGAGTTATTTTGTCAGTCGAATTCAAGAAAACTTGATTCAAACCATTGCTGCTAAAATAAATTCTTTATTCTGACGGCGCTGGATAATTCTTTAAACCTTCCAACACAGAGTTAGAAACTCTAGGGCAGGTTGAAAGAACTACTACTTTGATCCAAAAGTAACACATTATATAGGTATTGGACAATTATGGTACAAAAGGAGTGGCAAACTATTAACCAATCATTATGGTTTACCATACATTTAGCTTATTTGCATTAACCAATCAACTAAATCCTTCCCAGTGATTGACAACACGTATAGTCACATGATTTTCCCTTTTCTGGCACCATTACACCTTTTTCCCATCTGTGGTTTTCTTTAACCTCTTTGCTCAAAATCATTTTATTTCAATGAAGTAAAACCACAGAGATATAAAACTAATTCTCAGAGAACACCTCTCAGAATATAAACTGCACATCATACAGCAATCACACAATACATACACACAAAACATATATTTTCTCTTTTGGGAAAGAAAGTTATTTCTAAAACTTCAGATTTAAACAAAGTCTAATACTCAGAATCCTAATTAAACCCAATACACTTCACAAATAACTTCCCTACATAGTTAAAATACAGTTACTTATGGATTAAATATGAGTTTTGCTCCATTCTTACAAAGTAGTAAGAACTTAAGTTATTTCTACAATCCCCAACCACACAAAGGCCACTAATTGTCACAGTTGATTGCTTCTTCCCCAGCTCGGGTCTAGTTTAATTACAACCTCCCCCTTCTATCTCTGGACGAAAGGAATGTAAGGCCTCTTCACTAATAGCATTCTACACAGCAAATGGAAGATTATCAAAACAGAGTTCCTTTCTCAGTTTTCTATAAACATAAGAAACCACCCTTTTACAAATGTCACACAACCATCACCTATGCCATCTCTTATCTCAACATAAATACATTTAAACAGCACAAAGCAGATCACAGACAAGTATCTAGCCTTGGTGCCCACGACCCAATATAGACAACCATAAATCCCCTTTATGACACACCCGACCTCAAGGATGTGCCATAAAGAATGGACACATGATGCTCATGTCCTGAGAAGAAACCCATCAATAACCTATACTCTAAACACCAAACTTAAACCAAATACAACTTCTGACCGTTTAAGCCGCTTCAAAGCAAACAAAGCTATGCCTATTTACATCAACATCTCCATGTTATAACAAGCCATCTGTTCTCCTATGTGTGTGTGTGTGTTCTTTATTCCTTTGTGGGCTATGTATTTTTGAAAACCTCAGCTCCAGGTCCTTCTCTTGCAACTTAACATAAGTTCCTCATACAGAAATTATCATTTGAGCAATTTTATTGTATAATAATTCCTCAAGACTGGTTGGGGAGCGGGCGGGACAAAGATAGAATGTAGTCGGGGACAGTAAGACTAGCAGGAGAACAGGGAAAGGGGAGGGGATGGAGAGAGAATACAAGGGTTATCTGAAGTTAGAGAAGTCAATGTTCATACTGCGGGGGTGCAAACTACCCAAGTGAAATATGAGGTGCTGTTCCTCCAATTTGTGCTGGGCCTCACTCTGACAATGGAGGAAGCCCAGGAGAGAAGTGTCAGTGAGGGAATGGGAGGGGGAGTTAAAGTGTTCAGCAACCGGGAGATGAGGTAGGTTTAGGCAGACTTTATTGTTTTCTCGGTGCTTGCCTGTGCCCCCATCTTCCTGCTCGGGGATTAATAGCTGCTATAATTTCAACGACTTGCATACCAGCAATGGACCCCGAGAGATGGGGAAAGCATTGCTCAGTTTGTCACAAGATTACGTCTAGTTTCTGATGGCTGCGACTATGAATCTAAATTGGAGAATACAAATTAGGGATCAAGGCGAGGATCTGACATTCGAAACCTTGGATAACAGCAGGCTGAACTTTTTGTTGTTTATTATGGTTTTGCTTATGTAGCATACAACCCAGTGCCATTTCGCTTAGGTAGCATACAACACAGTGGTATGAACATTGAGTTTAGTTTAGTTTAGAGATACAGTGCGGAACGGGCCCGTTGGGGCCTTTCAGGTTGAGACCCGTCTTCGGAATGAGTGTCAGGGGAGAGGGAGACATAGAGATGTGGAAGGGTAAGGTGTGAAAACGAGACATCAAAGGTGACGCAGGTCAAGGAAAATGTAAAACGGTTCATTGTTAGCCGAGGGGAAGGTGAGAACAGGGCATACAATCAGTAACATTTAATCAGGAGGACAGTGAAACTTGTCAGAGAACTAGGGTGGGGGAGGAATGGAGATAGAGGGAAAGCAAGGGTTACTTGAAGTTAGAGGTCAAAGTCATACCACTGGGTAGAATAACTGAGATCACACCTTCCCTTGCCTTTTCTGAAGAAGGGTCCTGACCTGAAACATCACCTATCCTGTCTCCATGCTGCTTGGCCCGCTAAGTTACTCCAGTACTTTATGTCTATCTTTAGTATAAACCAGCTGGTAGGTCAGGTCAGGAGTTCCCCCCGCCAAGGGTACTAAGTGATCCCGTGCTACCTCCTCCATGGTCGGATAGTCGGCGATTAAACCATCTCCCCCACCTGGTTTGCCAGGTGAGGAGGGGGCTGTGGACCCCCTTCTAAACAGATATACCCTTCAATTCTTCCCTTCCCTACCGCTCCACTCCTTCCCCGGGCACTTTCCCTTGCAATCGCAAGAGATGCTACACTTGTCCCTTCACCTCCCCCATCCACTCCTTTCAGGGACCCAAGCAGTCATTCCAAGTCCGACAGAGGTTCACCTGCACCTCCTCCAACCTCATCTACTGCATCCGTTGCTCCAGATGCCAGCTGATCTACATCGGTGAGACCAAGCGGAGGCTGGGCGATCGTTTCGCCGAACACCTCCGCTCGGTCCGCAATAGCCAACCTGACCTCCCGGTGGCTCAGCACTTCAACTCCCCCTCCCATTCCGTATCCGACCTCTCGGTCCTGGGCCTCCTCCACGGCCAGAGTGAGCAACACCGCAAGTTGGAGGAACAGCACCTCATATTCCGCTTGGGGAGTCTGCATCCTCTGGGCTTAAACATTGAATGTTCCCAATTCTGTTAACCCAGACTTCCCCCTCCCCCTCCCCACCTCTCCCTCAGCCCTCGGGCCCTGACATTCCTTCTCCATCTCCCCCCCCCCACCCCAGTCGCACTAGCTTCTCATTTTCACACCACAAACAGCTTACAATGGCCTGTTTCCTTTATCATCAATACTTTTTTGCATATCTTTCATTCATTGTTCTTTATCTCTCCACATCACTGTCTATATCTCTCGTTTCCCTGATCCCTGACCAGTCTGAAGAAGGGTCTCGACCCGAAACGTCGCCTATCTCCTTCGCTACTTAGATGCTGCTGCACCCGCTGAGTTCCTCCAGCTTTTTGTGTAACCCCCCATTTTGGATACTGTTGGGGGAGAAGGCTCATCAGGGGAAGGCAGCAGCAGCCAAGTTCATGGCACCATTGGTGGCTCTGCGGCATAGGAGGGGAGAAAGAAGAGTGGAAGGGCTACTGTAATAGGGGATTCAATAGTAAGGGGAATAGATAGGCGTTTCTGCGGCCGCAAACGAGACTCCAGGATGGTATGTTGTCTCTCTGGTGCAAGGGTCAGGGAAGTCACTGAACGGCTGCAGAACATTCTGGAGGGGGAGGGTGAACAGCCAGCTGACGTGGTGCACATTGGCACCAACGATATAGGTAAAAAACGGGATGAGGTCGTTCCTACAAGACAAATTTAGGGTGCTAGGAGATAAACTTAAATGTAGGACCTCAAAGGTAATAATCTCTGGACTCCTAACAGTACCACGTGATAGTCAGAGTAGAAATAGGAGGATATTGCAGATGAATACGTGGCATGAATAATGGTGCAAGAGGGAGCGATTCAAATTTCTCGGGCATTTTAACCAGTTTTGGGGGAGGTGGGACCAGTACAATCAGGACAGTCTGCACCTGGGCTTGAAGGGAACCAATGTTCTTGGGGGAGTGTTTGCTAGTGTTGTCAGGGAGGATTTAAACTAATGTGGCAGGGGGATGGGAGCATGAGCAGAGAGACAGAGGGATGAGGGTAGAAGCAATAGGTAGCAAGGTGAAAAGTAAAAGTGGCAGGCAGAAAAATCCAGGGCAAAAATCAAAAAGGGTCATTTTTCAACATTTGTATAAGGGGTAAGAGTATTGTAAAAACAAGCCTGAAGGCTTTATGTCTCAATGCAAGGAGCATTCGTAATAAGGTGGATAAGTTGAATGTGCAGATAGTTATTAATGAATATGATATAGTTGGGATCACAGAGACATGGCTCCAGGGTGACCAAGGCTGGGAGCTGAACATCCAGGGATATTCAATATTCAGGAGGGATAGACAAAAAGGAACAGGATGTGGAGTAGCGTTGCTGGTTAGAGAGGAGATTAACGCAATAGAAAGGAAAGACATTAGCTTGGAGGATGTGGAATCGATATGGGTAGAGCTGCAAAACACTAAGGGGCACAAAACGCTAGTGGGAGTTGTGTACAGGCCACCTAACAGTAGTAGTGGAGTTGGGGATGGCATCAAACATGAAATTAGAAATGCATGCAACATAGGTAAAACAGTTATAATGGGTGACTTCAATCTACATATAGATTGGGTGAATCAAATTGGCAGGGGTGCTGAGGATGAGGATTTCTTGTAATGTATGCGGGGTAGTTTTCTAAACCAACATGTAGAGAAACCAACGAGGGAGCAGGCTATTCTAGACTGGGTACTGAGTAATGAGGAAGGGTTAGTTAGCAGTCTTGTTGTGCATGGCCCCTTGGGCAAGAGTGACCATAATATGGTTGAATTCTTCATTAGGATGGAGAGTGACATTGTTAATTCAGAAACAAGGTTTCTGAACTTAATGAAAGGTAACTTTGAGGGTATGAGACGTGAATTGCCCAAGATAGACTGACAAGTGATTCTTAAAGGGTTGAAGGTGGATATGCAATGGAAGGCATTTAAAGACTGTATGGATGAACTACAACAATTGTTCATCCCAGTTTGACAAAAGAATAAATCAGGGAAGGTAGTGCATCCATGGATGACAAAGGAAATCAGGGATAGTATCAAAGCAAAAGATGAAGCATACAAATTAGCCAGAAAAAGCAGCCTACCAGAGGACTGGGAGAAATTCAGAGTCCAGCAGAGGAGGACAAAGTGCTTAATTAGGAAAGGGAAAATAGATTATGAAAGAAAACTGGCAGGGAACATAAAAACGGACTGCAAAGGTTTTTATAGATATGTGAAGAGAAAAAGGTTAGTTAAAACAAATGTAGGTCTCTTGCAGTCAGAAACAGGTGAGTTGATCATGGGGAACAAGGATATGGTGGACCAATTGAATAACTACTTTGGTTCCATCTTCACTAAGGAAGACATAAAAAATCTGCCGGAAATAGCAGAGGACAGCGGGTCAAAGGAGGAATTGAGTGAAATCCAGGTTAGTCAGGAAGTGGTGTTGGGTAAATTGAATGGATTAAAGGCCGATAAATCCCCAGGGCCAGATAGGCTGCATCCCAGAGTACTTAAGGAAGTAGCCCCAGAAATAGTGGATGCATTGGGATAATTTTTCAAAACTCTTTAGATTTTGGAGTAGTTCCTGATGATTGGAGAGTAGCTAATGTAACCCCACTATTTAAAAAGGGAGGGAGAGAGAAAACGGGGAATTACAGACCTGTTAGTCTAACATCGGTCGTGGGGAAAATGCTAGAGTCAGTTATTAAAGATGGGATAGCAGCACATTTGGAAAGTGGTGAAATCATTGGACAAAGTCAGCATGGATTTATGAAAGGTAAATCATGTCTGACGAATCTCATAGAATTTTTCGAGGATGTAACTAGTAGAGTGGATAAGGGGGAACCTGTGGATGTGTTGTATCTGGACTTTCAGAAGGCTTTCGACAAGTTCCCACATAAGAGATTAGCATTCAAACTTAAAGCACACGGTATTGGGTGTTCAGTGTTGATGTGGATAGAGAACTGGCTGGCAGACAGGAAGCAAAGAGTAGGAGTAAACGGGTCATTTTCAGAATGGCAGGCAGTGACTAGTGGGGTACTGCAAGGCTCAGTGCTGGGACCCCAGCTATTTACAATATGTATTAATGATCTGGATGAGGGAATTGAATGCAACATCTCCAAGTTTGTGGATGACACGAAGCTGGGGGGCAGTGTCAGCTGTGAGGAGGATGCTAGGAGGCTGCAAGGTGATTTGGATAGGCTGAGTGAATGGGCAGATGCATGGCAGATGCAGTATAATGTGGATAAATGTGAGGTTATCCACTTTGGCGCCAAAAACAGGAGGGTAGACTATTATCTGAATGGTGGCCGATTAGAAAAGGGGGAGATGCAACGAGACCTGGGTGTCATGGTACACCAGTCATTGAAAGTAGGCATGCAGGTGCAGCAGGCTGTGAAGAAAGCGAATGGTATGTTGGCATTCATAACAAAAGGATTTGAGTACAAGAGCAGGGAGGTTCTACTGCAGTTGTACAGGGTCTTGGTGAGGCCACACCTGGAGTATTGCGTACAGTTTTGGTCTCCTAATCTGAGGAAAGACATTTTTGCCATAGAGGGAGTACAGAGAAGGTTCACCAGACTGATTCCTGGGATGGCAGGACTTCCATATGAAGAAAGACTGGATAGACTCGGCTTGTACTCGCTGGAATTTAAGAGATTGAGGGGGGGTCTTATAGAGACTTACAAAATTCTTAATGGGTTGGACAGGCTAGATGCAGGATGATTGTCCCGATGTTGGGGAACTCCATAACAAGGGGTCACAGTTTAAGGATAAGGGGGAAGTCTTTTAGGACCGAGATGAGAAGATCATTTTTCACACAGAGCATAGTGAGTCTGTGGAATTCTCTGCCACAGAAGGTAGTTGAGGCCAGTTCATTGGCTATATTTAAGAGAGAGTTAGATGTGGCCCTTGTGGCTAAAGGGATCAGGGGATATGGAGAGAAGGCAGGTACAGGATATTGATTTTGGTGATCAGCCATGATCATATTGAATGGCGGTGCAAGCTCGAAGGGCCGAATGGCCTACTCCTGCACCTATTTGCTATGATTCTATGACCCCCAGCAGGACCAAAAACAAGACCTGTCAAACGGCGGATCAGCTTCTAGCGAGCCAATGGCCATCCACATTTCAGTAGAAGTTGCGATCGCTGTTGTACATAGCATTGTAAGGAACAATGATAAGGCACACACACCAAAATCATATCCTTCCAGCGGCGGAAGTCCGCTGGAACTGGAGGACAGAGATGTGTGGTGCGTCCGTCACCGTTCCCGTCGGAAACCAGCGCCGCTGCGTCGCTAATGGTTTCAACGATGAACGATGATGCAGTTCCTTGTTCCTAAACTAGGTTTACATATATCTGTTGTGTTGCTGCAAGCAAGAATTTCAATGTTCCGTTTCGGGACACAGGGCAAATGTCAAAAAACACTCTTGACTCTCATGTGATTAAAAAAAAAATTACCAAAATAATATAAAATTATCCTCATCAAAATACCACTCCGAGAAGCACATATCTGATAAAGTTAAAACCTTGAATTTAATCTTATTTAGAAAAAATTAAAACAAACTCAAAGTTCTAATGTTGTCAAATTCAAGTAGAATTTGGTATTGACGATTAGTACGGGTGTCAGGGGTTACTGGGAGAAGGCAGGAGAATAGGGTAAGGAGGGAGAGAGAGATCAGCCATGATTGAATAGCAGAGTAGACTTTGTTTAGTTTAGTTTAAAGGTACAGAGTGGAATCAGGTCCTTCGGCCCAACGAGTCCGCAGCGACCGGCGATCCCCGTGCAAGAAACAATATCTTACACACACTAGGGACAATTTACATTTATACAAAGCTATTTAACCTACAAACCTGTATAACTGGAGTGTGGGAGGAAACAGAAGATCTCGGAGAAAACCCACGCAGGTCACGGGGAGGAGGTACAAACTCCGTACAGACAAGCACCCATAGTCAGGATCGAACCTGGGTCTCTGGCGCTGTAAGGCAGTAGTTCTACTGCTGCGCCACCGTGCTGCCTTGTTAAAGTATTTATTTCTCATAGCTGTCCACTGTTTTCAATTTACTCAACTCTCCTTCCTCTGATTGCTTGGCCTGATTCATTGTTAAATGAGTCACCCCTGCAGTGAGTGTGGAAATACAGACGGGCCATGCATTATTAATAGGACATAAAATATGTCAGATAGACTGCATGTGACAGTAATTGGTGACAGCATAATGTACTGCTGGAGAATTGCATTCAAATGCTGTTTTGTACGGGGTTAGGGGGAAGTAAATTAATGCACTATCTCAGGATCCCAGATGGCGCCCAACCTGGGCAACTCTATGTGTGCTCGTCACAGAGGTGGATCCACAATCACGCATTGAGGGGCGGTATGGTGGCGCAGAGGTAGAGTTGCTGCCTCCCAGCGCTTACAGTGCCAAAGTCCTGGGTTCGATCCAGACTACGGGTGCTGTTTGTACGGAGTTTGTACGTTCACCCCTCGTGGGTTTTCTCCAAGAACTTCGGTTTTCTCCCACACTCGAAAGAGGTTTGTAGGTAAAATAATGGTTTGGAGGTACGGAGGTAAAATAATGGTTTGGTAAAATAATGTAAACTCTGTCCCAGGTGCAGGATAGTGTGATAATGTGCGGGGATCGCTGCCCAATATGCACTCGGTGATCCATGCTGCATCTCTAAATTAAATTGAAACATATAACCGCTCCACTCTTTTAAATCTCTACTCCCACAGCAACATTACACTGTGGACGGCTCGATTGTAATCATGTGTAGTCTTTCCGCTGACTGGTTAGCACGCAACAAAATCTTTTAACTAGACCTCAGTACACGTGACAATAAACTAAACCCATCATTCCATAAGTTAGAATTGTCTAATATGGATGTTTCCACTAGTGGGAGAGTCTAGGACTAGAGGGCACAGCCTCAGAATAAAAGGACGTACCTTCAGAATGGAGATGAGGAACAATTTCTTTAGCCAAAGTTAGTGAATCTGTGGAATTCTTTTATACATTATATACTTTAGAGATACAATATGGAAACATGCCCTTCAGCCCACCGAGTCCACGCTGACCAGCGATCATCCCGTACACTAGCACTGCCCTACATTCTAGGGACGTTACAATTCTGCCAAACCAATTAACCTACAAACCTGTACGTCTTTGGAGTGTTGGAGGGAACCAGAGCCATCGGAGAAAACCTACATTCTCCCTATAACGTCTCCGGGTTCTCTGGTTTCCTTCCACACTCCAAAGAAGTAAAGGTTTGTAGACAACCAGGGGGCGCCGTACAATTGGCAGCCCCGCCAACAGTCTATTTTTTTGTCTTTTGTTTTGTGTGTGCTAAAGGTGTGTGTAAATGTTCTCCGGTTTGTTTTATGTGGGGGGGAGGGGGAGGGGGAATTTTTTTTTTTTCACTTTCCATCCTTGACGGAGATGTGATTAATTTTCGATCGCATTCTCTAGTCGTTCTGCGGCCTACCATCGATGGAGATGGAGGCCTCCTCGGACTGACCTTGGGGCCCCACCGCAAGGCGTGGACTTAACATCGGAGTCGATCCCTTTCCTTGGAACGCTCCAACTGCGGCCCCCGGGCTTTATATTGGGAGTTCGCAGTCTCGGGAGAGGCCGTGGATATCAGGAACGGGGTGATCACTGGTCGGTGCGGAGTCGGTGAGCCAAAGGGTCTGATTCCGCGCTGTATCTCAAATCTAAATTAAACTCACGATGTATTTAAGAAAGAGTTAGATATAGCTCTTGGGGCTAATGGAATAAAGGGATATAGGGAGAAAGCAGGAATGGGATGCGATTTTGGATGATCAGCCATCACCATATTGAATGGCTTGAAAGGCTGAAAGGTCTACTCCTGCACCTATTCTCTATGTTTCTATGTAAACTAAATTAAATCTGAAGTTTAAAGTTTAAAGTAAAGATGAGAACCTAAAATTATACCAGTACTTCATAGCTCAAACTGGTTGCAATGCTCAATTGGTAGTAAAGATTGTCTTCTTTCTGGTTTCAGGTTATACCAGACTGGAAAAAGCAGGACTGGGATTCAAAACATCCGAATAATCACGCGGGCATCTTTCACTTCCGGTTCTGGCGTTTCGGAGAATGGACCGACGTCGTGATCGATGATCGGCTCCCAACAATGAATGGCAGGCTCCTGTTTTGTCATTCAGACTCTAAGGAAGAGTTCTGGAGTGCACTGTTGGAGAAGGCGTACGCAAAGTAAGCGAATGTAAGATTCACAATCTAGTTGAGAATGAACCTTGTGGTCAGAGGGTCAGAGATTCAGAAAGCGGCGGAAACACACCCTCTGGACCAACTCGTCCATATCGACCAAGATGCCCCATCTATGCTAGTCCCATTTGACTGCATTTGGCCCACATCCCTCTCGACCGAATAGTGAGAGGCTTGGATAGAGTGGATGTGGAGTGGATGTTTCCAGTAGTGGGGGAGTCTAGGATCAGAGGTCATCGCCTCAGATTTAAAGGATGTTTCTTTAGGAAGAAGAGGAGGAATTTCTATAGTCAGAGGGTGGTGAATCTGTAGAATTCATTTCCACAGAAGACTATGAAGGCCAAGCCAATGGATATGTTTATGGCAGAGATAGATAGGTTCTTGATTAGTACGGGTGTAAGGGGTTATGGGGAGAAGGCAGGAGAATGGGTTGAGATAGGTTGAAAGATAGATTGGCCATGATTGAATGGCGGAGTAGACTTGATAGGCCGAATGGCCTGATTTTTCTCCTATCACTTATGACCTTATGAACCTTTCCCTTCCATTAACTCGTGTCTTGGGGCAGCACAGTGGCGCAGCCGTAGAGTTGCTACCTCACAGTGCCGTAGACCCATGTTTGATCCTGACAACGGCCGCTGTCCGCACGTTCTCCCTGTGACCGTGTTGGTTTTCTCCCGGTTTGTAGATTAATTGGCTTCTGTAAATTGCCCCTAGTGAGGATAGAACTAGTGTACGGGCGATCATTGGTCAGTGCGGACTCGGTCGGCCAAAAGGCCTGTTTCCATGCTGTATCTCTAAATTAAACTAAACTTTAACTGAGAACTAGAGGGCATCGTTTTAGGATGAGGGTGGGAGAAATGTAATAGGAATGGGAGGAATTATTCGTCAGGCTTTGTCCCATCCCGCTCTCTCTATCCCAGCTTTCTCTCCTCGCGACTACAATCACCCTGAAGAAGGATCCTGCTCAGAGACATCACCCATCCATTCTCTCGACAGATTCTGCCTGACCCGCTGAGTTCCTCCAACACTTTGTGCTTTGCTCAAGATTCCAGCATCTGCAGTTCCTAGTGTCTAGGATGAGAGATATCATGCATCATTGCCACTTTCAAACTTGGGAATGTTATTGTTCAGACTGGAAGGCAAACACCATACAAATAATAGTTTAGTTTAGAGATACATCATGGAAACGGGCCCTTCGGCCCATCGGGTCCATGCCGGCCAGCGATCCCTGCACGCCAACACTACCGTACACACACACCAGGGACAATTTTACATTTACATCAAGCCAATTAACGTACAAACCTGCACGCCTTTGGAGTGTGGGAGGAAACCGGAGCGCCAGTAGAAAACCCACGCAGGTCACAGGGAAAACGTACAAACTCCGTACAGACAGCACCCGTAGTCAGGGTCGAACCCGTGTCTCTGGTGCTGTGAGGCAGCAACTCCACTGCTGCGCCACCGTGCCGCAAGTACAGTCCATTCTGGACACGAGCACAATCAAGCATTTAAGTTTGTGTGCGGTGAGTTAAGAAACAGTATGAGGTGAATAAAATATCAGGGGTAGTATTTCTAGTCATACAGCAAAAAAAGAGATAAATGTGAGGTGATATAAATCAAGAATCCAAAGTAATGCAATATTCACAGCAGACTGAAATCAGCATTTAGATTACTCAGAATAAATTTGTAGCAACATAGGAAGCATTAAATCGGGATGCATCACAGCATGGTTTTGGGCACAGCTCCATCCAAGACCTCAAGAAATCGGTATTGTAGACACAGGCCAGACGATCACACAACCTCCCTTCCATTGACTGAATTTATACCTCACACTGCCTCGGCAAGGCCAGCAGCATAATCAAGGACCAGTCTCACCTCGGTCACTCCCTCTTCTCCCCTCTCCTAGAGGGCAAGAGATACAGAAGTGTGAAAACGCACACCTCCAGATTTAGGGACAGTTTCTTCCCAGCTGTTATGGTCCTCACGTCAGCTAGAATGTGGTCCTAACCTCCCATCTACCTCATTGGACACCATTGAACTATCTTGAATCGGAATCTTGCAATAAATATTGTACCCAATATCCTTTATCTATACACTGTGGACAGCTAGATTGTAATCATGTAGACTATTTTTGACAGGTTAGCACATGAACTAAAGCTTTTCAATAGACAATAGACAATAGGTGCAGGAGTAGGCCATTCGGCCCTTTGAGCCAGCACCGCCATTCACTGTGATCATGGGTGATCATCCCCGTTCTTGCCTTCTCCCCATATCCCATGACTCCGCTATCTTGAAGAGCTCTATCTAACTCTCTCTTGAAAGTATCCAGAGAATTGGCCTCCACTGCCTTCTGAGGCAGAGAATTTCACAGATTCACAACCCTCGGTACACGTGACAATAAAAAAACTAAACTATACTTAAAAGTAGAACTGAGAAACTGGAGTTAAATTCAGACCTCTGACTGACACAGAATGCCGGAATAACACGTCATCTCGAGGGTAGTGTGTGGAGGTGTGACCGTTGTGTTACAGGTTGGCGGGATGCTATGAGGCATTGGATGGAGGGAACGCGGGCGATGCCATTGTGGATTTCAGCGGCGCGGTTGCAGAGACCATTGACGTGCAGAAGGCCAGATGTGCGAAGAAAAAAGCCAGCAATGTGCAGCTGTTTGAGAAGCTGCTGAAGGTGCACAGACGGGGAGGCATGATCAGCTGCTCCATCCACGTACGTCTCTCTCTCCTCTCCCTCTTGCGATGTAAGCTTGAGCCATTTCCACCATCACTTTCTTCAGGTAGACAATAGATAATAGGTGCAGGAGTAGGCCATTCGGCCCTTCGAGCCAGCACCGCCATTCAATGTTATCATGGCTGATCATCCACAATCAGTACCCCGTTCCTGCCTTCTCCCCATATTCCCTGACTCCACTATCTTTAAGAGCCCTATCTAGCTCTCTCTTTGAAGTATCTAGAGAACCAGCCTCCACCGCCCTCTGAGGCAGAGAATTCCACAGACTCACAACTCTCTGTGTGGAAAAGTGTTTCCTCATCTCCGTTCTAAATGGCTTACCCCTTATTCTTAAACTGTGGCCTCTGGTTCTGGACTACCCCAAAATAGGGAACATGTTTCCTGCCTCTAGCGTGTCCAAACCCTTAATAATCTTATATGTTTCAACGATAAACAATTAATTGAATTGAATTGAATAAATGTTATTAGCCAAGTATGTATACATTCAAGGAATTTGCCTTGGTGCTTTGCTCGCAAGTAACAACACGATATACAGTAGACAATTAAAATCAAAACATGTGAAGAATGAAATTAAATATCAGAGCAAAAGGAGGCTACAGACTTTTGTGCAGGAAGGAACTGCAGATGCTGGTTTAAACCAAAGATAGACAAAAAAATGCTGGAGTAACTCGGTGGGACAGGCGGCATCTCTGGAGAGAAGGAATGGGTGACGTTTCCGGACGAGACCCTTCTTCAGACTTTGGGTCCTGACCCGAAACGTCACCCATTCCTTCTCTCCAGGGATGTTGCCTGTCCCGCTGAGTTGCTCCAGCTCTTTGTGTCTATCTTTCCACAATGTTATTGGTTTGGGACTTCCAGCATTTGCACCGGTGATAGTGAAGGAACGAGGATGTGGTTTCTGTGAGGGTAGATCACAATGTGGAGGCCAATCTACCGGTGGCGGAGTTTGCCTGAGCTTAGTTTTACTTTTGTTTAGTTTAGAGGTACAGCGCAGAAGCACACCCTCAGGCCCACCGAGTCCGCACGGACCAGCAATCCCCGCATAATAACAGTACCCTACACACACTCGGACAATTTTACATTCATACTGAGCAAATTAACCTACAAACTTTTACCTCTTTGGAGTGTGGGAATAAACCCGAGCACCTGGCGAAAACCCAGGCAGGTCACGGGGAGAATATACAAACTCTATACAGACAGCACCCGTAGTCGGGATCGAACACGGGTCTTCGGCGCTGTGAGGCAACAAATCTACCGCTGCGCCACCATGCCGCCCCCTTTGTTCTTAGTTTCTTCTTCCTGCCGGTAAAGGTCATGGTCTTGTAAGATGTACAGCAATTAATTTCTACACTGCAGGGTCATCTGAGCAGCAGTGAGTATGATTAGAATCTACTTTCATTGTGTTTCTGAGAGATACTATTGGATAGAATAATGGGCAGAACTGCATTACTCCTCTGCATAACAGGGCCATGGCTTAGCATCTCATCTCATAGATGGTAGATTTGATGCAGTCTCTTCCTGGGTGCTGTACTGAAGCATTGGCGTCCAGTTTCAGCTCCTGTCTCTGGTACATCTTAGCCATTAACTTTTTGCATCAGTTAGTTACAACAAGGCCTGGAGTTCTATAAGAAAGAACTGCAGATGCTGGTTTAAATTGAAGGTATTCATGGGAGGTGGTCTTGGAGGGGAGGATGCTCCTCAAACTGCAGAGCATCCTGGATAGTACAGCTCACCCCCTCCATGACACACTGGTCAACCTGAGGAGCACCTTCAACAAAAGACTGGTTCCACCAAGATGCAGCACAGAACGCCACAGGAGATCCTTCTTCCCTGTGGCGATCAAACTGTATAACTCCTCCCCCTTCTGTCATGGGGTAGACTGTCTACCACCCCCCCCCCCCCCACCCAATCATTGCACATCCCCAATCCTTTCCACTCGTCACTTTCATTTCATGTTTAATTTAATCTTGTTGTGAGATATAGTTTGTGCTCACAATCACTACTCAGAGACTAAATCGTGGAAACAAGAAATGCTTTATTTGCGAGTCTGCAGAATCGGGTGCCTCTCCAAGTTGAGACACACCGAGCAAAGGAAAAACGTCTATTTTTATACAATTCATTATACAGTCTTTATTGATCGGACGCCTCCCCCTCTGACCCCTTCCAATCAGGGTACTGAGGTTCACAATCTTCCAACCCCCCCCCTCCGTGCGTCATCAATCATTCCCTCTTCTCCCACATCATACATCACATGTACATTTAAATTAGGTTCTTTGTCATGAGGGGTGTAAAGTTAATATTCATTTATTTCATTAAGCATGCTCAGTCGCTTTTGCCCTAACCTACTTAATTGCCTTTGACCTAAAGACTAGCTTCTGTGTTGTCAGCTACATTCCTTACCTCATCTTGTTATTCTACAATGTTATCAACAGCTCTGAAGGACAGTAACAGTTTGTTCAAATCACAAGGTTGGTGATTCCAACTATTCGGCCCATCACGAGGTTGGTGGTTACAACCACTCGGCCACTCACAATGATGTTGGTTTAATCATCTTATCCCTCACATTGTTGTGTTTGATGACTGTTGGCAGATCAATTTCCCTCCTGGGATAAATGAAGTTGTATCGGATCGTATCGTAAGACATACAGGTTTGTAGGTTAATCGGCTTCGGTAAAATTGGAAATAGACAATAGACAATGGGTGCAGGAGTAGGCCATTCGGCCCTTGAGCCAGCACCGTCATTCACTGTGATCATGGCTTATCATCCACAATCAGTAACCCGTTCCTGCCTTCTCCCCATATACCTTCAGTCCGCTATCTTTAAGAGCTCTATCTAACTCTCTCTTGAAAGCACCCAGAGAATTGGCGTCCACTGCCCTCTGAGGCAGTGAATTCCACTGATTCACAACTCAGAACATGGACCTTAGTGGGTGCAGGATTGCGTTAGTGTATGGGGATTGCTGGTCGGCACGGACACGGTTGGCCGAAGGGCCTGTTTCTGCTCTGTATCGTTAACCTGAGAAAAAAACTAATTTTGCATGAATTTAAAAATTACTTTTTACTCAAGCGAGACGGATTTTTTCAGCAAATCACACAATGATGTGTGAATTGAACGAAGGCATGTTATTTATTTGCAGGAGAGAGGGGGCAAGGAAGTGACGGTGAACAAGTTACATGGACTGAAGGTTGATCACTCATATTCAGTAACCAACATGCAGAAGGTTCGTCTGGGCAACACTGCGGAAAAACTGTTCATGATCAAAATGAGGAATCCGTGGGGGAAGGTCGAATGGACAGGCTCGTGGAGTGATAGGTGAGTACTACGCACTGACAATAGACAATAGGTGCAGGAGTAGGCCACTCTGCCCTTTGAGACAGCACAGCTATTCACTGTGATCAAGGCTGATCATTCACAATCAGTACCCCGTTCCTTCCTTCTTGCCATATCCCTTGACTCCGCTATCTTTAAGAGCTCTATCTAACTCTCTCTTGAAAGTATCCAGAGAAATGGCCTCCACTGCCTTCTGCTGCAGAGAATTCCAGATTCACAACTCTTTGGGTGAAAAAGTTTTTCCTCATCTGGCATAGGATCATACGGCAGAGGGTCATCAAGCGCATGGTGGCGCAGCAGTAGAGTTGCTGCCTCACAGCGCCAGATACCCGGGTTCGATCCCGACTACGGGCGCTGTCCGTACAGAGTTTGTACGTTCTCCCCATGACCCACGTCGGTTTTCTCCGAGATCTCCGGTTTCCTCCCACATACCAAAGATATATAGGTTGGTCGGTTAATTGCCTTTGGTAAAATTGTAAATTGTCCCTCGTGTGTATAGGATAGGGCTAATGTTCGGAGATCGCTGGCTAGTGCGGACTCGGTGGTCTGAAGTGCCTGTTTCAACGCTGTATCTTTAAACTAAACTAAAGCACGGAGATAGACACAAAAAGCTGGAGTAACTCAGCGGGACAGGCAGCATCTCTGAAAAGGAATGGGTGGCGTTTAGGGTCCAGACCCTTCTTCAAACTAGTTAGGGAAAAGCTCCTCTGCTCTCTCTAAACGAAGTGTGAAACAGGCCCTTCGGCCCAACTCATCCATGTCGGCCGTCATGCCCCATCTGACGCAGCAGCCCACATTGGGCCCATATACGTCAAACTTTCCAATCCATGTACACACCGCCTCAATACAGCTCAATCATGGATGGATAGCAAATCCACTTATTTATCTAATTTTTCTAGTTCACAGGACTGGAAGAAAGTGAACAAGAAGGAACGTGAAAGAATTGGTGTTGATGTTAAGAATGACGGTGAGTTCTGGTAAGTCAGTTTGTTGTTTGGATGTTGCATTTGGAAACACGTTTAGTTTAGGAAATACAGCATTGAGACAGGCCCATCGATCCATCAAGTCCACGCCCACCATCGATCACTCACTCACACTAGTTCGATGTTATCCCACTTTTTCATCCACTCCCAACACACCAGGAGCTATTTACAGAGCGTGGTGGGTGTATGGAACAAGCTGCCAGATTAGGTAGTTGAGGCAGGGACAATCCCAATGTTTAAGAAACAGTTAGACAGGTACATGATAGGGCAGGTTTGGAGGGATTTGGACTAAGCACAGGCAGGTGGGCCTAGTGTAGCTGGGACATGTTGGCCGGTGTGGGCAAGATGGGCCGAAGGGCCTGTTTCCACACTCTCTGACTGTAATTACCCTACAAACCCCGCACGTTTTTGGGTGAGATACTTGTACAGTGAAATACTTTCCACGCTGATTTACTCTGTGACTCACTAAAATCGGGGAGGGGGTGGTGGGTAAAAGAGAAAGGAGGGATTTGGGGAAGGAAGATGAGTGTGCGGAGGAGGGGAGAGGAGCATCTGGGGACGGGATGGTGGGAAAAATAATGGGCACCTGCAGAATTAGTTTGACCTCAGTTTTATCCGTGGGGTCTGACTCTGTGACGCTCTGGACTTTACCCAAGGATGGCTTTCCGAGACTGGTGCGAAGTCTTCATCAACGTGATAGCTTGTCGGCTGGTGAACACGTCTCTCTGGAGCATCAACAAGACCTGGGATGAGGTGGTACTCACCGGGGCCTGGAGGCTTCATGAAGACCCATCGCTCAACCGCGCTGGGGGATGCACAAACTACGTGGACACCTTTCTGCAAAATCCACAGGTGAGGCCACTCCACGTGACGTTTTATTGTAGAGGTTCAGCCCCCTGGACACAGGCCCTTCGGCCCACTGAGTCCATACCAACCACAATCACCTGCACACTGCTCAGGCAACCGAACCATCCCACCATAACCAGAGAGCAGTCCTGAACTACTATCTACCTCATTGGTGAACCTTGGACTATCCTTGATCGGACTTTGCTGGCTTTGCCATGCACTAACTTTATTCCCACATTATGTATCTGTACACTGTAAATGGCTCAGATGTAACCATGCACTGTCTTTCCGCTGACTGGTTAGCACACAACAAAAGCTTTTCGCCGTACCACTGTACACGTGACAATAATTGAAACTGAACACTAATTCTATCCTACACACTAGGGACAATTTACAGAACCCAATCCATGAGTTCATGTTTATATGTTGTAGGAGCAGAATTTGGCCAATTGTCTAATCCGCATTCAATCAGGGCTGATCTATTTTCCCCTCTCAACCCCATTCTCCTGCCTTCCCCCCATAACCCCTGACACATACTAATCAAGAATCTATCTATCTGTGCCTTAAAAATATCCATTGACTTGGCCTCCACAGCCTTCACTGATTCACCACCTTCTGGCTAAAAAGAATTGCTCCTCATCTCCTTTCTAAAGGTCCATCCTTTTATTCTGAAGCTCTGACCTCTGGCCCTAGACACCCCCACTAGTGGCAGCATCTTCTCTATCTAGGTCTTAATAAACCTACAAACCAGTACGTCTTTGGAGTGTGGGAGGAAACCGGAACACCAGCAAAAAACCCACGGAGGTAACGGTAAGAACGTACAAATTCCGTACAGACAGCACCCGTAGTCAGGATCGAACCTGGGTCCCTGGCACTGTGATGCAGCAACTCTGCCGCTGCGCCACCATTACTTATGGTGTTTACCAGCAGTGGTGTGAAGCTAGATATGGTAGTGGCATTTAAGAGGCTTTTGGATAGACACATGGATATGCAGGGAATGGAAGGGTATGGATTGTGCGCAGGCAGATAAAGTTCAAAATTCAAATTTATTTGTCACGTGCACCAACTAAGGTACAGTGAAATGAATTTGCCATGCAGCGAATCAATTGAAAAGTTGGTCTTTTAAGAGTTGGTCTTGGCATCGTGTTCGGCAAAGACATTGTGGACTGAAGGACCATGTTCTATGTTTCTCTGCGACCTATTGACTCTCATTTGCCAGTTGATGCCCATCAACTACCTGCTGTTCACCTCTTTGTTTGGGAACAGCTCCATCCAAGACCGCAGGAAATTGCTGCGAATTGTGGACGCAGCCCAGACCGTCACACAAACCAACCTTCCGTTGACTCCTCAGGCTGCCTCGGCAAGGCCAGCAGCAACATCAAAGACGAGTCTCACCCTCTTCTCCCCTTTCCTATCTGGTAAAAGGTAAAGAAGTGTGAAAAAGCACACCTCCAGATTCAGGGACAGTTTCTTCCCAGCTGTGATCAGTCAACAGAACCATCCCACCACAACCAGAGAGCAGACCTGAACTACTAATCACCTCATTGGTGACCCTTGGACTATCCTTGATTGAAATTTGCTGGCTTTACCTTGCACTAAACGTTAAACTGTGAATGGCTCGATTGTGATCATGTATTGTCTTTCCGCTGACTGGTCAGCGCGCAACAAAAGCTTTTCACTGCACCTCAGTGCACCATATGTCATGAACTGACCTATCTACACTATCGGTAATGAATGGAAGCTTTTCCTTTCTCCTCTCCATAGTATGTCTTTGATGTGATTAAGGAGGAGGATGAGGTACTTATTTCGCTGCAGCAGCGAGACAAACGCATCCATCGGATAGAGGGCAAAGGGATGAATCTGACCATTGGCTTCAACATCTTCCAGGTACAACTAATGCTGCCGGTGCCCACTACTTCACGCACCATCCTGCCCCAGATACTCCGCTCCTTTCCCTTCCTCCACACACTCATCTCCCCTCCCCAAAACCCTCCATTCCCATTTACCCCTCCCCCCTCTTTAGTTAGTGTCTAGTCTAGTTTAGTTTAGTTCAGAGATACAGCACGGAAACAGACCCTTCATCCCAACGGGTCCACACCGACCAGCGATCCCCGCACATTAACACTATTCTACACCCACTAGGGACAATTTTTACATTTACCAATTAACCTGTGTGAGAAAGAACTGCAGATGCTGGTTTAAATCGTAAACCGTACTAATCGAGGTAGAAACAATATGCTGGAGTAACTCAGCGGGTGAGACAGCATTTCTGGAGAGAAAGAATGGGCGACGTTTCGGGTAGAGACCCTTCTTCAGACTGATGTCGGGGGAGGGGGCGGGACAAAGATAGAATGTAGTCGGAGACAGTAAGACTAGCAGGAGAAGGGTCTCCACCCGAAACGTCGCCTATTCCTTCTCTCCAGAGATGCTGCCTCACCTGCTAACCTATATACCTGTATGTCTTTGGAGCGTCATAGTGTGGTACAGCATGGAAGCAGGCCTTTCAGCCCAACTTTCCCACACCAACCAACATGCCCCATCTACCTTAGTCCCACGTGCCTGTGTTTGGCCAATATCCCTCCAAACCTGTCCAATCCATGTACCTGTCCAATTGTTTTTTAAATGTTGCGATAGTCCCCGCCTCAGCTTCTCATTACTAAATGCAAACTGGGACCAAAGAAGACCAGGCAAAGACCACGTGACTTTAGCACGAGAAGATTGTAAAGATGGCAATAAACTTTTAAAAACATTTATTTACCATGAACTTCGCTGTCTTCTTTCAAGGTGGAACTCAACCGCGAGTACAGACTGCATAGTTTGTTTAAGAAAGTGGCCACGTCAGACTACAGTGCAACACGAAGTATCTTCCTACGAACTGACCTGAAGAAAGGGCGTTATGTCATTATCCCGACAACATTGGAGCCAAATGCAGAGGGCGACTATCTGCTGAGAATCTACACCGACAGATCCTCCGGATGCAGGTATTTCCAGGAACCTGGATCAGAATCTGAATCAGTGTCATAATCATAAGACCATTCTGCCCATCAAGTCTGCTCCACCATTCAATCATGGTTGATCTGTCTCTCACTCCGAACTCCATTGTCCTGCCTTCTCCCCATTACTCCTGACACCCGTACTAATCGAGAATAGTAAGATTAAATGACTTACCAGTTTGAAGTTTGATCTTTATTTTATGAGGAGTTACGATGAGGGATTACGTGAAGAAGCCCCGCCAGGCGCATGCGCGTCAGACTTCAAAGCAGCGGCGTGAAATCACAGTAACTATAGTCAAAGTGATATAGTAAGACTCAGAAGACTAGAACTACCAGATGATCTTTGCGATTATGAGGGTCGGGAGCGGAGGGCACGTAATCCCTCATCGTAACTCGTCATAAATAAAGATCAAACTTCAAACTGGTAAGTTCTCATTTAATCTTACTGTTTTACTTCGGAGTCACGTGAGTGAAGATTTCAAAGCTCTGTGATATCATGCCGTTGATCCATTCCATACGACACACTGCTTCAGTTGACACAGGATTGAACAAATAATATATTGAACATTGCTTAAATTATTCAATAAATATTTTAATAATAAACAAAATAGTAATAACCCCTCTATCCCAGGGGGAAATTACAAATGAAATTTACAAAAGAAATCAAAAGTAGCCCAAAACAGCATGCCCAAAACCTTGCACTACCAGGGCAGGTTTGTCATAAAACATGGAAAACGCCGACTCCCTAGACCATCCTGCGGCCCCGAGGATTTGATCTAGAGGCACGTACTGTGCCTTCACTGCGGATGTTGATGCTGCCCTGGTGAAGTGAGATTTAAACACATGAGTGTCTACTCCAGCACAATCCAAAACCTGTTTCAACCATTTAGAAATAGTTTGTACTGACATCTTTTTATTAGGTTTTTTGTGACTGATGAGCATTGCTGTTTCAGAGCCTCTGAGACTCTTAGTTACCTCGATATATTGACTCGGGTGCATAACTACACATAGCCTTTGGTCAACGGGGCATGCTTTAAAGCTTACTTTGGTTCTGGCCATACCTGGCCTGCTTTGTTTAATTAAATCATATACATAAAACGTCATATTATCTACAGAAGAATACGTGCTATCCAGCCGTAGCTTTTGCAATGTCTGAACCCGTTGCGCTGATACTAACGCCATGAGCATAACCACTTTAAGTGTTAACTTCTGAAAAGATAGTGTTGTGATTGGAGCCCATTGCCGAAGCAGTGTGAGAACTGTACCCACATCCCAGATTTCGGTATATCTAGGCTTAGAATGATTTTTGTTAAAGATACCTCTCATGAATCGGGACACAAGTGGATGAGACCCAAAAGATTGTTGTTCTGAAAACTGCCCTAAATAGGAGGACAAAGCATTCTGAGCACTATTAATGGCACTATAGCTCAACTGTTCATCAAAATGCAATGTAGCAAGGAAGTCCAATACATCCGGTATGCTTGCAGTATGATAAGATATATCTGACTGTAAGCAAAACATCTCCCATTTCTTACTATATGACACATATTGTTTTTAGTGCTGTCTCTCCAAGCCACAGTAATCACATCCACGGTCCTACTCGACAGTCCAAGACCTTAGAACGGTCTGGTCAGAACCTGCAGATTAACAGATTAATACGATCATGTAAAGGATGACTTTCTCCTGTTACCGAATGAACCAACAAATTACTGCACTTGTGGACAGTCATGAATGGCTGAGTCATCATTCTCAGGACCAATGGGAACCATGTCTGTGTAGGCCAGTCAGGAACCACCAGAACGCCTGAGGTGGAGTCCTGCTCTATTTTGGTGAGACATTGCCTTGATAAGGCAGAATGGGGGAAAAGCGTAAAAGAATGTACGTCCCCAATGTAGCGAGAATGCATCCACCGCTACTGCTCCTGGATCTGGTTCCCACGAAACGTATTTAAGCAACTGGTGATTTAGCCTGGATGCAAACCATCTACGTCTGGCAAACCATACCGGCTGACAATCATTTTAAAAACATTTGGATTTAGCATCCACTCTATGTTGTCATTTAATATCCGTGACCTGGTGCCCGCCACGACATTATCTGTACCTGGTGGGTAGATAGCCGAGACCCAGATATTTCAGTCCCAAATGAGGTTAGCCAGATTATCACATGATACTGACCTAATTCCTCCCATGTGATTGGTATAAACAACAGCCATGGTATTGTCAATCTGGAGCTGAACATGTAAATCATTCATTGCTGAACAATATGCTTTTAGCCCATAGAATGCACCCAGCAATTCTAAGTAATTTATATCATGCCTCTGCAGGATTAATTCCTCTTGCACACTCCATCTACCACCACAGCTAGACTCGCTATCCGTGGCTCCCCATCCCGAAGCTCTGACATCTGTTTGTAAAATCACTGAAGGTTGTTGAGTCAAAATGTTTTAGTACTTCGTGAGATATTGATTATCCACCATTGCAATTCGGCGATGGCCTTGGCTGGCAACTGCATTGGTCTGTCGAAATAACCTGCATGTTCTTTAAGTGCTTGTTCTCTTGCTCGTTGCAAACTCTGATAGTGCAGAGGTCCAAACTGCACTGCAGGGAAAGCCGCCACTAATTTACCAATAACACTGGCTACTTGCCGGATGGAGGGTTGTTGCTCCTCTACGAGACTGCTACAGACCTCCATGATTTCAACATATCATATAAATCTACTGACATATCAATTAAATCAATGACAAACCCCAAATTGTCAATTATTCTGGATGGTACTAGCTTGGATTTTGTTGGCTGGATGAGGAAACCTAACCTCTGAAACAGGTGTTTGGTTGCTGAAACCGACTCCTCAACTGCTTCCAGAGTGTTGCTTACAATTAAAATATAATCTAAATAAGTAATCACAATGTGATTCTGGGCACGGAGTAGCAATTCAACAATTTTGTAAACAACCTAGGAGCTGAGGTTAACTCATTGGGCAATGCTTTAAATTGCCACAGCTGTCCCATCCAACTAAATTTCAAGTATGTACGGTATTGATGATGAATTGGTACTGAATAATATGCATCTTTCAGATCTATGGTTGCCATGTAACAACCTTTTGATAACAGCTGCTTAGCAGTACTGAAAGTATCCATTTTAAAATGCCTATACTGGACATAAGAATTTAACCGGGTTAGGTCCAGAATGAGTCGACACCCACCATCTTTTTTCTGCCTGGGGAATATATTGGACACAAATTGTTGAGGATGATACACCGTCCTTTCAATTACCCCTTATTGGAATAAAACCCCAATTTCATCATTCACCTGTAGAGTTTCTGGTCCTGAAAAAACCAATACTCGACTAGGCATATTTTGTGCAGGTGGATGTATTCCTGTACATAAACTCAATTTGAGATCCCCAGACACTGTCTAGTATAAACAGATTGGATGTTATGCAGCACCATTCATCATAAAATAATTGCAACCTTGTTCCCCAGAGGATATATCCTGGACTGAATCAGTTACCCGTACCTCCATAGCCGACCTCGAATTTCTCAATCTTCTGGCCATGTTTGGGTTGTAGTTCGGGTGCGCAGGTGCATATGGACGGCGTACAACTGGCAACCCTCTACTTGGACCTGCTCCAGTATCTGATGCCCGTCTGATTGGAAAAGACCTGCGAGGTGGTATCCTGGCCGAGGGCGTGTAGGTCTTCATGAGGCCAATGGTTTTGACCTCTTCCTCTAGGTCTTTAACCTGTTTCATCAGGTCTTCACCGAATAAACAATTTTGCGCCTGGATATTGGAGGACTTGGAGAGCTGCGAAGCGTGGATTCAGTGTCGGCTTGATGCCGATCTTCCGGATACAATTTATCTCGAAATGAGCATTGCACAGCAGGGCCAACATATCCTGCTGTGTTCCCGACATTGGCGCTCCTTGGACCATTCGCCCAAATGCTGTGATCCACGCCCCCACCAATATGAGGACTCTCTGGAAACTGAGCTCCTGCCCCCTTATCGATGCGCTCATTTGTGCCCAAATGGCCGAGTTCACGGTGGGCACTTTGAGCGACGCACAGTTAACAGGTGTCTGGTAACGGGTTGTTGTTTCCTCCATGATAGAGTCCTGGAGCTGGTGAGAGGCCATATAGTTTATGTTACTAGCCAGATTATCCTCCATGGCTTCACCAGTCCCCTCCGGAATGGCAACATTTCTGGCCACATCCGGGACACCTGGAGCATGGCTCATGTGCTTTGTGTATGCATAAGAGCAGTGACACCAACTTCAGGGTCAGACTCCTCCTGCCCTGGCTCTCCCGAGCCTTGCCCTAGGGAGGTCTTGACCAGCCCTAAACAAGGTGCTGGTGAGGGGGATTCCCACTGGAACTCATAGTCGTGCTGGAAGTCCTCCTCGCCATACAGGCCTCTGACTGAGGCTGTTCCAGAAAGTTGTTGGGGAACCCTGGGGGTATGCGACCCTGACTGGAACACTTTATGATTCATCAGTTTTTCTATCATCTTCTCCATTTTATCGAGACGTCCCCAGACCTTCTTGTTGGAAGGTGGGGAGTCTTCTTGGTCAGACTCGTCTGAATAAACGGGCCTGACTGACTTCCGTTTTGCCTTCCTCCCTACTGGAGTGGCCACAACGCCCTGAGGCACCGGAGCTGATGGAGGCAGTTGAGCTGCGGGCGGTTCTGCAGTCGGCGTCCTTGGAACCGGCGTTACCGCAGCCGGTATTTCTCTGCCCGACCTATGTGCACTAACCGCGGTCCCGCGAGTAAGTACCTTACTGCGAAGGTCAGCACTCTTTTTCGTGACTCTCTCCGTTTTGAGAGTACTCCCGCTGGGTCCTGAACCAGCCTTACAGAGTTTAAGTACCCGCAGAAAGTTGTTAAAATCACTTACCTGATGGTTTGTTACTTACCACTGGTAGAGCTGCTCTCTCCAGCCCGTCAGTGCGCCATGCGCTGGATGTAATGACGCGCATGCGCCTGCCGGGGCTTCTTCACGTAGTCACTCACGTGACTCCGAAGTAAAATTCATCTATATCTGCCTTAAAAATATCCATCGACTTGGCCAGCACCAGTTTCTGAATGGAATTGAAATGGAGATATCAGGCACCTTTCTTTACCAAATGTTGGAAGGTACTGACTCAGTGGCTCCACCACCAGACACCCAGCAATAATGCTGCACTGTTGTCACCATTTATTTGAAATTGGTATACTTCAATAATTTATAAGTTCACAAGTGAGAGGAGCAGAATTAGGCCATTCGGTCCATCAAGCCTATTCCAACATTCAATCATGGCAGATCTATCTTTTCCTTATAGAATTTTTTGAGGATGTAGAGTGGATAAGGGAGAACCTGTGGATGTGTTGTACCTGGACTTTCAGAAGGCTTTCGACAAGGTTCCAAATAAGAGATTAGCATTCAAACTTAAAGCACACGGTATTGGGGGTTCAGTGCTGGTGTGGATAGAGAACTGGCTGGCAGACAGGAAGCAAAGAGTAGGAGTAAACGGGTCATTTTCAGAATGGCAGGCAGTGACTAGTGGGGTACCGCAAGGCTCAGTGCTGGGACCATTGTTCAGCGGTATGAATATTGACCTCCAATTTCCGGTAGGCCTTGCTTTCTCCCTCCTTCCCCTTCCCAGCTCTCCCACAGCCTAATATCTCCGCCTCTTCCTTTCTTCTTCTTGACCCCCCCCACCCCCACATCAGTCTGAAGAAGGGTCTTGACCCGAAACGTCACCTATTCCTTCGCACCATAGATGCTGCCTCACCCACTGAGTTTTTTTGTCTACCTTCGTTTACATTTTACCTTTGTTGTTACCTTCTCCTAGCTAACAATGATCTATTCTACATTTTCCTAGATCTACATCTCTTTGCTTGATTTCGCACCCAACATTTCCTTATCTCTGTATCTCTCTCCACCGATTCAGTCTGAAGAAGGGATTCGACTCGAAACGTCACCCATTCCTTCTCTCCAGAGATGCTGTCTGTCCCGCTGAGTTACTCCAGCATTATGTATATCTTCTCCCACTTCTGAATGGTATACTGTACCTCATCCACTGCGTCTGGTGTTCCTGATGTGGACTCCTGTACATCGGAGAGACCAAACGTGGGCTCGTCAATTGATTCGCTGCACCCTTGCGCTCGTCCGCCAATGCCTACAGGATCTCCCGGTTGCCAACCATTTTAAATCCCCTTCCCAAACTGACCTTTCTATCCTGGGCCTCCCCCATTGCCAGAGTGAGGCCACGTGCAAACTGGAGGAACTACACATTGGAGGGCCAAAGGGCCTGTTTATGCGCTGTATTTCTAAACTTGGCACGTTATATTTTGTTGGGCAGCTTCCAATCCAGCGGTATGAATGTTGATTCTCCAATTTTAAGTCTTTTTCACCAAAACTCCCCTCCCCTGTCCACCCTTATCCCCCTCTCTCTATCCTGGTCGTCACTCCAGCACTTTGTGTTCGCTAAACAAAATTAATGGAACATTGGGTGGCACAGCAGTAGAGTTGTAGCCTCACAGCGCCAGAGACATGGGTTCGATCCTGGCCTCGGGTGCTGTCTGTACAGGGTTTTTATCTTCTCCCTGTGACCACCATGGGTTTTCTCCGGGTGCTCTGGCTTTACCCCACACTCCAAAGACGTGCCGATGTGTAGGTTAATTGGCTTGGTTTAATTATAAATTAGCCTTAGTGCGTGTGGGATAGTGTTAGTGTGCGATGATCGCTGGTCGGTGCGGGCTCGGTGGGCCTGTTTCCGCGCTGTATCTCTAAACTTGAGATTTTGTTATTGTCATGTAAACCGAGGTACAGTGAAAAGCTTTGTTTTGCATGTCATCCATTCAACTGATATATATAGCAATATTACAAAATTTTGAAATTAAAAAATCAAGTCTGCAATTTATCCCATCAGATAAAGCATAAAAAGAACTTTAATTTGACACCTAATTCATTTTCATATCTTTAGTATAAAAAATGTTATGGCCATTTTCATACTCTGAAATTAGCATCTTGTTCCCTATTGCTTTTCCATTGACTTAACATAAAAGCTGTGATCGAGGACAGTCAAAAGCCCATAACTTTCTTAAAAATCAAGAGAACTGAATGAAATGTTCAGTTATTATAGATTGAAGCATTCTGAAAGAAATATAAAACATCTTACTTGGATGACCTGAAATTAAAGCATATAATCAGTTAGTTACCTAATTGTGGTTAATTACAAAATTGACCATTGTGACGGAAATAGTAATAAACACCCAGACTGCCTTGAAAATTAAAAAATGTGATATTCTCAAGATCAGAACTTTAATATTATTGTATTATATGCTGTAAATCCGTAACAGAATGGTAAATACATTACAATTTCTAGCAATAGACCAAGTCTTTATGGAGAAGATCAGTCGCTAGCTGGTACATTGGCATATCATAATCAGTAGCATCATCATACTCCTCAGATTGTAACCAATAAGTAACTCTGTATGCCTTGTTTTTCCGCAACTTTTCAATTTTGGTATTGTAAACTACAAGTTTTTGCTCTTCAAACCACACATGACATGCCTTTCCACCTACTACTTTCCCCATTAAGAATGTCCTGTAGATTCCATTTCTTGAGAAAAGGATTTTTTTTTTAAATAGCCTAAGTATTCAAATAACAAACTAATCCCATTCACACAAGAATTCACAATATAACATGATTTTTTAATTTCACTGTCATGAATTTATATGCCAGATGGAAGGAATTTAATGTTTAATTCCCATAAATCAATCTAGAAACATCCACTCACTATAATTAATTTTTTTTTTTTGCACAATACATGGGACTAAAACTGATATTTAGTATAAAAATATTGACTATGCGTAGACAATAACACAAAATATAGACGATTTAGATGCTCTTTTGACATGATTGTCCAAAAAAAAGAGCATTTAAATCATCTTGCGAGTGGGTTTTTCTGGAACGCGATTGATTGGGACGTTGCATTTGTGGTGAATTTGAACCCCATATCGGCAGGAAAAACACTGCCGGTTCGTATGGGGCCCAAATCACATTTTCGCATCATAAAATTTGATTAAAGCCATCACAAGAAACAAGTTTATATGTAAAATAAATTACTTACATTTAGTTTTGTCCCGTTCATGCGATCCGTCACGTTGTAGGCGTTGAGGGCGTTACCAGTCGCTTTTAATTTTAATATAATTATTAAATTGTCTTGCGATTAAATGAATAAGAAAATCGGGAACGGAAGTCCGATCGATTGTTCTTCAGCAGCTGGCAGCCCGAGGAAGTCCGCTTCCAATAAGCAGGAGAAAACGGCATTTTAATCCCGCCCCGCCCCCCCCCCCACAAAGGCACTAAAGTCGCGCACACGGCTAGTGGCAGAACTGCAGCACCGCTGAAGGTATGTTTTGTAACATCGCTAATATATACCACACATAGAGACAATCAGTTCAAATTCAAGCACAGTAGATAGAACAAAGGGGAATATATAGAGTAAAGAAAATAAATTAATTTAGTTTAGTCATAAGGCGCAGAAACAGGCTCTTCGGCACATCAAATCCTAGACTCTGGCCTATGAATTCAGAGTGATTGTGTGTCTCATAACAATTTATACCTCGTGCTGCCTCGGCAAGGCTAGCAGCATAATCAAAGCCGAGTTGCACCCTGGCCACTCCCTCTTCTCCCCTCTCCCATCGGGCTAAAGGTACAGAAGTGTGAAAACGCACACCTCCAGAGTCAAGGACAGTTTGTTCCCAGCTGTCATCAGGCAACTGAATCATCTTACCACAAACACAGACAATAGACAATAGGTGCAGGAGTATGCACCTATTGAAAAAGTGGTTCTCTTGAGAAAAAGTGATTCCTCTTCTCCATTCTAAATGGCTTACCCCTTATTCTTAAACTGTGGCCCCTGGTTCTGGACTCCCCCAACATCGGGAACATGTTTCCTACCTCTAGCATGTTCAAACACCTAACAATCTTACATGTTTCAATAAGAACCCCCTATTATCCTTCTAAACTCCAGAGTGTACAAGCCCAGCCGCTCCATTCTCTCAGCATAGGACAGTCCCGCCATCCTGGGAATTAACCATGTAAATGGCTCGATTATAATCATGTATTGTCTTTCCACTGACTGGTGAGCACAGAACAAAAGCTTTTCATTGTACCTCGGTACACGTGACAATAAACTAAAATGAGCTGACTTTATTCTGATCTTAACCCTAGGGAGATGACGCTGGACAAGCCTGAGGTAACATGTTGGCACGTTGTGCTACGTTACCCGCGTGTTGTCACCCAGCTGCACCTTCACGGGGCGAAGGACCTCCTGAAGCAGGATTCCTCTGGAGGTACGTCTGGCCCTGAGCCCACCTGTATGGCACAGAAGGAGCTCACACAGCCCAATGAGTCTACGCCAGCTCTCAGCCCCTTCCAAAACAGTGGACCTCAATCGTGCTCTCCTGGGTCCTACTGCTCCCCCCTTCTGTCAGAGAATCTCAATGATGCTCTTCTGGGTCCTAGACCCCCCCCCCCCCCTAACAGAGAACTTCAATGGTGCTCTCCTGGGTTCTAGTGCTCCCCCTTTCCAACAGAAAACCTCAATGATGCTCTCCTAGGTCCAAGTTCTCCCCCCCCCCCCGCCCAAAAAGAGAACCTTAATCGTGTTCCCCTGGGTCCTGGTGCTCCCCCCTTCCAACAGAGAACATCAATAATGCTCTCCTAGGTCCTACTGCTTCTCCCCCCCCCCCCCCCCCCCACTCCCCCTTTTCTGACAGGTGACCCTCAATAATACCCTCCCGGGTCCTATTGCTCCCAATTGTAGGAAATGAATTATTTCATAATTCAGACTGGAGAAGGATCCCAATCCGAAATGTCAAAACTCCACGTTCTCCAGCGTTGCTGCCTGACCCGCTGAATTACTCCAGAACTTGGTGTCTTTTTTGGTAAACAAGCATCTGCAGTTACTGGTTTCCACATACTGAAATATATCCTTCAGTCCTCATCTTTGTGACATTAAACAATATCAAAGAGTTACATTTTAGAGTGCTGTATGTTATAGACTGATACAGTGTGGAAACAGGCTCTTCGGTCCAACTTGCACTCACCGGCTTCCATGTCCCAGCTACACTAGTCAGCTCGTATCCCTTGAAACCTGTCCTATTGATGCACCTGTTTAAATGTTTGTTAAACATTGTGATAGTACCTGCCTCAACTACCCACGACAGACAAAAATGCTGAAGAAACTCAGTAGGTGAGGTAGCATCTATGGAGAGAATAGGTGACATTTCGGGTCCAGACCCTTCTTCAGACTGCTGTAGGGTGGGGCGGGGGGCGGGAAAAAGAAAGGAGGAGGAGGAGACAGTAGGCTTGTGGGAGAGCTGGGAAGGGGAGGGGAATGAGGTAGAAAGCAAGAACTATCTGAAAATCCTCCAGCAGCTTGTTCCATGCACCCACCACCCTCTGTGTGTAAAAGTTGTCTCTCTGGTTCCTCTTAAATCTTTCCCCCCCTCACCTTAAACTATGTCCTCTGGTTCTCAATTATTTTACTTGAGTAAAAGACGTGCATTCACCATTTATTCCTCTCATGATTTTGTATACCTCTATAAGATCACCCTTCACCCTCCTGCGCTCCAAGGAATAAAGTCCTGACCTGCTCAACCTCTTGCTGCAGGCCCTCGAATTCTGGCAGCGTCCACGTACATTTTTCTCCACCCTTTGATTAGTACAAGAGTCAGGGGTTTACGGGGAGAAGGCAGGAGAACGGGGTTGGGAGGGAGAGATAGATCAGCCACGATTGAATGGCAGAGAAAACGTGATGAGCCGAATGGCCTAATTCTGCCCCTGTCACTTATGAACTTTCCAGCATGGCAGCAACGTGATGTGCAGGATATAACATGAAAACAAAACTTTGCTTGCTGTTCCAGGAGCCAATCCCTACGCTGTTATTAAATGCGAATTCCACAGGATACGTACTGCTATTATTGAAAACACGCTGAATCCAGAGTTTGATTCCAAAGTAATATTTCACAGGAGAATGCCTACTCTTCCAATAATTATTCAGGTAAGGTGCTTGTCACTGTCAGAGATCAAAGGCAGGGTCAACACATATAAAGAGAATAGGATATCAGGAAGCGTCTGAATTTGTTTAGATGCACAGAATAGGTGAATTGAGGATCAGAGGATATCGGTTGAAGGTAAGCGGGGGGAAAGGTGATGGGTGTATGGAACAAACTGCCAGGAGGGGTAGACCTTTAGAAAGGTACATGGATAGGACAGATTTGTAGGGATATGGACCAAATTAGGAGGGATATGGACCTGCTGGCAGGTGGGATTAGTGTAGCTGGGACATGTTGGCCAGTGTGGGCAAGATGGGCCGAAGGGCCTGTTTCCACGCTGTATATCACTCTATGATTCCCTGTTTAGTTAGTTTGTTCATTGTCCTATGTCGTATGTACTTTGTAGTTTAGAAGAATGAGGGGGGGGGGGACCATGGTGAAATTTACCGAATAGTGAAAGGCTTGGATTGAGTGGATGAGGAGGGGATGTTTCCACTAGCGGGAGACTCTAGGACTAGAGGTCACAGCCTCAGAATTAAAGGACTTTCCTTTAGGAAGGAGATGAGGAGGAATTTCTTTAATCAGAGGGTGGTGAATCTGTGGAATTCATTGTCACACACAGCTGTGGAGGTCAAGTCAATGGGTATTTTTAAAGCGGAGATTAACAGGTTTTTGATTAGCAAAAGGCATTAGAAGTTACGGGGAGAAGGCAGGAGAATGGGGTTGAGGGAGAAAGATAGATCAGCCATGATTGAATGGCAGAATAGACTCGATCGGTTTGTTAAACTGAGTTATTTTTGTCAATCTACTTCAAGAAAACTTGAACCAAACATTAGACTTATTTATCATCAATTCTTTATTGCAGCGCTGCGATAATTCTCTGAACCTTCCAACACAGAGCTAACAGCTCCGGGGCGGGTCCAGGGAACTAGTAACTTTGGTACAAACTCAAGGCCTATATAGGTATTAGACATTTGCGATACAGAGGGTATGGCAAACTAGTAACCAATCAACTGAGTCCTTCTGGTGATTTACAACAGTAGTCACCTGACCCCCCTTCTCTAGCCTCCTTTGCCTCGTGGTGTTTAGCTTTGTTCAGAATCATTTTATTTCAACAAAGTGAAACCACAGTAGTGCAGCGGCACCATACGTGGCGAATAAAGAAGAGACATCAGGTTGGTGCAAGTGGTTCTTTATTCTGTAGTCACACATGAAGTGGGTGCGCTAACTATATTAAGGGTTGTTGTAGCTGAGCGAGGTTGTTCCCTCGGGCTCAGCTACCGGTAGAAACTCCTGGTGGGTCTCGTGGTGAGAGAGCTTATGTACCAGGACACTCCCTCTGCCCATGACGTTGTGTGCCCGCCCTCGTATCTCCTGACGAGGGTTCGAGCTTAAGTGGCCTGTGTTTATGCTGACGCCACAGGACCCCCCCCCCAGAACAGGAGGAAGGAATATCTTGGTCAAGGGAGGCTCCTGCATGTAGGTCTGGGACACCCCGGACGTGGGTCGGGACGGAGGGCTCCACGGGCGTAGTTTACGCTCTGCGTGGGCGATCCCGATGTACCGAGGGGTGCGAGGAGACCGATGCAGAAGCCGCCGGACAGAAGAGGTCTGGGACACCCCGGGCGTGGGTCGGGACAGTGCTCTACATGGGCGCAGTTGACGCTCTGCGTGTGAGATCCCGATGTACCGAGGGGTGCGACGAGACTGAAGAGACACGGTTGCATCTCCTTGACCAGCTAAGGGAGAGTGTCCTGTGACACACGGCCCCCAAAAACGATGGGGGGTAAACCAAATACAATATACAAACTAATTGCAGTGCACACAAAAATGAACAGTAAAAAAACAAAAAAAACAATTAGTGTCCAGTGTTCATAGTGCAGCCACAACATCTAGCTGGAAGGTGGCGCTGTGGACAGTGGTGAGGCTGCAGTGACGGCATCCGGGCGGAAGGTGGCGCTGTGGATGACGGTGAGACTGCAGTGACAGCAGCCGAACTAACGGTGGCGCTGTTGCTGGTAGTGAAGCTGCAGGGACGGCATCCGGCCAGAAGGTGGCGCTGAAGACGGCGGCCAGGTAAGTTCATAGTTCACTTCCGGCCGGCCGCATCCATTATTGTAGTCGGAAGGCCGCCTGTTTCAAGATGGCGCGGCGGCCATCTTGCCGGCCAGGTGAAGCGGAATTCACCTGGTGATTGAAGGCCGGTGAGGAGCTGAAGGGCGTCTTCAGCGGTCGCCTCAGGTAAGCCCACTTTATCAAGTGCAGCGGTCGGCGGGGCCAGGCGTGATACAGGGCAGGACGTGGAGCCGTGGCGAGGCCTGTTGCTGTGCCGGGTCTGGAGCGGTGAGCCCGGTGCGGTACGGGTGAGGTGAGGCCTGGAGCCGGGTCCGGTGCAGGGCCTGGAGACGCGGTGAGGCCGGGTCAGGTGCAGGGCCTGGAGACGCGGTGAGGCCTGGCGCGGTGCTGGGGCTGTAACCGGGGGCAAACTCGGTGCGGGGCAGGGCCTGGAGCGGTGTCCCCGGTCAGTTGCGGTGCAAGGCCCGGAGCCGGGGTCCATTGTCGGGAGCGGGAGAGTGGCAGGTACTCACTCTGCTCCCAGGGCCGTCGGGCGTGTGTCGGGGTTGCCGTGGGCAGGAGGCTGCTATGCTCGCAGCTCCTGCAGCAGCTGGTGGGGCAGCGGCGGCTGGCAAAACCTCTCCACTCCGGTGGTCGGCTCCTGGCATGTCATGCAGAGGAGCTCGGCGGCCGTCACGCAAAGCCTGGAGCGGTGTGCGGGTTGGAAGCGGGGCCTGCCCCGTTGCCGGGAGCGGGAGAGCGGCGACAGCCGCGGTTTCTCAGCTCCGGTGAGCAGCAGTAGGTGAGGAAGAGGCGGCATACTGCACGGCCTGGTTGGCGGCAGCGTAGTTCTGCAGGGCTGGGCAGCCGGCTGCAGACATCAGGTCTCCCGAGGCTGCGTGTTCAGGTGAGTCCAAATTTAAATTCGGACAGTCGGGGGTCACCAATGTAGCGGCACCATACGTGGCGAATAAAGAAGAGACATCAGGTTGGTGCAAGTGGTTCTTTATTCTGTAGTCACACATGAAGTGGGTGCGCTAACTATATTAAGGGTTGTTGTAGCTGAGCGAGGTTGTTCCCTCGGGCTCAGCTACCGGTAGAAACTCCTGGTGGGTCTCGTGGTGAGAGAGCTTATGTACCAGGACTCTCCCTCTGCCCATGACTTAGTGTGCCCGCCCTCGTATCTCCTGACGAGGGTTCGAGCTTAAGTGGCCTGTGTTTATGCTGACGCCACAGTAGGCTCAATTATCAGAGACCACTCCTCAAAATATAAGATACACATATAATAGTAAGATTAAATGAGAATTTACCTGTTCGAAGTTTGATCTTTATTTTATGAGGAGTTACGATGAGGGATTACGTGAAGAAGCCCCGCCAGGCGCATGTTTGGCATACTTCAAAGCAGCGGCGTGAAAAACACAGAACCAATAGCCGGAGTAAGATAGAAAGGCTCACAAAGATTAGAACTACCAAATGATCATTTATATTATGAGCGATGGGAGCGGAGGGCACGTAATCCCTCATCGTAACTCCTCATAAAATAAAGGAATTTAACCTTCTGCGCTCCAAAGAATAAAGGCCCAACTTGTTCAACCTTTCTCTGTAACTTAGTTGCTGGAACCCAGGCAACATTCCAGTAAATCTCCTCTGTACTCTCTCTACACCCTATACACCCTATATCTGGATAATCTTTCTTTTAGGTTACCAATTAGGAATAACCCACTGTTTAAACCCTCAATCTTAGATGCGGGGTTTAGACTGTGGGAGGATTCAGGAATTAAAAGGATAGGACACCTTTATAGAAATGGAAAATGTTTATTATTTGAAGAGTTACAAGATATTTTTGGATTACCTTCACAACACCATTTTAGGTATTTACAAATTAGAGATTTTATTAAATGTAACACACAAGACTATAAAAAAAAAGAACCAGGCTTATTAGATGAGCTGTTTAATTTACATCCAAATACGGATAAGCTTATAGCTTATATATACAATATTATTTTAGATAAAGAGAACCCAACAACTGAAACATATCGTCAAGCATGGGAAAATGAAATTGGATTACCTATAACAAAAGAAACTTGGGAAGAATGCTTACAAAGAATACATTGGTGTTCTTTGAATGCCAGACATACACTGATACAATTTAAAGTTATATATAGATTACACTACTCGAAAACCAAATTAAAAAGTATTTTTCCTAGTCTCTCCTCTATTTGTGATAAATGTAAGAATCTTGAAGCAAATTTAATACATAGTTTGGTAACGTGTCCACGGTTGAATTATTATTGGATTGAAATTTTTAAAGTTATTTCGGAAGTTCTTAAGGTTGAACTCGACCCAGACCCAAAATTAATAATATTCGGAATCCCGGAGCCAAATTTGGTACTCACGGTTAATCAAAGAAATTTTTTTGATTACTGTTTAATAATAGGGAAAAAAATGATACTTAAATTTTGGAAGGGAACATTATCCCCAACAATTAAAATGTGGAAAGCAGAGATGTTGGAGACGTTGAATTTGGAAAGAATTAGATTTGTCCTTTTGGACAGGTATAATTCTTTTGAATCGATATGGTCTCCATATATACAGTATTTAGAGAAGTAGCTATTCTTGGAATCACGGCTCGACGGACACCCTACGGATCCGATGCGAATAACTTACTTATATTTGATATTATTGTGCATTTATTAGAGATATTTCTGAATGAAATAGTATTTCGTATAATGATTTTAGTTTTTGTTTATATATATGTAATATTTTTGTTTTTCAAATTTTCCCTTTTTATTTTCTTTTTATTTACGATTGATGTGGGAAGAATTTTTTTATTCCTTTTTATTTACTCTTTTTTCTTTTCTCTTTTATATATCTTTTTCTTTATTTCCAAAAAATAGAAGATATTAAGTATTGATATGTTATTTGTAGTAATATTGAATTAAGGTGTTAGTTTATAAAGTAAGCTTTACATTGTAAACGGTTTACTTCAAATAAAAAAATATTACACAACAACATTCTAGTAAACCTCCTCTGTACTCTATTTTATTGACATCCTTCCTATAATTAGGCAACCAAAATTGTACACCATACTCCAGAATTGGTCTCACCAATGCCTTGTACAATTTTACCATTACTTCCCTACTCCTATATTCAATGCTCTGATTTATAAAGGCCAGCACACCAAAAGCTTTCTTTACCACCCTATCTACATGCAATTCCACCTTCAGGGAACTATGCACAGTTATTCCTAGATCCCTCTGTTCCACAGCATTCCTCAATTCCCTACCATTTACCATGTACGTCCTATTTTGATTTGTCCTGCCAAGATGTAGCACCTCACACTTATCAGCATTAAACTCCGTCTGTCATCTTTCAGCCCACCCTTCCAATTGGCCTAAATCTCTCTGTAGACTTTGAAAATCTACCTCATTATCCCACAGCACCACCTATCTTAGTATCATCTGCATACTTACTTATCCAATTTTCCACCCCATCATCTAGGTCATTGATGTACATGACAAACAACAGCGGACCCAACACAGATCCCTGAGGCACCCCACTGGTCACCGGCTTCCAACCTGACAAACAGCCATCCACCATTATGCTCTGGCATCTCCCATTCAGCCACTGTTGAATCCATCTTGCTACTCCGCCATTAACACCCAAAGATTCAACCTTCTTAACCAACCTTCCATGGGGAACCTTGTCAAAGGCCTTACTGAAATCCATATAGACAACATCCACTGCTTTACCCTCATCAATTTCCCTAGTAACCTCTTCAAAAAATTCAAGAAGGTTTGTCAAACATGACCTTCCAGGCACAAATCCATGTTGACTGTTCTTGATCAGACCCTGTTTATCCAGATGCTTATATATATATTATCTCGAAGTATCCTTTCCATTAATTTGCCCACCACTGACGTCAAACTAACAGGTCTATAATTGCTAGGTTTATTCTTTGAACCCTTTTTAAACAATGGAACAACATGCGCAGTACGCCAATCCTCCGGCACTATTCCCGTTTCTAATGACATTTGAAATATTTCTGTCATAGCCCCTGCTATTTCTACACTAACTTCCCTCAATGTCCTAGGGAATATCCTGTCAGGATCTGGAGACTTATCCACTTTTATATTTTTCAAAAGTGTCAGTACTTCCTCCTCTTTGAATCTCATAGTTTCCATAGCTACTCTACTTTTTTCCCTTACCTCACAGAGTTCAATATCCTTCTCCTTGGTGAATACCGAAGAAAATAAATTGTTCAATATCTCCCTCATCTCTTTTGGCTCTGCAGATAGCTGTCCATTCTGGCTCTCTAGTGGTCCAATTTTATCCCTCGTTATCCGTTTGCTATTAATATAGCTGTAGAAACCCTTTGGATTTACTTTCACCTTTCTTGCCAAAGCAACCTCATATCTTCTTTTAGCTTTCTTATTTCTTTCTTAAGATTCTTTTTACATTCTTTATACTCATCTAGCACCTCATTTACTCCATGCCTCCTATAATTATTGTAGATATCTGTCTTTTTTCAAACCAAGTGTCCAATTTCCCTTGAAAACCATGGCTCTTTCCGATTTTTACTATTTCCTTTCAACCGAACAGGAACATAAAGATTCTGTACTCTTACAATTTCCCCTTTAAATGTCCTCCATTTCTCTTCTACATCCTTCCCATAAAACAAAATGTCCCAATTCACTCATTTTAAATCATTATGCATTCCCTCAAAGTTAGCCTTTCTCCAATCAAAAATCTCAACCCTAGGTCCAGTTCTGACTCTCTCCATAATTATATTGAAACTAATGGTATTGTGATCACTGGTCCCGAAGTGCTCACCAACGCATACCTCCATCACCTGACCTGCCTCATTTCCTAACAGGAGGTCCAGCATTGCCCCTTCTCTGGTCGATACCTCTATGTATTGCTGCAAAAAAACTATCCTGCACACATTTAACAAACTCCAAACTATCCAGCCCATTTACAGAATGTGTTTCCCAGTCTATTTTTGGAAAATTGAAATCTCCCACAATCACTACCTTGTGCTTACTACTAATATCTGCTATCTCCTTGCATATTAGCTCTTCCAATTCTCGCACCCCATTTGGCGGACTATAATACACCCCTAAAAGTGTTGCTACACCGTTCCCGCTTCTCAGTTCCACCCAAATAGCCTCCCTAGACGAGCCCTCTAATCTATACTGCCAAAGCACTGCTGTAATATCTTCTCTGACAAGCAATGTAACCCCTCCACCTCTGGTCCCTCCAATTCTATCACACCTGAAGCAACAAAATCCTGGAATATTTAGTTTTCCAATCACAACCCTCCCGCAACCATGTTTCACTGATTGCCACAACATCATATTTCCAGGTGTCAATCCAGGCTCTAAGTTCATCCACCTTTCTTACAATGCTCCTAGCATTAAAATATACACATTTTAGAAACCCACCATCCCTTATTCTCTGTGTATTATCTTTTTCCTCTTTATTGGAGTTCTTTATGTAAGTTCTTTATGTAAGTTCTTTATTGTAGAACAACAGCTATCAATGCATAAAACGCCCCCAATAATTCCAAATAATTCAACCATGTATTTGGAGAATTAATCGTCTTGGACAGTCCATCGACCACCACAACTGGTGTCACTGTCCTAAGCTCCCCATCCGAGAACACTGTCATCAGTCTGTAATAACACTGAAGACTTCTGAACAAGCACATTTTTACTTCTAGTAACTTGTGCAACATTGAGAATCCATCATTGAATTCAGCTCAACCTTTAGTTGGTAATTGCATGGACCTAATCAATAACCTGCACGCTTTTTACTCTTATATTCTGGTCTTTGCAGACTTTGATTATGCAGAGGTCCCAATTTGACAGCATGAATGCTACTATCACTTTACCAGTAACCGTAGCTACCTGATGGATGGTGGGATAATGTTTTTTACCAAGACAAATACAGGCATTTGTAACATCCCCAACCTTAATTTGTTGATAAAGTTACTCGCATATCAACTGTATTAAAGACAAACCCCAAATAATCAATTGTTTGGGATGCCTGTAACTTCCATGTTTTTTGGAGGTACAGAACCTTAGCCTTTCAATAGGCTTATGGTTGCTGAACTCAGTTCTTCAGCTGTCTCCCATTTACAATTAACATATCCTCTAGATAAGTCATTACAATGTGATTCTGAGCCCTCAATAACACCAGTGCTGGTGTCAATAATTGTGTGAGCAATCTGAGGGCTGAATTTAACCCATTAGGTAATTCCTTCAGTTGACCCATCCAATTAATTGAAGTACCTGAATAATAAGGCATCTATTTTAAGTCTAAAAAATAACCACATAGAAGCCTTGTGATTACAACTTCATTATAATGCTGAAGTGTACTGTTTAAATGTTCATACTGAACTATAAATTTAAGTTTGTGAGTCCTAGAATGACTCTGCAACCCCCATACTTGTGTCTGGAATATATTATCTCTACCTGACAAGTTCCTGGTACATTCAAACACCAAGCCGATCAGATTTAATGCAGAATTACAAAACAATTGTAATCTTAACCAACCAAAAGTTGTTTCCCCAGAAATTCCATGTGTAATGGAATGCCGTTTCTGTACTTCCGTAAATGAACCAGAAGATCACCTTCTCTTAATATAGGGGTTCGTATTCATCACTCATAAATCTGGTTATAGCTTGCCCACATAATCCTGCATTTTTTAGGTATAATGTTAGCCAATGGCAATTTTCATCATACAATTGGGTTTAAATATGCTTTACAGGGTAAAGCAAGCATGTCTTAAAAGTATTGGACATAATCAACCCATGTATGGCTTCCCCAAATGCAGTGATGCCAACTGAATATCAGGTAGAGGACATGCTGGAACACGTTTCCTGTCATCGTATCGTTACACTCATGAGTGCCCAATTACTGTTGGCACCCTGAGGACGGGTGTTTTATATATTATTTACTGTTTCAGTCATAACAATATCTTGGGGTAGGTGAGAAACCAAATAATGTTGGCCGCCAGGTTCATCCATAGCCTCACCAGTCCATACCGATATAGCAAACTTGGTGCTACATCGGGAACACCCAGAATATTTCTATTGTGCTCTGGTGTATACACGTAAGTAGAGACACCAGCTTCAGGGTCAGTTTCATCCTGCCCTGGTACTCCCGAGTCTTGTTCTAGGGAGACTCCATCCAGGCCTATGCAAGGCACTGGTGAATGAGATTCTCATTTTTCATAGGCACCATACTCATTGTATGGAAACTCCTTCAGAGCCTGCCTTAGAATCTCATGCGTCTTAAAACCCTTAATTGTTTAGATTTTTCAGCATTTTATCTTGCTCTAAGGACTTCATCCAGACCTATGCAAGGCACTGGTGAATGAGATTCTCATTCTTTATAGGCACCATACTTAGTGTATGGAACAACCACGGAGCCTGCCTTAGAATCTCATGGGTCTTTAGAACCCTTGACTGATTAGAGTTTTGAGCATTTTATCTTGCTCCAGGGACCTCATCCAGACCTAACCAAGGTACTGGAGAATCAGAATTCCATTTTCATAGGCACCATACTCAGCATATGGAAACTCCTTTTGGAGCTTGCCTTACAGGAAGACATACATGGGTCTTAGAACCCTTGACTAAGTCAAGTGTGGGGCATTTTCTCCATTTCCAGCCTTCCCCTCATTCTTGTCCTCCCTTGGAGGAGAGTTACTTTCTTTACTGTTTTGTATTTGTGCATAAATCATATATGTTTAAAAATATAATTCTGAGAGGCACATTCTGCTTGCAGAATATTAGTATTAACCTCAGTATCACACAGGGTTATATACATTTCCATAAAGGAAAACTGCATCTGGTAACATACATACAGAGCAGACTTTATTTTAAAATTGTGGGTATTTGGAGCCAGCATTTAGCGCAGCCGTTATCTCCAAACCCGATCTATAGCGGGAACCGGCTTTTAAATCAGCCTTATCTCCCGATCCGATCTAAATCAGAAATTGCGGTTTCAGCCCGTTCCATTCAATTACTGCAGTTTAAAAATACTTATACTCCAGCTGGCTCCGTATTTTCAAGCCAGATTTACAGAGTTTTTTTTAATTTTTCCAAAATACATACACACTCTAGCTGGCACTGCAGACTTACAGAGTTTAAAGAACACTCGCAAGAAGTTCAACACTGACTTACCTGCGGGTTAAACTTACCGCTGGTGGGAGGTGCGCTCTCCACCTTGTCGGTGTCACATGCGTCGACGTAATGCTGAACATGCGCCTGGCGGGGCTTCCTCACGTAGTCACTCACGTGACTCCGAAGTAAAATACAATGATCACACGTCATACAAACAAAACACATTTTCCATACCATGAAGAAAGATATTTCTACAGATCTAAACAAGGTCTAATGTTTACAATCCTATTTAGACACAATACATTTCACAATGGTTTCACTACAATTTGCACAGTTTAATACTATTAAAATACTATTTAATGTATTACAAACAATAAATATATAAGTTTGGCTTGTCCTTACAAATTACAGTTGTGTAAGGTTTAATTCCAATCACACACACCTCCCAACTCCAAGCATACATGGGTTGTATAAATATCAAACTTGATTGATAAGTGTTTCATGCCAGGATACAGCTTCATTCTAACTTACAGCCTCCCCTTCGCCTGCTATCTCTGGGAGATGGAATTCCAATAGAAACATAGAAATTAGGTGCAGGAGTAGGCCATTCGGCCCTTCGAGCCTGCACCGCCATTCAATATGATCATGGCTGATCATCCAACTCAGTATCCCGTACCTGCCTTCTCTCCATACCCTCTGATCCCCTTAGCCACAAGGGCCACATCTAACTCCCTCTTAAATATAGCCAATGAACTGGCCTCAACTACCCTCTGTGGCAGAGAGTTCATGAGACCCACCACTCTCTGTGTGAAAAAAGTCCTTCTCATCTCGGTCCTAAAGGATTTCCCCCTTATCCTTAAGATGTGACCCCTTGTCCTGGACCTCCCCAACATCGGGAACAATCTTCCTGCATCTAGCCTGTCCAACCCCTTAAGAATTTTGTAAGTTTCTATAAGATCGCCTCTCAATCTCCTAAATTCTAGAGAGTATAAACCGAGTCTATGCAGTCTTTGTTCATAAGACAGTCCTGACATCCCAGGAATCAGTCTGGTGAACCTTCTCTGCACTCCCTCTATGGCAATAATGTCCTTCCTCAGATTTGGAGACCAGAACTGTACGCAATACTCCAGGTGTGGTCTCACCAAGACCCTATACAACTGAAATAGAACCTCCATGCTCCTATACTCAAATCCTTTTGCTATGAAAGCTAACATACCATTCGCTTTCTTCACTGCATGCCTACTTTCAATGACTGGTGTACCATGACACCCAGGTCTCGCTGCATCTCCCCTTTTCCTAATCGGCCTCCATTTAGATAATAGGCTGCTTTCCTATTTTTGCCACCAAAGTGGATAACTTCACATTTATCCACATTATACTGCATCTGTCAAACATTTGCCCACTCACCCAGCCTATCCAAGTCACCTTGCAGTCTCCCAGCATCCTCCTCATAGCTAACACTGCCTCCCAGCTCAGTGTCATCCGCAAACTTGGAGATATTGCCTTCAATTCCCTCATCCAGATCATTAATGTATATTGTAAATAGCTGGGGTCCCAGCACTGAGCCTTGCGGCACCCCACTAGTCACTGCCTGCCAATGTGAAAACGACCCGTTTACTCCTACTCTTTGCTTCCTGTTTGCCAGCCAGTTCTCTATCCACATCAATACTGAACCCCCAATGTCGTATGCTTTAAGTTTATATACTAATCTCTTATGTGGGACCTTGTCGATAGCCTTCTGGAAGTCCAGATACACCACATCCACTGGTTCTCCCCTATCCACGCTACTAGTTACATCCTCGAAAAATTCCACAAGGTTCGTCAGACATGATTTACCTTTTGTAAATCCATGCTGACTTTGTCCAATGATTTCACCGCTTTCCAAATGTGCTGCTATCCCATCTTTAATCATCTTGACTCCAGCAGTTTCCCCACTACCGATGTTAGACTAACTGGTCTGTAATTCCCCGTTTTCTCTCTCCCCCCCTTATTAAAAAGTGGGGTTACGTTTGCTACCCGCCAATCTTCAGGAACTACTCTAGAATCTAAAGAGTTTTGAAAGATTATCACTAATGCATCCACTATTTCCGGAGCTACTTCCTTAAGTACTCTGGGATGCAGCCTATCTGGCCCTGGGGATTTATCGGCCTTTAATCCATTCAATTTACCCAACACCACTTCCCTACTAACCTGGATTTCACTCAAGTCCTCCTTTGACCGGCGGTCCCCTGCTATTTCCGGCAGATTATTGATGTCTTCCTTAGTGGAGATGGAACCAAAGTAGTTATTCAATTGGTCCGCCATATCCTTGTTCCCCATGATCAACTCACCTGTTTCTGACTGCAAGGGACCTACATTTGTTTTAACTAATCTCTTTCTCTTCACATATCTATAAAAACTTTTGCAGTCAGTTTTTATGTTCCCTACCAGTTTTCTTTCATAATCTATTTTTCCTTTCCTAATCAAGCCCTTTGTCCTCCTCTGCTGGTCTCTGAATTTCTCCCAGTCCTCTGGTATGCTGCTTTTTCTGGCTAGTTTGTACGCATCATCCTTTGCAATCTCATCTGTAGGGCCTCTTTACGAACATTACAGAACAAATGGAAAATTACAGCTTCAGACCACAAACTCAAACTTATACTAAGGTCACATAACCATCAATCTGATTCTTTCCCCTTCAAACAACCGTACTCCTTTGCACACATATCCTATCCTTTATTTCAACCTAAGTATAATTCAACTTAGCCAAAGCTGAATTACAAAATCTATTATATTCCACTCTTGGGGTCTTGGACTTAGTATAAACTGCCATAAACCCTTATCTTTATGTCACGCCGGAGCTCAGGAATGTGCCATAAAGAAGGAGCAAATGGGCGATGACCAAATGGCCTTTGACCCAAGAAGGGGCCCTATTAACAAACTACTCTCTGAACACAAGATTATTCAAATACAATTTCTTACAGCGTTATAATTGCCTCAAATCAATAAACAAAGCTATGCATGTTCAGATTAGCATTTCCATGTTTTGATAAACCATCTGTTCCCTATGTGTGTTTCTTTGTACTTTATTTCTTGCAGGGAACATGTGTTTCTTAAGCTTTTTCTCTTGCAACATTACATAGCTTATATGAAAGTTATTATCCGAGCAGTTCTATTATATATTTCTTCAGGCTGAATGCCCTAATTCTGCTCCTACGACAACTTACTTTTAAATGCCACTTTAGTTTATCTTCCCATGTCTTATGACGTTATGAGCCGTTGCGCCACCGTGCCACACTTTTATTGTTCCGTTGCACACCATATATTATCAGTTATGTTGCTGCAAGTAAGAATTTTAATGTTCCATTGTTGGTACAAGTGACGATTAAAAAATCTCGACTCTACGAAGGGAAAGATCATGGAGGGATTTGAAAATGAAAATGAATATTTAAAAATTGATTTCCCGCATTTTAAACAACCAAAAATGAAGGAACATTTCTAACACAAGACGACATCTAAGCCTCTCTGCTTTGTTGACAGGTTTGGAATCGCAACACGTTGTGTGACAAGCTGATGGGTCAGGTGACCCTTGACTGGTCCCAGGATAACCACGGCTCTCCGCAGATCCTGCAGCTTCACAACAACGGCGTTCAGGAGGGCCAGACGCCAGGGAGCATCAGCGTCACTGTCAAGACCAGCAGCGACCTGGCAGCGTTCTGAACCGCGAGCGATCCAAAGTAACCTACCGCTGAGCTTCAAAGTCAGCCTCCTCATCACAACTAGAGTAGGCCACGGTGGTTTAAACAAGACTATATCAAAGAAACCCTCAGTGCTTAAAAAAGGACACAAAGCGCTGGAGTAACAGCAGCCCAGACAACATCTCTAGGGGACTTGTTTCTACTATTCCCATAAGTTCTAGTAGCAAAATTAGGCCATTCTGCCCATCAAGTCTACTCCGCCATTCAATCACAGCTGATCTTCATTCCCTCTCAAACCCATTCTCCTGCCTTCTCCCCATAACCCCTGCCACACGTACTAATCAAGAATCTATCAATCTCCACCGTAAAAATATCCATTGACATGGCCTCCACAGCTGTCTGTAGCAATGAATTCCACAGATTTACCACCCTCTGACTATAGCAATGTTACAAAATTTTGAGATTTTAGACATCAAGTCTGCAATTTATCCCATCAGATAACGCATAAAAAGAAGTTTAATTTGACACCTAATTCACTTTCATATCTTCAGTATTAAGAAAGTTATGGCCATTTTCATACTCGGAAATTACCATCTTGTTCCCCATTGCCTTTCAATTGACTTAACTCAAAAGCTGTGATCTGGAACAGTTAAAAGCCCATAACTTTCTTAAAAATTAAGAGAACTCAATGACATTTTCAGTTATTATAGATTGAAGCATTCTGAAACAAATATGAAACAATCTTACTTGGATGACCTGAAATTAAAGCATATAATTAGTTAGTTATCTAATTGTAGCTATTTACAAAATTCAATGAGTAGATCTAATCATCTATCCATTTCTTAAGAAAAGATAAACTTTTTTAAAATTGCCTAAGTGTCCAAATAACATTCACACATTAATCCACAATATAACATAATTTTTAAATCTCATTTTCATGAATTTCTGGGCCAAATGGAAGGAATTTAGTGTTTGATTCCTGTAAATTAATGGCGATTTAAATCAACTAGCGAGTGGGTTTTAGTGGAATGCGGTGGATTGGAACGTTGCGGTTAGCGGTGAAGTCGGGAGGAAAAATACTGTTTGTTCATACATTTTTTTTGACCCCATTTCGCAACATGAAAATGTTATTAAAGCCTCCCGAAAAACCAACATAATATAAAAATAAACTATTTACCTTTTTTTCTCCCCTACGCAAAATCCTTCCGGTTGTCGGCGCTCACGGCTTTTGAAGGTGATTTTTAAATTACTCTAGTTAATAAATAATTTAGAGTAATTTAAAAATACCTTCATTCGTGAAATATTGGAGCGATTTTTCTTCCGCAGCGAAATCGCCCGACATTGATCGATTTGCCCAGTCTGTGGAAAAACGGCACTTTAAGCCCGCCCCCCCTCTGAAAGGCACCAAAGTCGCGCACACGGGGAGCAGCAGAACTGCAGCGCTGCTCAAGATAAGTTTTGTAACATACCTACTGACTAAAGGCCCTGTCTCACGGTGCGAGTCCACCCAAGAGTGACCCCAAGTGAAAGAAAAAAAACGGACTCGTGGTTATGCACGAGATTCAAAGTTTATGGTCAAGTTTTTAACCGAGTTCCCACGGGCATGTTTTTATACGATGTGCCAAGGTGCTCTCCCGTGTTACCAAGTTCCTCTCCCGTTACACTTGAGCCAACCGTGAATGAAGGTATGTTTTAATAAAGCAACAATGTTAAAGAAAACATCTCCATCCTGTGGCTTTGAGTTAAAGATAGATATCAGCGCGGCTGCATCTATTAATATGACCTACAGAGGGAAAATGCGCATCAGATTGTTGGGAGACGGAGCTCAGGGTTCGCCTCCTGAGCTGCTTTGGTCCCCAGGCGTGAGGGAGGTTGGGGAGGGTGGGGGGGGGGGGGGGGGGGGGGGCGTCATTAATCTGTCTGGGGTGACAAGTCTCTTGGGTTAGGAGTGGTGTGCAAGGGAGTGGTGTGCAAGGGAGGCATAATTCCCTCCGATCTCTCTGAAGCCCCGGACGAGAACAAAGGAAACCTAACTTGGCAGCGCGTACAAGCCCTTTGTATATTCGGGTCTCGACCCGAAACGTCACCTATCTCCTTACTCCTTCACTCCTTAGATGCTGCTGCACCCGCTGAGTTTCTCCAGCCTTTTGTGTACCCCCGTTGTATATAACTTTGCTGCTGACGTGCACACCCACTCTTTTTTTTTTTTTTTTTTTTTTCATTTCAAAAACTTTATTCAACACAAATCATAAAATACAACACATCAAAACACAATCAAAAATCACACTATAACGAACAGATCATTGTAATACAGCAGTACATTCATTTATAATCGCCTCAACCCCACGCGGCGACCAGCGCTGACGGAAGGCCTCCAGAGTCCCCGTGAACACCGCGTGTTCCCTCTCCAGGGACACACGTGCACGGACGTAGGCCCGAAAGAGGGGCAGGCAGCCGACTCTCGCCAGACCGTCGACCGCCCGCTGCCTGGACCCACGAATGGCCATCTTGGCCAGGCCAAGGAGCAAACCGACAGGTAAGTCCCCCCCCCACACTCGGCTCTCCCCACTCCCCGCCTTGTGTCCAAACACCAGGATTGTGGGGCTAAAATGCAGCCAGAACTTGAGGAACAGCCCCTTCAGATATTGGTACAGGGGCAGTAACCTCACACACTCCATATACACATGGAATACGGTCTCCTCCTCTCCGCAGAAAATACATGCGGCAGACGAGCCCGTGAACCGACTCAAAAGTTTATTACAAACCACCGCTCCATGCAGCACTCTCCACCCCAGGTCCCCAATATAAAGGGGTACAACTCCCTTATAGAAGGACCCCCACTGGGGCCCCCCGCCGCCTTCGGATGGTAACACCGTCCTCCATGGTGAGTCAGGACGGGAGACGAAGGCACGGTGGTTCAGAATGTGCAGGAGCATCCTGTACAGTGCGCGTCTCCTTGCATCACAAAATGGCATGCTGGTCATCTCAGAAAGGCAGCTCAGATTATGCGGAGCCGGAGGCCGAGAAATATCCCGAAGCCTAGGCCCGATGAGCAGATCTGACGGAGCAGGGGTAAGCTCTATCTGAACCACTCTAGGCTCGCGCCTCTCCTCGACAACCACCATGACAGGATGAGGACCAGCCACACCCGCAGCCACAACATCCCCCTCTCCTCGTGGAACAACACTCTGGCTGAACACCACCAAATTCCTCACTCTTAACACATCCCTATAGAAAACAGGCAAGCCCCTTAGAGCGGGTCGACTGACACCCGCCACCGGGAGCCGCGAGACCCCCCTTAGGCAACGACCCTGACGAAAAAAATACGTGGCCAGAGCGTGCCATCTGGGAGGGTTCTCTACATACATGTATCTCCGCAGAGTCCTGAGACGGAGAGCCGTCACCTGGGTGCGCACGCACACCAAGGACTGGCCGCCCTCCTCCAACGGAAGACTCAGGACCGCCGCGGAAATCCAATGCTTCCTATTTCCCCAAAAGAAATCCACCAGCTTCTTCTGTATAGCAGTTACAAATATAGAGGGCGGGACAAGAGTAGCCAGCCGGTACCATAACATAGAGGCCACCAGCTGGTTTATGACCAGCACCCTCCCCCGAAAGGAGAGAACTCCAAGCAGGCCTGACCAACGCCCCAGCCGAGCAACCACCTTCGTCTCCAACTCTTGCCAGTTTGCCGGCCAAACATCCTCAGTGGGACTCAGGTACACCCCCAGATAGAGGAGGTGCGTGGTACTCCACGCATACAATGCCATCTCCTCCGGCAGGGAGTCTACCCGCCACTGACCCACCAAAAGTCCAGAGCACTTACTCCAGTTAATCCTAGCAGAAGATGCAGCCGAGAATATCTCCTGGCAGTCACGCATCCTCCGCAGGTCACCAGGATCAGTGAACATAAGAAGTACGTCATCGGCATACGCCGATAGAATCACCTCAACCCGCGGGCCAGGTAGGGCCAGGCCTGTCAACCTCCTCCGAAGAAGACACAGGAACGGCTCCACACAGACCGAATACAACTGGCCCGACATAGGGCACCCCTGGCGGACCCCCCTCCCAAAATGAAAAGGAGATAGCACCGCGCCATTAACCTTTACAAGACACTCCGCAGCAGCGTACAAAAGCCGGACCCGGGCCACGAAGTGTGGTCCAAACCCAAACGCTTGCAACGTCCCAAATAGGTATTCATGCTCTACCCTATCAAAAGCCTTCTCCTGATCAAGAGACAGAAAAGCAGCTGACTCACCAGTACCCTGGACTAAATGAATCAGGTCCCTAACCAGGTGGATGTTATCCTGGATGGACCGGCCAGGGACTGTATAAGATTGATCAGGACGAATCACTTGATGCAGCACGGAGCCCAGGCGATTTGCCATTGCCCGTGCAAAAATTTTATATTCTGTGCAAAGGAGAGAGACTGGACGCCAGTTCTTCAACAAACGGAGTTCGCCCTTCTTAGGCAGCAAGACAACAACCGTCCTACGCCACGAGAGAGGCATCACTCCAGTCGCCAGGCTCTCCCCCAGAACCAACATATAGTCACCCCCTAGGACGTCCCAGAATGCTCTAACAAACTCCACCGTCAACCCATCCAGCCCGGGGGACTTACCCCTCCTGAGCTGATGCAAGGCGCGAGTCAACTCCTCCAAAGATAAGGGGCCATCAAGAAGATCAGCCTCCCCCCTATCTACGGTCGGTAGACCCTCCCACAGATCTTGCTGAGCCTCCACACTGAATCCTTCCGCAGAGAACAGGGTCCCATAAAAGGTCCTAACCAAGGCATTAATCCTCTCTGGAACAGTGACAGAGGAGCCGTCATCTGCAAGCAACTCCACGAGCTGTTTTCGAGCTCCCCGCCCCTTCTCCAAAGAGAAAAAGAAAGGCGACGCTCGGTCCAGCTCGTGCAGCATCTGGACCCGAGACCTCACATAAGCGCCTCGAGATCGCTCAAGCAGCAGACTCCTCAAAACCTCCTTCTTCCTCTGAAACTCTCCCCATTCGCTGGAGTCTTCACCAAACTGACCCAGGCGAGACTCAGCGTCCTGTATCTCCCTCTCCAGCTTCTCGACCGCTGAGTCCCGCCTCCCAGTCGACCCCCATGTATATTCCTTACAAAAGAGACGGATGTGAGCTTTACCCACATCCCACCACTGCCTAAGGGAAGAGAAGCACCTCTGCCTCTCTCTCCACTTCACCCAAAACCGAGTGAATGACTCCCGGAAACACCGATCCTCCAGCAGCCTGTTGTTAAAGTGCCAGTACGCGGACCCAGCCCGAGCGCACGCTGGATTGAAATCCACACGCACCAGACAATGGTCCGAGCACGGCACCAGCCGCATTGAGGCCGCTGAGACACGGGAAACAAACGCTCGGGAAATATAAAACCGATCAATGCGGGAACCACCGCCCTCAGACCTCCGCGAAAAAGCAGTGGAATCAGGGTGAAGGTCCCTCCAAACATCAACCAACTCAAAGGAGTCAATCAAGCCTCTCAGCTTCTTCGCTACAGCAGGCGCACACTGAGTACCAGAACGGTCCCGCACCTCAAGTGTGCAATTAAAGTCCCCACCAAGGAAGACACACTCTCCCCTATCAATAGTGCCCAACAGAGCATTCACCTCCCGAAGCAGGCCGGCCTGCATCGTGCCGGAGCTAGGGGCATACACGTTAATGAAATGCAACGGCATGCCATCCAGGCTCACGGCCAGATGGAGCAAACGTCCTGGCACCACTTCCTGCACTTTTAAAATGCTTGGCAGAAAATTTGGGGCCAACAAAAAAGCCACCCCACTCGAATTTGAGCTGAGATGGCTCATATAAACCCTCCCTTCCCACTCCAGTTGCCAGGTAGGTTCATCACTAGCAACGGTATGTGTCTCTTGCAGATAACAAACTGCAAATCTCCCCTCCCTTAGGGCTGATAAGAGCTGAAATCTTCGAAAACTCGCTCTACTCCCATTTAAATTTAATGTAGCTACTGTGAATGTGTAGACACATTAGATTGTGACCCTCACACTCCCTGTAGTCACAGGAGGTCCTTTTCTGAGGACCTTCAACAAACCCCAAAACTGCCCCAAATCCGAGTCAGAAAGACCACTATCCTTGTTACTAAGGATAGCCTCGAGACTCTCCTTCACATCTAGAACATCCTCCCATCTCCTTGTAGCGGCCCACCATAATGTTTTGGGAGCACGACTTATTTTTAAGAACTCTCGCACCTCAACAATAAGCTTCGCCTCAGACACGGCCTTGGAGTCTGGGCTCTCAGCCAACCCGCTCGCACCTGAATCAACAACCTCAGAAAGACCAGAACTGTCTGACACATCACTCTCTGTGCCCCCCCCACTGGCCGCATCGCTGTCCTCCTCCACAGCCATGACACGACCACCCGGATCAATGCTGGGGGTGGGTCCCAACACCCCTGCCTGAGACTCGCAGCCCTCTGAATGGCTGGGCTCCTGCACGCTACCATCACCCTCCTCCTCTGGGCCTGGGGAAGCAACAACAAGAGGCATCCCCAGGGCCTGTGGAACACTGGCACCCTCGGAGTCTGAAAGAGGATCACGTCCCATAACAGCCCTGACCTCCACATCATCCAGAGTGCCCTCTCCACAGGCATCACCCAGAGAATCACCACCTGCCATTAACCTCACCCCAGACAACTCATCCGGTGAGGCATCCCGCCCCCCAGCACCTCCACTGGCACTGATATGGAGCACAGACTTGAACGACAACACCCCCGAAACTCCCCCCTCAGCCTGACTCTGCACATCCCCCGTCACAGAGGGCACACTACCAGAGGAGCCAACCCCGTCACCTACCGTGCTAGCACCCTCAGTAGGCCTCTGAAACGAGGGGACCTCATCCGACCCAGAGGGTACACACCCAAGGGAGCTAACCACAGCATCCGCCGAGATAACTCCCTCAGAGGGCCCCTGAGATGAAGGGACAGACTCCCGCCCAGTGGACACAACTCCACCGGAATCAACTTCAGCACCCAGTCCGGTGACACCCGCTGTAGATCCATGAAGAGAAGGCCCAACCACCGACCCAGAAGACACCGGGTCAAGACCACTTTCAGCCACCTCAGTGGTGGAAAGCCCGGAGAAAGACATCCCCTTCGCTCTGGACCCACGCCCTTCCTCCTCTTCACCAGGCAGATGCCTCCTTTTAGTCCCACTCGCATGCGGAGGTGCGGTAACCTCCATAAGGGAAGGGTCATCCGCCTCCACATTACCCCCAACCACTTTGCCACCCACACGTTTAGGCTTCTTTCCCCCCTTCCGAGCCACCACAACTCCCCCCTGAGCCCCAGCAGGTGCAGTCTGCACCACACTGGAGCTAAACTCACCCGATTGCACTTTCTTCGCTCGGGCGGCCCTATCCCTCTCCTTCTTCTTATTATGCTTCCCCTGCTTCTCCCAAAACCCCCCCTCAACACTCCCCTCCTCCTGCGCCCCACCTTCATCCACCGCCACAGGCGCAAGACGTAGGGGACGTGGGGGGCTTGGGCTCTCACTGCCCAGGGTCCCCAAAGCGGAACCTCTGGACCCAGAAGGCTTAGCACTGCCGCCCCGGGTCACCAAGGCAGAACTGGCAACCTCAGCCGGGTCAGCAGTACCACCCCGCGCCGCTGAGGTTTGACCAGCCACCCCAGATGGGCCAGCAGCGCTTTCCTGGGCCACTGCACTAGAACCTCTAGCAGTGCCCCCGCGAAAAAGACACTCCCTACGGAGATGTCCAAATTCGCCGCACGCATGATACCGTGCCTTGCCCCAACTCCAACGCACGGTTCTGGGTACACCCTTATGCACCACCTCAAAACTCCCCTCGGCACCATCCCCCTCACCCACCTTCATGAACACCCTCCTCTTGAAACTGAAGACCCCTTTTTCCTCCGGGTCCCCCCCGGGATGCAAGAGACGAAAACATTTAGACCGCACCTCCCCGAACTTGGACAGGTGTGGAATAAGCACTGCATCCGAAAAATAAGTGGGGCAGCTCCGCAGGAGAACCGGTCTCACCCTGGATACCCACGGATCCACCTGTACGTGGACCCCCCCCACTGAGATCCCCTCCTCCAACGCTCGGGCCACACACTCCCGGGTCTTAAGTATCATCTCCACCTTTCCCCTTTCGAGCTCAGAAGAGACAATAGCCCCCCTCCCAAGAAGTTCATTCATGGCCTTCGTAATTACCCCCCTCGACATCATAGGCCCAGTTTGAACAGAAATACCAAAACTGTCCCCATCCAAGTCAACATGAGGCTCAAGCTCAGATGGCCTCGCACCCGCCACTGATGCCGTCGCTGCGTAGGTCCGGACCTTCGGCCGCGCCCCTTCCATCGCCATCCTCACAGAGGCACAAACCAGCTCCAAGCCCCTCAGCAGCACAGCTCCAAGTTAAGTCCCAGAGACAGTCACAGTCAAAGACAGGCAGCAGAAAACAGAAACCTCCAGCTGAAGCAGGAAAGTCCCCAGGTTCGTCCACAGCCAAGAGCAGCTTACGGGAAACTCGATCCCAGTCGCGCTGGACGCAAAAGTACCTTCTTCACATTAAGCCAGGCAGCCGCACTGAGCAAAATGACTTTAGGGCAGAGAAGCGGAGCCAAAAACGACAAAGACACCGCACAACTTCAACCCACTGAGATCACAGGCACTCTTGGCAATCCGCCAACGCCAACCGCACCCTCGACAATGTGGAGAAACTCAGGAATCTTCACACAGATGGAGGCTCCCCAGACCAGAGAAAAGCTTCAACAGCCCAACAATAAGTTGAACTATGAAGCCCCCCTGGGTCTGTGCCCTCTCCAACGGCAAAATCCTGGAAAGGCTGCTCCAATCCTTCTCAACTGCAGAGCTGAGAAGAAAACACGACCTCTCTCTCTCTCTCTCTCTCTCTCTCTCTCACTGCAGCTCAGAGCCCAACCTCGCCATCCTATAGTGGTAACATTCACATCGGGTCCCCTCCACACCCACACCCCCTCTCTCCGACACACACCCCCCACAAGGCAACAGGCAGCGTGAGAGACAGAGAGTTTGTAGGGTGTTAGTTTTGTATAAGGATTTATTATTAAATTATTAGCCAAAGTCAGATTTACTTATTTTAAACGAAGTTTGGAGCGCTTGACAATACTTTTTTTTCTCTTTGCGCTCGTTTTCAAAAGGGGTTCAGACCCCGCTTAGCTCGTTGCCCCCTTTGAACCAAGCCCTGCGAGACGGAGGGAGGGAGGGAGGGAAGGTGTGAGTGAACAAGAGCGCCGAGGAGGAGAGGGAAATAGTGGGGGTGGGGGAGTGGGTGGAGGAGAAATTGGGAAGAAGTTAGTTGTTCAGATCAGAAACCTGTAGGCTGGGAGCCATAATGGTGAAGAGCACACCCAGTTCTTCTGAGGAGTGCATAAGAGACATCGATCCGAAGCAATGTTCCTCTAGAACTATAACTGAAACCGTGTCCACATCACCTCCTCTTGGTCGGACCGCAACACCAAATCTACGCGTCAGGAAAATCCATTGATTCATCTCCATGGTTTTTATAGCTAATTTTCCAATAAATAACTGCAGTAATCACCCCCAGAAAGGGTAGGATAGGGCTGAAGCCCAGTGTTTAGACGTTGGAATGTTTTTTTTTTATCATTCTAATAGAATGATTTTCCAACTCCTGTGGTAATTAAACCTTTTTTTCACTCCTAGTTTTTTTAACATATTTTTAGGATATACATTATATATAAAAGTGTACACATGGGAAAATAAGACGAAAATGACCAAAAAGCAAAGAATATTTATCTAGGGTGAATTAAATTTTGTGATTAAGACTCGAGCGTGAATGGCACTGAAATATTTTAAAGAGTTCCCACGGTAGACTCACGATTCACTAAGTTAAACGCACGGGCCCTACGTTCTTACAACGAGTCTAAATGTTTCAGTTTTAATCTTGAACACTAAATTTGACTCGTGGAAAAAGTCAAACATGTTTGACTTTTTTCACGAGTTCACACGTTTCACGGGTACCTGCCGTTAGCGCCAGGAGTGGACAAGTTGATCGCGCGAGGTCCGACGTTCCGGCTACGTTGGCTGTACGTGATCACCACGAGTGAAAACTCGGGGTCACTCGTGGGCCAACTCGCAACGTGAGACAGGGGTTTAAGGAAAATTCTCCTCCTTTCTAAAGGTACGTCCTTTTATTCAGAAGCTATGGCCTCTGGTCCTAGACTCTCCCACTAGTGGAAACATCCGCTGCACATTCACTCTCTCCAAGCCTTTCACAATTCACTAAAATGAATATGTGATGTCTTGGGTCACAAACCTTCTACAGAGTCTCTTTTTTTGAAACACAGCATCTGCAATTCCTTGTTTCTTCAATTTACATCTTGACAGCTCGTCAAGAAATGCGTACTTTGCAGACTTTCTCCTCCAATCATTCTGAAGAATGGTCCCGACACAAAACGTCACCTAACTAGGATCTCCAGAGATGCTGCCTGACCTGCTGAGTTACAAAGAGCTGCAGATACTGGTTAATACACAAAGTGTTGGAGTAACTCAAAAGGTCCATAGACAATAGGTGCAGGAGTAGGCCATTCGGCCCTTCACGCCAGCACCGCCATTCAATGTGATCATGGCTGATCATCCCCAATCAGTACCCCGTTCCTGCCTTCTCCCCATATCCACTGACTCAGCTATCCAAATGTGCCGCTATTTCATCTTTTATGACTGACTCCAGCATCTTCCCCACCACCAATGTCAGGCTAACTGGACTATAATTCCCTGCTTTCTCTCTCCCGCCTTTCTTAAAAAGTGGGATAACATTAGCTGTCCTCCAATCCACAGGAACTGATCCTGAATCTATAGAACATCGGAAAATGATCACCAATGCGTCCACGATTTCTCCAGCTCATCCCTCATGGCTCCATAGTCCCCTTTGTTCAACTGTAATACTGACACCTTTACCATTTTTGCCCTTCTCCCTCTCGAATTGTAGATTAAAACTTATCAAATGATGATCATTACCTCCTAATGGCTCCTTAACCTCGTTCCCTTATCAAATCCGGTTCATTACAAAACACTAAATCCAGAATTGCCTTTTCCCTGCCTGGTAGGCTCCAGTACAAGCTGCTCTAAGAATCGATCACGGAGGCACTCCACAAACTCCCTTTCTTGGGGTCCAGTAGCAAGGTCAGGCAGCATCTCTGGAGATCCTTGATAGGCGACGTTTTGTGTCTGAAGAAGGGTCTTGATCTGGAATACCACCTATCCATGTTCTCTAGAGATGCTGCCTCTTGCTGCGTTACTCCAGGACTTTGTGTGCTTTCTATTTGTAAACCAGCACCTGCAGTTCCTTGTTCCTCTCAACACTTAGCTCCCTCCCTCTCCAAACATTGACCCGGAACTCCACAGATATTGTTCCAAATTGAGTATACGACCCAAGAAAAGATGCAAATTATCAATTTGTACGGCATGAATTGACAAGTTCTTGATGCGTACTGGTATGAGGGCTTATGGGGAGAGGGGAGGAGAATGGAGTTGAGAAGGGAAGGTAGATCAACCACGATTGAATGGAGGAATAGACTCGATGGGCTGAATGGCCTAATTCTGCTCCTATGACTTATGAACTTACTTTTAAGTGTCACTTTAGTTTGTAGGAACACATGGATTCACATGCAGACAAGATCAATCTTGCATCAGTTATAGATCAGAGGTGGTTAAGTTCATAAGTTCATCCTTCCTAAAGAAGTCTCCTTTAATTCTGAGGCTATGACTCTCCCACAAGTGGAAACATCCTCTCCACACCCACCCTATCCAAGCCTTTTATTATTCGGTATGTTTCAATGAGGTCCCCCCTCATACTTCTAAACTCCAGTGAGTAGAGGCCCAGTGCCGTCAAACCCTCATCATGTGTTAACCCGAGGGTTGCCAACTGTCCCGTATTAGCCAGGACATCCAGTATATTGGGCTAAATTGGGTTGCACCATACGGGACCACCCTTGTTGGGTCGAAGGGACTGTCAGGTCAGAGCGCCGCGTCTGGCCCCGCCTCACCCGTCCCAACGTAGTGCAGCCCATGGAGTGCAGCAGCAGCGCCTCACCCGTGGCCCCATCGGTCACGCGGCCTGGGCCAGCTGAGGACGTTTGGCCCGGACCGCGTGATGTTGAGGGCAGAGTCCAGCGCCAAAACTCCTCAGCTGGCCGGCTGGCTCAGCTGGGCTTTGTATGCAGTCCAGCACGCGGGCCAACTCATCATTCACCCAGCCGGCCGAGTCAATCAACGAATTGCCTTCGAGAATTTGTCCCATATTTTGACCCTTTGTCCCTTATTTGGGAGTGAGAGTTGGCAATCCTAGCGGTGGTGGAAGTAGATATGGTAGTGGAGTTTAGGAGTCTTTTACACAGGCACATGGATGTGTTGGGAATGGAGGGATATGGATCATGTGTAGGCAGATGGTTAGGTTATCTTCGCACATCTTCTGTTTATATCACTTACGAATTTCTAGAACAGGTGTCAGGGGTTATGGGGAGAAGGCAGGAGAATTGGGTTGAGAGGGGGGAGATAGATCAGCCATGATTAAATGGCGGAGTAGACTTGATGGGCTGAATGTTCGGCACAGACATTGTGTTTAGTTTAATTTGGAGATACAGCACAGAAACAGGCTCTTCGGCCCACTGGATTCTCGCTGACCAGCGATCCCCACACATTAACACCCACGAAGGACTTTTTTTTTTTTACATTTACCATGGCAATTAACCTACAAACCTGTATGTCTTTGGAATGTGGCAAGAACCCGAAGATCACATAGAAAACCCACGCAGGTCACGGGGAGAAGGTACAAATTCCCCACAGACAGCAGCCATAATCGGGATCGAACCCGGGTCTCCGGCGCTGGGAGCGCTGTAAGGCAGCAACTCTACCGCTGCGCCACCGTGACCGACCATGTGGGCCAAAGGTCCTGCTCCTGTGCTGTACGTTTCTATGTTGTATGTTAAAAGGGTTTCAGGGTGGAGAGAGGAAAGTGAAAGGGGTAAATCAAAAGGGAAGATAGACACAAAAAGCTGCAGTAACTCAGCTGCTCAGACAGCAGCTCTGGAGAAAAGGAATAGGTGACGTTTCAGGACGAGACCATTCTTCAAATCAAAAGGGAATTATTCTGGTTAAGTGACATTTCAAATTACCTTTTCCCTGAGCTACTTGTGACTATTACTCACATCACTTTGATAATGTGCAATGTTGGTCAATTCGCTTGAAAGGAAATATTGACAGTGCAGTCTGGAAAATCAGCTTGAGGGAATGATAATGAACCGAAGTTGAGACATTCATAAGGGATAGGAGCAAAATGAGGTCATTCCACCCATCAAGTCTACACCATTCAATCGTAGCTGATCTATCTCTCCCTCGTAACCCTATTCTCCTGCCTTCTCCCCTTAACCTCTGACGCCCAACCTAATCGAGAATCTACCTGTCCCTACCTTAAAAATATCCATTGATTTGGCCGTCTGTGGGAATGATATTCCACAGATTCACCACTCTCGGCCTAAAGAAATTCCTTTAACCTCCTTCCTAAAGGAACGCCCTTTAATTCTGAGGCTAGTACCTAGATTCTTTCACTAGTGGAAACATCCTCTCCACATCCACTCTATCTAGTCCTTTCACTGATAACCAATTATGGATTGCTCCAGTCTTATCTCCGATAAACAATGGTGTAGAACACTATCATTACTATTTAGGACTTTGTGCTAAATGCCACCGAATTATAGTGCTAATAAGTAACAAATTATTCAAATATCCTCACATCATTTACAGGACATTAATTTGTAAACTAAGAATATTTCAAAGATTATTTTAAAAATACGTTAAAATAACATGTACTACAAAATTAAAACATAGTAAAAGATTATTAAATTCTATGCTCCTAATATTAGTTTAGTTTAGAGATACAGTAAGGAAACAGGTCCTTCAGACTACCGAGTTCGCAACGAACAGTGAACCCCACACATTAACACTATCCTACACACATTAGGGACAATTTTTACATTTATACCAAGCCAATTAACCCAGAAACCTGCACGTCTGGAGTGTGAGAGGAAACCAAAGATCTCGGAGAAAACCCACACAGGTCACGGTGAGAACGTACAAACTCCGTATAGACAGCACCCGTAGTCAGTTTTGAACCCGGGTCTCTGGCGCTGTAAGGCAGCAACTCTACCAATGTGCGCCGAATATGTAGTCGTCTTTATTTAATTTAATTCTACACTTATAAGGACCACATATAACATGCTTACAAAGTGTTTGCGCTTAAAATGAATGAAAACAATGAAAAGTTTTATCAAAAGAAGCAAAACTGGGAATATTTTAACCTACAGAAGTGTGGTGAATGGTAATGATTTACTAAATAGTGAATCAACAACATTTACATGCAACTGTAAATAGGCCGCAGATCGGCAACGGTAAGGCCCAGGGGAATGGGAGAGTTTTGCGGTATTCTCTTTACGTTAAGGTGGTCGGTGATATAGCAAAACCTTCAATCCCAAAAATAGATTAATTAGTGAGTGTGTAGGGAGGAATTGCAGATGCTGGTTTAAACCGAAGATGGACACAAAAAGCTGGAGTAACTCAGCGGGACAGACAGCATCTCTGGAGAGAAGAAATGGGTGACGTTTCGGGTTGAGATCCTTCTTCAAACTCAGGGTCAGGAGAAAGGAAAATGAGAGATATAGACGGTGATGTTGGGAGATATGAAATGAATGAAAGATATGCAAAAAAGTAACGATGATAAAAGAAACAGGCCATTGTTAGCTGTGGGCTAGGTGAAAACGAGTTGCAGACAGTGAAACTCGACAGGATGACAGCAAAACCAGTACAGTGACTAGGGTGAGGTAGGGACAAAGAGAGGAAATGCAAGGGTTACTTGAAGTTAGAGAAATCATTATTCCTCCCACTGGGTTGTAAGCTGGCCAAGCTCAGTAGGAGGTGCTGTTCCTCCAATTAGTGAGTGGCTGTTGCCGTTGTTTCAAAATCCAGTCTGTGGTCGGAGGTAATGTGTTGTTCAACATGGATAAATGGTGCGAACAGATTCATATTTTTCTAGAGGCTCTTCTGAATGCCATTTTCAATGTGTTGAGCTGTATTTCAGAATATCAACAATAGACACAAAATGCTAGGGGTCAGGCAGCATCTCTGGAGAGAAGAAATGGGGGACGTTTCAGGTCAAGATCCTTCATCTCGAAAATGTCATCTACTCCTTTTCTCCAGAGAGGATCCCTGGCCCGCTGAGTTACTTCTACATTTTTCTGTCTAACTTCGGTGTAAACCAGCATCTGCAATTCCCATCTGCACAATCAGAATACCAACACTAAAACAGAGGATAGAAGATGGCTGCAAAGATCAAGAGGGGTGGCACAAATTTAAGAGTTTGTAAGCTCATCGGTCTACAAAAATAATGCTTTCAACCACCACTGCATTTAATCAGGGTTGCAAAGTTATACTAATGTACTAAATTATAAACTTATATCAACATACCACAGCAGTGGAGCAGCGGTGGAGGACACTACGGCCATGCTTGGCCAGGCCGACCCTGCAACGCCACTAGGACCTTAACAGTCAGATCAAGATCCCTGCACTTACAACGGGGACTTGGAAATGGCACCAAACTGGTGACTCTATACTGTCCCAGTGTACCACTGCTACTGCATCTAAGATGCTTATCTAAGATGTACCTAAGTGCTTATGTATCGTCGCTGGAGTAACACAATAGCAGCATCCGTAATGGCAGCCTCGCCAACATTCGGTCTGTTTTTTCATCTTTTTTGTCATTTTTAGTGTTTTAAAAGTATGTGTTAATGTTCTCTGGTTGGTTTTATGTGGAGGATGGGGTCGGGGGAAACTTTTTTTCAATCTCTTACCTTGCCGGAGATGCGGTTGTTTTCCAGATTGTATCTCCGGTCGCTCAGCGGCCTAATATCATGGAGCTGGAAGCATTGCTTGAGATTGACTATGAGCCCCACCGCGGGGCCGTGGTCTTACCATCGGAGTCTCCGACCGCGGCCTGGGGATTTCAACATCGAGGAGCTCGCAGTCTCGGGTAAAGATTGATGCCTGTAAGCTCCAAGTCACAGGAGGTCCGACCAGCCCTGACCCGGGAGTTCGATCGCCCGGAGCGGGGGAGCTAAGATCCCCCCGATGCGGGAGCTTCCTTGGTCGCCCCGTCACGGAGGGCTCGACTGCCGGCTGCAGGAGCCAAGATTGCCCCGACAACGGATGGTTTGAGTGCCCCGACCGTGGGAGAACAAAGAAGGGAAGAAGATTGAACTTTTCTAGCCTTCCATCACAGTGAGGAATGTGGGGGAGTCGCTGTGGTGGTTCATGTTAAAATGTATTTGGGTGTCTTGTTGCTCTTTATTGGTATGACTATGGCAAATTAAATTCCTCGTATGTTGCAAAACATACTTGGCTAATAAATTACTATTATGATGATTATGAGAAGGTATGGGTGACGTTTCGGGTCTAGACCCTTCTTCAGACCCAAAACATCACCCATTCCTTCTTTCCAGAGATGTTGCCTGTTCCGCTGAGTTACTCCAGCTTTTTGTGTCTATTTTCGGTTTAAACCAGCATCTGCAGTTCCTTCCTGCACATTTTTGTCTGCTTGTGTATAGTGATACTTGTACTGAATTGTGTACAAATGAATTTCACTGTACCTTAGTACAGATGACAAGTACCATATACCGTATAAACTTGCATTTATAGATGAAGTCATTTTACAATCTTGTCGGGAGTTTCACCTGCGATCATTGATACTCTGTGGTTTTAGCGAGGATAAATCAGTGGGAATTGCAAATGGATTATTTCTGAGAACAGAATTAATGACACTTATTATGTTGCGCTTTCAATAACAATACTCAGCAAAATGGGATCGTGTGTACATAGTTTGCTGATTTCATTTAATATGTCATAATGTTCTGTTGTGAACCTGCAATATACATTTTAACAATATGAAGTCAAGATTCTAGCATCTGTAATGTATTTTTTCTTTTACGAGGAGGTTTTAACACAAGTTAACACAATTTACAAAGTACTTCATTAATCAGGCTGCTGTTCATGATCACAACAAACATCAACCCACAGATTAAAAACCTTCCACAGCCAACAATGGACCATTGTGGCTCCGCCTTTCCTTGTTCAACAGTGCTGGCTCTGATTTGCTCTGAACCTTATCAGTCCTCTATTTTCCCTCTCCCATGACAGTCTGAAAAAGGACCTTGACCCAAAACGTCATCTATTCCTCATCAAAAGAAAAACAGATGCTGCCTGTCCCGCTGAGTTACTCCAGCTTTTTGTGTTTATCTTTGGTGTAAACCAGCATCTGCAGTTCATTTCTACAGATTAAAACACTGTCGTCCTTATCCACGATGCACTCCAACCCCGCCCAACCAGCGTTCATGGACGGACTCCAGAGTCCCAGTGGACACCGTGTGTTCCCTCTCCAGGGACACGCGGGCACGGAGGTAGGCTCAGATGAGGGGTAGGCATTGGATCAGCAGTCTCTCGTGTCTGTGAGACTAATGGATGTGGTTGATTGAAAAAAAAAAAGCCTGCGGCACGGTGGCGCAGCGATAGAGTTGCTGCCTCACAGCGCCAGAGACCCGGGTTCGATCCTGACTACGGGTGCTGTCTGTCCAGTTTGTACGTTCTCCCCGTGACTGCGTGGGTTTTCTCCGAGATCTTTGGTTTCCTCCCACACTGGAAAGACATACAGGTTTGTAGGTTGTTTGGCTTCTGTACATTGTAAATTGTCCCTAGTGTGTGTAGGGTAGTGCCAGTGGACAGGACGATCACTGGTTGGTACAGACTTGATGGGCCGAAAGGCCTATTTCCACTCTGTATTTCTAAAGTCTGAACTCCATTCTCTACATTTGATCTTAGAGCAAGGAATTGTTTTTGATAGCTGGACAGCTGTCAATAGGTTTATAATTTATGGACCTATTCATTTTCTCTGCAGTTATACCTCCAAATTAAATTCAGTAGACACTAAAACTGGGCCTGATGTAAAATAATTATTACAAACAATTGAACCTTGTCCTTTAAAACTTGAGATACAGCACGGAAACAGGCCCATCAGCACACCGAGTCCACGCCGCCCAGCGATCCCCGCACACTAATGCTATCCTACACACACACACACTAGGGACAATCTACAATTTTTCCAAAGTCAATTAACATACAAGCCTGCACGTCTTAAGAGGGTGGGAGGAAACCGGAGCACCCAGTGAAAACCCACACAGGTTGCAGGGGAACGTACAAACTCAGTACAACAGCGCCCGTAGTCAGGATCAAACCCAGGTCTCTGGCACTGTAAGGCAGCAACTCTCCCACTGCACCGCCCTATTGGCCTCAACTGAAAAATGGGTGCAAAGGTCATGGGCAGAAGGCAGAACAGCGTTTGAGAGAGGTAGATTAGCCATGATTGAATGGTGACGCAACGCGATGGGCTGAATGGCCTAATTCTGCTCTTACATGTTAATGTCTTAAAAATCTAACGTAACATATTAACTGTGTTGATGGAAGTCCCTGCAAATGCTAGGCAATTAAATTTCTGCAGAGTTCCTGTGCTTGGGTGCTGTCCACATGGAGTTTGCATGTTCTCCTAGTGACTGCATGGGACCCACATCCCAAAGATCTGTTGGTTTGTAGGTTAATTGGCCCTCTGTAAACTGAACCCAGTCTGTGAGGAGTGGATGAGCACGTGGGATCTCCCTCTCTCCAATAAACTGACTTACAAGAACTCACTGTGACTCTTAACATCAACACAAATATTTTAATGTTCAATATCTACCATTCCTGTGAACTAGCAAACTAAGAGGGGAGGGGAAGGCAAGGCAATGTTATGTTCATAAATTAATTTGATAGGAGCAGAATTAGGCCACTCAACCCATCAAGTCTACTCTGCCTTTCAATCATGGCTGATCTATCTTTCCCTCTCAACCCCATTCTCCTGCCTTCTCCCCATAACCCTTGGCACCCATACTCATCAATAGACAATAGGCGCACGAGTAGGCCATTCGGCCCAGCACCGCCATTCAATGCGATCATTGCTGATCATCAGGAATCTATCAATCTCAGCCTTAAAAATATCCACTGACTTGGCCTTCACAGCCTTCTGTGGCAATGAATTTCACAGAATCATCACCCTCTGATTAGAGATTCCTCCTCATCTCCTTTCTAAAGGAACATCCTTTAATTCTGATGTCGTGACCACCGTCCTCTGGACTCGGTGGGCTGAAGGAGCCGTTTCCACGCTGTATCTCTAAACAAAACCAAAAATAAATAAACACTAACTAGTGACTTGCTTCAGTATGCTCTAGAGCAGTGCTTCTTAAACCATTTCAGTGTCATTCGCCCTTGAGTCTTTATCACAAAATGTTGTTGTTCTTTGGTCATTTTCATCTTATTCTCCCTTGTGTATTTCATACATAATTAATTTTGTCACATGAGCAAAAAACATAAATTAACTAATTTCTGAAGTGTCTATTTCATTCAACTTTTTGAACATCCTAAAAATGTAAAGGAAACGAGTGAAAGTAAAAAAAGTTTAATTATCACTGGAGTTGGAAAATTATTCTATTTGAATGACAAAAATATTCCAACGTCTAAATACTGGGCTTCAGCCCCATCCTACTCTTTCCGGCTTTGATTACTGCAGTTATTTTCTTGGAAAAGTAGTTCATAAAAACCATGGTTTATACGATTTGATATGTGGCTTTTTACAAAATTGCACACATAAATGTGACATATGCGGTCAAATTTCAAAATACTTTTGAAAAGTTGACACTTTATTGGATTCATGACTAACATAGAATCAACAACAAATAAGAAAAGATAGCATATTGATGGCAAGTTTCTGAAAATGGCATCAGAATACGCAAATACATTTTGTGCAATGGTTGTTGCATGGTATCCAGCAGTGACCTGGTTGGCACAGTAAGTACACATATTTCTTATTCCTTTTTATGTTTATGAATACCACATGGAACAATAACATTGCAAACGCCGTTTGCACTTCATTCACCTGTTCACATACGTTGCAGTGGACACTCAAAGGATTGGTGTCCCAGAAAACGAACTTTACATTATTAGCGAAAACCAAACATTTTCACCATTGTGATCTAAATGGTACATTACCCTATGGATTTGAGCTATATCAATGACTCATGATTCATAGGATGGTTTGATTTGGGATGATTTTTTTAGTAAGTTAAATGTATCCGTAACAGTTGTTGTGGAGCTTCCAGAGATTGACAGGAAGAAATGAAGTTAGCAACTTGGTCCGTGCGAAGGGTAAACAAGACAGTGTAGCAATGTTACAAAATTTTGAGATTTTAAAAATCAAGTCTGCAATTTATCCCATCAGATTAAGCATAAAAAGTTTAATTTGACACCTAATTCACTTTCATATCTTCAGTATTAAAGAAGTTATGGCCATTTCCATGCTTGGAAATTAGCATCTTGTTCCCTATTGCTTTTCCATTGACTCAACAGAAAAGCTGTGATCGAGGACAGTCAAAAGCCCATTACTTTCTTAAAAATGAAGAGAACTGAATGAAATTTTCAGCTCTTATAGATTAAAGCATTCTGAAACAAATATAAAACATCTTACTTGGATGACCTGAAATTAAAGCATATAATTAGTTAGCCCAAGTGTAGCTAATTACAAAATTGACTGTTGCGACAGAAATAGTAATAAACACCCAGACTGTCTTGAAAATTCAAAATTGTGAAATTCTCAAGATCATAACTTTATTATTGTATTACATGCTGTTATTCCATAACAGATAGGTAAATAAATTACAATTTCTAGCAATAGACCAAGTCTTTATGATTAGATTTTATTATTTGTCATTTGAACCTCAGAGAGGCTCAAACGAAACTCTGTTTCTACAGCCATACAAACAAAACAATTGCTACAAAACATACAAACAATTCAATTTACACAAACATCCATCACAGTGAATCTCCTCCTCACTGTGATGGAAGGCAAAGTCTTCTCTCTCCCCCGCACCATTTCTCTCCCGATGTCCAAGCCCCAGGCGGGCGCTGGAATGTCCCGCAGCCTTTGAGGCCACGCCGGGCGATGTATGGACCCGCTCTAGGCCCAAAAGTCACAGTTGGAGCCCCCGGCGGGCACTGGAATGTCCTGCGGTCATTGAAGCCGCGCCGGGCGATGTATGGCCCCGCTCCAGGTCGATCCAACCCCGCGACACGAGAGGGAGATGTTGCGTTGCGGGAGCTCCGGAAAGCGGTCTCTCACCCGGACCCGCAAGCTCCCGATATCCCGACAGTCCACAGGCAGTAATCTGCAGCTGGAGCCCCAGAGTCAGGCCGCAGCAGCGAGCCACCACCGCTCCACACACTCCGAAGCCGGCCAGCCCCACGACGGTGAGTCCGCAGCTCCGAAGGCTCCATGACTGGAGCCTCCGGGTCGTCCCGGTCGGAGGCCACTCCACGGTGCTAGGCCCCAACGACAACGGAGACCCGACAGGGAAAAGTTCGGGTCTTCCGTGCGGGGAAGAGTTTTTAAAAGTTTCCCCCTCCCTCCCCCACCCCCCACATATACACAGTTAGAAACAGTACAAAAAAACACAAACAACTACATATAAATAGACAAAAAAAACCAGACAGGCTGTAGGGGCCGCTGCAACGCGAGTAGCGCTGATGGAGAAGATCAGTCACTAGCTGGTACATTGGCATATCATAATCAGTAGCATCATCATACTCCTCAGATTGTAACCAATAAGCAACTCTGTACACCTTGCTTTTCCTCAACTTTTCAATTTTGGCACTGTAAACTACAAGTTTTTGCTCTTCAAACCATGCACGACATGCCTTTCTGCCCACTACTTCCCCATTAAAAATGTCCTGTAGATCATCACGTTTGAAGTAGTCCAAATTCGGATAATCTCTGCGAATGCTGTCTAAATCAGTCTCTTTTGCTGGGCATTTGGATTGACAACTTTGTATTTCTTCTTCGGAGCCATCTGTTCAAAATGTAAAGGAAAAAAAACACTGAACAGCATTAACAGAAACAAGTTATTATTTGCAGTTTTAGAAAAAAGGTAGAAATGATAAAGTTACACTAAAACAAATAGTAAATACCCAACCAAAAAAATCATATTCATCAGTTTCATCTAATCAATTAAATTAATCTAAATTCAATTATTAGATCTAAACTTCTATCCATTTCTTATGAAAAGGATTTTTTTTTAATAGCCCAAGTATCCAAATAACAAACTAATCCTATTCACACAAGAATTCACAATATAACATGATTTTTAAATCTCACTATCATGAACTTATTTGCCAGATGGAAGGAATTTAATGTTTAATTCCCATAAATTACTCTAGAAACATCCACTCTCTATATAATCTTTTTTTTTTTGCACAATACATGTTACTCAGACTGTTGTAAATATTTAGTTTAAAAATAATGATCATTCAAACTGGTAAGTTCTCATTTAATCTTACCATTTTGTGTTATTCTCGTTCATTATCATTATTGATGCACTTTCCAGGGAACCGGTGTTTTCCCAAAGTTTGGCGCAACAAGGCAGCAGTGCAATAGGGCCATTGGTTCTATTCTACTGTGGACTTCCCGAAGGGTGAAATAGGTGTCATCACATCACATCTGGACCACCCAACACTTGTAGGATTGTTGTTCATTGAATGCCCAGATTACCACACACACACTTCTACACTGATGTAGCTATTAATACCAGCACTACACACACATCCATATTGATGTAGATGTGTTAGAAGAAACATTTATGCCCAGAAACATTTCTCTCCTCTAGTGGTGCAAGGAGTAAGGCAGTGAACAGACCTTGCATGTGAGATCTGACCTTACTTTCATTACTTAAAAGGCAAGTTTGGTTTTTACTTACCTGGTGTTTTTAGGCAGGAGTCTCTTTTTTACAGAGGTTTTTCCCGCCAGTTTCGCAGCGTGACAAGTTGCCGGTTATGGACTGTGGGGAAATTCCAGTCTGACCGCAAAAAAAACCGGTAAAATTGATTGGGTTGAAAGATAAGGAGACGCTAACAGTGCAGTTAGTGGCTCCCCAGCCTGCAGGGATGCCGTAAAAACGGCAAGAAGTTTAAGCAGAGTCGCTGACAGGGGGGTCAGCGGCTCCCCAGCCTGCAGGGATGCTGTAAAAACGGCAAGAAATTTAAGCAGAGTCGCTGACAGGGGAGGTCAGCGGCTCCCAGCCTGTGGAATGCCGTTGGAACGGCAAGGAAGCAACGCTGGAGCCACTGACAGTGGGGTCAGTGGCTCACAGACGTTGGTCCCCAGTCAAGAAATTACTGGGACTCATTCAGCCCTATTTGGACTCAGGTGAGTCGGGCTATAAAGGGTTTCTCCTTATAATAAAAAGTATGTATTTTATAGTGTTTTTTTCTTTAAGTAAAAGCTAAAGGCAAAGTAAAAAGTTATTGTTATATGTTCTGACAATATTAGAATTGTTTAAGCACAGGTTGCTATGAATTATTTTTACCCTTCACAGGTAAATCTGTACACTAAATGTTGATTTAGTGAGCTTACACAGCAATAGCGTGGGCCTATGGGACAGGCCGTGCCAGCAGCGCCTGACAGGGCTGCTTCATATATAAAAGTGCCAACCTACGGGAGAGCCGTGCCAGCAGCATCTGACAGGGCTGCGTCATGTGTGAAGTGCCGGCCTATGGGAGAGCCGTGCCAGCAGCGCCTGATGCAGGGCTGTTTCATGTCAAAAAGCGCCGGCCTTTATGAAAGGCGGCGCCAGCAACACCTGGAACATATCTGCTCACCCACGGAGTCGGGAGATGATTCTCCACTGGGGCTAGAGAGCAAGGCCCAAAGAGTCAGGGGATGAATTCCTCACTGGGGCTGGACAGTGCGTTAAAACGACTATCGTAAATACAGCAACTGTTGTATACAGTGCTACAAAGGTCTCCCACTTGGGGGCAGAGACCAGGATGGGTCAGTATCCTGCTGACACCGAGTCTCAGGGTATGGCCGTGGGGCATACCCAAAGGGATGATGGGCATGTGTCAGAGGTACCTTTCCTGACAATAAAGTTGCCATCCCATTAGAATATTCTATTGGGTTAAGGCCAATGGGTTCATCGGCAGTAGCGGTTCACTGGAGCTGGGGGGCAGCATGATAGCTCAGAAATTCCATGCACCTTCCAATCATGCTCAACTAAATGGGTCTAGCACTTCCAAAATTTGGGTAGTGCACCGTTCACAAGTTTTAATATTTACATTTGTTTGTACAACACACAAATGGTAAAAATATTTGGTTGAGGCACAGCCAGAGCATTCTAAGTAAGTTTGGATTGTGGCCAGGGTTTGGAAATTGGGCATAAATTCTCATGCAAATCACCCATGCAATAAGGCAGGATTGGCATGTTATTATGAAGAATGGAGAGTATCGGGCATATGAACTTTCCGAATGTAAAAACTTATTCCCGACTACAACAGATTCAGAGATACATGTTATACAAATCCCATTTCAAAGGTTATCAAAGACAATATAACTGTAGTGTAACAGTAAAGCTTTGCAGTGTGGGATAAACTGTTTGTTGGTCATTGGGATTTACCTTTAATTGTTATTAGCCTTGTCTCCGCCTTGCGGTAAGAGATTGGGGTTATGGCAATCTGTTACAAAACGGAGTTATTTTCATTAGGAATAATTGGCAATATAGCAGCTGTGTTGCAGCTGAGCAATTCAAGGAACTGATATTGTGTAAGTAGCAATTAGATCGTTGCTAACAACCTTGTGGTATTGTCAGCTGAGGCTACTTGAGCCACAATGATGAAGTAACAGTATTCAGTATTGCTGAACAGGCCAATAACTCATTGAACCTGAAACTCGCCACAGTAGTGTGGTCGGTTGAATTCAGTTATTATGAACTCATGTTTAGAACTCCAAGATGAGAAGTTCCAAATGCCATCACCTACTCAAAGGTAGTGGAGATTGCATGAGTTACCAATTCTTCAGTTGTTGGTATCAACTAAATATGTACACTAAATGCACCCATGAGAAAGGGGATTTGAGCAAATATACATATTATACATGCTCAAATTCAACTTGCTACTCTACAATGGTGACATATGTTAGTCACATGATAATCAAGGGAAAAATATCCTGCAATTAATCTCCTTGCCACTGGTGTATCATCCAGTTCAGATCGACGATAACACAGAATAAGTGTTGGATCTCGAAGTATGATGAAAGCACGGTTCAATACTTCATCGAATATTCAATGTGTTAATGCATGTTTTTCACTCATTGCAAAAAATATGTGGCACGACAGTGCGGACAAATACTTTCTCACTTCAATAGGAGGAATGGTCTTTATGTCTTACTCATTTTTTGCCTCATTAGCCGGGTCTTAAAACAGTCAGCAAGACCTCGTTTGGGGTCGGACTGGCCAAGCGTCCATGTTGCCTGCTTCATCAGGCATTATGGCACAACGGTGTACGGTTATGCCAAAAAACAAGAACTTGCCGTTTCAAACTGTGGTTCAGGAGACCGGCTTTTGCACAGTAAAACAATTATTGACCTACAAATTTTGAATGGATTGACTTTTTCCTCAGGTTGTCACATCAAGCCATGAAGGTGCTCACTGCAGTGTGCAGGGATAGCACCCAAAAAAGCAGCACATTCCTATTGAGGGGATCAGAAGTGTTTTGTTAAATGTTAATGTTACATTTAATACGGTACAGATTACTGACATTTCTAGCTCATTTTAAATGTTATTGACAATAATTCAGTTATAGAGACACTACAGCTGCAACATAAGGGAACTACGCTCTCGGGTCCAACCCGGATATCGAGTTGTTAAAAGATCTTGACACAAGTTCTCCCGCTACAATATTACGCAGTTGGTTGTTAAAAATGTGTGAACATTAATTCACCAAGGGGGTTCCAGCTACATCCTTAGTTATGACACTTATATCAGCACAATGATGGCAAACATTGCAAACGTTGTGGCTAGATAGGATGGAATTGGCTGCAGGTGCCATTACATTTACATTCTGGTCTACACAACCAGAGTAGACCAGGGGTAGCATGATGGAAGATCATTTGAACACCCTCACTTCTATGTTATCTCGGCCACCAGAATCCTAAGAAGTATGGAATCAGCATTGTTTATTAGTTAACAAACAACTACACAAAGGAAGGTCGGTTCAGACTTTTTCATGGTGGCTGCAGACTGTTCTGGGTTATACAGATATTAACACTGACGATTGTATATCTCATTCCACCAGGTCAGTATCAACATCAGCATATCATTTAGATAGTGTGTTTACATCTCATTCCACTAGGGCAGCAGCTACGTCGGCAGCCAAGGCGAGGGACGTGCCCTTCGACCGTATTTTGGCGGCTGCCAGATGGGCAAATGAGCTGATGTTTCAGAATTTTTATCATCGGCCGATTGTCAATCAAGGACTGTTTGCCTATGCCATTTTAAGTACCTAAATATAAGGGGTACTGTCGTTTGTTTACATTGTTAAATAAACCCTATTTCTACATTGAATGCAATGTTACTACTAATGCATTTATTTCTCTTTCGAGTTAATCAATGCAGTGGGATGCCAAGATTTGTAATCTGCGGCATGAAATCACAAAGCTTTGAACTCTTCACGGAATCACTCGCGTGACTCCGAAGTAATGTGAAAAATATACATCTTCTACATGCGCTGGGACGCATCCTCAGTGATGTGACCTGGAGTGATCAGGTGTTTCGGGTCTCACAACATCAGACAACCTCGCCCAGGCGAGCCAGCCGGGGTTGATCAGGCCCCGACTTGCATCCCAGCAGCAACTGCCCACGGATCAGCCATTTAAATAACTACTGTGCAGGGGTTGGGAGACTGTAGTGCATGGAGGGACTGGGCTCTGTGGGGTGACTCCCAGCCAGGCTCCTCCTGCATCTCACCAGGTTCCAGGCCTGTGCGCTGCACCTCTTTCTCCTTCTCAGAGCATTTCATTCTCATCTGATGGATATTTAGGCCATGATGGTTCATTAGGCCTTTCCGTAGCTTTGTTGGGTGTCTTTTTCACGAAAGACGCAGACTGGGGTTCTAACCCAGCCTTTCCCGGGTGCCGTCTTTCCGTGCCATCAACTGTCTCTCCAGTAGTCACCAAACTATTCTTGGTTGTCACCCAGTCTATTCCTAGGTGCCACTGGCTGAGCCAGACTTCGATGTGAAAAATACACATCTTCTAGATGCGCTGGGACGCATCCTCAGTGATGTGACCTGGAGTCATCGGGTGTTTCAGGTCTCACAACAAACGTCCACAATAGTAAGAGTTAGGTTGGTGATTACGTGCCCGCCATGCCCAACCCTCTCTCATAAAGGATCATATGGTAGTTCTCGAGTCGCTGATCTTACTATGTACTTCGGTGTTGTTTATTTGTGATTTCATACCGCTGCTTTGAAGTTTGGTGCGCATGCGGCCTTGCGGGCCTTCTTCACGTAATCACCAACGTAACTCAAGATCAAACTTCAAACTGGTAAGTTCTCATTTAATCGTACTATTATACTGGTCCTGGGACCTATGTTGAAGATATCCTACCCTTGATAACCGGTGTGGACCCGACAGAGCGAGTCTTGTTTGCTACAGCCAACTCAATGAGGAAGCTCACTGACCCAATTAATGGCCGTATAACTCCATAATCAACAAACGATCATTTAGCATGAACTTGAAACATTAGCAATCAATACCATTTTCAATGGAACATGAGCATAACAAACTCTTTCATCTCTTGGAAAAGAAAATTCTGCGGTTTGGTGCTATGCACACACTTTGAACACATAGAAGGATAGATGTAACAACCCAAACCTTAGGGCAGTTCATTAAATCTGCATAACATAATTTGAGTTTGTCATGCAACAACTGATTTCCCAAGCCTCAGGCTGAACCAGCAAATTACGTTTAAAATAACCAAATAAGGTTATATTATTTGCGCCAAATCAGGAATCAATTTGCATAATCACACAATAGGAACCTTAAGCGGCCTCTTAATGACTTTATTTGAAGCCTCAATTGATAAAACAAAATGGAGGGAGCCATAAAAGACCTTCTCCTTTTAGCGAAAATGTATGTTTCGCCACTGTAATGCCACATATTTTGCAACCAGTGAAATAAACATGAAACAAACATATATATTAGGTGTTCCATTTAACCAGAATTTCATAATACAGTGTGATTCAACACCAATTCTGTGTTGCCATTAACCTATACTTGATGATTCTCCTGTGACAACAAGATAGGTAACCATTCCAGGGGTCTTGAACTGATTGCACCCTCGTGACTAACATATGCCATCATCATAATGTATCAACCTGAGCATCACAATACGCACATTTGTCCAATCACTCTTTAACCCATACGATGCCCGTAGGGTCTATAGATAGTTGATACCCATAACAGACATTTTTTGCAAGTCATGCAAGTCTGCTCCACCTCCAAACAAGAGATGATATTTGCAACTTGGTATCTGCCGTAAACAGCAACTATGGCCCGATTTCCTAACCAGTCTTGCAAGACAACCTTGGTCCTTCTACTGAACCTGTGCAATTCGAACCTGCTTGAGAAGCTAGAACAGTCCATTTTACACGGTTAGACCCCTCAAATTAGCTGATAATGTCTCAAACATTTGTAATGTGTAACTAAGTGTACACCATACCAAGCTGTAAGTGGTCCCTTAATTGTAGAGTAGCACAGGTACAGTGCGTGGACAGCTTTCATGTTGCCACCAACTTCAATGAACCACTTACTGCCAATAAAGACGTGGGGTGCATTATCAACAAAACTATGAAACGTTGCTCGTTCCAATAGCTTGTGCATTTTGCTCCAGGTTTCGCCTATGGAAAGGTCTTACCTGAATAGAAGATTCGTCGGCCAACTGTAATGTCCTCCTGAGAGCGGTATTCACTGCATATGTGTTTGGGATGGGAACTTTCTTGCCAGGCATAAACCTCTGGCACATGCCCTGTATCCCTTGGGCATGCTCTATGGCTATACCCTCAGACTCGGCATTAGACTATACCGATCCCACATGCTCTCCTCTTACATGAGGGAGCCATTAAGCAGCCCTGTACAAGGTGCTACTGGTGCAGCTTCAGCAATACGCTGACTTTGCCATGGCCCCAGCGTCAGACTAATACTGATGCAGCATGCTCTCCTCCTACATGAGCGAGACCTTAAGCAGGCCTGCTAAAAAGCGCTGCTGACACAATTTCCAATTTAGGGCCATTAGCACCATTTTGCAATATAATTAAAGATTTACTTAACAACAACTGGAGCAGTAATGAATACTCTTTGTCCAGCATTGTGACTTAATTAATTTCAGCTGGTGAAACAAGGTGTGTCAACACTGACCTATATGGCACTTAATAGTTAACCATTTAACAAGATAAGTTGTCTTACTTGCACAGCTGAATCACATCTATACTATTAACAATTAATCTAACGACTAGTAAACCTGTTACCAGAGTTTATTGACTGCCATCTGTTGCCCAGGCCGACGTCACGGCCAATTGAATACCTAAAAGTGAATCCCAACATCCTACAAGTCTATTTGATAGACTTAATCTAACTGGATAGAGGAGCCTAATTTCTCAAATATTGTTTAAGATTTAAAAGATTCTGTTATATTGCCTTATCCTAACAATGATCCCTCATCCCCCATGATCACTGTAAATGGGAATACCCTACTAAACAGCTATTCCCATAAAGCAGCCCTGAAGAAAGTACAGCTGGCACCCATGAAGCAGCCCTGAACAAAGGTGCTGCTGGCGCGGCCTTTCCCATAGGCCTGTATTTGCCATAGATTTGGTGTTCTCATGAAGCATCCCTGAGCAAAGGTGCTGCTGGCATAACCTCTCCAATAGGCTAGCCTGCCATGACTTTGGCATCCCCATGAGCAGTCCTGAGCCAAGGTACTGCTGGCACCGCCTCTGCAATAGGCTTGCCTGCCATAGTTAGGCATCCCCTTGAGCAGCCCTGAGCAAAGGTGCTGCTGGCACAGCCTCTCCAATAGGCTAGCCTGCCATAGCTTGGCATCCACATGAGCAGTCCCGAGCAAAGGTGCTGCTGGCGCAGCCTTTCCCATAGGCTGGCACTGCCATAACTTGGCATCCCCATGAAGCAGCCTTACCCAAAGATGCTGCTGGCACAGCCTCTCCAATAGGCTGACACTGCCATAAACTTTACTGCTGACCCAACTCCTGCTGAAGTGTCTCTAAATTAATTTCCAGAGGCGAAATCTCCCAACTTTCCTAATTGTACGGACTATTTTTGTCAGTTGTCCCCATATCCTGGGGATTATTGTAGTTTGGGAACCCCATAGGTGAATTTCCCCTCCCCGGGAATCTATATATATATATATATATATACACCCGCTGTACCCTCCTGGCACCTAGGCTAATCATTAATGTGAGTTAACGCCATTTCCTGGGGACTACTGCGGTCTGGGAACCGCATATACTTGGGTTTCCCCTGCACTGGGAACTCAGCCTAACCATTCAGGTTTGTTTTAACCCCATGTGCTGGGGACTACTGCGATGTAAAACCACATGTACTTGGGTTTCCCCTCCACCGGGAACCCAGGGTGACCGTTCACGTCAGTTAAGCCCCATACCCTAAGGCCTAATGCGTCTGGAACCGCACTATTCTTGGGTATCCCCTCCCCGGGAACCCAACGTGTGGAGTCACTGACCGCATTATCAGTGACTCCGATCGCTAACCCGACATTCGCCAGCTCTCCGCTTCTGCGGTCGGGCCAGGGTTTTCCCCAAAACCCTAGGCTGGTTCACTCGTCGGCCTCGCGACCATCCCGCAAGAACCTCGGAGGTTCCTGCAGGAAACCTACAACAAGTAAGGAATAACACTTACCTGAAACTTTTTTAGACTTACCGTTGGAGGAGCTGCGCTGCTCCACAGTCGTCTGCACGAAAGCGTCTGACGCAATGATGCACGAACGGCTGTACGGGGTTCTTCACGTAGTCACTCACGTGACTCTGAAGTAAAATATAGACGATTTAGACGGCTTATGACATGGATGTCAAAAAAAACAAGGATTTAAATCATCTTGTGAGTGGGTGGTTCTGGAATTCGATTAATTGGAACGTTGCCGTTGCAGTGAATTTTAAGCTCATGTAGGCAGGAAAGACACTGCCGATCCCTATTGTGCCCAAATAACATTTTCGTAACATAATAATTAGACTAAAGCCATGCCAAGAAGCAAGATTATATGTGAAATAAACTACTTATCCTTTGTTTTGTCCTGTTTTTGTTATCCGTCACGTTGTAGGCGTTGAGGAATCTTCAAAGTTGCTTTTCACTTTAATCCAGAGATTGAATTGTCCAGCGATTTAAAAAAAAAACGGGAATGGAAGTCCGATCGATTTTTCTTCATCAGCTAGCATTTTAATCCCGACCCCCCCCCCCCCCCCCTCAAAGGCGTCAGAGTTGCTCACACGGCCCGTGGCAGAACTGCAGCGCTGCGGTTTTGTAACATCGCTAGACAGTGTGTTGCCAAATTGTTGTTTTTTGAACAAATTCGAAATTTGGCCCCCTTTGTCACATAATTGTGTGCAGTATTGTGAAAAGAATGTATATAAAAGTGGGTTGCTAAATGATAAACTAATCAATTAAAGTGGATTTCTTTCCCAGCTGGAATGCATGCATGTATTGTGTGATGGAAGCAACAGCATTTTTTTAAAAACTGAATTATTAACATTCATTAGTGTAATGAGTGGAGTCAAACACATATCAAGATACAACACATGTTTATTAGATCTACTTACAGCATCGATCTGCAGGACGCTACAGTGCCAAGCAGCTACTCATACTGAATGGTGCAGGCAAGCTCTTGTTAATATAAAAACGCATATTAGGCGGAGCCACTGCTGACAAGCACTACCATTGGCTAGTAGGAAATAACCAATCTACATCTTTCCTTGTAGAAACAAAAGAAAGCAACGGTACATAGGAACAATTCTAAGCGATATAGGTGGCGGGACATTAATAACGTATATGGGAAAGTTTGTATTGTTATACAAAATCAGTCTCTAAGCATTCGTTATCAGCAAGTACATGTTGTAACACGTGCAGGCTTGTCCTTGGAGCTAGCTGAGTCTCACGGGAACGGCAGCATCTAGCAAAGTGGTTTAATTTCTTGCAGAAATTACATGTTTTACCAGAAGCAACACTGAACTGTCGACCCGTAGCATGAAAATAGTTGCAATTTTGACATTGAACAGCAGACCCTCTCCGCTGCCAGGCATGGGAGGGCTGGGAATGGGTGTTATGAGAGGAGGTGTCTGTAAGATTGACACTATACTGCGAACAGTGACCGGAGGGCACAGACTCAGTGTAGGAAGAGGTTATCGCAGCAATGCGACAGGCGTGCTCTGCTTCATTAAGGGTTAGGTCAGTATTACGAAGAAGTTCACTCCGTAACGTGCTATCAAGCATACCTCCAACAATCTTGTCACGGATTAGTTCATCGTACAGATCACAAAACTGGCAGCATGCAGCCATGTGTTTCAACGTGCCAATAAAACGTATTATGTAGTTCGATAATGTAGTTCGAGGGCAGGTTGCACAACCGTCTGAACTTTGTAAGCAAAACGGCAGGGTCACCAATCGTCTCTGCAGGCACTAGGAGCTGTCCATTAGCATTCAAAACAGCACGCTCAAATGTAAAACTGTCGGCACGATTCATTGCCCTCAGGTCCCACTAAGTTAAGCAATACAGAAGCACGCGCATCGGGGGGGGGGGGGTCGTTGCGATGAACGATGCAAACATGGTGAGTGTAGTCACGCTCAAAAAGACGCCAGCGTTCAGCAATGTCAGAGTCAAAGATCCGAGGACTAGGACGGCGAGAAGAAATTGCCATGATAGAGATAACTGGCACATAAACTAATTTAAAAAACAAAACCCAATAAACGTGAATGGAGTAGGTAAGATTCACTCTCTGACACCATGTAATGAGTGGAGTCAAACACGCATCAAGATGCAACACATGTTTATTAGATCTATTTACAGCATCGATCTGCAGGACATTTCAGTTACTAGCAGCTACTCATACTGAATGGCGCAGGTAAGCTCTTGTTAATATAAAACGCATATTAGGCGGAGCCACTATTAACAAATACTACAATTGGTTAGTAGGAAATAACCAATCTACAATTAGAATCAAAAATAGTGCAAGAGCGGTGGTTTAGTTTAGTTTACTTTAGTTTAGAGACACAGCGCAGAAATGGGCCCTTCGGCCCATCGAGTTCACGCGGACCAGCAATCCCCGCTTACTAACACTGTCCTACACACACTAAGGAAAATTTATATTTATAGCAAGCCAATTAACCTACTAACCTGTATTCTCTTGAGTGTGGGAGGAAACACACCTGGAGAAAACCCACGCAGGTGAGATGGAGAAGTGTTTTGGTGTTGAGAATGGGAAATAGAATATCTTAATCTTCCAATGACCATAGAGTGATTTCACGGTTGACACCTGACCCTTACTTGACCCCTTCTGTTGCCACACAACGCCTTCTGGAGTACATGTGGTGAATGTCAGGTACAGTGGCCCGTCTTCAATCCCAGCATCCGGACTTCACGCTAACTGATTCCACACTCATGGACCCCGGGCCGTTTGTCTCTACGGCCAGTGTTTGGCGGTTGAAACACGGCGGCGGGGCTACAGACAGCTCGGCACCCGGGGGGGGGGGGAGAAAACACCCCGTGTGGGGGTCAGAGGGGTTGAGTGAATTACCCGGTGTATGGGCGGTGGGGGTGAATCACCCAGTGCGGGTATCGGGGAGTGTATCAACCCGTGTGTAGGTCGGGGTCCGGGGGTGAATCACCCCTTGTGGTGGTGGGGGTCGGGGTGAATCATCCCGTGCGTGGGTCAGGGTCTGGGGATCAGGGGGTGAATCACCCCATGTGGGGGTCGGGAACCGGTGCCTGTGCAGCGCGATCACTGACTCTGGGTGGGCGGAGAGACCAGACTGTTCCCAACTGCTGCAGCTGATGGGGACATTGCCGGGTTTATGGCCCCTTGTGTCCGCTGCCCGGAGCTGTGGCCCCGCTCCACTCAGCCCCGTGTGTGGGCGCTGCGTTTACTCTTTGGCTCGTGACAGTGTGGCTGCATAGGGTGAGACGGGGCGGAGGGCGGCTGTGGCCGAACTGCGCTGACCCCGGTGTGAGAGTGGTGGCTGCCCCAAGGGGTCCGCACCTTTGGCCCCTTACACCTTGGTGTTTGGGTTATGACAGCTCAGTCACCCTCCAGCCCTGGGCGGTCGTGGGCTGCAACTTGCCCTCAATCTGCCGGCAAGCTGCTCTTTCACAATGAGCAGCAGTGATTTGGGCATTTTCTTCCAGGTAAGAACGTACGTGTTTCGACTGTTACTAGTGCATGTCGGAAGCTGCCTTTTACTCCAGAAGGCTTGAGCGACTCCATGCGTCACGCCCTTTGACCTTATGACTTTGCGTGTTACCTCCCTATTGCTGAGGATTACTGCAGTGAATTCATTAATAGACACTTTGGAAAGGGTGCAGAGGTGGTTTACCAGAATGAAACATAGAAAATAGGTGCAGGAGGCACTGTACGTATCGGAACCATCTGAAACCCTTCCTGGCCAGTGTGTACCATGTCACAGCAAGATACACATCCCAAGCAGATTTCCATTTCCATCTAATCCCACCAACGATAAGCACAAATATAATTTATTTTCAACTCCATGTGTTTGCCCTGTTGAATTCCTTAAGAAATTTGTTTTGTACTCGTTGGTGCTGAGATAGGACAATGCCTGGAGCTTCCTGCAGAACTTCATTACAGACCAGTTAGTCTAACATCGGTAGTGGGGAAACTGCTAGAGTCAGTTATTAAAGATGGGATAGCAGCACATTTGGAAAGCGGTGATATAATTGGAAAGGTAAATCATGTCTGACGAATCTTGTGGAATTTTTTGAGGATGTAACTAGTAGAGTAGATAAGGGAGAACCAGTGGATGTGGTGTATCTGGACTTCTAGAAGGCTTTCGACAAGGTCCCACATAAGATATTCGTATGCAAACTTAAAGCATACGGCATTGGGGGTTCAGTATTGATGTGGATAGAGAACTGGCTGGCAAACAGGAAGCAAAGAGTAGGAGTAAATGGGTCCTTTTCACAATGGCAGGCAGTGACTAGTGGGGTACCGCAAGGCTCAGTGTTGGGACCCCAGCAATTTACAATACATATTAATGATCTGGATGAGAGAATTGAAGGCAATATCTCCAAGTTTGCGGATGACACTAAACTGGGGGCAGTGTTAGCTGTGAGGAGGATGCTAGGAGACTGCAAGGTGACTTGGATAGGCTGGGTGAGTGGGCAAATGTTTGGCAGATGCAGTATAATGTGGATAAATGTGAGGTTATCCACTTTGGTGGCAAAAACAGGAAAGCAGACTATTATCTAAATGGTGGCCAATTAGGAAAAGGGGAGATGCAGCGAGACCTGGGTGTCATGGTACACCAGTCATTGAAAGTAGGCATGTAGGTGCAGCAGGCAGTGAAGAAAGCGAATGGTATGTTAGCTTTCATAGCAAAAGGATTCTAGTATAGGAGCAGGGAGGTTCTACTTCAGTTGTACAGGGTCTTGGTGAGACCAAACCTGGAGTATTGCGTACAGTTTTGGTCTCCAAATCTGAGGAAGGACATTATTGCCATAGAGGGAATGCAGAGAAGATTCACCAGACTGATTCCTGGGATGTCAGGACTGTCTTATGAAGAACGACTGGATAGACTCGGTTTATACTCTCTAGAATTTAGGAGATTGAGAGGGGAGAAACTTACAAAATTCTTAAGGGGTTGGACAGGCTAGATGCAGGAAGATTGTTCCCGATGTTGGGGAAGTCCAGCACAAGGGGTCACAGCTTAAGGATAAGGGGGAAATCCTTTAAGACAGAGATGAGAAAGACTTTTTTCACACAGAGAGTGGTGAGTCCCTGGAACTCTCTGCCACAGAGGGTAGTTGAGGCCAGTTCATTGGCTATATTTAAGAGGGAGTTAGATGTGGCCCTTGTGGCTAAGGGGATCAGAGGGTATGGAGAGAAGGCAGGTACGGGATACTGAGTTGGATGATCAGCCATGATCATATTGAATGGCGGTGCAGGCTCGAAGGGCCGAATGGCCTACCCCTGCACCTAATTTCTATGTTTCATAACTCAATGTTCTCTGGCAGGACCTGATTATGCTGTCTCAAAGGATCTTGGTTAAAGACAGCCCTGTGTACTGTTCAATTCTTTGACTTGCAGATCACAGCTCTTAATAGAAAAGAAAAACAAATGTGAATTTGAGGAGAGGTAGAGTGCAAGAGATGAAGGTACAGTTTGGAAGAAGGGAGTTTGGATTGGACAGAAATAATGGGACTTCCATGTGTGAAGCAGAAATACAACAGATAACTTCAAGCCATTTGTAACATCCATCCTTTAACTCTGCACTACCATAATTCCAAAAGGAATTATTGTATCATCACCTGCCTGGAGATCTGCTGATGACAGTCTGAGGGGTAAATAATTTACCGAGGATTAACACGGGTTGTCACAGGATTGTTGATTGAACAGTGAGCGTACAACGAGACCAAGTACAACATAGTTGACAAAAGTGAGAGGTAAATAAGAGCTTCATCGAGGTTAAACAGTTTGTCACGGGATTATTTATTAAACAGTTAGCATAGAATGAGACATGACAGTTGACAAAGGTGAGCTTCACCGAGCATAAACACGGGCTGTCGTGGAATTATTTATTGAACAGTGAGCATGGAATGAGACCGAGTACAACAGTTGACAAAAGTGAACTTACCCACGGGGGAAGAGTGGAAAGCCCCGGCTGGGATCAGACCCGGACCCGCCACCAGGGTCGATGGCCAGATGTCCCCCTCCCGCCAACCGTCGCGCCCTCTGTAAACCGCTCGCTCATTGGCCGAGCGCTCGAGAGCTCGCTGGCCGCGTCGCGTGGCAGCCGACTGGCGCCATTTTGTGGCCGTTTTCCCTCCCGCTGTCGACGCGTCTCCATCTTGACCGCAGCTTCCCCTTTCGCTGACAGACATGTCCCCCTTTTCCCCTCAGTCTGCCTAAACCTACGTGATCTCCCGGTTTCTAAACCCTCTAACTCCCCCTCCCATTCCAAGAAAAGTCTCGACCCGAAACGTCACCCATTTCTTCTCTCGAGATATGCTGTCTGACCCGATGAGTTAATCCAGCTTTGTGTGTCTTTTTCCCATGTTGACCCTTCTGTCCTGGACTTCCTCTATTGTCAGAGTGGGGCCCAATGTAATTTGGAGGAACAGCACCTCATATTTCGCAGATTACAACCCAGCAGTATAATATTGATTTCACTAACATCAAGCAACCCTTGCATCCCCCCCCTCTCTCTCTCAGTCTCTCCTCAACCCTATTTCTCAGATTAATTTCACTGTCCTGATTATTTTTTATGTTTGTATGTCTCGTTGTCACCTTCCCCTCAGCTAACAATGAACAATGCGGAAGATGCTGGCTTAAACCGAAGATAGAAACAAAAAGCTTGAGTAAGTAGCAATGTTACAAAATTTTGAGACTTTAAAAATCAAGTCTGCAATTTATCCCATCAGATAAAGCATAAAAGAAGTTTAATTTGACACCTAATTCACTATCATATCTTCAGTATTAAAAAGGTTATGGCAATTTTAATACTTAAATTAGCATCTTGTCCCCATTTAGATATGTTACAAAACTTGCCTTCAGCGGCGCTGCAGTTCTGTCACTTGCCATGTGCGCAACTTTGGCGCCTTTGAGAGGGGGGTGGGTTTAAAATGCGTTTTTTCTTCAGTAATCAAATCAATTTTGAACAGGCTAATTAGTTGCTGATGAAAAATCGCTTCGACTGCCGATTTATTAAGTTTATTAAAATGAGTGCTGGATAATTTAATAGCAGGAGTAAAATTAAAATCATCTTCTAATGCCGTCAACACCGACAACAGGACGGATCTCAGTGGACAAGGCGAGGTCGTTTCTTTTTTCATATAAACTTGCTTCTTAGGATGCCTTTGATCAAAATTTCACGTTGCGAGAAGGTGACTATATGCTTTAATTTCAAGTCATCCAAGTAAGATTGTTTCATATTTGTTTCAGAATGCTTCAATCTATAATAACTGAAAATGTCATTCAGTTCTCTTAATGTTTAAGAAAGTTATGGGCTTTTGACTGTCCTTGATCACAGCTTTTGTGTTCAGTCAATGGAAAAGCAATTAGCACAAGATGCTAATTTCCAAGTATGAAAATGGCCATAACCTTTTTAATACTGAAGATATGAAAGTGAAGTATGTGTCGAATTAAACTTCTTTTTATGCTTTATCTGATGGGATAAATTGCAGACGATTATAGAATCTCAACATTTTGTAACATTGCTACCCTATTGCTTTTCCATTGACTTAACACAAAAGCTGTGATCGAGGACAGTCAAAAGCCCATAACTTTATTAAAAATTAAGAGAACTGAAAGAAATTGTCAGTTATTGTAGATTGAAACATTCTGAAACAAATATGAAACAATCTTACTTGGATGACCTGAAATTAAAGCACATAATTAGTTAGTTACCCAATTGTAGCTAATTACAAAATTCAATTACTAGATCTAAACATCTATCCATTTCTTAAGAAAATATTAACATTTTTAAATAGCCTAAGTATCCAAATAACATTCACACAAGAATTCACAGTATAACATGATTTTTAAATCTCATTGTCATGAATTTATGGGCCAAATGGAAGGAATTTAGTGTTTAATTCCCGTAAACTAATGGCATTTAAATCATCTTGTGAGTGGGTTTTTGTGGAACGCAATCGATTGGAACGTTGCGGTTGCGGTGAATTTAAACCCCATATCGGCAGGAAAAGTACTGCCGGTTCGTATGGGGCCTAAATCACCTTTTCGCAACATGAAATTTGGATTAAAGGCATCCTAAGAAACACATTTATATGTAAAATAAACGGTTTTCCTTTACCCGTCCCTTACGTGAAATCCGTCCCCGTTGTCGCCGTTCACGGCATTAGAAGCTAATTTTAATTTTACTCCAGCGCTGAAATTGTCGGGCAATTTAAAATAAATTTTAAAAAATTCACAGACCGGCAGCGGGAACAAATCTTGAGCAAAAGCTTGCACCCCAAGAAAATAAAACTCCGGCAGGTGAAAACCGCATTTTAACCCCCCCCTCCCCCCCCCCCCACAAAGATGGCAAAGTCGCGCACACGGCCAGTGACAGAACTGCAGCGCCGCTGAAGGTAAGTTTTGTAACATACCTAGAGTAAGCATGCAGGTACAGCATGCAGTGAAGAAAGCGAATGGTATATTGGCCTTTATAACAAGAGGAATCGAATATAGGAGCAAAGTGGTCCTTCTGCAGTTGGACAGAGCCCTAGTGAGACCACATCTTTGTGTGCAGTATTGTGTGCCGTTTTGGTCCCCTAATTTGAGGAAGGACAATCTTACTATTGAGGGAGTGCAGCGTAGGTTTACAAGGTTAATTCCCATGATGGCGGGACTGTCATATGCTGAGAGAATGGAGCAGCTGGGCTTGTACACTCTGGAGAAGGATGAGAGGGTATTTCATTGAAACATATAAGATTGTTAAGGGTTTGGACACGCGAGAGGCAGGCAACATGTTCCCGATGTTGGGGGAGTACAGAAGCAGGGGACACAGTTTAAGAATAAGGAGTAAGCCATTTAGAACGGAGACGAGGAATCACTTTTTCTCACAGAGAGTGGTGAGTCTGGAATTCTCTGCCTCGGAGGGCGGTGGAGGCAGGTTCTCTGGATGCTTTCAAGAAAGAACTAGATAGGGCTCTTAAAAATAGCGGAGTCGGGATATGGGGAGAAGGCAGGAACGGGGTACTGATTGTAGCAATGTTACAAAACTTGCCTTCAGTGGTGCTGCAGTTCTGCCACTGGCCGTGTGCGTGACTATGGCTCGAAATTAGCGGTTGCCTGGGTGCCAATGACCACCCAAAGTGCCGCCGGGCAACCTAAACGCCAACTAATTTTGCCCGGCTTGGCAAGCAAATACTGGTTTATACCGATAGACACAAAAAACTGGATTAACTCCGCGGGTCAGGCAGCATCTCTGGAGAATAGGAGCGTGACGTTTCGTGTCGACGGCGGCGGCTGTATTCCTCTGGTATCTTTGATTGCGGGGCAAAGATACTAGGTGCGTGGTGACGATGGGGTGGCAGCGAATGAGGGAACTCGAACAGCGGCAACAGCGGCCGCGACAGCGGCTCCACTGCCTCCTCCTCCCGCATCCCGCCCGGCGGTAAGAGGCCTCCCTCTTCCTCCCTCCTTCCCTCCCTCGGCGTGCAAGAGGGGTTGTTTTGCACCACTTGGCCCCGCACCTACCTGTCGGCAGGCGGAGGAGGGGAGGCGGTGGCGACGAGTTCCCAACCGCCTCCCTCTTTGGCGGCGGCACTTTGACGTTGGACAGGGACGGCCGAGGCAGCGGGGCGATGTTGTCCGAGGAGCGCTGACCTTCCTTCCTCCCCACCTCCTCTGCCCCTTCCCCTTCCCCCCCCCCCCTCTCTCGTACGCCCCCCCACCACCCCTCTTATCCTGGGACCCGTCCTCTCCATCCCGCACTGATCCCCATTCCCTCCTCAATTCAGTCCTCACTGACATCCCCTGTGCTCCCCTCCCCAATCTATTCGTCACCCTACCCACCTCGCATTGATTCTCCTGTCCCCCCTTCCCATCCATCCTGCACTTCTCCCCCCCATTCATACTCCACTGATCCACCCATTCATCCCGTACTGATCCACCTTCCATTTACCCGGCACCAAACCCCCCATCCATCCTGTAGTGATCTCCCCATTCATCTTTTACTGATCCTCCATTCATCCTGTAATAATCCCCTCATGCATCCTGTACTGATCCCCTCATGCATCCTGTACTGATCCCCTCATGCATCCTGTACTGATCCCCTCATGCATCCTGTACTGATCCCCTCATGCATCCTGTACTGATCCCCTCATTCATCACGTACTGATCTCCCATTCATCCTATACTGATCCCCTCATTTATCCTTGTAGTGATCCTCCATTCATCCTGCACAGACTCCCCCCCCCCCCCATACATCCTATACTGATCCCCCCCCATTCATCCTGTGCTGATCCCCCCCCCATCCATCCAGTATTGATCCCATTGAAGAAGAATGTGGGGATCCCATTGAAGAAGACTGCCTCACCCGTTGAATTTCTCCAGCATTTTTGTCTACCCCCATTCATCCTGTACTGAACCTTCCATTCATCCTGTACTGATCCCCCCCCCCCATCCATCCTGTACTGATCCCCCATTCAACACCATTGACATCCCCCGTGCTCTCCCCTCACGATTTTACACAAAATTCACCTGCCTCAATCCATCCATTCCGCACCGATTGCCTTCTCAACCCCCCGCCCCCCCGCCATCTATCCACCCCGCACTGATTCACACACCCCCTGACATTATTGTGATTCATGGTCTTCAGAGCGAACATTGACTATGTTTGATAACGGAATGCAATCAAATGTGTTTTAATTCCCAATGTTATTATTTGTTTTGACACCTTTAAACATATTACCAAAAGAACATTTGCTGCAGTCATGTCCTTTGGCCATCTCTTGTCAGTTAGTGTAATGTTTAACCTGTCAGATGGGTATAGTTGGTTTTAACAGCTATTATCATAAAATGCCTTTAGAAATTTCCTTGCAACCTGTATATTTTGTTATGGATAAATTATGTGGGAAGCCAGAATGTTTCTGTGCTAATAACAATAACGACCCATGCTATGGCCATGTCATGGTAATTTTCGGTCCTTCACAGAAAACATGCTTGCATCAATCTGTAGTGTGCATGGTCCAGGATTTATTGATACAGGTTGATCATTTGTTGAATAATCCAACAATATTTTTGTTTGGAAGTGGAAAGAACTAACAGGGCTCTCGCTTAACTTTAATATGTGAACATAATATGTGAATGCTTCATTGAGCATAATTCTGACTGGTAACTACGCACTTAGTCCGAGCACATTATCGCATGCGTCATGCAAACCGTCTTAAATGACCATCTAAACTGTCATTCGGCAACCTAAAAAGCTGTCAAGGTTGCCCGGCTGTCAACGGGGAAAAAAAGTTAAGCGAGAGCCCTGCTTTGAGGGGGGGGGGGGGGGGGCGGGGTTAAAATCCAGTTTTCTACTGCCTGTCGGAAGTGGATGTCCTCGGTTTGCTAGCTGCTGAAGAAAAATCGATCGGACTCCCTTTCCCGGTATTTTTTTAAATCGCGAGACAATTTAATAATTAGATTAAAATAAAAACCGACTTCTAACGCCCTCAACGCCTACAACGTGACAGATCGTAAGAACGGGACAAAACAAAGGGTAAGTTGTATATTTTACATATAATCTTGCTTCTTGGGATGGCTTTAATCTAATTTTACGTTGCGAAAATGTGATTTGGGCCCCATACGAACCGGCAGTGTTTTTCCTGCCGATATGGAGTTCAAATTCACCCCAAATGCAACGTTCCAATTGATCACGTTACAGAAAAACCCACTCGCAAGATGATTTAAATGTTCTTTTTTTTGGACAACCATGTCATAACAGCATTTAAATTGCCTATATTTTGTGTTATTGTCTATCTATAGTCAATATTTTTATACTAAATATCAGTTTTAGTCCCATATATTGTGCAAAAAACCCAATAATTTTGATTATATTGAGTGGATGTTTCTAGATTAATTTATGGGAATTAAACGTTAAATTCCTTCCATCTGGCATATAAATTCATGACAGTGAGATTTAAAAATCATATTATATTGTGAATTCTTGTGTGAATGGGATTAGTTTGTTATTTGAATACATAGGCTATTTTAATATCACCCTTAATATCCTTTTCTTAAGAAATGGAATCTACAGGACATTCTTAATGGGAAAGTAGTGGGCAGAAAGGCATGTCATGTGTGGTTTGAAGAGCAAAAACTTGTAGTTTACAATTGAAAAGTTGAGGAAAAACAAGGTGTACAGTTACTTATTGGTTACAATCTGAGGAGTACGATGATGCTCCTGATTATGATATGCCAATGTACCAGCTAGCAACTGATCTTCTCCATAAACACTTGGTCTATTGCTAGAAATTGTAATTTATTTACCAATCTGTTATGGACTTACAGCATATAATAGAATAATATTAAAGTTCTGATCTTGAGAATATCACATTTTTGAATTTTCAAGGCAGTCTGGGTGTTTATTACTATTTCCGTCAATTTTGTAATTAACTACAATTAGGTAATTAACTAATTATATGCTTTAATTTCAGGTCATCCAAGTAAGGTGTTTTACATTTGTTTCAGAATGCTTCAATCTATAATAACTGAAAATTTCATTCAGTTCTCTTAATTTTTAAGAAAATTATGGGCTTTTGACTGTCCTCGATCACAGCTTTTGTGTTAAGTCAATGGAAAAGCAATTGCTAAACAAGATGCTAATTTCCGAGTATGAAAATGGCCAGACTTGATTTTTAAAATCTCAACATTTTGTAACATTGCTACTTATTGGGGCTGATCAGCCATGATCACATTAAATGGTGGTGCTGGCTCGAAGGACCTGCACCTATTGTCTATGTCCAAGTCAGTGGGTCAGACAGCATCTCTGGAGAAAAGGAATAGGTGACCATTAGGGTCGAGACCCTTCAGTCTGAGATTAAGGGGAAAAGGAAATGAGAGATTTTGATGGTGATGTAAAGATATAGAACAAATGAATGAAAGATGCAAAAAAGTAGGAGGAATCAGAGGGGAAGTAGTGAGAGAGGATGTTTCAAACCTCTTATTGGAGAGTGGAGGGGAACTTCTTCAAAGTAGGCATACTGTAATGGCAATTTCTTTATTTTCCAATGTCCAACTTTCCTTGCCATTACTACACAGGTAACTAGGAGTGATCTTACGCAAACCAAAAAGAACAGAGCTTCCAATCGTTATTTCCAATTTAATTGGTTCATTATTGAAGTAGCTACACAAACAAAGATATGAACATACCAGGTTTTCTTTATGTAACTTTCTGTTCTCTCCGATCTGGCAAGAACTGTGTACTCTCCACCTCCTGTGCCTTGTCTGAATCATTCCCAGTCCCCTACATCCATATGTTACGCCCCTCTTTGCATTAAATGACCGCCCCCGTGTCCAAAATAACACTGCTAGAAATATCTAGACAAAGTAATATAATATGCCAACATTAACTAGCCTAAACATGAATGGCTTCTACCCATACCTTGAGATTTTGCAGTGGAGCAGACAGGAATGTGTAGAAAAGAACTGTAGATGCTGGTTTAAACCGAAGATAGATACAAAAGGCTGGAGTAATTTAATGGGTCAGACAGGATACCTAGAGGAAAGGAATAGGTGACATTCAGGTCGAACCTTTCTTCAGACTGAGAGTTCTGGAGATTGTACAATTCCTTGATCATTGTATGCTTTGATCTGTCGTTTTCACACCTTACCCGTCCATATCTCTAGACTCCCTCTTTCCTGACTCAGTCTGAAGAAGGGTCTCGATCCGAAACGTCACCAATTCCTTTTCTCCAGAGATGGTGCCTGACCCGCTGTTACTCCAGCATTTATTATCTAGCTTTAGTTTAGAAATACAGTGTGAAATCAGGCCCTTCGGCCCACCGATTCCATGTTGATCAGCGATCCCTGCACATTACCACTACCCTAAACACTGGGGAAAAGTTTGCATTTATACCAAGCCAATTAACCTACAAAACTAAACTGAAGATCTCGGAGAAAACCCACGCAGGTCACGTGGAGAACGTACAAACACCATTCAGACAGCACCCGTAGTCAGGATCAAACCCGGGTCTCTGGTGCTATAAGGCAGTAGCTCTACCGCTACACCACGTGCCACCCTATCTTCGGTGTAAATCAGCATCTGCAGTTTGTTTCCACACTACATGTCCCCTTTTTAATTTGCCCTCCCATTCACGCACTGACCTTTCTGTCCTGGGCAACCTCCATTGCCATAGTAAGGCCATACGCAAACTGGAACAGGACATATTCAGCTTGTGTAGCTTATAACTCTACGGTATGGACATTGAATTCTCCTATTTTAGCTAACAATCCTTTTTTTTTTCTCTTTACCCCCTCCCCTTCATGATCCACACCCATTCTCACACTATCCCCCCCCTCCCCTAAACTATATTCCTCCCTCTGGCTTCACATGTCAATCCTATCTCAAACTCCTCTCCTTTATCAACACTGGCTCCTTTAGTTCCCCTTTGTCTCCTTTTCACCTTTGGCTTTTGTCATTCCACCCATCTGCCATTCTCCCCTCTCATTACCTATATCTACTATACCTTGGGTCGATAGAAAGGTCCTGACCAGAAATCTCACCTATATTTGTTCTTTAGTGGTGCTGTGTGTCCCGCTGAGTTATTCCAGCAATTTGTATGTTCCTTGTGTCTCTACCCATCTATTGTCATGCTTTGTCCTACCCCCGCCTATCTTCCAGCTTTCTCCTCCCTAATACAATCAGCCTGAAGAAGAGTCCCAACCTGAAATGTTGCATATCCACATCCTCCAGAAATGCTGCCTGACCTGCTGAGTTACTCCAGCACTTTGTGTTCCTTGGCCCATTCCCATTGTCGCCTGCCTCCCCCTAGTTACAGTTGAGCTTCCGTTTAGAGCCCAGAGGCTCTCAGGCTGCTGCACGGGCGCCACTATGATCCACATTACGTGTCTTCATGTTGGTCGTTGGCAGTTGCAGATAGAATGTAGGAAAGAGCGACATTTACCGAGCCTTTCCACTTTAATAAAAAGATGGATAGCTGTACAATGGCGATAGCTCATGGCCCACATAGTCATAAATCGACAAGAAGCTTAATTACAAAGGATTGCAAGGTATGTGTAAGCTTGATAGCTCACACCACCAGACTCAGAAACAGCATTTTGTTATCAGGCTTCTGAACAGACCATAAACTAGATTATTGTCCGATTCACCTCTACCCCAATGCGGACTTTGGCCTCTGTCTCGAATACTACAATGTTGAGAACTATATTCTGCACTCTGTATCTTCCGCTTTGTTCTATCTATTGTAATAGATGACCATTGTATTTATGGTATAGCATGCATTGAATGCATTTGATTGGATAGCATGCAAAAAAATGCTTTTTAATGTACCTCGATACATGTGACAATAATAAAACTAAACCTAGATATTAGCCTTTGTTATGAGGCCTGCAGCGAAGTTCATTAAGGCATTTATCTTGAGATGGATAGAGCTATTTTAAAGGATAGGAAGTAATTGACCAACCTCTGAGCAGACATGCAGAATTCTGCCTTTGCACGAGTTTCAGATTGGAGCTGAAACATATTATGCTATCCCCTTTAAAAATGTTGTTATCAAACATCTAGATGCAAACTATACTTCGGCACCAAGCATTTTGAAACCAAGCCAAATAATCTGAAAAGACGATGTTAAGTCTGTAATTAATCAATCAATTGCACAAGGTCAAATGGTGAGATGATAAACTGATAAGAAATATGCCTGGCCTTAGAAATCAGCAGTAGCAGAGAAGAAGTGTTATTCTGGCTGGGGGACTGTGACCAGTGGTGTTTCTCAAAGATTAGCATTGGGACCTCTGTTTGTGACACATATAATTGATTAAAGAAAATGTAAATTTGCAAGCAATATAAAATCTTGGTGGAGTTGCAGATAGTGAGGAAAATGTCAAAAGATTTTGCTGGATACAGACCGGTTGGAAATACGGGTAGGGAAATGGCAGGTATGTAATCGGGGCAAAAGAGAGATGTTGCACTTTGGGAGGTCAAATGTAAGTGGACAGTCAAATGTAAGTGGACAGTCTACAAGCAGGAAAAAATGTTTCCCATGATGAGGAAGTCCAGAACCAGGGGCCACAGAATAAGAATAAAGGGGAGGCCATTTAAAACTGAGATGAGAAAAAAAACGTTTTCACCCAGAGTGTTGTGAATTTGTGGAATTCTCTGCCACAGAAAGGAGTAGAGGCCAATTCACTGGATTAATTTAAAAGCGAGTTAGATAGAGCTCTCAATGCTAGCGGAGTCAAGTCAAGAGAGTTTATTGTCATGTTGTGACAGTTTGTTATTTAAATTAAGCAGACGACAAAATTGTTAAGGGTAAAACTCTTAGTGCCCCTCGTGCTCCACTCAGAGAAGATAGTGTAGTTATACATTTCTAAATCTGAGTGAAAGATCCGTAGCCAAAGAGAAACAAGGGGGCTGGACCCATATATTTGCAATGTCAGCCTTATTCTCAAATCTTGGCGCAGCCTCAGTACGGCTGCCCATTCTGGATGGACAACAAACTCCAGTTTGTGTTCAAATGACTTCCATCTTGTTTCTCGAATGGGCATCCGTCTGTGAACTAAAACAAGTTTGTAAGACTTGGATGAAAGCCACTACCTTGCCCTTAGCTAGAACAGGCAATTCAGACTGATATCAAATATATGGTGCTGTGCCCAGACAATACATCTCTATGTTAATACATTGTTAATACATTGTTTCAATAATTAGTATAAACCAAGCTTCTTAAGACTTTCCCAGACTTTTATTCTCTGGGAAAATTCTCTTTTAAACTTGTCTGCTTTTAGTTGTTCAGCAAATCTCCATTTTTAATTTACGAACAAAACTTCACCAAATTAAACTCTTTTATTCCCTGCTTTTATCACGTCGTGATAACCTTCACATTCCTCGGTATTTACATAATGGCTGCAAGCATTTAATGATGACAATTAGAGCAATGAGAAAGATTAAGCCGTAATGTATCAGGGTACCCCAAATTCCATCGACCCAATTGGAAGTATCACATATCCCCATTTATGTAAGGCTTTTAGTAGAGTGGTCGTGTCTTCAGCATTGCTAGCCTCATCACTACTGCCAATAGCAGGTCATCCATGTACTGGATAATGGCTGAACCCTTTGGTAGGGCAAGTGTCTTTAATTGGTCTGCCAAGACCTGAGAGAAGATTGTAGGTGAATGTATCCCAACTAACAGTGTCCATGTTCCATCGATGCAGTGAGACGCTGGGATTTGAATCTGCGGCATTAAATCACAGAGCTTTGAACTCTTCACGGAATCACTCACGTGACTCTGAAGTAAAATAGTAAGATGAATTGAGAACTTACCAGTTTGAAGTTTGATCTTTATTTTATGAGGAGTTACGTTGGTGATTACGTGAAGAAGCCCAGCCAGTCCACATGTGCGTCAATCTTCAAAGCAGTGGTATGAAATCACAGGTAACAATAATTGAAGTAACATAGTAAGATCAGCAACTTGAGAACTACCAGATGACCTTTGTGAGAGAGGGTTGGGAGTGGAGGGCATGTAATGGCAATTGGGCCTATTATAATGACCCAAATGTATTCTGAATGCCTGTTCTTTTGCCCTCTGTAGCTGTTGGTAGTGCAATGGTCCATACTGGACTGCCGGAAAAACTGCCACTAATTTACCAAGCAAGCTGGCCACCTGTCTAATTAAATGGTGTTGTTCCTCACTGAGCTTGATACAACCTTCCATTAACTCCAGCCTTTTTTCCATGGGCAGAGTCACTACCATGGGATTTGAATTAATAGTGAACTCCAAATAATGAATTGTTGTAACTGGTGTTAATTTAGATTTTTCTGGATGAATGATAAACCCAAATTTTTCAAAAGTGAGTTTAACAACTACCACAGATGCTTCAGCTATTTCCCTAGTTCGACCTGTAATTAAAATATCACCCAAATAAGCCATAACAACATGACCCTGGGCTCTAAGTAGCCCCAGTACTGGTTTTAACAATTTTGTGAATATTCTAGGGCTGAAGTTAACCCATTAAGCAGTGCCTTGAATTGCCATAATTGATTAATCCAGCTAAATGTCAAATATCTTCTATCCTCCAAATGAACAGGCACTGAGTAATATGCATCTTTCAGATCTATACTTGCCATATAGCATCCTCTGGGAACCAGTTGTTTGGCAGTAACAACCGTTTCCATTTTGAAATGTCTACAAAAGGGTTTAGACTGGTTAGATCAAGAATAATTCTACACCCTCCGTTCTTTTTTGGACAGGGAAATATATTAGACGCAAATTGATGGAGTTGGTGATCAGACTTCTCAATTACCTCTTTTTTACACAAATTTTAATGTTCTGCCTGAACCTCCATATTCTCTGTTTGTGAGAAATTGAGTGTTCTCCTAGGAACACGTTGAATGGGAAAATCACAATTTGGATCAAACTCAATTCGAAACCCTTGGATCTGATGTTATTTGTTTCCATTCCTCAAAAAACAGGTGTAATCTACCCCCAATTTTTAGCTGTATTGTAGTTAACATGTTCTCATGAGAACCAGGCCCACCTAGTTCCTTTGTGAATGGTGGGTTCTGCTGTCCCCGGTTCCTAGTGGGAAAATCCACGTTTGTCCGTGTCCACGCTGCTGAGTGCCAACTGCGCATCTGAGTAGACGGCCGGATTGTTCCTGGACCAGCCCCGGACTCTGCTGCTCGTCTGTAAGGATAATGTTTCCGACGACGGGTGGCTTAATCATGCCCACCGTCTTTGCCTCATCATCCAATTCTTTTACTTGCTTTGCGAGGTCCTCTCCATAGAGTAAATTGGGCGGCTGTATATTATTGGGCATGCAGAGCGCTGCAAACTTCGGGTTTATGGTAGGGTGAATGGCACTCTTCCGTGAACAGTTAATCTCTCGAAGTGCGCACTGCACATCAACCCTAGTGCCTCTTGCTGCATCTCCGACAGGTGCCCTCCAGGCACGTGCCGTGAGTAATTACTCAGGGTAGGCACTCAGTCCGCTTTAAAAAAAATGTAAACCGCGCATGCGCAGATTGTTCTCCCCGTTAAATAAATAAATAAATAAAAACAGTGACATTTCAATTTACCCAAGGCTTCCTAGTCCATTTGTGGGGATAGTTCCTTTCACAGCTTGTGGAGAGTCTGTGACAGGGGTAAAGTTGTGGGGAGGGCACGAGCATTGAGAAGGAGGGTGTCGGGGATACTGCGAGCGCTGGAAAGGACACAGAGAACATTTACGAGGAAGGTGGCAGGACTAGAGGTTCTGAGTGATATATAGAGGTTGTAGGCTGGACATGTGAGGAACAATGGTAAATATCGCAAGAAAGTACTTATCACAAAGTGCTGGAATCTTCACTCCCTCACCGCTGCCGCAGCTCTCCGGGTGCGAAGCCACGGACTGTAGCTGGGGATAGAAGCAGCTCGGGGAGCGGCCACCGGGACCCGACAGCTGAACTGGCCACCACTTCAGCGCCTTCTGCCGGCCCGCTCACCTTTGGCAGTGCTCTCCGTCTGAACACCTGTCACCTGCCGTTCGCCGACTTCGGTCATGTCAGCGACTTCCTGCAAATCCTTAAATTCCCACAGCCGAGTAACCTCAATCGCGCTGTCGGAATTTAAGGACATGAGTGAGGCCAGCGAGCGGCAGGAGAGGTTTTTAGATGGAGAGCTGCCAAGGTGGGCGGGTGGTTCTGGAGCTAAGGTGGCGGCTGGTTCCGCTGTCCAGCCCGGCGGCCGCTCGAGCTACTTCTCTCTCTCTATCCCCCCCCCCCCCCCGGCCTCAGAGCAGTGTCATGCCCCGGCAAATACGATATTAAAAAAAATAAATCACAAAATGTACTTACCACATCATTGGGACAAGACAAACCATGGTTGAAAACCCCGCCAATAAGCTTGCGCTGCGCATGCGCAGTAGACTGACGCGCATGCGCAGTGCTACAAAGGCAGGATTTCTGCTGCCTTCAGCCCCGATTAAAATTGACGGCTTCACGCAGCGCTGACGGCACGGGGACTGCACAGAGCTTCCCGTGTCACAAGCGCTGCGGGTGAAAGGCACGGGGAATTATGCCTACCTAAGAGATCAGTCTCTTACATAGGTATAATTCTCCCATGCCTTTATTATTTATATTTAATAATTCCCATTTCATAATTTTAGTCGGGGTAGGCAGTGCCTACCTTGCCTACCCTGACGGCACGTGCCTGGTGCCCTCCATCTACCGTTCTGGCGAACGCCGTGATCGCCGAGCCGAGCAGCTTCAGGATTCTCTGCAGCTTCATCTCCTGGGCAAACACCCATCTGACCCCATATAACTTGGTTCACTGTTGGCACTTTCAATAAAACGCAGTTCACCTGGGTCACGTGTTTCTTGGCGGTCTCGTCCATTGTCAGCTCCTGCAGCTGATGGGAGACTAAATAATTAATTGAGGAGGCAAGCTCATCTCCCAGTGGCTCCCCTGACTCTTTCGGGACGGCAAAACGTGCTGCCAGGGATGGGACATCTGGCGCGTGCCCTTGGCCCCCGGGGTGAAATCCCCGTCAGAGTCATGGTCAGAACATTGCTGACCCATTACACTCTCCTCATCAATGAGGGAGCGATTGAGCAGCCCTATACCAGGCGCTGCTGGTGCGGCCTCTTCATCCGGCTGGCGCCGACACCACTTCTCCTCCCGGAGTGTGCCCTGCTGGAGCAACCCTTGTATTAGGTGCTCCATTCGAGATATCCACTAGGACACGGTATCTACTACTGGAGGGGAAACCTCCTGGCCGAACTCCGCCGAGTCTATGGCCCGCACAGACTTCTCCACGGCCTTGCGCCGCGTCTGTGCTCTGCAGCACTAAGTCTGTAGTTGCCCCGCTCCCGACCGGCGACCGGGAAGGGGTACGAGACAGCCGTTCACCGACCGCTCTCCCGCGGTTCTTCACCAACTTTCCACCGGCACGCCTCCTCCCCTTGCTCGCTTTGTCCATGGCGCTTCCTGAAATACAATCCACACCACGACAAAACGAACTCGGGCTAGGTTTTCCACTTACCTGAAGTTTTTAAATACTTACCACGTGATTCCGAAGTAAAATTGCCATGACATGGCCATTGCATGGGTTGTTATTGCAATTAGCACAGAAACACTCTGGCTTCCCACATAATTTATCCGTAACAAAATATACAGTTTGCAAGGACATTTCTAAAGGCATTTTAAGATAATAGCTGTTAAAACCGACTATACCCATCTGACAGGTTAAACATTACACTAACTGACAAGAGATGGCCAAAGGACATAACTGCAGCAAATGTTCTTTTGGTAATATGTTTAAAGGTGTCAAAACAAATAATAACGTCGGGAATTAAAACACATTTGATTGCATTCCGTTATCAAACATAGTCAATGTTCGATCTGAAGACCATGAAGCACAATAGGGTCAGGGTGTGTGTGAATCGGTGCAGGGTGGATCGATGACGGGGGGGGGGGGGGGGTGTTGAGAAGGCAATCGGTGGAGAATGGATGGATTGAGGCAGGTGAATTAGTACGTGGTGGTTGGAGTATGTAAAATTGTGAGGGGAGAGTACGGGGGATGTCAGTGGTGTTGAATGGGGGATATCAGTACGGGTTAGATGGGGGGGGGGTCAGTACAGGATGGATCGGGGGGGGGATCAGCACAGGATGAATGGGGGATCACTACAGGATGAATGAGGGGATCGGTATAGGATGAATGGCGGATCAGTACGGGATGAATGAGGGGATCAGTACAGGATGCATGAGGTGATCACTACAGGATGAATGGGGGATCAGTAAAAGATGAATGGTGGGATCACTACAGGATGGATGGGGTGATTGGTGCAGGGTAAATGGAGGGTGGGTCAGTACAGGATGAATGGGTGGATCATTGCAGTATGAATGGGGGGGGGGGAGAAGTGCAGGATGGATGGGAAGGGGGGTCATTACAGGATGAATTGGGGGACCAGTGTAGGATGGATGGGGGGTGGGGGGTGGGAGGAGAACCAATGCGAGGTGGGTAGGGTGATGAATAGATTGGGGGGGGGGGGTAGATGGAGAGGGGAGCACAGGGGATGTCAGTGAGGAGGGAATGGGGATCAGTGCGGGATGGAGAGGAGGGGCCCCAGGATAAGAGGGGTGGAGGGGGGTGAACGAGAGAGAGAGAGAGAGAGAGGGGAGGGGGGGGGGCAGAGGAGGTGTGGAGGAAGGAAATCAGCGCTCCTCGGACAACATCGTCCGCTGCCTTGGCCGTCCCTGTCCAACGCCAAAGTGCCACCGCCAAAGGGGGTGGCGGTTGGGATCTCCTCGCAACTGCCTCCCCTCCTCCGCCAGCCGACAGGAAGGTGCGGGGCCGAGCGGTGCAGCTCAAAGATCCTATAGTTTAGGATTTTTGGTGCAGCTGCTTCAGACGACAGAAGGAGACCTCCCTCTCCCTCTCCCTTCCTCCTGGCCTTGGTTGTTTTGAAAATGCCGTTAACGGATTTGCAAGCCATTATCAGGGTGATAGCGGGCGCTGTTTGCAAGTCCGCCAACGGCACTCTCAAAACAACCCCTCTCACACGCCGATGCCGGGAGGAGGGAGGGAGAGGGAGGCTTCCTTCCGCTGGGCAGGGTGCGGGAGGAGGAGGTGGTGGAGCCACTGTCGCGGCCGCTGCTGTCGCTGTTCAGGACCCGTTATTCGCTCCGATCCTTCGTCAACAGGCACCTAGTGTCTTTGCCCCACAATGCTCCCACAACCAAATGTCACGTTCCTATTCTCCAGAGATGCTGCCTGACCTGCGGAGTTACTCCAGTTTTGCTTGCCAAGCCGGGCAAAATGACTCGGCGTTTAGGTTGCCCTAGGGTGGTCAACGGCACCGGGCAACTGCTAATTTCGTGCCCTGGTAAATCATGAATTAGTTGCCATTCTAGGCTGTGGGCCGAGCATCAAAAATGTGTCTAGAAATCTATTTTCGTGACCCACGTCTCAGAACTACATGAAATTTTGCACAGATTTAAATGAAATATAATTGAGAAGGAAGTCATAATTCGTCAGTGCCAAAAGTTGAACATTAATTAATTAAACTAATTAGAAAATGAGATTGGAAAAGTAAGCGCCATCTAGTGTGCAATGCCCATATTACACCATGGGGAGCCTATTTCTCTGTTGCAGTCTATTTAAACTATATATAATTATACCATCTATATATATATATATGACATGAATATGACTGTAATATATAATTATGTATAATTGTATTCTATAAAAATAATATAATAAATATAATTGCGAGTGTGTATTTTGAATGAACTGCCGCAAAGGTCCTCTTGAACCAGCCTAATTAATACTGCCCTACTTTGCCAAAAGGAAGCAACTGACAGTAAGGCGTTTTCTTGTAAATGAGGAAAACATGTTATTCTTTCAGCTCTCTGTGATGGAATTTCTTACTTCTCTGGTATAAATATTTTCAAATTGTACTCAGAGAAGATTTATTTTGTTCACCATTGTGTAGAGTATATCTCAAAATACCCTAAAACAAGCAAAATTGTCGGTTGCTTCCTTTTGTCAAATTAGGGCAGAATAGGTCAGGGCAGTTCTTCTGGGTTCCCCCGTTTACTGAACCCCACTGACAGCCAATGCGCAGAGTGGGGGTCATGGCAATAGCGGGACTGGGGCAGTGCCAGCTGGGGGAAGGCTAAGGCAGGAAAATGCCTTACCCTAACCCTAACTCGCCCCCCCTCCCAGAGCTGCTTTGGGACCGGCTGTGGACTCCGTACTATGGCCCTGCAGCTCGTCCTTCTCGGCCAGCATGCCGTTCTGGTGGTGGCAATGGAGGGGGGCAGCACTGCCCGAGCCGCCTTCAGCACCCAGATAGCGCCGGATCCAACAGACCGCCTGCTCGCTTGCTGCAACACCAACTGGCCGGCCGATAGCCCGACTTACTCCTTGCAGCACTCACTGGGGGCCCAGCCTAACGCTCACCTCCCGGCGGCCCAACCCTCACCTCCCGGCGGAGGCCTGGCCCAACCCTCACCTCCCGGTGGAGGCCTGGCCCAACCTGCAACTTCCGGTGGAGTCCCGGCCCAACCCTCACCACCTGGCGGCCCACCACTCACCTCCCGGCGGAGGCCCGGCCCAACCCTCACCTCCCGGCGGCCCAACCCTCACCTCCTGGCGGAGGCCTGGCCCAACCCTCACCTCCCGGTGGAGTCCTGGCCCAACCCTCACCACCTGGCGGCCCACCACTCACCTCCCGGCAGAGGCCCGGCCCAACCCTCACCTCCCGGTGGAGGCCCGGCCCAACCCGCAACTTCCGGTGGAGTCCCGGCCCAACCCTCACCTCCTGGCGGCCCAACCCTCACCTCCCGGTGGAGGCCCGGCCCAACCCTCACCTCCCGGTGGAGGCCCGGCCCAACCCGCACCTCCCGGCGGCCCAACACTCACCTCCCGGCGGAGGCCTGGCCCAACCTGCAACTTCCGGTGGAGGCCCGGCCCAACCCTCACCTCCTGGCGGAGGCCCGGCCCAACCTGCAACTTCCAGTGGAGTCCCGGCCCAACCCTCACCTCCTGGCGGCCCAACACTCACCTCCTGGCGGAGGCCCGGCCCAACCCTCACCTCCCGACGGAGGCCTGGCCCAACACTCACCTCCCGGTGGAGGCCCAGCCCAACCCGCACCTTCCGGCGGAGGCCCGGCCCAACCCGCACCTCCTGGTGGAGGCCCGGCCTAACCCGCACCTTCCGGTGAAGGCCCAGCCCAACACTCACCTCCCGGTGGAGGCCCAGCCCAACCCGCACTTTCCGGCGGAGGCCCGGCCCAACCCGCACCTTCCGGTGGAGGCCCAGCCCAACCCGCACCTTCCGGCGGAGGCCCGGCCCAACCCGCACCTTCCGGCGGAGGCCCAGCCCAACCCGCACCTTCCGGTGGAGGCCCGGCCCAACCCGCACCTCCTGGCAGAAGGGGGGAAAGACATATAAAAACATTCCGCCCCAGTGCAGTGAGAATGCATTCACCGCCACTGCCCTTGGGTCTGGTTCCCATGAAACATACTTCGGTACCTGGTGATTAAGTCTGGATGCAAACAAATCGATATCTGCCATCCCATACCGAAGGACAATTTCATCAAATACATCCTGATTCAACATCCACTCGGTGTTGTCGTTGAATTTGCGTGACCTGGTGTCTGCCACTATATTGAGTCTGCCTGGCAAGTAGACAGCTGAAATCCTAATATTTTTTATGCACCAGTGCCAAATAGTGTTAGCCAATCCATCACATGATTTCAACTTGATTCCACCATGTGATTGACATACGCCACTGCCGTGTTGTCAATCTGCAATTGGACATGTAAGTGATGCTTAGTGGTACAATGACCTTTGAGCCCATAGAACGCTCCTAAAAGATCTAAATAATTAATTCCATGTGATTGGAGAATCTGTGCCTCATGCATATCCCATCTGCCTCCACAGCTAGACCTGGTATCAGTAGAACCCCAAGACAGTGCACTGACATCAGTCTGTAAAATAAGCAAAGGCGCTTTTGTCATAATTGTGCCATAATAATGTAATATGTTTCTAATTCGCCACTGTACCTCTGCAATGGCTTCAGATGGTAAGTGCATGGTCTGGTTGTAATGGTTTGAAAGTATTCTCAGTGCCTGTACCTTTGCCCTCTGTAAATGCTGATAATGCAAAGGTCCATATTGGGCTGCTGGAAAAGCTGCTACCAATTAAGCTCACAACCTGTTTAATTGAAGGTGATTTTTCCTTTAAGAGGTTGATACAGCCTTCAATTAAATCTACTCTCTTTCCCTGGGGGCAGAGTTACAGACATGTGATGGAATCAACTGTGAAACCCAGATAGTCAATTAGGTTAACAGGCACCAATTTCAATTTAAGTGGGTGGACAATGAAACCTAGCCTCTGCACCACGAGTTGAACAGCTGAAACTGATAACTCAGCTTCGTCAAGAAATCAAGACTGCAAGAAATTACTACACTTCGCAGAACCTTTGAAAAACTGCCAACATTTTCAAAGACTTACCCCACAGAAGATACAGAAACTTGAAAGTGCGCACCCACTGGACTCAGGAACAACTGCTTCCTCACTGTTTTCAGGCTTTTGAATAGTTCTTCTATGAGCTAAGGTATTGTTCAATACAGCTCTCCCGCATTGTGGACATTAGACATTGTCTATGGAACTGGTGCACAACAATGCTGCTGTGGCACAGCTGATAGAGCTGTTGCCTCACAGCACCAGAGAACTGGATTCGATCTCAACCATGGGTGCTGTGGAGTTTGCAAGTTCTCCCTGTGACCGCATGGGTTTCCTCCGAATGCTTCAGATTCCTCCCACATCCAAAAGACGTCGGTTTGTAGATTATTTGGCCTCTGTAAAATGCCCCTAATATGTAGGGAGCTAAGAGAAAGTGGTATAACATAGAACTAGTATGAATGGGCGATCGATTGTCGGCAAGCTGTATCTCCAAATTAAACTAATGCTGAGAACTAGATTCTACACTCCACCTTTTCCTTTGCTCTACTGATTGTACTTGAGTTTAGACTGATTTTACTTATGTGTAGTATTATCTGATCTGATGGATAGCATGCCCAACAAAGCTTTTCACTGTACCTCGGTACACATTACAAGAATAAATGTAAACTGCAATAGAGTTTTTGGGTAGAAAGACAGTTGTAATATGGTCACATAATCACAATGGGTTAGATTTCTGGAAGGAAAAAGCATGTGCGGATCTGTATTTGTTGAGACTAATTAATCTTACATTGTAATGTGTAAACAAACAAATCCTCCAGACATATGATATTTGATCACCTGGAATGCAATTAACAAATGCAACTTTCTAACATTTTACATAGGTTACAGTGTTATCAAATGATTGAGAACTTTTGATCATTTTGATTAGCTACAAGGAGAGATTGGAGAGACTGTGATTGTTTTCTCTAGTGTGCCAGAGGTTAAGGGGATAGATAGGATAGTCCGTCAGAACCTTTTTCCCAAGGTGGAAATCTCATAGTGCATAGCTTCGAGGTACCTTTAAGAATTATTTAACAGACTATAAAGTGAAGGCATGCAGTGTCACTGGCGACATTGGGTGTTCTCCCATAAGTTCACACTTTATGGTCAGTAAGAAGTTCCATAGTGTTTGGGGAATCAGCAGGATCAAGCTTGTTTTGGTATCTTTCCCCTCTGTGCTGTTCCAAGTACGGACCCCAATCAGGAGCTGATCTGCAAGCAGCAGAAAGTTTCTGCAAATAGAAAAATGAAATATTTCATACATTATATTTGATTTTTTTCCACCATTAACTTACAACCAAGATTAGATAATAGACAATAGGTGCAGTAGGCCATTTGGCCCTTCAAGCCAGCACCGCCATTCAATGTGATAATGGCTGATCATCCCCAATCAGTACCCCGTTCCTGCCTACTCCCCATATCCCCGACTCCATTATTTTTAAGAGCCCTATCTAGCTCTCTCTTGAAAGAATCCAGAGAACCTGCCTCCACTGCCCTCTGAGGCAGAGAATTCCACAGACTCACCACTCTCTGTGAGAAAACACGTTTCCTCATCTCAGTTCTAAATGGCTTATTCCTTTTTATTAAACTGTGGCCCCTGGTTCTGGTCTCCCCCAACATCGGGAACCTGCTTCCTGCCTGGGGGCCTGGCCAAGCCCTTAACAATCTTATATGTTTCAATGAGATCCCCTCTCATCCTTCTAGACCCCATAGTGTACAAGTCCAGCTGCTCCATTCTCTCAGTATATGACAGTCCCGCAATCCCGGGAATTAACTTTGTAAACCTATGCTACACTCCCTCAATAGCAAGAATGTCCTTCCTCAAATTAGGGGACCAAAACTGCACACAATACTCCAGGTGTGGTCTCACTAGGGCTCTGTACAACTGCAGAAGGACCTCTTTGCTTCTATGTTCGATTCCTCCTGTTATAAAGGCCAACATGCCATTTGCTTTCTTCACTGCCTGCTGTACCTGCATGCTTGCTTTCATAGACTGACATACAAGGACCCCCAGATCCTGTTGTACTTCCCCTTTTCCCAACTTGATGCCATTTAGATAGTAATCTGCATTCCTGTTTTTGCCACCAAAGTGGATAACCTCACCTATATCTGCATTAATCTGCCATGCATCTGCCCACTCGCCCAACCTGTCCAAATCGCCCTGCATTCTCAGTGCATCCTCCTCACAGTTCACACTGCCATCCAGCTTTGCGTCATCTACAAATTTGCCAATGTTACTTTGAATTCCTTCATCCAAATCATTGATGTATATTGTAAATAGCTGCAGTCCCAGCACCGAGCCTTGCGGTTCCCCACTAGTCACTGCCTGCCATTTTGAAAGGAACCCGTTTATCCCTACTCTTTCTTTTCTGTCTGCCAACCACTTCTCTATCTATGTCAGCACTCTACCCCCAATACCATGTGCCCTAATTTTGCCCACTAATCTCCTATATGGGACCTTATCAAATGCTTTCTGAAAGTCCAGGTACACTACATCCACTGGCTCTCCCTTGTCCATTTTCCTAGTTACATCTTCAACAAATTCCAGAAGATTAGTCAAGCATTATTTCCCCTTCATAAATCCATGCTGACTCGGACCGATCCTGTTACTGCTATCTAAATGTGCGGTTATCTCATCTTTTATAATTGACTCCAGCATCTTCCCCATCACCGATGTCAGGCTAACTGGTCTATAATTCCCCGTTTTCTCTCTCCAGCCTTTCTTAAAAAGTGGGATAATATTAGCTACCCTCCAATCCACAGGAACTGATCTTGAGTCTATAGAACATTGGAAAATTATCACCAATGCATCTACGATTTCTAGAGCCACTTCCTTAAGTACCTTGGGATGCAGACCATCAGGCCCTGGGGATTTATCAGCCTTCAGTCCCATCAGTCTACCCAACACCATTCCCTGCCTAATGTGGATTTCCTTCAGTTCCTCTGTCACCCCAGATCCTCTGGCCACTAGTATATCAGGAAGCTTGTTTGTGTCCTCCTTAGTGAAGACAGATCCAAAGTATCTGTTCATCTAATCTGCCATTTCCTAGTTCCCCATAATAAATTCACATTTTTCGGCCTTCAAGGGTCCAACTTTGTTCTTAACTAGTTTTTTCCTCTTCACATACCTAAAGAAGCTTTTACTATCCTGCTTTATATTCTTGGCTAGCTTACCTTCGTACCTCATCTTTTCTCCCCGTATTGTCTTTTTGGTTATCTTCTGTTGTTCTTTAAACATTACCCAATCCTCTTGCTTCCCCCTCATCTTTGCTACGTTGTACTACTTCACTTTAATTTTTATACTGTCCCTGACGTCCCTTGTCAGCCATGGTCGTCCCTTTTACCCCTTGGAATCTTTCTACCTCCTAGGAATGAACTGATCCTGCACCTTCTATATTATTCCTAGAAACACCTGCCATTTTTGTTCCACTGTCATCCCTGCCAGTGTATCTTTCCAGTCAACTTTGGCCAGCTGCTGCCTCATGGCCCCATAGTCCCCTTCAATCAACTGCAACACCTCCGATCTACTCTTCTCCCTCTCCAATTGTAGATTAAACCTGACCATGTTATGGTCACTACCTCCTCATGGATCATTAACCTTGAGGTCCTTTATCAAATCTGGTTCATTACATAACAATCTAGAACAGCCTAGAACCCAATCAGGATTTGCTTCATTCCAAGACGTGGCAGTTTATATGAAGCATGTAAATTTATCACAGGATGCAACTCTGATGTCTAAGGTTCCGTTCATCGACTGCATTGAGATAATCTAAATAGAACACAGAATAGTACAGCACACGAACAGGCTCGTCAGCCCACAGTGCCTGTGCTGAACATGATGTCCCATTAAACCAATCTTCTCTGCCTGCACGTGATCCATATCCCTTCATTCCCTGCATCTCTATGTGCCTATCCAAAAGCTTCTTAAATCGACCTATTGTATCTGTGGCATGAGACATCAGAATCAGTTATGTGCTTCAGTCAGGCTCTGTCACTGCCCCATATCTCTCCTCATCTTCCTGAACTCTGGTCTCTGGTTTCATGTGGAGATGAGGACTGGGTCCCCCAGTCAGAGTTATACCATATGCATTGTGAACCAGACCAGACTGACTGACCTGTACCAACCCAAGCATCTCACAAAGAACAGTATGTTCAGAGTCTGGGCAACACTCAGAGTCCAAACTCAATTCAGAACCAATACTCTGAAATCACTCTCGGAGCTTTCTATGCACAAGAAAAGGCCATTTATCCTCGGGGCTTCATCATGAAGCTTCACCCCTCCACCCAACGCCTCACCATTTTGTGTTCATCCTTTGCAAATATTCATCCCATTCCTCAATTACCACAAGTGAAACATTTCACAGCCCAGTGACCTCAGCACCTTCCACCCCACTGTCTTTACACGATGCAAGATATTGAATAAAACAACCACAGTCATCTTAGTGACGTGGATTTGCTCTTTGAAAGATGTCAATGTGTTTCCTCACCTGGTACAATGTGGAGCCGTCAGCTTGGTAAACACTCACGATGGCAATGATGGGGATCCACATAATGCAGAAGATGATCATACACCAGCCAAATGCTACTGCCCAGGCGGGGTACTGAATGAGTCCGAATGTTGGTCGGGTAAATGTCACCAAAGACCAGGCTAAGATTACCTGTTTTAAATTATTTTACAGAGCCAGATCAGAAAATGAATGAATACCAGTAGTTCAATTATTTTCAATTTAAAATCATTAGAAGATGTGACCTTACCACCAGCAAACACGGTGAGATGAAACACCAGCACATTTTCCACCACAGCCAGAATAGCCAGCTCCTCTCCCCAATCATCATCTCAATGTCCTTGATGAATCTGTTTACCCCTGTGGACAGCAGGAAAGCAGAGATACTCAATCACTTGTTTTTGTTTCTCATGGTGTGTTGATGTTGCTGCTGAATAGTCTCCAACAATCCATGAGAAGGTGGTAGTGAGCTCAGTCCAGGAGGTGATGTTATTCCCAGTGTTGTTACACTGTAAGTTTGACATGATGAAGTAGCTGTGAACCCACTTTGGAGGGTATTGGTGTGGAGGCACATGTAGACCAGATTTCTCAATGGGATTTTATGACAATCTGGTGGTGTCATGGCCATCTGTAAAGTTACCAGAACGTTTTTTCAGTCCAGATTATTTAATTATTTCACCTTCTGTGCTGGATTTGAGCTCATGCCTCTGGATGTTTAGTCTAGGGTTTTCATTACCTACTACAGTATTCCCCATTTTTTCTGCATTTTACAAGAAATAGGTCCAAATGAATGTAAGAATGAAGACGAGGTACAGAAGTGAGGTCTGAAACTCCCGGGACCCAGGACATGTAAAGGATTGTTCTTCAGCAGGTCCAAGACTAATATCTCTGTTGGGAGGCTAACTGGGCTGTTTCGGAGAGCCTAAAGCAGTTGAATGGAGGAAGAGAAGCAGACAGCACGTTCAGAATGGAGAGAGGCAACATTGGATGTAGAATGGAGGGATTTAGGAAATCTCAGAAAGCAGGAGAGTATGGAGGCACAAGAGACTGGAGATGCTGAGATTAAGTTTAGAGATCGGAGTCTGAAACAAAGTCTGAAAAGAAAGGAACTTAACGTGGATCTGATCTTTCGTTAGTTCGCTTGTGAATTACAACTTCTCCAAAACCCAACATGCTGATGGTGACATTTTTACATATTCCCGTAGAGATTTACCTCATGATGTCAAAACTTGCCTCATTTGAGAATTTGATTAATTATTTTCCGAATTATATCTTGAAATGCTTAAATGTGTTCACTTTAGTTCAAGAAGCTTTAGAGATAAAGGGGACAGAGTGAGAGCAGTCACAGTTTGCCTTGAAGGGGCAGGAATACCAGTTTAACATTCCCAGACACTGGGATGTCACATTAGACAGACAGCTGGGTAAAAAAAGCAATACTATGTGTCCATTTGATTTGTTTCAATGTTTTTTATGTTGTGCATACCATATATCCAGCTTAGACCGATGAGTTCCAGCAGAGCGATTGTAATGAGAATCCATCCAGCACAGAAATAATCGGTTAAATGCATCCAGTAAATTCCAGCCTGAAGTTAAATGGAACATTAGAAAATATTGCAAGAGGAATCCCAAGCATTCAAAGTTCCAAAATACAAAGCTAAGAGGATTAATTTTACTATAAACCACTTAATTCTACATTGCTTCATTTTCATTTATTAGAATCATAATCATATAGCACGGAAACAGTCCTCATGCCCAAATAGTCTATGCCAACCAAGACGTCCCATTAAAGTGTCCCATTTGCTCACATTTGGCCCATATCACTCTAAACCTTTTTCTATCCCCGCACCTGTCAATATTCAGTATTCAGTATTAACTTTATTGTCATTTCACTGAGTACTTACATACACAGAATAAACAAAAAATTGTTTTTCATCAGTTTTTGTCAGCGCAGTTAATAAAAATAGAATAAATACATACAATTTTAAAATTAACATATCAAAAATAGACCTAAAATTGAACTAAAAACAGACATTCAGACCGAACAGTGACTTTACCTTGACGGGTGTCTAGCTGTCAAGGTTTGGGCGAGGTTAGATGTGGGGTGTATGTGTATGGGGAGGGGACACAGTCCATTAACCATTTTTATTGCTTGCTGTGTAGCATCCTGCTGGTTCTGCAGCTGATACTCCTGTACCTCTTCCCAGATGGCAGAATGGAGAAGATGTGGTGTGATGGGTGATAAGGGTCCTTAATGATGGAGATGGCTCTGCGGATGCAGCGCTTCTGATAGATCTCCAACAGGAAAAGGAGTGGTGCACCAATGATCCTACTGGCTGTCTTCACTATCCTGCTTAGCTGTCTTTGTTCGTAAGCCTTGCAGCTCCCAAACAAGGAAGTGATGCCATAGGTCAGTATGTTCTTGATGGTGCCCTCTGTAGATGGTCGTGAACAGTGGGGAGACCGGCTTTGCTTAAACTCCGGAGGGGGTTGAGCCGCTGCTGTGCTCTTTTGATGACTGCTGTGGTGTTGGTCGTTGAGGTCAGGTCGTCTGCCAGGTGAAATCCCAGAAACGTCACACTGCTGACCCTCTCCGCAGCAACACCATCAATATGTAGCGGTGTATGATGGTGTTTGCCAGCCCTCCTGAAGTCAATCACCATCTCCTTTGTCTTTTCCACGTTGAGGGTGAGGTTGTGAGATCTGCACCACTCTGATGGAGCTCCACCTCCATCCTGTATGCTGACTCATTGTTGTCCAAATGTCTTTTAAAATGTCACTAAACCAAGGGGGACCCGTTGGGTCTTGTACGGGTTGCGGGGGGGGGGGAGGGGGGGGGGGGGGTGGGTTGGAGGGGGAGAGAGAGGAGGGGAGGGGGGAGTGTGTGGGAATGGAGAGGGGAGGGGAAGAGGGGAGGGGATAGAGGGGGAGGGAGTAGAGGGGAGAGAGAAGGGGGAGAGGAGAGGGTTAGAGAGGAGGGGTGAAAGGGAGGGGTGGAAGGGGGAGCGAGGTGGAGGAGGGGGGGCAGAGAGGAGGAGGGAGGAGAGGGGTAGGGCCACCCAGCGTTTTTGCGTCTGGTTTTCGAGGAGATATGTTTCACAGGCAAAATGACAAATACAAATCCGATCTATGGATTTGGTCAGAGAACCATCGTTTGTTTCCTTTTTGGGTTCCTGACCCAAAGCGTCAACGTGAACAAGAAGCATTTGTGCACTCCATCAACCAACTCTGGCATTCAGCATTTCAGTTTCCCAGCTGACATCAGGCTGAGTAGACTGATTGTAACTTACTCATTGTAACTTACTCTTTTCATTGACCCTTCCTATCTCTTAATGGGGATAACTGACAACAGTCCATTTCGCACCCTCATTGGGGGCCACACTTCAATCCATTAGTGTTTAAAATTCACTGAATAACTCATTTTGTACCTATCTTGCATTTAACTTCATTTGGAGACGCAAGTAACTGTAGATGCTGGTTTACAAAAAAAAGACACAAAGTGTTGGAGTAACTTAGTGTGTCAGGCAGCATCTTTGGAGAACATGGATAAGTGACGTTTCCGGTCGAGACTTTTCTTCAGACCAACTTGAGATAACTCCATTTACTCACAGAGCATCCCAGATGTTTGAGCTCCCTCTCCTCTGGCCTGCCCAGTTTCTCCAGAACCCCAAAATATAATTTCAATTTTCGTACTCCGAATTTCCCTTTATCTCTGATATTCCTCAACATTGTAGCTCCCTCTTGCAATCACACGTGGACAGGTAGTGGACAACCTACCTGTGTTACATACACAAGGCCGAAGAGAAATAGCAACATACAAGCACCAGCCGTCAGCAAAAGGCGTTTTGATTGCAGATGCTTGGGGTACTGGTCCATAAGGGATGTTAAAATAGTTTCTGATGAAACAAAATGTTAAAAGAGGTTAGAATTATAAGCCTGTGATTAGTGGTGTGTCTCAGGGACGAGTACTGGGCCCATTGCTGTTTGTGGTTTGTATCAACAATTTGGATGAGAATGTACAAGGCATGATTAGTAAGTTTACAGATAACACTAAAACGGGTGATATTGTAGATGGTGAAGATGATTTTCAAAAGTTATAGCAGGATCTTGATCAGTTGGACAAATGGGCTGAGGAATGATTAATGAGGTTTAATACAAGTGCAGGGTGTTGCAAATTGGGTAGTCTAACCAGGGCAGGACCTTCACAGTGAATGGCAGGGCTCAGGGAATGTCGTAGACCAGAGGGATCTAGGAGTGCCGAGACACAGTTCCTTGAAAGTAATGTCATAGGTAGAAAGGATTTTTTATACATTTTAAAAATAGAAAATAATTAAAAAATAACTTGCAAATTAAATGCAGTGATCACAACCAATACAGGAACATGAAAATTAGCATGATTGTCGTCAGTGCGCCTGTGCTGCCTCTCATGGGAGCAGTATCGGTGAGCCGATTCCACAGACTGACTGTTGGGAAACTGCAGGCAGTTATGTTAACTCTGAGTGTCCAGAGAGTGATACATTATGATACCGTATATTGGGAAGGGGAAAGCTGCTTGGACACTCTGTTCCACTCCTTTAGATTAAGTACTGCAGGAATGTTCGGTCTCGAAGGACAAGAAACTGCAACAAATGATGCAAGCATTGGATCTAGAGGTAATATTGGATGAGCCTCAGCCCTTGCATTTGTCTAATGGATAGACAATGTTTTGACAAGAGACCACAACAGGGAGGAAAGTGTGCAACTTGACCACAATACTCATGGCACTGGAACTGTCCATGACGTGGCATGCAAAGAAATGTAGTAATGATGGTTGGCAGAGTATTTAGTGGGATGGATATACATAATTATTTGAATTCACCAGCACAAGATGTAAAGACTTTGCTGCGTGGCCAGTGCTAGGATTAAGAACTTCTCAAAAGACTATCAGAATCACTTGTAATGGCCCTTGGGGAACTAAAAACATGGATGGAACAATTAGGTACTGGTGAAGAAGAATCTAAATTAAAAAGATGAACCACAGACAATTACCTCCAGATTAATCAACTGAGCCCTAAGAAAATTGGAGACGATCAGAACCCCACCTACTGAGGAAGCAAACTTCGACCTCTTCATTCAGTCCCACCCCCATTATTCTGATGTGTGGTAAATCTTGGGGGAGGAAACACAAACTGCATAATTAATGTACCAAGTGGTTGTGGAAGAGGAATGATGGCCCAAACTGTGGGATTAGTAATCACTGGAGTAACTGTAAAACAGAGGTTACATTCCAAACAATATAATACAATACAAAGAAATGTTGCACTGCTGACTACATTCTGCATTTTGTATCTTTTTCTTTGTTCGACCTATTGTACTTGAGTTTGACTTGATTGCATCTATGTATTGTGTTACTGTATCTGATTCAATTGGATAGCATTCAAAATATAGTTTTGCACTGTACCTTGGTACAATAGACAATAGATGCAGGAGTAGGCCATTCGACCCTTCGAGTCAGCACCACCATTCAATGTGATCATGGCTGATCTTCCACAATCAGTACCTGATACTTGCCTTCTCACCATATCCCTTAAAAAGTGGGATAACATTAGCTACCCTCCAATCCACAGGAACTGATCCTGAATCTATAGAACATTGGAAAATGGCCACCAATGTATCCAAGATTTCTAGAGCCATTTCCTTAAGTACCCTGGGATGCAGCCTTCAGTCCCATCAGTCTACCCAACACAATTTCCTGCCAAATGTGAATTTTCTTCAGTTCCTCCGTCACCCTAGGTCCTCTGGCCACTAGTGCATCTGGGAGATTATTTGTGTCTTCCATAGTGAAGACGAATCCAAAGAACCTGTCTTAACTCGGCTGCCATTTCCTTGTTCACCATAATAAATTCACCAGTTTCTGTCTTCAAGGGTCTAACTTTGGTCTTAAGTATTTTTTTCCTCTTCACATGCCTAAAGAAGCTTTTAGGATCCTCCTTTATATGTTTGGCTAGCTTGCCTTTGTACCTCATCTTTTCTCCCCGTATTGCCTTTTTAGTTATCTTCTGTTGCTCTTTAAAACTGTCCCAATCCTCTGGCAACCTGCTCATCTTTGTTATGTTTTACTTCTCTTTTTATACTGTCCTTGACTTCCCTTGTCAGCCACGGTCACCCCTTACTCCCCTGAGAATCTTTCTTCCTTTCTGTAATCAACTGATCCTGCACCTTCTGTATTATTCCCAGAAATACCTGCCAATGTTGTTCCACTGTCATCCCTGTCAGGGTACCTTTCCAGTCAACTTTGACCAGCTCCTCCCTCATGGCTCCATTGTCCCCTTTGTTGAACTGTAATAACCATATAACAATTACAGCACGGAAACAGGCCTTCTCGGCCCTTCCAGTCCGACCATTTATTTTCCCCTAGTCCCATCTACCTGCACTCAGACCATACCCCTCCATTCCCTTCCCGTCCATATACCTATCCACTTTACTCTTAAATGTTAAAATCGATCCTGCCTCCACCACTTCTGCTGGAAGATCATTCCTCATGTTACCCCTAAACTTCTGTCCCTTAATTCTCATGTCATGCCCTCTTGTTTGAATCTTCCCTACCCTCAATGGATAAAGCTTATCCACGTCAACTCTGTCTATCCCTTTCATCATTTTAAAAACCTCAATCAAGTCCCCCCCCCCTTAACCTTCTGCGCTCCAAAGAATAAAGACCTAACTTGTTCAACCTTTCTCCGTAACTTAGTTACTGGAACCCAGGCAACATTCTAGGAAATCTCCTCTGTACTCACTATTTTGTTGACATCCTTCCTATAATTAGGCAACCAAAATTGTACACCATACTCCAGATCTGGTCTCACCAATGCCTTGTACAATTTTAACATTACTTCCCTACTCCTATATTCAATGCTCTGATTTATAAAGGCCAGCACACCAAAAGCTTTCTTTACCACCCTATCTACATGCAATTTCACCTTCAGGGAACTGTGCACAGTTATTTCTAGATCCCTCTGTTCCACAGCATTCCTCAATTCCCTACCATTTACCATGTACGTCCTATTTAGATTTGTCTTGCCAAGATGTAGCACCTCACACTTATCAGCATTAAACTCCATCTGCCATCTTTCAGCTCACTCTTCCAAATGGCCCAAATCTCTCTGTAGACTTTGAAAATCTACTTCATTATCCACAGCACCACCTATCTTAGTATCATCTGCATACTTACTTATCCAATTTTCCACCCCATCATCTAGATCATTGATGTACATGACAATACTGCCACTTCTGATTTTCCCTTCTCCCTCTAAAATTGTAGATTAAAACTTATCATATTATGGTCACTACCTCCTAATGGCTCCTTTACCTCGAGTGTCCTTATCAAATCAGGTTCATTACACAACACTAAATCCAGAATTTCCCTGGTAGGCTCCAGTACAAGCTGCCCTAAGAGTCCATCTCGGAGGCACTACACAAACTCCCTTTCTTGGGGTCCAGTACCAACCTGATTTTCCCTGTCTACCTACATTCTCCAATAACAACCTTTGCGACATGCCAATTTTAACTCTTGATTCAGCCTGCACCCTATATCCAGGCTACTGTTTGGGGGCCTGTAGATGACTCCTATTAGGGTATTTTTACCCTTACAATTCCTCAGTTCTATCCATACTGACTCAACATCTCCTGATTCTGTCACCTCTCGCAAGGGAATGAATTTATTTCCTAACTAACAGAGCTACCCCACCCCCTCTGCCCACCTGTCTGTCTTTTTGATAGGACCTATATCCTTGAATATTCAGTTCCCAGCCCTGGTCCTCTTACAGCCATGTCTCTGTAATTCCCACAACATCATACTTGCCAATTTCTAACTGAGCCTCAATCTCATCCACTTTATTTCTTGTACTTCACGTATTCTTTTATAATACTTTTAATCCATTACTCCCCTCACCTTTCACATCGATTCCTATTTCACTTGGCATACTCTCCTATCCCTTCCTGAGCTTTCTGCCCCGTTAATTCTGGTGTCTTTCATAACTTTTCTTATACTTTCTTTCCCTTTAACTCCAGCCTTATATGTCCAGTTTGTCTCCTCCCCCCACTATTTAGTTTAAACCCACCTGTGTACCAGTGGCAAACCTGCCTGCCAGAATGCTGCTCCCCTGCCTGTTAAGGTGCAACCCGTCCCTTTTGTACAATTCACCCTTACCCCAAAACAGATCCCAGTAGTCTAAGAATCTAAATCCCTGCTTCCCACGCCAGCTCCTCAGCCACACATTCAGATCACCAATCTCCCTGTTCCTGCCTTACCAACACGAGGAACTGGAAGCAAACCGCCCTGGAGGTCCTGCTTTTCAGCCTTCTTCCGAGTGCATGACAATAATAAACCTAAACCAAAACTAACGAAGCAAGGAGTGTTCATCCATTATCATACAGCCAGCATAAATTTCACATGGTATACAAGAACAATTCAGATATCTTCACTTCAAAAAAGGAAGAACTCTGCTTTCTTACCTAATGTACCAAACTGAGTGTCGATTCCCACCGTGATCAGCATGAGGAAAAACAATGTGGACCATAGAGGGGCCCATGGCAGCTGCGCAAGAGCCTCTGGGTAGGCGATGAAAGCCAAACCAAAACCTGAACAGTGGATACAATCAAGAGTCAAGTGTTTTGCTGTCATATATCCCATATAGAACAAATGAAATACTTACTCGCAGCAGCACAGGGCTGCCAATATTGGGTGAGAGTTGGGAGTGAGAAATTGTGACAGACCAAGCGGGGGGGGGGGGGGGGGCATGGTACGGAGCTTTTGCATTTTTCAGCTTGAAATTGTGCAATCGGGTGCATACTGTAGCGAGTCTTTTAACTTACACTTGAATGCAATATTTATGCTTTAAATTAGATTAGCTATGAATAAGGTTAGGCTAAATTACATTCCACAGAATGTAATTTAGCACAGCCAGGCTCTGATCAACAGGTGCAGCAGATGAATGATCTTAGTGCATTCAAATATGGAAATCAGATTATAATCAAGCACTTGGCCCATGTTGACCAATCTGGGTCTCACTGCACACCTGGTACTACTCCTGACCCTTTCTCCAGTTGCATATCTTCTCTCATTCCTGAACCTGAGTCCAGCCTTACACCTGGCCCCCTATTCTACCCTGATCATAGCTGCCTACCTGCTTAGGTTCCCAGTGCTGAACACTCCCATTGCCCCAGCTTTGACTGCACACCTAGTACTATTCCAGTCCTTGACTCTGGATGCACACTTGGCCTTGCTCCTAGCCCCTCTGCACTGACAATATATCTGGCCCACACATCAAGCCCCATATCTGACCCCCTGGACTTAACCGATTACGTTCAAGTTCACAGGTGCTTATCTAATGTGGTAATCTTTTATGGGGCACTTCACATACTAAATTTTGTATAACAATTTGCTAAATTTATTGGCTTCCTTGTTATCTAACATGCTAGTTACTTTGTCAAATAAGTAATCAATTGGTTGAACACAATTTCTCATCCATAAAATTATACTCACTCAGCTGTATAAGTATTCTGTTACCGTTTCCTTCATTTTCGTAACAAACTGTCCTGAAGTCATTTTCACCCCCAATATTTTCAGTATTTTATCTTCCTCTAAGCTGAGACTTTTCAGAAATGCAAAGTCTAATAACAATATATATTTGAGCAATAATATTCTATTTAATGTAATGTTGAGAGTACATATTTTCTGTGGTATTCTTAACACAACAATGATAAAAAATCTTTGTTTTGATTGCACCTACCAACATGTACACATTATTATATTACAGTTAATATGTACCGAGGGCAATTTTTTGTTCCAATGCTCCCCATTCCCTTTTACAATTACTTTTACATTGAAGTGATTGAAATCCAAGTGAAGTTAAAATTGTATCAGAAAAATAAAACATTCGGAATGGATGATTCATTACGTGGTTGGTTGGAGTCAGTATCAGCACAATTACTACATTAAACTTTGAAACTACAGATGTCCTGGTTCAAGCTAACACTAAAGACAAATAATAACCTCCTCACACATTCCCCTACAAGTATCTCTGTCACTCCTTTAAAATATGCCCTTAAACATAAGCTCTTAAACATCGCATCTGAATAAGTTTCCATCTGATTACACTCCTTGAGGATCTTCATCTACATGTTCAATTAATAAAACAACGAGATTGGAACATTTCTATTCAACCTGTCACAGGAATTTGGGGGGAGGGGGGTCGTTAGAAATAGTAAGGTAAACAAACATCATAGTTGAGTGGCAAATGACAATAGTGCTACCTTCCCAATATTAAGATTTTGTCAACTAATTACAAATCAGGCTAATTACAAATCAATAACTTTAGCCAACTCCAAAACACGACCCGCTGAGCATTGGGATCCAGACATTACGGACAACTGGCCTCAGTTCCCCGCTCACATCTGGCAGTGCTCTCTGTCTGAACCAGGGGCCGCGGAGCGTTTTTGAAAATGGGGGGGCTAAGCAAACACTGATCACTGGCCTTGGGGGTTCCCAGTGAGGCAGTGGAGCTACCGAGTGAGGGGAGGGTGTGTAGGGAGTTTTTGAAATTTGATGTATTCAAATTATGTTTTAGTGATTTGTAGAAGTATGATTTCAATGTTTTTGTTTAAAGTATTTTTAAGAGGGAACTTTTTAAGGGGTAACTTTTTCCACACAAAGGGTGGTTGGGTGTATGGAACAAGCTGCCAGAGGGGGTAGTTGAGGCAGGGACTATCCCAACATTTAAGAAACAGTTAGACTGATACATGGATAGGACAGGTTTGGAGGGGTATGAACCAAAAGCAGGTAATGTAGCTGGGACAAGTTGGCGGGTGTGGACAAGTTGGGACGAAGAGCCTGTTTTCACACTGTATTACTCTATGACTACATTATACCTCCACCATGCATGAACGCTTCAAAATCAAGTGGTTGAGTTTTATTGACATATACTCAAGCATAGAAACAGAGAAAATAGGTGCAGGAATAGGCTACTTGGCCCTTTGCCATTCAATATGATCATGGCTGTTCATCTAAAATCAGTATCTCTTTCCTGTATTTTCCCCATATTCCTTGATTTTGCTAGCCCCAAGAGCTAAATGTAACTCTCTCTTGAAAACATAAAGTGAATTGGCCCTTACTGCCTTCTGTGGCAGAGAATGCCCCTTATTCTTAAACTGTGACCCCGGTTCTAAACTCCCCCAACATCAGGAACAGTGAGTGACTCGCCAGCCCCGGCTCCCCGTCGGCATCTGCCCCCGCTGCTGCTTCGGTTTCCATTCCTCCCAAAGAATGGATACTCCTCTAGTATCTTTGATCCCTCCCTACTCCCTGGCTCTCCAACACCTGCGGCCAGGTTGGTCAAAGCACAGCAGCGCCTCGTCCAAAGCCGGAAACATTGAAACATGTCTAGCCAGAAAAAGTGAGGGGGCTCCCTGGTTCTCTCTCCTGCCGCTCGCTGGCCTCACTCATGTCAGCCCCTTCCCGCAAATCCTTATGTTGCTGGATGCAGGACATGGCCTTACTTGCTACGTTGGGTGACACTCATGCACTGCCCGGTCCGTCTCTTTCAATGCGAATTTGCATGGGGAGATGGTTTGGAGGTGTGTGACAGTTCGGTCAAGTGAGAATAACAGAATAAAAATGCTGCCGTCTTGTCAACAGATGCACTAGGTATCTATCTATCATATATCTATCTATTTTTGCCTTTGAAACGTGTCTCCTCGAAAACCAGATACAAAAACGCGTAGATTTTTACATATTTTGGTAGGGGTTTAACTTATGATTTCAGAAATCCACCCCTCTAAATTTGCTCAATTATTTCCCAGATTATGAATAAAGTTGCTCACAATTCTCACTTTAAAACAAAATAATCGCCGCTTGCCAGCTGCTGACGTCACAATGCCCACATGCCCAACAATCGAGGCACACCTGCCTCATGGCCCCGCCTACCCCGCGGCTGTGGATTAATGCAGCTGCTGTCAATGTGCATGCGCAGTTTACCACGAGGTATGTTCGCCCACCACCCCCCCATTCTTCAAAAGGTGCAGAAAGATTGAGAAAGTTCTGCAGAACAAAGATTCTGCAGCTCAGCTCTCCTTTGGATTTTTGCTCTGCAGATCTCGGGGTCAGCGGCACATCATGCGCTGAACCTTCTCCGCGCTGCCCATGCAGCTCGTGAGGCCACGCCCCTCCCCTCCGCCGCCCGCCCTCTCATTCCAGCTGTGGGTTTCCAGAGAATCAGAGGCCGCTTCTGTCTGTCTCCACATTTTGCAGCCCACTCACTTGCCTGGCTCCCCCCTCCTCTTCTCACCTCCTCTCTCTCTACCCACTCTCCCTCCCTCCCTCTCTCCCCCCCCCTCTCCCACATCCTCTCACCCACCCCCTGCCATCCCCCACCCTCCCTCCCCTAAATCCCCTTCTCCTCCCATAAAGCCCACTCCGCTCCACACCCTTCCCTCCACCCCTTCCCTTCCCATTCCCTCCACCCCCTCCCCTTCCCTTCCCCCCACATCTCCCCCTCCCTTCCCCCCACATCTCCCCCTCCCTTCCCACCCCCCCTCTCAGCCCCCTCTCTTTCCTCCCACCTCTCTCTCTCCCCTCCTCCCTCACCCTCCACCCCTCACCCACCCTCCCTCTCTCCTCCCCGTCTCCCTCTGTCTCTTACCCTTCTCTCTCTGGCTCTCCCCATTCTCTCTCTGCCCTCACTTTCTATCCCCCCCTTCCCTGTCTAGACATGCCTGCGAGTTGGGGCTATGCGTCAGTGGATAGGGTTATGGGGTAAAAGGAGCAAATTAATAGTATTAATATAATATCAAGGGTGGTAGTTAGTGTGTGTGTGGGAGGTTAGTGTGTGTGATGCCACATGCCACCCCCCACCCCTCCAAACACGCATGGGGGAACAGACCCAACTGGTCTGCACTTGGTCTAGTATACTTTTAAAACTCTGTGTGTGTATGGGTGTGGGTGGGTGCGTGTGTGGGTGTCATTTAGCCTGTGAAATGCATCTCCTGGAAAACCAGATGCTGAAACGAGAATTTTTTACATATTTCAGTAGAGATTTTCCTTGTGATTTTAGAAATCCACTCTGTGCATTAGGGCAAATTTTTCCCCAACTTTTTATATAAAAATTGTTGACCAATCTGACCTTTTTTTAAAAAATCGGACCGCTGCCCAGCTGCTGACTTTACAATAACGGTGACAGTTTTACATATTCTGGTAGAAACTTTCCTTATGATTTCAAAAATCCTCTGTAAATTTGGTTAATTATTTCAGGGGTTATTTACTAAAATGTATCACCAAACTGACATTTAAAAAAAAAGTTGCCCAGCTGCTGACAATGCCTTTGCTCGTGGTCCGTCCGCTCCCTGCTCCCTCCCCCCTCCCCGCTCCCTGCTCCCTCCCCCCTCCCTCCCCCCTCCCTCCCCCCTCACCGCTCCCTGCTCCCTCCCCCCTCACCGCTCCCTGCTCCCTCCCCCCTCACCGCTCCCTGCTCCCTCACCGCTCCCTCCCTTCCCCTCACCGCTCCCTCCCTCCCCCCTCACCGCTCCCTCCCTCCACCCCCTCACGGCTCCCTCCCTCCCCCCTCACGGCTCCCTCCCTCCCCCCCCTCACGGCTCCCTCCCTCCCCCCTCACGGCTCCCCTCCCTCCCCCCTCACGGCTCCCTCCCTCCCCCCTCACGGCTCCCTCCCTCCCCCCTCACGGCTCCCTCCCTCCCCCCTCACGGCTCCCTCCCTCCCCCCCTCACGGCTCCCTCCCTCCCCCCTCACGGCTCCCTCCCTCCCCCCTCACGGCTCCCTCCCTCCCCCCTCACGGCTCCCTCCCTCCCCCCTCACGGCTCCCTCCCTCCCCCCTCACGGCTCCCTCCCTCCCCCCTCACGGCTCCCTCCCTCCCCCCTCACGGCTCCCTCCCTCCCCCCTC